>CANTUZ010000008.1:19511700-20931700 GCA_947846985.1 Fratercula arctica
GGCGTGGCAGCAATCTCCGGACATTTGACTTTTTTTGAGGCCGGCCCTGGGGCGAGTCAGAAATGGTGCTCTTGAGGCGGAAGGGACCAGGAAAGCCCAGAGCCCCAAGCTCTGGGGCAATGCAAGCAGTTCCTAGAGACCTTCAGTACAAGCCTCAGTTTTCATTTGTGGCTGATTGGGCATGGCAGCAATCTTGGGACGTTTGCTGTTTCTGAGGCCAACCACGGAATAAGTGAGAAATGCTGTATTTGAGCCTGAGCGCACTAGGAAAGCCTGGGGATCAAAGCCCTGAGGGGGGATGCAAGCAGTTCCCAGAGACCTTTAAAACAAGCCATGGTTTTCCCTCGTGGCTGCTTGGACGTGGCAGCAATTTTAGGACGTTTGCTACTTTTGCGGAGAGCCCTGGGGCGAGAGAGAAAGGCTGGTTTTGACGCTGAAGGCTCCCGGAAAGCCCAGAGCCCCAAGCTCTCTGGGGCAATGTAAGCACTTCCCAGAGAACTTTAAAACAAGCCACACTTTTCCCTCATGGCTCCTTGGGTGTGGCAGCAATCACCGGACTTTTCCTATTTTTGAGACCAGCCCTGGAATAAGTGAGAAATGGTTGTTTTGAAGCTGAAGGTGCCAGGAAAGCCCAGAGCCCCAAGCTCTGTGGTCCAATTCAAGCACTTCCCAGAGAGCTTTAAAATAGGCCACAGATTTCCCTCATGGCTCCTTGTGTGTGTCAGGAATCACCAGATGTTTGCTATTTTTGAGGCTAGCCCTGGGGGGAGTGAGAAATTCTGGATTTGAGGTTCATGGCATCAGGAAAGCTCGGAGACCAAAGTTGTGTGGGCCAATATAAGCACTTCCCAGAGAGCTTTAAAACAAGCCACCCTTTTCCATCTTCGTACCCTGGGCATGGCAGCAATCTTGGGCGTTAGCTATTTTTGAGGCTGGCCCTGAGAGGGAGTGAGAAAGTCTGGTGTTGAAGCTGAAGGTACCAGGAAAGCCTGGAATACGAAGGTCTCTCATCACTTCCAGAGAGCCTTAAAAAAGACCACAGTTTTCCTTCATGGCTCCTTGGATGTCGCAGCAATCTCCGGACGTTGGTTATTTTTGAGGCCAGCCATGGGGCACGTGAGAATAATAGTGATTTTGAGGTGCAAGTTGCCAGAAAAGCCAAGAGCCCCAAGCTCTCTGCGGTGATGCTCTAAAGGTCTCTGGGAATCACTTTTATCCCAACGACAGACCTTGTGGCTCTGGGCTCTCCTGGCGCCTTCAGCATCAAAACCACCCTTTCTCACTCCCACCAGGACCAGCCTCAAAAAAGTCAAATGTCCGGAGATTGCTGCCATGCCCAAGAAGCCAGGAGGGAAAACCGTGGCTTGTTTTGAAGGTTTCCTGGAACCGCTTGCATTGCCCCACAGAGCTTGGGGCTCTGGGCTTTCCTGGCACCTTCAGTCTCGAAACCATCATTTCTCACTTATTCCGTGGTTGGCCTCAAAAATAGCAAATGTCCCAAGATTGCTGCCACGCCCAAGCCACCATGAGGGAAAAATGTGGCTTCTTTTGTGGTCTTGGGAACCACTTGCATCGCCCCACAGAGCTTGGGAATCTCGGCTTTCCTTGTGCCTTCAGCCTCAAAAGCACCATTTCTGACTCCCCCCAGGATCAGCCTCAAAAAAGTCAAATGTCCGGAGATTGCTGCCACGCCCAAGCAGCCACGAGGGAAAACCACGGCTTGTTTTAAGGCTCTCTGGGAACTGCTTATACTGGCCCACAGAGCTTGTAGCTCTGGGATTTCCTGGCGCTTTCAGCCTGAAAAACACCCTTTCTCACTTTTTTGAGGGACAGCCTCAAAAAAAGCAAATGTCCGGAGATTGCTGCCATACCCAAGCAGCCACGAGGGAAAACTGTGGCCTGTTTTAAAGCTCTCTGGGAAGTGCTTGAATTGAACCAGAGACCTTGGAGTTCCAGGTTTTCCTGGCACCTTCAGCCTCAAAACCACGCTTTCTCACATGCCCCAGGGCTGGCCTCAAAAATAGCAAACGTCCCCAAATTGCTGCCGCGCCCAAGGTACAGAGACGGAAAACTATGGCTTGTTTTAAAGCTCTCTGTGAACCGCTTGCATCACCACACTGAGTTTGTGGGTCAGGGCTTTCGTGGTGCCTTCAGCCTCTAAACCACCCTTTCTCACTCCCCCAGGACCAGCCTCAAAAAACCCAATTGTCCCAATATTGCTGCCATGTCCAAGTGGCCACGTGGGAAAACTGTGGCTTGTTTTAAAGGTCTCTGGGAACTGCTTGCATTGCCCCACAGACCTTTGCTCTCTGGGCTTTCCTGGCACTTTCAGCCTCAAAAACCACCCTTTTTCACTCGCCCCAGGGCCGGCCTCAAAAATAGCAAACGTCCCAAGATTGCTGCCATGCCCAAGAAAGCCATGAGGGGAAACTGTGGCCTGTTTTAAAGCTCTCTTGGAACCGCTTATTTTGGCCAACAGGGCTTTGGTCTCCGGGCTTTCCTGGTGCATTGCACATCAAATCTAGAATTTCTCACTCGCCCCAGGGCCGGCATCAAAAATAGCAAATGTCTGGTGCTTCCTGCCACAACCAAGGAGCCACGAGGGAAAAATGTCACCTGTTTTAAAGCTCTCGGGGAAGTGCTTGAATTGGCCCACAGATCATGGGGTTCCAGGCTTTCCTGGCACCTTCAGCTTCAAAACCAGCCTTTCCCACTTGCCCCAGGGACGGCTTCCAAAATAATAAAAGTCTGGACATTGCTGCCACGCCCAGGGTAACAAGACAGAAAACCATGGCTTGTTTTAAAGGTGTCTGGGAACTGCTTATATTGCCACACAGAGCTTTGGTCTCCGGGATTTCCTGGCACCTTCAGCTTCAAAACCACCATTTCTCACTTGCTGCAGGGCCGGCCTCAAAAATAGCAAACGTCCCAAGATTGCTGCCACGCCCAAGCAGCCACAAGGGAAAACTGTGGCTTCTTTTAAAGCTCTCTGGGAACTGCATATATTGGCACACAGAGCTATGGTCTCCGGGCTTTCCTTGGACCGTCAGCCTCAAAACCATCCCTTCTCACTCGCCCCAGGTCTGGCCTCCAAAATTACCATATGCCTGGGGATTGCTGTCACTCTCAAGGTGCCAGGAGGGAAAACCATGGCTTGTTTTAAAGGTCTCTGGGAACCGCTTGCATCACCCCACAGACCCTGGGGCCTGGGCTTTACTGGTGCCTTCAGCCTCAAAACCAGCGTTTCACACAAGCCTCATTTTTCCTTTTCCTCACTTTTCTCTTTGCTATACCTCTCCAAAGACATGCCCTCAAAACCATGACACATGTGGAGATTGCTCCAACATGGAAAGGGCCAGCAGGGAAAAGTAGGGCTTGTTCTCATTCTCTCTGAGAATGGCTTTCACTGTTCCAGGAACTTCTGTTCTAACACTCTCCAGAGAGCTGTCCTTAAATATGTATCTTGCAATATCTCCCACACGGAAAGTGCCAGGAGGGAAATGTTGGGCTTTTTCTCACTGTCTCTAGGAACTGGTTTCACTGCCCCAGCAACCTCTGTTGTAACACTCTCTAAAGAGCTATGTTGACAAACCAACAAACGTCTTGCTATATCTCCGAAATTGAAACTGCCGGGAGGGAAATGTAGGTCTCTGTATCAGTGTCTCTAAGAACTGCTTTCACTGTCACAGGAACCTCTCTGCTAACACTCTCCAGAGAGCTGTGCTGAAAAGAAACAAACACCTGCTGACACTTTCCCACACAGAAAGTGCCAGGAGGGAACTGTGGGGCTTGTTTTCAGTGTGTCTGGGAACAGGTTTCACTGCCCCAGTAACCTCAGTTGTCACACCCTCCAAAAAGCTAGGTGCAACACAAACAAACATCTTGCTATATCTCCCAGATTGAAAATGCTGGGATGGAAAAGTAGGGCTGTATCTCAGTGTCTCTAAGAACTGCTTTCACTGAGTGTGAACCAGCCCTACATTTCCCTCCTGCTACTTTCCATTTGGAGGCTGAAGTAACCAAGAAAGCCCAGAGCCCCAAGCTCTCTGGGGCAATGCAAGCAGCTCCCAGAGAGCTCTAAAACAAGACACAGTTTTCCCTCGTGGCTGCTTGGGCGTGGCAGCAATCTCCGGACGTTTGCTATTTTTGAGGCCGGCCCTGGGGCAAGTGATAAAAGGTGGTTTTGAGCCTGAAGGCGCCAGGAATTTCCGCAGCCCCAAGCTCTCTGGGGCCATGCAAGCAGTTCTCCGAGAGCTTTAAAACAAACCACAGTTTTCCCTCCTGGCTCCTTGGGCATGACAGCAAATTCTGGACATATGGATATTTTTGAGGCCGGTCCTGGGGCGAGTGAGAAATGCTGGTTTTGAGGCTGAAGGCGCCAGGAAAGCATGGAGGCTCAGTCTCTGTGGGGCCATGCAAGCAGTTGCCAGAGAGCTACAGAGCCCTACAGAGCTTGGAACTTCGGCCTTTCCTGGCCTGTTCTAATGCCTATTCTAAAGCTCTCTGGGAACCATTTGCATCGCTCCACAGAGCTTGGTGCTGCGGGCTTTCCTGGTGCCTTCAGACTTAAAACCACCTTTGGTCACTCACCGCAGAGCTGGCCTCAAAATTACAATTTGGCTACAGATTCCTGCCATGCTCAAGGATCCAGGAGGGAAAACTGTGGCTTCTTTTAAAGGTCTTTGGGAACGACTTGCATCGCCCCACAGAGCTTTGGGCTACGGGCTTTCCTGGCACCATCAACCTCAAAACCACCATTTCTCACTCGCCCCAGGGCTGACCTCAAAAATTTCCATATGTCCAGACATTGTGTCCACATCCAAGGAGCCAGCAGGGAAAACTGTGGCTTGTTTTGAAGGTCTCTGTGAACCGCTTGCATGCCCCAACATGGCAGCTGCCAGGAGGGAAATATGGGAAACATCAAGAGCTTGTTCCAACATGAAGATTGCCAGGAGGGAAAAGAGGAACTTGTTTTCACTGTCCCTGGGAAATGCTTTCACTGCCCCAGTAATCTAAATACTAACACTCTTCCCAGAGCTGGACTCAAAAACAGCAACCATCTCAGGATTTCTCCCACAATGAAGAGCCACAGGGAAACATTGTGCTTATTCTCTCTGTCTCTGGGAACTGCTATGACTGCTTGTATATTCCAGCTGATAACGCTCTCTCCAGTGCTAAGCTCAAAACCATAAAACATCTGGAGATTACTACCAGATGGCAAGTGCCAGGAGGGAAAATTAGTGCTTGTTTTCACTTTCTCTGGCAACAGTTTTCACTGTGCCAGTAACCTAAATATTAAAACTCTAACCAGAGCTGAGCTCAACGATAGCAAACATATGGAAACTGACCCAACAAGTAAGTGCCAGGAGGGAAAACTGTGGCCTTTTCTGAAGCTCTCTGAAGTCTCCAAGAAAGCACAGAGCCCCAATATTAATGGGGCCATGGAAGCAGTTCCCAGAGAGAGTGAGAATAAGCACCACTTTTCCCTTCTGGCATTTTGCGTGTTGGAGTAATCTCCTGACTTTTGCTCTTTTTTAAACACGGCCCTGGGGAGAAAAAAAAAACGGTGGTTTTGAGGATGAAATCACCACAGAAGCGCACAGCCCCAAGATTTGTGGGGCCATGGGAGCTGTTTCCAGAGTGGATTAGAATAAGCACAACTTTTCCCTGCTGGCACCTTGGGTGTGGGAGCTATCTACAGACATTTGCTCTTTTTTGAGCCCGGCCCTGGGGTGAGTGGAAAAAGGTGGTTTTGAGAATGAAGTCCCTAGAAAAGCGCAAAGCCCCAAGATTGGAGTTACCATGGATGCAGTTCACAAAGGGGATAACAATAAGCATGACTTTTCCCTGCTGGCACCTTGGGTGTTGGAGCCATCTCCTGATGTTTGCTCTTTTTTGAGCACTGGGGAGAGTGAAAAAAGGTGGTTTTTGAGGATGAAGTCTCCAGGGAAGCGCACAGCCCCAAGCTTTGTGGGGCTATGGAGGCAGTTCACAGAGAGGGTGAGAACAAGGACACCTTGTGTATGGGAGCTATCTAGAGACATTTGCTCTTTTTTGAGCCTTGACCTGGGGAGAGTAAAAAAAGGTGGTTTTGAGGATGAAGTTGCCAGGGAAATGCTCAGCCCCAAGGTTTGTGGCATGATGGGAGCCGTTTCCAGAGTGGATTCGAATAAGCACCACTTTTCCCTGCTGGCACCTTAGTTGTGGGAGCTGTCTCCCGACGTTTGCTCCTTTTTAAGCCCAGCCCTGGGGAGAGGAAAAAAAAAAGTGGTTTTGAGGATGAAGTCACCACGGAAGTGCACAGCCCCAGGGTCTGAGTGGTCATGGATGTGGTTCACAAAGAGGATTAGAATAATCAGCACTTCTACCTGCTGGCACCATGGGTCTGGGAGCAATCTCCCAATATTTGCTCTTTTTTGAACCCAGTCCTTGTGAGAAAAAAAAAAAAAAAGGTGGTTTTGAGGATGAAGTCTCCAGGGAATCGCACAGCCCCAAGGTTTGTGGTGCCATGGGAGCTGTTTCCAGAGTGGATTAGAATAAGCACCACTTTTCCTTGCTGGCACCTTGGGTGTTGGAGCTATCTGCGGACATTTGCCTTTTTTAAAGACCGGCACTGGGGTGAGTGAAAAAAGGGGGTTTTGAGGATGAAGTCCCTAAAAAAGTGCAAAGCCCCAAGGTTTGTGCCATCATGGAAGCTGTTCCCAGAGAGAAATAGAATAAGCACCACTTTTCCCTGCTGGCACCTTGGGTGTTGAAGCAATCTCCCGACATTTGCTCCTTTTTGAGCCTGGCACCGTGGAGAGAAAAAAAAGTTGGCTTTGAGGATGAAGTGTCCAAGAAACCACAGAGCCCCAGTGTTAATGGGACCATGGAAGCGGTTCCCAGAGAGAGTGAGAATAAGCACCATTTTTCTGTATTGACACTTTGTATGTGGGAGCTATCTACCGACATTTGTTCTTTTTTGAGCCTGGCCCTGGGGAGAGTGGAAAAAGGTGGTTTTGAGCATGAAGTCGCCAGCAAGCACAAAGTCCCAGTGTTAATGGGGCCACAGAAGCGGTTCCCAGAGAGAGTGAGAATAAGCACCACTTTTCCTTGCTGGCACCTTGGGTCTGGGACCTATCTGCAGACATTTGCTCTGTTTTCAGCCTGGTGCTTGGGAGAAGAAAAAAAAGGTGGTTTTGAGGATGAAGTCACCAGGGAAGTGCACAGCTCCAAGGTTTGCGCGGTCACAGAAGCTGTTCCCAGAGAGTATTAAAATAAGCACCACTTTTACCTGCTGGCACCTTGCATGTTGGAGCAATCTCCCAACATTTGCTCTTTTTTGAACCTGGTGCAGGGGGGAGCGAGAAAAGGCGGTTCTGAGGATGAAGTCTCCAAGAAAGCACAGAGTGTTAGCACAGAGGTTACTGCGGCAGTGAAAGCACTTCCCAGAAGAGTGAGAACAAGCCCCGCTTTTCCCTCCTGGAACTTTGCACCTGCGAGTAATAGGTAGCTGTTTGGTGGTTTTGAGCACAGCTCTGGGAGACTCTTAGCACAGAGGTTACTGGGACAGTGAAAGCAGTTCCTGGAGACAGTGACAACAAACCCCACTTTTCCCTCTTGGCACTTTCCATTTGGGAGTAATCACTAGGTTTTTGCAGGTTTTGGGGGCAGCTCTGGGGAGAGTGTTAGCACAGAAGTACCTGGAGCATGAACGCAGTTCCTAGAGACAGTGAGAGCAAGCCCCATTTTTCCCTCCTGGCACTTTCCATGTGGGAGCAATCTCCATATGTTTGCTGGTTTTGAGAGCAGCTCTGGGGAGAGTGTTAGAACAGAGGTTACTGGGACAGTGAAAGCAGTTCCCGGAGACAGTGAGAACAAGCACTACACTTCTCCCCTGGAAACTTACATGCCATGGCTAGGTTGTTCTCACTGCCTCTGGGCATGGCTTTTATTGCCCCACTAAACTTAGTGTTCACATGCCCCGCAGCGAAGTGACGTAACATAGGAAAAGTCTGGAGATTGGTTGCACATGGAAGGTGCCAGGAGAGAAAAGTGGGGCTTGTTCTCACTGTCTCTGGGAACTCCTTTTGATGCCCATCTGAGCTCTGTGGTATGACTCTCCCCAAGTATGGGCTCAAAACAAGCAAATGTGTGGAGCTTGCTCCCACATGGAAAGTGCCAGGACAGTAAAGTGGTGCCTGTTCTCAATGTGTCTGGGCAACGCTTTCATTGCCCCTCTAAACCAGGGGCTAAAATTCTCCCCAGAGCCAGGCTCAAAAACCAGCAACTGTCTGGAGATTGCTTTCACAAGAATTGTTCCAGGATGAAAAAGTGGTGATTGTTCTCACTGTCTCAGGTTCTCAGAAAGGTTCTCAAAAATAGCAAACATCCAGCAACAGCTTTTCCCTCCTGGCATCTTCGTTGTGGCAGCAGTGTCTGGACGTTTGCTATTTTTGAGCCTGGCCATGGGGAGAGTGGAAAAATGTTGTTCTGATGATGATGTCAACAGGAAAGTGGGGACACCAAAGGTTTGTGGGGTGATGAAACCAGTTCCCAGAGAGAGTGAGAACAACCAACAATTTTCCCTCCTGGCATGTTCAGTGTGGGAGCAATCTCTGGACATTTGGTAATTTTCAGGCTGGCAGTGGGGAGAGTGAAAAAAATGTGGTTTTAACAATGCCAGTGCCAGGAAAGCACAGAGGCCCAAGGTTTGTGGGGCAATGAAAGCAGTTCCCAGAGAAAGTGAAAACAAATACATCAGGGATAAAGGCAAGACTTGGGAAGGTGTGGGCCATCTCCAAAAGGAAACAGGAGACCTCGTCACCCAGGATATGGAGAAGGCTGAGGTACTGAATGACTTTTTCACCTCAGTCTTCACTGGCAAAGGGCTCCAACCACACCACCCTAGATGCAGAAGGCAAAAGCAGGGGCTATGAGAATCAAGAACCACCCACTGTAGGAGAAGATCAGGGTCGAGACCGTCTGAGGAACCTGAAGGTGCGTAAGTGCCTGGGACCTGATGAAATCCATCAATGGGTCCTGAGGGAGCTGGCAGATGAAGTCATTAAGCCGATTTCCATTGTATTTGAAAAGTCCTGGCAGTCTGGTGAAGTTCCCGCTGACTGGAAAAAGGGAAATGTAAGCCCTATTTTCAAAAGGGAAAAAAGGAAAACCCAGGGAACTACAGACCAGTCAGTCTCACCTCTGTCCCTGGCAAGATCATGGAGGAGACCCTGCTGGAAACTCTGCTAAGGCACATGGAAAATAAGGAGGTGATTGGTGACAGCCAACGTGGCTTCACCAAAGGCAACTCATGCCTGACAAATTTGGTGGCCTTCTACGATGGTGCCACAGCATTGGTAGATAAGGGGAGAGCAACTGATGTCATCTACCTGGACTTCTGCAAAGCGTTTGACACTGTCCCGCATGACATCCTGGTCTCTAAATTGGAAAGGCACAGATTTGGATGGATGGACCACTCAGTGGATAAGGAACTGGCTAGATGGCTGCACCCAAAGGGTTGCTGTCAATGGCTCGATGTCCAAGTGGAAACCAGTGGTGACCCCTTAGGGGTCAGTACTGGCACCAGAGCTGTTTAACACCTTTGTCGGCAACATGGACAGTGGGATTGAGGACACCCTCAGCAAGTTTGCCAATGACACCAATCTGCATGGTGTGGTCGACATGCTGGAGGGAAGGGATGCCATCCAGAGGGACTTGGACAGGCTTGAGAGGTGGGCCCGTGCAAACCTCATGAAGTCTAACCACGCCAAGTGCAAGGTCCTGCACGTGGGTCATGGCAATCCCAGGCCCAAATACAGGTTGGGTGGAGAATGGCTTGGGAGTAGCCCTGAGGAGAAGGTCTTATGGGTGCTGTTGGAAAGAAACTCAACATGAGCTGGCAATGTCTGCTTGCAGTCCAGAAAGTCAACCACATCCTGGGCTGCATCAAAAGAAGTATGGCCAGCAGGCTGAGGGAGATGATTCTGCCCCTCTGCTCCACTCTGGTGAGACCCCACCTGGAGTACTGCATCCAGCTCTGGAGCCCTCACCACAAGAAGGACACGGATCTGTTGGAGAGGGTCCAGAGTAGGGCCACAAAAATGATCAGCAGGCTGGAGCACCTATGCTATGAGGACAGGCTGAGAGACTTGTGGTTGTTTAGCCTGGAAAAGAGAAGGCCCTGGGGAGCATGAAAAAAGATAGTTTTAAAGATTATGTCACCAAGAAAGTGTGGAGCTACAAGTTTTGTGGGGCGATGAAAGTACTTCCCAAAGATAGTGAGAACAAGCAACAGGTTTCTCTCCTGACACCTTGGGTGTGGGAACAATCACTGGATGTTTGCAATTTTTGAGCCCTGGCCTGGCAAGAGTGATAAAAGATGGTTCTGAAGATTAAGTCACTAGGAAAGCACAGAGCTCTAAGTTTTCTGGTCGATGAAAGCGCTTTCCCAGGGACATTGCTAACAAGCCACAGCTTTCCCTCCAGGAAGTTTTGGTGTGGGAGCTATCTCTGGAAGTTTGTAATTTGTGAGCCTGACCCTGGTGAGCAGGAAAAAAGTGGTTGAAGGATTAAGCTGCCAGGAACGTGTGGACCCCCAAGGTTTGTTGGGGAAAGAAAGTGCTTCCTAGGGACAGTGAGAACAAGCAATAGCTTTCCCTCCTGGAATCTTCAGTGTGGGAGCACTCACTGGATGTTTGCAAATTTTGAGCATGGCCCCTGCAGAGAGTTAAAAAAGGTGGATTTGAGGAAAGTGCAGAGCCACAAGGTTTGTGGGGTGATGAAAGCGCTTCCCAGAGACCATTAGCTGTCCCCTCTCCCCAGGAAAAGGTAAAAAATCAGATCTGTAAAATCATGCCCAAAGTTCAGGGGCATGCTGCCTTATGAGGTGATTAATTGGGCAGATCACATTCTTTGGCATCCAAACAGTTAGCAAAATAAGTTAGCTGGCGAAATACTGAAAAGAAGTAATCTTGGTTTGTAGAACTTCATGCCAATCATAGAGAGGCTCTCTTTTGCCTTTCTGCAATGGCTTCTTGCTTTGTGTCCTCACAAGACATGCAATATGTTCCTGCTGCTTTGGCGTAAGCTCTAATGTTTATAAACAGGTCCACCAAAAAGCCATCTCTGTCAATAGTCTTTCGTAAATGGGGATTTCCAGAAACAGAATTTGTTCCTCCCTCCCTGTGAGAACACGCACCGGAGCTTTGTTATCAGAGAAGCAAGTGGGGAGGGTTCCTTGTTGGCTGAAGGCTCCCTTGACAGATGTTTGTTGTCTCTTGGTCTGGAAGTCTGACACATGTCTTTTCATGCTCACCCCTCCAGCAGAGGGCCTTGGAGAGTGTCTGGCTGCCAGACCCAAGGAAAACTGCAGGACATTCCTGAGGAGTAGGGCCCTCCATCCCACCATGCTTTCCAGCCCTGGTGGGTCAGCGAGGCCTGCAGCAGCCAAAGCTGGCCAAGTCAGCTCAGAGCCCTGCCACCATGCTCCTCTCTGCCTCATAGGGAACACCACCTCAGCCCTCTCTCTTGCCTGTCTAGGGAGGGCCACCGGCAGGGGGCTTAGGCAGGCCAAGGGCTGCAGGACAGGCACAGCTACGGGGCTGACCCAGGCACAGCACCATGGCCAAGACAACCCTGCTGACACAGCACTCTGGCTTGCAGCACTGCTCTAGCTGTGTGGGAGGTGATGCTTTTCCTGGCCCAGCCTTTGGAGAAGGTCTTGAGGGAGCTGCACAGCTAACTTTGGTACCAGTGGATGTGCAGGCTGTTCATCACCGGTGCACAAACTTGAAGCCTGCCCTGCCTTCTGCCCAGGCAGCGCTCTCTTTTGCCTCGTCCATGCAACCTCCTGCCTTGCTCTGCAAACTGGAAACTTAGGGCAGGGGCACGGCAGGGACAGGGCAATGTCTGGGGCTGAAGGTGGGTAGGGGCAGGGGCAGAAGCTGGAATCAGGGCAAGGGCTGGGTCTGGGGCAGACCTCTCCACAGGCTGAGCCAGCAGCAAGGTTGGGGACAGGAGATACTTGTCACCACCCACATGTCATACCTCCTCTCACTGTTTGATCATTCCTCAGAGGCATGAGAACAAGAGTTTGCTGATGGTCAGAGGACAGGAGCCAGCAGAGACACCATGAGGTGTGCAGTGCACCCCTGACCCCCGCCATGAGCAGAGTTGCCTCAGGATGGGTTGTCTGGCCCCAGTGCCCTTGCTCTGAGCTGCCAGTGGGAACAAGGAGCCACACAGTGTGGGGAGCCCTGCAAGTCTGCCTATCTCTCGCTGTCATCTTTGTTTCAGCTGCCTCTAGTAACATTAAATCAGAGGATTTTGCGTTCCTGTAAAATATCTGCAAGTCTCTGAGGCATTTAAGGCTGATGATGCTCTCACTTGTGCTCAGAGCCTTCATCACACTGTCAGAGACCTGAGGCAATGAGCAAGGCATAGTCAAGTGGAGCCACATTGGCAGCCAGGGGCTGGAGCAGTGGGTAAAATGGTGGCTTGGCCTTGGCTGGGAGTCAGGAGTTGGGGTGACACCTCCAAATACCCTCCCTGCCATGGAAGGGCCTGGTGGGTGCCTGGGGAGCTTTCCAGGCACAGACAGTTACCAAGCCATCTGCCTACTTGGGCCAGTCAGAAAAGAGTGTGGCTGAGCAGGGGACACAGACTCTTTGCTCTTCTGCCTTCACTTTCCTACCCTGCTCTCTCATAACCCCAACATTGCTGCCCATGGGCATCGCCTGCCACAAGGCTGCTTCAGCAATTCCTGCGCCACCTGAAGGGAAGGTGGACAGGAGGCTGGTGCTCAGTGACAACAGCATTTTTGCCAGGTTAGTCTTTCAACACTTCACTGAAAGGAAATTCTGTGCTTCAGGCAGGCAAAAAACCTGCAGGTCCTGTTGTCAGACATCATGGAGACCCTGCAGGATACCAACACAGACATCAAGATAGAGGTCCTTCTTGTCTTCAGAAACGTGGTGGGTCATATGAAGAGGAAAGTGGCCAGCCCCATCACTCTGCAGCTGGTGGAGAAGTTTATTCCACTCTTTGATGTCGTAAAGCTGCTGTGGGAGCCTGAGCCCCACTGATGGGAACTCTGCAAGGACAGCTGCCCTTCAGCCCAGCCGTGCAGGCAGAACTTGGGCAGGGCTCTCATGGGATGGTTTCTGTGCTCTGCAACCCAACATGGCTTCTGCCTGGCAGGCTGATGCTGCCAGGCAACCTGAGATCCCCCATGCCATGGCCAAGACCTTCTCTCAGGACCTTGAGGGCTCTCTCAGCTGTACTGCCAAACAGAAAGTTATTGTCCATTATATACAGAATTATTATATATATTTATATATTATATTATCATATACATTTGGGCAGAAACTGTAGACTTCCAACCCATCAGATCCAACTGTGTCACAAGAGGTGATGCAGGATGGACAGAGACCCATGCTGGAGTTGCAGGAAAATGCAGCCAGCTCTCAACTGCTCAGGTGAGACATGTTACAGCAGAGAGATGCTGGCTGCTGGAGCAATTTGTGCCACTGTTTACAGCTGCATGGTGTCACTCAGCCATTTGGAAAGTCCTGCTAGCACCCAGGGCCTGACAGGATGAGGCCACAAGCCTTTAGTAAACACGCATGGCAAAGTTACTCCTCATTTTCCCATTTTCAGATAAGAACATCAACACTGATGATGGGGGAGCCCAGCCTAGCTGGGCTACTGGGGCACAGCTGCTCCTGGCCCACCTCTGCCTGCAGGCCTGGCTCAGGCCTTTTCAGGGGAAAGCCCTGGCCCTCACTCTGAGACTTTGCAGCAGGAACAGGCAGTGGGGTGCTGAGCCTAGTCCTGCTGTAGCCCATCCCAGTCCAGCACTCTCCTGTTCTCTCCCTCAGTGCCAGCATTGGGCTAGCCACTAGCTGCTGGGGCTGGGGCTGCAGCCAGCAGTCCCTGCCAAGACGTAGGAGCCCCCAGGTGCACTAGGGGGGCCCTGCCCCTGGCCTGCAGAGAAGTGGCCTGTGGACAGAGTCAGGGTTGGGCCTGCTGGGGCCCTCCCCTGCCCCAGCCCTGCTTTCATGGGCTGTCACATCCCACTCTCAGGAAAGGGGGGAGTAAGTGATTCAGATTCGTAAATGCCCAACGGAGGGGACTAAAGTGAGATAAATCTCAAGGTCCATATAAAAACATTTATTAGTTTTCTAAAAAGATTAGTATAGGCCTTAACAAGTCCACGATAATTGGTTAGGTATATAACAAATTATGGCAAATGGTGAGGTATGCATTATGTTACTTAACAACAGGTATACAACAATTTATAGCAAGTGGCACTTACGGTCGTTGCTTAACAACTCTAACTGTTACTTAACAACTCTAAGAGAAAAGAGAAACTGAGGGACAGAGAAAGGAAAAGACAGACATAAAGAGATCACTGGTCCCAGTTCCAGCATCTTTTTCAGGGAATCTTCCCAGGCATGATCTTCTTTCTTGGAAATATCTTCCCAGGTATGGTCTCCTTTTTGTTTCCCTGGGGCACTTATTTTCCCCTCTATGTTTGCTGAATTAGCATGGTCCACCCCCCTTGCCAAGGACAGCCTTGTCTCAAGTTTCTCCCTTCTCCCAGGTGATGTATAGCATGATTTGGGTGGAGAGACAAGTGCCATAGTTGTACATGTTTAGCATGATCTCTATAATCTTAATTAGCATATGCAGGGGTGTGCATGTTCATATGCATTTTGTGGATAATGAAGCAAAGGTCACTTATCAGACACAATGGCCTCGAGAACAGAGAACTAGCAAGCTCACCACACGAGTGGCAGAACTATCTTGTCACAAAACAGTCCTCCCACTGCTTTTCCAGGCCTGTGAGCCTTATCAGTTCTTTGAACATCAGGCCTGCATAAACTCCTTGGAGTGTTTGAGGCATTCCATTGAAGGCTTGGAGGGCCTTCTGCCCCTCATCAGGGAATTTACAGGCCGTCTCTTACACGGGCACAGTTTGATGATGATGGTGGGGTGGGCGAGGAGCAGTGAGGGGCTTCTGCAAGTAGGTTGGCAAGTGCTGGGTTACTGTGCTGTTCATCTCAGAAAGATACACAACAGGAAGATACATTACAGATACATTGTTATGGGGAGGAGAGAACAAGCAGAGAGCTCTGGAGTGTGGTGAAGAAAAAACATCCGAGGCTGGTGGCACAAACAGAGGACTCCCTGGGACACAAGGAGAGAAAGACAAATAACCTCAGAATACATCAAAAAATTACCAGGTAAACTCCAGTATGGGAGAAGGCTCCAGAGAAGTCTTGGTGGCACACTGCAAGACACATGCAGAACCTGGGGGCACGCAGAAAGGTGCCTGGAGGGCTTGAGGTGCATCCAAGCACAAACAAAAAGCCTCGGTGCCTACACAAGGGGCTGTGACACCTGCTGTGGGGCTTGGGGTGGCTGATAGGCTGTCATCTGCAAGCACAACAGGCTCTGTGTGAACCTCAGCTCCCAGCACCACTCGTGCTGGCCTGGCCCTTGGCCCCAGTCATCTTGGGGTGCTGAGAGCAAACCCAGGAGCAGCCTATGTACTGGAAGCATCCATGGCAATGTAAGGGAAACCCCCTGTAGCCCTGTGAGTAGCAATGGGGTTACCCAGGGACCCTAAAGGAATCTGAGAGGCCTTGGGACCTGCCTGATGCCTCAACCCCAGCATGTCACTTCCTCTCCTGGACATTGTGACAGCCACTTACCAAGTGCAAAGGGACTGCAGGCACAGTTAAGAGTGCAAAGAAGAAAGCAATCATATATTTATTAAGGCACATAAGTCCCAGGTACAAGTCTGCTATGGGGCTCAGTTGCCTATATGGGCCCCTTCCCCTGGGGCACCTCAGCCTTACTGGAGCAGCACGTGTCAGTCCAGTGGGGAATGGTTGGTGCCTGTAACAAAAGGCGCAGGGCAGAGAGGCAGGAAAGAAAAAGGGCCAGGGAGTGGGACAGAGGGATAAATAGAAAAAGAGATAAAAAGGAGAAGGAGAGTGGGATACAGAAAGGAAAAGCAGTGACACAGAGCACGACAGTAGGATAGAAAAAAAGGACAGGAAGAGGCACAGAGGGATAAAGAAAGAGAGCCACAGAGAGCAGCCACCACCCACAGAGAGCAGGACAGAAACAGAGAAAGAAAAAATAGTGATGGGCAGCAGTACAGACAGATGGAGGAAGCTGGAGGAATAGAGATAGAAGGATGTGGTGGGCAGTGGAGGGGAGCATCCTCCAGTCCCGCAGCAAAGTGGGAATGTCCTGGTGCCCCAGGGCCACGTCATAGAATGACATAGGCCCCTGGTGTTCCGGAGATGAGCCCAGCAATGGGAAAGGCAGGTAAATGGGCCGCTTTGAGTCATGGCCCCATCCCAGAGCCCATTCCCCAAGGAGGAGGACCACAGGGCCCAGGGTCAGACAAGTGGGTCTCCCAGGGTGGGATGCTAGGTCTGCGTGCCCCAGCCGCTCACGCACAGTGGCTGGCAGTGCATGACTGCCCTGGGCTCTCCCTGGAGGGAGAGAATAAATGAATAAATCCTGACCATGCTCACACAGTCTCTTTGAAGAAGCCAGATGTTGCTAGTGTTTCCTGATGAAAGTGGCATAGCCCAGCACAAGAGCTGCAAGTTTTCCTGTCTTGTCCTGAGAAACATTTTCCTCCTTTCACCACAATTACCACCCAAGAATTTAAGGCAGATGCACTGTGACATCCAAACAATGTCAAAGTCTGTGAAAAATTTAAACAGGACATCAGTGGTGTTGTTTGCTTTTGCATTTCGAAAAAGATGGTGCCAAAAAAATCACAATGGTTGAAACAGAATGAAGCACAGGCACAGCCTGTGATTACTTCTACAGCTTGATGACCAATTTTTACTTAAGTCCTTAATTTTGTAGCAGTAGGACATGGCACTCAGCTGCAGGGGCCCCCCATCCCCTCATACCATGGTGCTGTGCCAGTTCTTATGGACCAGCTCCCCTGTGTGCCTGCACAGCGTGGTGATGGGGGTCAGGATGACGCACACTGCCATGTGCACATGGCAGTTCATAGGGCATTTCCAGACCTCTCTGGGCACCACTCAATCCCACCTGAGCACCCAAAAAGCCCCAGCCTCACTCCTTTCCTCTGTACTAATCCAGGCTGGGGAAAGGCATGTTTCCCTCTTGCCCAGGGGCAGAGGTGGGGAGGCAATGTGACTTGAGCCTCCTCCGATCTCATCTCCCAGCAGGGGACTGGGTGGCTGTCCCAAAATTTACATGCAAGAAAATAATACTGGTGGTGGTGGTGTTAAAATTTAAGAACAAAACTACTCCACTTTTACCCAGTTCTCCCAGGATGTTCATCTTATCGAAATTTTCTCAGCCTGTGATAATAGGTGAAAGAAGTGCAAAAGGAAATATATCATACCAGCTATGGCTGGGAACAACTGATAAGCAAAAAAGGAGGAAAGCAGTGAACATTCAAATGTAGCTTGATTTTTATTTTGTAAATGAAAGGCAAGATGGCGACCTTGCACAAGATATAGTCCTAAGGTTCCCTCCCTCCCCCCAAAAAGCAGTAGTCCCTGGAGGTAGAAGGATGAACTGCTGGGGATAGGGGCCATCATCTCTTTTGTGAGTGCTGTTGTTTACCTTGGCTATTCCTATGTAGAAATCAGATGAAGAAATTATCATCACACAGTAATCCTAAAGTAGGGGTTTCTGGTTTCTTGAGATGGGAGGGAAGGTGGAAGGATAGTTAATATTCAGAAAACCTCAGCAACTTCAACATGTTCCAGTTTTGGCATGCTGAATTTGAATGGAAGACTGAAGAACCCAAGTTTCCCAACTTATGCATAGCCTGGCCTTTGAGTCATGACACCTTAGAGTACCTCACAGCTGGAATTTAAAATACTAGCTGCCCTAAGATTGTAAATTCAACAAAGTCATGTCACTAGCTCAACCAGGGACCTGCTTGTCAGACACATGAAAAAACTGAGCTGACAGCCAAGAGGCTTCAAACCACAGGAGTCTCTAGGACAGCTTTAAAACATTAACCAATACCATCAAGACTTAAAATCCATTAAAATGGCCTTTGTCTCAGGCATAGGAAACAGTTTTCATGCTCTATTTAGGAATCATAATTACAGTCTTGTACTCAACATAGAAAACAAATTAGTTTTAGAGCAAGATATGTTGGTCCTGTTTGTGGCAAGAACGTGGTCACATTGCTGGAAAAGCTGACCGCCATTGACTAACAAGTCCAGCTTCCTAGCTCCTGATAGAAAAACAGTCTCTTTTTTAAACTGATGAGGACTACTTTGGAAATTGGTTCAAGGACAACAGCAGCCGTATGAACAGAGAAAATCACAACCTAACCCCACATGCAAAAATCCTGATGACAGCATGAAAAAAAGTACTACTTTACTACCAGTGTAAGAGAAGTATCACTTAAGTATCAAATGTCTGGATTGTCATGGTGACTTTTTTGGTCTCTCATGTCTGTCTTGACAAAATCAGGGGGTAAGAAAGTGCTATTAAATCCTACTTCAAGTGTAGAGCAGAAACTAGGTCCAAAGCCCCACAGGTATTTGAGGATCCAGATGACTTCTGAACTCCATGAGAATTAGGCACTTCTATGTCTTTTGAGATCTGCCCAAGAAAAATGGATCAGTCTGGCCCTGTAGAGCTGCTGGGGAGCAGGGTTTGACATCATGTCTCCTGGATGCCAAATGACTGTCCTCATTGCTAACATGGTAACATTGTTGGAAGACCATGATCTGGGGGATTATAAACTCCCAGCCATTCTACGCTGCACTGGTGCAGCCCCACCGCGAGGGTGTCTGATGTCCTTCTTAAATTGAGGCGCCCAAAACTGCAGACAGTACTTGAGGACAGAAAATAAGTTACATTCAGCAGTTTACAGTTGTAAAATTTGCAAGGTAACCCAAGTTTTGTTTGGCTAAAGGGAAATATGTTCTCAAGCCAAAACCTAGGTTGAAATCCAAACAGCCACATCCTCTCAAGACACACAACTGCAGGACACTTGAATCAATTCAGTTTCAGTTAGAAGAAAGCTTAGTAACGGCCACTCCCTGCTCCTGATCTTATGCAAAGATGGAAACAAAAGAATCCATACAGGGCATAAACCCAGATAACTGGTATCTAACGTCACAAATCTTTGTCCCCTTACCAACCAAAATGTTTATAATGAAAATGGGATTTTAGCCATAAAACAGCTGCTTCTTTGCAGCACTCCTAGCGACATGATGTTGCCTGGTGCATTAGGTATCAAGAAACTGTATACAATAAAATAAAATAATAAAAAAACTTACAATAATTTGTTGAAAGGACACTGGTTTTATCAAATTCCCCTACAATGATTTAAAAATAAAGCAAAATCAAAACTACAACAGAACTCTCTTTCTGCTCATAATGGGGAATATGGAGGTGCTTTAAATGCAAAGGTGCTTTAAATGCACAGACAGGTGTAAAGGAGTCCAGAATTTGGAAACGGCAAACAGGGCTGTCAAAACAACCTGAGTGGAGTTCACTTAAATAAGCTTTTCCAGCTAACAACAGCAAGGGGATGAAGTATATGCTCAGAAAATCTGCAGACCCTACCAGTCTGGGCAGGTCAAGGATATGGTACAGAGCAGAGCTGCCTCTCAGAGGCTGGAGAAATGGGTTGAGCAGGAAGGTCTGATTCTATGGTTCTTCTATGAAGTTAGACCCGCCCAGGCAAATACAATATTTTGCCCCTAGGATGGAATAACCCCATGCAGCCAGCTGGCTGGGAAACAGCTTTGCAAAAATGGACCAGGTGGGCAATGAGTGCAGGAGAGTGCAGCCAACTGCACACTGGGCTTATTCCCATGAGTGTAAGCAGCAGGCAGAGGGAAGCGATCATTCCCCTTTAGACAGCTGCTTCCTTGATTATATTTTTCTGGGGCCAAAGACATTGGAGGAGGGCAAAGCAGGCACAGGCTCCAAGCATGGCTTGCTTGTTGGTGGAGATGTTGCCCATACCACTGGGGACAGGTGACCCAAGCCAGGTTACAGGACGCTGCTGTGCAAGCTCCCCTCCACTTGGGACACACACTGGGCCAGACCATAAGGAGACTAACACACAGTTAAGTTCCACTTTCAACACCATTAGCAATTTATTAATCTGTCAGTCAATGCAACTTCCAACTCTGACACGGAAAAGTGAATGCCCACCCACACCATAGCCTGAAGAGAGCCAACTGCTGTGCTGGTGGAAGGCTGGATCCAGGCTGTGCCCTGACACTCACCATCTCAGTGCTTTCTGCTTTGATTTCCCCTTTTTCAGGGTGGGAATGATGCTGGTGACTTCACCTGTGAGGCTCTGGGAAGCCAGGTGCCACCAGCTGGCAGTAAGAAAATTGAGGGGCACACTCCTCTTTCCCATCTTTCTGGGGGAGGACAGGTGCCCTTCCCCTCCCAGCACAGGCTTCGGAGCAGAGAGCACTTCAAAGGCAGTTGCTGGCACCCACAGGACAGAGGCCAGCTCAGCAGGGATTGTGCAGTGCACCCCATCACGATGATGGGCACAAGGGAGGCCCCAAATCCCACACTTTTGCCACAGGCAGCCAACCTGGACAGCACGAGGGGAAGATAAAGGCAGCCTTGCTCTACTGAGGATGAGAGAGTCTGTCTAGACGTATAATACAACACAGCCTGGCAGCTTTCCCTTCTCAGATCACCAAACTAGTCTGAAAAGGCACTTTACTCCCCATCCTGTGAGGGAGGATATACTTGGGAAAAACCTTTAAAAGCAGATTTTTAGTAGAGGTTCAACAGAAAACAGAGAATCTGCAGCACCATGACAGCCCTCCTCCCTGGCAGAGGCAGTGGTCCATATGTTAAGATCAGCACTGAGATATCCTATGCAGGAAACACCGCCGTGGCCCCATGCAGCAGCCGATATCTAAGACAAGTTAGAGGCCACGGCACGCGCAATGGCCCAGGTTCAGGCAGACAAGACCTCCTGCACAATCTTCCCTGCTCCAGCCAAGGATCTGGATTGTAGCTGTCCAGCAAGAGGGCTGTTGGGATGCAGCCGGCAGAAACGCCCTAGAGTCCAGATGGGGAAGACATTGCGGTACGCAGTGTAGCTGACGGCACATGACTTGTTGAATACCCCAGCAATATTCTCCTGAGAGAGAAACAGAGAGCAAGTTGGTACGGGTGACAGGGGGCCACAGTGTGTCCAGGATCTGGTGCTGAGCTCATTGCCTTCCTGAAGTCCCCCACCAAAAGCCACATACAGCTTCCCTTCCAGGTAAGGGAAAGCACACCATTGCAATGGCTGCACAATGCCCAGGACATCTGCAACACCAAAGAACCCCTTGGAAAGACGAGCAAAGATATACCTGAGGCCAGTCCCCATTGGGCAGCTGCTTATCAATCAACACTTTGATGCCCCTTTCCAGTACTTCAATGTCAGGGTACCTGCAAAGCACAAGGGAGATGTGAGCACTCTTATCCAAACTGTCAGCAAAACCCATCCATGTGCTTAGGGAACTCAACCACCTCCAGGCTGCCCCGAGATTGTCCCAGGCACGCTGGGTGCTTTGGGAAGGCCCCTCACAACTGTAGGACACCAGACATTATGAATACAGCAATATTTTCCCAGGCTGAAAGCCTGTGGTTGTGATGCAGACCTTTGCTTTGCACTGGCTCCCCCTCACCCAGCATTGTAAGCCTCACTGACCTGTGGAGAGCTGTGCAGGCCAGTCCCTCATTGCAGGAAGCTTGTGACCAACAAGGTCACAAACAAACATGGCATGACCCACATCAGCCAGGCCCAGGGCCTGTGCTACCCCTGCCACACAACCCAGCCTGCATTTCCCATCTCACTGAGCACTCAGGGCCAGGTGGTGCCTGAAGACGTGAGAGCTGCTCCTACCTGACAGCCATGAGCCCCAGCAGGGCCCAACATGTGTTGTGGATCTGCGACATGGCACTCTGCACGTATGTGCGTTGCTCACATGATTCAAAGTCCTCTCCCCACCCACCATCTGCCATCTGCTTGGAGAGGAGGAACTTGCAGGCCTGGTCCACCTCTTGGCATGCAGCCCTGCAAGGATGGGGCAGAGAATCAGACAGGGGACACCCATGTTTCCCAGCTGCAAACAGGAGCTATGCTCTGCCCTGTCCATGGCCAGGACTGCCCTGAGAGTTTCAGGTTCAGGCAGTGAGTGCCCTGGTCATATCGCAGGCACAGGATTTGGGAGGGGCAGTACATGGGGCAGGAGACCCCATGCACAGCCAGGGCATCCACCCATCCCCACCACAGAGGTGGGCAGGGGAACCAGACAGACTCTTCTCACCTGTCCTGATATATGTGCTGCATACTGGCGAATGCCTCCAGACCAAACCAGGTGCCATAGGTGAAACAAACCCCCCAGCTCCTAGGAGGAAGGGGAAAGAGGTACTGTCAGGGGTACAGGGCCCCGGGTAGAGGCAGGCTGCAACATGGATGTGTTCACAGCAAGAGCAGAGCCAGGCATAGAGCTGCAGCCTGCCTTCCCCTATAGTGCTACCACGCATGTCCTCCCTGCTCACTCAGGGTCAGCAGACACTCTGGGACCAGAGGAGTTGGAGCCACCCTAGCCCCGACACATTGTCTGGGTCTTGTGCAATGTACAACGTGCATTGGAGGGAGATAAAAGGAGAGCAAAGCACAGAAGCTAGAGAAGTATCAGCCCCTACTTGTCCTTCCCACAGATCCTGCCAGCCAACTAGCAATGCTTGCCATGTCCCTCTCACACCGGAGCAGCCAGGGGAAAACTGGGCACCAGGAACACTGCTTACCCTTCCCATGACCCATCAGCTCGCTGCTTCTTGCGACAGAAGTCCAGGCCCTTCTGCAGAGTCTCCCTGGTCAGGAAAAAGACACCCACCTCAGAAGCAGCTCAAACTCAGTGGCTGCTTCATCAGAGGCATCCATCAGTCCCTCTGAAGCTTTGATGGGTCCCATAATTAGAGGGCTCAAGAGGCAAGAGCATGAAGACAGGCAGCCATGTTGTTCAGGATCTGAGTCAAATCATGCATCAGTTTGGTGCTTTTCTGCCTCATGCCAGCACACAAGCAGGGGACCCAACCTACAATTGGCTGCAAGATCAAGGCAACTGCTAAGTCAAGAGGCAGGCAGATCTCCACCAGTTTCGTCCAGCCTGATCCCAAGCAGCCTATGCCCTGCTCTTTGAGAGAGGCTGGGCCCCAGCCTCTTGCAGGGGGCTCTGGTTTGGAGAAGTCACCACCATCCCAGCTGTGCACACACCAAGGGCCACTGCAGGGGCTGCTCCATGCCAATGGAGAGGTTCAGGCAAGAACCCTGACAAGGCTCAGCAAGGGCTGTGCTAACAGAGGACATGGCAGGCAGCACGAGACATTGCAGCCTGCCTTCTCCCCTACCCTACTCTCATCTCAGTGCCTCACCTGATTTCCGGGGCTCTGTGCTCAGGGAACTCATCGTGGAAGTGTCTCAGTGCCTGCATGACAGCCGATGTGCACTCCACATAGGTGTAGTCAATCATGATGTCGCCTGCCAGCAGTTGAAGGATATCATTGCAACAGCCCCTCCACTGGGGAGCCTCAGCGCCACACACTGCCAACCTATCCCTTGGACCCAGGCCACACATCCCAAAGAGGGACCTGGGGCAAAGCCAGGCCCACTGGGCACCTCGAGGCCAGTCCACAGGGGACAGGATGACCAGCCCCACACAGCTACCCTTACCAAACACCTCCGAGGGGTTCAGCAGCTCCAGTAAGTGGCCTCCTCGCTTGGTTTCATATGTGGCAAAGCCTCCATCTGAGTTCCTCATGCTCAGCAACTGCCCAGACAGAGAGAGGGGCAGGGACTGGTTCACAAGCAGTGTTACCACAGTCTGGCCCCAAGCCAGGTGTGAGGACAAAGTGAGACCCACAAGTCCATGGGGTTGGCAGATAACCCAGGTCCCACACTACATTGACAGTCTGGCCCAATCTGGATTGTCACGTTAAATTATGTCCCATATGTATCTCTGTATCACAGTAAATATGGTGTTGTCATACAAGGCCACAGGCCTTGTACTATCTCAGTAATACTAGATCTAACAACCGACAGATCAGTTTAGCTGCCCGCATTTCCCTTGGCCCTAATTTTTGCAGCACTTACCACATTCACGGCATCAAAGAGGCGCTCAGGGGGAACAAGCTTAGCTATGAAGGGGCACTTCTCCTGCAGCAACATAATTGACTTCAGGCCCTCTGCTGTGCAGTCTGCCACGATCCAGCCACAGTCTCGGGTGCTGAAGGGGAAGCCACCCTGGAAAGGGTTCAGGAGGGCTCAGCACTTTCCCCTGACCTGTTCTGTTCTTGTAAGGGAGAAGGTGCTGCCTCTCATTCCCATCCCCTCTGTCCAAATCCCAGCCCCATTCGTGCGTCCTTCAGAGACCACTTCCAGCCATTGTACCTTGTTCATATGGCGGTAATATTTCTGGTAGTCGGGTGGGTTCTCTGTGATCTGCAGGAGACAAGAAACAAGTGAGAGTAAGCTGGAGGTCCCTAGCTTCAGGACCATGGGCTGAAACCATCCCAGATGCAGAACTATGTGGGACTGGGCACCACCTGTCTTTTACTGAGGGAGGCAGACAAGGAAAGAGATCACCTCTGGAACCGGGAATGCTGAAGTGAAATCACATTTTGGCCTAGTTTCAGCAAGTGTTGCCAAGTCTCCTCTTTGGGTGCTTTCCTGCAAGGGAGCCATCTGCTTTCCATGTTACCATTGGCAGCACCATGAGCAATACATATCACTGATGGTGAATCCCACCTTGAGCCACTGGCCTGTCTAGCAGGAGCTGAGCTCACACAGTCACTAGCCAAGGAGCCTGGATTTTCTAGAAGGGTGCCTCGAATGTGTGGGCACCAGACAGGACAAAGGGCAAAAAAGCTCAAGCTCTCAGTTTTCCAGCCTCTCTTAGTCTAAGCACCCAACCCAACATACCTAGGCCTGGCCATGGTCCTCTCCAAGCTGCAAAGATGTCTCCCAGCAACAGGGAGCAGAAAACAGGAGGTTGTCCCTAGGACTTTGCTAGTCCAGCCCTTCAGAAGAGCTCTTTAGAAGACAACAGATGCATCCGACAGGGCTCTGAGAAGCAGCCAAGTCTACGCAGCCAGCATGTGAGAGACACCACCTGAGGTTCTGCTCACCTGGGTGAACCGGAGGAACTCATAAGCATTTTGGAGGCAGGATGTGAATTCAGGCATCTTCTGGGCTTCTGCCTAGAAACGGAAGTGAACAGTTTGCAGTGAGCAAGAAGTTGTGGCCAGCAAACATAACCCTCAAGAAGAAAAGGATGTGCTGGGACCTTGCTGACCTGCTGATCTAGGTGCCATTAAGGCCTGGCCCTTCATATAGCCCTTTCTGTAAGTTTACATTCATACTTCATTTACTGTTTCCATTACAAACCTCTACAGTGAGAACTGAACCAACAACTGTTGCTGGCATCACTGAGAGAGGTATTTGCATGACCACATTAGGGGCTTACCAGGGCAATCGCACAACTCTCCAAAATGCCCACCATAGCCGTCTCTGCCCCAATGCAGGAAAGCAGGAGACCTGCACACTGTCCCTGCCAAATGGCAATGATCTAGGGCCAAGTAGAGCAAGGAGGAAGGCCCAGGGTTTTACCACAAGACTGCAGCAACTGGGAAGTTTAACGTGACCCACTCTGCTGGCACTGTGGGCCACTGCTTCAAAAGCAGCTGGCAAAGATGGGTTGTACCAGCTGTGCTCAGCACCCTGCCTAGCATGGCTGAGGTGGGCTCTGAGAACACATGTGTTTGCCTGGCCCAGTCATACAATGCAAAGCCAGAATTGGCACAGCAGAGGTCTGAAGACATGGTAGGAGCTGCTGGTATTCAGGGACGTGCCAGGAGAGACAATTTTCCTAAGGCAGCACATAGCACTGAGAAGCGCAATACCTCCAAGAAGGCTTGGATGGCAAAGGCAGTATCCCAGAGCTGTGATCCATTTGTGCCCTGGAAGAGAGAAAACAGATAGTGAGGGGCAGGTGCTGGCAGCTGCCTGACCTACCTGGGGTCTATAGGACAGTATATCCTTCCTGCATTATCCCCACTAGCTTCCTCTGCCCTGCATCTCAGTTTTACGTCACCGAGCAACATAGCTGATGTGCTGGCAGAAAGGGGACAGATGCAGCAGCTTGGGGACAGCAAGGGGACAGGAAATGAGACAGCTGCTTCAGCCTGCTCTATGCACAGCCAAGACAGGATAGCTGCCTAGTGACAGGGAGCAGAGGGACACAACAACTACGCGGGAAGCACAGCTTAGTCCACATGCAGTATCAGGGGCCCATGAGGCCCCAAGACCTATGGGAATGAAGGGGATGGAGGCCTAGAGCTGCCCCCTCGGCTCACAGCCACACAGAGGCAAACTATTAGGATAGACGTTACTCACTCCTGGCACAGCCAGGAGAAGTGTCAGTGAGACAGACAAGGCCACGAGGCACCAAAGGCAGGAGCTCAGGCCGAGGGTGAACAAGCTATCCCATTATTCCATGGGCTTCCCCAGCATGCCAGCAGCCCTCTCGGTCACAGCTGAACTCTTAAAGCACTTCACCTGCATCTTCATGCCGTCGAGGCCCAGCCTGTGGGAGGAGAGAAAGCACAGTGCTGCAGTGCAGACACAGAGAGAGTGCCAGGAAGCGGACTGGGAGACATGGTGTGCTCACACCACAGGAACCAGAGCCCTGTGCTGTTCCAGGTGGCCCACACTCGGCCCTTACCAGAGATAGTCGGGGATCCTGGAAACATGCTCCTGAAAAGCTGGGGAGTTCTTGCCATCCACGAACCAGCGAACCAGCATGTTGATCGTCTTGGAAATCTGCCAAGAGCAGTGTTGTCACTGGTCTGGATACAGCTTCGTCCAGCCCCAGAGACATATATCACTCCCACCCAGCACAAAGCCATCTAGTGGTGTCCCGGGCCTAATCCCGACAACTCCATCTGTGGCATCACTCAGCATAGTTGAGTCAGTTGCGCAAGTGCCTCAGGTCATTTCCCTGGACCACAAGGAGAGGTACCTCTCACCAGGGCCACAGCTGTCCCCATGCCCTCTGCACCTTCTGTGCCCTGTCAGCATTAAGCTCTTGAGCATTAGGAGCAGCAGGAGTTTTGCCTGAGCAAGATTTGGTGATTATGATTACACACCACAATTGCAAAGGGTCGGGGGTGGGCAAAAGCTGGTCCCTAAAGAGCAAAGGACAAGATTTTTAAAGGATCGACAGTAGGTGTCCTACCGGCCCAATGCTGATGCACTTGGTAAATCTGTCATCAGCTTTGATGTGGTCGTACAGCTCTGTGATGGCTCGCTGCCGCAGATGGGTGCTGTGGTGGGCTTCATACACATTCATGATGGCTACAGAAGAATGGAACATGCAATGAAAAACCCACCCCATGCAACTAGATTCACTTGCTGTGGCAGGCTGCAACCATAGCTCATGTGATGACTGGTTGAGGAAAGCATGGGAACTGCTCTGCCCCAGACTGGCCCAAGGACCAGGACACAAGGCCCTACTGCTCTTAGGGTGGGAGAAGCTCAAGGATCACTCAAGCCATGTTTCCATCCCAGCTCCTGGGCATACACCAGTAGCTGGCAGTAGGACCTTAAGAGCCTCCATGGTACAAGGCAGCTTCAGTTCCACCACCACCAGCTCTCATGTCAAGGGCCCTTCTGCCCCAGCCAACACTGCACTCACCATAGGCAACCCCCAGCAGCCAGCTGTGTGGGGTATACATATCACAGGCAGCCACATTGTTCCTCTGGGCTGGCCAGTCTATGCTGGTGTAGTCTTCCACATATAGTTCCTGACACAAGACAATAAAGGGCATCAGCCTGGCAAGCTGGAAGCAAGCACCCAGAGGCTTCCACCTACTGCTGGAAGTTCGCTCTGCTGCCTGACAGAGCGACTGCGGGTATGAGAGCTGTGACTTCGCAAGCCAGAGGCTGGCCCACAAGGATATGGCTGGCATAGCAGGTGGTCAGGCAGCCACATATCCTTGCTGGGGAGCCCCACCAGAGTCAGCTCCTTACCTGCCGTAAGCTCCGTATGAGCTCATCTTCTTCTGCTGACAGACGCCTGGCATAACAGTAGCTCATGGGGAGGTAAACCTGGCGGCAGTGACACCAGAGCCGGGATGGGTGGGCTGGAAACCACGTAGGAAGCAGCCTGTTTGCAACAGAGAAGGTGCAGCTGTGAGAAACAAGGACAGCTAAGGACAGCACGGAGAGACGATGTGCTGACAGGGGGATGCTTGGAGAAGGGCAGGCCTTTCCCTATTCCCTATACCAGGCCTGCTGCTGCTGGTACAGCTGCAGGAGAAAAGAAGGGAATATCCACACAGCCTGGCCCTGCTCAGATCCTCCCCAATAGGGCTGCTCCCTCCCCACCATGGCCAGCAGACACCACTTCTGTCCCAGCTGACACAGGGCAGGCAGGATCCCAAGCTCAGAGAGGAAGAAGTGGAGAAGTCAATTCAGGGGCCTCTCTCTTCCCCATGTGATTTTGAAGGCAGAGGCCCAGACTGACGGTTAAGTGCATTTTAGGACCAAGCACCAGCAGCATCCCTTGGTGCTGTGCAGTCCCTGGTTTCACCCAGGGAAAAGGTCATACACTTTCCCTCTCTGACACCCAGCGATGCTCCAAGTAATCAGAGAGGGTTAGAGCTGTCAGCCTTACATGTGGCTGTCTTGTCCTGCTAAGGCCCAGTTCTGGCTGGCCACAAGAGCAGAAGACACTGGTGGCAGGCAGGGAGCACACAAATGTATCAGAGACCCTGTGGGTAAAGCTAACAAAGATGAGCTCTGCCATCTCCCTTCGGCGTAACGTTCAGTGCTGTCCACTCACTGGCTGGCCTTGCTTGGGCACCCCCAGTTCCAGGCCATAGGTGGAGTTATCACAGCAAACACCAGTGCCTGGGACAGCTCTGGGTCGAGGCTGGTGGAAAGACTGACAACACCCCTATCATTACATCAAGGGTGGCACATACCACATTTCTGGGAGAAGTGTGTTCATTCCCTCCCAGCTGTAAACGTTCAAGACAGCCAGCCAAAACTTCCCCCAGGAAGGGATTCCCACAGCACCTCCTGCAGAGAGCAATATCAGCTTTCAGGGTTAACACAATCATGCCAGCTCCCTGCTTTCTTCCCCATCGCAGGGTCCACTTCTCTTCATGTTTGGGAGCATGACACGTCCTGAAAAAGGCAAGCAGGCAATGGTACAAAAATGTAACACACTTTCCCATCATTAACTGAAAATGCAGGTGTCATCAAGGGCAAGCAAGAGCAACATTTCCTCTGCTACCTGTCAGCCCCCCATATTCCACACAGCCCTTGGGTCTGGCAAGACCTCTCTCACCAGTGTACCAGCCTCACAGCTGCTGTGCTGGGCACAACGGAGCTGACCTTTGCTGTGCAGGTTGACACGGGCCCTCACAATGTCAGGGTCATCTGGTCCAAGCCCCAGGATCCTCAGGGCTATGTAGTTGAGTGCTGTGCCAAACACCGTCGATTTGTCTTCCACATGCCTGTTACACATATACACAGAGACAGCATAGCCATTAGCCAGCTATTAGCATTAGCCAGACACAACCCACTGCAGGGCTGTCTTTCTTGGGGTGAAGTGGGATGCCAGGGGTGACTGTGGAAAAGGGGAGACCCAACTATCCCAGGGAGAAACATTGCTCTGGACTACCCTGTCACACATGATGCTTTGGGACAAAGTGTAACAGAGGAGATGCAGTCAGACTTGATGCTCCAGCCACCTTTGTGGCAAAAGGTGTACCTGGAGTGCTACACAACCAATTCCAACCACCCACAGGTATCACAGTGGCCAAGTCCCACTCCCCAGGCCTAGGCAGATTTGACGGTAGCTCCAAGTGCTGGACCTTGGACGTGCCATCACTAAAAGAAGCACCTTTGCTACTCACAAGCCCCAGCCTCCATCCGGGAGCTGCACAGAGCGCAGGTAGCGCACCATCTCTTTCCGAAAACCCTCCGGCAGCTGGATCTTTACAGTGTGACATGTGATGAGGAGACCTGGAAGATCGGATAGGCTGGCTCTTATACAAAGCCAAACGCGACATATTCATCCCTCTCAGGGAAGGCATCGTGTAAGGCCTACCTGGCAGGAGGAAGAGGGGCCCGCCATAGTCGCCTGCCCAGTGTCCGTCCTCGGCCTGCAAGGCGGCATAGAACTGCATGCCCTTGCAGGCAGCCTCCCGGGCCGTGCCGGCCGCTGGCAAAGGCCACAGCGCCGTGTCCTGCGGGGTGACAGAACCTCAGCCGGGGTTGCCCCTCGGCCCAGGCCCTGCTGCCCGCCCGACCCCGGCTTGGCCCCCCGCCCCGCACCGTGCCGAGGCCGAGGCTGTGCTCCTCCAGCGCCGTCTGCGCCCGCAGCTCGCCGCCCGCCTCGCCGTCGTCACCGACTACCGTCGCCTAGGTAGCACCAGCGCTGGCGGCCGCCCTCGCAGCGCAACCGCCAGGCGGGCAGCGCTGTGGCCGCCGCCGAACGCCGCGGGCCGCCGCGCCGCCGCACCGCCCTGCCGGACATGGATACCGTTAGCCGCAGCCGCCACTTCCGCTCCGCCCCGCCGGCTCACCTCCGCCGTGCCGCGCCGGCACCCACCCGCCATCCGCCGCCATGGCCGTCCCGGTCCCCATCATCGCCGGGTCGCGGTCCGCACCGCCCTGGGCCGATATCGCCTGATGGGCGGTAGCCAATGGGGCCGCGGAGCCGGGCGGACAGCCCCGCCCCTAAGCCCCGCCCCTGCCGGCCGGTGTCAGTGGCTGGTGACGGCGAGGTCCCCGGCCGCTGTGCGCCCCCGAGGCGGACCGGCTGCCTCTCCTCGGCCACCACTTCGGCGTTCTCCGCCGTGACGCCTGCTGAGGGGACAGTGCCAGGTTCTGGTGCCAGGTTCTGACTGTCCTCACAAAAAGCCGCGTGAAGTGGCTTTGGGTTATAAAGGTGCTCTCACAAGGCTGTCACCTGGCCAGTTACTGCAACATCACCCTTTTGTCCAGGGGGGCAGCAGGAACCTCCTGCCTGCGTGTACCTGTTGTCCATGTCACAGCCGCATGGGTGGCGTTTCTCGGAAGTCCACTGCCAGCTCCAGCAGCCACCACGGGCATTAAATGCGCTTTTATTTAAAGCCAAGAGCTGTTAAGTTTCCCTTTCGACCACAGACTCCCTTGCAGGCTGGTGTACATACCTGACGGAGGTGATGCTTTGCAGGGGCCAGCCCAGCAGGGAAGGGCGATCTGGAGGGGAGGGGGTGATAAGCAGCAAGAGTAGCAGCTCATGGTGGTGCCAGACAAGCAGGTGGCTGATAAAGATGGACACACAGCCAACGGAGTGAGCGCTGATGGTGTTTCACTCCTGAGAACCCACCCTCACATGAGTGGCCATGGGCCATGAGTCTGGCCTCAGCTCCACAGGCATTGCCCTCGGACCTGGTGGCCTCTGACGCCTGGCCCTAGGGGATACCATGGTGTTGTTGCCCCTGGTCTGCAGGGACATGCCACTATGTCCCTATACGCATCCACCTCCTTGCAGCACCTCCTGTCATGGGGACGTTGCCCTGCCAGCAGTCGGGACTCAGCTCCTCTGCCCCATGCATCTGCCCAGGAACACACTCTCTTCCCCAGGAGTGCTGGTGCCCTGCAGACCCCAACAGCCACCCCGTCCCTTCAAATGACTGTCAACCCCAAGAGCAACTGACCTACTTCTGTGCATCCTCAAAGCCTGGGCACGTGGCTTTTCTTGCTAATGGAACTAATAAACCAACTCCATCTGAGTCTGGGTGCCCAGTCCACATCCTTGTGGACCACAAGGGGCTGGGGACACTGTGTCTTGGTGCAGCGCCAGCCATGGGGACAGTGCACCCTGACCCATGCGTGCCTATGCTCCCACTGCCCCTGTGCTCCCTGGCTCTCCTGCACCCCGCCAGTCACTACTGCCTCGGGAAGCTGGTTTCACTCACCGGATCTTTAAAAGCTCCCAGCAGAGGCAATGCTGGCAGCACCCTCTGAAAGCACTGCCACCAGCAGCACCCCTGATCACTGTCCTTGGCATGGGTCTCCTGGGGTGGCAGGCACCCACTAAATACTGAGGCCCTGCCCAGGTGAAAAGGGGTGTGGTGGCCTGAGTGACACCCATAAAACATTTTGTGATGCTTTATGGGTGCTGTAACCGTGAGGCTACAAGAGAACAGACACGTGGCACATCCTGCCACAGGCAAGAGGGTCTGCCAGCCCTTATAAAAACAATGTTTGGGTGAGGATGGGTGGTGATTTCACCTCTGGTATCAGGTGATGAGGTGAGTCAGGCATTCCTACTGTGAACCCTGCCCTGGTGCCCCCAGCATGGGTGCAGTGTCAAGGGGGGGAGTGCCACCCTCCCACAGGCGCTGCAGTGGGACAGCAGTCCGTGAGGTCTATGAGGAGGTGGCAGAGCTCCTCCCATCCTGTCCTGTTCCAGTGACGTGCCCCCATCTCTTTGCTAACATCCCCAGTGATACCCCGCGTTTGCCAGCACTCCCTTCCTGGGACAGTGAGCAACTGGGTTTTAGCCCTTCAGACCCCTCGGGTTCAAGAGGACTCCCCTAATGGAGGTATGAACTCCATCAGGCACACGGGTGGTTGGGAAGGGGCTAGCACTCTGCCATGAGCTGGAGAAACCTTGGGAGTCTGGGGAGGCATGTGAGGAGCCAGGGAGCCCCTCAGGGACCTAGGGTTGCGGCACTGGCAGAAGTGTGAAGCCCAGGGATGTCAGGGACTGCTTTGCAGGAGGCAGACCTGAGCTGGGCTGCAAGTGGGATTTTGTGGGACAGTAACATGCCTGGCTGGCAAACCCTCCCAACATAGGCTGGGACCCCGTAGCTGCATCCCTGAGCTGCAGGGACATGGACTTAAAGTGCACATCCTCAGCATGGATGAATTCCCTTTTCCCCTGCAGACATGATTTTTTTACCATCTCTGTCCCTTCAAGGAAATGCACTGTTTTGATAACACACTATAAATCCTGCTCTGGCAAAGAAGCATGTGAGCCAGAGATACTTTACTTGCTGCTGTTGTATGTTGGAAGGGCTGGGTGGGAATTTAGTGCATACTTGTTTAAATGTGGTAATAAAATTTCTTCCTGCTGCCCTTCAGAGTGACCTGTCTTCCCTCCTACTGCAGAGGCAACACCAGATCAAGGTGGGAAGTTCAGACAGAAAAGCACAAATTCATGGCCGTAAATACTTGTGATCAAAATTCAACCTTGACTTTAAGACCTTGGAGGCAGGGACCACCTCCATGTCTGTGCAGCACCTGGCACAGCAGTCCCTAGGTGCCTCAGGGAACAAGGGGGACTCAGGGATAAAAGAGCTACTCCCAAATGTGGCAACCATCAGCACCCCAGGATAGAAACACGCCTGTGAATTAATGGTTACTGTATTCATACACTACAAGTTGAATTTAAAATGCTCCTCCACTACCAAATAGCTCTTCACTCACGTCCAGCATAACCTCGGGGATTATTTGGTGAGGATACAGTAATTTTATTTGGGAATTACAGAATTCATTTGGTATTTATTTTATAAACCAGGCTTAGGTCATACACAGGTTCAGCCCTGGCTGTGTTCAGTAACAGCAGAATTTTGTCTGACCAACTAACCATGCTGGAGTCCTCCCCGTGGGATGTCATGGCATGCAGATAACATCTTTCCTTGTGCCTAATACTGCTTGTCCTCACTAGGGAGAGCTGTGTTGCTCCTCTTGTATAATTTAAACAGACAAAGGGAACTCTAGAAGTTCATTGATATGGGTGCTTAATAGCCTGTTGTTTATTTTTGATTTAAGAAAAAAATTATCACCATGAATCTACCTGAGACAAGCTTCCTGTAAGTATCTCCAATTCTTTGTGGATGCCAAAATCTTCAAGTAATTTCTGGTAATATTTGCCTAACAGCAGTATGGAAGATGAACCATTTGATTTTATTTATCTGTCAAACCTGCTGCCTTAGAAAATCCATTTTAGTTATGAAAATTTTTTTTTTTATAATTGCCAAACTCCTATTACCTGGGCATTATTTTTACACTAGTTTTTATAAGTCTGAGGTTTAGACCACAGTTGACAGGGTAACACTCTGTTCCTGTTGGTCATTGGTGCTCTGCCTGCCAGAGACATTAGAAGCTGAAAGTGTCCCTCTGAGAAAGGGATGCCAATCAGCTATAAAAAAGCAAATGCCACAACTTCCCCCCTTTTTATTGCAGTCCATCACACGAGACTCAGTTCACAAGGTCTTATCTGCCAACTGCTATTTGTTATGCTGCTAGAGTAAAAATTGCAAAGGTACTTAAAGCCATGGGATATCATCTAGTTTGTATTAAAAAGGATCTGGTCAAAGGGATTTTACAAAACACCATCTAATTATGGCTGCCTCTGCTTTGAGAGTCCTGAAATGGTCACTGTTACAGCAGAAATATTTTAAGCAGAAACACAGGTGTTTTAGAAGCATCTTAAAAAAACCCATGGTTTCCTCGGTCCCTGTTAAGGTAACTTGGCTCTATGCAGCCAAGGGTGTGAGCCTTCAGCACCCTGCTCTACCAGCAAGCCTGCAACCGTCTCCCACTAGGGCTGCTGTCTGTACCTGGGGCTGGAGAGACACTCAAGACTGATGCTGCAGTGCCTTCTCTCGGTGCAGGTTTGGTGGAGAACATATTCATATATCTTTTTAATGAACTTAAGAATAGTCTCTTGTTTCCGCTGAATTCAGACAGGAACTGACCTAAGCTCAAGGCCATGTTTCAGACAAGGTAAGAGCATCCCAGTGTTTTCAACTCCAGAGAATTTGTTGCAGTGGCAGCAGTGCTACACAATGCTTGACGGGCTCACAAAACCTGCCAAAATGACAGCACCTAGTGGGCCAGCAGCAAGGTCCAGAACCGCTCCTCTGCAACCCTAGTGTATGGTTGCGTTGGCAAGACAGTGGGGTAACAAAGGGATTGGGGGAAATGGCAGTTAGCCAGAGCCGAGAACCCAGGATTTATGATGTGAAGGTGGATGTAAAGCTACCTTTGCCTGTGGTTCCCAAGAGGGACACATGATCTAAACCTTGCAAGACTGTTCTGTGGGAGCAAAAAAGACCCACTGCTCAACCTATGGAGCCTGTCCAGTCTCTCCTAGTCCTCAGGCAGAGGCAGAGGCAACATTTGCACAGAGCTGGCAGAGATGGTGCAGGGCCCAGCAGGTCTCTCCTGGGGCAGACACAACCCCTCGGGCCCCCTGGACCTACGTGTAGGGCACTAAATTGGGGCCATCACCTCCCTCCAACAACTTCAGCAAGCACGAGCCCAATTTCCAGATGTGTCCTGGTGTTTCTGCTTCTAGCATCATTTGAGGCTTCCCGCGAGGACTGTAGCTCAATCTCTGGCTGACGTGTTTGTGGGTTCAGAAACAGACACAGCAACCATGGCACAGAGCCAGGGAACCTGCTTTCTGCAATGCTGCTCTGTGTTCTGGGACTGTGAGCACAGCCCTGCAGAGGCAGAAGCAGCTTCTTCCCTGTCCCACACAAATTCCTCTGCTTTCATTACTTTTTTCCCCCAGTTCAATTACTGCAAGCCTTTGCCTTGTGGTCTGGCAGAGCCTGGTGCCACACATATCAGAGAGACAAAGAAAGAGTCCGGCTTTTCTCCCTGAGCCTGCTATGAAGAGCTCACACTGTGTTTTACTGGGAAGAGGGAGACAGGCAGAGGGCTGAAGTGTTTTGCTCGACCTTGGGCTGTGTAAAACTCTGTTTCTTTAAACACATCAGTCCAAAGCTCTGGAAAGGAAGTGGTGACCTTGAGGAAAGGAGCCCCAAGGTTACAGTCTCCTGTTCAAAGATCAGGACCTTGAATATTAAAATATTGGAAGCAGCTCTTTGGGCAGCCCCAAAAAACACAGTCAGCTCTCAGCCCCACACCTATGTCCAGACCTCCTGGATGGATGATCAGGGATGACCCAGGCCAGGAGAGCAGAGGTTGCTGGCATATGAGCCTGGACTAGGATCAGGAAAGTCACCTGGAGCCGCTCATTAGCAGAGGCGCAAAGGACCAAGGTTTCCGGTGTTCACACCTGATCCTGCTGCTCCTTCCCACCCTATCAGCCAGTGCAGCAGATCATTCCTGATCATTTCCTGTAAAATACAGAAGTTAGCTGGGGTGAAATGGACAATAAGAATAAGCAGGAAAGATAATTTCAAGACTGCTCAGGTTTTGATCTGCCAAATGCTGATTTTTCTGTTCCATTTCAAGAAAAGGTCACTTTCAAGAATGACATCAGAAATGGTTTAACAAGGCCGAGCTAGGACCTTGTCTCTGACTAGAAATGGTGTGCTTTGATGCATTTCTTGGCTAATGACTGAGCTAAGAGATCTACCAGATCAAATTGCTATCGATGGAGAAAAATACTGTTTCTTTCCTGGTGACAGAGAGCCCCAAGTATAACCAGCTCTTAAGTGAATACAAATATCCTTGGCAAAAATGGAATATTCCAAGATCGTTGCCAAACTATCTTCATGGTAGAAACAGTACTGCCTAAAAGTGTGCCTCCTATACCTGCCAGACCAATGAGACCACAGGTAACTGCTGTAATTCTCAATGCCATATATATGTGAGAATTTCAGTGGTCCAGTCTGTATTTAGAGTCAATATACTCAAGCGTAACACTGGGGAAACTATTTTTCTACAAACCAATGTTTGAAACTTTTAAGAGCTGATGTAAGGAAACAACATCAATGTGGGTGGATTTACCCCGATATGAGAAAAACTGTTAAGTAACATTGTAGGTGTTATCTCAGTGATTACATCCATGGTAGCTTTGGGGAACATAGGAACTGCCAGGGACTGCGTTTGGGCAGCAACCCAGTCTTACTCCTTCAAAGGGAAATTTTTTAAGAGGTCCAGGCCTTCATCCTTCTCCACAAACATATGTATAAGGCTCTTACACTCCTCACATTTCTCCACAGGAACTGACCGTGGTAATAAAATGACACCTGTGCGTTCTTAATCATGGGTACTGCTAACCTGTCTTCTTGGTAACAGTGGTGACCTGTTCTGAGTTGCACTGAGTCTGAAATTCAGCAAAGGCCTAAGACATAAAGCAATTATTGGTCCTGTGCTGCAATGAAAATGGAAACATGCCACATCAGTAATGTGAAGCAGGCAGCTTCACCTTTGTCTCATCCCATCTCATTTTTGGGAAATGGCGTGGCTAGGCAGTGAAATACAGCGAAAACCTGCTTTCTTCAGCATGTTCTCTGTGTTTATCAACCACCTGCTTGTACTGTGCCACCATGAGAAATCTGGGCGAAAGATGCTGCTCTTGCTGATGATATCACCTGTTCCCCTCCAGATCCCCCTTCCCTGCTGAGCTGCCCGCTGGCTTCTGCAAAGTGTCACCTCCGTCGAGTCGGTGCACCAGCCTGCAAAGGAGACTGTGGTAGCAAGGGAAATTTACAGCTCTTGGCTTTAAATAAAAGTGCATTTAATGCCTGTGGTGGCTGTTGGAGCTGGCAGTGGACTTCCGAGAAACGCCACCCATGCGGCTGTGACATGGACAACAGGTACACGCAGGCAGGAGGTTCCTGCTGCCCCCCTGGACAAAAGGGTGATGTTGCAGTAATTGGCCAGGTGACAGCCTTGTGAGAGCACCTTTATAACCCAAAGCCACTTATCGCAGCTTTTTGTGAGGCTAAGGTAAGTCATGCCCCAGAACCTGGCACTGTTCCCCATTACGCATCAGGGAGGAGCTGCTGCCAGCTCTGTCCTTCAATCACTTGCAGCTTAATACAATCACAGCTCTCCTGTAAAGGTCTCACTGTCCCCCAGACTGACAGGGTGCCAGAGAATATGCAGACAGACCCATCTCAGAGGTGCACAGCGAAGGGACAAGAGACCACAAGCACAAGCTGCCATGATGGACATTCTCATCACATGCAAGGAAAAACCTCTGCCCCAGAGGGTGCTGCAGCCCTGGGTCAGGGCCCACAGGGAGAGAGGGGGGCTCCATTGTTCCTATGTCCTGGGTGTGGGGTGCCTGGGGGCAGCTGTTGGGACCCCCAGCCCTGGTCTGACTGTGCCTGTCCAGCTGTGGCTCACAATTCATTGCCTTTACTGTGGACAAGAGCAGCAGCACAAGCAATGCTGCCAGGTCGTCTCTCCTGCTGACTGTCCAGCTCTTTTTTGTCTCACAGTGACGGCTTTCTCTGCAACGGCTCCCATGTCTGTGGCTGTGGGCTTGCAGCAAGTCAATGTGTCCCTGTGTGCATTGCTGCGCAGTGCAGGCCCAGTGCCCGGCTCTGGATGCCTCTACCTCCAGCTGCCATTGGTGCCGTGGGCACTGAGGTAGGGCCCGGGGCTCTCTGCCTCCAGGCATAAGAAGCCAGCGAGTCCCTGGGGCACCCGGCCGTGTATCATTGCTGTGCTACAGCCCTGCCGCCAGCAGGGGAGTATTTCCTACCTGATCGGAAACAGTCTTGCAATTTGGACATCAACTGCTGCACGGGGGAGAGTCAGGCCGTGGGATGACAGTCAGTGCCTTCAGCATCAGGCCTTGTGGTAATGAAACAGGAGCCAGGAGACATTTATCCGTGGGGTATGAATTCACTGAGTGTGAGACAATAAGGCTTCCCCTCCACCCCCCACCCCACCCCCCGCATCAGTGCATTCAACAGCCTTTGGGAAGGTGGTTTTTGCATCTCTCCCTTTTTGATCAGTCTCTTCGGTTTTTCTGTTTCTGAAATCTGTGGGAAACACTGCACTCCTAGTTATTAACGTTCCTGAGAGGGTCTCCAGATGAAGCACGGGAGGAGGGAGGTTAGAGGAGATGTACATATTTTGTCCTGCTAGCACTCATCAAAACTCGCTCCTGCCTGGATTCCCCTGACTGCTGAGTTCGGAGACAGCCCTGCAGTCCAGAAAGGCAGAGGCGAGAGTGCCCGTGACAGGGAGGACGGCAAAACATTTCTGAGGGTCCATGTGCAGAAATTAAACCTGTGCCTGCCCCTCTCTCAAGCAGGGAGAACAAAGCAATGGGTTAAGCAGCAGGAGCCAAAGAAGAGGTGAAGTAACAACATGCCACCTGCTATCCAGGTCGGCACATACGGAAAATGCAGGAGCATCTTGCTGGAAGCCAGCAGGGCTTTGCAGCTTCTCCTTGTTTTCTCTCCTACGCTCCGCACACACAAAGATCCAAGGTGCCAAACTCACACCAGTCCCAGGGGATGTGCTGGCTCCTGGCATGCATCAGTCCTTTACTGGGCACTCCTCGTGTTGTGGTTCTCCTCGCCTTGGGAGCTGATGGTGGAAGGGCCAAGGTCTCTCGGGATCTTCCTCCCTGAAGCGAGAGCTGCTAGCAGTGCTTTTCAGCAGCATGTTTTGAGCATGGGCTCCAGTGTTGCTGATGTGTGTGGGGAGTCCTGGAGCGGCCGCACTTGCAAAGCAAAATGCATCACTGGAGCTTGCCCAGGCTAACGCACCCATCATTCCCCCTGACCTCAGAGCCACACTGTGACCATGTCGGAGCTGGAGAAGGCCATGATCGCCGTCACCAATGCCTTCCACTGGTAATCAGGAAAGGAGGGAGACAAGCACAAGCTGAAGAATTCAAAACTGAAGGAGCTCATTAACAATGAGTTGACCCATTTCCTCGGTGTAAGTATTGCCCTTTGCGCAGCATGCCTGGCTAGGCTCAGGGAGCCATGTAGAGCAGCTTCTGAGCTCCACTAACTCCATCTTCCATAGGAAGCAAGCACAGGGGAAGGATTTTTTTATGGAGCAGTGTGTTAAACTGTTCCAGCTCTGCAGCGAGCAGCAGGTGGCAGGACAAGGGCAACAGCCTGTGTTGGGGGCTGGTGTTTGCGTTGGATACTAGGGAAATTTCCTTCCCTGGAAAGGGGGGACAACCTTGTCCCAAGTGGCTCAAGTGCCCTTCCCAGCGGCACAGCTGTGGGACATGCACAGGCCTAGAGGCAGGTGGATGCTGCTACCGAAGCTTGCTTGCAAAGGGAAATTCAAGGGCTGAAGTAGGAAGTGATGAAGAAGGGCTGGTTACAGATGCCTGGTTCTGACCCACTGGCTCCCATTGATTCCCGTGGACTCTGATCACCCTGTGCATGCTACTAACTCAGGCTGCACAGCCCCTGTCCTGTCACCAGGGCTCAGCAGAACCCATGCATTTCTTGGCAAACTGAGACATGCTTGGCTTGAAAGGCAAAGGAATAACCATCTAACAGCACAGGCTTTTCTCTTGTCGATGAATCCTCCTGCTTTCAGCAGCCTGCAGAACTGGAATTGAAAGTGTATGAGGCTCCTGGGCTGGGGACAGCTTCTGGGCCTGGGATGTGCCTGGGCAATGTCTCCAGGCTCCATGAGAAGAGAAGGCAGAATCTGCCCAGTGTGACCACAGTGCTTTAACATAAACCAGGTGCAGCCTCTAGAGCGTGTGGAAATGGTGAGAATAAAATGTTGTTTCCAGTCTCTGGGCTGCAATTAGTCTCTGGTGAAAAATGCGTCCTTTTGTCCCAGGCTGCGTGCAGCTACCTGTCTGATCTTCACTGCCAGAGGGGAAGGCTGAAGGATGCAACCTGAAGCACTGCTACAGCTCACATCCTTGGGTTTCTTGTTGGGCATTGACCTTTCATCTCCTTCCTGGCATCACTGTGGCTGGCAAAACAGCTCAAGGCTGTTGCCACCACCATGCTGTGCCTGGCTGTCCAAACTGGCAAATGTACCTGTGAGTCCAAAGGAGCACAATGCACCTCCACAGGACTGCTGATGTTCTAGATGCATCTGCTGCTTCCAGGGTCATCCAGGGACTCGCATTGGTGAGCCTTTGCAAAGCCAAAACTTAACCTAGAACAATTTCCCTGAAGCCTATGCTCTTGCCTTTTTCAGTCTGCACTTGCTCAGCAATACCTGTGAGTTAGGCATTCATGGCTAGCAACATCTACAGCGACAAATGCACAACAAAGATGCCTGCAGATGTTGTTATCATTTTTACCTCATTCAACATTTCATAATGATTTCAAGTGCAAAATTACATGTCTTTGGACAGGGGCCATCTTGCTATTCTCATCTGCCTCCCCCAAGTTGTGAAAGGGGACACTGAGGTAGAGACATGCACACGAGAAAGACAACATCTTGTATTCCATCTAGAATTAAAAAAGCAGTTCTGACATCCTAGGATAGTACTCTTTTGTTGAGAACTTGCTTAGCATCCAAGTTACTTCCATCACATTTTAACATCCTCACCAGTTCTTGGTTCAGCTGTTTCCAACACTTGTATGGACTTGAAGCAGTGTGTGAGAACAATGAATGTGGACACTGTCTGTCCCAGTGTCCCCAAGGTTAGGCAGGGTAGAAAGGACTCTCATGACGCTATCTTGATCCTGAACCTGAGTTCAGCAGAGGGGTCTGATGCTTCAGCACAAGGGTCTGCTGGTGAGGCTGTCTGGCAGGTCTCCAAGTCCCACCTGCCTCACCGCACCAGCAGTGTTCACATGGATGAGGAATCCTTCCCCAAGACCAAGCCTTTTCAGCAGCTCTGCACAGCATCACAGCAACAAAAACCTGTAGGTGTAACGTTGCTTGAATGCCGGCAGAGCCAGTGAGCCTCAGCGTAGGCTGTCCTGTCCCTTGGTGAGCAATAAGAGCAGGAGCAGGGAGTGACACAGCATGACTGTTTGTTTCTTGGCAGTAAGGCTGATCCCAACTTATCAACACCACTGCTGTGAATTCACAGAGGCTTTACCTGTCACAGGAGAAGTCACAGCGGAGTTGGTGCCTCTTATCAGGGAAGAAGAGAGTGTGTCTTTCTTTGAGATGAGCACCCTGACTGCCAGTGGTGCACTACGTGGTGCTCAGGCTACTGAGCCCTGGACACTCCTCCCCAGTCAGCAAGGAAAGCAGAGCTTTCCTGAAGTGAAATTCCTGAAAGAGAGACTGCATGGTCACAGGCCTCAGCATCACCCAGTCTGCACTGTAGCTCTTCTCCTGTTGCGTCCTGCTGCTCTCTGACACAGGCGGAGCCTCAGCTGAGAGTATGGACTGTGGGGACAGCTGCATACTGGCATGATGGGGAAGAGAGGCAAAGCAGTTTGGGCAACATCTGCCCAAGCACACAGCATGAGGTGCCTCTGCTGACACCTCACCACTGCTGATCCCTCCTGCACGCTGTCCCCTCACACACAGAGGCACAGCCAGCCACCCACAGCACCCTGGGTCCCCAGGCAAGCCCCCTGTGTGCAGCCTAGAAAAAGGATGCTGCTGTGCCAACAAGGGGTTTAAGTAGTGCTGTGAGGGGCTCAGAAGCACAGTGAGACTTTCTTGGGGAAACAGAAAATCACTCAAGCCTTGGGGCTGACCAAGGAGCAGGTGTCAGAGCTTTGCAAGGGAGACATCACAGACAGCTCTGAAGGAGGCTCAAAATGCTTAAGCTAACCTCCCAGCAGCAACAGCCTAGATACTTAAAAGTGGTTTTCAACAACTGGTTTTCAGCCTCTGGCAGGCATAGTTCACTCTTCAGGAAGGGAAGGTGATAGGCTAATGACATTATTAAATAATTTTTAGTTATGTCCCCATCCCAGTCAACAGAATCAGCCTGCTGGATACTTGAGCTGTGTGTGGTCTTACAACACTCACTGGCACTGGGTAGAGGGTTCAGAAAATCCACATTTTTGTCACTAGTGCAGACTGGCGCATGAAAACCTGCAGAAAGGCTGGTTTGGTAACATGGAGCTCTAGGGTCTGTGCCGTGAGACCCTCAGGGCCCTTGGAGGCTCTCTGAGGATGAAACGGCAGCATTACACTAGCAGCGCCTACCTGATGCTTGGACATATTTTTCAGTTATGCTTTTGATTCCCTATAGAAGAGGATGCAAGTGAATTTCCCATCAGGAAGGGCACCAATGGATGTTTTCATATATTAAATGCTCTGCCAAGACAATAACTACTTATCAACAGTACTAAAAGTGAAACAAAGAGAAGAAAGTCCACCAACAGGAAGAGCCTGAGACATTTAACAGAGTTAAATTAACTTTGCAAACTAGAAAAGTGACAGACAAGGCATAGTACATAGATGCTGTATTGTACTTCTGCTGAACTACATTTTCATAATTTAAAATGCTGTCATTACTTTTTGCTCTGGGAGATTAGAATCTGCACTTTTACTCTCTCCCCAGACAATTTTAGGCAAAATGCATCTGAGGAAGGGAACCCTCTCTCTGGATCAGAAACAAATTACCAGCACTGGAACAGCATTTACAGATCCCCACAAAAACATTCTTCCACATAGGATCTAATCTTATTGGGATTGCTGATTATTGCTGTTAGCACATCTGAAAAAAATATTCTTCATCTTCTTAACTGTCAATGGAAGTGCATTCAGGCTGAAACACTCAATAGCAGAATTCGTGGGTTGACAGCAAGAAAAACAATTTATCTTAAAAAAGAAAAACAAAATATGCTTTTTCCACAAATCAAATGCAGAGTTTTACAGACCCCAGAGAAGGAATATTCTTGACTTTGATGGATGGAGTAAAGCAATTGTGTAAACAAAGCACTGTACTGCTGGGCCATATCTCCTATGCATTCAGAACTCCACACTGCAAGCTGTGATGGCACTGAGATATTCTCCATCCTGGCAGTCCAGTGACATGGAAGCACATTCCTGCCCCCTCTTGTACGATAAGCTGAAAAATACATTTCAAACAGAAGTGGAAGCATTTCTGTGAGTGATACACAGATTGAATTTGTTCCCCCTACCAGATATTAATTCTAAAGGATTTGCCTGGCCTTAATTACTGTACTGCAACAGTCAGGGTATTAAAGCATATTTTCAGTTTTGCCATTCTGAAATACACTGTTAATTTCAGACACTGGATTTTACTGTACAAAGTATGAGTTCATCCTGCATCCTGAACAATGTTGACTTACAATTACAGGGGGAAGGCAGCTGACAGAGCAGGAAACTAGGAGTGGGAAGCTTTTTAAACAAAACAAAACAAAATACCTCCAAAATTATTAAGGAGCAACATAAAACCAATCTTAAGAGGCCACTTTTATATTTTCTTGCCACTGAAATTTTGCTTGGGTGTCATCCGGACCTGGATCTGGACAAGCTAGAGAGGTGCAAACCTCATGAAGTTCAACAAGGCCAAGTGCAAGGTCCTACACTTGGGTCAGGACAATCCTTGTTATCAGTACAGGCTGGGGGATGAAGGGATAGGGAGCAGCCCTGTGGAAGAGGACTTGGGGGTACTGGTGGATGAGAAGCTGGACATGAGCCAACAATGTGCGCTTGCAGCCCAGAAGGCCAACTGCATCCTGGGCTGCATCAAAAGAACTGTAGCCAGCAGATCCAGAGAGGTGATTCTCCCCCTCTACTCTGCTCTCATGAGACCCCACCTGGAGTACTGTGTCCAGCTCTGGAGCCCTCAGCACAAGGACATGGACCTGTTGGAGCAGGTCCAGAGGAGGGCCATAAGGATGATCAAAGGGCTGGAGCACTTCTCCGATGAGGACAGGCGTAGAGAGTTGGAGTTGTTCAGCCTGGAGAAGAGGAGGCTCCGGGGAGACCTTACAGCAGCCTTCCAGTACCTGAAGGGGGCCTATAAGAAAGCTGAGGAGGGGCTGTTTGTAGCGATAGGATGAGTGGCAATGGTTTTAAACTAGAGCAGGGTAGGTTTAGATTAGACATTAGGAAGAAGTTCTTTACGACGAGGGTGGTGAGACACTGGAACAGGCTGCCCAGAGAGGTGGTGGAGGCCCCATCCCTGGAGACATTCAAGGCCAGGCTTGATGAGGCTCTGAGCAACCTGATATAGTGGGAGGTGTCCCTGCTTACTGCAGGGGGGTTGGACTAGATGACCTTTAAAGGTCCCTTCCAACCCAACACATTCTATGATTCTATGTTAGAAGTACAGACACAACCACCATGGCACTGTCATCCCACGTTTGGCAAAGAAAACTACAAGAAACCAAGAGAAATTGTTATTTTGCTGTTACCTTTGCAAGGTAATTTTTATGGAATACTAGAAAATTAGCAAATGTTTTCCACTTCCATAAGCAAACTTTTATGTTTAGGTGAGAACAGGATTTAAAAAAAAAAAAAAAGTAACCAGAGGAAAAGATAGTGGTGTATATTATTTTAATAACATGAATTGGAATACAAAAAAAAGACTGAACTCTGCTTATACGGCACTGACATAACCGAACTGGAAATAAAATCCAGTGTGTCTAGTTCCTCCTAAACAACACAACTGGTCACAAACCAAAATCTAAAGACTGCAGCAAAAATTTACATTAGAATCTGTCATGACAAGAAACTTTGGCTTAGAAATATCTCATTTGAAATATCTGACCACATAAATATTTAAAGTATATTAACCAGCTGAATATAAACATCAGTTCAACAATTTATATCATAGTATACACAGCATCAAGTAAATCTTGAAGTGCAAAAAGACAATTATTTAATGTAGTTTTGTTAGCTGTAAATTAGTTCTTAGATGTAATCCAGCTCTATCATGTAACACGATTTCTGTCCTGATACACTGCAATACTTTAAATGTGCAAACTTTCAGAAAATTCCTTTCTTGGCCTTAAAATAGAGTTGTGAATATACTGTGGAAACAAAACCAGAAGCCTATCCAAAAAGATCCTTAAAGTGCATAATACATGCTTTCACATAATGGCAGGAAAATAGCATTAAAAAGATCAGGGACTTGGTACAGAAAATTAGCAATGTATACTTCAAATGAACTTGCTGCTTCCTTTTTTCTGCTATAATAAACTCCTGGGTAACAATAAGTGATAAACAAAGGCATAAAGTAGCCTCATAGTGCTGTTAATAGAATGACATAAAGCTGACATAAAAAGTCACTACAAAGTGCTGGTTCACAAAGAACACTGCTGCAACAAAGGCAGTTTTATTAACGTTTACAACATTATTTAATACTCACTGGAGTCTGATCTTGCCCCCCAGAATATATTTGAAACATTCCAATTTGACAGCAACCCTTTTGTGGCATTTTGCCTCATTCCCTCAGCATGGTGACTGGCCAGCAAACCACCTATAGCAATTTGTTAATTCAGGAGACGGGGCTTAGAATTCCCTTGTTACTATATTTTACCTTCCCAAAAGATCAGGTTAAAAAAAAAAAAAAAAATCAAAAAAATAATTCTTGTACCTTTACGACAAGCTGGGATTTCAAATGTCAATTTAAGAATTTAAGATGAATTACAGATTTTTGACACCTGTCTTCATTAGATTTGAGAAAGATTAATTAAGTTGCTTCGTCAATAAAACCTGCAATGCTTTAAACACACTGCATGCACAGCATTATCTGGATGGCAAGTACAACACCTTGTTGTAATTAACAGTGAGAAAAACAGAAAAGGCTCAAAGATGCTATCATCTTGCTATGTACAGTGCTTTTAAAAATAAATTGTGTTTTGCAGCATAAATTCCTGCTTGTTTCCTAAACTCACTGTCGCTACAGAATTGTTTTCTGTAGGCACACCACCTCTCTTGTCTTCAAACAAAAACTTTGCCTTCATTTAAGAGACTACAACTCAACTTATTTCTGCATGCAAAGAAGCATGCCTCTCTCAATCTGGATAAAAGCAAGCGCTTTGGTCAGGAACCCCTGATGCTCTACCTCCCATGAGCCATGCTGCAGAGGGCCAGGACAGTTCTTGTTTTAGTGACTTTTACAGCCTTTCCGCCTGCTGCTGCTGCTGTTTTGCATCAGCCTGGTGAGGTTGCTCCAGGCTGTCATCTCGGTGCTGCTGTTTCTGCTCCTGCTTTTTCTTTTCAGCCAATGCTTTTGCCCCAGTGGTCACAGGCCTGGGTCGAGCATCAGGTCTCTCTTCATCCTGCTGGTGCTTTTTGCAATGTTTTTCAAAGGTTGAAATTTTGGCATATGTCTGGTTGCAAACCAAACAGTGGTATGGCCGCTCCCCGCTGTGTGTTCTCATGTGAAGCTGGAGGTAAGAGGACCTGGAAAAGGCTCGGCTGCAGACCAAGCAGCGATGAGGCTCGCGTACCTCGTGGGTCTTCAGATGCTGCTTGAGGGACGATGCCTGCTTGAATGTCTTGCCGCAGATGGAGCACTTGAAGTTCCTCTCACCTGACTCAAGAACCTGGTGTGACATGAGGTGGGCAGAGGAGCGGAACTTCTTCCCGCACTTGTCACACTTGTAGGGCCGTTCCCCGGTGTGCAGGCGGACATGGAGAACCAGCCCAGCCTTCTGCGTAAAGGCCTTCTCGCACTGTGAGCACTTAAAAGGCCTCTCACCTGTGTGCACGCGGCGGTGGGTCGCGAGGTGCGAGGCACGCCCGAAGAGCTTGCCACAGTCCTCACACTTGAAGGGCCTCTCGCCAGTGTGGGTGGCCTTATGGCGCACCAGGTGGGATGACTGGAGAAAGAGCTTCCCACAGATGGGACACTGGTACTTCCGCTCACCTGTGTGGGAGCGGAGGTGGAGGGCAAGGTGCGACGATGAGATAAAGGCCTTGCCGCAGAGTGGGCAGGCATGGGGCCGCTCCCCGGTGTGGGTGCGCTTGTGGAGGACCAGCCCCGAGGAGAGGGCGAAGGCCTTGGTGCAGATAGGGCAGCGGTAGGGCTTCTCCCCAGTGTGGACCCGGAGGTGCTTGGCCAGGGCGCTGGCCTGCGCGAAGGCCTTCCCGCACTGCTCGCACCCGTGAGGCCGCTCCGCCTCGGCAGCAAGCGCCGAGCTCCACCCGCCCTCCGCCCGACGACCCGGCAGCCCCGCCGGCACCATGGCGGCGGCCCACCCGCCGCACCGCCTCGCCCCGGAAGCTGCGGCAAGAGCCCTTGCCCCGCGCGCATGCGCCCCCGGCGCGCAATGGGGACGTCACGACGCGAGGTACAGGTCTCTGGGGTTGGCTACATCTCGCTCGCTGGCCCGACTCCGCACTCGCAAAGGAGGGCTGACAGCGGCACTGGGGAGCGCCCGTGAGGCGAGGCCGCTCCCTGTACTGGCAGTACAGGAGGCTCCTCTCCCTCGCGTCCCCCCCCTGCGCTGACCCAACAGGCCTTTATGTCAAGACGCATCATTGGCTTTGCTGTGAGAAATACGCAGCGCAGTGCTGAGGGGAGCGGTGTTAACCCCCCCAGCTGTACTCCTCACACGCCTAAGTTTAGAAAACGTGGTGTGTGGCAGGTGCCAGTTGTGGATGGGGAGGACCCACACACGGGTCAGGACAGGGAGGTAAGCCAGACCCCAGAGAGCATTTCAATTTGGGTACTGAAAACATAAGAAATTCAAGAGCATCCAGGCTTTGAGGATGTGCAGTTGCTTTAACTGTAAAGCAACTGTAATGAAATTTTGCAGAAAAAGCTGTTAAGGCATTAAACTGTCCAGAACACGGGTGAAAACTACTGTAGATAAGTTTTTGATCTAACAGCATACATTTCAACATTCAGCAAGTAATTTTGAAGAGCTGTTTTGAAATATTTAATGTGCTTTTCGTTTTAAATTTACAGGGCAACTTGTCTCACTGTCATCAATATCTCAATACAAAAATCTTACAATGCTGTATTTGCTAAAAAACTACAACATCAAAATCAAGGTTAGGTAGTTTTCCTTTTGCCAGCTGTTTTGTTACGAGGAGCGTCCCATAATCCATTGCTAAAGGTTGCTGTACTTAATAAGTTAGGCAAGTTCTGTACATAATTACAGTCATAGAAGAGCGTGCAGCTGTATAATACACCACAGTCAAACACCATGAGGGCAAAGAACTACTATATATGAAAGTTTTTTGTTGAAGACTTTATTTGACCAAGAGTCAACTTGATATCCTTGTAACAGAAGACTGACATCCATCTTAGGCACTGATCCAGGCAGAATTGCCTTGCAGAAAAACCTGGCTTTTTTTCCAAACCCATGCGTTATTAAAAAAAATTTTATGTAGCTCAAAGTCTTTAACAACTCTATAAAAAATAATTATTTGCTAGTTTCATGCTTATCTTCAAATACATGAAGTATTTGAGAAACTTAACATTCTCTTTCTGAATTGGGTTCACTGCAGTATTAGATCAGGCAGAAACTTCCAAACCTTAATTAGCCAAGTGTGACTCAACCAATTGGGTATGTCAGCTTGAACAAAAAAGTTTAAATACAACTCTAAAAAAAAAAAAAAAAAAAAGTAAGTTTGTACCACAGCAGATCAAGCTAACTAACACTGAATATCTTTTCCACAGTGGGGAAAAAAAAAAATCACTATCATAAGTTTCAGCACATGATATTCAGGGAAAACATACTGTAAGACCATGCTTTGTAAACATTTATAGAAATCATTCAGAGACTATTGGCTTTGAAATGAATTTTCAAATACTTGGCATTATGCAGGGCAGTAATTAACAGCTAATGCTATGAAAACCAGGAACTTTAACATGAAGTTATGACAGCAAGAGCAGTGATGGCTCCTGCATCAAGTCATTAAAACTGGATATTAACTTATATTTTATTATAAAGTTTATAGCATTACTGAATCCAGCATGGCACAATAAGTAACCTTTTACAGTTACAGTATTTGTTTTTGCTTGGTACAAAAAAGCTGAACAGCAGCATAATTGTTATATTGAATCTGGGACTGGAATGAATTTGTTTCTTCTGAATAAGGATGAGTTAGTGATTTAAAATAAAAAGGCTGCATTTTAAAATCTCAAATATGTGCAAAATTCCTTTCAGTACAGTAGACAATATGGTAGAGATGTGTGGAATCTTGAAAGTTACATCCCAACCCAGATACTGCCAATATATTGCAAATAATCACATGGAGGGTGAACTCTGAATGGTTACTCACGACTTTCAGTATTATTTCCAAGAGTCCTCCTCACAGCTGGTGTTCTCTCCCCACCCTGCTTTATGTCCTTTTATGCAGTGCATCAAGTACTGACATTCATAATTATTGTAAAAAAACATTGGTCCATGATAGTTCTAATAGTTCTAGCTTCCTTCAGGAATTCCAGTAAACTCTCCATCCGAAGACAGCTCTAACTGTTACAATGGATTTATGAAAGCAAATGCAATCTAAGACGTGAAGGTCTGTGAAGATTACTATCTCCATTTTCCTAAGGTCTTCAGTGGCTTTTTAAAACACAGAAAATGTATTCCAATGTTATTATTTGGAAAGTCCCTTGATTTTGGTGTTTTAGCCTTGGTGTGATTTTCTGTTTTCACATGTTGTAAGCAACATAAATAGGATCCAACTGATCAGCTAAAAAACCATCTCTCAAGTGCATTCGTTGTTTCTCACCACGGGAATTGATAGGAATAACACCAGGGTCCACAATGACTACAACACCTACTATGAGATAATGCTCTTCCAGAACCACATTTGTTACCAGCGCGACCAGGTCCAATGCTTCTTGTTCTGAGCCTTCCAGCTCCACAACCACCACAAGCAAGTTGGTCCATGTAAACACAGCACTGTCAGCATGATACAAATATTAATGGTGAGAAAAAAAATACATAGTCAAAGAAAGCTAGTTATCAAAGATAGGCTCACTGGAAATAAAGCTTGTAAGGACTTGAACAATACAATAAATGAGAACAAGTGATATAACAATAACGTGAAAATATTTGTAAATCAAGAGGTATTAAAGCTGTAACTTCTTGGGATATTCTCTGCCACTTGTTTTTTAATTGTCCATGTACAAAATATAAGTAGGCCTTTTTCTCTTATATGTATGCCATCAATCATGTATTTAAAAGTCCTGTGCAATTCTGTATTAAAATGGGAACCATTAAGATTTCACATTCAGTGTGTGCATACTTGGCATTAATGTACTTGTGTAGATCTTCAGAGATTATTAAAGGAAAAGACAAAACCTTCCAAAGCTTACAAGTAAATACTACCACTTTGAGACTGAAGAGCACCTACAGCCAAATGGCATACATCATCCATTAGGACCAAATGAGAACAAAATATGTTAGAAGATATCATTCAAGAAATGCTTGAGATGTGTTTACCACATCCAAGTGTGTACATTCTGACACAGCCAGGGAACTCAACAACACAACCTGCAAGTGCTGTGCTGCCCTGTTCATGCCCTGCCCTCCCTCTATGAGTATGAAGATCAAACTGTGATAAAGGGGTGGGCTTGCTTTTTTGTTCTTTTGACCGGTGGAGGCAGGGGAAAGAGGGGCATTATATTTCAGTTACTTTCACTGCAGTAGTTTCTAAGCAAAGTTTTGTTGAGTTCAAACTACAGCAAGCTCTCAATCTAGCATGCTGTTCCGCAAAGCTTGACTTCTGCTGCTTTAGAAGAAATAAAAGGATACAAAAAAGTATGGCTCTTACCATTCTGCAATGCTCTTATGTGCTCTTATTACAGAGGTCTCTATATCAATGGGATGGTACCTCATTCCTCTGAGCTCCAGTGTTTCATCCAAGGAGCCTACCACATACAGGGCATCATGCCTCTCTGCAATATAGCACAGACATTTAAAACATCATCAGATCTACAGAACAAACATGGCCATTTGTACATGCTTATTCCTGACATTCTAAGATGTTTCCGGTGCTTCCTAGAAGAAAGAGTCTATAATAATAAACATCAAGCTCTACCATTTGGAGAGAAGAGAATTAAGAGGTCATTTAGCACTTCTGCCTATTGACTCCAAGGAAATGAAACCAGACTAAAAAGAATCTCAGTCCCACTATTCTTGCCAGAGAACTCTCCTCTGATCGATAGGAAGACTTTTCGAATTTCCAAATTTAACTTTTTTTCTTTTAAAAACAAGATTATACCCACTTGTCCTCATGCCAGCGATATTCTTCTGAGCTTAAGTTCCCCACAATTAATGCAGCAAGAACAACTCTATTCCCTTGTCATCCTTAGCTTTGCTAGGTTAAATAAGTAAAGCTCTCCTAGACCCCTCTTGAAGGATACACTCTCCACATTACCATGTTGATCCTGTAACTCTTCAGTTCAACTTCGCTTCTTCTATTTGAAGCCATTTTATAAATCTGCTCAGTTGTGTAACTTGAGACAAAAAGCATGTTGGGAAGCTGCACTGTATTTCATGCATACTTGCTATGTTAGTTCACCATACATAGCCTCTAAAATGCTGACAAACTAAAGTACAACTGACATTTTTCCACAGTGATAAAAATCTATGATACATGACTTTTTAGAAAGCTACAAAGCACAAAAACTTGCTACAGTAATCTAGTGCTATGCCACCTGCAACTTCTCTTTCTTTGTGAAGGTCTGCTCACAGATTCCAATTTCTGTCATCTACCAGCATTCTCAAGTGAAGTAGGGTTTGATATATTAAAGCTTTAAACTAATTGAAGTAGGTGCTTAATATATTAGAACTGTAAATTGGAGTAGGAGCTTAATTTAAGAGACTGGGTACCTTAAGGCTGTACAAAGAGCAGATGCAACAGTTGTAGTACTAAATGTTAGAACTTATCTCCTATTTTTTAAGAAAGAATGCTTCAGCTCAATATAAGCTTGTAGTAGAAGCTCATCTCTCAAAACAAGGGGCCAAGGGTTACTGAGGAATGCAAAGACTAGTCAAAACTAACACTTTTGATGCGCCAGCAAGAATAAAGAAGTAGAGCAGAGGCCTGCAGTTCACCCAAAAGTCACAATGATGAAGAGGAGTGGAGGAAGTAAACGACCACCAGATGTCTCTGAAGACCACTGAGAGACTACTGTGCATGCGGGAATGGGAAGTAACCTGTAATGATGAATTAATGAATAGGTAATAATTTCTTGGAAAACTAGTGAATATGCATACATAGTATGTATTTAAACTGTATATCTAAATCAGTCGGCGCATACATTAGGTGGAGCAATCCCCTGTGCGCCCGGCGCTGCAATAAGGAATACCTGCTTAATAGTCACCAAGGCTATTGAGTCTTAACTTCGGCATTTCATGGCATCACAAGAACAGGGAGCCATTTCACTTTGAAGAGTGACAGAAGGACAAATCTGTCAAAGCATCTAGTACAGAACCTTGCACTGAGCAGCAGTACAGTGTGCCCTGGAGGTCTGGTAACTACCCGAGAAAATCAGAGAGGAGGAAAGTAAGGAAAGCTTAGAGCACCTTGGTTGAGTGTTCTTTTATCATGCTCTACCAGCTCTGAAAGGGAAGATGACATGTAGTAAAAGCTTTTTCAGGGACCTGGATCTATGTTACATCATCTCCCATTGACAGCCTGAGACCACATTCCTTGAGGAACAGAGACTCAGGAGGGGCTGGCCAGCACAGAACTGCTCAGTGTACTAAGTTGAACAGGTGGAGCGGCCTGGTGCCAAGAAGGGACCCTTCTGTGTAATGGCGGTAGCTGGGCCTATGGATACCACATATCTCTGATGAAGACTGTTTCTTTACCAGAATTCACCTTTTGCTCTCCTGCCACTGCTTCCACTCAGAGTGAAAGTCTGCAGGACGCAGCTATGGAGGAGATGGAATTCAGTGGGCTGCAGGGATTTCTCCAGATGGAGCAATAGCATCCACCTTTCTTACTCTCAGACCCAGGGAGACTGAACAGCACACCAGCACAGTAGACTGCAGGATGACCCTCTCTTAGTGACTAGATCCAATGGAGTTACATCATCGAGCATTTCTGAACCCTGGACGGGTATCCACTGCAACAGATGGGGTAGCTCCTCAACAAAAGTCTGCACCTTCAACAAATTGCTCTCCTCACTCAGTCTTCTTGTGTCACATAATGGAGGAGTAAAAGTAGGATGGACATGCATGGCAAGACAGACACGTTCCAGAAGCGGTAACACCGCTTTTCTATCTTGTACCATGAGTGATTACAGGAAATGTAAAAGGTGTCTGTGAACCCCCTACAGATCCTTATCCACTGACAGCAATGAGGGGACACCAATACTATCCACGTAGATACCACCATTCATTTAAAACCAATCACAGACAATTAGCAATATACATTTGCCAATAAGTTATAAGCATTCAAACTCGTTTTCTTAGTATGTTTAGAGATTACTTTTTTTAAAAAATGTGTGATAATCAGGAGTTATACCTACTCCATATTCTGTCTCAACAGAAAAAGGAGCAGTTTTTCTTCCATCTGCTTACATTTCTCAAGTTTAGACATCTTGGCGTAGATTGAAAAATACGATTAACAATTTATTTTCTATACTGGAAAAATTATGGAGAAGTTACTCCTCTAGACCTTTAACTTCTGAAAGGCTGGGAAATCATAGGTATTTGAGCATTTTCTGAAACTGTTGAATGACTTAACATTATTCATATTCTCTAGATCAGCACTGAAATACTGCATCTTGTCTGCAAGGAAAGAGGTTCAGAGGAAAAGTGACTAGAAAGGCTCTAGTGCTTCTAACAAATGTGCTCATATTATTTCGTGCTGAATGGGATCACCTGGCCAAACCAGTTTCAGAACGCAAAAGGTGAGATGCAGGGAGTTGTCATTCTGACTCAGCTCCATCTTGCCTTGGCAGATGCTTATTGATTCCTATGTGTGCAGAGATAACTTGGGGGGAGCTGTGGAAATGGCTCAGCCTGGGGTGGTCACAACACCGCATTACAATAAGAACCGAAACCCAAATGGTGCCTTTAACTAACAAAAAGCCCTGAGTCACATTGCACCACTATTCACTGAGTGTGAGACCAGACATCACAAAATAAACATTGCTATCTAAGGGGCCATCAAACCACCAGAGATAACCATCCCACATAGCGCAATCCAGTCAAGCACAGTCCTGAAACAGGATATTTAAGTCCAAAGTTTTGGGAAGCAAAATGGGGAGTCTTCCAAAGATACAGCTGGCCTGTAGGAGATTCTCCCCCGCCTTGTCCAGGATGCTGTGCAAGGTAACTTCCCGCGATTGAGTGGCCTTACCTGAGAGAGAAGGTAAGTGATTTAAAAACATACGTATGATGTCTAGCATGCTCTAAGATCGTGATTTGTGCACTCGTTTAAGGTATTCATATCTAGTGCGCTGGTGGTTTGTGTTGTTACTTTTCAGGATCACTTGTCAGGTGGTAATAGTGTATTCTATGAATTGTTTTTGTTCTTTTTCCTTAAATTGCAATAGTGCATTCTTCCATTGTATCCATAAGAGCTTGCAATAGTGGCATATCAGACCTGTGAGTGAAGTCCAAATAAATTGTTAATTTGAACCTCTCAGTGAAGTCTTTTTCTCTCCGCCACATGTGCAAGTGGAAATAAAGGAAGATGAATATGATTTCTAAATTTGTCAAAAAGGCATTATGAATTTCTCATTTTGCACAATTATGCAGTATCATTATAATGAATGAATATGTACAGAGTAACAATTCCTGTTACATTCAGCACTTTTCACTGATGGAAGTCAGGATAAACTACCAGGATAGCTTACTCTTTGCTAGCTCAACTACCCCAAGGAGTTTCAAACACATGCTTCTGTAAGTACATTTGTTTTCTCTTACCTCCACTAGCATCAGTAAGTTCTGTTCTGCGCAGAAAGCCAAGGTACCCAGTCCGAGCCCATATGGTCTGAGTGTCTCCAAAACTCAAGTGAGCAGTAAAGTGATCAGCGTGCAGTGCTTCTTCTCCATACACTGTATAGTAACCAGTAGCATTGTGTGGACTACTCACCCATATCTAGGGAATACAAAAAAAACCCACAAAACAAAAGGGAATCATTCCCATATAAACATAGGTTATTTTGCCAGACCTAGGCAGCATCATTTATTGATTTAAAATATCTGTTCCACTGCCAATTTTATTGCTCCTAAAATGCCAGGAGTTGTTTTATTAAAATAATTCATTAACTTCTACCTCACAGAAAATGACCAGGAAGAAGAAATAAAAAGGAGTCTTATATACATGTAATTGGGGATGGTAAAGAGGAAAAATGAACTAGGCATCTGGCTTACTGGAGAGGAACACCTGTTAACTTGCAATCTTCTATTAGTTGGACATCTTAGCATACACAAATCCAGATGTATATAAAACAAAGATTAAACCAAACAGCAAATTACCTCATTACTACTGTCCACTGATGGGAGTACATAAGATATTCACTGCCTCTTCTAGCTGCCAATCAGACACAGACTAGTCAACTGATACCACCTGGCACTGGCATGCAGTAATTTTGCAGAGGAGAGAGGAAACCATGCAGGTGTACATACAAGTACGTAAACAGTTCCAGCTCTCTGTTGAGTTCATTCACTTGCCATATTATGTGGCTGTCCCACTAAGAGACAGGTGTTTATCCGACATGATTTATCTATATATTAAATCATTGCTGATAAACAAAGTACAACAGCATCAAGCTTTACCTCTCCTAAATGCGAATCTCCCAAAGGTCCCTTGGTTTCTGTGTGTGCTATGATGACCTTTACCCCTGGAAGAATCTTGAATAAGAAGCAAATGTTTAAATAGAAAGTTAAGAGAACTTGACTTCAGCAAAAGAAAAATCAATAATGCAGAACCAAATAAGTCAACCATCTGTGCAATTTTTTCCTTTCTACTCCTCTCTGCATGATAGGTACCAATCATCTCTTCTTACCAAGTTGTTTAATCATTTAAACTCTAAGCAGCTATTTTGCAGCTTCAGACCTGAAAAAAGTCTTCCACATGAAGGCCTCTGATTTTTTCCTATTGCTTCACTTTACACACATGGCTTCATTTTAACTAGTTGTTCATTTTATGCTCTCTCTAGTTCCTCTCCTAGATACACCGTGATTAGTGAAGCTTGTTGCACAGATTCGGTACTGAGATTCAGTTGAAGCAGCTCACCACCCAGGTAAGGATCATGAGGAAGAAGGATTGCTCTCAATCTCTCACCTTCCCAGACTCCGTAAGTGGCAGACTGTGTGGAGAACCTCTCTCTACCAAACGCACCCTGAGAAAATAAAAGAATGCATTTGTACAAGGATTTATGAACTTAAATAGAAGTTAAATAGATGTGCTCCAGTACATCCAGTGTTATCCTATCCTTAGCTGCACTGACAAAACTGTTAGGATGCCAGCCAATTATGCTCAGTCATTCACAATGCAGTAAGACCGTTAAGAGTTTCTAGCTATCTTCAAGACTTTCATATTAGCATTCCCATAGACGTTTCTTTCAAGAATCAGAAACTCATCTCTGGAGAGATTTTCCAGCGGAGCTCTGAGGTTGCAGTTGCACCAGCATTCTAAATTCACTTTCTTTGTTGAACTCTCCTGGAACACTTGGAACAATGGCACAGGTCAGTAGGAATTACAAGTGAAGAGCAAGCAGCATAAACGGCATTAAGTGACACTATGCAGCCCATTAGTAGCATAACTTATGAAGACAGCACATTTGCAGAAGGAACAGGAATTGAGTGCAGTAGGAGAGGTGTACAAAAGAAGCAGCTCCTATATATTGTTATATTACACTATCCCTATACCTATAGGCTAGAACTGACTAACACAGTGGCAGCTTTGAGGCTATGGCTGAACTTGTTTTGAACAGAAATATATAGCATGCAAGTCATAGTGATATATTAAATAAGGAGAAAATCATGGTAGTTTATATTGATTTGTTCCGATGCCAAGCTGGGATTTTGCAAACGATGGTGAATAGCTTGTCTTCTAACAGTTAAGATTTAAGCTTGCAAAAATACAGATGAGTAGTCACAAAACCTGCCAGTTAACATAAGCCCCTAATTTAACATTATAAATTAAAAAAACAATAAAGCAAATGCACCAAGTCTTGATATTATGTTTCTTAAAATAAGTACAGAAACAAATACATATATGTGTATACCCAACTAAACTTACAGCTTGAACTTGGTGCTGCTGGCACCAAGTGCCGTTAACACAATTAACTAACTTAACCAAGAGACAAGTTAATATGAAATTTATGACTACAGTATTAAGTCTGACAGAATGATGTATCCTTGGCAAGTTTCCAGATGACATGTGTGTACATACATACGTGTGTGTGTGTTTTGATACGCTGTAGTACAGGCCTGACATCAATTTGATCTAGGAGGACTGAGGGAATTGAGTTGGTTTGGTCTGAAGAAGTGGGGGGAGAAAGACTAAAGGAGATTCTAACTGTACTTTTTCCACTACCTAAAGGATTGTTAGAAATTTCTCTTCTCCAAGAAGATTTCTTGGAGTTGCACACCATAAGGAGAAGAGGCCAGGGACATAATATGCAAGATGGGAAATGCCAGTAAGGAAAAGTTCCTAGAGCAGGGTGTCAGTCTCAGCACATACACCCAGAGAGGAGGAGGATCTCCATTCTTGGAGATTTTCTGTACTGAACTTGTCCTGGCCCTCAGTAACCTGATGAAGCCTTGAAGCTGGTCCTGCTTTGAGCAGGATGTTGCATGAGGGACATCCAGAGATCCCGCCCACCCAAACTGTTTCTGTGATTTTATGACTAACCAGCCGGTTGGCAAGGTCACCTTTTGCTAATGGTCTGGTTAGGTAAGAAACAGCTAATGAGTCTAGATTATACAAGACTGATGAACACACAGCCGGTTAGGTGAGGGTCTAGAAAGTAACAAGTGATCGAGGAGGAGATGCCAGACCACTTCCAGCACACAGCCATCATTAAAGACTTCTCTAGGGTGGGGTTCCTTGTATACAGTGATGAGGGATTAGCTGCTGCCAAGAAGATTTCAACATACCAATGCAATGCAATGAGGATGAACTTTCTCCTCTACGGTCATTGAATCATAGAATGGTTTGGGTTGGAAGGAATCTTAAAGATCACCTAGTTCTAACCCCCTGCCATGGGCAGGGACACCTCCCGCTAGACCAGGCTGCTCATCCAGCCTGGATGGGGCATCCACAACTTCCCTGGGCAACCTGTTCCAGCGCCTCACCACCCTCACAGTAAAGGATTTCTTCCCAATGTCTAATCTAAATTTCCCCTCTTCCAGTTAAATAGTTAATGCTTTAAAATAATCTGTACCTGTCATGTCGAAGTGCTCTCATATCTACATAGACAGTTGTTGGATCTGGTCCTGCTGTTCCCTAAGAAGAAGAAGGAAGAAACAAATTCAATCCTGCTTTCATTCTCACAGCCACATAAATTCACAAATTCCTCTCCCTTTTTTACTGACACATAAAGTACTGCCCTTATATAGTAAAACAGCACCCCTTTCTAGAGTAAAGCCGTAAAGCTTTAATGTTTTATGGAATCAGTAAGTGAATGTGCAAGCGAAATATGTATTTATACAGGTAAGTCTAAATTTTTAAAATCTTATTTTGGTAAGCACCTCCTCTAAAAACTACATAGCAAGTGCAAAGCATGTAAGCATACACCTGTGGGGACCTAATCCCTTTCACAAAACTCAACTGTTAAACTTTATAACAGTTTTGTCAACTTTGAAGAAAAAACCATCAGTATTTAACTAAAACAACTATAAACAACCCATATCTTTTCAGGGCTCCTACCAGTAACAACCTTGGCAAAGCTCTGTTGCAGTCAGAGGATAAACCTTCTGATCAACTCTGGTGAGAGGTTTCCCACTTCTCAACACAGGAACAGGGGACCTTTTTTTTTTTGACCTCAGCACTGGGGTCAACAACTGGAAACTGCAGCAAAATGCATATTTAAGCTAAAAAATAGGCAAGGTTTTGGTGACTAAACCGATAGCATGACCCCCATAGCATGGTTTCTCATTTCAGAAATTCTTGAAATGAGGCCACTTTGCCATCAGCTCAAGATTGCGGTGCTGGAGAACAGTAATAATGTCTTCATAATGACATTCTGTTGTACTTTTGTAGCACCACTGAGGCTCAGTGACACTGAGAGCCACACCAGATGAATGCTATGATCTTTATCTTTAGCAATATACCATTTTAATCATTGCTATACCCACTTTCTGGCTTGTTTGAGAAAGAGGTTTTGTACTTCAGTTACAGATGTTCTTTGTAAGTAAAACTGAACTTCTTTAGGAAAAAAAATCCTGCTTGATCTGTTTCAAATGAAAATCCTCTCAAATAGCATAAATTCATTATAGAGTAATACTGCTGACCCGGACAGATTTTTGGACGTTACAAGCACACATGCATCACTATACCTGTTCAGCCAGCTTGCCCAGCCTGTTTGGCTGACAGTGCGACCACAAACAGAAGTAACAGAGGCCATCAAAGTGTGTGAAACAGAGAGAAAGGGGAAAAAAGAAAATACAAACAAAGAGGCACTGGAAACATAAGACACACACAGTAAGACAGCAAACAAAACTCATACTGTTTTAGAGTGAAAATAAAATTTCCATTTCAGATTACTTAACGGCTTGGCACTTTTAAGTGGTTCATTGGGAAAAATCCAAGTCCCAGTTCATAAAGGAGAAGAGGTTTAAGGCTCATCATAAGTAATGCCTGTTGCCTTATCGTAAATTCCTCCTCCATCTGTAAGTATCTGAAGGCTGCTTGGAGCTTCAGAAACACCACCTCAGTAAACCAGTCCAGTAAGGTTGGAAGACACTACGTATTTGCATGCATGCTAACTTGTACCAAATACCAATTCAGTTTGGCTATTGATCTACATTAATTTAAATTCAATGATTTAAAAAAGTCAAATACAGGTATTGCTTTGGAAGAATGGTGAAAGGGGTTTAAAAAAAAACAGTAAAAAAAAAGGGGTCAAGAATGGAGAACAGAGATGAAAAAGGTATAAAAGGAAAGGGAATTGTAACTGCCCAGCAGCTCTACACTCTTCACAGTTTTATTGGAGTACTTTTCAAATTGACAGTTAACATTCTGTAGAAAAAATGTTTTTTCCCCCTCTTTGTACAGTCTGGACAACAAATATCGAAAAGTGGCTTTTAAAATTCTTATTTAGACAGGCAATTCAGAAAGATATTCTTTCACACTTGGCCTCTGAAACGTTTTATTCAATGAATTTAAAAACCTTCTATACAGTCATCTTAATTTCATCTATATCCTTCCTATTTTTCCATCTACTGATTCAAAAAATTGCTCTGGCTGCACTTTTTTATAACCATTTATCTAGAGGTTGTTAAAAATCTTTTCTCCTTTAATATGTGTGAAAGAAACTATAGAAACTAAAGAAACAATTATGAATGGCAACATATTTCAGAAGCTCATGTCCCAAAACATCTACCTCGTCGGAAATCAAGAACATTACAATATATTCTGAGAGGTAAAAAGGCTTTCCTTCATCTAGTGGGCAACGGAAAGGAAAAAAAAAAAAAGAAAAAAAGTTTTGCAGAAGCATGGAAGCAATCTTCATAGAATCATTTTTTTATTGTGTAATTCATACCAATAAAATTGAAAATAAGACTTACAATTACACACATAATTAATGCATGTGCTATCTATGAAATTCCCCACATAAAAAGCTACATGCTGCCACATCTGAAATTCGAGCAGTTTATTCAAGTATTATCCAAAAGCCAGCGTGCTAAGCCATTTTTTAGACCATACTTAGTACCTGATTTTCAGGTAAGTTGTGGAATAATTTTTTTTCCCCCCTCTTCTAACTAGAGATGAAACAGCCCACAAAGAAAAATTAGATTTAATCTGGTTCAATTAGACATACAAGATATCATCAACTGAATACTAAACTACCAAAGGCAGGTCTGGACCACAGCATGTCAAATCTCCAGTCTGTGAAGTAGGGCTGTGCACCTTATGTGCATATTCTCCCCCTCAAAGCTTCAAATTTTATGTCTTTAATAGAAAAAAAGTCCAGTTCTCACATGAGGCAAAACAAACATGTCTGCATATTGATAATACTTATTTGAGATCTTTAAAAGTAAAAAAACCTGCCAACCTTGTCAATTTTCCTGGGTGTTATTTGAGGAACTCTGTCTTCCACTTAATCCCACATACACAATAAGCTATTTTTCAAACATACAAAATCTGAATTACACAAAAGCTGAAATAGTATTGCTTGAAATATTTAATATGTTTATGAACAGGAAGCTGTGTATTTAATTTAATACTGTTCCTGCACAGTAGGAAGGAAACAAGTTTCTTAATACTGATCCTCTGTATTAGGAAGGCAAATCAATTGGTCAATGAGTACAGAAAAGTGAAATTACAATAATCTATGTCATCAAGTCTTATTTAATTTGGTGCTAAAACAAGCAAGCAATAGAGCTCTAGTTGATTTTTAAAAAATTACATAGAGCTGAAGATGATTTCCTATAAAGTTCCCAGAGATTCTGCCCATAAGTATAAGAAATAAGCAGTTTAATCTCACCTGTAAGCAAATTGCTACGTTGACCCTGCACCCAAATGTAGTGCTCACTGCACGAGCGGAGAGGCCCAGGTCTTTGAATAACTTAGAAAAAGACTGTGTTAATGTAATCCTTGGTCTCTCCTCTGCAACCACCATGCATGTTCGCACGCAAGACAGGTTAACTCCTTTCATCTGAGAAGTTGAGTGAAGAAACACCAATGTTTTAAGTTTGAAGTCAACAATTCTAGAAACCAGCCATTTTAATTTGTGGAACAGATGGACTTCAAAAACACTAGAATAACTGACATTAACTGACATGAACTAGGTAAACAATATAGACACGGACTGCACTCAGTTTGGCTCCATCCACCCAGGACAACCCTCTAAAATTGTGCCAAGAAGCTTTGTGGCAGTGTTTGATGCCCAAAATGCAAACTACTTGCATCATGTAGCTGCAACACAGCTACTCATCATTTAGAGCTGAAAAAACCACAAAATGTCATTATGTCACAGGGCTAGGTCCACAAGAGACCTGCTCACTCACACTGGTGCGCAGTTCAGATGTAGACAGTGTTCGAGACATTATTAGCTCTCATCAGCGTGAATGTGAACCTGTAGCAACTGGCTGTGGGCAAGGATTCCCTTAAGCGAGGTCCAGGGGAACAGAGGGACTGAGTTTTTTGTCTATACTGAGAATAACAATAAGCACAATGTAGCCACTTTCTTGTGCACAACAAGCTGCTAGACTTTCCCAGTGGAAGTCCCGAGCAGCTTAGTTACTACAGTCATGGGAACTCTCCTACTATTGAGACAGAGGCGCCTTTTCAAGGATGTTAAGTTTCAGTAAAGAGATTTCCTTCAAAAATAAATGGATATATTAGTGTATAATTGCTGCTGCTAGGAAGATTATATCCATTTTAGAACTCAAAACTTGGTGTCAAGAGATCTGAAAGCATGTGAGACTTGCCAGGTTTTGTGCGGCTTTTTGTTTTGGTTTTTTTGGGGGAAAAGGTTTTTGGTTTTAGGGGTTTGGTGGGGCTTTGGTTCTTTTTCTTTTTTGGTGTGGGTTTTGTTTGTTTTGTTGGTTGGTTGGGTTTTTTTTGGTCTCAGACAAGAAAAAGTTGACAGGCTTGCTACATATTCTGACCAAAATCTCAGAAACACCCATCAGCACAGAGGTGGCACAAATAAGTAAAGCTGAAAACATAAAGCTTCTTTTTTTCCCCACTAGAAACATGACATCAGTTGAAACTTCCAGCAATCTCAACATTTCCCAAAGCCCAAGTCATAATGAAAGGCTTTCAAAGAAGCACTTATTGCCCACCTTCTACAAGTCGAAATAAAATAGTTTTAGAAAGATATATTTATTTGTATGTCAGTAAACTGAAAAATTAAGCCCACTCACCCGGAGTATATCAGTCTGTGTTCCAAGCCCTTTGGTGCACATCTCCATCACAGAGTAAGAGCAGAACGTGACACGCACCTTATATTGACTTACAGCAGACAACCACAGAGACACATTGCTTTCCAGTTCCAGAGGAGGGACTAGAATAGACTGATGACCCGAATATACACTACGGAGAGGAAGAAAAAGAAACATGAAAACTTCAAGCCAGCATAAAAAAGCCAAAAGTTACATCAAGTCAAAATGAAGCAAATACAGAAAAACTGAGAGCCTGGTATCTATCTGAACTTCAGCTTCTCTTCTCCAGAGAGAGCAAGCATTTCTTAGATAGCTAAGAACTATAGGCTTGAGTTAAGTCACAGACTTTTTAAGGTGAGTATATGTGTCCTGCAGTAAATTGTGTTGAACTATAGGGAAATACTCAATGCCTTGAATAGACCGAACATCTGATACTAAAATGTTAAGATTAGAGACATCATTCCAGTTACAATTAGTAATTGAGCTTATTTTTGTGAGTCATTCTAGGTTTTTCTTTGAGTAAAATGAGTCTTTAATACCTATATTGCACCAGTCAAGTTTTTAGTGCAATTTTCTAGCCTTTGCCATATGGGTGTCATTTTTTAAAGTATTTATGTGAAATATTTAACCTGGATCCCAGTTAACATGAGTGGACAGAAAGCCACACCACCTTTTAGTTTTTATTTAAAAAAAAAAAATTATATATTCATTTCAAGACGGTAAACACCATGACCATACAGTCTTAAATTGCCAAATGTTTTTTAGATCAGCTACTATCAACAAAATCAGTGACACACTCCTCTGTAAAACCAGGCTTAGGTAAACCAATGCATTTTGAAAAAAATAACAGCATCTCTAATTACTTCTAACAAGTAGCTTGACACGTTTGCCATTTCTCCTAACTAGAGTTGATGCGTTTTTGTAATGGGTAATACGATGAGGGGTTTTTGTTTTCTTTTTAAACATACTAAAATAGAAAAAGAAAATCATTCTGTAATAAAACAGTCTTTCATACTAAAACAAAGCTGCAACTCAGATGAAACAAAGACACCTTATATTAACTCTTGTATAGAAAGCATGACACACATAGTTCTCTTTCCTAAAAATATACTTTTAAATCCATTTAGATTTTAATTCTTCCATCACTGTGGTTTCTTCTCCCTACACCCTGCCTCACTTTACTGATGATACAAATCATGAGATGTTACCAAAGTTAAATTTTTTGCTTTCCTTCAGTACACTTCCTTTCTGGTTGGGGAAACTGGAGAGGGAAGGTAAAGGTTAACTACAGTAAAATTAACTTTATCTCTTTACAAAATAACCTTTCTGCATTGTTTAAAATGAAATACCTAAAACACTATTAACTCTTTTTTTTAAAAGGCAAAAAACAGGAAAACTTTGCAGCTTTGCAAAACGTGCTGCATTATAGGAGTTATCTCATTGAACCAATTTAGGTCTCATTTATTATTCTGACACTGTCCTGCATGACATCCTGGTCTCTAAATTGGAAAGGCATGGATTTGATAGTTGGACCACTTGGTGGATAAGGAACTGGCTAGATGGATGCACTCAAAGGGTTGTGGTCAATGTCTCAATGTCCAAGTGGAAACCAGTGATGAGTGGCATTCTTCAGGGGTCAGTACTGGGACCGGTGCTGTTCAACATCTTTGTCAGCAACATGGACAGTGGGATTGAGTGCACCCTCAGCAAGTTTGCTGATGACACCAAGCTGTGTGGCACGGTCAACACGCTGGAGGGAAGGGATGCCATCCAGAGGGACCTGGACAGGCTTGAGAGGTGGGCCCGTGCAAACCTCATGAAGTTCCACCAGGCCGCATGCAAAGTCCTGCACGTGGGTCAGGGCAATCCCAGGCACAAATACAGGTTGGGCAGAGAACGGCTTGAGAGCAGCCCTGAGAAGGACTTGGGAGTGCTGGTGGAAAGAAACTCAACATGAGCTGGCAATGCGCACTTGCAGCCCAGAAAGCCAACCACATCCTGGGCTGCATCAAAAGAAGTATGGCCAGCTGGCCAGCAGGCTGAGGGAGATGATTCTGCCCCTCTGCTCCACTCTGGTGAGACCCCACCTGGAGTACTGTGTCCAACTTTGGAGTCCTCAGCACAAGAAGGACATGGACCTGTTGGAATGGGTCCAGTGGAGGGCCACAAAGATGATCAGAGGGCTGGAACACCTATGCTATGAGGACAGGCTGAGAGAGTTGTGGTTGTTCAGCATGGAGAAGAGAAGGCTCTGGGAAGACCTTATAGCAGCCTTCTGGTAGTGAGAGAGGGTAGATTTAGATTAGATATTAGGAAGAAATTCTTTACTGTGAGGGTGGTGAGGCAGTGGAACAGGTTGCCTGGAGAAGCTGTGGATGCCCTATCCCTGGCAGTGTTCAAGACCAGGCTCGATGGGGCTTTGGGCAGCCTGGTCTAGTGGGAGGTGTCCCTGCCCAGGGAAGGGGGGTTGGAACTAGATGATCTTTAAGGTCCCTTCTAACCTGAACCATTCTATGATTCTATGATTCTATTTTAAGAAACATTCAATTGCTTACTTTAGCAATATTTTTTAGAGCATACCGATCTTGCAGTCAAACACCTTAAGGGTCTTGTAAACAGATATGGTTTAATCTCAAAAGACTTTGAAAGGGTTTATTTAATCAATGTGAAACAGACAGGGAAGTGCTTTTTTTTCTTGGATTTGGTATCAAATTAATTCCCCTTCCAAAACTCAAGGTACTCAAGAACTAACTTACTTAAATGAATTTTGTTACCACAAAAGGTATTTTATGAAATATATATTAAAAAGTTCATTTTGGTTTCTCTGAGAAGTTTCATACACTACTGTTCTGCTGGATTCTAGAGAAGGCTGGGAACACATGAGAAAGCCTATGACTCAAGTGATACCTGCACAAGCACCACAGTGCAAATCCCAAGCCACAATAAGGGTCAAGGCAGATGGCAATCTGACGTGAAGGGTACAGCTCACACTGTAGCTTTATAGAGCGACATAAGGCACTTGTAGCTGCATGTGACATCTGTAAGAGGAAAACAGGCACTCTCAGGGACTTCTTAAAAAAGTGGTTATCACATGTAATAACTGATAGAAATATTTAATTCAGAAGATGTGGCAACACATAGTGGTTTGGATTTTTTTAAGCACCTTTAAAACAGGAAAGGGATATGAGCCCAAAATTTCATAGATACTTTCCATGCTATTGGCAAATGACATCTGTCAAAACATTGAATGATGACAAATGACACATAACATCTCGACCATAAATCGCAAACAAAACCACTCATGAACTTTACAACAAATATGTGCCTCACATAGAGCCAGTAAGACCAAATGCTTTCAAAATGTGCATCAAGAAATTTTGAGGTCCTGCAAATTTAAAAATAAGCTTTCTGAACACCCAAGGTGCTCCACTTACATTTTTGTATTTCTTCTCTGGCAGGAGGAATGAATGCGGAATATGCCTATATATAAGGAAACAAAGTATAATAATCTCTGTCTTGTTACTCTACCTTTACTCCTGCTAATATACCAGTAGTAGACACACTGAAGTCCAAGTATGCCAACATATCTGGAGATGTAGGTCTGAAAATAGCAGCCAGCTTCTTTTTAGGCATATCATCTATTTAAAATACATAAAAACAGAAGACTACCACATTATTATTTTGGAAAAAGAACACAGGACAAAAATGTATCTTTACCAGATGCTTTCTATAGTTTCTAGACAACTATTTCAATGCACCGCATCCGTTCAATTAGGCAGTTATGGTATAATAAAATAAATAAATCAGTCTTCAAATTATTTACATTTTGGCTAGTCTGCAAACATTCTGTACCTGTATCCAAAATAGTGGGCCATGTTTTAATATCTACTGCTGTTGCAGCTTCCTTGGACTTCAGCAGTTTCATTATTGCTTGTGTGGTCAGTATACATGCAGACTTACTGACCTGTAAAAGACACAGCATTAAAAACATTTATAAAACTACGAATGAATGCTCAAGGGATTTCATATCCATCCAGATGAGATAACCAGTAAGCTGAATAGATGAAGAAAAACACTGGAAACAGAGCAAAATAAATTACAACAATAGAAAGAACTTTTAAAACAAGTTTCTGAAAAAGTATTTATTGACTCAGATACAGCATACTGGCTTTTTTTTTTTCTCCTAACTTATTTCACATTGACTGTGGCAAAGCAATTCATCAGGCTGCATCAACCATCCTACACCCACCAAAAGCATTTAGAAAGGAATGTCTTATACATACCTCTACAATCATTTTGACAGTGGGCAGAGTGGTAGCAAGATTCTGTGGATGAGGTGGGCGAACAGTGATAGGTATACAGCCGGCATATAAGCAGCCATAGAAAGTTGCTATCAAGTCTACTCCTGTAAAGAACATTTGTGAAATTAAAGTCATTTTTATCAGAACAAAAAGTCAAACTCTTTCACGTAAATCATAATACAGACTGATTTATTTTATCAAGATGTAAGGATTTGTCACAAAGGTCTCTTCAAATCAACAGGCAGTTCTTGGCCATGTCCAATTCCATAAGGTTAAAATATTTTGCATTTGCAAGTTAGCAAAAACTATTCAAACCCTACAAACTTCAAATTTGTAGGGATATATTTTCATGGACAGGTAGCATAAAGTAACAAAAATAAAAAACCAAGGTATTGTAGTTTATGAAGATGACGACTGACTCAGATTCTCTTAAAAAGCGTGCATGTTTTTCACAATTATCTCTCTGCAATACGCAGTCATCCTACTTCTACTTTTATGAGGTAATACTTTTTTCCTGAGGTACACGTGTAAATATACACTAGTAATGCAAGCCTGGGGTCCAGATTTCACTTTTAGAGACAGCCATTCATGAAAGCAAGGGTGTTTGTACACTGACATCCCTAATCTAGCTTTCAATAGATACATATGCAGTTTCATTCCATTCTCTGAGGCTGAAAAATGAGAATCTTTTATGTGGTTTAAAGCAAACTACTCTTGCATAACTGCCCAGACATCGGGAGCAGTTAGATGAAATGTTTGGTAAATGTAGTTTGCCACTTGGAGAAGCGACTTCATAATAAAACACCAAAAAGGAAGTCTATTCCTTGAAATACTAAGTCACTGCCATACACCACTATATTAAATGGATGTTTGAATGCTCTATCTTAGCATCTTAGTTGTTTATTTCCTTGTGATGTCTGACTTTGATTTTTGCTGTCTGTACTGTTCTACCTGGAGGATAAACCAGGGAAACGTGGTCACCAACATTCAGCCGTCCTTTCTCCATCAGTGCGACTGCAACTCTCTCTGCTCTCTTGTGCAGCTGTATACACGATGCAGTGCTAGCTACAGTGCCCTGCACAAAACAGAAGCAACATCAGAAAACTTTGTGGAGAACAGTTTCAAACTGAATAAAGTACATGCTGCAGATGAAATATTTTATTGTCCTTATTTTAACAATACAGCAAACACTTTTAAAGACTCTGTCTCGGTGTTTTGGAAACCATGCTGTTGGTACCATGAACTTTTAGAATGCTAGAGAATTTTATATGTATTATCTTGAATATCAGATAGTGAAGCAGCTTCTAAATGTATTTGGTACCACGAAAAGAATACCTTACAAATATTTGAAATTTCACAGTCCATGGAAGAAAACACAGTTGTAGTAGTAGTAGTAACACAATTGTTTTAGCAGCAAGTCAAGCACTGCATCAGCTTTACCCCACAATGCACAGCCAATCCTCTAGATGCTTTTGCAATTATCAGTCTTAAAAGAGCAAAGGGAACTCTGCTGATGTCTTTGGTATAGATATTCTTTTAAAGGGTCATAGAGGCAACCTAAGATGTGGTTGGTATGCACTGTCACTTCTGTATCTACTGTCCATCTTGTAGAAAGTGTATTTTCCACAACTATGCATTTGGAAAGTCTTCACATGGAAGCAGGCTCAAAGTCATGGGGACTGCAAAAGGCTTAGTCCAGTTTTTGATGTGAAGACAGAAAACATCCTTTTGCTACCCAGCCTAGGAAGCAATGCCTTAGCCTTAAGCCTGTGAGGTTGGGATGTATCTGTTTTTTCCAAGACTGCAATCTTATTCAAGAAAAACTGGTGGGACAACCACCTCAGAGGGAAACAAACAGTCAGAGATTGAATCAAGCCTCCCGCTATGCAGATAAAAGATTATCACAGCAAATTTTGCTATACAAGTAATTGGTTTCAAATCCAGGACAAGCTGCCACATGTAATCATCAACCCAAGTGGATGGCTGCCTAATCCAAAGCCCAATTTGATGGAGGATGGCACTGGCACTCTGCTCAGTTTTACTAAGAAAACTTGTTAAAGCCTGAGAGCTAAGTCATGCAAAATAAGAACAGTAAATATAGTGTATTGTTGATATAGCAACAGTACAGCTCAAGGATGCGGGAGAAGAATATTGACACAAAAAGGTGCAAAACAAAAGGGTTTCACATGGACAGCTTGAACACATTAATGTTTAGCATTGTAGCTTATTAAGGCATGCGTTCACGAACACATAATTTCTTTGTGCCTAAATTTTGTGTTTTCTTTTTGCAGAGTCTCCTTGTGAAGGGTAAAAGTTGCCTGAACAAAGCAACTCAGAAAGGGGCTTCTTCATACTATAAAACTTCCCTCAAAAGCCTCTCTACTCTGAGAGAAGAGTAAGCCAATTCTGGGGCTTTTAACAATAACCATATTGAAGCAGTTTCTTCTGCTAAAGCAGAGCCTCATGAGAAAAGTCAGAACTTTGAACAATGTCCTAAACCATTTTGCCTGTGTGAATGAGACCTGCAAAGGCAAATCCTCTACTTCCCAAGGACTGCTGTTTGACCTTCTGAAAGCATGTTCTCTATCTCACATGTCTGCAGTACAGCATAGCACAGGACAGAACCCATTTGTCACTGGGCTGTTACTGTCACTGGAAGGGTAGCTACTGAGTACAGGCTCAAACAAAAATTGAACAGCTTTGCCTCCTGGAAAGAAAGAAGGGGAATAAAAACATGCCAGAATGGCAGTAAAAGAATCTAAACTATTCGAGCTTTCTGAAATATGCACAGCAGTAGTGCTTCTCAAGCCCAGGGAGGCTGAAATACTGAGGAACATACAAAAGTGCACCTTTTTTCACAGCCCTTTATGAAGTGTTGGATACATAGGGCCTGTGAACGCTTCAAAACTACTGACAGTCACATGCAGAGCAGAGTGGCTATGAGCAAAAATTATGTATTTACTGAGAAACATGACTGTTGCTTTGTCATATGTCATAAGCGCTCAGACAGCCCTTGAATAAAATAAGTATATAGAGGCTATAGTCCAAAACCGAAGCTTTTACTTGTTTATGTTTGAGTGACTATAAGTGCCATCCCTTTTGGGGGCAGAGCTCAGCTGATGACAAGGCATCAGTGTCTCCTGAAGGGTGTGTGCAGTGCTCCTGGAAAACATGACTCCAAACCTGCCCCAAGGGTTCTCTACTTAGGCTCCAGATCTTCTACTTAAAAAATCCTCCAACTCTGTCCTTTGTGCTCAGGGATGAAGACAGAATCATGGCTTCCATTAATATGACAAAAGTTGTGTTCCAGCAGGAAATGCAATTACTGCAATGTTTTAAGCTAGGCAGAATGCATACTGAAATACCAGGCGTGGAATAAAATTCCAGATGTGTGGAAAATTATGCTGCTTTCTAACTAGCAATTTTTGTCTGCTTCATCAAAATAACCTGAAACATTTTAGGAAAAGACTTCTAGCTGAATTTTCTTAGAATTCAAACAATCTTTTTCTGATCTCAATCTCCAAGTACAACTTAAAGTGCATCTCACCTTGGAATTCAACAAAAGGAAGAGGGGATGATCTGGAGTTGTTTGAGCTCGCCACTGAAGAACATCTGCTAAATACAGGAACTGAAACAAAAAAAGGAGATGCTTCAGATTCACTCAAACTGTGCCATGCTTAGTTTCAGCAGAATACTGTAACTGGTCTTCTCTCATTTTGAATAAGCCAATTCAAATATTTAATAATACTAGGTCATCAGTGTTACCTTTCTTGCCTGGTCGTTATCCTCCAACTGGGTAACATCTCTCCCTGAGGCTTGTGCAATTCTCTTTCCAGCAACAAGGTTTCCTACTATCATTGAAGCAGGACCAACATCTGCATTTTGAAAAACAGTGCAAAATGAGGAAAAACAATGTACGAACATGTAATAATCTGTAATTCAGCCTGTAGATTACTATAAACACCATATGCAACATAGATATGAAAAGATGAAAAACTAAAAGCAAGGATCATATTGCATAGAAAAAGAGAGAAAAGGACAGTACGGTACACTAAAAATCAGTCCATTATCAGTATGGTACATTTGAAAAATGAGTCTATTACTGATCCAGCAAATTGAGGTCTGTCTGTAATTCAGTTTTATTACATGAGTTATAGCACGTCTGAGGACCATCCTTTGCAAGATGGTCAGTACAGGAACAATTTATAATATAGCCACAAGAGCATGAAACTCGCACATGTTGTATGTCCTTGCATTTACCTGGGACTAGAGACAGACCACAATGCCCTCACTGAGCTCTGGTCTGCTCTGACACCACCACTAGCTCTGCCAAGTTACGCAGCTTACAGCCATCCAACATGCACAGCCCTAAGATGTCACATTGCTTCCAGATCATACTCCATGCATACCCTCAGACAGACACACAGAACTAAGGAACACGCTCTGGTTTACTGACCTGGTTGTTTCTGTCGGGGCTTAGGAAGGTTAGTAACACAAGTATGTGGACACATCAAGACATTACAAGGATGCAGAGCACCCTCTAAAAAGCGCTGCTTGGTTTCTGAAATATGAATCCCTCCAAGTGGAGCTTTTGGCAAAGTGTTGGCTGGCACCAAGGCAAGACAGTAGACGCCCACTTGGTGAATGCTATCAATTGCCTTTATAGAAAGAAAAGAAATAAATATATTCCACGTTATCAACTGGGATGTAGCTAGAGCAAGAATTTGAATTCAAGTCATTTAATAATATTAAACTTTTACTTGCACACAATTTGCAAATAAAGGGTCCAATTCTGCACTCACTGAACTCATAGAAGTTGTGCCATGACTTCAATGGGAGCAGGAGCAGACCCAGGACTTTGCTTGTGCACTCTATCAAGGGGATGCCACCTGCACATCAGGGATTAGGAAAATCTCTTAAAAGTGGGCAAAAAGTGCAGAGATTTAAAAAAGCTAAAATTATACCACAGCAAATTTCGCATGTATGGCACAATCACACAAGCGCAGTAGAACATAAAACCACAAAAATAGGGAGGGAAACATCTTGCCGCCTAAAACTTAAGTGTCTATTTTAGCTATGATGCTTCTAAACAGAGAAATAAATATATTCCCTCCCGTGAAAAACAGCCATTCTATTACCAGGTATTCCCTCCAAGAAGATTACAAAGCTGAAATTAGACAGAAACCATTATTACACAACTGCCTTACTCTTAAAAGGCATCTTCCCTTAAGTTGTTCTCTCTAGTCTTCCCTTCAGTTGTCCCTTCACCAGAGTCATCTTCCATAATTGCTCTTTCACTTTTACTTCCTTAGAATTGATTGATTAATTCCAAAATCCTCAACTGCAATCTATCAGAATTCCCTGGTCCCCCACAGAAACACAATAAAGTAATTAAGGGAAAAAGTTTTTAGTGCTTAGTGTTGGAGATCTAGAATAAGGATGTTAGTGACATAAAAAGATTTCAGGGTCTGTTTTGATACTTGGCACTAAGTATACCCTTAAAAATTTTCAGACTTAACTTCTCAGCCAGTATGAAATCAGCAGAGGTGTGTAGAATTAAAACAAACAAAACCTGTTGTCCTTAGGACTTCAAGACTCTAGTAGTATGAAGTTAAAAAACATTCTGGAAGTTTTACTTTTTACAAAATTCTGTTAACTATCAAATCCTGAAATACATTGAGAAGTTAGCTTATTACAACTCTCTATAGTTACACTGCTAGGTTTTTCTTATGGAAAAAAAGATGCTCTAAGATTCTCATTTCATACATCAGCCTTATTCACCTGAAAAGAGAGAAAGGACAGACTGACTACCTGTAGAACCCTGCTCATCCACTGAAAACTATCCTCCTCTGACGCATCAGGGCGCTGCTCTGCCACAAGCACTATTCGATCATCATGCAAAACGGTCACAGAAAACACTGCTATCCTAAAACGCAAAGGACAGAAGAATGATAGGATGCAACATATGATGAACATGGTTTATTATAACGTAGAAATGATTGCAACCTTTAATGGTACCGTTTCAACACACACAAGCATTATTCATGCCAGATCATCACAAAATCACAGACAAGTTTAGAACAAATGTAGGTCTATTATTGTAATTTATTTCTGTTGGGGGTCAAGTGAATTTACAGTCACTAATGTAGCACGCGTTTAGCACAAGCAGGTTCCATATGTGCAGGGACTGTGCAAACCTTGCATATGTAACTCCATCATGCATGCTAAACTTGTTGCGCCTACATACAATGTCCCTCCTGAAAAACAACTATGCCAAATTACTGACCACCCAGTCTATCAACGCTTGCACTGAAAAATACTTACTCCTCTTTGTGAATTAAATTCATTTTAGGCTTGCATCTTCTAGGATACAATATTCATAATGCCTCAACTAGGTATGTGCCATGAGGTAAGCTCAACTTTCATAGAATCATAGAATGTGTTGGGTTGGAAGGGACCTTTAAAGGTCATCTAGTCCAACCCCCCTGCAGTAAGCAGGGACATATTCAGCTAGATCAGGTTGCTCAGAGCCCTGTCTGACCTGACCTTGAATGTTTCCAGGGATGGGGCTTCCACCACCTCTCTGGGCAACCCATTCCAGTGTCTCACCACCCTCATTGTAAAGAACTTCTTCCTAATGTCTAATCTGAATCTACCCTCTTTTAGTTTAAACACATTACCCCTTGTCCTATCACAACAGGCCCTACTAAAAAGTCTATCTCCATCTTTCTTATAAGCCTCCTTTAAATACTGGAAGGTCACAGTAATGTCTCCTGGGAGCCTCCTCTTCTCCAGGCTGAACAACCACAACTCTCTCACAGCCTCTCCTTATAGGAGAGGTGTTCCATCCCTCTGATCATGTTTGTGGCCCTCCTCTGGACCTGCTCGAACAGGTCCTTGCCCTTCCTGTGCTGAGGACTCCAGGTGGGGTCTCATGAGAGCAGAGCAGAGGGGGAAAATCACCTCCCTTAACCTGCTGGCTGTGTTTCTTTTGATGCAGCCCAGAATGTGGTTGGCCTTCTGGGCTGCGAGCGCACATTGCTGGCTCACGTTCAATTTTTCATCCAGTGGTACCTCGAAGCCCGTCTCCACAGGGCTGTTCTCAACCCCTTCATCTCCCAGCCAGGGGTTGCCCTAACCCAGCTACAGGACGTTGGCACCTGGCCTTGTTGAACCTCATGAGGTTCACATGGGCCCACTTCTCAAGCTTGTCCAGGTCCCTCTGGATGGCATCCCATCCCTCAGGCATGTCAATCACACCACTCAACTTTGTGTCATCTGCAAAATTGCTGAGGGTGCACTTCATTCCACTGTCTATGTCACTGATGAAGATATTAAACAGTAGTGGTGCCAATATTGACCCCTGAGGGATACCACTTGTCACTGATCACCATCTGGACATTAAGCTATTGAACAGTGAAGAGCAATAAGGTTGATGATACAACACACACTATCTTTGAAGTTCCTCCTAGTTTGTTCTTTAGAACATGCTGCAAAGTTCTTCCCTAGGCCACTCTGCATGAAAGGCTCAGGTGGACAAAGGGGAGTTGTGTTTTACATTTGATATACAAGTTTCATTTCACTGTCTTAAGAGAAACTTTGAAAGAAGTTTTAAACATACATCTAAAGGTCTATGTTTATACTATATGAAAGTAATTTTAAATGTATTATGCATGAAGCAGGGTGTCAATATTTGTCTTCCAAGTTAGCAGGGACAGTCACAACTTAGCACCACCTTTCCTATGAAATACGCATGTAAAAATTCACATGCAGAGTTCCTGTGTATGCTGTGTTAGTTGTTGATTGGTTGCAGGTGAAAAAAGGAGCAACAAAGTCCAATCAGCAATGGTGAAGTTTTTAATATACTCACCTTCCCCGATAGACGAACTTCATTGGTTCGACTGCCAATGCGGTGGCTACCACATCATCCGCATTGTGCCTGCGGCCGCTAACTGTCATTAAGCCATCCAATTTTCCTACCACAAACACCAAATAGTCCTGAAAAGAAGACAGGATTAGAAATAGAGAGGCAAAACCTCCAGACTCCCAGTGATCCATGCCTCATTAAAGCCAACAATATTCCTAAGATCTGTGCGAGGTCACTGCCCTGACACAGAATTCTGCTGAATTCAGGGGCATCACTTAGAGTTGGGATTCAGGACAAAGCAGGGCTCCAGGTGGCTCATTGACACTTACAGGACCCACAAAGCCAAGCAATCCTGTTCTTGTAAAGGGTTGGTCTGAAACAGGCACACCAGCTGCCGTCACTGGAATGGCCTGAAAGAACACATAAGTATTCAGACACTCAGAGTACTGGTAAAAGTGAAGATAAAATGCTTTCTGCTTCTGTTTCATTGCAGCTCTACACTCTGTTGAAAAATTACCCAATGACAACAGTTACTATCATGTCAAGTATGAACAACGGTTTTTTGAATAATGAACACAACAATTCTTAACTCTGTGGTAGCCTTCTTTCTTATCTTTTTCTCAGCTACTCAGCCTTCGTAACAAGAGTTCGCACCCCTTTTTAAATCAGGATTTATAGTATGCACTCATATAGCACTTAATCAGAAAGTCCTTCTGTTGCTACTATTAACATCCCTGATGAGATATGTACCCAGGGATATCACTTCAGTTGTGACAAACACTATGCTATCGGAGCTTTGATAAAGTTAAGTGTGCTGCAATTATGGGACTGCCTACAACAGAGAACCAGAGGAAGAGCATTATGCTTATCAACAAGTTCCTCTCATCTACTCAAGTGGTTTCCTTGCCTTCCCACCACTCCCCAACTCTTCCATTACATCAGGTTTCTCGCTGGCTGTCTCACTAGCTAAGGACAGTGCTGAAAGCTAAGCTGTTTAAAGCATTGAGGCTTGGCAAGCTGACAGAAAGAGCTTTTTTTTCAAAGAGAAGACTACAGTCAGGATTTCTTTCATCTCTCTGGTAGAACTCCATACTGCAGCTGAGTCTTCAAACTGCTGCCCAGTGTAACACTACGCTGTACTCTGACTTTCACTCCTTTCTTGTCAGAAAAAGGAAACCGTGAAATTGGAATACCACTGCAAGGAAAAATCTGGGCAGAAAGATCCCTTTTGCTTTACTTTGACAAACTACAAGGCTTATGACTGTTATGCTCTCTTCCTTACTATCTCTTCTTCCATATACCTAGGAATATAATGTCATATATCCAACAGTAAACCATTCAGTGTTCTAAGCATTACAGCAAATCAACACTAAAGTTCATTTTGAAAAGCACATACTGTTTGCAATACACAAAGGAAGCTTTTCTAAATAATTTATTATATCTTAAAAAATGCATTTTGATTGTATGAAGAAGCTCACAAATACCAGACTAACTTCTAACTTTATGTCCAAGCTGTGCACCGATAAACTTGAAATGTCTTCATGTATCTTTATGTAAGACTGCTGTGTTAATACAGAACTAAGATGAACTTAAATGCTAAAACAGACACAACACTGGATTGCAGAATATAGACGCAGCTGATTGACTGCTGATAGTACTTTGTATTTTTGGTTATAAGAGACAGAATTTTGAGCTCTGACCGAGAATGAAGCAAAGTTTATATGGCCAGGGTTTTTCTAATAAAATAAAAAAGAAAGTTTAAGGAACAAATATGTTTATTTGCAAGAAGAAATACTAAAAATGTAACAATGAAACTTTACCATTACAAAGAGAAATACAAACCTCAAACACATTCTTGGTGATTCCGAGGAGGCCGAAATATGCCATCCCAGTTGCACCTGAATTCACACATATTTCTCCAACCTCATCGGCTTTGCACAGATAAGGAGTCCCATCCACCTTCACAACACACACATTTGCTAAAGGGAAAGGAAGAACACAGAATCACAGCAGCTGACATAGAAGTTGCTTTGCCACTGATAGGTAGATAAAGATTTTAATACCAATTATCTATCAGCTACAGCAAAAACACAGCATGCAAGAGTGCTATCTTTTTGACAGCCTGTGTCATGTCTTCTCCAAGATCAAAGTTGCAAGTTCGCAAATGTGAATTTTTTTTTCTTACAGTGCTTCACAGCCTACACATTAGCTGCAACTGAATCCAAAACCATAGCAATTGCATTTCAACACGAAGGCAAATGGTTTGATCAAGTAGAAGCATATATGAGAATAAAGATGAAAAATAAGAAGATACCAATTACAGACATACCATTCCTTTTATTTATCGCACACTCTGGTATTCATAATATCATCCCTTAAGTTATGTAAGAAACACATTAGAAATGGAGAGAAAACTAGGCTATTTTATTCTCTTACTGTCAGGTCAATGATTTTTCTGCATTATGCCCTTTCTTCTTTTAAAGCAGGCCAGTCCGACAACTATTATTTGGAGACCACAGACAACTCGTCTCACAGAGTTGTCCCTTACTGAACTTACTCCTGTGGCTACATATTATCTCTTCCCTATCTTCAGTTTGATGACCTTCTTCAACTCATTAAAAGTACTGTGTTTCATAGAAGTCCTACTGCTAGTATCCTTACCAATTTTCTTCTGAATCTCAGAATTCTTCCTACACTGAATTTTTCTTATTTTAATAATTTAATACACACATTTGTAAACCAAATATTACACTAAGCCATTGCATATATTTTACTTCTGAAGCCACTGTTTTCTCAGAGGCTAAGTAGAGCCCTTGCTTAAACATTATGGATTTAATCTTTCCTAGTCCCAAAGGGAAAAGAAAAAGGATACGGAGGGAGAAGGCATGAAGAAGCAAGGAAGTTTAACTTAGCACTTAAGAGTCAAGATTAACAAAGAAATCAAAACTACTACCTAGGTCAATATAAAATAAACAGAGCCTTTGAAAAAATAACACAGAACTATGCCATGAATTAATGTTCTTCCCTTTCCCATTGCATCTGCTCCCAGCTTAGATTATAAGAGCAGTCTGTGGTCATACCTACTATATTAAAGAAAACAACCATGAGACTCCAGAGATATCAGAAATTTATGTAGCTGGTTTATTTCTATGGGGATCTTTTAAATGTTTTGGCCATGGAACATAGGTCAGATAGGACGCCCAGATAAGGCTTAGAACAGGCATTACTGTTTTCTAATTTAGCCATTCTTAAGTGATATACAGATCGCCCTTACTTTTACCACTGTTCAACTAGCATGAAGAGAAATCATAAATGGAAAGCAGCACATTCCCTTTTATACTAATACATGATAAATCCATCTCTGCTGCAAGCATGGACCAAGAACTCTTCTAATAGAACAGAAGGTACATTTTCTAATCTCAGAGAAGTCTTCAGTTCTTATGTCTGAACAGGACAGAAAATAATTCACCCTACCAATAGATCATCCTCGAAATTATCTTGGTTTCATAAAAATTATCTGTCAGAACAACTAGCATTTATTAACCAAGTGTTTGGAACCACACAATGGTAACATTTGGTGACCAAATAAAGAGATGCCACTCAAATGCTGGTACAGGTCCAAGTCCAAGTTAGAACAACAGTTTCAGTTGCTGAAAATTATACATATGAACTAGAAGATTGGAATTAAATTGTACAGTATGAACTATCAGTCACGCAAAAAATGCATTTTGCAATTTAGGAGGAGAAACTGGAAAAAAAAGTCTGTTTAAATCATAATGGCAAATTGAAATAGAATAAATAGTTTATTACCACAGGAAATAACTTGTGTTAATCTCAGAACTCTGTATTGTAATGCTTCATCAATGATGCAGACAGAAGAGCAACAATTTGTACAAATGCTACAGTCCTCAACTCATTTACAAACATGGAAAAACCAACAGATTAGTCCCTGAATGATGCTTCATCCATGAAGGCCAAGGACAATACTATCACCCTGTCAAGTAAAAAAAAAATACTTACCAGTAACCAATGTATGATACAGGTAGTCTACACGTACATTCTAACAGCAGGCATAGTTCTGCCCTGCCATGTGATACTGCAAGGTTTTCCTTTTGCAGTATCTGTAGAGCCTGTACTCTTGCTTCTCCTTCTTTTCCTGCTTCATGTGTGACATACAAGAGAGTGCATCTACCACCATTTCAGTCTCTCTTTAACAGCATTGCATCTGAAAAAGAATTACAGAGAAGGGAAAAGCAGATGGAACAGGAATGTACATGTGGACACATCACGAAGAACACTGATTACTGGTAAGAAAGCTTTCTTTCTTCAAATGAGTCCACATGTACATTCTTATAGATGGTAACTCTCAGCAGTTAGCCCTGCCATGAGATTTCTGGCAGAGGATGAGAATCCTATTGTGCAAACAAATGGCCGCACTGAAGCCGTACCAAAGACTGGATTCATCTTTGGATATTTCAAGACCAGCACAGCATGAATGCAAGAAGAATGTCAGAGGCCTGCACAGCAGAAGGTTACTACCAAAGGTGCCTGATGAGTGTTAGAAAGTGCTCTCCTGTTCCTCCTTCGCCGTTTCATAGTGGATCTGTATGCAACTGATATCCATTTGGATTGTTACTGTGTGCCAACAGTGGAATTCCAGCATCTTCTTGTAGCAAGCAAGTCTTCCTAAAAGGCCTTGCTCCATGAGAATAAAAACAAAAGGACCCTCCTTGCACTATAGTCTTTAGTTGTAACTTCTGTTCTAGAAGCATGAAGCCCTAGGAAAAATACTAAAAGGCTATGATAAAATGCCTCTACCACCATTGTGGAACATATCTGCAGGGTTTGTAGAAAAACCTAGTCTATGAAGAACACAGCATATGGGGATGTCCAATGCAAGGACCTGAATCCTTCCCTGCTCTTCTGGGAAGGGCAACAGACATAAAGCAAGCCAACTTCCTAGATAAGGATGAACAAGAATCTAAACTCTAAATGTAGTCATACAATAACCCAGAGCACTACATTTAAATTGGAAGAAAATGTCTCATCAGGAGTGTACACATTGCCAGAGACCTCCAAGAGAAATTCTGCAGTGGCAGGCTGTTGTACCGTAATGTGATAGACTGAAGCAAAGTGGAACACACAGAACTGATTACTACAGTAAATTCTAAGGACTCAGTGGGAATGAGGTACTGCTATCCCTTCACAATCTGAAAGCTTCACAAAGTTGTTCTGTAACAACTTCTTTCACAAATCAAGGAACTGAGATAAAGGAACCAGATTCCTCTGCAGTGAAGATGCGTCGTGGTAACTACCAGAACCTTGGCAATTGTTTGCTGACACATGGACAGAGGAAACAATAACATCCAAGACACTGGAGACAAAGTACGGATCCTGCCATTTGAGAAATTTGAACTGCTCTCCTTGAACTTCTGGGAAAGATAGTGAATACAGTCACAATCCAGAATTTTAAACTGTATATGCATAAGTTCATCTTGCAGAAGCCTAAGATCTGGCACCAACCCAAAGTCTTCTGTTTGAGTATAAGAAAGTGGCTATTGCAGCACTCTTCCTGTGAACTGGGCTTTGAATGATTAAGAGCTATAGGGATACAGATCTTCTGGATTATAGAGGGTTACTCTTCTGTCAAAGGAAGAATGTGAGAAGGACCCCTGTAAAAGAATGGAAATGTTTAGACAGGAAGTAGTAGGGAGGCAAACTTGATTGAATACCCTGAGCATCCATATCCAGGTATTATATACCATAAGGTATAATAAGCTTCCAAGGTGACATGGCAAATGCATGCCTGTTGATGGGAAGGCTGGAGGCACAAAACAGGCAGAAGAAGGGAGGTTTGGTACTCTCCCTACCATCTTTACCCATCCAATTTGAAAAAAATGAACTAAAGATTGCTTTGAATTGCATATTGCTTCTTAGCAATGTCAGTCGCAGGCAGAAACCATGCAAAATAGCCCAAAGTGGTCAACATGTGAGGTAAAACATCATCCCTCCAGGAGCTGAAGAGAAGATTCCAGGGAAATGCATACTAGGTTCTCTCTTTAGAATTCCCATGCTCTTTGATGGGAAGATTTCTTCGCGGATGCTCGGACTTGCCCGGTGGGTCTTGTGATTGGCATTCACAGTAGGCAATAAAAGTGAACAGTCAAGGCTGAAGAGAATGTGGCATCAAGAGTGGCTAACAGGTTAAACAGCAGTGACATAAGACATGACCCTGGTGCTTAAGTGTCTGTTGAATAAGATCCCCTGAGTAGGTGGGCTCAGTATCTCAGAACAAATAGCAAGATCTGAACAAAAGAAAGGCGAAATTGCACACTTTATCCATGACCTTTTAACCAGTCGGTTCCTGAATAAAGCATGTCAGGGACCGTGAAGGGTAATGAGATCAAAACCATTTGGCTTGACTGAGCTAGTCTCAGCATGACTACTAGTTCTTGGCTAGGAGACTAATTTCACAGCACGTCTGACCAAACAAAATTCAGGAATGTGAGGTCTTATATTGTAAAATGTTTGAAAGACTAGGGCACGTAGTCACTTCTAAGACCTTAAACGCATTCAATGAGGATCAGAATATGGAACAAAGCCAGGGAAGGCATCTGACTCAAATTAGCACAGCAACCTGGGGAAAGAAAATAAACCAGAACCAGACAAAGAGCAAGACTCATCAGTCAGCAGAGTAGTTCAAGAGGGCAAATAACAGGAAAGGAAATGGTGGTATGTTCTCTCCTGTATGCCAAACACCAAATGAGAATGGACAGAGCACATCCTCAGTGAATACTACACAGGAAACAGCATAAATCTTACAAGGTAAAGCACAAGTATATCTACTGTTAGAATGTACATGCAGACTGATTTGAAAATAAGTCATTCATTTCCTTAAGTCATTAATTTATTTTCATTTGGCACACATCTATTAACAACTGCTAGCCTTTTTATTTTCTTCCTACTCTGAAAGCTTTTAACAATTTAATGTTTTTTTAAGAGACAGTCACAGGGAACAAAGTCACTGGATTATCCTCTAGAAAGAACTCTATCACCTATGTTCTGACTTAAGGAACGTGCAGAGAAATTTCTGCTAAAATATACCTTCAGACCTGGAATTTTTATTATTTGGTCAAATTGAAGTAAATCTGCCCCAGATACTGATAGCCCAATGCTGATCAGAGTTTTAAAAGAGCTAATTCAGTAAGTTGCCCAATGCCCAACTTCTGTTTAACCTACAAGTAGTTTTGCCACTTACTCCTGTATTTTAAAATAGCAATATCCATTAATTACAAGTCATACCACTTCGAGGCACTAAATGGAACACTTAACTGTTCTCCCCTTACACAATCAGACAAGTCACTCCACATTTCTTACTAATGTAGAAAGTCCTGGTGGTCGTGTCAATTGTCTGTCAATGGCATCCAAAACCAGAAGGGTCCATTAGATTTGCCAGACAATGCTCCAAGGCATTTGACAAAGGAGAATGAGTTTTGCCAAAGATCCCTCTCACTACCAATTAAGCATTTCACAAGGACAGACTTTTTCATTAGTAACTTACATAGAAGAGGAAGGTGAAATTACTTACCTGCAAACATGCAGGTAATTCTTCCAACACCATAAGGCAGACTTGAACCTGCCACTGAGGAAATGCACTACAGAAGATTAAGCAAGTGAACTTACAGCTGTAATGGCTGAATATGAAGAGTAAGGTGCAACACAACTGTAGGCTGCTTTGTGCTTTAGAGTAGTCAAGCACACTGCCCAGAGAGCAAGTCTACAGCAAAGCCAGGAGGATCTCCATGTGATAAATTGATCCAAAGAAAAATTTTAATTGATCCTGCATCAAATACCACTTTTTTTAACTCTCAAAAACTGGACGAACATAAAGTTCAACCTCAGTCGGTTCACCAAAGGATCCATGGCTACCTGAATGGCATGCAAAATTGTTGCCTCCATGTTCTTGTGACTAACTCATAATCTAAGTAGATGATTGGGAGCACAGCTAAATTTCAATGAGGTTTCAAGGGGGCATCAGCAGTCTGAACAGCTGAACCAGACAGCAGCAGTAGTCCATGCCATCTGTATTCTAGTTGAAGTCAAAAAATAACCATTCTGTTGACACACAGAAGCCAGTTCCAGCTGACCGTCTTGTGGGTCTCCGCAGACAAGTTTAACAACCTGAATTTGAACATTAAGATGAAACAATTCAGAAGCTATTAAGTCAGATTAGGTCACTGCACTCTCTTTTTTTTCCCCTGCACATGACACTTGAGCATGCTTTCACATTGAGGCCGTACAACAACGCACAGTCATTATCCTTGATGTCTGTATTCACATTGGCCTGCCTTTGCAACCCTACTTCCTAGAGTGTTAAGCTGAAGCAGAAGTTACTTCATTGTAAATTACCTGGCCCACCTATCTTGACTCAGATCTGTGATGCTATAGTATACTCAAGGATCATAAGCAGAAAAGAGAGATGGTGATATAATGGTAACTGCCAGAGCAAAGAGGACACAAGGATTTTTCACAGAAGCACCCAGATACCACCTGCCTGAGGGTGCCTGGCACACTGAACTCTTAACAGGATCTGCAGAATGCATATAATTCTATGAACATACCTAGGAATGCATTAAAACCCTCCTGCTGGCCACAAAGCCCTTGTGCGGAACATTTTTAATATCTTGCCTATCTACCTAGAAGGTCAAAATAGAGATGTTCAGTTTTCTACAGTTAAAATAAGTAGGTCAGACATGAATCCCCACAGGAAGGGCTCCTTTCCCTGTATTTTGGTATGAAGTGCAGAGCTTTGCTCAGTCTTTCATTGGTAGCAAGAAGAAACTCTGAATGTGAATTTAATTTCAGTAAGAATAACTGAACCACCAACCTTATTGTTTGTAAAGTGCTTCTGGGAGTAATGAGGAAAATCAAACAAGATCAGTGCCACTTGCTACACGACGGTTGAAATTTTTATCAGCAGACTGGAAAGATGTCTGCTTCCTATTACTCATAATGAGGGCCTTGATGTACAGAGAAGAGGTGGTTGCTGAAATAGCAGAAGATGTCTCTCCCCTTCATCTTTACCTTGAGTAAATGCTCTACAGAGAGGCAGGCTTTGGAACCACAGCTCAGCAACGCATGAGATTCATAACAGGACCAAGAATAGCAAAGACACAGGTGCCAAGGCCATGACAAGAAAGAATCGGGTTCTGTGGTCACTACATAGTAAACCTGAAGGGGTAAGGAGAATTCAAAAAAATCTGTCTCTCATCCTCTCCAAGCACATCCAGACTAGGTCCGGAGAGGCCTGAAGCTAGCGGTACTCTCAGACAGTGCCAGGGAGCATTACACTACCAGCCTAAATGCTGCAATCTTCACTTCTGCAGTAGGGGGCACTAAGTGGTCTTTCAGGACACAGATCCCAGTCATTGTCCACAGTCTTAGGTCTGGTTTGGCACCCTAATTTTTTCAATCTTCTTCAGAGTGCTTTCCTCTACAAATAATACATGACTCAGCAGCCTAGCCTCAAAAGAAAACAACAGGGAACTGTTGCTACAATCCACTTAATGGGCTGGGAAACAATGCCAACATCTACCTACTTTAAGAAGCACGGTGTTGCAAACAGATGTCATTAAGAAACAGCTTAATACAGGACTGGACAGTTTGGCGGGATATCCAGAGTCTGGGACTCTCAGAACAGTTGAGGTTGGAAGGGATCTCTGGAGGTTATCTGGTCCAACCCCTCAGCTGAAGCAGGGCCACCTATAGCCAGTTGCCCAAGACTATGTCCAGACAGCTTTTCAGTATTTCCGAGGATGGAGACTCCACGACCTCTCTGGGCAACCCATTCCAGTGCTCAGTCACCCTCACAGTAGAAAAAGTTTTTCATTCTGTTCAGAGGGAAACTCATGTTTCAGTTTGTGTCCATTGGTTCTTGTTCTGTCATAGGACACCACTGAAAAGAGCCTCACTCAGTCTTCCCTGTAATATCCCTTCTGATATTTATACACATTGATGAAATCCTCCCATAACCTTCTCTTTCCCAGGCTGAAGAGTCCCAGCTCTCTCAGCTTCTCCTCATATACTGAGATGCTCTTAGTCATCCTCCTGGTTCTGGTGGGGATAGGCTTAGTTTTCCCCAGGCTCTGGCAGGGACACAGGTATTCCATTCCATGTGAGCCATGCCCAGTTTGTAGCTGGGGGCTGGCCAGGGGAGGGGGCAGGAAGTGAGGGCTGGGAGCTGGCGGGGGCTCCCATGGGACTCTACCAGGCAGATCCCTGAAGAGGCCCAGTTCTGCTCTCCTGAAGTGCAGTGCTGTGATCTTGCTTTTGCTCTGCTCCATTCTCTCAGGATCCTGATGTCTACTATCTCATGCTCACTGTAGCCTTCAACCTTCACATACCCAACGAATGCTGCCTCATTTGTGAGTATGAGGGTCAGCACAGACCCTCTCCTCATTGGCTCCCCTATCACTTGGGTCAGGAATTTATCATTGATGCTCTCCAGGAACCTCCTGGATTGCTTATTCTCTGTCATGTCGTGAGGCTGCTTCCAGCTGTCTGCAGAACGCCTCGTGCACTTGTTCCTCCGGGTCAGGCAGTCTACAGCAGACACCCACTACAATGTCACCTGTACTGGTCTGCCGTTTAATCTTTAACCTATAAGTTCTCAGTTGGCTCCTGATCCATCCTCAGGTGAGCTCCATGCATTCCAACTGTTCTCTCACATAAAGGTCAGCTCCTCCTCTTGTCCTTCCTAAAGATACTGTATCCCACCATATCTCTATGATCCCAGGTACGTGAATTTTTCCAGAGGAGGGCAATGGCAACACAGCCGGTGAAAAGGCTGCAAGGCATGTCCTATGAGGAGCAGCTAAGGCCTTTGGGCTTGCCTAGTTTGGAGAAAAGGACGCTGAGGGGTGACTTCATTTCCCTCTACAGCTTCCTGAGGAGGGGATGTGGAGAGCAAGGTGCTGAGGTCTTCGCCCTGGGATCCAGTGATAATACGTGTGGGAATAGTTCAAAGCTGCACCAGGGGAGGTTCAGACTGGACATTAGGAAGTATTTCTTTCCGAGAGGGTGGTCAAACAGTGGAACAGGCTTCCTAGAGAGATGGTTGATGCCCCAAGGCTGTCAGTGTTCAAAAGGCATTTGGACAACGACCATAGTAACATGCTTTAACTTTTGGTCAACCCTGAAGAGGTCAGGCAGTTGGATTAGATGATCATTGTAGGTCTCTTACAACTGAAATATTCTATTCTATTTTATTCTAACATGTGGACAATCAGTTCTGCATGAAAGATGGTGTTTCTTACTATGCTTTATGTTTTGTTCTGATGTATCTGTTATTAAATAGTTGTATGTCAGTCAGCACTAATGCTAACAAGTGAATAATAACACAACTCTGCAGACCAGCGAAAAGCATCTGTCCATACCAAAATCTATGGTCATTCAAATTTATCATTGATTAATCTCTGTTGAAAACATTTAATAATCCAATAGAGACAGTACTTAATTGTTATGTGTTTAGGTAACGCATCAAAACGTTAAGTCATACTACCTTGAAGGTCATCTGACATTTTTATTTATTTCATAGCACAAGTTACCATGTGTGGAGTATGCTTAAGCCTACATGAAATGCTTTCCTACCTCCAGGCATAATCTGTCCAACATCCTGTACAGTTAACACTGACAACTTCTCTTCTGTATCCACTCTTATCACGCTGAAACTCAGAGAATTCATAGATAACACCGCTTTTCCTGGAGGAGGCCCACCCAGTTCTGGAGGTCTGAAAAACAGGAAGTCAAATCATACACAGAATCAACAGACCAATGCTCATCGAAAACACTGTGCAAGTCTCTCAGGCTTGTTGAGGTAAAGAGAAATAATGGTTTCTCATTTTAAAGAGAAATAATGGTTTCTCATTTTAAACAAACAAGAGTTCAAGACTGGTAACATATTTTAACTACATGAAGAAAGAGCTACAATAAAACATCACATAACTTCCCCGCACTCTAAAACGTTACAGAGAGGACTTAGTTCTATTATGGGCAAAGAAGTGTCAAGAATAAGCAAAGGCTAAATTTCCTAAACACGAGGAAAAATTAGGAAGTGTCTGGAGGGCTTAATACTTCTTACTCTGAGCAAAATTGATTGAGGACCAACAACTCAATTTTGTGCAACTGTTCACCTTTCAGGATGGAACAGAACAAAAGATTCCAGGTGCTGTTTAAAAAAACCCAGTTCTTTAAGTGTGTGGTTTTTTTTTTTTTTTTTTTTTAAATTGGGAAATGTCAGTTCTCCCACCAGAGAAAGTACTCTCCAAAATCTCAAACTTTTTTTTTTCAAATTTTCTTGAAATTTTGTTTCCGCAAAAGCACATTTTGATCAAAACCACTGTCAAAAAATTCCAGCATATTCCATCCATATGTCTATTCATAATCAAAGTATTTCCTTTTTTTCAGAGTATCTCTTGCTATCTCCAGATATTCAATGGTATTTTTCAGGCCAGTTACAAATATTTTTTCCTTTCTTTAGCTCCCTGTTTACAAGACATTCTATACAAGCTATTACCTGAAGGTTCAGCATTTTCTTCCTCCCAAATAAGTAAGTCTTGATTTTTGTGGCATTTTATAAAGGTCCTCCAGCAACATCAGTAAGGAAAAGACCCCGCTTTCCCAAACAGTGAAAATACCCCTTATGGCTGACTACTTTTTAAACTTTTGAAAGAAAACAAAACAAAAATCACCCATCTTTCAGTGAAGGAGATAGCTGTGAGCCTCAGACTTCCTCTGTCTAGGTCTTTGGGCATCTTTATGTGGCTAATCATCTTTTCTGACTACCATTTTAACACCAGATACACTTCAACAGTCAATAAATGCTTCAGTTCACTTCTCAGAAAAGATAATTACCTGCGAATAGCAACAGTTAGCGCCTCTGAAGAACTAGCACAGGGACAGATTACTTCTGGTCTCAAACCTCTGGACTGAAATACATTCAGGAATGCATCACATGAAGATATCGACCCTAAAAAGAACAATCATACAATTGGTAACATTTTGCTGAGGGCAGGAAAGCTTGTGCTGCAGGATTTCAAAGTCTATGCTTACTCTCAGCTCAGCTATACAAATATGGTTACATCCATGCACAAAACTAATACACTTTCAAACTGCCTAAAAAGACATTCCAGTCTATTATTAGATGTTAGATTTAGAGAAAAGAGAAAACCCAGTGGTTAACAACTAATTCACTGAATGAAATTGACAACTGCGTACTGTCTTTCTCTGGCAGCACTCGGTAACACTTAACATCATGGAAAGTCCTTCAGTGATCAGAATATTTTGTTACTAAGGGTAACTGTATCTGTCTGCTTCCTATATAGTTCCTATATGAGTGTTTCTTATAGAGGTCACAGAAGCAAAGCATTTAGAAATGAACATCAAATGCTTATGACATATCTTCACTTCAGTTCAGAACTCTACCTGGCCTTTAGCACTCAGCCCAAACTGTAAGAGGATACGTCCTCACCTACAGCATTGTATTTTAGAGTTGTGGAATTGCAGCACATAATGCAAACCAGCAAACTTCACTGATTACACTACATCCTAGGTTTAATTTCATGTCAATTCATATAAGAGTACAGCGTTAATGAAAATATGAAGTTATAAAAATGATTTTACACAGCTAAATGTAGCTAAGAAATGCAAACAGCAATGAACAAGCAGTAGCATCACTAGCATATAAATAGTATTTTACTATTCAATGAAGTGCCGAACTTTCTAAGCATTAGCTCTGTAACAGTGCTTACAACAAGTATAATCTTAGCAAGACTATTTCAAGCTTTCATCTTCTGCCATCACAACTTGCTTATCTCTCAACATGTAACTCCAAGGAATCAGAAATATTCTTGATTTTCTGATGTATGAGAACAGCAAAATAAGCAACTAAGGTATATTCTTGCCTGTTGGAAAAAAATCTCCCAGCTGCTTTCTCAGATTACTGTAAACCACCACCATATGATTGACAAAAAAAGGCAAGAACCTACCGCATACTCTAATTAATAGTTGTCATAGTTTTGAGTTAAGGCTGTGACTGCTCCCATTTTTATGTCCTTATATATGACTGAGACAAGCCTTAGGGGCACGTACAGAATCAGACACACTGCAACTCAGGATTTTATGTTCACATACAATACATGAGCAACTACTTCAAAACCAGCATTATGATTTACTTGAAATTTTAAAAGCCTCTTTCAAATTACATTGCCAACTATTCTTTATATAAGGAATAGATCCTTCAGAACATTTTCTATGAAAGTTTTGCCCTAGTGTCCTTGGCAAAGAAATACTGCTACTGTCTCTGTTTTGCTGAAGATTAACTACAGGCAGTGCTGCTGAGCTCATACAGTGCAGACCCAGAGTTCTGTGATTTACAGTGTGCTTTAGTTCACGTTGAACTGATAATGTCCTGGTTCCGGCAGGGATAGACTTTGTTTTACCAAGGATCTGGCACAGGACATAGGTATTCCACACGATGTGACGCCATTCCCAGTCTGTAGCCGGCAGCTGGCTGGGGTCGGGGTAAGCTGCCGCTTTGGAGTGGGCTGGGGTGTCCGGGTCTGGTCATTGAGCAGTGATACTGTAATCGTGTTTGTACATCGCTCTATCACTGTTACTGTTATTTGCCTGTTTGCTTTGCTGTTCTGTTAAACTGCCTTTGTCTCAACCCATGAGTTTTGCCTTTTTCTTCTGATCCTCCCACAGGGCCAGGGGGTGGAGGGATGTTGACACAGTGGTTGCATAGTTCTTTGTTGCTCTTTGAGGCTAAACCACAACAGTCCTTTTTGGTGCCTAACATGGGGCTTGAAGGGTTGAGATAACAACAATTCTGACCAGAGCTTGTTAAAATAAATTTGTTGTCTGCATTTGTTATATTAGTTAAACAGTCACTGGTCACCATGTTGCTTGGTTTGTTCTCATGGCTGTGTTATATAAATTCCTATATGGTTTATGTACTTCCTGCGATGCTGTTTATCATGTCTGGCAGAGGGATCAGTATTATCATTTTGCTGTCCTGTGTAATATCAACTTATGTTATGATAACATCACTGTTCAGAAAGCTATTTTGGGGTGTTTATGTGGTATTGCTGTCCTGCCCGTACCTTAGGCGCCATCTCTCAGAATTTATTAATGATCACACCCAATCTATGGGGGAAAGAGGGGGATACTTTCCCCAGCTCTTGCCTCCCTTTTCTCCTTCGGGCCAGCTATGACAGCTTTTGAGAATTTTGAATATCCTTGGGATCCTCAAACCAGCCTGGTTCTATTGTTATCTCTGCTGAATGTGTTCCAGGTCTTGTTTAGGGTTAAACAACTATTTACGACTACCACCCAGAGATCTGCTCCAAGGCTGGATAGTCAGGGGTGGCATGGCATGTGGGAGAACATGGGCAGGTATCTAGAGAGCTTCTCACCTCCAATGGTCTGGGACTTCATCCCTGAACAACTACAGGACCCTGATAAAGTCATAGAATATTTGAAAGGAAAATGCTGTGGCTATTCCAGAGAGGCACAACTCACTGCACTGTGCTGGGCCCTGGTCAGTATCTACCAAACCCTGCTTGGTATTATGCAGCAGCTTCAGGGGACAGAGAGAGAAACCAGACCAACAGACACTGCGGCTACTGCAACACCCTGTGACAGACACTGTGGCTACTCCAACCCCGGTGGCAGCCACTGCAGCTGAACCAGAAAACCAACCTGTGCCAGTATCAGTTGCCCCTATACAGAAGAAGAAGTACACAAAGAAATCAGTTCGCTTAGTAGGGGATGACAATGAACCAGGGCCATCACAAGGACAGGAGGAAGAGGCAGAACCAGAGATAATCACTCAATCCCTATCCCTGAGCGAGCTGCAGGATATGCGAAAAGATTTCATCCAACTTCCAAGGCAAGCACATTGTCACCTGGCTGCTCTGGTGCTGGGATAATGGGGCCAGTAGCCTGGAATTAGAAGGTAGGGAAGCCAGGCAGCTGGGATCACTGACTAAGGAAGGCGGCATTGACAAGGCGATTGGGAAAAAGATACAAGCCCTCAGCCTCTGGAGGCGACTCCTGTCAGACAGGAGGGTGATGTGTCAGTGTTGGCCAGAGCATGGCCATAGGGGGTTGAGAAAGCAGCTGCGTGGTTCTTTGTTGCCACCTGAGGCTAAAGCATGACAGACTGACACTTGGAAAATGCATCCGTACTCACATGGATTGGCTCCATCTGCCACTATTAACATTCGTAAAGAGCTCAGACTGACATCTCTCTGATCCCTCTGAGCCAAAAGTGACCAGTGCATATCACGTGATTTTACTACTGCTACACGGGCTGAAAATAAAAAAATAATTATGGTGCACGTGCAGAACAAAATAAAGACCAATTATAAAATTATCTAAACATTTGTGTATTTACATAAATTTATGAAACAAATTACAAACATAGAAAACAAATACAAACGCCAAATATTTAACTACTATGACACGTGTATACTTAAGTGTCTCCAGATGGACTTAATTATAGAATTTAAATGTTTACTATAAATTCAAATACTGAGATAAGAAACAGTTTCTTTAAAGGTTTCTTCTATCTTCTATCAGAAGAAGTCATCAACATCACTCATCAATGAATTTATCAGTACATATAGTACTGAAATGGAGTACCCATTTGCTAAAGCTGTGTCAGTCAGTTGGATAAAACAGCAGTGGCCTCAGATACAGCAAACATACAAACAAATTTATTTTTTTTTTAATCATCCAAAAAGAGATGGGTTAAGTAAAAATACTTTAAGGGTACCTTTGTATGAGCAGACTTTCTGTATCCAGGAAAGTGGATTAACCTTCATTAATGCATAGGGAATACTGATGACATGCATCCTGTTCATAACACTCTATGAGAAAAACATTAAATAATAAACTTTCAGGTGACCTGAAGAATACACAGCATGTACCAATACTTTAAAAAAAATCATCACAGCTTCAGTGTAACTCTTACATTTAACTATTAGTGAAAACTATTTGTATAGTCAGTAAAAACATAAGCTATGCCTGTGCAGTCTGTTGCTGAAAAAGTAACCCTTTATTCTGACAAATATAAATATTGAAATATAAATAGTTTGAGAGATACATTATGAACTCATTCTGGTACCAATACTCTAACCCCTGAAAGAAGCAACTTGCTGCAGTTTTTTTCATTCATTTAAATACTCACTGTTAATACTCCATGCCAAAGGCCAGCATCTCTTTTGAAATCCAAAACATTTGTTAGTGTTTCAGCTGAAAATGAAGGAAAAACTATCAGATTTAAGAAGCATATTTATGAGAATATTTAAGAACTCAAAATATTTGTTAAAGCAACCATGAAACTTCCAACACCACTAAGAAATCAAAGCTAGGTTGCTATGCTTTCTTGTCTATAACAGGCTGCTTAAGTTGAAAGTATCTTATTTTACTTAAAACAATAATTTTTAAATTATGATTTTAGACTAGATTATTACAAAGTATTTAAGACCGTGTTTTCATTATAATACCACTTCTATGTGTTTGTTACATTTGCCAATGAAACACGCAGACCAAAACTTCAGTTTTGGTGCAAACTTTTTCAGCGTTCAGCTATATTTGAAAGAATTAAATTTAGTGATAAATATTACCATGGCTACATTAAACTTCCTTCAATGTTTTCTCTGAAATTTGAACACCTTACGTGATTTAAAAAAATAGAATCAAAGATTTTAAATCAAAGATTCAACTTGATTTTAGACGGGTATCTTGTATTGATAAGGTGAAACTTGCTTATCACTGAGGATGGCTGCATGCACAAGAAATTTTCTTGGGGTATTTATTAATCTTTTTCATTTTTCAGAATATACACAGCCATTTCCCAATAAATAAAACACTTCACTAAGTCAGTCACCTATCCATTCATTCTCTGGGTGACTGAGAGCTCCAGCTGCTCTGAGACAGACGCATAGTCCCAGTCATGAGCCTGTATATAAGCAAAAAATTTTGCCTTGGTCTTCACTGGCTAGGGCTCTAGCCACACTGTCCAAGTCAAAGAAAGCAAAGGCAGGAACCCACTGTAGAAGACCAGGTTCGAGACCATCTAAGGAACCTGAAGGTACACAAGTCCATGGGACCTGATGAGATTCATCCACAGGTCTTGAGGGAACTGGCAGATGAAGTTACTAAGCCACTATCCATCATATTTGAGAAGTCATGGCAGTCTAGTGAAGTTCCCGCTGACTGGAAAAGGGGAAACATAACTCCCATTTTTAAAAAGGGGGAAAAGGAAGACCCAGAGAACTACAGATCAGTCAGGGTCACCTCTGTGCCCGCCAAGATCTTGGAGCAGATCCTCCTGGAAACCATGCTAAGGAGCATGGAAAATAAGGAAGTAATTGGTGACAGCCAACATGGCTTTACTAAGGGCAAATTGTGCCTGACAAATCTGGTGGCCTTCTATGACAGTGTTACAATGTTGGTGGATAAGGGAAGGGCAACTGATATCATCTACCTGGACTTGTGCAAAGCATTTGACACTGTCCTGTACAACATCCTGGTCTCTAAATTGGAGAGACATGGATTTGATGGATGGACCACTCAGTAAGGAATTGGCTGGATGGCTGCACTCAAATATTTGCAGTCAACAGCTCAGTGTCCAAGTGGAGAACAGTGATCAGTGGTGTTCCTCAGGGGTCATTACTGGGACTAGTACTATTTAACATCTTTGTTGGCAACAGTGCAATTGAGTACATCCTCAGCAAGTTTGTCGACACCAAGCTGAGTGGTGTGGTCAACATGCTGGAGGGAAGGGATGCCATCCAGAGGGACCTGGACAGGCCTGAGAAGTGGGTGCATGCCAACCTCATGAAGTTCAACAAGGCCAAGTGCAAGGTTCTGCACATGGGTCAGGGCAATCCCAAGCAAAAATACAAGCTGGGTGGAGAATGGATTGAGAGCAAACGTTGAGGAGAAGGACTTGGGGGTGTTGGTGGACGAGAAGCTCAACATGAGCTGGCAATGTCTGCTTGCAGCCCAGAAAGCCAACCGCATCCTGGGCTGCATCAAAAGAAGTATGGCCAGCAGGTCGAGGGAGGTGATTCTGCCCCTCTATTCTGCCCTGGTGAGACCCCACCTGGAGTACTGTGTCCAGCTCTGGGGTCCCTAACATAAGAACGACATGGATCTGTTGGAGAGTGTCCAGAGGAGGGCTACGAAGATGATCAGAGGGCTGGAGCACCTCTCCTATGAGGACAGGCTGAGAGAGTTGGGGTTGTTCAGCATGGAGAATAGAAGGCTCTAGGGAGACCTGATAGCAGCTTTCCACTACTTAAAAGGGGCCTACCGGAAAGGACTCTTTATCAGAGAGTGTAGTGACAGGATTTGGGGTAATGGTTTTAAACAGAAAGAGGGTAGATTTAGATTAGATCTTAGGAAGAAATTCTTTACTCTGAGGGTGGTGAGACACTGGTAGAGTTGTGGATGCCCCATCCCTTGAAGGGAATGTTGGATGGGGCTTTGAGCAACCTGGTCTAGTGGGAGGTGTCCCTGCCCATGGCAGGGGTGTTGGAACTAGATGATCTTTATAGTCCCTTCCAACTCTAACCATTCTATGATTCTATGAAATGTGAATCTTCCATACCCTTACTACCTTTCAACCTTCAGGAAAAGTGAACTGCATAGAACTGGATTTGCTGGAGAAAGCAGTGAGCAGTTTCACAGCATCTTATGACAGACTCTGTATGATCCTCACAGAGAAGCTGAGGAAGTATGGGCTGGATGATGATACAGGGAGGTGGACTGAAAACTGGCTGAACGACCAGGCACAGAGGGTGGTGATCAGTGGCACAAAGTCTAGTTGGAGGCCAGCTGTGTAGCCCAGGGCTCATACACCAAAACTGGCACCATCCAAAGCACTGTAAAGAGATCCAAGCTACTCAAATGGCCTCTAGGATCAGTCTAAGAAAGCTCCCCCAGTTTCTGCTGGGAGGGCTCCTCTAACTCTGCATGTGGACATCTCAAGCTGGCCCCCTTATGACTTCATAAATTGATCAGTGTGTTTAAAAGGCATTAGGGAGGGCAATACCAATTTGTAGAAAAGCTGTTTTCAAGAGGATGAAAAATCAGTATAGCTCTTACCACCAACTAACAAATTTCTTAAGATTGAAAAATCCAAACCCCTGAATAAAATCAGTAAGGCTCTTAGGTTACAGAATTTTTAATACACATTGATTATGATTCCACAAGGGTCTTCTTACTGTCCTTCACATATCGCCCTGATTATGAATGATGATGTTTGTCTTTCCCTTTGCAGTTAAAGCTACTACTGCTTATCTAAAGTTCTTTTAAGACAGTAAACATGATTTTGCAACATAAATTGTCTGAATATTCAAAGCTATGACTATAATTTTAAAGTTGTACCTATCTGACTTACCTTCTGAATAACCACATGCCTGAGTTAATGCATGACAGTGTGCCAGCATGGAAGCATGAGATATAGTAATGCCCACTGTGCTGCCCTCTTTACTTGTTTTGTACTGAAAAGAGAAAGTTTACACAAGCATTAGATTAACAACAAAATCTAGAAAATTTACAGTAGTTAACTGAAATAATATTTCATTATAAAAATGAAGTGAGCTTTTTTTAAAAATCGAAAAGGTAAAGTAAAAGATGCATTTGTGTTCAGAGAATATACTAATACCATATGAAATCTGACTGTTTCTTTACCCCAATTAAATAAATTGTCCCAGGGACCCAAAAATGCCAATTACCCCCAGTCTTCAATCTGATTCACACAACCACTCAAATGACAGTTTGCCTGGCAACCTTGAGGGAAACATTCTTCTTCCACAGTCAAAAATATTATAGTAATCTCTTTTACTGCATCAAGAGATTAAAGAAAAAAAACATGCTATAACAAACTACAATAGAGTAACCGTAAATTAGGCATATTATACTGGATCACCTCAATATAAGCAATCTCAGCACTGGCATCCCGTACTTGTGGATGCCAGTCCTTAGTCGGTTTTGCCAGATGCTTCCCATCAATCACAAACCAAATGAGATGAGGCCAGCCTTCAAAGAAAAAGAAAAGTTACTGTCATTACAACTCCAAAAATCAGTTTTTTCCCCAGTATTCAGGGATAACAACAACAGGCAAGCAACAGCTGCAGCATCACCACCCTAACAGGAAGAAGCAGCACTAAGTACTGTCTTCACAATGAAGGCAGTTCTTTATATGGCAGTTCTTCACATGAAAGAGAGAAGTATGCAAATAAACTTGAAGATTGTTAGTTAATAGCAACAATGGATACACTCACTCTTTATCGTACAAAAAAAATTGAGTAGCTTAAAAACATACCTTTGAATGTAACCACCTCACCAGTCTGAGCTTTAGGAAGGCCTTTTTGACAGGCATCAGTGGTTAAAGCTAGTGTTACTCCACAGCTGCCCAAAAGAAATCCAATCTGCTGACTGCCAGCATCCTACAGAGAAACCATGTTGTAGCAAACTTAAAAATAATGAAGCTTTTGTACAGTTTACTGTAACTTTGTCATGTTTAGAAAAATATTAAGCCAATTTATATCACAGGAAAAAACAAACTTCTAGCCCATAAGACCTTTTATGGAAGACAAAAGACTTAAGCCTACACTCAAAACGCTTAGTTTTGCTTAGTGCCAATTAAACTGGACTTGGCAGTAGATCTGGCAAGCAACGGTAGCAAAGTAGTGTCAAAAGCAATGGTTCTGCATCCCTCTCCAACCCAATAGGGATGTTTATAAGTTCTGGTAAAACAGAGAACTGATGCTGTTTCTGAGCCCTGAAGCACTGAAGAGCAGAGCCTGTATCTTTTTGGCTCTTCCCTAATAATCTCAGTGTGTGGGGATTACACCAATATTTTCAGTAACTATGGTATCTTTACCTGCCTGTGCTCTCATTAATCAGCATGAGGCAGCATTTCTGTGGTATATTTTGAGAAACATTTTCACACATCTTTTCAAAAATAATGAATTAAAATAATTTCTAGAGTTACGTATCCTAAATTAGTTAACTTATTAGCTCCATGCTATTTCCCCCTTCCCTAACTAAATATTAAACACTTTCCAAGCATATAACGTGCATTGATTAGTTCAGCTGACACACCATACTGCTTCCAAAAGTGCAGGCTCTGAGGGGTCCTATATAAGGACTATAGGATTGAGACATCCCCCAAATTTATTTATTTATGAAACCACAAAAACATCAAATGTCTTTGCCTACCTTTCTTGTTAGTGGAACTTCTATTGGGACAGGAACAAGTTCTGCCAGGAGACATCCATAAAATGCCACCATAAACATAACTGGATCGCTATTGGGAAATACAAGCGCTACCTACAAAAACACATTAAAATAATAAGAAATGTTTTCTGTTGTTTTTGGGAGGAGGGCTGCTTTTTAATTTGTGGAAAAAAATTGTCACAAGAATGTTCAGGTTCATCTTTAAACTAGGAACAAGAATACTAAATATTGTGATAAAATACTGCTACAAGTCACAGTATTACAAGGCTTTCTTTAGCTAATGCTGTTCCTTGCTGTCTATTTTATCCATAAGGACCATTTCGAACAGAAGCCTACCCGGTCTCCAGGCTTCAGCAGTGGTGTATTCTTAGCGATTAGCTTGTTTAGCAAGGTATATGCTAACTTCAAGCTTCGACTCCACAGCTTGCCTAAAGAAAAAAAGTCAATACTGAAATTAAAAAATAGAGATTAAAATTTTAAACATTTAATTGGCAAATCTCAGTGCCTTATATATGAACTAGGCAAGTTGGTTGTATTATAACATGGTCAATAGGAACATGAGTAAGTAATTGGGCGAAAAGCGAACATTATTGTTGTGAAAGCAATCCCACCACACAAACCTACTGAGTTCTCCCAGTGTTTCAGTGCGTGTGCATGCACACGCACACACAGGTAGTCTGGCTGATAGAATCGAACTGCATTTCCAAAAGGCACTTAACAAGACTTAAGCACTGCTTAAGGGAAGTAAGCACTTCCTGCAGGAGGGTTGGACTAGATAACCTTTAAAGGTCCCTTCCAACCCAACACATTCTGTGATTCTAAGACTCCTTCCTAAGGGCTCTTCAAGAAACCAAACTGCTTGGGATAAAAAGACAAATCCTAAACTGGACAAAAAAGTAACTGAAATTTTAGAAGCAAAGGGTAGGAATAAATGCCACAATATCTGTCTCTGTGCTGCCTCTGTTCTCTGTCTCTCCAGCTCAGTGCTCAGGGTGATCTACACAGATCTCAATAATTCAGAACAAAAAATTATTCCAAGCTATTAAATACAAAGACAACAATCTAACTACTTATTTGACACAATATAAAAATCAATTTTTAATTTGTACATCAGTGCAGTTGGCAGAGAGTCCAAGTACAATTTAGAGCTTGGCTTCTTTTTAGTTTGTCTTTTCTGCTATTTTTTTTTAAAGTAAAACTAAACATGATATTCTAAACAATTCTCAAAGCTCCACTGCAAAGTAATGAAACTAATGCAGCTGCTCAGTTACATTTCCTGTAAGCCTACTCTATCTGTAAGAATGCAAACAAGAAACTGTAACATTCTAACATACTATACAATGAAATGCTGCAGATGGCTGTCCTGACGGACATGATTATCTTCCAAAAAAATGCAATTACTACAATACTTGTAGTTCATTGATATAGGCAAGTTGCACTTCCCAAAATAACATCCTTAATATGCTCCTGAAGTACAAGTCTCCTCTATAAGGATATGCAAGAACATGCTAAAATTTAATATCTACTCTAGGAATCTGAACAGTGCATTGTTAGTCATCTGTTTCTTCCTCCTATTTTAGACCAGGCTATTTTTAATGTTCTTTTTAGAAAAAAAAAAAAAACACTATTGTTTGAAATTTACAAATAGCCACTTGTAAAGAATCAATACCACATACATTTTCCCTTCATTAACTTTAAAATGTTTTTCATATAAAATGAATTCATAATTTGTATTTGAATAGCAATCTCAAAGTATCTATCATGAGTTTAGTCCCTCTTAAGTAAAGCAAATTGTTCATTCCACAAAGAATGCCTAATTCTTCCTACCATAGGTAAGTGTATAAATAGCTTTTCCAGTTGTATCCAATGCCGTCAGACAAGGAGCTTTCGGCTGGGTAGTTCCCCAGCGCTGCAGGGCAGCCAGCAGAGAAGGTGGCCAGTTGGTTACCACGCCTAAGGGTTCACCTTTAAGTACATTCATTTGATTTCCTTCAGGCTTTGGTTGATTTGGGTCAGGCTGTTGCACTAAAACCAGAGCATAGTAAAATGTCAAATGTCAATCCTTACAAAATGTTCAAGTTACCCTTAATAGACTATTCTATGAACTGTTCTCACTTTCCTCTTCCTCACAGTTATCATTATCTTCTCCTCTGCTTTATGATGATGCTACTCATCTGTTGGCTTCACAAAATAAATAATTACCATCACTTTGGAATTCCGCTTCCACGTTATTCGAAGGACCTGGCCACAGGAACAGAATTTGAATCCCTAGTTCATTCTTTTTCTCTACTTTGGAAAGATTATATCTTCTGCTGTTTGTTCTGCACATCTATTTATATGAAAGCCTACAACAAGTCAAGAAGTGTTATCAGAGAGAATGGCTTCAGTGACAATTGGACATTTATTTTTGCTGCACCAAATTCTCAACAGGTGGTGAAGAATGACACTATGCTTCTGTAACAATATGCATTAAAAAAAAAAAGCCAGATGAAATGCTCCTGGTATGGATTATCAACAACTAAAACTGTACTGCTCACAGAATATTTCGTTTGATTTCTAAATAATTTCTCTCAACTGTGGAACACTGCAGGGTTTGTATGCCTTTTTCTCTCTGAGTAGCCTGCTGTTAAAATCCTGCTCCAAGCTGCTCAAAAAGGTGAAGCATCTTGATCTTACTTAGCAAAACAAAGTCATAGTTGGATTTAGCTAACAATCTATGTAATAACCAAAATTAAAAGTTCAAAGTGATGCTCTCTGCAATGACATACATGCACCTCAAAGAAAGTCTGCTTGAAAAATCTTCAGCAAAATACTAGAACCGCAATCACATTATATCCTAAAGTATCAAACAAATAGTACAGAGAATCTAGTAGCAACTGCTCAAAAACGTCACAGAGAACAAAATTTTCATTTAATCTTTAAGGCTGAGAGAACAAAATTAGCTGATGCAGCTGGTTTTAAAGGCAGCTACATATTGCTAAGCAACTTCTACATTTGTTAAAGATGCTTTTCTTTCCACCTCGACACATGCATACAGAGAAGAAAATAGTGGTTTTCAGCTGAGCAATATCTGCAAAGCACGTACAAGCACTATCCTTTTATGTAATGCACAGTCATGACATATTACACAGTGAAGTCAACATATTTAATTCCTCTGAACCTCTAAAATAATGAAAGTGTCTGGGTTTCAAGCATGCAAACAATATTATCATAATAAATTCCAGTTACTAGCAAGTACCTTTTTTCCTCTAACTGTATTTGAGCACTGACCAGCTACAAAGCAGCTTTTCAGAGCAGGATGTGGGGGTGCCTGTAGACAAGAGCTTGAATGAAGCAGCCAGAGAGGGTATGTAATCTCCATGTTTGGAGATGCTCAGCACAGGACTGGACACAGCCCTGAGCAGCCTGATCTAGTTAGACCTGCTTTGAACAGGAGGTTGGTCAGAAGCTTCCAGAGGTCCACTACACCATCAGTTACATTTACGCCCTGGCTTACTCCAAAGAGTACCCTCTACAAATTTGCTGATTAGCACACGGTAGGAGTTTAGAATCTGAGGTAAAAAGTGATGGTGGGACCATCACCAAACATGACAATTTCTGGATGCACTGATGAAGCTTTTAACAAATACGTGAACTGAATTTCTCCAAGGATCTGTAAATCACTGTCTTTAGTATTCACTAAGTCATCACACTAGTCCAAATTGGGCTGAATCAGAAAAGTTTCCAAAGTGAAGGAGGAGGGCAGAGAACAAGTACACTGAGTAGAAGAGTTGAAGTGAAGATTATGTTTCACTTGTGATAGCATATGACCTTTCTCTCTCCAATGAAACAACTCCACCATGATTTGTTTCCTATCAGGAAGAGAAAAAGAGAACACTTGCTAAGACGTATCAGTTCTTTCACACTTTCACACTTAACACAGAGCAAAAAATGTATCTGAAAGAAAATTAACCTTCTAGCAGTTCTTCAAAATCATCAACAAAAAACTCTTTCAAAGGTGGGCGCTTTGGTCGTTTCAAGGTATTTAGAAGCTGCTGGATTTTAGAGGACACTCTGCTATTCACTGGTACACCTGCCAAACAGAAAAAAATTATTACTTACCACGTATTAATAAACGTACACTAAATCACAAGCTGCCACATTGCTGACAACAACACTCTAAGACTGGCATAGCTTTCAGGTGGAAGAATCATTCAAGATGAGCAACTTGTTTGGAAAAAACCCAGCTTTAATCAGTTTAACAGTTTCAACCATGGATTTATTTGTTTTAAAACAATGCTGTTCCCCAGGTACTTGGCATATACCTTCTTCCACTTCAGTTTAGCTTTTCAAACTGCTGACTCCATGAGATTCCAATACAAACCTGAAGAATGTTCTTTTCTTCAAGAGTCTATGTATTTGTTACATCTTAACATTTATTCAGTTCTGAAAGTCTGAGAATGCTTGGAAAAAATAAGTGAATCTTCCAATATTTTACAGGGCTAGCAAAAAATAAAACCACGTCAAATACTGATTTTCATTTGTTTATGTGATATATTTAAATTAAACATAAATGTGTCTATTTATATTTATTGAAATTTAAACCTCTGAGGCAATATAAAATTAAAATGTGAGACTAAAGGGCTTACATTGCTTTTTACTATAGAAATATACAGAAATGGGGACGTGGCTCCCACCAGCAGAACACAGGAAATGCAGCACAGTTTCCCCTCCTGTGGTAGACTGACAGATACACCACACTATGTAAAGCTTTGGAGAGGGCAGGCACAGAGCACACGATGGGTATTCAAGCTCTATTATGGATTTGCTTATTCAGAAAAAAGGACATAGACTGAAAGGTAGGAGATTTATAATACAATCACCATCTGCAGTTTCCAAAATGCTGCTGTTGTAGCCTCTGGGAACTCCTCGTACGGATGCTACCTGTGGATGTTCATGATGTAAATGTTCCACCAGGCCAGTGGTTACATCTGGAGGTGCAGAGTGGTTATCTGTAGAAATGGAAGACAGACATGGAAGCTCATCAGTCATCTTAAGAATCAATATATCTAAAGTTGCTTCTTACAGCATTCTTGCTATTTTCTCATGTGTTTTTAATGAAACTCTGATTTCTCTTATCAAACTGTAGCCAAAATCTTCTAGATACGGGGGAATCCTGAAAGGAACCGCTTTGTCTCTCCAGGGTGAAGAGGAGCTATTCTGACTTTCAAAGGGATCCAAACAAACTCTGATAAATAAAGAGAGCAATGGCTCAGTCCATCACTTCAAGGTGACAGCAAGGAGATTCATTATGAGTAAACAGCACAAGTATACAAAGAAAGCCTGTCTCACGTCTCTCAGAGGAAATACAGTCACCCAAAGTCTCACTACAAAACTGGAATGACTAGTCTAAATCCCATAGGAAGAGAAAGGGACAAAAGCATAAGGTTTAAAAGAAGGGAACTTTTGCCCTAGGAAAACACGAAGCACTTATCTACATTCTGCAAGCTATAAGAGGAAGACTTTTGCTGAGAAACAAGATAGCGCACTTAGGTCTGAACACATCTTGAGGATGAACACAGAGAAATAAGAGACTTCCTCAGAGGAAAGTAACTGCTGACTTAAAAAACTGTCATCTGCAGTTTGTAAGACCAGTCATGGTTTTCCTTTAACAGCTTTTCTTACCACCTGTTTTTAACAGTCTCACAATGATAATGTAGGTAACAGCTTCCTGCTTATGTTGTGGTACAGACACAGTATACTCTTCACTGGGGCATCTATGCCCCAATGAAAATAACTGTAATGCCCGTAACACTCAAAAAAATCTGTTGTAGATGTCGACATTATACACACACACTGCTCACAACAGAAAAATTTAGCACAGGATTTTCTGAGGCGTGAGGTGGTCATTTGTGGCCAGACATGACACGCTGTTTCATTTCAATGGTGTGCGCTACAAGCAATACTTATTTTTTTATAATGCATATTTACATAGGGAAAGCAAGGTATTTCTCAACTCCTCACATACTCACAGGGGCTTGAGAACCATCTTGTAACAACCTTGAGCCAAATGCCTGCTTTGCTTGGAACTGCACCATGTTTCTGTGCTGCAGAACAAACAATGCTTAGGGAATACTGACTTTCCAAAATTGTGACCCATATTGTAGAATGGTTTTGAATGAAATTACAGGTTAGGAAACGGCAGTATCCGGGTGAAGTGTTCAAACAAGACAAAACAAGAATTGGAGTCCTGAAATATTCAGAATCCTAATGAGTAAAAATAGGAGTGCAACAGGAAGGAGCTTAAGAACACACTGCTGCACTGTGCTGGTGGAACTGCTTGGGGTCATGCAGCTCTGCAGTGATACCCCTTTGAATGACCTCAACATGCCACAAATCCTGCTGAAAGCATAGGGAGGTCTAGGCAGTGCTGTGAAATACCCATTTTGAGGAAGTTCAAAGTGCTCATAGCTCTGTTCACAGATTTCCACAGCATACATAGAAGCCACCAGTACAGCTCTAAGCAGTTTTAGAGGGATCACCAGAAGAAAAAATTTAATCCATTCCCATAATTTCCAATGGTAATCACTGCAATGCCAATTTTTGTATTGCATGTCTTGCTGGGCACTAAGCAAAGACCACAAATTCCTTTCATGTGGGTTAAGGTACAAGAAAGAAAAAATATCACTTAATATGTCTGGCAAATGCCCAAGTTTAGAACCAGTAACAATTAAAGGTGACAACTGTGTAAAATTGATCCATATAACCACTTCACAGGGTGTATAGAAAGACCATGTACTCAGAGTAAATTGAAATGCTTTCACTGTGTTCTGTATACTTTTTGAGTTGCTTTTGTCTTTTTTTTCCTTTGCTTTACCAAATTGCCAAAACACGGACTTCATGCAGCACACAAACTAATCACACAAAACGACACAGAGCCAAACGTACCTGGTTCCCATACTGCAGTATTAGCCCACAAGTCCATACTTCTCAACGTACAGACCCTGCAGTGACTATCAGTGTCTAAAGCTTCCACTCCTTGAAAACACCAGCAAGGACTAGAATTAGGAATGTATCTGCAGTGTGGCTTCATCAGTGGAAGGCCCCAGAATGGCATTCCTATAGATGAAGTTGTCAACACTAGATATTAAGGTGACACAAAATGTACACTTGAAGTGATACACACATAGGTACAAATGTAACAATCAAGAGAGAGGACAAGACACTGACATACACTGTGAGACTTGGTGCACACATGGGTAAGAAGCTGTGCATGAAGTATAGACGTTGAAATGCTGAACAGATGCAGGTTTTACCATGCATATTCCTGTTGGGACAAAGCAATCTCCCACACACGTGCATGAGGCAGATATTTGAAATACAAAAGCTCTGCAATTAGATGCTCAGAAAATAACATAAGGAAGAAGTTCTTTGGGAACATTTACTGAAGAGCTGTGTACTTGGGAACAGCTCAAAGAAATCACAAAAATGAGAAGGTTCAGAAAAGAAGCCAAAAACCTATTAACAATTATTCCTAACTGAAAACAAGCAAAAAAAATAGCTATATATGGAGGACATTTAAAAGAAGTTTATTAAATTGTATTGGAACAATTTAGAAAAAAAAATGCACCAGCCCATCCAGAACACAAAGTAGAATCCACAAGCAACTACTTCATTATTTCCTCTTCAAAACTGTTTCTAACACACTTCACTCTTACAGCTCCTGTAAAACTGCTTACAGAGCTGCAGGAATTCAAAACACCTACACTTATAGCCCTGCTTCCCCTTAAGAAAAGGAATTGTACTTGTAAGTCTTTCAATAAGTAGTGGGTCAAATAACATGATAATCCATTTTTCCAGTTACTCTAACAAGAACTAAGTTGGGAAATATTCCACAGTTGAGACTGTGACCTTGAAAAAAACCTAGACACAATGCTAGTCTTATTCAGTTTAAAGAAACCACTAGCTTCCCACTACTTTGTAAGACACAAATCAAAACCCAACACGTCAGCATGCAGGAGCTTTCTAAGGCAACAGCACTAAGCAGGCTCGGGGAAAAACATTTTGCCTTGTAAAAACTTAGATATCAGAATTCCCCTCCATACTTGGCTTCCACAATAAAGAATATGCCATACAAAGCAGAGGAGGGAGCAAAAACAAGTAGGAAAGACACAGATAACCCTTCCCAGACTCTGACATCCGAAGAGCCTTCCAGAACACAAAGCAAACTACTGCCTCTTTCCATCTCAGCTCCACTTGCAGAAAACTGCCTGCACTGTGAAAACTGGGATGTCAATAATGTCATAATGAGTCAATCCCTGTTTCTGTCAGCACCTAAGCCACGTAGAAGACGCAGAGGATCCTCTTTCAGAGTGTCTCTAGCTTATTCATACTCCTTTCTCTGTTTCATAATGTGCTTTAGGAATATTAAGAAGTAAAACTTCCAGTCACAAACTACAGGCATTCTTGCATTTTGAAGACCATAGCTACTATAAACTAAGGTGGATGCCCCATACTTAGTATAAGACAGAAGGAACTCAGAGGGTAAACCAGCAAAGAGCGGAGAATCAACCCTCTCATGAATAGTTACCTCACACTTAAGTAAACTGTTTGTATCATCTAAACAGAGAAGTCTAAAGAATACATGATTGGGCTTTCAACAAAATTTGAAGGTAACAACTAGACCAGCTAAATGAACATGTCTTTGCAAAGTATATTAGTGCCTTAAATTATCATGTTAATTGACATCTCTAAGTATACAGAAGCCTTAAATCTAAAGCATTTCCATGTGTTTTCCTCATCTGACCTAATCTGGTCTCTGTAACGAAATAGAAAAAGCTGTCTGTATACTGTATGTAAGCATATAGTCACAGATAAACAAAAGGTCAGGTAAATAGAGCACTAACACTGCCAAAACCTGAAATGTCCAGGAACAATATACATGATGCCTATAGCATATTACTAGAAGCCCAAGAACTTCATGCTGTAGCCCATAGGTGAAATACAAACATTCATTTAATTTTTCTAAATTACTTTGGGGGGAAAAAAATATTTGAAATACAAACTTATTTTTTCTCCTCTAGGTCCTTTCCCTTCGTTTAACATTATTGCAGACCTGTTGCACACACATAAATCCACTATCAATCTTCACTGCGGCGTATAAAAACACTGTAAAAATTATTTCCATGATGGAAGAGACGGCCTTTGTCCCCACCGACTAAATCTTCGAAAAGCACAAGACTAGTGCTCTGCATTTTAGGACAAAAAAAAGTAACCTGAAGTTCTGGACCTTCAGCGTTACAGAGACTGAGACAAAGCTCACATTTACATTTTGTATTATAAGTACTACTACATTTTCACTCTAGTCGCACAATAAAAGACTATTCATGACTTAAATTTTAATTAAAGGGAAAAAAAAAGTCACGTTTGAGCTTGAAATCTAGCTTTGTCAGTACGTCTGATTTCATAACTTTCCAAAAGATTCTGGATGTTTTTCTACTCTTTTGGATGTTTACCAATTGAGTCATCTTTGAAATCCCTAACCTGATAGTATCTAGGGTAAATACATGCAGATGGGAAAGCATGCACCAAAAATATGATCCCTTTGAAATTCTGCTTTAGAATCCAGTAAAACTGAACCTTAGTTTCTTGATAAATCAAGCATTTTACCAAGAAGAATGCATATTCAGATCTCATGAGCAACTGGTTTGGTTGCAATTAAATACATACATATCATACATACCTGGTGTGCGGATTTTGCATTTTAAGGCTATTTATGGATATCTTCTGGTGAAGACTTTTGTGTTTAGCCCTGCTTTGGAATTTTTAATTTGATTTTATTCCAACCACACGGGTTCTTTTTACTGACCTAGCTGGCTGTGTGCCATGAGATCTGCAAGCACAGTAGCAGCAGCGGTGGCAGTAGTATTGGAAGCAGCAGCAGGGTTCCCTCCTGGATGAGATGAGGTGGAGGATGCAGAGGATGAGGTGGAGGAGCCCTGAATAACCCGGTTAAGCCAGGGCTCTACGTTGGAATGGCTCTGGAACGGAGTGGAGGTGATCCGCCCTTGCCGACGTAACGAGCCCTCATCTTCTGATGCTGACGATGTGTCTGTGATTAAAATAATGATGACAGGCATGTAATGTGGAAATGACCCAACAGACAGGAACATGAAGCTTTTCTATGTTCTTCACGTAGCGTTCTCATGTGCTACACTTGCTATTAAGCAAATGGTATATTCAAATGCACAAATTCTACTCATTGCCATTTTTCAGGTTAATGCAACAAATTCTACACATTATAGCGAGAACACACTTGAAGCAAAGTTTCATTTACCTCCTGTATTTGGAGTGATGTAAGACTCAAAAAAGGCTTCTACCTAAGGGACCTACTAGTACCTTCACTAACCATTCTCAGTGAGCATACCATACCCATTCCACTGAAAGAATATTTCTGTTCTGAACAAGTAAATTGAATCTCATCCTACCTGAATAAATTCCATCACATTTGTTGTTGGGTATTTTATTCTTCACTTTTCTGTTCTTTTGACAAATTTTTTGAGAACTTATTACTAAAAAAAGCTCTAAAAAAGTGCTATAAAGTTCAATGAAAGAGTGATTTCATTAATTTAAGAATAACTTGAATTTAAAAGTATGTATTTTAACCACATAATCTGATATCAATGAGCACTACATAGAAACGCTTAGTAAAGCATCTTTTCATTCTAGATGTATATTTGTTGCTGTTAGAAGTCTGGTAAAGGGCTCCTATTTTAATTAACATTCAGTTATTTACAGCTTTCCAGAACTTTCCCTTTGGCACGTAATCTTTCCGCATTTATTATCCACTCAATAACAAATAAAAAGCTCTTTATAAATATCACAAAAATACATCCCTGTTGATTCTGAGTGAAAACCAGAAACTTTTGTTACAGAAAAAAAAATCTTGCCCTCATAAAGAGACTGCTACATTTTAAGAACTTGATCCTTTATATGCCCTCCCTGATTTCCCCCGGGTAATTAAAGGAAAGCTCCTAAAACAATGCAGTGTCCATATACTGATCAAGTTCACATCAAGTCAGTTTGTGAAGAGTGGTTTTTAAGTCATGCATAATGGCCAGACCAACTAAGAAGTCAGCAGGAGCTGAAAAACAGCTTCTGAAAAAGATAGGGTGTCCATTGCTATAGTCCAGAGTCCCTTCCAGACATGGAAATCCTGGGTGATAGTGAGGTGGGTTACATCAGAAATTCTGCAACCTTAATTTTGGCTTTTTTTTTTTTTTTATCCTCTGCACACATGACTGTTCAGCTATATACAATTCCCTATAAATTCCCCATTTCCCTATTTCTTTTCCTCATATTTAGCAACAAATTTCAGTTACCAGGTGTTTAATTTTCTGCTTTTCAAGAATATGTGCAGTTCCAAGAGCTTCAGAATAACTGATCTTAAGCAGTCTAAAAACACAAAAATAGAATAATTTCATAAAAAGCCCATTTAACTTGCTGGCATTTTCAAAGTTAGATCTCTCTAACAGATCTCTTGACCATCCCTAGTCAAACATGGCAATTTTGAATGAAAATACACAAGCAATTGATCTTGTGAGAAGATACAGCTGTGGTGGATCATCATTCCTGGGTCTGTGCCTTGTATGATATTTCTTGCTTACTGCCATGGTTGTAGTTTTTGGCTGCTGACTCCATCTGCTCCTGGAGACGATCCAAACCTGCCCCTTAGGGCTTGCAACCTTCCCTTTCTTTTAGGCAGAAAGCAAAAATAAACAATTCCAGGAACACAAAACAAGATAGGAGGTATCGCCACCCCTCCCTCCCCTCCCCCCCCACCCCAGATACTCGGCCCCCTCCCCCTCCCTCCCCAGATACAAGTTTAAGGAGGTCTCTCAAAAATTTCTATGCTTTCAGATGTCTTACATGAGCTGAGGGGGGGAAAATACACTTTAAATGTAAAATACTAACTGTGTATAAAAATGAAGGATCGGTAGTAAAAGCATTCTAATATCGAAACATAATTACAACAGAACAGTAGCAAGGTAACATCAGTAACTAGCTCTGTGGCAGCTGCAAGAGTTAATTAGTGGTTCTCTGTGTGCTGTGAGCAGAATGCTATGTACTTGGCTTGCAGCTCTTCCTGGCTGGGAACTGACCCAAGATAGCCACAGAAACCACCACCCTTTGGACCAAATTTGCATTAAGACTACAGCTCAACTTCTGATCATGTGAAATCCGTATGGGAAGGATGAGAGACCTGATGGGGTAAAACCAAAAGTACATTAAAATTTTTGGAAGGATGACCGATGAAAGCAGTTCTATTACTGCCAGTCAGGAGTTGGTTTTGAACTTAACATTGTGACTAGAGTGTGGTGCTTCCTTCCTGGTGACTGATGGTAACTGTAACAAAATTTCAGTTTTTAAGAAAGCCTAGTTTTAATTTTGTTAACTTCTGCCAATACAGAAGTTTTGAGATTTTAAGCACTGGTTTAGTGACTTCAGACAACAAAACTAGATGCTTCAGCACTACTCAGGTTCTTTGCAATTTCAGATCTTTCTTGCTAAGCCAACTTTGCAAATAAAGGCAGGCCCATAAAAAGACAATTATTTTTGTGAAATGATACAGCTGAAGCAAATCCGCAGAATATTTCTGAATGGTCTGATCTCCCATGATACAGAATCCATCTAGTGGCGGATTTTCTTACAAAGATAGAGGTATCTCATAACAAGTCGCCTAGAAACGACATGACAGATCCCAGAGACACAACACTTCTTTCAGAATATATTAGTTAGGGTGCTTCTGTATCCTGCCAAAGCCCAGCAGGAATATACTTGTCTTCTCTGCTAACCACTTGGGCAGGCATGCTAGAAAATGACACTCCCCAGCAGCACAAACACACAAAACCACTCACACAAACATGGGCAGATCCTGTGGCCTCATCCTGTTCCGTTCTTTTGTTGAGCAGGATGGAGGTCATATGCACAGACAATGTGCATCCCTCCAGCAGCTGGGCTCAGACACGGGGTCCACCAAGGAGCTGTCCCTGGATGCCAGTCTCCCCAGTTGCTGGCACCTGGACATACGAACCTGAGGCTGCAGTCCTGCCCCATTTGCTTGTATAGACTGACTGACTCAGCCACTCCATGCACACAGAATATAGAGTTCCTCACCCAGGAGAGGCGTTAGGAATGGAGTATAACGGCAGGAGAGGACAGACTGCAGGGTCAGCAGCAGGGCACGGCCAGGCAAGTGTACCATTTATACACGACCAGCCCTTTTTAGCCCCTTACGCTGCTATTTTCCCCACATTTGTTCCTCCCCAAAATCACCTAAATCTACCCCTTTCCACATTTGTGGTTCCTCACCTAAACACCCCATAACAAGCCTCATGCAGTCCCCAAATACTTTTGGCCTGCATCCCATAATGTGTCCCATACCCTCCATGGCATGTCCCCTCAGTCCAGAAGGTGCTCTAGAGTTGATGGGTTTCATGCCTGGACAGTAGGGCTGAGGGTCTGCAGGGCCACCCCTAGGAGGGGCCTAGACAGGGTGACTCTTCTCCCGAGTCCTTAACTTGAGTTCGCACCTGCTGTTGTTCCCCAGGCTCCCCTGGGCTTGTGGAGGTGAGTTTGTGATAGGCTGACGGCTCCTGGGACACACCTGGGAGTAGCTGGGGCAGGGTATTATTTGGGATCCCCCATCTGCCACTTTCTGTGTTCCTGTGAAGGTGTGCAGGCCAACTTTTATCACATAACCTAATGGTTTACCCACAGCATCTCAATTTTATAGAGTCTCTCAACCACCCCACAAGATTTTGCTCCTTCAGAGCAGCACACAGAGCCCTGACCTCAGGCAGAGTGGGTGTAGCAGCAACCGCAGGGACACTGCTTCAAATCTGTCCTGAAGGTATTCAAAAGAGTAATATTTTTGTTCTCTCAAAAAAACTGCAAGGAGACTCCTTCTAGTTTTAAATTCTAAGGGAGACAGGAAAGCCTAGCTGTCCTCCACCTTCTACAGAGCTTCTGCATGCCAGCTATTTTTTGTACACCTTAGGCAGAACAGCAGCACATTCTTTTCTTGTTGTGATATACCTCATGCCAAGCACATAGTGATTTGTCACACTAGAGGTCTCTGAGAGAACTGGACAGAATGATGCTACATGAAATGCACCACTGATTGTTCTATCAGAGTTTATTTTGGAGAGTGGAAAGGAATATTGCTGTGAAGAGCTATAAACAGAAGCCCCAGGGCCTCTCTCCCAAAGCCTCAGTACACAGATGATTGCTACGCATTAATTTTCTCCAGGATTTCACTTTATGCAATTCATGACAACTAGAACATACTAAACAAACACGTATGCAAGAAAACTCAAGAGCATGATAACCACCCTGCTGCAACAGCTGCCCTCGTGAGCTTTTGAGTATAGAAGTACTAGAAGACTAAGCTTATCAAAATGCATGATACCTTAACATATCTTATGGGCAAAAACCTAAGTGTGAAGAAAGACCATATATAAGATTACAGAAGCAGATTATTATTTATTCCATAATGAAATAACCAGAGGACTCACAAAAACAATATTAAAAGTGTGTGACTGGCAAAGAAAAATGGAATTTCCTTTAAATGGGAAGAACAGAAAGTAGAAACAACCCAGGATGCAAGAGAGCAGCACATTAGAACTGCTCTTTTACAGAAGGTGGATAAAAAATAGAATTGATGGAGAAGGGCACTAGAGGTCAGTGTGCTTCTACTCCCGGGCCATATTAGAAAAGACAAGAGGACATAATTCAAAACTTAAGAGCTTAGGGAAATTCCTCTTCTTTGTATACAAGACACTGTCCCCAAAACACTTGACTTGCTAGCACAACATGTTGCTTGGAGAAAGATTTTCTTAACCTATAGAGAATTCATTGTGACACAACAGGAAGATTATTTATTTTTTTCCCTAAAAAAATAAAAAAGAAAGAAAACGTTCTAACCTAAACAATCTGAACAATTAAGAGCATATGATTTTCTGAATGTTTTAAATTGCTCACAGTTGCAACTTCATGCTCTGATATTTTCTTCAACTCTTAAAAGAAGAACCCTACCGAACGTGAAATAAGGTATTTGCAGCTCTGCCATTCTTGCCAAGATTATCTCCTTTCAAGCAAGACATTACATAAGAGAACATGTTTAATGTGTAAAGGGAAACTGCTCGCTTTGTCATTGCTTTCACCTTTAGCAGCTATAGTATCTCTAGATGAGACACTAAAAATCTTAAGGAAAGACATTAAAGAACAAATCCAACCAACACGTGCTTATCAGGAAATACAGACATGAAAATTGTATTGCAACAAACTTACAACTTAGCATTTGCTCTTTACATTTTGCTATCACATTCAACTGGCAAGATTTACGTATGTTCATTCAATAGGTACCTGGAGGTGTGTATGTTTCTACCGAAGACTGCACAAGAACAGACCGTCTTTTTGAAGGCATGGGCATTTTTCTCTCTTTGTATTTTGCAAGTGCTGCTTGTACTGCTTCTGTGTGGACATCTATATAGAAAACAAAAAAAAGGTTAAGAGATTAAGCTTAATCAATATTTCTTTCTAAAAACATGGTACACATCAACGCCCCCTTTTACAGCTCAAATCCAAAGGCTGAATCACATATGATGACCCTTATGGCTTTAGTCCTGCATAGCCCAATTGCTTAGCTTGCAGCAAGGAGTATGTTCTCAGCTTCAGAGGAAGCAGCACTTCTTGGTGAGCAGAAAGATCCAAAGCTAAACTACAGTAACATGGTTTTCAATTCTGAAGCTGTGACAAGTCTATGAATTGTTTCTCCTTCAATGGTGTTTAGTAGGACTAAACTGTTTACTAGGCGTAAACTGTTTACTATGCCTGCCTCCGACTCAAATTCATCTCAGAAGCAATAGTAACAAAAGCTACGGGAGGATATAAGCAGAGTGAAGTCAACATATTTTCCTCACGAAATCACCTTGAAAAGGCTTTGCAAGCATCATCTAGGAAGAACACCCTGAAAATTAATACTCAAGTTACAGAATACCTAGCACATTAGTTCTGAGCTATGGGGGGAAATTTCAACACAGATGCTAATATTAGCAACAGCATTGGACTTATCCTTCAAAATTCACAATCAGAAAAGAAGTGAAAAATGTATACTTGAAGCTCTCACAAAAGAATGCAAGTAAGAAAAAACAGAAAGAAGAGGCTAAATGAAGAATTACGGAAGAGACACAAACTGTTTTCACCTTACTGAAAGCAAAAATTACCTTAATATAATCATTGGGTATATTTTAACTTTTCTTATTTTTAAGTCAAACCTGATATTAAAGAGGAATTTGGTGTTCAGTCAAGACCACACTGAAGACAAAATTTAATGAATTCAAATAATTCTAAATTGCTTTCAGCAGATTTTCCTCTGACATAAAAATTACAATGGTTTCAAAAGCTAAACCTTATGTAGAAAGAAAATTCATGAGAAATAAACAGATGTCAAGGAGAAATGAGGCAGACTAAAAATTAACTTATGATCTAAGATTAAAACTCATGAAAAACAAGTACAACGTATACACTTACACATAGTTACAAAGGGCCCAAAAGCAAGTATGTGATTATGCATTTGTCTTACCACATTTCTTTCACGTGGAAGCTGCTATACAAGAATTACAGAATGGAACCGTTCAATTTGACAAAAATGTATTCTTTTATTAACTATCCATCTAAGGCTGCAAATACATAACACATTGATAGACTTGTAGGTATGAAACTCAAGACGTGACACACATACACTTACACAACTTACATACTAAAAAAACAAAAGCAACTTCTCTGCCCTGTACCTATAGGGATTAGCCTTGATGACGTCTACAAGTAAAGCTTCATGTAGGACTGTAGTACCTTTTTAACAAAACAAAACAAACAAAAAAGGCACCACTTCTGGTACTAGTCCTGAACCTGCTTTGGTCATACTCAGCACGAGGTTCTTCCTAGTTTATTTTAAATACGCTGATCAATTCCATTTAACTTTAACAAAGCAAGAGATAGCTCATGGGAAAGCTAATCAGTATATATTTTGAGCATCACAGAGAAGAAAAGCACATGAAAGGGCAAAGAACAGCACATCAATGTGAATCTGTAGGAAGCTGTGCCCCAATGCACTGGATAAACAACCTGACACTTGTGGGACAACTCTTCAGTTTTCCATTTTGGAAACAAACTACAAATGCTGCCCAAAAACTCAGAAGCATGACCTCGACAGAGAAGGCTTCATGCAATATATTTCTAACCAACTTTAATGACAAATACTGACCAATGAATTTCTTTCTGAACTTCTACTCTTAAGTAAATCAGACACAAATCACCATAGCTTAATCTGACGTCTTTTCCTACATTAGATAAAAACTGTTCCATTTTCACATGTAAGAATTCCCCCTGCTCCAAAGCATAATCACAAAATTAACTTCAGGTATCTAACTTTTGGTCCCTGACTACACAGCACGATTTACTGCAATACATGAGCCCAAAGAGACACCATAAGAAAAGCAAGTTAAAACCCCAGTACTGGAAGAACACTGCACCTTTAAGAGAAATGCCAGAAAAAAACAAGAAGCTGCTCTTCTTAGTCATAAGTCCGTATGAGAAACAGTTTCCTTCAGCCTGCCCAAATGAATCAGAAAAATCAAAATAAGCCCTGTGCATATGGTTCCAGACACCATCTAGTTCTTTGCAGTAACAGTGCCGCTTTTCAAGCCTGCAGCTCCCCCCAGATAATCTGTTCAATGTTGTATTTAAAATATATATATATGCAAATACAGAGTCACAGAATCACAAATCTCTTGTGAGAGGTGCCCCTGCCCATGGCAGAGGGGTTGGAACTAGATGATCTTTAAGGTACCTTCCACCCCGAACCATTCTTTGATCATATGACAAGATATTAAAAGAAAAATTTCAAGCTGGAAATAGATCTTAATAAGTACAGAAGGAACCGATGAGTTAAATCAGCACTATAAAAATAAAACATGAAACTCTTACGCCCTAAACCCTCCAGCTATCAGAAGAGCATTTTTTTTCCTGTTTGTAGCCTCTGCTTGTTTATTAGCCTCTGTTTCTTGCTCCTGCCTTACACACAGGAGAAAGTATTTCTACAGTTTGAAGAAAAAATGGCATTCATAGGTTGACCGTTTTCCCTGCTGCTCACAAATCTCCAAATACCAGCAGCTAAAGCAACTAGCCCTGTCTGCCTCTACAAATGTCTGCTGCAAACTATGTGTCCCATATGATTGCATCTCTGTGACAACGATTGCCAGTAAAAAAAAAACCAAACCAAACCAAACCAACTAGTATGACTCCAGGAAGGCTGGTAAAGCACAGAGCATCAGTGCGGAATCAAGCTCTGCCACAAGAAATGAAAAACAGAGCTGCTGTATATTGCATGCTGCTGTACAGGTATCACCCCTGCACACTGAGGAGGCTTGCTTCTCAAATGGAGTAGCTCCCCAGATACATCTCTGTATCCTGTTCCAGGCAAGCTGGGAGAACAGTCTGTGTATTACAGCTGTATATCCAACAGGCTGAAGAACAATAACCAGAAAAAAGTGCAAGAGTGGAAAGTATAGCTGCTGTGAAAGCTATTTCGGACACCTAAAGGCTTACCAGCTAACTCATCTGGGTTCTTATCCAAAACCAGGCAGCAGCGCGACTTCATGAACACAGCAGAAGGCACAGCGCCTCCACCAGAAACCACACACTCTCCCTAAAAGAAAAGCCAGCAGTAATAGCAACACACCCATCAACAAGTGTCCTCTGAATTGAGGGTATCAGGGTCTTAGTGCTTATCACGGACGAGTGCTTGCAAAGTCTCTGTATTTCTTACTTTATCCCATTGTCATCATTTAACAGAATGAAAACCTAGTTAAATCACTGTAGTATTAACTGCTCTTCTGATAACTCTTAGGTAATTTAGTAGCCTACAGTATTTATTAATGGCATTTCACTGTTGGAATTTTTTTGGTAATATCTACTGCTTGAAGACAAAAATCTGTGGATAATAAAAATTATATTTAATTTAAATGGACAACTCCGTGAAACTGTAAAAAAAATGCTTACAGCTAGTAAATGACAGATGAATTGCATAAAAAGGCAAAATTGTTTCGCTTGCTTAAGTAATTTATGTTGTTGTTTCTAAAACAGAAAGAGATCCTGTTCTGTGAAAAGTTGCATTCCACCCTCATCAGCTACTCTTAAAAAGGACATAGCAGAAAAAAAGTTAAGCTACTTCGCAGTAACTGGTGTTTTCTGAGATGTCAACATTTCTATTCATGCTCTATGTATACATATATCTCACCACATGAGTAGCCATGAAGAAGAGGATCAACACCAACATGAAGCATTTTCAGACTTGAGTCAACTGGATGATTCAACATCTATTAGAATCATAGTAGTAACACTTTCAAGGAGTAAAAACACATGCAAGAAACAGCTTGCGTTTTTCTTTCAGTCTATCTCTTCATTGAGATAAAGAAGAAAACCACTAATGCAATAAGTCTGAAGATATTTTTTCTAAAAATAAGAGAGGAAAAAAGGGGGAAAGATACAGGCTCTGAAAGCTGTATCAATATTACCTTGCACAGACATAAGTTTAACTTAAATCAAGTCAAGCAAAACCATCGCTATTTGGTTTTGATACCACCTGAGCCTTGTCATATATCACTAGTGGGAAAAAGACATCCAATTACATATGTTACAACTAAGAACTTTTTCCCCAAGGGTTTAAATTTCAAAGTGAAAGGCAAGAATTTTTAATGAAACATGAGTTAGTGGAGCAGTGATGGGAAACCACAGGAGGACATGGCCGTCCACATGGAGTACTACCTAGGTTTTTGACACTTGTCAGTGATAAGCACAAGAAATAACCTAAAACCCCTATACATAAGGCTTCATCTTGAATAATTGCCCACTGGCAGGATTGCCTGAACACTTAGGATCATTCAGAAGTATTCATATTGAGAAGTAAAAATATCGGCTAAGCTCTAGACTGATGAGATTGTGAGCAGTATTTCTGAATCACTGAAAGTTGATTTAAAGAATTTTAAAATCAAGAGGCCATACAAATATTAACTCTAGGAAAAGAGGAAGTACTGCTAATTAGCACTGATAGTTAGACTAACATTTTAAAGCCACATCTATTCATAACAAGTATGCTAGCTGAACTTGTTAATACCCACCCACTTCTACATGTCTTGCACTGTAAGACTAATGAGCCCTATGCCAGAATTCCCCCAAACAATAGCAGTAATATGGCAGCGTTGTTTACTTGCTTCTTGTTGCGTTTGTTTGCTTTTTAAAGTATCCTCAGTGCAAATTAAAATGGTCATCTGAGGCTCTGAGACAGGAAAATTGCCCATGTATACAGCATATTGCTCTATACCCTCCTAGCTCTCTCAGGTAATGGTTCCCAAGTATTCCCTGTTATAGTTGTGCCCTTCTGCAGATTATATTTCTGTTAGTTTTAACATCACATGCTATTTTAAAGGAACTAATTTCTGTCAGATTTATGACTCTGCTTGTAATTTATTTGGAATCTATTTGGTCACAAAGCAACTTGGAAATCATGGCTGTAATTCAACCACTAAATCTTTTTTTTTCTCTGATACATATTCAATAGTAGAATTACATTGATGATACATTTGAAATGCAAAAATAAATTTAAATGACCGGTTTGCAGATACTCTTAAACATGTCATTTAGTTAATTTTGATACTATGTAATCTTCCCTGACATTCAGAAGTTTCTTCTTTGTGTAGCTGAATACAGCTTTCCCAGGAGTCCATATATATCTTCAGAATATTTAAGTCTCATTCATCCTTCAATTATTCATAAGGAACCCACAAAGGCATACCAAGTCCATTTCCAGAGCAAGGTTTTAAATGTCAGCAATGCAAATATAATGTAACAACCACTATGCCCAAGCAGTTGCAAAGCAAGGTGACGCAAGACCAACATATTAAGGATGTGCAGCGCATGTCATTGCTTGCAGTTCTCATCTCCAAACCGAAGACATATAATTACCCATGGAAAACAAAGAGAAAAATTTCCAGTTAAAAGTCCAAAAGTATTTAGGAGAGAAAAGCTTCCAAACACCTTTTTTTTCTCATTATTGTGACAAGAATTTCACAGGTAAACAGTATACTTCAGCCACTTGAAACGTAACAATGGAAACAGGATGTGATGAGGATATTGGTATTTTCACTGAAGTTTCCAAAACAGGTTTGTCACAGTGGTGTCCATTTAAAATTAAGTAGAACACCCATTGTGACACTTCCCTTTTTTGTGCACTTGCCTTACAGAATCACAGAATGGTAGGGGTTGGAAGGGACCTCTAGAGATTATCTACAGTCAAAAAGTAGTAAAGCAGGTTCACCTACAGCAGGTTGCACTGGATGATGTTCAGGTGGGTTTTGAATATCTCCAGAGAAGGAGACTTTACAACCTCTTTGGGCAGCCTGTTCCAGTGCTATGCCACCCTCAAAGTAAAGAATTTTTTCCTTATGTTCAGACATTTCCTGTGTTCTAGTTTGTGCCCATTGCCCTTTGTCCTGTTGCTGGGCACCACTGAAAAGAGTCTGGCCCCATCCTCTTGACACAAGGTCTTTAGATATTTATAAGCACCGATAAGATCCCCTCTCAGTCTTCCCTTCTCCAGGCTAAAAAGACCCAGGTCTCTCAGCCTTTCCTCATAAGAGAGACGTTCCAGTACCTTGATCATCTTCGTAGCGCTCTACTGGACTCTCTCCAGTAGTTCATTGTTCTTCTTGAACTGGAGAGCCCAGAACTGGATACAGGAAGTATTTGAAAAGGAGCTACAGTAAATATGATAATCCCATAAGCTTCCTTTAACAAAATATCACAAACAACCAAGCAGAAAAAAACAAAAAAAGCAGAACAAAACATAACCCACACACTGTTCTACAGACTGGACACCCAATTAGCAAACAAGAGAAAGTTGTTAAGCATGGTGTAAAATTCACGGTAAGAAAAACATCAGAAGGCACATCTACAATTTATAGCATTTCCTCCATTCTGGATTCGAACAAAACCATTCATGTATAGAAATACTTGAAAAACATTCATTAACTCTTCCCTTCTTTCAAAGTACTTCCAACTTTTTCGTTATGTGTAGGTACTGCTTTACTGGTACACTTTTCCTCTTGAGATACCTGATGTTTTAGCTACATTGCTTTTCCTTACCAGAACGGAAGCGCTCATCCCTCGAGTTGGTAGAACGGGATTTCTGCTGTTTAGATACAGCAGCCGTAGCTTGTGAAGAGCCTGGGACTCTGTTCTCTGCTTGCAGGGATGGATCCACACCTGAAACAGAGTTTTATTTCAGTACAAATTCAGTTTTGCAAATAAAACTTGACACCTATTTACAAGTTCTACTGAAGTCCTAAGTCTACACCCTTAAAAAAATCTCATCTTCCAACTGCATTTTAAATTTTTTAAACTAAAACCTAGCTTGATCTGGTAAGCATTTCACATGGAAGGTAAGAAGCTTCTGAATAACAGAAAAACTCCTTTGTTTCTTGCGTGAGTTTACAATCATTTGTCATTAGGTGTTCTGTATGACAGGTCTATGCAGAGGAAGGAGAGGGAACCAATTCTCTCCCAGCTTACTGCTAGACATAAAGAGAAATGCTGCAGAGATGATTACAATTACACACTGGACTTGGAGATCCTGAACAGAAAAGATGATACTGCTCCACCTTTTAAATAAAGCTTGAACTCTTCTGTAAAATTTCTTTTGAATCTAAAAACAAGACAGCCAACTTAAAATTTAGGAATGCGCATCTGTTTAATCTTCCCATTTAAACTGTTAAATGTTCCCATTTAATAGCACAATACCCAGAAGATTCTCATTTTACAAAAACTCCACAATTCTCTAATAAAAACTTTGCCAATATTAAGGGCAGAATTACTCTGTCAGCTTCAGCTGTATAAAAACTACTGCTGTACTCTACGTAGGCTGGGTACTTTACATACTCATTAAAGGATTACAGATCTTCCCATCCCCATAAAGGGTAAAAAAAATAAGAGGAACTGATCTGCTCTCTAGTTGTTTCCTCCGCACCTGTCTAGAACAGGGCTCTAGACAGATAACCTAGAGCAGACACCTACCTTTAGGCTGGCTAATGTTCAGGAAGATGAATCTCACCTTTTCATTCTAGGATAGCATAAATAAGAAATCAAAGAGGTGGAGAGTAACTATTAAATATTCCCTATCACTCTCTAACCTCCCAAATGAGGAGACTCCCTGCTGGTTCTTGATACATCTGCAAGGACTACACAAATTTGAACTAGGAACTTACACTTGCAATATTATTTTCTCATATATCTACACTTGAAGTACAAAACCAAGACCTGAAACCTCTGCAGGTGTTCTCTGAGTGTACACTTCGTGCACAGCCACAAGAAGGCAGAGGAACATAAGGAACAAAGGAGGACTCTCCTCAGTCTGTACTGTTTTACGATTGGTGAATGATCACGTTCAGAAGTAGAATCATAGAATCGCCTGGGTTGGAAGGGACCTTTCAGATCACCTAGTCCAACCATCACCCTAACTACATACCAAGTACAACATATGTAAAATTACAGTGCAGTTGGAGGTTTTTTTCTGTATGAACCTATGTCCTGGTTCCAGCAGGGATAGGGTTAATTCTCCCCTGGGTCTGGCAAGGACACAGGTATTCCATCCCATGTGAGCCATACCCAGTCTGTAGCTGCAGTTTGGGAGCAGGACAGGGCGTCCCAGGTTCGGCTGGTGAGTGGTGGTTCTGTAATCATGTTTGTATATTCCTCTATCCATGTTATTGTTGTTATTTTCTTGTTTTCTTTGCTGTTCTTTTAAACTGCCTTTGTCTCAACCCACAAGTTTTGCCTTTGAGTTGAGAGAGCGGCCACGTGGTTCTTTGTTGCCATCTGAGGTCAAACCATGATAACCTATCATACATTTACAAACTTACGTGGCTATTTGGCTTAGTGTTGTGTTTAATAGTAAACCTTCCTTAGTCATATAAGACCTGTTGCACCATGCAGCCTCAGCAAGTTTGCTGATGACACCAAGCTGAGTGGTGTGGTCAACATGCTGGAGGGAAGGGATGCCATCCAGAGGGACCTGGACAGGTGGACCCACGTGAACCTCACGAATTTCAACAAGGTCGAATGCAAGGTCCTGTAAATGGGTCAGGGCAGTCCCAAGCACAAATACAAGCTGGGTGGAGAATGGATTGAGAGCAGACGTTGAGGAGAAGGACTTGGGGGTGTTGGTGGACGAGAAGCTCAACATGAGCTGGCAATGTCTGCTTGCAGCCCAGAAAGCCAACCGCATCCTGGGCTGCATCAAAAGAAGTATGGCCAGCAGGTCGAGGGAGGTGATTCTGCCCCTCTCTTCTGCCCTGGTGAGACCCCACCTGGAGTACTGTGTCCAGCTCTGGGGTCCCTAACATAAGAAGGACATGGATCTGTTGGAGAGCATCCAGAGGAGAGCCATGAAGATGATCAGAGGGTTGAAGCACCTCTCCTATGAGGACAGGCTGAGAGAGTTGGGGTTGTTCAGCATGGAGAATAGAAGGCTCTAGGGAGACCTTATAGCAGCTTTCCAGTACCTAACAGGGGCCTACAAGAAAGAAGGGGAGAGGCTCTTTATCAGGGAGTGTAGCGATAGGACAAGGAGTAATGGTTTTAAACTGAAATTGGTGAGATTTAGATTAGATCTTAGGAAGAAATTCTGCCTCACTCTGAGGCTGGTGAGACACTGGAACACGTTGCCCAGGGAAGCTGTAGTGTTGGAAGTTGGAGTGTTCAAGGCCAAGTCGGCTTTGAGCAACCTGGTCCAGGGAGAGGTGTCCCATCGCAGGGGGTCTGGAACTAGAGGATCTTTATGGTCCCTTCCAACTCTAATCATTCTATGATTCTATGAAAATGCAAATATTTACAGAAAGCAGCTTTCACTGAACCGAAGACATCACTGAAGAGGAATCTGTGCCAGCTCCTTTGCAAGTAAAGCTTTTACTTTAACAAGTAAGAAAGGATTCCTCCTTCTCTCATGGGGTTTCTGTTCCCTCCCGTTCACCTGAAGGGTGTACCAAGAAAGAAATTAGTAATTTATTATTAATAAATCTAGCAATTAGAAGAGATTTTTATTAAGATCTTTCAGTAAGATGGGGTCTTCACATTTGAAGTGTAAGTCTTCAAATAGCAATTGGATTGAATACACCAGTTCTACCTCAACTCATCAAAACGAACTTTCACATACTCTGTTTAAATATTATACCCTCAGGAAAAGCGTTTTATCAGCTGACTGGATCAGTTGCTATACATCAGCTTTCTCAGGTATCTGTTAACACCATGTCCTGGCCTGAGGTAAAACAGAACCAACTTTCTGTTCAGCAATTTTATCTCTTAGCTAGGCCTCTTCTAACTCTCTGAAATAAAGAGCATGTTGTGTCTGAAACGGTTCGTTCAGAGTGATAAGATAGTTTGTGCCAAGGAATGGTACGCAGAGAGGCTCTTGCTTATACTTATTGCTGTAACAACCAAGGTCAGCTAATTTCATTATTTGCCCCGTTAGAGGGTGGGAAGCGGAAAAGTGTAGAGGGGTCCCACCTGCAGGGAGGAGTGGACAGGACAGGTGACCAAAAATTGACCAACAGGGTATTCCATCCCATCTGCCCCATGCTCAGTATAAAAGCTGAGGGATCAAAGGGTCAGCTCTCTTTCTTCAATGGCTGACGTCCGAGGAGGACCCTGTCTGTTCATCTGCCTTTAATCCCGATTGGTGTGTTCCTGACTCCAACTCTGGAACCCGATTCCCACCTGTCGCTGAGTCCAGCCTGGGACTTCCCCAGTGCCTGCCAGTGACATCATCCTGGGAGCTTAATACGGTTTTCTATATACTGTATATATTTCATTATTTTCCTTTTTATTTTATTATTAATATTTCATTAAAGTAGTTTAGTTTCTTCTAAACTCATAAATCTCTTTATCTCTCCTCCTCCTCTCCGTGCACGAGAGGCTGGGGGCAGGAGCATCTGTTGCCAGTCATTGGCCAATTTGGCCAAAACCACGACACACCACTAGGTGAATGCACTCAATAATCCCTTTTTGGTCCCCATTTGCAGCTGAGAGTTAACACCTCAGGAAGTTGAGACGGCAACCTTGAGTTAGCCAGGGAGGGTGTGTGGGGAAAAAAATATGAGCCTAAATAACAGAAATAATAAATCACACAGATCTAAGTATTCAGAAATCATAGAATCATTTAGATTGGAAAAGACCCTTGGGATCATCGAGTCCAACCATCAACCCCACTCTACAAAGTTCTCCCCTACACCATATCCCCATACACCACATCTAAATGACTCAAACACATTCAGGGATGGTGACTCCACCACCTCCTTGGGCAGCCTATTCCAGTGTCTGACCACTCTTTCTGTGAAGAATTTTTTCCTAATGTCCAGCCTAAACCTACCCTGCTCCAGCTTTAACCCATTCCCTCTTGTTCTATTGCTAATTACCTGTGAGAAGAGACCAGCACCAACCTCTCTACAATGTCCTTTCAAGTAGTTGTAGAGAGTGATGAGGTCTCCCCTCAGCCTCCTCTTCCTCAAACTAAACAGTCCCAGCTCATTCAATCGCTCCTCATAAGATTTATTCTGCAGGCCCTTCACCAGCTTCGTTGCCCTCCTCTGCACTCGCGCCAGCACCTCAATATCTCTCTCATATTGAGGTGCCCAGAACTGGACACAATACTCAAGGTGTGGCCTCACCAGTGTTGAGTACAGGGGGACAGTCACCTCTCTACTTCTGCTGGTCACACTATTTCTAATACAAGCCAGGGTGCCATTGGCTTTCTTGGCCACCTGGGCACACTGCTGGCTCATATTCAGACGCTTGTCAATTAGAACCCCCAGGTCCTTTTCTGCCAGGCAGCTCTCCAGCCACACTTCCCCCAGCCTGTAGCAATGCATGGGGTTGTTGTGGACCAAGTGCAGAACCTGGCACTTGGCCTTGTTGAAGCTCATTCCATTAGAGTTGGCCCATCGATCCAATCTATCCAAGTCTCTCTGTAGAGCCGCTCTATCCCCATGCAGATCAACACTCCCGCTTAACTTGGCGTCATCTGCAAACTTACTGAGGATACACTCTATGTCCTTATCAAGATCATTAATAAAGACATTAAACAGAAATGGTCCCAACACTGAGCCCTGAGGAACACCACTTGTGACCAGCCGCCAGCTGGATTCAACTCCATTGACCACCACTCTTTGGGACCGTCCATCCAGCCAGTGCTTGATCCAGCAGATCGTATGCTCATCCAGGCCATGAGCAGCCAGTCTTTTCATGAGAATTCTATGGGGAACAGTGTCAAATGCTTTTTGAAAGTCTAGGTACATAATATCCACAGCCTTTCCCACGTCCAATAATTGGGTCATCTTGTCATAGAAGGAGATCAGGTTCATCAGGCAGGACCTGCCTTTCATAAACCCATGCTGACTAGGCCTGATCCCCTGGTTGTCCATTATATGGTTTGTAATGGCACTCAAGATGATCTGCTCCATGACCTTCCCTGGTACCGAGGTCAGACTGACAGGTCTATAGTTTCCCAGATCTTCCTTTCTGCCTTTCTTGTAGATGGGTGCTACATTTGCTACCCTCCAGTCCATTGGGACCTCCTTAGTTAGCCATGACTTCAGGTAAATAATGGAAAGTGGCTTGGTGAGCATGTCTGCCAACTCTTTCAGCACTCTTGGATGTAACCCATCAGGTCCCACAGACTTGTGTGCATCCAAGCAGTGTAGCAGGTCACTGATCACTTCCTCTTTAATTGTGATGACCTCATTCAGCTTCCCCTCCCTGTCTCCTAGCTCATGAGGCTGGGTGCCCAGGGAACAGCTAGTTCCGCTGCTAAAGACCAACGCAAAGTAGGCATTGAGCACCTCAGCCTTTTCCTTATCCTTTGTGACTATGTTTCCCTCTGCATCCAATAAGGGAGGGAGATTTTCCCTAATCCTCCTTTTGTTGTTAATGAATTTATAGAAACATTTTTTGTTATTCTTAACGGCAGTAGCTAGGTTGAGCTCTAGCTGTGCTTTGGCTCTCCTAATTTTCTCTCTGCATAGCTTCACTACATCTTTATAGTCTTCTTGAGAGACCTGCCCCCTCTTCCAAAGGTCATAGACTCTCCTTTTGTTCTTGAGGTCCAGCCAAAGGTCCCTACTTAGCCAGGCTGGTCTCCTTCCCCGCCTACTTGTTTTTCAGCACACGGGGACAGCCTGCTCCTGTGCCTTAAGACTTCTCTCCTGAAGTATGTCCAGCCTTCCTGGGTTCCTATATCCTTCAGGGCAGCCTCCCAAGGGATTCTGTCAAGCAGTCTTCTGAACAGGTCAAAGTTTGCCCTCCGGAAGTCTAAGGTGGCAGTTTTACTAACACCTCTCCTTGTTTCTCCAAGAATCAAAAACTCAATCATCTCATGACCACTGTGCCCTAGACGGCCACCAACCTTTACTTCCCCCACAAATTCTTCTGTGTTCACAAGAAGCAGGTCCAGGAGGGCACCTTCCCTGGTCGGGTCACTTACCAGCTGTGTGAGGAAGTTATCCTCCACACATTCCAGGAACCTCCTGGATTGTTCCCTCTCTGTTGTGGTGTATTCCCAGCAGGTATCTGGGAGGTTAAAGTCCCCCACAAGAACAACGGCATTTAATCCAATTCCAGAGATGTGCTCCCATTTTTACAATTTGCTGTACAGAAAGAACAAACACATTCTCACCTAATGGAGTCTTCCTATTCTCCAAAGTAGAAAGTGCTTTTGAAGCAGACGACAGGCTATGTAACATCAAGTGCATTTCCCAATAGGGCAAATGAGACAGCCCAGTAAAGAAACAGAAGTGTCCACAATGGAGAGCAGTTGAACATGGTGTTTCAACACTACCCAATATAAAGAGATAACATTCCCTGAAACACTTTAGCAGAATTCTGTTTCCAAAAGAAAAGCAAATTTAGTATACCAACTGAATTGATTCAACATATCTGATCCTCGAAGAGTGGTGAAAACACTTGAGAATTGTATTTTACATTTCATGTGAACAAAAGTTTTATGTAACCACAAGTCAAGAATCCAGCAAGATGTGTTGGTCCAGAAACAGTAAAAAACAACTTCATATTTCATTAAAAAAGATTGAGACAAGTCATCTCCTCAAAGCCTCAGCCAATAAAAGAGCACATACAAATGGATAATGCATCGGATGCAAACAGATAATGTGGATTTCACCACTAAGGTGGTGAAAAAGAGAACAGGACAAGCAGCTAAGCTGTAAGTCTTCCTAAAATAGGTTGCCTGCTTACAAAATTTTCAGACAACAACATTACACATTAGGAAGGTCAACATGCCAAACATCACGTCAATTTTGCGTGATCTTGTGACAAGGGACCTTTGGTGAAGAAGGCAACAAAAGAGCAGGAGATTATTATTTTTTGTCCCATTTTTTTTTTCCTCCAAAAGAGGGTTATTAGTTTTAAGTTGAAGAAAGACATTAATGCTCTACTCATAATTCCTTACTCTTAGCTTTTCCAGACCTACATTTCAGTACCCAGCTTTCCAAAACTGTCTCTCTCCCTGGCACAGTATAGCCCATGAATCCCTATTTTGAACTCCTGAAGCTGGTATGAAAGCAACTAACTACAGAGCCTTGGAATCAGGACTCATAAGACCACAACCAAGCCCCTTTCCCACTCTGTGATCCCATGTGCCTGGTGTCGTGGTTTAACCCCAGCAGGCAGATAGGACCATGCAGCCACTTGCTCAATTCCCCCCTGCCACCAAGAAGGGTAGGGAGAAGAGGGAAAAAAGGCAAAAAACCCCAACTCATGGCTTGGGATAAATACAGTTTAATAGAACAATAACAGAAAAGGAAAATAACAATAATAATGGTAAAAGAATATACAAGTTAAAAGTAATACAACACAAGTTGCCTGGTGACCAGTTGCCATGACTGTCAGGAGCAGTGATCCTGGATTACCACCCCCCAGCCAACCCCCGTTTATATACTGAGCATGATGTCTATGGTATGGAATATTCCATTGGCCAGCTTGTTCTGTCTATGCTACCTCTCAGCTTGTATGGGAAGCTGAAAAAAGTTCTTGAGCAACTAACATCACCTGGCAACAGCTAAACCCATATGCATTATCGACATTCCTTCCATACCAAATCTGAAACACAACAGCCACTAGAAAGAAAATTAACTCTATCCTATCTGAAACCAGGACACCCAGCAAAGTTGGTTAGCATAATCTGTAGTCAATGACACTGCTGCATCCGGCACAAGGGTTTAACCCTTGAACATTCAGGGAAAATAAGATGGAAAATGAGCTGACTAGTATAATCAACCATCAGATGACAAGCTGCATGTGGGATGCTCCTGAGCCATGTGCAACTTGAGCACTGCTATTTGGCCACACCAGTACTGGAGGCAGAGGGAATGGGGAAGAGAAGGGACCCCAAATAAGCATAAGACTGTGTGAAAGCTTACCAACTCCAAAACCAGAACTCTCTCCTCCTCCAAAACTAACAGAACAGATTTTTGTGAATCACAGTTAGGACAGCTGTACTGTGATGAAATATACAAAAATGAACATCAGAAGTTCCCTTTAAATTAGCATAAGGCACAAAATCAGGGCACTTTTGGAAATCACAACTGTGTTTCTTCAGGTTAAGTCTCCCTTTTTGCTTTTTCAAAGAAGGTGGGTTCACATCATAGTACAAAACCACCAGGCATGAGTCTGAAAAACAACTTTTTGGTAAAAATAGTAAAATATTGCATCTAACTCTTAGGCTACACAATTATGCGCCAGAAAAATCCTGTTCCCCAAGCTTGGTGAACTTACTATTTTATTCTGGTACTATGCAAATCATTACCTTAGGTTTTAGCAAAAGCAGCTGGATAATTAGGCTAACTCCCCTCATTCATACTGAACATCTTCGCAAAAATAACATTTTAACAAGTACACACTAAAGACACTTGATTTACTATCATCGTATTTTGTCCATTTTTAACTTACCCAAAGCTAGCAAGAATGAAAAGTCACCTTAAAAAGGCTGCTTGTTCCAATTAACTGAATAATTCGCTTATACAGGATGAAATTAAAGCTAATATTTAAATTATAACTGTATTTTTCCATCCACTAATACTGGAGAATCAAGACTAACACTGACATTTCTAGCAATTTTGAATTATATAAGCAAAAATTACTTTACTATAAGAGCACTGAACAGTTGACAGTACAATGAAGACTCTTTGCTAGCATCAATGGGGAGGATGCCTAGCTAAACACATCCAGCATCAGATAGGCAGAGATAAAAATTTCAAAAACATACTTAGCAAAAGCACAAAGTTTATTGCTGGAGGACTCTCCTGGGCAACCTACATGCAGAGCAGTTGCCTTATTGCCTCTTCCATCTCATCTGCATAAGATGTGATGTCTTAACATCAAACTCAATGGTTTTTAAAGACTTTCACCAATGTCTCAGCAAACTTATCTGAAACAGCTATAAGACATTCAAGTCACAAAACAGAAATTCAGACAAAGTAATTTCAGTTCTAAACTAGGTCAATTTATATGAGATATGTTGTACCAGGTTTACTAGATGAATCTTTCAAAATTATTCTCTTCCAAGTTTTAATGGTAAACTGAAAAGTAAAACCAAAGGAGTTAAAATAGCATGGCAACAATTCCCTCATCTGAGTTTTACTTGTATCATGCCTCCAAACATCCACAAGTCTGCAGAAGATGGCATATCATATTAGAGAGCTTTGCATAAAGGAGAGGGGAAGAGGGAGGCTGAAGAGGAAATGTCAGGCTCTTTTTACACTATTAAACCTTTCTGCAGCTGTTGAACTGGATCTAGAAATAAGAGAGGAACAAAAGACAACAACCAGGTTCAAAGCACTATGAAAAAGGAAAAGGTGTATGACAAGGCAGAAAATAAAACAAGTGTGAGAAATTCCTGGTCTGGCTCTAGGCCAACCTTTCAGTCCATCCAGTCCTACTCTGGTCCCTCTCTGCTCTCTCCTCTGCACCTGGCACCCTGCTCTACCCAAAGACCATGGGCAGCCATTCAGTCTGCAGCACACTCCTTCCCTTACTGCCCCTCCAGCCCCCGGCTCTTCATCCCATCCCCTCCAACCCTGCCTCTGGTTTCCACCCCCTCTCCATGGATTCAAGCCCTACAGACCCGTTCATGTTTCTCCGTCACAGTCTGTTTACTACCCACGCTCACACAAGGCACCTACCAAAACGAGGGAGGTTATCATCAAGCACTGCAGTATTCCTTAGCTCCCTCTGCCACTGCCTGCCCTAGTTAGAGACAGGTAGTCTACAAGAATAGGTATGGTCTTTCCTGACAGGTTTTTCAGCTATTTATTAATCTATGCAAGGAGCAGGGGCAGAGCCAGGTGTATTAGTACCACTTCATACACCATACCAGAAGAGGTGCATTTTTGTTTGGCACCTTCACATGAAGTATCTCCATTTAATCCCTTGATTTCACCATCACTAAGGTACCTTGTACTCCTCAGAGTCTTCTCAAGCAAAGCTGCATAGCTGTGCTAGCTTAAGTACAGCTCCACAATAATTCCAGATTTCTTTAAATGGAATTTTAGATACAGTTGTTTTCCACTGAACTGTAAAGGAAAAAAGCAAACCCTTCTCACAAAAATGACCTGAGATGATTACGTTTTACATGAAACACATATGCAGAGTTCTGGATCCTTTCATAGAAAACTTAATGCAGGAGACTAAATGTAAATTATTCCTCAAGAGACTGAAATATGAGGATCTCTCTTTACTTTTTGATCTGAGAAGCCTCACCTCATTTCTTAAACATCCAGTCCTTACTCACGTCATAGTTCAATTTTATCATTCCTTGCTGTCACACCACATCCCAGAACATATTACCTGATGCACACATTTTTGTCTTCAAGATCTGAAATGATCAAAGTGTTCACACCGTCTAGGTCAGTGAAACTGAACAAGTGTCCACCCAATGTAATTTATTACTCAGAATAAGATATTAGAAAATCATGAGTTTAAAAATAATAATAATAGTAGGCATCATATATATGAATTATGCTTGAAAAGTTCCTTAGAAAAGGAACTACAGAACAAAGTGCTATAAGGTATGGAAAACTCATCCCATTCTAATTGAATGCTAGGCTGAAGTACCCACAAAGAAGTAAAGTCACAGCTATGTAGAATCACAGAACAGCCCAAGTTGGAAGGGACTTCAAAAGAGCATCTGGTCCAACCTTTCGGTTGGAATAGGAAGGGCGTGTATCCTTGTTAGCAGCAGAAATATTTTTCAGAGAGTGGTGAAATTTCAAGTAACTGCAAAGTCTTAAACCCAGTTTCCCATGCTAGCTGACTATGCCTTCATCCCACTCTAACATGCTTTACTATTCAGCATGGCTAACAGAATATGCACTCATCATTCACCAAGTAATCAAAAGTATTACAGTGTAAGAAATACACTCTTTTATATTCAGGACTTCATATGGCCAGTAGACAAAACCATCAGTCCTACTAGGCCGCACTGCTAAATTATCTGTTTGATTGTTTGATGCATTAACTCCGCTTCTACAGAATTATCAGTAGGGTTTTTGAAGTAAGTTACATAAAACAAAGAAAATGTAAGAAGAAAGGAAGTATGGGACACGTCTGCCTCAACCAAAACTAAAGGAGGTTTCATCATCGTTTTCCATAAAAAATGAAAATTTGGAAGTGATAACATTTTAATATTGCTGAAGCAGAAGCACTAAGGAAGAAAAAGGGAGAAAAGAACAAAATAAAATAATTTTAGTTACGGTGGAATCACACTGACAACAGAGGAGAAAATAAGTTACTCAGTAAGGTGTTTCTCTAGCACTAACTAAATATAGTGAAATCATTTATACAGACTGTTCTGTAAAGCAGCACCAGAACACTGCAGCTGCAATCTGATTTACATAACAGAAGAGGCAATTTGAAAATACATTAACACTGTAAAAAAAAAAAAAAAAAAACAGTAAGAAATCAGGATACCAAGAAAAAGACCATCATGAGGCAAGAAGGTAGACGCATGCATTCTCAGGAGTGTGCATGGTGCAGGTGGCCAAAGGTCCTCAGACTTCAGATCCAGTTCACCAAAATAGACAGAAACCTCAGGGAGACAAGTTTCACTGACACACCCAAGAAACTGGCCACTGAAGAGAAAAAGGGGTTCAAGAAGATAATTCAGGGATATCATGAAGAAATCCTTTTTCCATGTTAATGGAGGAGAAAAGTTTCCATGCAAGATGACAGCAAAGTAATAAAGAGAAAACATTCCATAACGTGTCTGCTTGATAAGATGGTCAGATTTACTTTTGAATTGATAGATACCTCTCTATGGGCAAGAAAAAGGGAACTAATGTGTTCCGTGCTTCCACCATGAACAAACTGTCTAGATTTCTGACAGAGAGGGCCATGTGATCACTTGCCACCTTGATGTAAAAGTTCTTACAACGCATCTGAACATGTTCTTTCATGAACCAATGTTCAGAACCAATGCACCAAATGCATGAACCAAATACTTCATGTAGACACCAGTAAGGTAGGAAAGAGGTTTTGCATTTACGACTTGAGCTGTTTAGAACAGAAGCTGAAGACCAGCACTTTCATGGTAGCATAATCATTCCTGGTAAAAGACACCAGAATTACACCAGGAGATGGAGACAACATGTGCCTGAGAAAACCCTGGAACAAAAAAAATGTTTCCAGTTAATGGAAACTGATAAGCTTTTGGAAGAATAAGCAACAGCACAGTAAGCAACAGACCTACAAGTGGAAGGAAGCAAAATTAAAACTCACTGGCAGACACTTTGCCCTAGCTTCATCTTACAAATTAGATGACAGTCTTGTCCGTTTTAAAGAGATTACCTTGAATGTCTCCTCCCCTTCCACCCAAGCAAAATATCATTTTCCTTTACAATGCAGTTGTCTCTTCCCTTTCAGCAAGGCTCCCCATTCTCTCTATCTTTTTTTTTTTTTCCAGGCATCTTTTGCTGAAGCTTTATCAAAACCAATGCTCCCACAGTACTGCCTAGGAGATGAGGGACTTGTACTACAGGTAAGAGCCAGAAACATTCCCATGGGATTGCCTCCCATTCCAATCTTGCATCTAAACTTCTCCAGAGGGAATTTCAGCAGAAATACACCAACATCGGAAGGATGACATTAGCACCTGCACGTGTTCAGAGCAGAAGTCCCTCAGCTAATACCCAACAACAATCTCCTACTCAACGCAACACATGAAGTGGAAAGGAACTGGAATTTTAAGGTTGCTTTCCTTGCTCAGACAGTACCTAAGGAATTGGTCAGAATGTAGTTACTAACATTAGGTTTAAGCAAAGAGGAAAACTCTAAATGAGCTAGATAAGTCAGCTGGCACTCCTATCTGGAGGTTTGCTTATGATAAGCCCTCTGTCAAACCTTTCAGCTGTTAAACTAATTCATATTTGCCATTACCACACCCTTCTGCAAATATTTTGATGAGTTTTGCAATATGATTCTTTGGGCAGCCACCCAGCTTACATAACCCTGTTTATATTGAAGAATAAACTCTTCCCCGATCTGCTTGCACGTAAACTAAGCTTCCTTTTGACTACGCCTTGAAGTCAAAGTCAGTTCATTTTCAAGCATAAAAACATAAAAACATGAGAAAAAGGAGTAACACCTTACATGCTTTTTAATATTTTGGGGGTTTTAATGACCCAAGCAAAGGAAAGCCACAAGTGATAAACCTGGAGCAAACTGCAAACCAAATCATATAAAAATTTATGCAGAAATACAGTACCTTTCATTAGAACCAGTAACAGTTGGTACAAAGTAGACAAGAAAAGGAGAGAAAAAAACACACCTTAATTTCCTTTATCATAGAATTCCTGTGCATCTGCAGGTACTTCACTTTTACCAGACATAGTAGCTAGTAGAACATTTCTCTGGTAACAAAACCCCTGACAGCAAAATCTCCTTATATTATACGGTTTGCCAGCAGTACTACCACTAGTCATACACATGGTGCTTTAAAATTTAAAACTGCCTTTATAAAGCCCTCACTGATAAAGATGTTGATGCAATAGAAAATATCAGCTCTTGGCAACATATAAATGAGTAAAGGACATTGACTGAATAGCATTTCAGGTTTAGGCCTTGAAGAGCTCCTCAGAGATCTATGAAAGAACAAGCTGAAATCACTTGTCCTTATTTTAAAAAAATCTGAAGAATCATGTGTTTTAATAAAAAAAAAATATGACCAGCTTGTTTCCTTTAAGACTATTTCATCTTATTTATTCTCCAACTTAAATATAAGACAGCATTAATAACAGAATAGAAAGATGTCTCTGTATGTGTCAATTTGTGTCAGATTAAAGCACTATAAAAAGTTAGCTTAACCAATACCACTGAATGACCATTGGATCTCACGATACTCAGACACAAGGTTTTGCTGTTTTAAAAAGAAGATATATGCTCAGGCTACTAGATATTTATTTATAAAATGCAACATTCAGCATCACTTTTAACTCAAAATAACCTGTGATTTGCTGCCACATAGAGCATGTTCTTTTTGTATTTTAATTTTTTTTTAAATACTGAATATTAGAAATAAAATTTTGTTAATGACAATCAGTTCAGGGATTTTTATTCTCATTATTGCTCTACGAAAAAGTATACTGGAGACATGCCAGTCTCTAAATTTAATCCACCACAGAAAAACTCTGAGACAGCAAAACAATGTTAGCTCTCAAGAAGAGGTGAGAAGCTTCAGATGGTAACAGCTTTTTCTTCTCTCTCTCTCCTCCCCCCCCCCCCCCCCCCCCCCCCAGTAATACAAGGAGCTTGACCTAAACACCTTGGGTTTTGTAGGTCATACTTTATGCCAGATTACTCAGGTAAACTTTCTCAAAACTACTATTAATCTGGACTAGTACTTAAGGCTGACAAACACACCATGTCCTGTAAATAAATAAGGAAAATGACTAGTGTGTGTTTTCTCACATTTATAAAGCAGAAGTATGTCTGGTTAAGTATTTACATACCTCCACATTTTTGTTTTCCTTAAATTTGTTATATTGATAAGCATGTAACAGATAAGCAGCAGTGGCAGTTGCACTATGGTTAATGTACTACTCATATTTTCTTTCACAATAAATCCATAAAAGCAACAATCTTAAAAATTTATTTGCCCAAGATGAAGATAGACATTTTGATCTTTTATGTCAATACTGATGACTAAAGAGACCATCAGAGGCACTGACTGTTTCTTCTTGCGCCAAATTTGTTTCTAACATCTACCAAAACAGACTTAACATAAGAAAGCTAGCAGTAGAAGACCATTATGTGCTGTGGCTAATTACAATCATGTCGTTGATGCAGAACAAGTCTTTATTATCGGATGATTCAGTGCAGTTCCATTATTGACTGCAGAAGCATGGCATCAAGCTGAAGCAATTACCTTCACGTCAATAGAGGTCTCTTCCGTCATCTCAGAATTAGATGGAAATCAACCAATGTATTTTTCATGTTTGATTTTATCTCATTTCTTCTGCTCTCACTTGGAAGCATTCTTGAATCTTTAAGATCACCAGGTTCTAGCAGGATCTTCTGACAAACAATTTCTTTTTGAAGTACATTTAAGTAGTTTTAAAAATCACTCATGTTGCCCAAGATGATCTCTGAAATTTTCTTTTTCTTTTCCCATCAGAGCTCTCCCAGGTTGGTTCTCACTAACACACCAAGATCAGTCTTGGACTTTCTCAGAGAACAGTCTTGGAATTTATTCATATTATTGTAACGAATCGCAAAAACAGGGAAAGGAAAGCTTACACACATCTTTTGTTCTCCAGAAATACAGGGCATTCAAGCCCTGATGACCCTGAGGTAACTTGGCTAGGAAGAGGTCCCTGAGTTTATGAATGAGCACAGTGGTCAATCTGCAAATCCCATACCAGCCTGGAAGGTGTGCCTCAACAGAATACAGGTGCTTAAGGCACTACTCTAACACTGTCCACATTCAAGTCTAACTTGGAGAACCTACAGCAGATTCACAGAATGGTCACCCTCTCCTCTCAATTTTAAGCCATCTCTTTCCATAGTTGCTTCCAAACCTGTGCCACCACTTTTTCCTTCTTTGTAAGTACCATATAAATATGCAGTGCTATCTCCAGTTCTCTAATAATTTCGTATTTCATAAACTTACAGACCTTTCATTTCAAACAATTTTCACATTACTCCTTTTTCTACTTTCCTGCCTCTCACTATGTCTTACTCAGTACTTTCACTGTTCACCTGTGGGAATTTGGTAGATAAGAGGTTAACAACACTGATGACCTCTTATCTCCTGTGCAAACCCTGTGGGGGGAGAGCCAACAGGCTGGTGTGAAAAACAGATGAAGGAAGGATTTCTGTGATGGCAGGATGGCCCTGTTTTGGCCCAAAGTCGCAGGAATGTAGGGATAAGCAGATAAATGGCTTCAGCACAGAATCTTTAAGGCCCCAGTGCCCAGAGTGAGACCTTTTGCTTAATTATCCACAAAATTTAATATTAAAGTTGACACCCCTAAGTATGATAATGAGCAAAATGAATAACATGGTAAACATATATGACTATAGCACCAGACTCTCCACCCAAATCATGCTAAAAAGTCACCCCAGGGAGGGGATCAGATAAGGTTAGGATATAAGGGGCAATATGAAGTGTACCTACTTACACCTACACACCTATACACATACACACGATCGAGAGATCTCTCAGAGGAAGAAGAAACTTGAGAGCTAGAAAAGACAGTTGACGGGCTGTGCTCCTCTTCCTCTACCAAGACAGGGACACCTTCTTAGTAAGTACTGCACCTTCACCTCTTGCTGAAAAAACACCTGGGATAGCATTTATTAATTTACTTATTTACTCATTTATTCATTTGTTCATTCATTGTAGCATTATTGTAGCATATTAGCACTATTGCAGCTAGTGCATTTATCAATGGCAATTCCGAATCTGTTATACCTGTCACTTGAAATAAATAATTTTATCTTTTTATTTTTGCTAACTGTCTCAGTTAAAGTTCTTTGCGGAGCTCTGAAACAGGCAAACATTGAACTGTTTCAGTGAAGGCCTTTAGCAGGGCCTTCAGAAACAGGAAATCAACTTTACAGCTTTGCGATGCTGTCCCAGTGAAGGCCTTTGGTAGGATCTGAGACAGGCAAACGCTAAGCTGACTTAAGAGTCCTCAGCTCTGAAACAGAAACAAAGCTAACACTCTTTTAATGTGACACCACCCTACATTTTGTTAAAAACCTTACAAATCATCAGAATTGTACCATCAGCTAGTTTCATAACAAAACAAATAGAGACAGGTATCGATGCATTATGAGGAAGACATCAGGTGTTGCGAAATTTAAATAAGTACTAAAGACCACAAGATAACATTAACATTCTTTACCTCACTGACCAACAGAGAAAAGTCAACAATGCATGAACTTGGAAAAGAAGTGATGACCAAATCAGATTTAGAAAGACACAATTCTTGGGGATGGTAAAATCACAGACTAAAAACTCTTCAAATCTAAAATGCTGGCATCCATCGGTCTTCAAAAACTTGACGGATAATTGCAAACTTAACTAATCCTATCAGGAATGCTACTGAGCAAAGGACGTTACAAAAAATCCCACAATCAAATTTCTAATGATAAAAAATTACTGCAGGCTCAAAGCCAGTGGGACTCCCATACATTAATCTGAGCCATGTTGAAACTGTGTCAATTAACAAAATTCCAAGCTAGAATTGAGTTAATGGAACATATGTCAGGAAACTAAAATAAGTATTTAGCTTAAGGTTTTAACCAAAGTTTGTCTTTTTGACAGAGTATCATTCTTTGTGCTCAGAAGCAGGCAGACTGCTCACTCTCTTTTTAGCATACTAAAGCTAGATTCCTGTCATCTTAATGCAAAGCTATGCAGCAGTGGTAGACAAATCAGGTAATACGGTATTTCTTAGAAAATGTGGTATTCAAGCAAGTAGGACAAACCATAGGATCAGCTTAATTTTCGACCATTCATTGGTGGTCAAAATGATGATTATGGAAAATATGGCTGAACAAGGAGGAAATTTTTAAGCAGCTGGAAATCTAAAGGGATCTAGGATTCTTAGTTGAGCCTAATATCAGATCATAGAAACTAGGAGACTGCTGAACTGCACTAGGATCTACTTCAGACACACTTTCCTTGCCCAGGATGTTAAAGTGTTAACTTAGATTATACAAAGTCACTGCTCTTGAATGAAATATTCCTGAACACCTCAAGTTTGAAAGAGAAGCTTTAGTGAAAACAATTCTCAAAAAGTGTCATTAACATTTTTCTTAATTTTTTTTCCTTCCAAAGCTGTCTAACAAGTCAATTCTGTTGTTTCATACACCACTTCAGCTGAGTAAGTTCCTGAATGAGCAGGTTACCTAAAGAGGTTATTACAAAACACCTTTGGAAATTGTACAGGTATCACAGCAGGCTTCAAGAGCAGACAACTGAATTTAATCAGTGTAACACCCCTGGAAACCCTGCACAGGAGTCAGTGTTGCTTCTAAGACCCCAAGAGTTAGAATATGGCCAGCAGTATTCATACAGAAAAGGGGAACGGAAGTGCTTTACACGGCATCCTAGCTCTAAACTTACTTTAAAAAGTATGGAAGACACAGTGCTACACTTGAGAGCTCAGAACTTGAACAGTTTGTGCAAACAGCCTTTCAGTTTAAGGGTTGAGAGAGACAAAAATTAAAAAGTCACTATCAACAGAAAGGAGAGAAGGCAGAGTAAATCAACGGTTATGAGAGACTGAAATAAGAGACAGAAATCCAAAGGCATGACTTTCTAGTAGACAGAGTTCATTGACAGAGCATTTCTTTTAACTGTTAGTTCCTCAGTCAAAATCCATACTTAGCCTGGTCTCAAAATCTTTAACTAAGCTGAGCTGGAGGACCGGGTATTTTGAAAAGAAAAGTGAGAAAGTTCCTAAGAGAAAAATAGTGTACAAAGGAGAAGGTATGGCACGTGAAGGCAGAGCTCGCTGCTGACTGTAGTATTTATCAAAAAAATTCAAACTGCTTCTATCCAAGGAATGAGCTATTTCATAGATACAGGGTCTAAGGGAAAAGCTACAGCTGTTCTTAAAAAAAACCACATTCAAATAAACCCCAACCACAGCAACAAACCTCTGCTAAGAAACTCCATGATGAAACATCAGATCACGTTCTAACTGTTCAATGCCAAATACACACTGTAAAACTTAGAAAACAGCAGAGCTTGGCAGTCAGCAGAACTCTTGAGAATAAAACCTTTGTCTGTCCTACTACAAAGAGCCACAGGGGTCTCACTGCATCAAGATTTCAACAGCATTTTTCCTTCTGTTCTCTGATCTGAAATCATAACATTAACACTGTAAAATAATACCTGTTATTTTTTTTTCTCTAATCTATCTACAGCATCTCATTATCAGTTCCACTCATCTCGGTTGTCTTCTCATTTTGCCTTATCTCACCCAGAATCTTTTAAGCTATGGAACAATTGGCCTAGGGTTATTATACAAGACCAAAGCTCAATGGTGACACAACAGCTTTAACCCCAAGCGATTTAAGCATCCTAGTATAAAAATACATAAAAGAAGTTGGGCACTTACCTTTTGGCCATTTAAGATAAAGTCTGATAGTAACCAGCTTAAGAAGTAATAGTTTATAACAAAAAGTCAGTATTTGAAGAAACTGGGGATGGGAGGGGGTATGAGGCGGCAGAGGGCACATGCACAAAAGCACACTAAAGAATGAAAGCGATGACCAGTGAGTGTTTTCATTTAATGAAACTGGCCAACTTGCTTTCAGGAATAACTTTAAGATAACTTCAAAAATGAGTAAAGTCTTGGATGCAGTTCTTAAACTAATGTTTGCTGACAAAAATGTTACCATTTAACATTTCACATGAAGTGCAAAAAAAAAAAACAAACCATTTCAGACTTTTCTCTTGTTTTGAACTTCTCTATAATAGCCATTTTCCAACACTGGTTAAATGCCACGTCAATGAAATAATTCATCTAGTTTTCCATTACATATTTTCAGATATTTAGCACAAAAGTTGTCAGTTATATGCAGTCTCTTACCTTGAATGAGTGGTATGTACCGTGCTAACAGCTTTGCTCTTTTCTTTTCATATCCTTTCTGAGTTATGTCTCCTGAAGAAATGAAGAAAAAAATTAATATTGTTTTGAACAGTTTTTAAAGAAGCTTTCTCATTTTCATGATACCTACGATTAAACTTACTAACTTTGAATCAGTCACATTAGCAACAAAGACCTGGGCATGTTAGAGAAATTCATGGCCATACACATACTACCAATGCAGCACTATTTGTGAACATGTGACAATGAGTGTCTCAGAGCTATACAACAGAAGAAAACTGGTTTTGTCTGCAGCACCTGTGTTGAACCTGGTTCTAGAGATATTCACCATAATGGAGAACCCAGCACAAAATATTTGCAGTATAACAGAAGCCAATGAAGCTGACAAGCCTGTCTCTGCACTGTTCTGGGGCATAAGAAATAATCAACATACTAAGGCTTGAAAGAACATTCTCTAGCACACCTGTGCAGTCCCTTTCAAACCCTAGACCATGTTGCCCACTCTGCACCATGCAGCACAACAGCCTCCGCTTACAAATTCTAGGAAGTGATAATCTCCTTCTAACACTAGTTTTTATTCACAGTTGTCATCCAATATCCTGTTTTAAAGCTTATTGCAGACTCCACTAATAAACATGACGTCTTTTCACACAGACGAGAATGAAAGGAAAACTTCTACAGAAACTCAAAATAAGTTTTTGAAACATTTCAGAATACGTACTTCCATGATTCTACCAAGATGAAGTGGTTTCATGCAAAACCAGCAGTAAGCTTAGTATAAAAAAAAATGAATTCAAATCCCACCAAAATTGTACAAGCTTTGTCCATTTTCTAGATATCAGCACAGACATGAAAACAGTGACCTTCAATAATTTCAAACCACTCCCACCTCCCAAAATTCACGCTTGCTTAAAGACAGGGAGATACTATGCGGTTCCACTAACAAAGTGAACTTTTATCCCTCCGTACTTGGAAAATGCTTTACATCAGCATGAAATATAACCGAGATTATCTGATGATATTTTTGAAAACATATCTAAGTAGAAGGTGAATTTTAGAAATGTAGGCAGATAATTAGCTTGACTTTAGTTAGGACAAAAAAGTAAAATTCTACATTTAGATCTGTGCTTCAAGCTCATTCATCCAGCAACATATTGGTGAAAGAGCATATAAAAGAAAACTATGGAGAAGAAAAAAAAAAGGCATTAATTACATACATATGCATTAAGTAAAACAGCCTACCTCTGGCCATTTCCTTTCTGCCAAACCTGAAATATTTCTCCATCCTATTCACACAAGTAATCAAACCTTAATGTCTGGAAACCATAAGAGGAATAAAAAAAAAAATTAAAAAAAAATCAGTGAGTCCCAGCACTCTTGTTACTTGAATGGATTTAGGTATTGCATTAGGTATTTAGGTTCTCTCTAAAGTCTCTCTGACCTCAGTCGTCATCTGTGCAGTAAGAGCTGACAACACGTCCCAGACCTGGGACTTTGCTAGGTACCTCTCTTTATCCTTACCCAAGTTTTCTGCAGGCAACCAGCAGAATCCAGAGTTATGAAGGCAATCCAGAGAAAGACAGAGCATGATTTACATGGGATTCATTCCCTTTGGACATGAGGCTATAAAATTATATGTAAGATTCTATGTTACTAGTAACAGTCATTTTTAATTCATCCAGTCAAGTGGCATGGCTTGGGTATGCAAAAGCAAAAACTCCTTCTCCTCAGTCAGATTTTCAACAGGAAAGTTCTTACTCTGGATTTTAAATGTTTCTCAGGTATTTGCCCTAACACATAAGGGTTGGTTCTCTTTTTTTTTTTTTATTTAATATTAGAATCACAGAACGTGTTAGGTTGGAAGGGACCTCTAAAGATCGTCTAGTCCAACCCCCCTGCAGTAAGCAGGGACACCTCCCACTATATCAGGTTGCTCAGAGCCTCATCAAGCCTGGCCTTGAATGTCTCCAGGGATGGGGCCTCCACCACCTCTCTGGGCAGCCTGTTCTAGCGTCTCACCACCCTCATTGTAAAGAACTTCTTCATGATGTCTGGTCTAAACCTACTCTGCCCCACTTTAAAGCCATTGCCCCTCGTCCTATCACTACATGCCCTTGCAAACAGCCCCTCCCCAGCTTTCTTGTAGGCCCCCTTCAGGTACTGGAAGGCTGCTATAAGGTCTCCCCGGAGCCTTCTCTTCTCCAGGCTGAACGACCACAACTCTCTCAGCCTGTCTTCATAGGAGAGGTGCTCCAGCCCTTTGATCATCCTCGTGGCCCTCCTCTGGACCTGCTCCAACAGGTCCATATCCTTCTTGTGCTGAGGGCTCCAGAGCTGGACACAGTACTCCAGGTGGGGTCTCATGAGAGCAGAGTAGAGGGGGAAAATCACCTCTCTGGATCTGCTGGCCACGGTTCTTTTGATGCAGCCCAGGATGCAATTGGCCTTCTGGGCTGCAAGCGCACATTGTTGGCTCATGTCCAGCTTTTCATTCACCAGTACTCCCAAGTCCTCTTCCACAGGGCTGCTCTCTAACCCTTCATCCCCCAGCCTGTATTGGTAACGAGGATTGCCCCAACCCAAGTGCAGGACCTTGCACTTGGCCTTGTTGAACTTCATGAGATTCACATGGGCCCACTTCTCAAGCTTGTCCAGGTCCCTCTGGATGACATCCCTTCCCTCAGGCACATTAACTGCACCACTGAGCTTGGTGTCATCGGCAAACTTACCGAGGGTGCACTTGATCCCAATGTCTAAATCATTGATAAAGATACCGAACAGAGGGACACCATTTGTCACTGATCTCCATCTGGGCATTGAGCCATTGACCACTACCCTCTGGATGTGACCATCCAACCAGTTCGTCATCCACCAAACAGTCCACCCGTCAAATCCGTATCTCTCCAACTTAGAGAGAAGGATGTTGTGGGGGACCATGTCAAAGGCCTTGCAGAAGTCCAGATAGATGATATCCAGAGCTCTTCCCTTGTCCACTGATGCAGTCACTCCATCACAGAAGGCCACTAGCTTGGTCAGGCAGGACTTGCCCTTGGTGAAGCCATGCTGGCTATCTCAAATCACCTCCCTGTCCTCCACGTACCTTAGCATAGCTTCTAGGAGGATCTGTTCCATGACCTTCCCAGGCACAGAGGTGAGGCTGACAGGTCCGTAGTTCCTGGGGTCCTCCTTTCTACCCTTTTTAAAAACAGGTGTAATGTTTCCCTTCTTCCAGTCACCAGGGACTTCACCTGACTTCCTTTTCAAAGATCATGGAGAGTGGCTTGGCAACTACATCAGCCAATTCCCTCAGGACTCCGGGATGCATCTCATCAGGTCCCATAGACTTATGTATGCTCAGGTTCCTCAGGTGGTCATGAGCCTTGCCTTCACTTGCAGTGGGAGGGACTTTGTCCCGCAGGTCCCCTTCTTGCAGTCCTTCAGCTCAAGAGGTGTGAGGAGAGAGGCTGGCAGTAAAGACCGAGGCAAAAAAATTGTTGAGAACCCCATCCTTCTCATTGTCTGTTGTTACCAGTTTGCCATTCTTGCTCATCACAGGGGGTACAGTTTCTTTGACCTTCCTTTTCTGGTTGACATACCAGTAGAAGCCCTTCTTGTTATTCTTAGCATCCCTTGCCAAGTTCAGCTCCAGCTACGCCTTGGCTTTCCTGACCTCATCCCTACATAACCAGGCATCCTCTTCCCAGGATACCTGATCCTGCTTGAACTGCCCGTGCAGTTCCTTCTTGCCTTTAAGTTTGACCAGCAGGTTCAGTATCATATCCCCTCAGGTAGGGCTGTCAATTTCCTGTCTTAGGAAGTTATCGTCGAGGCAATCCAGGAACCTCCTGGGTTGTCTACAGCTCACTGTGTTATTTTTCCAGCAGATATTGGGGTGGTTGAAATCCCCCAGGCACTATGAGAGCCTTCAAGTGTGATGCCTCCTGTAGCTGGAGTAAGAAGGCTTCATCATTAGGCTCCCCTTGATCAGGCGGCCTGTAGTACACACCAACCACAAGGTTCTCCTTGTTGCCTCGGTCTCCAATCTCTACCCATAATCTTTTGACTTCCTCATGGCTATACTCTAGGTACATCTCTTCACACTCTATCCATTCCTTAACATAGTGCGCAACACCCCCACCCCTCCTTCCTTGCCTGTCCCTTCTGAACAGCTTGTAGCCATCAATAGCCACACTCCAGTTATAGGATTCATCCCACCAGGTTTCAGTAATGGCCACTATGTCATAGCTTTCCATCAGCACCGTAGCTTCCAACTCCTCCTGTTTGTTGCCCATGCTACGTGCATTCAGGTAGAGGCACTTCAGTTGGGCTGTTGGCTATGTCACCTTCTTAGAGGAGCATCCCTTGAGGTGTTTCACAAGTGTTTCCCTATTGACTCGAACTACCTTAGAAGCCCCTGGCTCATCTCCATAAGACTTTGACTGTGATGCAGTGTCCCCAGCATGACTCGAGGCAAGAGGCTGAAGGCCCTTGCTAGCACCCCGTCCCTCTAACCCTGATGTGTTAATCCCACAGCTTGTCACAGACAAGCCTGATATTATTATCCCCCTCCCCCTTCACATCTAGTTTAAAGCCCTGTTGATCAGGCTTTAAATCACTTGGGCGAAGACCCTCTTTCCCCTTTGAGAAAGGTGTCTCCCATTTGATGCCAGCAAGCCTGGTGCCACGTAAGCCATCCCATTGTCAAGAAAAACCAAAATTCTGGTGGTGACACCAGCCACAGAGCCATGTATTAATAGACTGGATCCATTTGCTCCTTCCAATGTCACTGCCTGCAACTGTAAGGAGTGAGGAAAAAATAACCCGTGCCCAGATTCCCTCACCAACCTTCCCAAGGCCCTGAAGTCCTCTTTGATTGCTCTTGGACTACAAGTCACAGCTTCCTGTCCACCTACATGGAAGATCAATAATGGGTAATAAATAGTCTGAGGGCTGTATCGAGTTAGGAAGTTTCCTGGTGATGTCCTTAACCTGGGCTCCAGGAAGACAGCAGACTTCCTATGAGGAAGGTCTACCTGGCATATTGGACCCTCTGTTCCCCTCAGAAGGGAGTTATCAACAACTATAACCCTTCTCTTCTCCTTGGGGATGTGGTCGTGATACAGGCGGTACACCTTTCTGACTGCGGAGGCATCTCTGGTGTAGACTGCCCATCGTCCGCATCCTCATTTGACTGGCCTTCCTCAACCAGAACCTCATATCTGTTGTTCAGAGGTACCGGGCGGGGACGAGGTGGGCAAAGAGGGAGTTCGCCTGCTGCCCCAACCATGAACTTCCCTCACTCTTTTTATTTAGGCTTCTGCCTGACAGGGGCAGGATACAGGGGCCTCTTGATCCTGATTACTTTCTGATAGGTGCTCCTGTTTCTGCTTCAAGGAGGGCAAGAGCCTGGCTCCACCAGTCTATTTCTTCTTCAGCCTCCCTAATGCTCCTTAACCTTTCAACTTCCTCTCACAGCTCTGCCACCAGGCTGAGCAGACTGTTCACCTGTTCACAATGCACTCAGCAGTTCTCATAGCTGCCACCTGTTACCAGTGAAAGGCTCTGGCACTCCCTGCAGCCTGTGACCTGGACTGCTGTATATGTCTCTGGGAGCTCTGTCTGGGTTCCCACATGCATTCTGGCTAAGGTTGGGAGCACAACCTTCTGCCAGGTGAAAACCATAGCTAACCTCCTTCTGAAAGGGTGACTGCCCTTGTAGTGGTACTCCCAGGTGATGCCCACTTGCTGCTTGCTTACTCAGTGCACAGCAACCTGGTCACTGTGCTCCTGAAAGGCCTCTTTTATGAGGTGGAGGCGGGGGGGGGGCGTGGAGGGGGGAGGGGAGTGGTCCCAGCAAGTACACCTTGTTTAGATCCGCCACCAGGGGTGCTGGCTCCGCCCACACCTCCACAGCAGCCCACCCACCTCCCACTAGACCAGGTTGCTCAAAGCCCCATCCAGCCTGGCCTTGAACACTTCCAGGGATGGAGCATCCACAACTTCTCTGGGCAACCTGTTCTAGTGTCTCACTACCCTCACAGTAAAGAATTTCTTCCTAATATCTAATCTAAATTTCCTCTCTTTCAGTTTAAAACCGTCACCTCTCCTCCAGTCCTGTCCTATCACTACAGTCCTGGAGTGCTTCAATCATTGCAGGTATTTTAAACTACAACCAAGCAGAATCTATCAGTTTTCACTCATAAACCTGTGTAAATATTTCACATAGAATTGGGGCACAAGACAGAAATTCTTCGGTTACCATTTTTCTTGAGCAGAAATTTTTTTAGCAGAAGAAATATATAGATATATAATTTACATATATATGTTTTATAATTATATCAAAACAAGAATGAAATCAAAACAAAACAAAAATCACAAATGCCCAAGCAGATTTGTGTGCCTGGGAACAGCTGATCAAAATGACAAATTACACTCTTTCAGTAAGTAATTTCTATAAAGAAAGAAAAAAGGATATCAAAAAAAGATGTATCATTTTCAGTAACAGAGGAAAAAAACTAAAACAAGAAGCACCAGCAGAAAGAGCAGTTTATCTTAAAACATTAGTAATTTGTCAGAGTAAAGTAATCTCAGCAAATGCTTTAAGTGACAAATGCTGTATGTAACATAAATTTGACATACCATAACTTCAGTGAGGACAGTAATTTTCACAGCTTCGTAAATTATTCAAGTAATCCTTAAATCAAACCTCTTTGCAGATCAGCTACCTTGCCAGGTATCACTCAGTTGACGAGGTACGCCATGGAAGCAGCAGACTGGGTTGAAAAGAGTCTCTCATCTAAACCAGAATATCTCAAACTTTGGCATCTCACTGCATTTGGAAATTCTTTGATTTTGCTGGAACGCTGTCTTCAAGAATTTTCCTTGAATCGTATTAAAAAAAAGTCCAAAGTCAAAAGCATCTCTGACGACTTTTGCAGCCCCAGTGGCAGGTCAGACTTCTTTGTTCCTTCCTCAAAAGCTTGGGGGTGGATTCCTCCTGATAACTGCTGCCCACCCCCTCACACTCAGAGCCATCATTTAGGGTTCTTTGTGATCCCTCACCTCTTCCAAAAAAGAGCTACTTAGTCACATCTGGCATGTTGGGGCCACAGCTGCCGTTATTTAGCCTGTTTCTCCCTAGTTATTAGATTACACAAAAGCAATATGAGCTTCCTCAGTCTCAGCAAATCAGCTGGGAAGCTGGACAAAGCTAGATACTGGGTCAAGCTGTTAGTTCTCTGCCTGGAATATATGACATATTATAAAATACGTCAGAGGCTCCAAGAAAATTAATCTAGACAGAGATGAAAGTGTTGGCATTTCTTAAAATGATCTATAAAAGTTTTCTTAATTAGTGCACAAAGAATCTGTCATGCAGTTATCCCAAGTCTACCCAGGCATATTTTTATTTTACAACATTAGCACTACAGCTAACAGAATCTTAATGCCAAATTAACTAAATAAATATTACCTACATTTTACTGGGTTTTCATGAATTATTTTTCATTGGCTATCCCCTTGCTGGGTTCAACAGTGTCAACTAGCTTATTTTCAATTCTGAAAAAGTAGGTGAACACTGAGTAAGTGCTTCAATGCTCTTCAAAACCACACAAATAGGTAACAAGCACATGCTTTACTGCCAAGATACAGCTGCCATGCCTCATCACATCACAAAATCCTCATCCTGCAAAATCCTCACTTTGTTGTAATCTCAAGTGTTTTATGGTAGCTCTATCCATTGGATAACAATGCTTAGAAAAAGGTGATTTTTTAACTAGGAATTGGGCATATATGAGCTATATAGTTCATAAATAAATACAGTGTCCCTAGCAGAACATTATTTCCTTGATCACCACCAGAAAAGGACACCCACAACTGCAGCAGCCTCTCCTCTTTAGTGCGTGAAAATGCAACGGTACACATCCAGTGCTCCAGCTCCTTTGTAGCTTTGTATCTCTGCACTGAGGAGTCCTTGAAGGCTTCTGATGGAGAAGGGAAGATGAGCAAGATGCAGACACTGAACAGCTCACAGAAAGGTGAGCTTGCTATGAAGCGAGTGACTTCTCCAGTCCTTAAGCAGCAGTTTGCACTTAAATCCTCACTGGGAGCATCTGTAAGAAACCATGCACACCATGTTGGCAACAGGTGTTAAGAGTCTGTTGTGTTAACACTCCACAAGATGACCGTGCATACCATGCAGCTAGGCTCTGTGAGAGCCTAGTACTTGCTAACGATAAGGAAATGGTTCCAGGTCACCAATTTGCAGAGGTCAAGAACAGAGACAGTCACAATCTCAGGTATATCAACTATTAACAAATCACTGTAGAAACTTTTGCCAGTTCCTCCAATTTAAAGTGAAAATCAAGGGTGTGAACATTGGCTTCAGCCTGCAGAGGTAGTTCTTGGATGGTCTGAAAAGGTAAGCAAGTTGCCAGCCAAAACATAACTCAGAAGTCACCTGTGGAAAAATTTAAAGTAAATTTCCAGTGTTTTCTGGGGATAGGCTGTCACTGTATTTGAATGGTTGGTGGAGCTGGAAGAATCAATTCAGCAATCATCATTTCTAATTCTACCTCTTAGACCCACTTGGTAAATATCTTCTTAAGTGAAACAACTCACCAAGCTTTATTTTGCATCATCCTAGCAATATCATAAAAGGAACACTGCATCGCTATACGATTTTGACTCAAAGAAGTCTCAAAGAAATGAAATCAGAAACATCAAAAAATTTTGAAAGAAATAATTACTCTGACATCTGTGATTTTTGTCCACTGTGAAAGCAAAAATAATCAAGGCATTTCTAAGAACTATGATGAGAGTCAACAATAAGGAAAGCCAATAACATTTGGTGTAACAGCTGGGGAACTGAAAGATGGTGCTGAGCAACACTGAACTATGCAGCCAGCAGAAGAAATGGCTCAGCTTCTCATGTTATCTGTCCTCCAGAGTAAATGATGTACCAACCAGTCCCGAGAAAATTGCTGATAATGGAAGCACACAGGAAGAGAAAAGAGACCTCACCAATACAAAGGCTGATGACAACAGAACCATCAATGTATGGTTCGTCTCCCATGCTGAGAGGGCAAAGCTCTGAAACAACAGCTATTTGAGTATGAAGACCACAGAGATTTAAAATTGAGAAAACATGACAGCAAGATAAAGCTGTTTGTTCATCAAGGGGGAGATGCACAGCAGAAGCAACATGTAATTCCTGAAATGAATACTGAGTCATCATGGTAAGCCTGATCTATATTCTCAGTCATATATGATACAACTCAAGCAGAGTCACATGTCCCTTGTTACCCAGCTTTCAAACTCCAAGGTATGTCATTTGTTACAGCACCCTGGTAGCCAATACCAGTTGCTGATGTCCTGAGGAAGAATAGGGTGTGGTGCTGAACTACAGCAGGATGGTTGTATTTATGCTTAAACTTGTAGTCACAAACAGGACCTTGAAGAAGAGGAGGAAGAGGAGGAACAATTCTCCTGAGTGCTGAACTCCCTCAGCGGGCATGGCCAAGTATCATTGGGCATCCTCATGTTGAGGCATTGAAAAGCTGGTGAAAACAAACAGCTGTTCCCCTGTTAACACCTGATACCAAAATAAAGACCAAGTCATGAAAAAGCCTGCCAAGGTCGTCGCTTAATTGAAATTAAAGTGTCAAAATCAAATATTACAAAGGTGCTTCCAAAGTCTAGCATTTTCTTTTGAAGACGGTGAAACCAGCACAACTGCAACCCCTAATAAAGGGGCTGATGAACGAGGCCTCAAGTAGCCAAGCCCACTGCACCATTAGTGAAGAAGAAATGTTCTGCTAAGCCTTCACTGTGGTATTGCTAAACTTATGGACGACAGGACAAACACCAGAGTTGTAAGATTATGATCTCATGTGCAGGAGTACTTACCACATGGGTGAGAAGTGCCACACTATCCAGCAAAGGAGGGAAAGCAAGAGAAACTGGAAGGTCACAGTCCTCACTGGGATTAAAGGGCAGAGATGACAGTCTTACTGGCTTGGAGGGGTGGGGAGGAACCACCACCAAAACCTTACTATCCACATAAAGATTTGAAGACTTTTCCAGAATATCATCATACAGCTTACCTCACTGTTTAAATACATTTAAAGGCGTGACCTAGCAAACATTTCGAAAGACACATGCCCTTCAAAGCCTGCAGACATGTCTCATAAGAACATGGAATCTGACAGCTGTGAGTAGTTCTAGGTAGAAGTATGACCTTGAGGAAGAATATGAACCAAAGTTCAAAATACAAATCCTTAAAGAGAAACTGTGGAAGTATTGGAATGGAAGGGTGAAGGTTAAGAAAAATTTGCAGATATTAAATACTCTTAAGAAAACTGGAAGTGGTTTGGGGACATTTTCTCAATATACACACCCATGACCTTCAAGCTGGGCTGCAAGGCATGCCATCAACAGATTCTGCCGAGTGACAGTTCACAATAATTCTTACTAACTCTCAAGTTTTAGTCACTGCATAAATCTAAAACCAGAACAACTCTCTCAAACCTACTATTAGTGCCCATTGCAAGCTTTGGTTACCTGCTACACATTCTTCTCCCAGATACCACACTTGTGTAAATAAGCCAAAAGCCAAACCGATCAACAGGTGGTAAAGGAGCTAGAAGATGAAAATCATTACTTGCAATTAAAGAAAGGGGTTTGGACCTCCAAACTATGCAGAAGCCAACACTTGCCGTCATCCATGAAATATGATCTCTGGTAGTCTGTGCTGTTTAGATTTGATAATCAAAGTGTTTTGGGAAAAAATTAAAAAAATAAATAAAATTCTTCCATAACTATCACTTAACCACTGTCTAGAAATTAGTGCACTTACACAAACTGGTCCCAAACTGGATCCACATCAACACAGCTCTTCTATAAACCATGGTGGGTTTTTTTTCCTCCTTTTTCTGCCAGCTGAGGAACCACCATTTTTTTCATGGACATAACAGAAGTTTACCACTGGATTCTTTCCCTAGTAGCTGAATTATTAATCAACAGCACGTTGATAAACCAGCAGGACATCTATCTGTAAATAAGTAATCTATTAAGTAGTCTTGGTTCTACATATATATATGAAATAAGTGACTGTATTGGTTATGCTGCTAAACTCAGTGGTTTGAGGGTTTTTTTGGTTAAGAGTGGTAAGTACATCTGTTTCCAATTGTTTGCCCTTCTATAAAACTCATGCTTTCAATCATGGCTAAAATAAGCACTTTTAACTTGTCATTCTGGCATGCAATTTCTAGTGAAAAGTCCCATATTTTTTTTCTCCTCTATACAACACACCTTCATTCCAAGACTCATTCTATAGCACAGTATTTCAGCCACAGCTAAGCTTATGTTCACGTTGGTTTTGAAAAGCATAGAAAACTGCAGCCGCACGAGAAGCGGTTGAAGCTTTATCTTTAATATCCAGAAAAGAACACTTCTTTACATCTGTAAGTTTGCAAAGTGTTCAAACAGCAGTCCTTTATCCTGAGTCATTGCTATTTTCTGAAGGGGTATTGACTGATGCCTTAATTTAGTTTGCATATGATGAACTGAGTGAAGTGTGAAAGTATCTTGATTATAAATCTTACATGTTATACAAATCTGTTTAAAATGGAAATAAGTGACATCTGATCATTCCATATGGTGATGTGTTTGACTAATCTCTACTTCGAAGATACTATTTTAAACATCCTGAGAGCATCAAGATGCCTTTTAAGCAGTATTACAAGTGTAGCACAACTTCACCAAAAATGCACATTATTGGTAATTTCTAATTTGCAGCAGGATTTTCATCCATTTGACAGAATTTAAGTTATCAAAATACAAATCTTGTCTGCATGTAAAAGTAGTAACACGGAGAAGATACACAACTACTCAAATTACACAGTTTCCTTAAACAAGGAAATCACTGAAATATCAAGTTCTAGAAACTAGACAAATACTGACTAGCTAATTGCATGTATCCTAATGCCAGAAAGGGAATTTTACCTATATGTTAGTAGCAGAAGACTAAGTTTTCCACTTTGTGCACAATTAGTAATGGGACTACCTATTTTATAATACTGTTAATTGCCTAGTGTGCTTTATCTTGGACTAAATTTAGTCTGATCAAGCCATTAGGAGCTTTCCTATTGGAAAAGCAATACTAAATGTTAGAATTAGAAAATTCTATTCTGACACATTTATATACCACCCTTTCACCTCAAAGTTTCAAAGCAGTTTCTAGACAAAGGCATCATTTACACTTTACAAAACAAAAAAACCCCAAGGTGAATGAAGAATGCAGTACAGCAGAGATGAGAAAAGTCTATGTTATTCTGTTATTCCATGTTATTCTGTTCTGCACAAATCTACATTTGTAAACTGTGCACCTAAGTTGACAGGTGAGAGAGTGGCTCCTTTTTATATGTTGAGCTCCCGGTTTTAAGCCGTTATTTGCTTCATCTGCCAGGAGTCAGCATCTGACAGGGTAAAACAAGGTTAAATAATTGGATCACAAAGGCAACCTGGCAACTTTACAGGCTCAGTTACCCCAATTAATGAATTGTTCTTGTATTGCTTCAGTAAATCCTTAAGCTTATTCCACAGGGAGATAAGAAAAGCTCAAACTCTACCACTTCTAACCTATTAGGGCTCTCTGTAGAATATAGAAACAGACTGACAGATGCCAGTTATACACACATCTGCAGGTGTACCAATCTGACTCTGGCTCCTGCTCTTATAATTATTTAAAAATTAGTCCTGTTTTACATAAGTTGAGATGTTTCCTTTCAATGAAATGTACTCTCATCTACTATTGCACCAGAAGGACAAATGAAGAACCATATTCATTAAGCTTGTGTTAAGTTTGTAATTCCACAGTGGATACAAGCTTTAAAATACAATACCCCCTGCTTCATAACATCAGGCATTTTTAAGTATGAAAACTGTTTTTGAAACACTCAATTGATACTTTCTGTAAAGTTGATTACAATCTTCACCCAGAGGTTATGAATAAAAGTTATCAAACCAGATACACCTTTCATATCTCATTATTATGCAATCACGAATGTTGCCATCCCCTTTAACAAGCTGAGGAAAGCTATATGCGGGGGGTGGGGGGGAAGGAGTGGTGGAAATCATGTTACACAGGGAATGCACTGTCTGCTTCCCACAAAAGCCAACAAAAGTAGTTGGAAAAAAAAAAACCAACTGACTAGAAGTGGTCAGGCAGATCAACGAACAGTATCTTTTAAAACCTGAGTTAAAAGTATTTTCTGACACAGTTGAAAATTATTTTGGTAAAATGCAGAAATGAAAAACTTTGGAAAGGATGTTGTATGCATGCAACGTGTCCCCCTTTTAAACACTATTAAGAAAACAGTATTCCAAAATAACCAAATTTTCAGTGTACTGCAGAGATGAATACATTCAGATTTTTTGCTTGTCGCTTCCTAGATGCATCAAGGGATACAACATGAAAGTAGAATAATTATGCCTGGCAAGTAGTAATCAACCATTATAATGAATTAGGCCAGAACCAATTGTCTGAACCAAGTCATTTCAACCTGAAGCATGAACTGGGGAGGGAGGGGGAAGATGCTTTGTTGCTAGGTACAAAGACATTTCTTCTTCCTTCACTCGGTTGCATTGACAATTTCTACTGTCATAACACCCAGGAGAAGTCTCAAACCAAAGTCTAGTCCATGGTTACCACAAAAGACTCCCTGAAAACTGACCCCAAAGATGCAAATCTAGAAACAACCAGATACAGAAATGCGGGACCATCAAGAAAAAAAATATTCAATAGTACTTTTTGCAACAACTTTAATATACATTCCTTTCCAATAATGCTATGAAGAGAAGAAAAGTATTGATTGGTTAGATAGAATTTTTTCTGTGTAATTCTGTTAAGACAACCAATCACAAACAAAATTCATATTTAACTTCTTAATAAATGCTTTATATCATTAAGTCATCCCTTGCTTTGAGGAATGTGTGTGTAAAAATAGAAGAGGATATATGCACCATTTAATGCTCTTTGAAGCTTTTAAGTTCTAACTCCCTTAACTCCCTTTCTGATCTAAGGAACCCATTTTTTTTCCTTCCACATCTTCCACACGCTCATTATGTAAGACACAGTGATTAATGAGCAAGATGAAGATATTTCAGACTATTAAACTTCTATGTCTTGTATGAAGAAGCTTATACAGGAGACATCAGTTTGCTACCAATACCAGGAAACTTAGTTCCTCAAAAGTAAGATGCTGACGTCTTTCCAAATGTCTTCATATCCTTAACTTGATGAATTTTCCTTAGAAAAACACACATATATCTATTTGCTGATGGAGCTCTGCCCAAATAGCAAGAACAAAAAGTTGTCATTTCTGCCAACTGCACTTTTTCCTCATTTGCCTTCTTAGAAGAGCCGAAGGAAAGACAAGTCTGTAGTCTTAGATGCTCAAGCCCACAACTAGCACCCTGTTTGAGGCTGAACGTAACACACTGCTACTGCTGAGGCAGTGGCTAACTAGCATATTTCCATAAAGTAAAGTTTGTTAAAAATAAAATTAGTCTAGTTGTAGAACGCATCATTTTTATTACATTAAGTACTGAACACAAGAAACTTTAATTGGCTGGCCAAAGTATGTTAGGGAGAAAAAGTGAAACAACTCCATCAACAAAACAACACAACCATGTTTCTAGAATTTCACATGCAATAATACCCATAATCAAAGGCTGCCATGTGTCTGAAAAACACTCTTTTGCACTAAAATACCCCTAGTTACCAATGTAACAATGACATAAAGGAGGTTCAAAGTGACTTGTAGAAGGGATTCTAGTAGCACCACTACAGCAATAAATCTCCTTTCCAATGAGTGTCATTATCAATTAGGTAGGAGGAAAAAAATTGCTGAATCTATTAAACCCATTTAATTCTACCAAAATATATCTGTTGTCAAATTAATGCACTCTGTAACATTCTTTTGTATGGAAAACTGAATATTCAACAACTGAGAAAAAAAAGCTTAGAATAAAACTTTATTTGACCCTGATTCATATTTACTAGAAAAGTTCCTCAACTATGTACACCTTTTCTTGTCTTTCCAGAAGTCCATTTCTTTCATTTCTGAAATAATTTTAAAATCTACATCTGTGGATAAGCCACTGAGTAGGACTGTATCACTACTCAAACCGTAGCATACACTGAACACACCACCTGCTGAAAAGAGCTTTTTCCTGACAAATTGGCTTTCACACAGTTCACTTAGAAGTGACCAGAAGAGCCAGCACAAGGGGTCAGCAATCCTCCATGAACAGCATTAAGGACTTTTTTGGAATAAACTGGCCCAATCAGGTTTTATAGCTATCATGTTAACCCAATATATTTCAAAGTACTGCCACGGGCTTAGCTGTTAAATTACATCTTAGTTATTGGTGAAGACCTACTTCCTTACTTAGGACTGACCAAAACCTAACTCTTACTTGGTAATTTTCTAAATGTAATATGAAGAGCAGGTCAGCCAATTTCACCTGTTTTTTATTCCAGTATGTAACCAATTTTTGTTTTAACAACTCTGGTAACATTGTTATTTAATTTAACAACATGTAAAGCCCAGCCTTTGCAATAATAAAATTGAAAGTTTTTTTATTTTATAATTCAAAATGACTGATGCGTAGACTTCAGAACAACAAGGCAAAGAACACCAAGACTTCAGGCAATTTACCTCATCAACGTGACTAACTACTTGGCTATGCCTGAACAAACATTTGCTACTCATACGGTGTGCAGTCTGATTCACATCAACAATTCTGTGTTTTTTCTTTGATTTGAGCTATTTCTTTATCAGAGAAACATGTTCAGTGTAATCTAATCCACTTTTAGAAGCTGCAGATGACTGCATTAAACTTCAAAAATAAAAATAACATAGCAAGAGTAAGGAATGGACTGGCAACTCCATTAGCCAGCCAGGAAATCAAAACTGGGTGGACAAACCCCACAATAAACTGGAAAAACTGGAATGGTGTCCTGGTTTGAGTGACACAGGACTAATTTATCTTCTAATGCTTGGGAAAACTGTACTTTTAGAAGACTCTAGTGTCTGAATTTTTGAACATATTTACTTCATAGAAAGCTAGGCTATGTAGGTTTCAAGGTCTCAGTGCTTTCAACTTAGCCAGGTGCAGGGGATGAGGAAGAGCAAGACCCAGGCACTCGTCCCAAGCTGGTCAACAGGATTATTTCATACCATGAACATTACATTCAATATAAATCAGAAAGCTTGCTGAGAAGTTTTTTCTCTTCTATAATGGCTGCAATCCTGCGAACTTCTTGCCCCCATGCCTGACCCCTGAGCCCTTCCCTTCCTCCTGAAGCTGCAGCACTCGCAGCGTCCCACATTTGCTGTCCACTGCTGGGAATGCACCGCTTCTTACTCATAGAACTGGCTGAGTACAATCCTTGTACGTTTTATATTAGTATTGGGATCAATATTGGTTCTTTAGTTAATGTTAATCATTTAGCCTTATTCTATTAAATCTGTCTATATTTCAGCCCTCAGGTTTCCTTCCTTTTCACCAGTTCCCCTTCCCAGGTGGGGAGGGGCCATCAGGTGATACAGTAATTGTCTGAACAACAATAAATTGTGGTGGGTTCCTCAAACCATAACACTTGGGAACTTATATATCTACTACACCTGTCCTCTTCTGTTATGTACCTGCTGACTTTGAGGAGCCTCACCTGCCTCTCCATTTTCTTTTGCACCTTGTCCATGTCCATACCATACAGCTTTATCTAGAGCTTATTCCAAACTTGGTGTGCATATTTTGTGCTGTTATTAATGCAAGTGTTGTTGAAAGGACATTTAAATGTGCTGAAAATTATTTCAGTTCTTTAAGAGGGTGGCTGAGGAGGCATACAGCAGCATAACCATTTTTCACCTTGGCAAGCAGGCAAAGGGTGGGGCTGCACAAGGCAGGATTGCAGCTGGAAGAGACAGACCAGCCCCCCTTCAGCATGCTCCAAATGACTGCTTCTGACACAACTCCGCACCAGCTCTAGTACTCAGACCCCTTCAAAACCCGAGTAAGGCTAACACAGGAAATAAAGTTGTTTTACGGAAACAAAATTGTTTTATGGAAACAAATGGGACAGGTGGGGAGAATTAGTTTTTTGTTGTTGGTGTGGGTTTTTTTTGTTTTTGTTTTTTGTTTTTGTTTTTTTTTTTTTTTTTTTTTTTTAAGTGAATGATCTGAACTGGCTCACAGAAAGGTCTTTAGAGTCTCATACATAGCATACAGGATAACATCCTGCAGCCCAGAGCTCAAGAGGAAATACCAAACAGCAAGGGACTACGCTGTCCTCAGCCAATGGTAAAATACCTAAGTTCTTCAACTTCATAGCAAACAATTATGTTTTCCTCAAGCTCTTTCATTACTACCAGCTCTCCCCCACAGCTCCTTAACAGTGATCACTATTAAGTTATTACTAATCACTTAATCACTTCAAATATCTTTATTAAAATAAAGAGATTGCAAGCAATTCTGTTAAAACAGTACTCATCTATGAACTTCCTAAAGTTCACATATTTGATGCCAAACAGTGAAGCCTATAGTACAATCTCCTCTCGAATTCCAGCTCCGAGAGTAAGAGAAAACCACCATACACAATGCTATCCAGTACTAACATAAAAGTCTGACTGCTCCAAATGCAGACAAACATTAAAGTTACAAAGACAAATACAGGAATTCAAAAATATCAGACTTAAGCTTGTCCATTCAATACAATGTAGTCCCTTGAACGCAAGCACTGGGAAAATCTACCACATTCATTTTTCAACAAGATCTCTGACTCATCCAGTGCATTGAAGAAACATTGTTCAATAAACAGAATACTTAATGGGTTTCTGTTTTGTTTTTTAATTCTTTTGCCTAGATAGGAAAGGCTTCAGAATGCAAGAGCACATGAACAGGAAGGTCACGGTTGAGGGTACAGACAGGATGTACTTGTAAAGGAGGAATTAGGCTGGCACTACATGTTCAAACTTTTTCATCCTAAACCAGAAAATTTTTATTTGTTTATACTCAAAATGGTCTCCTTCAGATATGTTATGTAAAGCCACCTGCTTCTAAATTCAGATTTAGTCTGAGAGTGGGTTTATTTCAAAAGTCTCACCAAGACCCCCAAGCAGCACCTCTCATCGGTGTTGAGAAGCAGCAACAACCTGTTAAATGCTTGGAACTGGATGCAGTACAGAAAGCAGGACCACAAAAGAATTTAAAAAAAAAAAAAAAAAGAGACATCATTGCTTGCACAGAAGTTGATATCTTTGAAGATAACACCTGGATCTTGTTTCATCTTGTACGGCCTGTAGATATCTGCAGAACAAAGCTGTCTACTGGTAAGCTGTTTTTTACTCAGTCTCTTACACTTAAAGTTAGGAGACTGAAACAAACATTTCCACGTGGGAAACTCAGTAGCAGTGAAATTGTTGTAGTTCAAAGCAATAGATTTTGACATTTGCCTCCAAAAGCATTGGCAAACCTAAGGCACCACTGACATTACCCTTCCAAATGCTCTGTTACAGAAGCATTTTTCAGCTTATTACAAGGTTACGTTTAACAATAGCACACTAAACTACTTGATGTGTAGACCCACTTTAGTAAATCTGTAAGTTTCTGAACAAAGATAAAAACGTCAGAGGATCATGCTAAAGGGCTGTTTGCTTTTTCCCCTCAAAGTTAAAGCAAATGGGCTTCCAGGCAATGTAAGAGCTCATGGATGGAGATCACAGAAGATGTGGGAATGAACTGCAGCACAAGGGAGAGGGCAACGTAATGTAGATGACGTCCACTCCATTTCGTGTCGCAATACTTGCTTCATCTAAGTTTACTTGGCATGCTATTTGAACTCTATTTCCAACAAAGAAGTCCACTTGTTTAAGAACAAAATTTTTTAATATATATCTGTTCTACAGAAGTGCTTATTAAACAGATTTCAGCTGTTTTATTTCTTAAGTATCCAATGAAGGCTGAATACTGCGTTTTCAGGAAAACGCTACGAAGCTATGCAATCAAGATTTATGTTTTTTTGTCACCAGAAAGGACTGAGGGAAATGACATAATACAAATGACAAAAATTGACTGTTCTGCCTGAAAGTTATGAATCTGAAGTTATTTTCCCCCAATATAACAGTCACTACATAATACAGAGTTATGATTTGACACCACCTCTTATGATGGCGACTATTTCAATTACCACCAAGACTTTTAAGATTTTTGAGCTAACAAATTAAATGCACTAGCATTTTTAAACTGACACCCCAAATCATGTTTAAATTGTTTGAATAATTGGTTTAAACTTTCATGAGATAAAGCTGTTCCTGTTCACAACAGACAAATGCTTCAGGGCTCTACATTATTTTAGACTGGAATAAAGAAATCCCTACATTGCTAATACAAAAAATACAGATACTCTTAGAGCTAAGGATTTCAAATAGCTTTAATTAGTCCCTGCACTTTGATGATGAGAAGACACTTTAATGGCCTTACTGCATTTTATAAACAGCTGTGGAATTTTAAATGAATTAAATTCCTGTTAATCTAATATGTAGAAGCTGCTGATGTGACCTGTACAAATGCTAAGTTTCACTTGCCTTGCCCGTTCCTCTAACTTGATTAGGTTTCTCAAGTTCCCCAGTCTTCTCTCTCCAGTCTTGATTAATATGAGGGGAAAACAACATCCACCAGAGCTACTACTTATCTACCATGACTTTTATTAATTCATTAAAGCATTTTGCTTTTTACTCCTGGAAATGTTAGACCCTCCGGGGGTCTGGTAAGAGAGTTCTAAAATACTATGTCACCATCAATTTCCCCATTATCCATTAGTCTGGCAGATTTAAATGAATCTGGAAAGTAGCCCAACACAATTTTCTCATAGAGAAGTTTAGTCAGCATTTAGATTTTCTACTCCTGAAAAAATCTGTGTAGTGTAATCTTTGTACTACTACATGCATACATTTGCACAAGACCTCCCTTTTGGAAATACGACTCCTTTCCCAAGAAAATTGTCTTGGTGTACCATTATCAACAGCTCCATTTTTCACCTGAAATTCTGCAACTTTAAACTTTCCAATATCCCCAATCTGCAAAGCTTTTCTGATTTTTGCATATGTTTTCATCCTGTACGAAAACAGGTGAATCTCAATAATCCTATATTCTCTATAGTTTTGTGGCTAAATCCTCCCGTGCTTCAGAAATTAGATGCTCCCTTTTTAGTTTCTCGCAGGAACAAAGGCATTGTCTTGTAAACTTTTTCAGTGTATATGACTTCACCCATAAACCACGGTTTTAAAACACTCAAAAAACTGACACAAGTGGATAATAATTTCAAAGCATCATGTATTTCTATTAGATACTCAAGTGTTCTTCCAACAGCTAAACTCATTTACTCATGAACTTAGACAGCAATTTTAGTTTCCAAATTATGAAAGATATTTAAAGAGTTTAAAAACCTAAAGCTTTTACAGTCATTAAGGTTTCCTCCCCCATTTTCTAGAAAGCAGCATTACTTTAACCTTTCTCCCATAAGAAAAAAAGACAAATCAAGAAATTTTGATTACTCATGTCAGCCATCAGTAACATCCCTGAAAAACTCTACAACTCATTGCAGCTAGGAAAGGGGGGAAAGGAAAAAAAAAAAAAGTAATTTCATAATCACTATTCTGCATGCAGATTTTCCTTAAGGTCCTGTTGTTACTTTCTTTGTTGTAAGTAAGAATAAAATTCACTACAAAAGCTAGCAGTGAAGTCCCTTCCTGCAGGAGCTGGAAACCAGTAATGATATTAACATGGCATCATGGTCCAGTAAAATCTACCTGAAACACCAAGAAAAGGTTAAAGACATCAACATGACATTATTCTGCCAAGTGACAGATTTTACTTCTATTTTTAGGCCTCATTTTCAACAGCTCTCAGTCATTAGAAGACCCGCTGCTCAAAACCTCCTCTAATAACTTCCTACGTATTCAAGACTCTCCAAGAAGTGTCACATGAACCTAGTTGCTATTACCGAAACTTGTTGGGACAAATCCCATGACTGGAATGCTGCTGTTAACAGCTACAGGCTGTTCAGAAGGGACAGATGAGGAAGAAGGAGCAGAAGTGTTGCCCCCTACATCAAGAAAAGGATAGAGTATGAGGAGCTGTCTGAAGAATAGCCATGAGCAGGTTGAAAACCTATGGGTAAGAATTAGGCACTGGGGCAAAAAAAGAGCCTTGTGGTTGGTCTCTACTACTGGCTGCCTGATTAAGAGGAGCGTACTGACAAAGCCTTCTTACCCCAGCTACAGGAGGCATCACGCTCGCAGGTTCTCATTCTTCTGGGGGACTTCAACCACCCCAACATGTGCTGGAAAAGTAGCACAGTGAGCTGTAGGCAATGCAGGAGACACCTGAACTGCACTGAAGATAATTTCTTAAGCCAGGTAATAGACAGACCTACCAGAGGAGATGCAATACTGGACCCGATGGTCACCAATGCAAGTGAGCTAATTGGTGACATCAAGATCAGAGGCAGACTGTGCGGCAGTGATCATACACTGCTGGAGTACGCAGTCCTGAGAGATATGGGTCAGGGGAAGAGTAAAGTCAGGACCCTGAATTTAAGGAAAGCAAAATTCCAGCTCTTCAAGGAGTTAGTCAATAGGATCCCCTGTGAAACTGCCCTCAGGGACAAGGGAGCAGAACAGAGCTGGCAGATCTTTAGGGAGGCTTTCCATATAGAGCAAGAGCTCTTGATCCCCAGGTGTAAGAAATAAGGAAAGGAAGGCAAGAGACCAGCATGGCTGAGTTGAGAGCTGCTGGTCAAACTAAAGGTCAAGAAAGAGATGCACAGGCAGTGGAAGCAGGAACAGGTATACTGGGAGGAGTACAGGGACACTTCCTGATTAAGCTTGTGACCACCTGAGGAACCTGAGCACACATCAGCCTATGGGACCTGATGAGATGCATCCCGGAGTCCTGAGGGAATTGGCTGATGTAGTTGCCAAGCCACTCTCCATGATCTTTGAAAAGGAAGTCAGGTGAAGTCCCTGGTGACTGGAAGAAGGGAAACATTACACCTGTTTTTAAAAAGGGTAGAAAGGAGGACCCCAGGAACTACGGACCTGTCAGCCTCACCTCTGTGCCTGGGAAGGTCATGGAACAGATCCTCCTAGAAGCTATGCTAAGGTACATGGAGGACAGGGAGGTGATTTGAGATAGCCAGCATGGCTTCACCAAGGGCAAGTCCTGCCTGACCAAGCTAGTGGCCTTCTGTGATGGAGTGACTGCATCAGTGGACAAGGGAAGAGCTCTGGATATCATCTATCTGGACTTCTGCAAGGCCTTTGACATGGTCCCCCACAACATCCTTCTCTCTAAGTTGGAGAGATACGGATTTGACGGGTGGACTGTTTGGTGGATGACGAACTGGTTGGATGGTCACATCCAGAGGGTAGTGGTCAATGGCTCAATGCCCAGATGGAGATCAGTGACAAATGGTGTCCCTCAGGGATCCGTACTGGGACCAGTACTGTTTAGTATCTTCATCAGTGACACAGACATTGGGATCAAGTGCACCCTCAGCAATTTTGCAGATGACACAAAGTTGAGTGGTGTGGTTGATATGCCTGAGGGATGGGATGCCATCCAGAGGGACCTGGACAAGCTTGAGAAGTGGGCCCATGTGAATCTCATGAAGTTCAACAAGGCCAAGTGCAAGGTCCTGCACTTGGGTTGGGGCAATCCTCGTTACCAATACAGGCTGGGGGATGAAGGGGTTGAGAGCCCCTGCGGAGGAGGACTTGGGAGTACTGGTGGATGAAAAAATGGACATGAGCCAACAATGTGCGCTTGCAGCCCAGAAGGCCAACCGCATCCTGGGCTGCATCAAAAGAAACACAGCCAGCAGGACAAGAGACACGATTCTGCTCCTCTACTCCGCTTTCTTGAGATCCCACCTGGAGCTGCATCCAGCTCTGGAGTCCTCAGCACAGGAAAGACACGGACCCATTGGAGCGGGTCTAGAGAAGTGCCACGCCTCTCCTATAAGGAAGGGCTGTGAGAGAGTTGTGGTTGTTCAGCCTGGAGATGAGAAGGCTCCCGGGAGACAACACTGTGGTCTTCCAGTACTTAAAGGGGGCTTATAAGAAAGACGGGGACAAACTTTTTAGTACAGTCTGTTGTGATAGGACATGGTGTAATGGATTTAAAGACGGTAGATTTAGACTAGATATAAGGGAAAAAAACTTTACAATGAAGGTGGTGAAACACTGTAACAGGTTGCCCAGAGGCGTAGTAGATGCCAGGAAACATTCAAGGTAGGCTGGATGGTGCTCTGAGCAACCTGATCTAGTTGAATATGTCCCTGTTCATTGCAGTGGGGTTGGACTAGATGACCTTTCAGGGCCCCTTCCAACCCAAAGCATTCTGTAATTCTATTCTACCATTCAATTCAAGAAGTAACTGGAATAGTAGTGTCTCCTGGTTGTCTTAAAAACCCCACTTCAATCTCTTCAAACATTTTCTCATACCAACAGAAATATTTTTTTAAATGCTCATGCCAGTTAAGCGTAGACTGCACAAACTAGGAGTTCAATACACAATTTAAAAATACTTGCACACAGTTGGAAACAAATACATCACTTCTATAGAAAAGCAAGTCCAAAACACGAAGATGAGTCTCAAAGGAGAAACACCAATTCCTATAATGTTGGTAATTCAGATTCAGGTTTATCATCTGAAGGTGGATATCAACATGATCAGTTTCGGGGTTTCCACATCCCCAGTCACAATGTAAAAGTGTTGTGCTTACAGAAATATCTCTATTTAAAATAATCTGAACCACATTTTGCTGAAGATATTTCTACCAATTATGCACAATAACATTATTTTCCAGTGAACAGTCATATTGTCCTCCTAGCACAAAACTAGGCAATGATCAGCATCAGTTAACAATTTTACTGCAGTCATTCTAACAAATATGATATCCAGTGACAATGACTGCAAAATAAGTTCTCAAGTTTTGAAGTTCAGAATTTCCCTTATAAAAGGGCATTGAAAGCTTATGTCATGTGATGAACACAATTTTGATAACATCAGTACTGCATGAGTCAAGAATCTACCCAACAATACCCTTCAGCCACCACAGGGAATTATCTCATTCCAATTCATAATCTCTTTTTATTTTGCATTGTCAAAACATTGCTTGTTTTAACACAGCAAGGCTATGTCTTGTTATGATTTAGCCAGTGTCACTTTTATTTTACCACAATCACTAGTTATGGCTTCAGTGAAAAATAGTCAGTAACGAAAAAAACATTGGGGAACAGCAAGGAAAGAACAAATGGCTCACAGAATACCTGTCAGGTATGTCTCTTAAGGAAAGTGTCTGTCAGAAGTTACAAGACTGCTGTTAATTCCCCCCCTTATCCAGAAGGGCTTATCCTGCTATCGCACTTTTCACTGTAGCACATAACCACATTGCAAATATGGCAGAGAAATGGCTATTGAGCTTCATGCATTAAATCATACTACAAGAGATACAACCTACTCATTTACAATCTTTGATCGTTATTATTATAAAAATATCCACATGCATTTAACATAAAGTAACATTAAACACGCATGAATGCCCATGATTCAGTTTATTGGGCTTCTCAAACTTCACCAACACAGCAAACACGATTGAAGCACTGCAGAGTACAGCTCAAAGTTAAGCATGAAGTACTTACTGGTTCACATCACTAGTTACAAAATAACCACTGAAGAAAGGTAAAGCCACCAAAAGAACTCGTGGGTTATCATTAGTGCTGAAGACTTTGGAGGGAGCTGGATAAAACAAGACCAGGCTCTTTCCAGCGTCAAGAAAAATCTACTTGTTTGTAGCACAGCAGTGACCAAAGTGGCCTAACCACAAAAGGAAACAACCCAAATAAATAGTAAAAGCAACCCTGATGCAAGAACTTCCCAAGTGGAAGATGCAATGAAGTGTGGTAGGGCACAGAAGACACAGTGATCGCAGGAACAAGTTGTCAGATATGAGCTATGCACAACTTTTGTGTATTTAAAATTATTTTTAAATTATTTTTTCTCCTCTGGATGCTTGCCTGAAAAAACTGGTCCTTCCAGGGAAGAAGGATAGGCAATATAGCAATTGTATAAGCACCTACTCAGCCACTGAATTTGTCAGATCTTATTTATATAGCTTCCATTTAAAAAGTACAAAACTTCATTTATTTCTTACTACTATCTACCATTTACTGGTTTTCACTAGGCCTTCTGCTCTTCCTTCTCTGTTGTGTCAAACCAGCGTGTAAGCTACCTTCATCATCACAACTATCCTGCTATGTCTTTACAACACATACTTATCTCAAAGTTAAGACCCATACGACTTACTGGGGTAAAAGTAATATAAGCCAGGATTTACACACAGCCTCCATTTAAAATTTTCATTTAAAATTTTCATTTAAAATTTTCATTTAAAATTTTCATTTAAAATTTTCATTTAAAATTTTCATTTAAAATTTTCATTTAAAATTTTCATTTAAAATTGTAACGGTAGTGTATGATTAGAATATCGAGCCATAGCCACAAGCAAATACAAAATATGAGGGACCCCTATGAACAGAAGTTAACAGTTTAAGATGGACAGAAACTCTCAGGAGCTGGGAATCGTGCTGATGCTTCTGCTACAACGCTGTCAGATTGGGGTTGATTATTCCATTTTTCAAGTAAGAATTCATAGAGCAAGTCTGTAAGCAATTTTTTTTGCCACCTATGCTGGAAAAGGAGAACAAGCGAAGCTCCCTCTATGTCATTCAGGATCTGGTAAGATCTGTGGCCTGTTAGCTAAGTGCATCTCGGAGGGACATTATTGACAGGGTTAGAAGTTATTCCAGGTGGTTCTGGTTCCCTTTCTGTTCCTGCTGGAAAACTGTGCAAGGTTTCTCTAGTTTAGAGTCTTTTGTGCCACATGCTTCTATTACCAACAATAACATAAAAATAAAAAAATTCACTTTCACAGAAAAAGAAAAGGGCATTAACCACATTGCTACCTTTTGTAGATCTTCATTTTATGGTCTCTGGAGCACCCCTGCCTGCTGTAGACAGCTCTGTTACAAGTATTTCCAGCACCCAAAGTTTTATTTCAATTAGCAGAATTTAAACATTCTGAAGGACCTCTGAAAAACACCTTTTGTTAGGAAGGGAAGGTTCTCATTTGCTAATGGTCAGTCTCAGGTAGTGATAAATTTATAAACTGACATCCAATGGAAATAAAAATAAACCAAATCAGAACACTGTCAATATCTGCTAAACCCCAGATTTGAAGAAAACCATGACTGCACTCATTTAGGCAATAGCTGCTGACGCAGCTAATGCTGGCATCACAAGTTTTAGAAGTCTAGAAATATATGTATAATTTATTCTAACTGCTAAGTTAATCAGAAGAGCATTTCCTGTTTAACAATACCCATTTCCTTAACACATTCCTTCATCCATCACACAATAACATTGGTCAATTATTAAAGCAATGCTTTTAACAGTCCGGTTTACTCCATTATTCAAGAAAAGTAACACAAGACCTCACAAACAAGGCAGGTGTAGCTAGAAAGGGAGCACAGGGGCAAAGGCAAACACCGCCCCTACTTCCGCACTATTGCTCAAACTGACATGTCCAGTTATGGTTTTGGATTTGACCACTACAAAATACATTATTTCTCAGTTTATCAAACTGCTCAAGGACAACAAACTCACAACCAGCAAAAATCTGACACACAAACCCACAACAGCCAAACTAATCTTTACCTCACTGGTGTCTTCTGGGTAAATTGTAAGTGTAGCCCAAAAGTGAACTGAGACTATGTGGAGTCAAACCGGGAGAAACTCCAGAGTGAGAGTCCTTGACATGCAAGCTCATTGAGCATCAACACACTTGCACTAGACAAAAGGAGGAGGAAAAAAAAAAAAAAAAAGACCTCTAGCTCCTGTTTAAGGAGTGACTCGAGGTTCATCAGCTTGACTGCTAAAAAGTTTCAAGGCCATGAATTTTACTATGCACATGTATAACCCAAGGGCAGTAGAAACAAGGCAAAGAGAAGAATGCGCAGTTCCAAGAACAGCCACTGTAATTTCCAAAACATGTACCACAACTTCCAACTAGCTGGTTTATATAGTTTAAGTTTCTTAGTGATTGTTACTTAGTAAATGAAAACTTAAGAAAAAAAATTACAAAAAGATTCCCAAACCTAAGTACTTACTTGCTTCAAGTACTGTTTCTGGAAAAAATAAAAGAAGGAAAAAAATCTTTACAGAGCTATCTCTGGAAACAATGAATACTATTTGCAAATCGAAGTAATTCTCACCAAATACAAATTATACACAAACATTCGTAATGAGAAACTTAAAATATTATTGTTAAACAACATTATAAACAAACATTTTTCCCCAGTGATCCCAAAATGTCTTCTCCTAACCCTCCTTCCCAATGTGCTTCAATGACGCGATACGTCTGACATGCTTTCTTTGCAACAACAAGTTCCTGCATTTTCTTAACATTTCTTATTCCTTACAATGTAAGGTGGAGATGTCATATTGTGTGACTTTTGCAGAATTCAAGCTTCATACCAGGAAGCAAAATGATCTTGAAGACAACAAAACACAGTGGCATACTTTTTCCTTCTTCTTCCTACTTTATTACAGCACACAGATTGTTTTTGCCAAAAAGAAGTCGAATCAAAGACCAAAGGTAAAAACGCTACCATCATCATGGGACACAGCATGACACAGTCAGCTGGAAATCTTCCTTGCTTTGTTACCTTGGGATTATAATTACAAAGCTCCACGTTGGCAGAGATCACCCCAGCTCAGGGGACAGTAACCAGCAGGAGAAGTATGCAGTGCAGCATTGCTCATGTGTAGCGTGCACCGTTACAGACATGGGATGGACCCACCAGCACATCCAGGGCAGGGAGGTCTGCTGGAGGGTAATGTGTCAGCATGAACTTGCAAGATAACTGAGAATCTAAAGCTTGTTGAAGGGGCAAACTCACTGCTGCTCCCCCTGCCACTCCCCCAAATTACACATTCCCACTGTGGACTCTGCAGCACCTCATGCTTACCAGCATCTATGAGCTGAATCTGCTCTGCACAAAAACTTACTCATCCATAACCTTTGTACCATTCACAGGACTTCTCTTTTCAGCCTCACAGTTGTACTGCCATCCTCCATAGTACATAAGCCCTTTATTGTTGGCCTTGTCCTATGCAACAGGAAAAAACAGAATCGAACTCCCCAGCCTTCCTCGCTTCCAAAAAAGCTGCAGTTTCCGGACTGCTCTGCTGAAACCTCTTTGTGGCAGGAGAGGTTTTCAGTTCTCCATATGCAAAGAGCTTTTTCAAACCCTGTCTGATAAAATATTGAGTGCCTTGTTATTTTCCTTGTATCTCATTAATTGCACATCTGTGGAACACTAATGTATTGACGTTGCACCATGATTTATGGTATTTTTTTATATTTCAAGTTCTAGAAGGACTGCTATAACCAGCAAAGACAATGTTTCATTCCAGACTGGATCCAGAACGGCTCTAAAGGAACAGCAGTACAGATACAGGGAGATGCTGAAAAAATTAATTTTGGGTATGGATTCATGTTGCAGCTAAGCTGAAGTATTGGCACCCTCCTCCATCCTTCTCCCTCAACGCAATCGAGCTCTGAGCCCATCTGGCTATAGCAGTAAGCCAATTCAACTCATTAAATTGCTTTAAAAAAATATATATATATTCACTTTCCCTCATGTTAACTTGCTACCGCTGTACCACAGCGTCAGACAGGCACCAGAGGTAGCTCAAGATAAAGCCTGGGTACAGGAATTCCCCTTTTGGGCAACAGCTGTTTCTTTAGTTCAGCTACCTGGTGAAACAGCACCCTACCCAGAGCCCAGGGATGGACAGAAGCCCCTTACAGTTCTCTTCACAGCAGCAGCCAGAAAGCAGGGAAGCAAGGCAAGCACAAGATCCCCACTGTAAAAACCGAGACTCTCTTGTCTGCAAGATGGGAAATGGAAAGAACGAACTCCCACATCAGCAGAAGGCTGCCCCCAAAGTTCAGAAAACCACTACACAAAGGATAATAGAGCAGAAAGGGAATTAGCAAAATCCCAGTATTACGTTCTTTTCCAGTGGGAAGGAAGGAGCTAGCTGAACTGATACTGCCCATATATACAAATGCATGTGCATGCCCTTCAAACTTCATCATCAGTTTGTTAAATGCAGTCAGCAGTTTTGGCATGAGAGTCGAATATTGCTCTTAGGACAAACAAGGACATGCTACCCTCATAACTTTCTTGTGAAGTAGCTGTTTACTTTGAAAGGCACTTTAGAAAAAAAAGAGATAACCAAAAATGAAAAAAATAAAACTGAGAAAAATTAAAAACTGAAAAATTTGAGCCATAATGAATTAAAATAAAAAGCCAGAATAAAAGATTATCTGCATCTATCTTCCTAATGTTTCGTCAGCTATTAGTGTATTTTTAGTCTTCATAAATAGCAAATACTAGAAGAGACAGAATTTTATCAGACCTTTCATGCTGGCATCCAGAAGGAACACTGAACAAGCAATTCCTACTATTGAAGGGATGAGGCTCAACTATGTTGACCAGTTTTCTGACAAGACACGTGCTTCAACAGAGGAAAACAAACAAACAAAAAATCCTAACAGGTTTAAAAGAAAGCAGGTTATTAAAAAGGAGGAATTAATAAAATGCCCTTGTTGACAGGGAAGCCAAACAATGCTGCATTTTTCAACAAGCCTTCAGGGGAGAACCGATCTTTGCGTCCTGTTGAGCATTGCTGGGAAAACAGTGAGAAAGAACAAAGGTTGGAATAATCATAGAATCAAAAAATTGCCTAGGTTGGAAGGAACCTTTCAGATTATTGAGTCCAACCATCACTAAACTACAGCGCTAAGCACTATGTCTACCCATCCTTTAAATACCTCCAGGGATGGTGCCTCAACCCCTTCCCTGGGCAGCCTGTTCCAATGCTTTAATAACCCTTTCAGTGTAAAAATTTTTCCTAATATCCAGTCTCAACCTCCCCTGGCACAACTTGAGGCCGTTTCCTCTTGTCCTATCACCTGTTACCTGGGAGAAGAGACCGACCCCCACCTTACTACAACCTCCTTTCAGGTAGTTGTAGAGAGTGATAAGGTCTCCCCTCAGCCTCCTTTTCTCCAGGCTGAACAATCACAGCTCCCTCAGCCGCTCCTCATAAGACTTATTCTTCAGACCCAGAATAAAACAGTAAGTAGAAGGTAGAAGGACACGATGATGATTTGGAGGCTTTGATAATTCAGCTACACATTTCAGAGAGGTTCCCTGAATTCTGCATTGCAGAACTGCTTTCTTCAACCTTAGCACAGGAAAACCATACACTTACATCTTGCTGCAGATCTTCAAATTTGAGTCTGCAATCATCACTTCAAGAAAGCTCAGGAGAATTCAACAAGTTTACACTTCCTTGAGACCTACAAACCTTGTGCCAAGAAACTTTCAAATACTTTGATAATTCTTCCAAGGTAAATACACAGGTTCTTTACAACCAAATGATTGTGATGTAATCAGAGAGACTGGAATATTTTGCCTCTGTATTAACATATACATATAGTAAAAAGATATTTCTTCCAGTAACAGAACTGTGTGATACATTTGTAACTCAGCAGTATGAAACATCAACAAGCTGGCATCTTGAATCTCTGTGTCATGCTGTTCTTCGGTCCAAAAAATGCCCATAGCCCTTCATCAATGAAAACACATTTCAGAATAGTTTATTCCTTTAAAAATAATAATAATAATAAAAAAAATCCAACAGCTTCCTACAGAAACTATTTTAGCTAGCAAATGAAAAAAAAATAATCACTCTATGTTCTCAAGACTGGCAGAGCTTGATTTAGGTTTAAGAGGGAGGATAGGGAGGTAGAACACAGGACAATGTTCAACATTAACTTTATAAAGGTCTATTTACTTCATAAATACATGCACTTATGATTTTAAGGGAAGATTACTTTTGCATGAGAACAACAGAAAGAAAATGTATTTCCTTTAATCGTCTTAAAGTACAGGTTGCCATCACACTCCTGTTCCTCATCAGGATTTAACCTTCCTTGCCAAAGCAACATACGAAAGAATAACAAGGTTTAAAGACCAGCCCTCTGCCACAGAACAGCTGAATTTGGAAAGGACTACCTCAAGTTTAACCTAGTCCAACACCCTGCTCCCACAGGGTCAGCGAGAGCAGGCTGCTGAGGATCACATCTAAAGAAATCCTTAAGGAAATTTCTGACAAACATTACTTATGTCTTAGCTAGATAAAACCCAGCATTTTACAGTTATCATTATTGTTGCCATTCAGACCAGCAAGGAATTAAGGTATCTCCCAGAAACATAGTGAGTTGCCACTTAAGTCTTTAACCCCAATCTCTTGACAACTAGAGTCTACCATTCAACACAGAATTGCTTCTGATGGAGAGTATTTTATGTTCTTCTACTCAAACACAGGGAAGAGAATAATTTAAACACTGATTAGCTACATCAGAAATCCAAAAGACAAAAAAAAAACAACAGAAAAAACCCCAACCACCTAACTGGTCGAGTCTGATTCTGCTTTGATTGGAAAAGTTGATGACCTAGCATTTCCAGTTCTCCTGGTTGTGTATTTTCTGTTTCCTCATTAACAACACAGTAGATTTAGTCCTTTTTCTGGAAGCCCTTAAGTGCATCTCCATCACTCTTAAGTTGGAAGCCACAGACGTCAAAATAAGACTGCATGTCCTTATGTCTTCTGCTGTTTCTCACTACTCACAGGACTGCTTTCATCAGAAGCAGGTGAAGATAAAAGGTGTAAGGATGCTCTCAGCTAAAATAAGACACCTTGCTCATCCTCCCATTTTCCAGAAGGTAGGCAAAAAAAAAGGGAGGGGGGGGGCAGAAAAATACTAGGAATCAGAGTGAAAAGAAGGTGCATTACAGATTAAAACCACAGTCAATCATATTATTCCACTACCACGACTGAACTTTCCAGCGTGGTTGCTGTTAATCTTTAAGGCCAACCCAAAAAGAAGCCCCTAAAACAGCTTCTCATTACCTTCCAAAACAGAGGGGAAAAGAAAAAAATAAGTTCTACTCTAATCATCCAGCACATCAGACAGAGTAAGAAAAAGAAAATGGGTGAATTTGTTTTTCTCTCACAATGTAAAAGGGGTGCATGGGACTTTGAACTCTTCACACCATCTATATTAACTGACATCTCTCTTAAATTCCTAGTTTATTAACTAATTCTACAGAGGACATAGTAAGATTTGGGTAATAAACTCAACTATAGTGCATTCCCACAGGTAAATGAGAAGTGACAGTCTTCCCCCTTTTTGAGGAACAGCCTTTTCATTTGAAAAAAAATTGTAGTGGTGCAAGCGTAAAAAAAAAAAGGCAGTAGTAAAAAAGTGTAAAATTGTTTTTCATCATAGTAATCCAAGTTATGAGAGTCTCAGTTGTTACTGTTACAATTATACTAACGTGAAGGATTAACTCTGAAACACTGGGAATGGTGCCAATTATGACATCTAACTCAGTTTAGAAAAATACCTCACACACATTCTAGACAGGACAGCTTAACCTCAACAGCCACTGTCAGCAAGTACAACCTTTACAATATCATGTGGGTGATGCACAGAATGGACACCAAAATGTATAGAAAAAACAGCTGCTGTCACCTCAGTGCCAGTAGCCTGGCTCAACTCAAGTACACCTACTTAGCCCAGTAGCAATGCCTCTCTCCTCCACGTCTCCTTTCTTTTCATGCTCTATCAGCAAACTAGTTCACAGCTACGGCAAGATTCAATGCTTGAACAGCTTTCAAAATGTGCTGTGGCCGAAAGGAGCACAATGGATGGAAGCATCCCACATACCAGGTATCCACCTACCAGCCACCTAACTGGACTGTCTTTATCTCACAGACATGTAGCCTTCAAATGAACTTCAGTCCTACCCCAAAGAGTAAGAAGATTCTGAACTCACTTTCATAAAGAAAACGGCATCCTTGACCATACCAAGTAAGGACGATATTTCCACTTTACAGGTTAATAGCAATGGTACCATTAAAGCTGTCATAACCAGTAAGGAAAAAATAAAAATCTTCATTCCAATCACCACCTTATTAGACAAGTTAATTTGTGTTTTCCACCATAATCAGAAAGTTTTACTTGGAAAAAAAGGGGGTTTTAAAACCAATCGAGTTTTCAGCAGCTACTGTTATAAAATAAAATTTAGTCACAACCAGAACACAGCTTCAGAAAGCTAAAGTCATATAGCCCCCATTCTTTAATGACCTGGACCAGCTGAGCTGTCAAAGCAATGGGACAAGACAGAACAAGCACAACCACTTCACAGCCAGCCTGTCAATGGCTGCAGATGACTTTGCATCCCCTGATGCCATCAGTGAAACAGAAACGCTCGGACAGCTGCTCCATCCAGCAGTAACACCTTTTGCCCGTGAAGCCCCAGAGCTTCACCAGCTTTTCACAGCAGGCAAGAAATCTGCTAGGACATAAACACAAAGAAAGTTCTGGAGCAAAGGCCTATCACCATGAAGGCATCAGCTTTAATCTCCTAGAAGATATCCTTGAAGATGGCCGTAACTAGAATTCCACAAAGACATTCACTGTGTTCATTTTAAATATCAGCAAATTAAATCCTCCACCTGTGACAGGCTATGAAAAGCCCCCCCTTTTCCTCAAATAACTGAATGTCTCCCTAATAATAATTCCATAATACATGCATTAAAGAACATAAACCTAAAATGACACGAGTTGAGAATTTGCTTAGAGACCCACCAATGAAACACTGGACTCTCACAAGGTCAAGCCATTCTAATTAGATTCTCTGAATATTTCAGGAAGGTAATGTTAGCTATATCATTGTGTGGTTTTACAATCAAAATCTGTCAAAGCAAAACCAGCTTAACTACAGGCACATTTTGATAAAAAGGATTCAAATATGCTTGTACCCATATAAGGCACATTTGAGTTGGCTACCAGTTGTTGGCTTATACACAATACAGCATTAAAGCAGCAAGTATTCATAATGACAACAAGAGTACCTGACTTCCAGACAGGGCTGGCAGAAAGAGCTAGCCTTGTTCCGTCAATTGATAGTTACCAACAATGAGCCCTCAAAGTCCTTCTTCAGATACCTGACACGACCAGAATTAAAGGATCCCTTGTGTATGGTAACCATGAAGCATGCAATGCCAACCACTCCTTGCCACAAGACTGTTTTATAACAAATAAATAATGAGAAACTTGCTTCCCTTCAAACATTGCGTGACTACTTCAGTCACAAACCAGACCTAAGGATACAAACTAGCCTGAAGGATGTCAGTCAGCCACTTTCCCCAGACCTGTGCTGGGTGTAACATGAGAACAAGCTTTGTAGACTTACTCAGTCCCCATGGGCATTTGGCAAGCCCCATGTACTATCACACAATTAACAGTTTCTGTTGGAGAGGCCCCAAAATTAAGCAACAAAGATGCTGCAGGTCAAGTTTCACAGACTACCATCCACTCACCAAGCACCTATCTATCTCCCCTGTTTCAACAATTCCTCTCACTGACAGCCTCAGATTATATTTATTTGCAAGTATTGAAATGATCGCAAAAGTGGTAAACAATTGCAATTTGCCGACATACTTTTTGAAGACTTCCATAACAGAAAACTACCACTTTAAGATCAGAAAAAACTTAACACGCAAATATCATGCTTTATCTTAAGGATAATAGGTTAAAGTAACTATGTGTCTCTCTCGTCCTCACCTGATTTCACACACAGTATTTTAATACCATATCAGTACTGCTAGTGTATCAAAAGCAATTAAGTTAAACTTCTTTTCAACTGACCACTACCTTTAGTTTTTATAATAAAGGTGCTCTGCCTAAAACAAGTATTCTATTATCAATTTATTTTTAAAAAAACACAACCAGACTGTTACTATAGGCTAATACTGGCTAGCAGTTATTACAAAAAGTATTTCCTGGAGTACTTCTGGACTATTTGCACTAGCCAATAAATTCAGACATTAAATACCTTTAATTTTCCCAGGAAACCCTTCTTTGCTGACACCTTCCTCCACTCAGCTGTATGCATTACACTACTTGCACTACCTCCCCCCTACCTCAAAAAAAAAAACCCAAAACCAAAAATAAACAGACAAAGCTTCCTTGTCACACGTGCCAATTCTTCTTTTCTTAAATGGGAATTAAATAAATGGGATAAAAATTATGTGAAAGTGAGCTTTCTGTCCAGGCAAACACAAACATCTAATTGGGAACCAGAGAAACCTGCACATTGAATGCTCCATCTAAACCGCCGTGCTTTCCAATAAAACTTAACCAGGCTCAGAAGAAACTTGGAGCAATGTGTTAAGAGATGGAAAACACAACGCCCCAAATAAACAGCAAAATCAAGTTATAATTAAGATCATGACGATGCATTTCTATCTCAGGGCTAATTCTGTAGCCTGTTTCATAGAAGCCATCAAGAAGAGCATTTCCCATCTGGCAATCAGTGAGGTAACAGAATAAATTTGAACTAGAAAAAAAAATATCTTTATCCTCTTTACAATAGATAATCTCTGTTAACAGTTTCAGTTCAGTTCCAAAATAAAGCTAACCTGCAAATTCCTAAGAAACAGCAGAAAAAACAAATCCATATATTTAACACAAAGCTGATAAGACATTCAGAAAAAAAAAAAAAGAAAAGCACTGTAACATTCACACACTGGTTAAACAGCCACCTGAAAGTCTGTAATTCCATATTTTTCTTTATGCAGCTTTTATGTAACATTTACTGAATGCAAATCATATGTTATGCATCCAAACAGCCCAGTCTCACCAGAACTACATAGCAACAAGCACAAAAAAAATTGCAAGAGAAGAAACAAGCGTAGCTATATGTTCTCAAAAGACCCCGAACTGCTAGCTGAGGGGACAACCATCATGAACAACTCTAGAAGACAAAGCCACACGAACTAATACAAGTGAGATGGTCCTCGTTGCTATGTGGACATATAATATGGTTTTATCTTTGACTACTTCTACTCCTCCATATATTGTCTTTGGATTAGAAAGCAACAAGTGAGGCATCTTCCTGCACGGATGACCTGGAAGAAGCAAAAAAAATGACTCAATCCTACATCCCCTAGGCTTAGGAGAGTACAAGTGAAGCTGCTCAAATGGTGGAAGTGCTCTTCAGAAAGAGGTCTTTAAACATCAAGATTTATTTCTACCAGAGGAAGGGTTTCATGACCTCTCAAGCTTTTCTCTTACCCAAAACACGCATCTTGTTGCATAAGCCAGCAAATTATAGTTATGTGCCGTGGAAAAAACTGTAGCAGAAAAACTGGGAAAGCTCTGAAAAGGATAAAAATGAGAAGCCTTTTGCACAAGAGAACAGTCAAAAGTTGTTTCAAGGCACGGCTTTCAAATAAAACATGGTTTTCTTGAATGCACAAGTTATACAAGTAATATTTGTGTCTAAATGAGACCTGGTCTTCAAAACTGTCACGCCTTAATGAAAAGCCGTGTACATTTAGATACATAAAAATACATGGAATTATATATGATACACTATCATAAAACAGGTACAGGCTTTAAAAAAGCACATTGAAGTTTCTCCTACAAAATCTCCACTGCAGACTGGATATTTTTTTTTTTTTTTGAAAGTGGGTTTATAACCCTAGTTCTCCTTCAGAGAACAGAAGAAAAAACATTTTATAGTGACTAATAAAAATTAAAGTACTGGACTTCCACAGCCTCATTTTCATGCTCTCACAGAAGAGCCTGTCAGGCTGATTAGGGAACTCCATGTCTTTCCGTTACATCAAAAAGTTGCAGCATCTTACAGTCTTAAGGTAAGAAAGCTTAGTCTACAGATCAATGAGCTACAATTCATCTTAGCTGACAATCACTGTCTCAAAATTGTCCTTATCTCCCCAAATGGTTGTGTCAGATCTCTTAGTTTTCACTAAAAGATTCATTTCAGCAAGAAAGAAGTTACAGTGTTGCTATAACAAGTTATATAATATAACAGTAGTTAAATTACAGTGTTGATACAGCACTGCAGCATTGTTCTAGGGTTTCTTTTTACCCCCAACTATTATTTTTCTAGTACATGAAGAATACAAACAATTGTCAATCAAGAGATTAGGATTCTGTAAAAGTGGAAGGATCCATAACAGTGCACATGACCAGATCTGTAGCAACAGTTGGAGCTCCCTCCCCATCCAAAACTCTTCCAAACTGAACACTTTATTTGGGATTTTGAGTTGTCTTTAGAAAGCAGCAATGTACTCTGACTGTCTTCACTTTTCTCTACATCTAAATGCAAACATTTTTCCCAACTTTCACTATGACAACCTGGGGCAAAACCAAAGGAAGTTTTTAATCACCTTCCTGATTTATTTATAGGTGAAAAAAATGTAACCAAAGAGAACATACATTACTCTTGCCCCAGCAAAGCATACATGACATTTCAATTAACAAAGTACACATACAAAGTAGAAAGGAACTTGCTTTCAAGTTTCTTCTTTTCTTTTCCTCCCTTCACACTTCCTCTCAGATTATGGTATGAATTTCTCTAATTTACAGTGTATTCAGCATAAGAAATCCCCCATAAGATCTCCCCACAGTCTGCCTCTTTGCACACACACACCTTCGTTAAGGCAGAGGTCAGCTACAACATACATACACCAAAGTGCAGAAGAGCACTGTATGTCCAGTAAAAAAGCACCGAAAACCTGAGGAAGCCGTTGTTAGCATCTGCTCAAATAAAAAGAGGCAATCTCAACAGGTATCAATTTACTCCCACTTTACATAGACTAAAATGCAAGTATCTAATCCTAGATCACTATTTCTTCCTCTCTGAGTAAGCAAGTTCTGAATATTAATGACAGAGGGGTCCACTAAAAGCAGCATATACGAATGTGGACTGATTGCAGAACACAAGCATATAGCATATTACCAGATGTTGAAGAATTGCCTGCAAATGCTTTCAAGTCATTCAGGCAAGGCAGAAAAGGAATCGCATCTGAGACCATAAACTAAGTCTTCAGAGTGGTCAAGAAGTTTGAGCTAACTTTATCCAATGACTTAATCCAGCAATACAAATTTCAGCATTAGACGCACTGCACTAAGTTCTCAATCACTTTAGGCGTTTCACAGATTTAACATACTGCAGACCCATAATATAGAAAAAAGATTCCAGTAGTTAAACACAAAGTCAGGACCTACACAAAAGAGGAGCCAACCCCACGATACCCTGGCTGATCTGCAACTGCCAGCAGGCACACGTGCAAATACCGCTGTACGAAGTGTGGCCGCAGTGTCAGAGCGGGCAGGTACCAGCTGCACACTATCGCAGCTCACAAGTCACAGAAACTCCTCTTGTACAACCAACAGTATGTGTCAGGCACTGCTTCCTCCTGCTCTAGCAGACATGCAGTGACAGGTTAATCTCGGACAACAGAGTTACTAATCCTATACCTTTTCCCTGCCTCTGCAGCAAAGGTTCCACAGCAGAGGTGAGGACAGCTGATCTGTGAATCATTTCCTAAACCACAACATATGTCAGCCAGCATATGAAGGTAAAATAACCCCAGTTTTGCCCACCTAAACACATTGATCTGAAAACTGCAACATCTGATAAGCAGGTTGAATACTCCTATCCCAGGATCATGGCACTAACAGCTTTTTAGCCCTTCTGTTCCAAGATGCAGCTTGACAACATAGCTAGGGAACGTGCAATGACTCCCAGAAAAATGCTCCCAGAAAATGCTGCCTCAGTCTCCTCCACCTGTTGCATGCTCTCCCACACCAAGCATCTACACCTGCCTGTCTGCAGGCTGGGCCACGCCAGGGAACCAATATGCAAAAAAAAAAAAAAAAAAACAACAACCCAATCCTACCACAAAAAGAAGCATAATTCCCACAGGGATCACAAATGCACCGCTATCACCAAACGCAAGCCTGGAGGTGGAAGGAAAGGAACCGTACCTTTTGGGGGCCTGCAAACCAATAGATGGGCTTAAGTACATTGTCAAAGTGAACCTTAGCCTGCCACCGCATCTTCGCTGCCTCTGAACAAGGGCTCCTTAACTAGAGAAGCAGAGGGAATGTCACCATACTCCTCTCTGGAAACTTGATATGCAGGAAAACATAAAAACGTTGGGAATTCTGGAGAGATCCAAAGCGAAAGGTTTAAGATTAAAGCTATAATTAGGAATCCATATTAAAAAAGAAAAAAAGATATTTTCAGAGTATCCAGTTGCACGCTAACTGACCATTTAGGTGCCACCTCAGATTGAACAAAAAAACATTTCATGGCCCAACTCAAAATGCCTCTAAAGGGGCCTCTACCACCGCTTCCACCCAGGCACCGGGGGCCGAGGACACGGGGCAGCTGGAACCGCCTCCCCCTGCGGCGGTTCATCAGCCCCTGAGTTAACCGCACCGCTGCCTGCGACAGGGGTCCCAGAGAGAAGTGCGCAGGACGTCGCAGCTCCGGGATCAGCTCCCTGCTAAACGCATCTGCCCCCCATCCCGGCTTCCGTCCGAGGGACGACGGCGGAAGAGGAGCCGCGGGCCCCGCCGCTGCGCCAGAGCTTCGGGGGTGGAGGCAGGGCTGGAGGCTCCCCCTGCCCCCCAGGGGGACTAGGACCCCGCCTTGCCCTGGGCGGACAACGGAAGCGACCCGCAAGCCTCCTGCTACGGCGCCGGCCGGGCCGCGGTCTCCCCGCCCCCGGCCCCCTGGCTCCAGCCGCCCTCACCCTCCGACAGCTCCAGCTCCAGCTCCGCCAGGCTCTCGCGCACCTCGGGGGGCAGCGGCACCGCCTCCAGGGAGCAGCCTCCGCGCTCCGCCGCCATGGTGCGGGCGAGGAGCGAACGGGCCCCGCCAGAGCCGCCGCCCAGCGCTGCCGCAGGTGGGGCCGGGGACGAGCAGAAGGCGGCGGCAGTCCCGGGACGAGGCGGGGAGAAGGCGCCGCGCCGGCCCCACCACCCCGCGCAGCCGCTGCCGCAGCCAGAGACGTGTGCCCCGGGCGGGGCGGGGCGCTCCCAGGCCGCCTCGCGCGAGCCGCCCCGAGGAGGGGCGCGCACGGGCCCCCTGGCGGCAGGAAGCGGCTGCCAGTGGCTCCATAAGCGTGAGGTGCAGCTCCCCGCTGATGGGAGCGTCCCGCCCCACCTGCCGGGCCCTGTTGGGAAGAGGCGGAGCGCGATGGTGTCTGGTATGCCTCCACAGTTAGCCGCAGGCCCTCGACAAGAGCTACCCTAGGAGCGTGCGCCCTCCCGTAGTGAGGGCAGAGAGCTCTCGGCCTGTGGAAGGCTCCGGTACCCCGTGTGTCCCGCTGCTTCGGGAAGGCCTCATCACGACCTGCCCTCTCCCTCATCCACCTGCTATCCTTCCCCTTCCCTTCCCTCCCTGCTGGTGTTATGTCCCCTTCTGAAAATACCAAAACTCTGCTTTCTCTCCCTTCCCTCCCTCCTTCTTCCTCCCAGCAGAAAATAGGAAACATGATGGCCCCAGGGCCCATCCTCCTCACAGCATTTCCCAGGAAGGGGCATGGAGATTTTCAAGGAGCAGAATTACACCGTGAGTACCTAGAAACACAAGGGACTGGATGTAAAGTGGTGCTTGGGCCTGCATAAAGTAAAAAAGAAAAAAAAAACCAAACCACCTTTGAAGGGCACTAGAAACCAGCAGGAAATGTTTGGTTTTGACCCTGTATTGATGCAGTGGCTTTTCCTGGTTTAACCACAGGTGCCAGGGTGAATGTGTGGCAGGACACCAAGGTGTGATCTTCCTCTGGCATTCCTGCAGCCCCAGGAAGACTTGTGCAAAGCAGACCTATAGAGGGTGGAAGCAAGGACAGGTAACTTTGAAGGAATACAGAAAAACTGTCTGAGCAGCCAGGGATCAGGTTAGGCAAGCTAAAGCCCAGATAAAATTAAATCGGGCCAGGGACATCAAGGGCAATAAGAAAAACTTATAAGTATGTCAGTGATAAAAACCTAGTCACGCAGGATATGGAGAAGGTAGAGGTACTCAATGAATTTTTTGCCTCTAGTCTTCACCGGCAAGGGCTCTAGCCACACCATCCAATTGTCAAAAGCAAAGGTAGGGACTGTGAGAGTGAAGAACTGCCCACTGTAGGTGAAAATCAAGTACGAGACTAAGGAACCTGAAGGTTACACGAGTCCATGGGACCTGATGAAAATCCATCCGCGGGTCCTGAGGGAACTGGTGGTTGAAGTTGCTTTCCCTTATATTTGAAAAGTCGTGGCAGACTGGTGACATTCCCACTGACTGGAAAAGGGGAAACATAACCCCCATTTTCGAAAAGGGAAAAAAGGAAGACCCAGGGAACAGATCAGTCAGTCTCACCTCTGTGCCCGGCAAGATCATGGAGCAGATCCTCCTGGAATCTCTGCTAAGGCACATGGAAAATAAGGACGTGATTGGTGACAGCCAACATGGCTTCACCAAGGGCAAGTCATGCCTGAGAAATTTGGTAGCCTTCTGTGACAGGGCTACAGCGTTTGTGGATAAGGGAAGAGCAACCGATGTCATCTACCTGGACTTGTGCAAAGCATTTGACATTGTCCTGGTCTCTAAATTGGAGAGAAATGGATTTGATGGAAGGACTAATCAGTGGATAAGGAACTGGCTGGATAGTCACACCAAAAGAGCTGCTGTCAATGGCTCAATGTCCAAGTGGAAAACAGTGATGAGTGGCATTCTTCAGGGGTCAGTACTGGGACTGGTGCTGTTCAACATCTTTCTTGGTGACATGGACAGTGGGATCAAGTGCACCCTCAGCAAGTTTGCTGATGACACCAAGCTGTGTGGCACGGTCAACACGCTGGAGGGAAAGGATGCCATCCAGAGGGACCTGGACAGGCTTGAGAGGTGGGCCCGTGCAAACCTCATGAAGTTCCACCAGGCCGCATGCAAAGTCCTGCACGTGGGTCAGGGCAATCCCAGGCACAAATACAGGTTGGGCGGAGAACGGCTTGAGAGCAGCCCTGAGAAGGACTTGGGGGTGCTGGTGGAAAGAAGCTCAACATGAGCTGGCAATGCGCGCTTGCAGCCCAGAAAGCCAACCACATCCTGGGCTGCATCAAAAGAACTGTGGCCAGCAGGTTGAGGGAGGTGATTCTGCCACTCTTCTCCACCCTGGTGAGACCCCACCTGGAGTACTGCATCCAGCTCTGGAGTCCTCAGCACAAGAAGGACGTGGTCCTGTTGGAGCAAGTCCAGAGGAGGTCCACAAAGATGATCAGAGGGGCGGTTGTTCAGCCTGGAGAACAGAAGGCTCCAGGGAGACCTTTTAGCAGCCTTCTGGTATCTGAAGGGGGCCTACAAGAAAGCTGAGACTTTTTACAAGGGGGGTAATGGCTTCAAACTGGAAAAGGGTAGATTTAGATTAGATACTAGGAAGACATTTTTTACCGTGAGGGTGGTGAGGCACTGGAGCAGGTTGCTCAGAGAAGCTGTGGATGCCCCATCCCTGGAAGCGTTCAAGGCCAGGCTGGATGGGGCTTTGAGCAACCTGGTCTAGTGGGAGGTGTCCCTGCCCAGGGAAGGGGGGGTTGGAACTAGATGATCTTTAAGGTCCTTTTCAACCTAAACCATTCTGTGATTCTAATTCCATGACCTTGACAGTGATCCTGACCACAAGGACTGCTCCACCAGTAACAATAACTTTCCTGGAGCCAGGCAGTAGGGAAGAAATCTGGGGAAGAGTTTTCTACTAACAACTACTGTCAGAAACAGCTGTCCCTTTTGGGGTGACCAAGTTTGTGTTGGTATCACATGTGGAGCAGGGGCAATGCAGCCCTCCCAGGCCTCCAAAGTAAGCATTTTCTCTGCACCTTCCCCTCCTGAGAGCAGTACTGCAGAATAACATGGCTGTGGCACTGCACCTAGTATCCCTATAGACCGTGCTTCTGAACTGGCAGGAGAATGACAGAGGCTGAAGAGTTTGTTTATTCTGAAAACAGGACACCTCACTGCTGAGGAAGTCATCACATGAATGCTGTTCTCATGCACATACATGACAGGTATTAAAAAAAAAAAATCACATGGGTTTCACATGGGTTAGCATGGGGTCACACAGCATCCCAGCACCCACAGTCCAGTACAGCTTACAAATAAGGGAACAGTTTGGGGCTGCAAGTCTCCAAGCAGCAAGAGGTAGGATGGCATTTTTTTGCCAGCATTCATGTTTACCAGCACCATGTCTGCATTCTGTGAAATGTTTCTCGGTAGCATGCTGTAGCATAGCTTAGTGAGAGAGAGAGACAGGCATTTGCATTAGCAGATATTCCTGGTCACAGCAGCCATGGGAGAATCTCTATTCACACTCCATTCAGAGACTATTATCAAAAAACGACTTACAGAATCAGCCACTTTCTGTTCCTGTTACCTACAACTAGTCCTTGCCTCTCCTTCACTTTCCTTCTGTTGCTGCCCTCTTTCTTCTTTCCCTACCCAGTCCAAAATGCTTCAGCCTCTGCTTTCTCTGCTCATACTACTGAGGTCAACGTATCACAAGAGAATGCATCCTGTATAACTGCACTTCAGAGGGCACAGACGCACCACACCAGTACCTGGAAAGCCACACTGTTCAAAACTTAACTCTACCACCCCACACTGGGCAGAAATATTTCTGCCACAATGCTTCCACTGTCCTTCAAGAAAACTGTCACTTTGAGAAGCAGGGAGCTGATGGGAGCGTAGCCACAGGCAACACATTAACTATAGCTCACGTATCCTGAAAGACTCACAGGCTTGATTTCTTCTCCGCAGGTTTTTTTTCTGAATAGGGGTCTGCAGCATCTGCCTCTTACCCCCGCATCCTGCCTGTGTTTCTGGAAATGGCGAATGCCCAAGGAGGATATCTTAGAGGGGCTACTGCGGTGCTTAGGGGTAAGAGGTCTTTATGAAGGGAGGAGATGAGGCAGGTACAATACAGCACTGACTGTCATGGAAAGGTTCCACCTGAATGCAAGCCCTGCAGAGGCTTAGACAGAAGTAGGGGAAGAGCCCTGCCATTCAGTGCATGCTGAGTGCTTGGCTTCCCACAGGTAGTGGTGGAGGAGCGTGGCTAGGGAAGCCTCAGCAGCAAATACATCAAGTTACTGATAGCTCTCATTGCCTAGAGGTGAATCGCTAACAGCCAGCCTTACTTCATCCACAATCTTCATTTCTGAGAAGGATGAAGTAGACTATGCATAGGAACACTTAAATTATCCACTATTCCGCTATGCTGCATCTGGCACAAAGTGCTAGTAGAAAATAGTGTTCGTTCCTAAGGCTTTTGTGTATGTACTAAGCCAATACTTGAATCATTTTCTCCCTGTCAGTGACTGACCTAAGAGCAGTGAATCTTGGGGACGTTAGATTACTTACCCTGTAGATCAATTTAAAAATGTTCAAAAGCAAAGCCAATTTTACTTGAAACAGAACTGATCCTTTTGATGCACCAACCTATGAACACCAGGGCATGCCAGGAAACTAAATACACACACAAAATTTACCTTTTGTCCTTTAAGAGGTGCTTTTTATTGCCCACCCAGTAGTGCCAGATTTTCAAACTGGTGGCGTGGTTTAGCCTCAGACGGCAACAAAGAACCACATGCTGCTCTCTCGAGCTTTCCCAATACGGGAAAGAATCAGAAGAAAAAGGCAAAACTCATGGGTTGAGACAAAGGCAATTTAACACAACAGCAAAAGGAAAAAGAAAAACAACAACAACAACACGGATAGAGGGATATACAAACACAATTACGGAACTGCCGCTTACTGACTGGGCTGAGGATGCCCCAGCCTGCTAACAGGGGTGAGTTCCTGCCCCCTCCCCCGGCAGCTCAGAGTGGGCATGGCTCACATGGCATGAAATACCTGTGTCCCTGCCGGAGCATGGGGAGAACTAACCCTGTCCCCATTGGAACCAGGACATCCACCCCTTATTCCGTACCATCTTTGCCATGCCCAGATCTTAAAGCTTCCAATGAATTGCCACCACTTTCCCCTGTCGTATATATATATATATACACACACACACACATATATTCATGCAGATATAATGCCCTTAGTTTATGGGCCATCCCTCCAAAGTATCTGTTGAGTTCATTTAATCCATGGCTTTGGGCTCCATCTGTTAGAACAGTCTCTCAGGGCAGGTGAGATGGTGTGTGGTGCTGGACTGTTGCATTCTGTATTTTCGGAGCTTGTGGCTGGTGTACCCAGTGTGGCTCATGCACACAGTCCATGGGCTGAAGATGTAGATCTTCAGGAAGTTGCTGGGCACCAGCTGCTGAGGTCACTTCTAATCCAGTCACCACTGTGCTTTACTCGGTTTTTCATCAAAGTCCATCTGTCCTTAATTTGGGTGATTCTTACTGTTGTACAACTGATAGCAATTATAGGAATGAGGACATACAGTGACAGTGTTACTTAGCAATTAACAACACAATTTGATTCATTGGCTATTCTCACCCAAAATCAGATCCCCATGAGGTACACATTGGATTTCCTTATCCTTCCGCATTACCCACCAAGTGCACCCAGGTCCTTGGGCAAAAGCAATCCCACGGATAGGTTTGCCGTTGCCCGAGGCAGGACTAACCCAGACTGTCTTCCCTAACATATTCTTCATGTGCACTATGGGGACTTTATCCCTTTCTACGGTACGCGGAAGTTTTGATTGGGCAGGGCCAGCTCGATTGGCAGATCCCCTGGTGTTAACTAGCCAGGTAGCCTTTCTAAATGTGCATCCCAATGTTTTAAGGTCCCACCACCCATTGCTCTCAGTGTAGTTTTTAACAGTCCATTGTATCGTTCTATCTTCCTAGAGGCTGGTGCATGACAGGGGATGTGATATACCCACTCAGTACCATAGACACTCATGTCCACGTGTCTATGAGGCTGTTTCGGAAATGAGTCCCGTTGTCTGTCTCAGTTCTCTCTGGGGTACCATGTCGCCACAGGACTTGCTTTTCAAGGCCCAGGATAGTATTCCGGGCAGTGGCATGAGGCACAGGGTATGTTTCCAGCCATCCAGTGGTTGCTTCCACCATTGTGAGCACATGGCGCTTGCCTTGACAGGTTCGTGGCAGTGTGATATAATCAATCTGCCAGGCCTCCCCGTATTTATATTTCAACCATTGTCCTCCATACCAAAGAGGCTTTAACCGCTTGGCTTGCTTGATTGCAGCGCATGTCTCACATTCATGAATGACCTGTGCAATAGTGTCCATGGTCAAGTCCACCCCTCGGTCACGAGCCCATCTATATGTCGCATCTCTTCCTTGATGACCTGAGGTCTCATGGGCCCACCGAGCTATGAATAGTTCACCCTTATATTGCCAATCCAGATCCACTTGAGCCACTTCAATCCTAGCAGCCCGATCCACCTGCTGGTTGTTCTGATATTCCTCAGTGGCCCGATTCTTCGGTACGTGGGCATCTACGTGGCGTACTTTCACAACCAGATTCTCTATCCGGGCAGCAATATCTTGCCATAGCTCAGCAGTCCAAATGGGTTTGCCTCTGCGCTGCCAGTTGCCCTGCGTCCACTGCTGTAACCATCCCCACAGAGCATTTGCCACCATCCATGAGTCAGTGTAGAGACGGAGATGAAGTACTGGCCATTTTTCTCACTCAGCAATGTCCAAAGCCAGCTGAATGGCTTTCACCTCTGCAAACTGGCTCGATTCACCTTGTCCTTCACTGGCTTCTGCAACTTGTCGTGTAGGACTCCACACAGCAGCCTTCCACTTTCAGTGCTTTCCCACAATCCGGCAGGACCCATCAGTGAACAGGGCATATTGCTTCTCATTTTCTGGCAGTTTATTATACAGTGGGGCCTCTTCTGCACGTGTCACCTCCTCCTCTGGTAACATTCCAAAATCCTTGCCTTCTGGCCAGTCCATGATCACTTCCAGAATTCCTGGGCAACTGCTGTTTCCCATTCGAGTTCACTGTCTGATCAGTGCAATCCACTTACTCCATGTAGCATCAGTTGCATGATGTGTGGTGGGGACCCTTTCTTTGAACATCCAACCCAGCAGTCGAGGTGCTGCGCTTCTGTACCAACCACTTCTGAAGCAGCTTGAACCCCTTCATATGCTGCCAATATCTCTTCTTCTGTTGGAGTGTAGCGGGCTTCAGATCCTCTGTATCCCCGACTCCAAAACCCTAGGGGTCGACCTCGAGTCTCCCCTGGTGCCTTCTGCCAGAGGCTCCAGGTAGGGCCATTCTCCCCAGCTGCGGTGTAGAGCACATTTTTAACATCTTGTCCTGCCCGGACTGGCCCCAGGGCCACTGCATGGACTATTTCCTGTTTGATTTGTTCAAAAGCTTGTCGTTGCTCAGGACCCCATTTAAAATCGTTCTTCTTCCGGGTTACTTGATACAGAGGGCTTACAATCAGACTGTAATCTGGGATACGCATCCTCCAAAAACCCACAATGCCTAAGAAAGCTTGTGTTTCCTTCTTACTAGTTGGTGGAGACATAGCTGCTATTTTGTTGATCACACCCATTGGGATTTGGCAGTGTCCATCTTGCCATTTTATTCCTAAGAACTGGATCTCCTGTGCAGGTCCCTTGACCTTACTTCGTTTTATGGCAAAACCAGCTTTCAGAAGGATTCGGACTATTTTACCCCCTTTCTCAAAAACTTCTTTGGCTGTGTTTCCCCATACAATGATGTCATCAATGTACTGCAGATGTTCTGGAGCTTCACCCTGTTCCAGTGCAGTCTGGATCAGTCCATGGCAAATGGTGGGTCTGTGTTTCCACCCCTGGGGCAGTCGATGCCAGGTGTACTGGATGTCCCTCCAAGTGAAAGCAAACTGTGGCCTGCACTCTGCTGCCAAAGGGATTGAGAAAAATGCATTTGCTATATCAATCGTGGCATACCACTTGGCTGCCTTGGACTCCAGTTCATACTGGAGTTCTAGCATGTCCAGCACGGCAGCTCTCAGCAGTGGCGTGACTTCATTCAGGCCACGATAGTCTACAGTTAGCCTCCACTCTCCATTAGATTTTCGCACCGGCCATATAGGACTGTTAAAAGGTGAGCGAGTCTTGCTGATCACTCCTTGAACCTCTAGTTGACAAATCAGCCTATGGATGGGAATCAGGGAGTCTCGGTTAGTGCGATATTGCTGCCGATGCACTGTTGTGGCAGCAATCGGCACCTGCTGTTCTTCGACCCTCAACAACCCCACAACAGAAGAGTCCTCCGAGAGACCAGGCAAGGTAGACAACTGTTTAACTTCCTCCGTCTCCAAGGCAGCTATGCCAAAGGCCCACCAATACCCTTTTGGGTCCTTAAAATACCCTCTCCTGAAGTAATCTATACCAAGGATGCATGGAGCCTCTGGGCCAGTCACAATGGGATGCTTTTGCCACTCATTCCCAGTTAGGCTCACTTCAGCCTCCAGTACAGTCAACTCGTGGGATCCCCCTGTGACCCCAGAAATACAAATGGGTTCTGCCCCTCTATAGCTTGATGGTATCAGAGTGCACTGTGCTCCTGTGTCCACTAGAGCCTTATACTCCCGTGGGTCTGATGTGCCAGGCCATCGAATCCACACCATCCAATAAACCCGGTTGTCCCTTTCCTCCACCTGGCTGGAGGCAGGGCCTCTCTAATACTGGTCATAGTATCCGTTACTCACTTCTTGCAGAAATGACTTGGAAGTTCGTTCAAGAGGATCGGAAGCAAGATGAGGCCTTATGCTCTGTCTGGGGAACTGCCCACTGGAAACTGGAGCAGCACTTTTCCTGGAGGGATCCCCTTTTGTAGTTGTTGTTCCTTGCAACTCCTGTACCCATGTCCGCAGGATCCAAGTAGGTTGTCCATCCCACTTCCTCGTGTCCTCTCCGTGGTCTTGCAGGTAGAACCACAGGGTGCCTTGTGGTGTGTACCCTCTGTACTCTCTCTCTTGAGTGGGGAAACGCCTGCTCCTAATAGCTGAGATGCTGGCCCGTACAGGTGGGGAGTAGGACACATTCTCTTCAAGTTGCTGAACCTTCCGGGACAGTTTCTCCACAGCTGAGACAAGGGGGGAAGAGAGACTTTCTTCGTATCGCCAGAGCCGGCCAGCCACCTCATCCACCGTTGGTCTTTCTTCACCTTTCCATTCCATTACTGCCAGTGAGTTGGCATATGACGATGGTGCACTCCATACAAACTTCCGCCACATGGGCCTTGTGCAGTGCACCTCATCAGGGTCTGCGGGTAAGTCTGCATTGTCCAAGTCATAATAAATCATCTCCCACACAGTTAATTCTCTCAGGTACTGGATACCTCTTTCCATGGTGGTGCACTTGCTTGGGTGACATACATCTTCACTGAAGGGGTACCTCTCCCTCACGCCTGACAGGGGTCACCTCCAGAGGCTGAGGGCTTGTGTCTTCTTCCCAATTGCCTTGTCAATGCCGCCTTCCCTAGACAGGGATCCCAGCTGCCTGGCTTCCCTACCCTCTAATTCCAGGCTACTGGCCCCATTATCCCAGCACCAGAGCAGCCAGGTGACAATGTGCTTGCCTTGGAAGTTGGATGAAATCTTTTCGCATATCCTGCAGCTCGCTCAGGGATAGGGATTGAGTGATTATCTCTGGTTCTGCCTCTTCCTCCTGTCCTTGTGATGGCCCTGGTTCATTGTCATCCCCTACTAAGCGAACTGATTTCTTTGTGTACTTCTTCTTCTGTATAGGGGCAACTGATACTGGCACAGGTTGGTTTTCTGGTTCAGCTGCAGTGGCTGCCACCGGGGTTGGAGTAGCCACAGTGTCTGTCACAGGGTGTTGCAGTAGCCGCAGTGTCCGTTGCAGGAGTTGCAGTAACCACAGTGTCCGTCAGTCTGGTTTCCATCTGTTTCCCCTGAAGGTGCTGCAATAACACTGGCCAGGGCCCAGCACAGTGCGGTGAGTTGTGCCTCTCTAGAATAGCCACAGCATTTTCCCTTCACATATTCTGCCACTATCAGGGTCCTGTAGTTGTTCGGGGATGAAGTCCCAGGCCATTGGAGGTGAGAAGCTCTCTAGATACCTGCCCATGTTCTCCCACATGCCATGCCACCCCTGACTATCCAGCCTTGGAGCAGATCTCTGGGTGGTAGTCGTAAATAGTTGTTTAAACCTAAACAAGACCTGGAACATATTCAGCAGAGATAACAATAGAACCAGGCTGGTTTGAGGATCCCAAGGATATTCAAAATTCTCAAAAGCTGTCATAGCTGGCCCGAAGGAGAAAAGGGAGGCAAAAGAGCTGGGGAAAGTGTCCCCCCCTGTCTCCCCCATAGGCTGGGTGTAATTATTAATAAATTCTGAGAGACGGTGCCCAATGTATGGACAGGACAGCAATACCACATAAACACCCCAAAATAGCTGTCTGAACAGTGATGTTATCATATCATAAGCCGATATCATGCAAGACAGCAAAATTATAATCCTGATCCCTCTTCCAGACACGATAAACAGCATCGCAGAGAGTACATAAACCATATAGGAATTTATATAACACAGCCATGAGAACAAACTAAGCAACATGGTGACAAGCGACTATTTACCTAATACAATAAATGCAGACAACAAATTCGTTTTTACAAGCTCTAGTTGGATTTTGTCATTATCTCAACCCCTGTTGCCCCATGCTGGGCGCCAGAAAGGACTGTCGTGGTTTAGCCTCAGGTGGCAACAAAGAACCACGTGCCGCTCGCTCGGGCTTTCACAGTATGGGAAAGAATTGGAAGAAAAAGGCAAAACTCATGGGTTGAGACAAAGGCAATTTAACACAACAGCAAAAGGAAAAAGAAAAACAACAACAATAACACGGATAGAGGGATATACAAACATGATTACAGAACCGCCGATTACCGACCGGACCAGGACGCCCCAACCTGCTCCGAGCAGCTCAGAGTGGGCATGGCTCACATGGCACAGAATACCTGTGTCCCTGCCGGAACCTGGGGTAATTAACCCTGTTCCCGCTGGAACCAGGACAACTGGTCATTAATTGAGATTTGCAGTGTCACCACTTACTGGCTCATTATGAGTACAGGCCCTAAGGTCTAATAGCCCTCTTGCTTACAAAGTCAAAATGAAGAGTGCAGTTCACATGCGAGCGTGAAATTACAAATTTGATTAGTGCCAGTTTTGAACCCTAGTCTAGAAATGCACAATATTTATAACAGAAAATAAACTCATGCTGTGCTAAACAAAAAGGACACCAACACAATTCAGTGTGCAGTTTGACAGACTGCTACATCTACTGTTAAGACTCCTACAATTGCATTTTTAGAAGAAATATGATACACTCACTGATCCAGCATAAACTTATTCAGTTCAAATTGGTTTTGAACTCTGGACAAGTTATGTTACTTTTGGCAAGCTTTCTTACCAAATTACTGGTTGTTCATGGCCCTCTTAAATTTATGCTGAGTCAGATAATAGGTTCTCCCATAGCTGTCATAGGATAATAAACTCTGTACCTGTGTACTCTGTACACATTCGGAACTGCCTCCCTGAAAGGTACCTACAGCACAAGGTACTGGGCAGAGCTAGGATTTGCAAGCAGGAGTTTCACTTACATTAGAGATAGATATAGTTCAGGGGGTTGGTTGGTTTGTTTTTGGCAAAAATGCATAGTTAAATGAAAGTTATGAGCCTTTTAAATTAGGAAAATTAAGTTAAAAGGATCCAGACTAAACTAAACAGGACAGAGAACTACTAGCAGTCCAAAAGGTGTGTTAAAAACTTCTAATTCAGCATGTGTAAGCTTTACTTATTTCTCTTCTATCCCATCTATTTGCTCTTTAGACTGAACTTAATTTCTACTTTCCTGCATTGACTCTGTTTATTTTCCCATTTAGAAACATTAGTCTAATCCAACTCTCTTTTGGAAACTATTTTGTTTTTTTTTTTAAAGTTCCTAAACATGTAAGCTTTTCTGTAAGACGTGCTCCAGTTTGCCAAGTCTCAAGTGGCAGCTCCTCTTCAGCCTACTCTCTCGGAGTCTCTGATACGTTGAGGAAGAGGCAAGGGTGCAGCCAGCTGAGTTCAGCTGTTTCCAAATTACTTGTAAGTCTTCCAGGAGATCAGTGCCCTTCTATCCTGCCAGTTCCAGCACGGGTTTGCTTGTATGTGGACTACCATCCATTACCTTTATTCAAATCTTCAACAAATACAACCCAGCACAGTAGTAGCTGATTGTGACAAGGCAGCAAGAGAAGATAACCTGCCCAAGCTGTTACTTGGACCAGGGTGGAGGGGACACACCAAACAGGACAAACCCGCAGTGCAGTAAGGGCAGACATCTTGTACTGTATGAAACACCATACATTGAACATCGAGGCAATTTCCCCCCAAAGCTTTGCTCTTCCCTCTCCCCAGAGGGGACACTAAAGGAAACTGAAGGACAGCTCTGATACTGAGTCAACTTTCATGGCTGGAAAGATCAGTCTGATAGGTGAAGGTCACACTGGAGGAAAATCTAACATGCATTTGACTTCCCAAGCAGGCACAGATTAATTACATTGCATGAATTCAGTCAGAGCAAATAGATCATGCATGCATAGCCCAGGCACAGAAGAGCTGAAGGACCGGTGGCTTGACACTGAATTGGAGTGTGATGAGAAAGACTGAAGGAGGACTAATTTATTGTAAAACCAGAAGAGCAAATCCTAAATTCATGGAAGACTATACATATCTTTGATATTTGAGGGAGTATTTTAGCTGTTTTGTTAGTCAGAATGATCCTACAAAAATATCAAAACCCAAAAAATTTTAGGAACAGCAAATAAGTAAATAGGTAAGGTGGAAACAAATAACCATACAATGTAAGAATTCACTAATAAAATGCCATTTTAATAATTTTTTTTTACAAGGAATTCAACTATACACTATAGAAAAATAAACACCAAAGGGACACTGTGCGACTTATAATACAGTGATGCAGGCACACTTCAGCTGTTAACGTAGTAGTAATTTCACATGAGAATGTAAAACATTGTTCTTGGTGAAAAGTAATTTCCTTTTGAAGTACTAAAATGTAATAAAAAGTCATATAAAAATCTGATGCAAAAGCACTGCCCATTATTCAGTTGCAGAAGAGACCACAACTGCCTCCATTCAGCATGGACTAACTCAGAAAGAAGCAATAACTCAGGGAGGTTCACAGTACAGCTTTCAGAAGCATTCTTATCACTTTTTCATGTTTCTCTGGTGAGGTGGGCCTGGAACTTGACCTAAATTTAAATAAAACAAATGAATATTAGAAAACTCTTTGTGTTATGAAGCAACCGGGTGCAGTTAGCAGCATGTAATTTCCTCAGCGTGCTTCATATGAGCTACCTTGAAAGCAATTACCAATTTCATAAGCCACCTAGGAACAATACAAAACAAGATTTGAAAGCTCATGTCTGCCAAAGTGAATGTTCATACATTAAGACCAGTGCTCAATCGCAGGCCTACTTTACACACAGCAGTAGGGTTGCTCAGTTCAACTCTACCACTCTAGCAATGATTCAACGTGCATTCTGTTCCTGGACAACATCTTGTCACTAAGTAGATATTTTAAAGTTCATTAGAAACTGGGAAATGATTTTGCTCACAGCACTGTTCTAAAGGTTGCAACATCATTCTGTAATTCCTGACATCATCATTCTGGTACCATGAAAATTGCAAAAATGATACACACTTTGCACAAAACTGCTATTAATGGTGTCCCAGTTGTAGAATACTTACCATAAAGCAAAATACCTTATTTCTAAGAAATGCTGTCAGGTTTCAATTCTAAAATTTGTTTATCTATCTATATCTGCCATAAACAACTGCAGTGTTTGGTGAAAAAAAACTCCAAAAACCACGAAGTCACAATATTAAGGTTTCTAGGTAAAATCCCGGTGAGAATGGTATCATAGTTACCATATGAAACTGTCACTGTAGTTGTTGACTTTGGTGATACTAGCAAGACTAGAATTTGTAAGCAAAGTTAGCCTTGTTTGTTTGTTTTTTAAACTTTTTTTTTTTTTAATTAGATCAACTCAGAGCACCAGAAAAACAGGCAATGTTTTAGACTCTCCCCAGAGCTGTTGCCCAGCTATACTACGCTCCTGTGAACATTGACAAAGCTAAGATTCCTCTCTTTCTAGAGAAAGAGATAATTTTCAAGTTCAATTTTTTAAAGTTAACACTAAAATTTGTTAGGAATGCAACATGTAATCATAAAAAAATTGTCCCAGAAATTAACTTAAGAATCATTATTTTTTCAAAAGCAGTAAAGTCAGTAGTCACAATTAATAATGCCTTTTATAAATCATGGAGAACCAAGTGAAAACAATACAGCACCTCTACAATATAGATTAAATGTTCAAACCTGGTACTGCTGAGGAACCAGCACAGTAGGTGCTATTTGAATGAGCATCTACAATGACTGCAGGGTCACGAGTCACTATTTAATGCTGTGATCAGTGATTGAATCCCCACCTGTTCTCCCATAAAAATCACCACAGAGATGATCTGCTGACCAGCAGTAAGAGTACTGGTGACTGGCAGAGATTTTCCAGATACGGTCAAATATTTTTCTCATCTTGGCACAACCATTATAAAGCCACACATCTTTGGGCAAAGGCTGAAGGACAATTACAGGAGGCAAGTCTGACTAGGAAACAGCAGTTGACAATGGTTATGCTTAGGTGAAAGAAATGTAAGATGTACCCGTGCAATGTGTGAAGAAATCCACATGGCCCTCCCATAGTGCCACAGCCAAGTATCTACCTTGTAATCTTCCCAGCTTTTGGCTGAAATTATGGGAAGCCAAGAGTGGTCGTTGGTGGAAGAAAGTAATCAGTGCTTGCCTAGAGATCAAGAACCATAGTGACCCAAAGGTAGCATGATGAAGTAAATTGATTGTGCAGATGAGCAGCCAGAAGTAACATGGGGAAGGAACCAACAATAGCAGGTGAAAGGGATAAAGGTTTGGATGAAAACATCAATGGCATTATCCAACCTGGCGGTCCATATTAGCTCAGACCAGGAAACTAGCAACATAAACCTGGGTGGCTGAAGCAAGCTTTGGGGAGGATGTTCCAAAGACTGTGGAGGAATAGCTGTCAGCAGGCTCCTCAGGAGCTGTGCTTCTCCCTAGACATGGATGAAGCTGTTACCTGAAATAAAAGCTCTCGAAACCAAAAGCTTTATTCGACGTTGGGTGCTAGGGGGAAAACCCACAAATCTACCACACCTTACAGGAGATATTCACCCATTATTTATACACAGAGATCCTCATAATTCTGCCTACCTAATACATAACTCCACCTAGGCTTACATATTCACTAGGATGACCAAATAGTCTTTTTGCACGTGTATTAAATTTTGCAGCATCAGCAAGACACTTCTGCACAGGCATGAGTTCCTCAGTGCTCGTTTGGGTAGGGATAGCCTTCCTCACGTTAACCTTTTCAGGTATTGAGTCATCTCAGGACAGTAAAAGTTTACTGTAAGTTTGCCAGCTTCTTGAGGATGATAAGGATGTTCCTTGAAGTAGCCACAGCTCTATCCTAATTGGTATAGGAGTCCATACCTGATGCACAAAAGAACTTTGAAGGGATTAACTACTACTTGTTATTCCATACTTGGTGATTAGCTGCTTCTGGCTGTCTGCTCATTATCACTATTCGTAACATCAGCTCAGTGACTAACTGTTTTCTCACACAGTAAGAAGGTCAGTAATTAACTATTTTCTCACACAGCAAGAAGGTTAGTAGGAAACAAACAACATTTTAGTTAGCATATGGTTATAAACAAAGCAGAGGCCTGTCTTTAGTAGCAAAGCTGTGTTATACCCACAGGCGGACCATGGTCATCATGATCCCGTCCCTATCAGATCTGAGCTAACATGGGTGCCCTCTCCCAGTCACCTGCTGGGCTTGGTGTGCAGGAGCGTGACTTCCCCTGATGTAGGCATGGTGTGGGCTGTGTGCGCAGGCTCTGTGTGCATGTGCATATAAATATTATGTTGCTGCCCTGCAGTGGGGAAGGCAGACAGCATGAGGCTGCCCCTGCAACACAATGGTTACATGTATAAATAAGGAACAAGTTATCTTTGTATTTGGTCTAGCACAAATGACACTGAAGACAGAAGTCCAGCTCTGTTTTCATAATCCAGAGACACTGAAGAAGGCTTAGACATGAGTCTCAAAAATAACAAAACAGTAGAAAACACATCTAATCATATCTTGATAGGAGATGATTTGAGGATGACATGATGACAGTTTATAAGTTCTTCCTTGGGACAAGGATTTTCCATGATTTAACTAAGACATAACAAGAGTGAGTAACTAGAAGATTAAACTAAGTAAACTCAGTCTAGGAATTAGTTGGAAGTGTTTTAAATAAGTGCCACTACAATCCTTTGTATGCTCTTCAATCAGTCTTAGAACTAGATGGCTGTTTTTACCAGCCTCCAATTTATTTTTATTTTTTTAAATCTGCTATGGAATATAAGGAAGCAATAAATGAGGGAAGTATTATAGTTTGTGCTGCAGAGAAAGCACTATTCAGGTATTACAATGGTTCTCTTTGACTTTAAAGCAAATTAACTCTACATACAACTTCAGTTAAACTGCAACATTTGCTTATTTAGACTTGGTAACAGGAGGGGGTCGGAAATCATAGGAAATTATTCAGCCTTATCTCTGAAGAATTTCACTAAGCACTTATTTTGAGAAATGCTACACTTGGACTAGTTTTAGATATGACTCATAAAAAAGTTTCATTTCAGGGACTGACTTAATTTTTTTCTCCTTTCCCCCAAAAAATAATTATAATTGTTCATTAAAATGATGCTCTTTACATGCTTTAAGTGTTACAGGCAATATGTAGGAAGAACCTTGCAAAAAGCAGCCCAGACTGCTGGCAGCTGTGAGGGATAACAAGGTTGTTCTTACCTGGTTGCACACCCCCTAGTCTTTGCTGGATAACCTCTAAGCGATGGATGTATTCCGTTAGCGATTGTTCAGGATCCTGAGTAGGCACAAGTGACTTTTCTGAAGCTGAACTTGGGGATGGATGCAATCTTAAAAGGAAAACAAATTATTTTCTTCTTCTCATGCTATACTCTCAAATAAATATAATAAAGTTACATTCATATAGGCAGTAATTCAGTGCAAAGCAAACTAGAACAATAGTAAAAACCACCACCACCAAAAAGTTACATGTAAAACAATACAGACCAGGCATCTTTGTATACAGGGGAGTTAAAAGAAATGATGTTTTGATAAAAGCTGGAGTATCTGTGAATCTCTGTCTACTGATATGCAACAAAGTCCCCCAGGTAACAAAGCTGCAGGCAGAGGCAAGTCCACATGGCCAAGCGAGAAAAGACCCACTTCTGCAGAGAAGGACTGAAGAGAAACATGTTGCATCCAGGTGTGTACTCTCCTGTTCAGCAGGTAAAATGCTATTTTGAAGCACAAGGTTGAAAAAGGAGACCCTTTAGATGGTACACTGTGTTTCCTTTCTGGACATTAACAATAAAATTTCAAATATTAGCAGAAATATACATTGGAGGGGTCACTGTGCAAAACACACTCCTATTTGGAGTTAGGAGTTTTCCTTCCCCTTGCACCTTTTGATTAGCAGAAGGTAGTTCCTATCCATCCCTTCTTTCTGTATAGCTTTGCCAAGAAACAAAATCGTGTAACCTATCTTGAATCCACATTAGACTTGAGCTGCCACTAACCCAGTCACACAAAGTAATCAGCTGAGACCTACTATTATTATAGAATCATAGAACTGTTAGGGTTGGAAGGGACCTTAAAGATCATCTAGTTCCAACCCCCCTGCCATGGGCAGGGACACCTCCCACTACATCAGGTTGCTCAGAGCCCCATTCAGCCTGGCCTTAAAAACTTCCAGGGATGGGGCTTCCACCACCTCTCTGGGTAACCTGTTCCAGTGTCTCACCACCCTCATGGTGAAGAACTTCTTCCTAACGTCCAATCTTAATCATCCCATCTCTAGTTTTAATCCATTCCCTCTAGTCCTACCATTGCCCACCATCCTAAAAAGTCCCTTACCAGCTTTCTTGTAGGCCCCCTTAAGATACTGGTAGCCCACTATAAGGTCTCCTCGGAGCCTTCTTTTCTCCAGACTGAACAACCCCAACTCCCGCAGTCTGTCTCCATAGGAGAGGTGCTCCAGCCCTCTGATCATCCTCGTGGCCCTTCTCTGGACACGTTCTAGCACGTCCATATCTTTCTTGTAGCAGGGGCTCCAGAATTGGATGCAGTACTCCAGGTGGGGTCTCACGAGAGTGGCGTAGAGGGGGAGAATCACCTCCCTCGACCTACTGGTCATGCTTCTCCTGATGCAGCCCAGGATACGATTGGCTTTCTGGGCTGCTAGTGCACACTGACGGCTCATGTTGAGCCTCTTGTCCACCAGCACCCCCAAGTCCTTTTCTTCAGGGCTGCTCTCAAGCCAGTCACTGCCCAGCCTATATCAGTGCTTGGGATTGCCCCGACCCAGGTGGAGGACCTTGCACTTGGTCTTGTTGAACTTCATGAGGTTGGTACCTCTCAAGCCTGTCAAGGTCCCTCTGGATGGCATCCTTTCCCTCCAGCATGTCAGCCGTCCCATACAGCTTGGTGTCATCTGCAAACTTGCTGAGGGTGCACTTGATCCCACTGTCCATGTCGCTAATGAAGATGTTGAACAAGACCGGTCCAAGTACTGATCCTTGAGGGATTCCACTTGTCACTGGCCTCCACTTAGACATGGACCCATTGACAGCCACTCTTTGGGTGCAGCCGTCAAGCCAGTTCTTTATCCACTGAATTATCCATCCATCAAAGCCATATTTTATCAGCTTGGAGACCAGGATGTCATGCGGGACAGTGTCAAAGGCTTTGCTCAGGTCCAGGTAAATTGCTCTCCCCTTGTCTATTGATGTTGTGACCTTCTCATAGAAGGCCACCAGGTTTGTCAGGCACAATTTGCCCTTGGTGAAGCCGTGTTGATTGTACCCAATCACCTCTTTGTTATTCTTCTGCCTCAGCAGTGCCTCCAGGAGGATCTGCTCCATAATCTTACCAGGCATGGAGGTGAGACTGACTGGCCTACAGTTCCCTGGTTCATCCTTCTTTCCCTTTTTGAAAATGGGGATTATGTTTCCCCTTTTCCAGTCAGTGGGGACTTCACCAGACTGCCATGACTTTTGGAATATAATAGAGAGTGGTTTAGCAACCTCATCCACCAGTTCCTTCAGTACCCGTCGGTGTATCCCATTGGGTCCCATGGACTTGTTCACTTTCAGGTTCATCAAATGGTCACGAACCTGATCTTCACTTACAATGCTCAGTTCTTTCCAACCCCTGCCATTATCTTCTGTGACTCCGAATCAGGGTGATTAATAAGGGTATTAATACCCTTGTTCCATACAATACAGATGGCTTTTCTTGATAGGTAAGCTGCCAGCTACTGTTTCTGGCTGTCAGACCCAGATACATGCCATGACAGAGGAATAGGCTCTCAGAGGAACAGACAGAGGGGTAGAATTAAGTCTTTGGGGAAATGTTTGCAGGTTTCTAACTCCAAAATGTTTTGCTAAATTCTATCAAAACAGAACACTAAATGTCCTTTGTGACAAGCACTATCCTGTCCCCCAAATCAGTCAGCACCGTTAAAAAATCTAAAATAATGTGCTGCCTTTGCGTATTCTTCTAGATCACCACAGCTACTTCCTTACTGCTCTTTTTTTTTTTTAATGAAGAAAATTCTTGCCTGATGGTTAAAGTTTCTAATTTAGTAAGGAAGTTAATAAACAAACAACACATCCCAAGCTGATGGGACTGAGAACAGCTACTTTCCACATCAGCTCCTGGAAATCCTTACTTTAAGGAGGAAGCCACATACGAGGAGTGACTTGGGAGAGGAGATGCTACATGCAGTAATAGACTATGCAATACCTCAAATTATTCTGGGTCCCAGGAGAGTCTGGGAGTGGGAAGGTTAGTAATGCCTGAAGGCCACCTTCCTCCAACTCGAGCACAGAGCTTGCAGCTCAGGCATTGTCTTAGCAGCAACTGTGCAGAACATCACCTGTGACATCCAACCCAGCAACAAGCGTCTGGGGTTGTATTTCAGTGCAGAACTGGACATAATACATGAAAAACTGCAAGAGCACATACCCCACAATTTCTCCACCTCCCATTCTGTGTCTGTGCAGAGAGTTTGAAGGCAGCTAATACTAATGGAATATGGTAGCAGAGCCGCTTCCACAGGATGCTCAGAAATTAACCTCCAACTTGGATGGCAAAAGCAACAAGAATTACCCCTTAAAGAAGGCTAACACAAATATAGCCGTTGTAAATCCTGTAGCCTGTCCAAATTAAATTTGGGAACACAACTAGGAATGCTCTTAGTGCAAGAACGTCAGACATGCTGAAAGCAAATGAGAAGTTTTCTTCTTATGTTGCATCTTGAAAGAAATAAAACATTTACCAGATCCAAGAAAACAAATTCCTCTTCTTGTTCAAGTACCTCCTCCAATAAGTGGTTACATTTTTATGAAAGACTATCCATCAGGGTGATTAACATAGGCAGAGACTACAGACTGACCTGCTGTGTAAGCAGTAAGAGGATCTGGGGGAGTGGCTCACAAATCTCGCAGAGCTGGTTCTGTGGCACAGCCCAGTGTCCCGGGTGGGGGGAGAGCTGATGTCAACAGATGGGGGCTGCTGCTCTTTTAGAATTTCTGTTCTCGTGCCAGACGCTGTGTTAAATATGAAGCAGTTAAATATGCACTGGAAACCTCTTGTAACAGTCTATCAAACATAACCAATAACCCCCACAAGAATTACAGCAGAGTACAATTCTGTTTGGTTTTGCAGGGTTTTTTTTGTTTGTTTGTTTTAACCAAATGTAACAGAAGTTAGACATATTCATGTCAAACAACTCCTTCCTACAAATGGAGAACTTGCACTGGTTTCTTTCCTCAGACTTGCTTTTTCAGTAGCTGTTGCTATATCCACACAGGGGATGTTCTGATATACACAAAATATTTTTTCAAGACATTTTAATACTTGTTCTTTACTCTAACTATATGTTACTGTTGACTTAGTCTCCAACTTTAGAGACAGCAGAGAAAGGAAGAGATTTTTTTGTTTGGTTTGGTGAAGGTTTGGGGTGGTGGGGTATTGTTTTGTTTTCATTAAAAAAGAAAACCTCCTTTCAAGAAGTCCTTTAAATCACAAAAAGAAATCAAATATTTGTTAGTGAGGCTGACAAGATGCTATTTTGTAGTGAGGTAGAAATTTCAGCATGCATCTCAGGATTCAAATTTCACAGGAACCACATCACAGTGGTTTTATGTAGGAGGCTGGGTTTTTTTAAAATAAGTATTTCCAGCAACTTAGAATAGTGAAAATTATGTAGTATCAGATAATGAAAAAATGCACTATTTCATCTGAATTTTGTCTAGTGTTAAAAAGCCACAATTAGTGGAATATTACATAGAATGGGACGGTTCCACAATACTGGGTACTGCATTAAGATGTTCGTTCAAATTCATACAAACACATCCATAAGCAACTCAAAGGAACACAGTCCTTACCGAACGCATCAGACCATACATCCATTTGCTCCACTTTGTCATTTTTGATAGCACTTAATAAACTCCCGAGAAAATAGTTAGGGTATATCTGCCATCAGATTAAGCCTCTTCTGGACCTCTGGAACCCCTTAAAACGCCTTTTTCACCTCTGGTAACACTAGTAAGTACACCACTTCTAAGATTTATGATACCACATGTACCTGTTTTAATACTATTCTAGCAGTATTTGTCCTTGCCTTATTAATAACTCATGGCATTAATTTCCATTGCAGGTAGCTTCAAACTGTACCAAACATAATTCTCGTACGAATTTTATGAACACAGGACTCAGTTTTGCAGCTTGAGCAGTTGCAATAAAGGGAGAAGAGAAGGAGCTTGCCATTGTTGTAAATTATAAATTCTGAAAGATTTCAGTTGTAATTTCTTACAATGTCCTTGTAAGTTCTTAATAGCTGTGTTCAGGAAATGGATAAACACATTTGTGTTAACAGATAAACAGATTTTTCCCCTTCTGTGGGTATTTTTTTTATTTTTGTTTTTAAATGAAACACATCACTAAAGAGAAATTACAATTAAAACAAAGTACTTGTCCAAATGCTTACCTGTATTACCTCCTACGCTGCGAGAAATGGTTTCACCCTGTGCGCTCTTCCTGCTAACTTTGTTCCACTTTTTCACCAAAAACTTCAACCTTAGGAACAAAATAAATTTGTAGTATGATTAAAAATAAGCAAAAATACACCAAATTTTAATATTAAACTATTTGTTGTCATGAAACGTATTAAACAGCATAATGCATATTGAACAGCAGGAATGGAGGAAGAATTCTTTAACTTCAGTCTTTAGAATAAAGGCTCATCCCATTTTATTAATTTGTGGCAGCTCTTCCTGCCTCGAGGAATAGTTTGGAGGTCACTGTTCCTACATCCTTTGATATTGCTATCATAGCACCTATGTCAAAGTCAACAGCCTAAAAATATTCTGTGCCATCTGCTGAAAGTCTTAAATTTTTACTAGACAAGGGAATTGCTCAGAAGTAACCACTTTTTTTTCATTAAATGGATGCAAAAGCCATTATGAGATGGCATATTGTCCCAAGTATAGCTAACAAAACCCCATTTTATAGTAATTGACAGAGTATGATAGAATCACACCTAATGAACACAGGCTACTGGATTCAAGAGAGGAAAACTATCACCGATGAGATGATCACGTTCTGATACAAGACAGACTATCCAATGAGACCAAACAAATAAGTGTCAGACCTGAAAGGATATTAGTTTGTAATGGTTGTACACTGATTCCCAAATATGTTGCAGCTGGGTGTATCTCAAGAAAAAAGCAGCTTTTTACAAATCTTTAGTTTAGTCCTCGTCCAACTTAGCACTGACACCATGTATAAGAGACAGTGAGTGTTTTGGCTTTACCTTGATACTGCGATGATTGCCCTGACTGCACATCTGAACTTGGTAAAAGGACGGGAGCGTGATCCAGAAAGCTGCAGGTCTGCAGGTGAGGGATAGAATCCCATACGTGCTATTAGAGAGAGCGTTGCTTGCTCACAGTCCTGAAATCCACCAAGAAGCAGCAAGAGGTATTTCTTCTGATAAACTAGAGCCTTTCTAAAGCTCTCTGCTCTAAGGTACTTCCTATATAGTCTCTGCAACTGCAGAAAGAAAGAAAAAAAAGAAGAAAGAAATCCAATCTGTTACGATTTAGCTACAGAAAGCTCAGAAAAGTTGGTTGCTTTTTCCAGCAGTATCTCCCACAACTTTGTTGGGCGTAGGCATCTAAAACCTATTTTTGCTTTACAAAATTGTATAAAGCTATTTAATAAAGTACGCAAGCCATGTACACTTCTCTAAAATGAAATTTTGAGCAAGTATTTGTAAAACAGAGTCTGTTACTTGGCCAGTTTTGGTACAAAGTAGTGGTATTACACTCTGGCAGTTTGGACATCATACATGGAGGCTTGTACCAAGTTTACTGAATTTCCATATGTCTATAAAGTCTTGGCTAGGCTAGAAAATTTTGGCATAGTTACTGGTTGGTGTGCAAAAAAAAAGCCACAAACAAACTGTCTTCATGTCACACATCCATACTGCGGACACAAGGGCAGCTGGAACAATTCTGTGCATAGCTAAAAAGCACCTGAGCTTGGAGTGTCAGACTGCCTTCAATATCCTGAATGTTTTGAAGCAAAATTGTCATACTGTAAAACAAAGAAAATAACATCTGCTTTAAATAAATATTAACAAGAACGCATGTTGGGATAAGTGCCCATCTGACTTGATTACAATCAAATGCATCAGAGGAATAAAAAGTATTTCAGATTTGGGGGGGGGAATAAAAATAATGGATGTTTGATATTTTCATGCTTAGACAAGAAATCTGAATCTCACTCTCCATTTAAGAGTAAAAAGAGATTCCAAAGAGCTAGGTTACTTTTGGTACAAGTTCCTGTCTAACACGCAGAAAGTTACAAAAGGACTTTTCTGATGTGGGATATATGGCAAAATTGTTCCTAATTTAATATGCAGTTTACAAAACTGTTCATCTATCAAAATCGCCATTTAAAATAGCAACTGAAAAAGACTACAGCAATAAGTGAAAGTTAAATGCCATAATCTGACAGATACTTCTATCCACAGAAATCTGAGCTGTACACTTCCGGGCTTCTCTGCAACAGCAAGGTGTTTCATATTTATAAGAAAAAATAATTACTAAATTACCTGTTCTACATGTGACATTAATCCCTTATGCAATGCCCAAGAAGAATTACTAACAAGGACTGAAGTCTCCAGAGGTTTTTATGATCTTGAGTTGTTAACAGTTCTCACACAGCAAATCTGGTCAACAGGCAAGGCAGAGAAAGCAAACCAAGTGCCAAAGGTCTAAATGATGCGCTAATTGCTATGGCATTGCTCGCTCGTCAAGCTCCAGACAGCCCATTTGCTGGCCATCACGATCATTTTACCTTAGAACTGGAAGCTTCTGCCACTGGTTTGTTTTCAATTTCAACGGTCGCTTTAGCCAGTTCAGACCCAGCCTGTTTCAGTGCATTCTGCAAAGTGTTTCTCTCTAGCTGCCAAGTGTCTCTTTCCAGTTCTTGAACAGAGTCAGTATCATCCACAGATCTGATCTAAAATATAAACCCAAAGGAAATGAGCCGTGATGGTTTTTGCACATTGCTTCCACAGCCAAAACATCTCAAACCGAATAATAACCTAACTTTATGGACGAACTAAAACATAAAAATAATAAGCCTGAAAATAAGCAACGTCATTCAGGTGTTAAAAAGTAGGATGGGTAACTGAAACACGCATGTATCCCTTCTTAAGAAGTATCAAATTAATTGTTAATCAAACTATCACTTCTCTACAGATCTGTCTGATCGCTTTACAGGAATCATATACCCTTTAATAACAGAGTCTCCCAAACACTTGGAAACAGAAAAAAAATCATCTGGCTTTCTCTTCAACATCCACACGCAACATAGAAACTGTGAAGAAAGGTGTCTGTATATGCATGCACAAAAACACATTGTGAAGTAACTACAGACGTAAATTCTGAAAAGTCACGTTCAATTCTGAGAAATTCAGTTTTGTGGTAAGTCATCTCTTGTAGGAATGAGACCCACAACTCCAGGTCCAATTTTTTGTGGAAGTTCTGCCTTCATAACCTTCTTCATATTGACTATCAATTTAATGGTCAATAGTTACATCAGTGCATGATATGCCAAATCACAAGAGAGAGAAAAGATATTGAGACAGTTAATTTTATCTCTTGAAATAAAATCTATATACATTAGAAGAGCCAGCACACAGAACTGACCCCAATTTCTCCTAGCAACTTATTTTGAGTACAACCTTATTAGGAGTTTGAACTTTTTCAGGAGTAATTTCTTATGAATACCTTAATACACTAACACATGCCATTTACATTTGTCTTCTATGAAGAGCAAAACTTGTCAAGTAAAAAAAAGAATCTCATATAATAAACTTTAATATACCACAGCCATCTAAGTCTGCCTGCAATATATACAACAACAAGCGGGGACTCCAATGCTATCAGCACCTTCATGGCACATAACCCATCTTCCTCCCTTTTGACGTTGTAGCTTCTTTAAAATGATGGAAAGCAAAGACTCTCCACTTCTCAGCATATTTAAAACGAGTTTAAAAAAATGCTTCAAGAATCTAACGCTACCTTCAGTACTGTTTTGAAATTAGGTATTTATTTCTCTCCAAGTTGAACTCTTGTCCTGTACTTATTATCTAATTCACAGATGTTCTACACAATTTCAGGTTTTTACTGAAGTTAGATAAACTAAAGCACCTGTTTCCCTATGTATAGCTTTCACTGTTATGGCAGTTGTGCCATATTATACACGGAGATGGGACAGAAGAGCATTTTGATATTGAGGGCAGGGATAAGGACTTCAAACACACAGGACTACAAAACCCACTTCAGGTAAGTATTATTAAAAATGTTTCAAACATGGGAAACAAAACCCATCTGTATCACACTGAACCGGAGGGAAGCTGCTTTATATTGGCCTCCTCAGTAAGCGTCCCAGTAAGCACTACGGTCCCACTGTCCTAGGCATTTTACAGACTTCCAAAAGCTCAATTTGAAGGCAGTAACAGATACACATAGTATCTGAAGGAGTTTTACATGATTCATCTACACTCTTGATTTCTACTGTACCAGTTGGCATTTGATTGACCAGTTGACTCTATATTCATTTTGGCACAAATTTTTCATTTTGGCATTTTCCCACTTTCCCTGACTAATAGTCCCCAATTTATCACAACTCAAGGAGGTAACAGCAGTAAATTCCTTTGGTCTCCAGAGCATGTAGTTCAGTACCTTAAAGCAGAAATTCAGGGAGGAGACCGAAACAAAAGGAGATTCTGGAAAAAAAATCAAAGGCAGAAAAGAGGGCAGAGAGGAAGGGCCTTTGATGCCCACAGAAGAAAGGATATCAAGGTAGAGTTTCTGCTCTCTAGGCTATAGAAAGGCCTGTGTCTTAAAAGTGCTCCACTACACCCTTTTTTGTGAAACAAAACTCAAGCCCCTTTATTTTATTGTGGTCAAAGTCCCTGGAGGAGGCAATTGCAAAGTCTAGTCCAACAAGGGAAGGGACTGCTATTCTGTATGGCGTTCACTGGCTTAATGTTAAGAGGTCTGCTAATTGATGGTGAGGAGAGCCTGGAAAACCTTGAAGTTGTGAAAAGCATTTGCAACAGACTTTCTAATGCAAAAGACTTAATGGCATCAGAGGAAAAACAAACAACCCAAACTATTTCTTCTTTTCCAGTATAGTAATAACTTGGAGGGAGCTGAGCCAGAAAAACAGCTCAACTCTGGAGGGAGTTCTGCTAAGTCAGATTTAAATAGAGCCATAAGGTTGTCTGGTTCTCCTCAGAGGGTCTCCGAGCATTTTGTCCATAGCAGAGAGTTCTAAAGCTTTGTGAGAGGAAGGCTTAACCAAAATAACTCCATAAACACCTGCTTGGGAAAAGGTTACATCCTCCTCCTGAAGGTTTCGAGATGAGCGATCTGGCAGCCACCTAAGTGGTTGCACAGGCAACAGAAGGAAAATATTTATTGTATTTTGTAAGCAGATAGACATAGGGAGAGGTTGCACCATGTCAAGGCAGCTTGTCATACATCAGACTTTTACAGAGCACAGGAGAACAACAGAAGTTATAAAAGCATCAGACAAGGTGTATTTTCTGGGGATCTGCTATCAAGCAGGTGAGGGAATAGAGAGAAGCTGAACTGAACAAGAGCCAAGACTCTTAGTTAGCCCTAAATCCCAAAATTTTGGCTGAAATGTGGTTGAAGATCTCTTTATTAGGAAAGACATAAATGACAGCGCAAAGTTATCTGGTGAATAAGATGGTATCTAAAAGCTATGTTTTTACAATGTATTTTGTATTAATAGACTAGAGCTCAGTCTTTGATAATCCCTAGGCTTGTATAAAATATTTGCAATACTGCAAACATCGGTCAAAACATCTCTGCTGAGATGACAAACTACTATTGCGCTTTTTGAAAATTACTTGACAATTTGCTGAAAAATTGCTGTCTCTGGATGCGTACAGAAGCAGCAGCAACACATCCCATGGTTTGATATCCTTGGATGTATTACGTATCTAGGAAAAAAAATGCCATCAGAAGCAGACTCTGTAATACAACAAGAAAAGCAGGAGTCTGATACTAAAATATGTTAATGTAATGACAGTGTGAGTACAAGAATACATCTTTTTTTCATCCTCAAAGCAAAACAGAATTTTTCTCAGAATTTTTACCAAAAAAGGAAGGGGGGTATCAAATCAATCCATCAATTTACATGTGTATTGCACCCCAAAAAATACAGAACAACTTACTGATAATCAACAAATATACGCTGTTTTCCTTACCTGAGATGCAGGAGGAGACAATAAACCTGACTTTAGTTCCTTTAATGTCTGCAGTAAAGAGGCTATAGCTTCATCATTTGATGCAGACCAATCATTAACGGTTCTGTTAAACAGAAATACTTTTTCAGTATCAGACTGATTTGTGGTAATGTTAACGTACATTTGATTCCTTCTCCCCACTGGATGACCTTTCAGTTTTGAAGCTGTACTTAGCACTATTCATCACACAAAATACAGAAATTAGCATGTTTTGTTAATTCTTAAGAGTAAAACTTCTAAATAGTGCCGCATGGGATTTATTCATAAGTCTGTATTTTATACCAGTCTGAATAGAAATCTATCATGCAAATTCAGGCTGCAGCAAAACATCGCTATTACTTTACTCTGCTACTAAAGAAGTAAGAACTTACTGCTACTTGGTCACTCATTCCTGACTGCTAGCTTTTCCCTGCCATGATCAATGGCATTTCCCATTCTAAATATGTGTATCTGTTGATTAACGCGTTTTTTTGATTGCTCTCTTATCAGACTGCTGCAGTTGCCAAACTACCAAAAGAAAGACTCTTTCCAGTAGGACTTTTTTTTTTTTTTTTTTTGAGTTGTTCTTTTTAAGCAGGGTCACTTCACAGATCTAGTTCAAACGCAGGCACACAAGCTTCTATGGGAATGGTGGCAGCGGGATAAGAACAGCCAGAATCTGCTGCCACCACGAAACCATGCTTTCAGACACGGCTGAGTGCTGTAAGCAGATATATCATTCAGTCCCTTCAGCACAGGGCTCTCAGCCAAGATCCATACAATTTCAGAACCAGGATGGAAAGAAAACTACTATTTTATGAACAACTACTCACTTATTTACAGTTTTATATATGAATGCATTCAGCTGCACAGCCACAAAAAGCAACTGCTGTCTTATCTTTTCTAGCTGCTGTTGCTGCTGTTGCAAATGTGATTTTTCAGTTTCTTTTGTTGTGGTCTGTTCGGCATTTTGATCTTTGTTTAAGGTATGCAATAGTTCTTGCTGACAGTTTGGAGATGGGAGATTTCTTTCTCTTTCTTCTAATATCGCCAGTATTTCCTGCAGCTCTTTAATTCTTTGTTCATCTCTCTGATGTTGGCGTTCCAAGTTTTGCTGTTTGAGCAGAATAAGTAGTAGTTAATTGCACCTTACATATACACACACATATATGTACATACACACATGTAAGGGTGGTTTTTTGTTTGGTTTTTTTTTTTTTTTTTATATATACACACACAGACTGCAAATAAAAGCATCACACCTAACTAGGATATATCCATCTCAGTGTTCCTTAACTCACAGACCACCACAGGGAAAGTTTTACAGTACTGCCTTTCAGGGGGCCACCAGGAAGCCGTTTAATGACTCTGGAGTGGGCATTTTTCCATCTATTTCCAGACACGGTGACTGACAAGTTTCCAGAGAGCCTGCAAAGCCTCCCCCCTCCTCTAATGAAAGTGAAGGAGCTGACAAACAAGGGTACTGTTGCAAACCATAATTAGGGGTCTAATTCAAAATAAGGGCAACGATATGAAAACTAGTTCATGTTCTGCGTTTAAGCCATATTCTTCTCCGTCTGTTAACAACAGGCAATTCCCAGCATAGGCAAAGAACTAGAGATCAACTTCTGTCAACAATAAACCCAGACACAAACCCCTGAAAACAGCTGCATTTGAGAAATGCAGGAAGAGCTCATCTAATGTGTTTTTCAGGATGCTCTGTTAGACGGAAGGAAACATCTCAATTAATGAACACAATCCACAGGGTTAAATCCCAGTTTGTGGCTATTTCAATGTAAGACAAGGCTTGCAGAGGCATTCTCACCAGTCTCTCTTGAGCTTTCTGCCAGTCCTTCTGTTTCTCTAGCTCTGTTTGTTGCTGCTGTCTTTGCTCTCTCTCTTGCTCCTCTTTCTTGTTTTTATCTTGCTCTTTCATCATCTTGAAGAGTGACTGCAGTTGTTCCCAGTCAGCTTTCAGCTTCACCTCTCTTTCCTTCTGGGCTTCTAAGGAACGGATTACCTCTCGCTTTTGACCCTGAAGAGATTCCAGTGTAGCTCGTAATTTGTCACTGGCCTCTCTCTCCTTCTGGGTTTCTTCGCAGCACATCTGTACTTCGGCTTCTAGCTTCCTTTTGGAACGAATGGCCTTCTGGTGTGTTTTCTCAATAATAGCAGCTAGCTCCATAGTTCTGCACCTCTCTTCTTCCAGCTGGGCTTGGAGTTCTCGAACAAAGGCTTGTTCCAGCAGCGATTCCCTGTACTGGCAAGAAGCACCTTCTTTCACTCTCATGCTCAACTGTTCCGTCAAAATGCGTTCATGATTCAAGGAGTTCAGGAGCTCCAACGAATGATTTTTCTCAGCATCCAAAGTCCTCTGTAGCTCTGACAGTTTGGTCTGTTCCTGGGACAGCAGTGCTTCACAGCGGGAGTGCTCAATCTGAAGTTCCTTGCGGAGATTATCATTAACTGTTTGCTCATGTTCCAAGGATACAGCCAGCTGGCTATTCTGCACTGACTGCAAGTCCAAGGCAGCCTGCAGCTCCTGTTCAAAAGGGGAAGCACGTATTAATAGTCCAGTACAAACACTCATTCATAGGGCAGGCTGGCATTTGGCAATTTTAAACTCTTTTATCCCGGAAGAAATTCAACACTGAACTAGAGTAGTTCAGGTATTAAAAAGTTTAATTTAAAATTACAATGTTAATTTTCTAATTACAAGTGCCAGAAGCATGCTTGTTAACAACATGACATCAAGTAACAAAACCGAAGATTGTAATGTTAAAATATCTTCCAGTACATTATTTTTTCTTCAATTAGCAAGACACTCATTAGGAAGTCACTATTCTTTACATCACTCAATCACATTAAGTGACATCTGAAGCAGAAATAACCTATGTCAATTTAAAAAGAAACAAAAATCTAAGCAGTAAGAGTAGAGCAATGCGCTTTTCTCTTTGCCTTGGCTAAGATAGTCCCAGCCTTCACTGCATGAGCAGTCTTTTCACAAGATGGAGGATGTTAGCACCATGTCCTACCATGCAAGTAGTAACAAAAATCCCAACAAACAAAAATCACCCACAAACCTAAACATCTACCAGAAAGATGATGTGAGAGGTCAGACTACAAGGAAGTAAGAGTCAGAATTGTGTTTCCTCAAAACAGTTCTAGTTAAATGCCCTAATGGAGTTATCTGATAGTTCGGTTTTGGTTTTTATTTTTAAAAAAAGGTTTGTGTTAAATCTTCTTCCTTTTCCATCATAGTAGGCCTTTTACATGAACTGAGTATCACAGATTCAGAGATAAAGCTGTTTTTTTGTTTTCTGTTCAATTTAGAAGAAAGGGAACAAAAAATACTTTGGTTAACCTCAAAAATACATGTTATATTGTAAAAGCTCCAGTTACTCTCTGCCAGTTACTCTGTCAAGCATATGTATCATTGTGTGGTTGTGCATAATCTCAGTTCATCATACACATTACATCCTCATAGCACATTTGCTCTGGAATAGAGTGCAGTTACAAGACTGTAGAATCTGGCTCTCCCTACACAGAGAGGGGCAGCACAAAACTGATCCCAAGAATGTGAAAGCATAAGGCTCCAGAACCACTAAGATGATATGAAAAAAAACCAAAACAAAACCAAAACAAAACCCAAAAAACTTTTGCTTATTTTTCCATGTGCAATTAAGGAGGGTAACTGAAAGCTTTAATTCTGTGAAAACAAAATAAATGCTATGCACATTCAGTAGAAGTTTGGGGAGTGGGAGGGTTAAACAGTTATTAAACAAAAAACCAAAAAACATTGGATGTGAAAAAAACCCTCAAAAATAACCTGTTAATTCATCCCCCTTGGTGCATGACATTAACTGAAACATTGAGATGTAGGGCATTACCTCCAAGGCCTTTGTATTTTCATCTTCTGCTTTCTTATGCTGAAGCTGTTGTTCCTCAAACAAACCTCGTAGCTCTGTTTCCTTCAGATGTTCTGTCTGCAAGTCTTCAAGTGCAGCTGTTAAATCCTTTTGGGTTTTTTCCAATGCAAAACTGAAAAGTTCAAAACAACACTTTTATCTATGTTCAGAACAGAACATCCTTCACTAGCAACACAAGTAACACATTTTGGGTTACTTTTTGTGAGTTGGTCTATTGACTTGTTTCTTTAAGATGGCCCCTGCTGCTTCTAAAAAGGGTTAGTTTTCAAGTCACAGCTATGTAGCATCTGAGAACATTTTCCACCCTGCAAGGAAAGCTAGAATTGCTCTATTTAGTGACAGTTAAAAGATGGGGAGAAGTTACCTATCCTGGCAGAAAAACTGTTGTCCTGTGAGAAGAAAGAAAAAAAATTCGCATACACTAGGAAGAGGATGGGGGGAGAGTGGGGGGCAGAAAAAAAAAAAAAACATACACAAGATAACAGGCAAACAGAAGTAACAACCAAAAGACTAAGACAAAAGCTGCAGGAGTTGGGTACATAAGGGATACAGGGATCTAGTCCATTCACTTTTAGTATACAAATACAACATTCACTTGTTTCCACAACCTTCTAAGTCAAGGCTACAGAAAAGGTAAATAGTGAATCTGAACTGAAGAATATCTAAATTTAAGTAGTTAGTAAAGAAAAATTAATATATTCGTGACAAGTGAGAGAGGTTAGTTTTCCTCCTTGTGTTTCCAAGTGCTAAGGCGTTTGTGGATCCAATGAGTATAATGCTCTTTAAGACATGTTGATAAACAAAACAAAACATCTACTCACTGTAACTGGTTTATCTCCCTCTGAAGCTCCTCTAGGGATTTCTGCAGTCTTTCATTCTCTTGCTTACTTTCATAAAGCTCTAATTTCAGGGCTGCTTTTTCTTGATTCAAGAGATCATATGTTTCAGAGGCTCTCTTCTGCTCCTCAGACAGGGTGCTGTGCAAGTCACTTACAATAGATTTTTCCTGCTGAAGCTTATATTCTAATAATTCAACTAGGATAAGAAAATGTTAATAGTTGTTTGTATTATGGAGAATTTGCCAATATGTTAGCAATTACACTGGTTCAAATTGGGCAAAAATATTAGCTGTTTTAAAGTGTTCTTGTCTGGAGAATCTATTTCTTTTCAAACATGACAGGAATCAGCAGAGAAATACACATACAGAGAGCTAGTGTATACAGAGATACGCTAGCTCTGCTGCTGATGGACCAGACAAAGTAAGAACATGAAGGCTGGGTGAGACTATGAGACTTACTGTGATAAACTTTTAAGTAACGTGTTACTAATGGATTCTAAACCTCATTAAGCAAACCCATCCATTTACTAGCAAACATATACATGAAGAATTTCCTGAAAACTAACAATGATATTTTACTATCCTTGATAAATAGTGTACATCTGTAGAAAACTTAACAGAGTCACCCTTCAGTTCTGCTGCTCTGGGTTATTTTAAACCTTCTCTTTGCTTTGCACAGATTTTTCTTAACTATTAATATTACAAAGAAGAACAATTCCGTCCTCTGCTAAAATTGTAGGAAAGCTGAATGCATTAGTAAAACTGAGGAATTATACAGCATTTGCTTCTATGCAAAACAATCTTTCTTTACCTTTTATCTTTTAGGCAAAAAAAGAAAGAATTGACATAGAAGACCGGATAACAAGAACCTGGGATTACTACCTTTCCTCCGATGGTAGTGCTCTTGTTTGCTCCCATGATCTTCCGCATTGGTAAGGGTTTCCTGTAACTGCTGTAGCTTCTCTTGGTTCTGAAGATGTGTCATGCGCAACTGAGCTCGGAGATCCTGTATTTCAGAGAGCAAGCTATTCCGGTCTGAGGAGAAAAAGTGCTCTACAACCATCTGCCTCTGTTCCTCCTGAAAAGGAACCAAGTCTTATTAAATCTACAAGGCTATTCCTGTATTTTCTACAAAGATAAACCCTAGAGAAACCCTTGCAGTACAAGCACAGAGGCAACTTCAAATGACTAAGTTCATGCTTCATGTTAACATTAAGTAAAAAAAGAAAAACCCCACTTCACTAGATTCCAAATAAAGTAATACTTATTAATAATAGTTCATACATCACTGTTAGGACAAACCATCTGGTCTGAACCTAAAAACTAAACATTATCAGCAAAAAAATCCCAAAAGAGATTCAGAGTTAATTCAATATGTATCCTTTGCAAGAGAATTCTGTGAAGCTCCTAGATGGAGTTCTTCCCTTCCTTCCCTTTTTATCAAATATTTCCTTTTCACTATGACAGTCTCCAGATCACTATTTTTTCTGGATGCCAGCTAAAACAATCAATAGGCTTTGTAAGACAATATACAAAGTGCGAGAAAAATGGTACCAAAACATAGACTATAAAAGCCTACTGATCCCACGCAATCTGGAATAACACATGAGATAAGATTTAACAACAGAAGTAATAAAACCGTAAAAATGTCCAAATAATATGGGGCAACAGAAGTAGTGATTTATGAGCATAACACTTTAAGACGTTTTCTTACTTGCTGTTTCATGATATACTCCAGTTTTTCCACTAATGAACCTTCATCACCAGACTCATGATTGGAGAAGTGAGACTTCAAGTCAATTTGCAACACATTTTTCTCCTTCTCAAACAAGCTCCGTACTGCTTGCAGAAGTTCTCCTCTCCAGTCAGCAGCAATACCTGAATGTTCCTGTTAAAAAAAATAAGTTTTTTTTTAAATGGCATCTCTCTCAATCTCCAGTCCACTGTCTTTCATATTACTACTGTGTAGGAGTATACCTATCTGTTAATTTAAGCAGACCAAAGGTTTTCAAAGAGGCCTGTTCAAACCTCAGAAAGGAAAGAGTCCCTTGCTCCTCATACATATGTACATTTATATATACATACACATACACACACTAACTACATAACAATATACATTTCTTTATATATAAAATAAACGGTTACCTTGCTTTAAAGGATATTTTTATTGTCATACCTTGTCTGCTCTATCTGCCACCTTGCTAAGGTAATCTTTCAGTGACTGTATAGCATCCAACAAGGTTAAGCCCTCCTTCTGCCATCCCTCCATCACCGCTCTGGTCTCATGAACATTTTTCAGCTCCCTAAAACCAAAGGGTTGTTCTGACAAAGTCAATATCTTGCGGCTCTCCTCATATACCATCTTCAGCACAGTCTGAAGAGAAAAAAAGACCCATCATAATGAACAATACTAAGAAACAGTCATCAGCATCCTGACAGTTTAAGAGCAGGATGGCACAGCTCCAGACCATAAAAATTAGATGGCTGTACAAGGTTGTGATACAGATAAAGGCAAGTAGGTCAGCCCTGCTACTTGGCATGCTTAATAAACTAAGCATACACATAGACACGCACACATATAGAATGAGCCAACAGTTACCAGAGAATTTTTATCTCCTATAAACTGAGGTAAATATTTAAGAATACAGTGGCCTCTGTATTCTTAAATACTGTATTCACGATGTTAAAATACAAATGGCAGCCTCGGCCAGTGCATCTTATTGCTGTGTACATCAACATGCTAATATGGAATTAAGCCAAAGGACACTACTTTATCTTTGTTGTTGCTGAACTATTTAGCTAACTTTTCTAGGAATAAATTAAATCCTAACAAGTCTGAAGCCATGTTACTAAACCCCAGTGACGTCGGAAACCTGAATTATATATTTAGACAACCTTATCTTAATTTAGCAGATTACGTACAAAGAACATCTCCCAAAATAATCAGTCTTAATAACTTACACAGTGGAAATTGTTTCCTCTTGTCAGCTAAAATAATCTCTTTTAAATAAATTCCCTGTTCACAAGCATCATGCACAGATGTTTCCTGATCTCTTTTCAAAAAAAATCACTGGAGATTTAAGTCCTTTTCTACTTACTGCATGGCTGAGCTGGGACCTGCTGGTCAAACTAAAAGGCAAGAAGGAACTGCACAGGCAGTTCAAGCAGGATCAGGTGTCCTGGAAAGAGTATAGGGATGCTGCCCGGTTATGTAGGGATGAGGTCAGGAAGGCCAAGGCGTAGCTGGAGCTGAACTTGGCAAGGGATGCTAAGAATAACAAGAAGGGCTTCTACTGGTATGTCAACCAGAAAAGGAAGGTCAAAGAAAGCATGCCCTCCCTGATGACTGAGAATGGCAAACTGGTAACAACAGACGAGGAGAAGGATGAGGTTCTGAACAATTCTTTTGCCTCAGTCTTTACTGCCAGCCTCTCTCCTCACACCTCTTGAGCTGAAGGACTGCAAGAAGGGGACCTGCGGGACAAAGTCCCTCCCACTGCAAGTGAAGGCAAGGTTCGTGACCACCTGAGGAACCTGAATATACACAAGTCTATGGGACCTGATGAGATGCACCCAGAGTCCTGAGGGAAATGGCTGATGTAGTTGCCAAGCCACTCTCCATGATCTTTGAAAAGTCATGGCAGTCAGGTGAAGTCCCTGGTGACCGGAAAAAGGGAAAACATCGCACCCATTTTCAAAACCGGTAGAAAGGAGGACCCTGGGAACTACTGCCCTGTCAGCTTCACCTCTGTACCTGGGAAGGTCATGGGACAGATCCTCCTAGAAGCTATGCTAAGGCATATGGAAGACATGGAGGTGATTCGAGAGAGCCAGCATGGCTTCACCAGGGGCAAGTCCTGCCTGACCAACCTGGTGGCTTTCTACAATGGGATGACTGCATCAGTGGACAAGGGGAGAGCAATGGATATCATCTATCTGGACTTCTGCAAGGCCTTTGACATAGTCCTCCACAACATCCTCCTCTCTAAGTTGGAGAGAGATGGACTTGATGGGTGGACTGTTTGGTGGATAAGGAACCGGCTGGATGGTCGCATGCAGAGGGTGGTGGTCAATGGCTCGATGTCCAGATGGAGAGGGGTGACAAGTGGTGTCCCTCAGGGATCCGTACTGGGACCAGTGCTGTTCAACATCTTCATCAATGACATAGACAGTGGGATTAAGTGCACTCTCAGCAAGTTTGATGATGACACCAAGCTGAGTGGTGCGGTTGATGTGCCAGAGGGACAGGATGTCATCCAGAGGGACCTGGACGAGCTAGAGAGATAGGCCCATGTGAACCTCATGAGGTTCAACAAGGCCAAGTGCAAGGTCCTACACCTGGGTCAGGACAATCCTTGTTATCAATACAGGCTGGGGGATGAAGGGATAGAGAGCAGCCCTGTGGAAGAGGACTTGGGGGTACTGGTGAATGAAAAGCTGGACATGAGCCAACAATGAGCGCTTGCAGCCCAGAAGGCCAATTGCATCCTGGTCTGCATCAAAAGAACCGTGGCCAGCAGATCCAGAGAGGTGATTCTCCCCCTCTACTCTGCTCTGGTGAGACCCCACCTGGAGTACTGTGTCCAGCTCTGGAGCCATCAGCATGAGCAGAATATGGACCTGTTGGAGCGGGTCCAGAGGAGGGCCACAAGGATGATCAAAGGGCTGGAGCACCTCTCCTATGAAGACAGGCTGAGAGAAGTTGTGGTTGTTCAGCCTGGAGAAGAGAAGGCTCCGGGGAGACCTTATAGCAGCCTCCCAGTACCTAAAGGGGGCCTACAAGAAAGGATGAGGAGGGACTGTTTGCAAGGGCATGTAGTGATAGGACGAGGGGCAATGGTGTTAAAACTGGAGCAGGGTAGGTTTAGACCAGACATTAGGAAGAAGTTCTTTACAATGAGGGTGGTGAGACACTGGAACAGGCTGCCCAGAGAGGTGGTGGAGGCCCCATCCCTGGAGACATTCAAGGCCAGGCTCGATGAGGCTCTGAGCAACCTGATCTAGTTGAAGATATGCCTGCTTACTGCAGGGGGCTTGGACTAGATGACGTTTAAAGGTCCATTCCAACCTTTTTTTGAATGACTTAACTTTTGAACCAACTTGAGTTGTTTTTCTGTTACTGGAATCAAAATGTGATTACTTCAAGAACCAGTGCTAAATGATGAATGCCTTCATTAAATATTAACAACAGAAGTACACTAATTGCTCGAACTAAACATTCAGTACTGGAATATGCACTCAGACCTTACTACCAGTAAAGTCTAGATGCTTGAAAGAAACTAAATAAAAAAATTCTATTTCTTAAGGTAAAATAAAATCCACCTCTTCCATGAAGTCTATGAAACTGTGCTCTTTGAGAATTATTAATTGTTTAGATACAGAATCATAGAATGGTTTGGGTTGGAAGGGACCTTTTAAGAACATCTAGTCTAACTCCCCTGCCACAGGAATGGGGACATATTTCATTAGATCCCATAGACCAAAGCCTCATCCAACCTAACCTTGAATGTTTCCAGGGATGGGGCAGCCACAGCTTCTCTGGGCAAACTGTTCCAGTGTCTCACCAGCTTCATCATAAGGAATTTCTTACTTATGTCCTATCTAAATTTACCCTCTTTCATTTTAAAACTGTTTCTCCTTCTCCTGTCACTACAAGCCCTGGTAAAAAGCCCCTCTCCATCTTTCTCATAAGCCCCCTTTAAGTACTGAAAGGCTGCAATAAGGTCTCCCCAGAGCCTTCTCTTCTCCAGGCTGAACAACGCAAACTCTCTCAGCCTGTCCTCATAGGAGAGGTGTTCCAGCCCTCTGATCATCTTTGTGGCTCTCCTCTGGACCCTTTCCAACAGGTCCCTATCTAGTCCTATGCTGAAGGCTCCAGAGCTGGATATGAGGTCTCACGAGAGCAGAATAGAGGGGGAGAGTCACCTCCCTCGACCTGCTGGCCATGCTTCTTTTGATGCAGCCCAGAATACACTTGGCTTTCTGGGCTGCAAGTAGAAAGTGCTGGCTCATGTCCATTTTTTCATCCATCAGTCCTTCTCTGCAGGACTGCTCTCAATCCCTTCAGCCCCCAGCCTGTGTTGATACCACTTGCTGTTCTCTTGTTCACTGATACAGTCACTCCATCGTAGAAGGCCACCAGATTAGTCAGGCATGATTGGCCCTTGGTGAAGCCATGTTGGCTGTATCTAATCACCTCCCTGTCTTCTATATGCTTCAATATAAGTTCCAGAAGGATCTGTTTCACTGTCTTACTGGGCACTGAGATAAGGCTGAAAGGTCAGTAGTTCCCAGGATCCTTTATTATTCTTTTTAAAAATGGGTATGATGTTTCCCTTTTTTCCAGTCACTGGAAACTTCATCTGACTGCCATGACTCTTCAAAGATGTAGTTGATAAGCTGCTCAACATCATCTGCCAATTCCTACAGGAACTTGGAATTTATCTCTTCGCGTCCCATAGACTTGTGTATGTTCAGGTTCCTCAGGTGATCTTGAACATGATGGAATATCAGAGCTTACAATGGCTCTTACAATGGAAAGGACTTAATTCCCCTAGTCCCTGCCTTGAAGTTCAGGGATTTAAGATGTGAGAAAAGTGATTGCCAGGGAAAACTTGGCAAAAAAGTTAATGAGTACCTCAGCCTTGTAGGTTGTCATTAGTTCTTCTGGTTTATTTATTTAATCTTCCTTTTCTGTTCAAGGTACTAGTAGAAACCCTTCTTATTATTCTGCCTCACGTTCCTTGCCAAATTCCCCTCCAACTGTTCCTTAGCTTTCCTGATCCCATCCCTACACATCCAGGCTGCATCCCTATATTCTTCCCAGGTTACATATCCCTGCTTCCACTGCCTGTGCCATTTGCTTCTTACACTTTAGTTAAGCCACAGGGTCCTTACTCAGCCATGCTTGTTTTCTGCCTTCCTTCCTTGCCTGATTTCTTACACATAGGAATCAAAAACTTTGGTGCTTTAAGAAAAGTATCCTTAAATAGTTGCCAGCTCTGTTCTGGTCCTTTATCCCCAAAGGCAGTTTCCCAGGAAGTCCCACCCACAAATTCCGTAAACAACTGAAAACTTACTCTCCTAAAATTCAGCATCCTGAATCTACTCTGTTTTTCAGACAGCTCTGTACAATCAATTTTTTTTTTTTTTTAACACAGATAGAAACCCTGCTGGCTCTCCTTCCTTGCCTGTCTCTTCTGAACTGTTTATAGCCATCAATTGCATTGCTCCAATCACGTGGTTTGTCCCACCAAGTTTCAGTGATAGCAATTAGATCACAGCTTTCTACCTTCCAACTCCTCCTGTTTGTTACCCATGCTATGTGCATTGGTATAAAGGCACTTCACTTGGCTTGTTGACTGCATCACCTTTTTGGAGGAACAAGACCCAGTTTCGAGGCATTTCATAGGTGTTTCCCTGTTGGTTTCTAATACATCAGCAGCCCCTGGCTCTTCTCTGTTGCTCAAAACCCTATCCCCTTCTCCCGCTAAGTCTAATTTAGAGCTCTCCATATAGGTTTGGGCAGCTTATTGGTGAAGACACTCTTTCCCCACTTGGACATGTGAATCACATCAGCCCCCAACAGACCCGGCTTCTCAAAGGTAGATCTATGAACACAGAAACCAAAACCTTGAGTATAGCACCAGCTACACAGCCAGGCATTCATCTATTTGTGTCCTCCACTCTGGACCCCTCCCTCTGACTGGGAGGATAGAGGAGAATACCACTTGTGCTCCCAATCCTTTTAAAGTTGATCTCAGGGACATAGTTCCATGTTGCCTTGTTACAGTATTGTTAGACCCTACATGGAAAAATAGGAGCATATGACAATCTGTAGGGCTCACCAAGATTGGCAGCCTCTTAGTGATGTCACAAATACAAGCTCCCGGTAGGCAGCAAACTTCTCTAGAGAAATTGTCTGATGGCAAATGAGTGCTTCAGTGACTTTCAGTACAGAATCTCCAATTACTAACACTTAATATGCTTTTCTGGTGGCACTGGTTCTAATACAAGTGGGTGGTTGCATCAACTTTGCATGGTTGGCTTTTCCTGGATCCTGTCAGTTACTCAATGTGCTCTTCATTCTCCAACCCCAGAGCATCATGTCTGTTACAAAGGGGCACTTCAGAGGATGGTATGCTTCTATTAATCATATATTACCTTCAGCTGTGGTGAAAGTATTTCCTTTTCCCTCATTGATTGCACAATCTCTGGAAACATTCCACGGTACTGCAGATAAGCCATGAAACCAGGATCTAGGTGGTCTGACGTTTGTAGCTCCTGCTTTAGTTTAGCTGCCAAATTTGAGCTGGTATCTGAAGAAAGAGACCGCCCCCACAAGTGTTACACAGATGAAAAGAACATGAAACCAGCGTAATCACTTGCAAAATAACCAGGATTTCTTCTGTTAGTATGAATGTAGGGTCAGATGAAATTAGTTGGTTGAGATCTCAGCTAACTTAAAAGGTTGTAAGTTGCCTTTAGCACCAGAGAAAGTGCTGTAGTTAAGCCAGGTCTTGCTAAAACCCCATGTCTCCTTTTCAGTATGTAAAGGTGAAAAGGCAAAAGCAGACTTCCACTAGCACAAATATGTAAGTCTAAACTAAAGAACCACCTGACAAAGGCATAGTTTTCAAATAAAAGATCTACAGTAAAAGAAAATGGGAGAAAGAGGGAAAGTTATAGGATTTTTATACTGAAGTTAACAAAAGGTGAAAGGAATCTACAAAGTTCAACTTACTGCTGCCATATCCATCGCTCATTGCATCTACAGCAGATGCTCTTGATCTTACATCATCTTGTAAATCAGAAGGGGTTAAAGTTAGATTATCAGCTTCTCTCATCTGCTTGGAAATAATTTTTCATGTTAATTTAGTTTTCTCAATCCAGCTGTAGAGTTTTCTGCCTACTTGATCATAGTGTTAGAGATGGCAAATACCATGACAAATGCAACATTGCTGCTCTTTGGAAGACATTCCGTCTCATTTTTTCCCCCCCCCCTCTTTCAATAGTCTTAAAAAACAGACATGCATTTATAATTAATTGCCCTTCAAAAGCAAGGCACAAAAATATACAACCAAAGACTGATTTTCTGAAGTACAGACTTTATCTTCCTGTGAAATGATACAGACACAGATACATAAAATAATTCCATTAAAAAGAAAAACCTCTGTTCTCCAACTTTGAAACAGTCTCTTCTAACACTCAATGGTCAATATTCATAAGTGGAGAACTGTTACAGTAAATTGAGTACCATGGTAGCAAAAAAGTTTCACAGGTTTTAGCTTAACTACTTGCGCATGAAGTATTACCACAAATTTATCAGTTACTTCCATGTAGCATCACTGCAAAAGTACCAGGATTTGAAGAGTCCTCTCAAATCTTCTGAGAAGACAAGAGCAATTCCCATATTTTTACTCACGCCGCATCAGCAACATATAGACATGCAGGATGCAAAACCCGCTGTAAGCAGCTTATTGATCAATTCTAGGTTTTGGAAGACTGTTTTCAATTATTAGAAGCAGGGGTTAACAGTGTTTTAATACAGGCCAGAATATGCTCCACAATTTGACAGTGAGAGAGGAACTAAAAATCATATGACCAGAATATTACTGGAGCTACCCCCTTTCGGTGTGTATGTTTCTAATACTCAGAGCCAACGGCCCAACAAATGATCTGAGGGGGACAGAGCTGAGCAGCCTTGCTTAATTAGAATTAAATCAGACATGAAATACCACTTACTAAAATCTTCTTCTCCATATCTTGGTCATCAGAATAGGTACTTTCAGAGGAAGCTGGAGATTTTCTGTCTACTCCCACTGCTGCCTCCTCACTGCCATTTTCATACAGGTTAGAATATCCCAGCAACAGAGAATTATCTTCTTGCATGGATGACCTGGAGTGCATCATTTCAAAATCTGTGCTTTCAACTTCCGAAAAGGGCGTCAGATGAAGCACTGGTTGAAGCTCCATGCTTATATCTTGCTTTCTCACAATTTCAGGTGAGCCCCATAAAGCCATACCTGCAATGAAATTCTGGGAGTCTTTTGAAGTGTCTTTGCCTATGTTCAAATTGTGTTTTGGAGAATTGGGAGTTTGATGAATTTCCAACATTTGCTGGCAATGCTTTTTCAAATTTTGCTCCTCTTCAGACTTGTTGATCGCGTCCAATTCCCAAGTCAAGATATTTTCTTGTAATTGTTTAATCTGAGGTTTTGGATTTTTATTGCAAGTCGTCAAGTCAAACATAACTTCATCTTTTCCCTGCAGTGAAATAACACATATTAATTGTTTAATGGAATTTAAATACGATTTTGCAAACTGAAAGACATGCATTTAAAAATACCTTCTCAAATTTAATAATCATATTTCTTATTATTCCCAGGTTTTATGTAAAAATGATCCAACAGTTTAGTGTATTTTATATGCTAGCTAACTTTCTAACAAGCGTATCATCAATAGGAGAAAAAAACCGTAATCTTTACAGTAAGCAAATTTATTTCTGCAGAGCTGACTTTTGTATCAATCAAGAAAAAAGGGTATTCCTTGTACCTATGTAGATAATCTTCCTACTTTCAAATAAAAACAAATCAAAACCTGTTGCTTTCCTAACTGGACATACCTCCTGAACTATCTTAAGGCTTAATTCCTGACCCATGGAACCAGGCAAAACTTGGGTAAGAAGCCTACAGATAGTTCCTATGCCTGCCATTTCAATGCAGGAGAAACTGTCAACCATCTGCTTCTAGTCACTGGAGGGAACAGCAACATGGATTCACATGTCCCATCATGTGACACACAAAGCAGCCACATGTGCCAACATGCTATATCCTAAATTGTGGTAAGGCCATACTTGTACCTTTTAGCATCCTGTTCCCTTTTTTTTTTTATTTTATTTTTCCAAGCATCAAGGAACAAACCTAGGTCTCTGCAGATCAGCAGCACTGCAGACCATTTCTCAAACTCTGACTCCATAAAAACAGACCAAAGTCTTTCTACCCAACCACTGTCTGACAGAGGCCAACAGAGAAATATAGCTAGCCTGGACACAAGAGGTGTCCATCTTCCTGAGTTATTGTGATCCTTGCACATAACTAGCTGTTTTCCACCCTGAGCGCTTGGGTATCTGCATGGCCACAGAACCTTTCCAGCATCTTTCCTATAGTGTGAGGGCATGGTCACTGGTGAGGCCAAGGCTGGGCTTCCACCTTCAAACTGCAGAGACACCTGAATAATGTCAATACTGTGCCACAGATTATGCAGATACATCCGTGCCTACCTTACTACAAGGGCCCTCATTTAGTCAGCATTTCTATATAAAGAGCTTTCTTTCCTTCCTAAGACCTCTTGAAGTTATTGTTCTTTTCCTATGACCTTAATGCTCTTCTGAACAAGCAGCTGTACCAGACACTATAGGAAGGCTGCTGTTGCAGAGTCAGTGCTCCAACAAGTCCCACTGCTTACTCCAGAAGTCAAAAAGTCAAACCTTCTTCCTACCTTTCAGCCTGTAAACCTGTTATTCACTCCACCTGGAGGCCAACATTCAAATGGAACACCTCTGAACCACATCTTGAAAATACCTTTACTCTCATCCTTATAACCTCAGGGATCCAGTGTGGTAGGACTTGCCATCACCAAGTGATTAAGGAACACTAAGGCTAATTCCCAACTCACCGCAATTCCAGGACATACTGATGCCATTAATATATACACTCCTAAGGGAAAAGTAGGCACAAGTGTGCTCATGGCAAAGGCTGCGCCTCTTCTGTGGCAGAAGGGAGACTCCAGAACATTTATTGAGCATGCCAAGCTGCAGTTTCTCTTCTAATGACTCCATAACTTATACAGAAGGTCTGGCTACCTTGCTCCCTCCACTCTTTCATCTTCAGCACCCTAGGCACTGAATCCTCTCAAAGGCCCCTCAGAAGCTGTCCCACCCACTGCTTTAAGAGGGGTCTGTTTTCCCTCCTTGCTGCCTTCCTCCCCCACTTCTCTCTTCAAATGAGGAATTTTTGGATCCCTAGTTCTGTAGTTCTCTCTGTTTTACCGCCATCATCCTGAAGATGTTTTAACAGGACTAAAACAATCTTTCTGCAAAGGAACCCTGCCGGACATTTGCGAAGCGGTACCGCCCCAGGTATCCTGCAATGTAAAGTCTACACATCCCAGGCCACATATGCAGTCAGCATCTTTCAGTTTGACAGTTCTTTGTTGATTTTTCCTTCAATCACTCAATCCAAGTCATTTTAAGATAAAATCATTCTTTTGACCTCTTAGATTCTGTGGCTAAGAGTCTAAATGATGCAATGTTTGAAAAGATATTTTAGTTTATTTTAAACCTGCCACCATGCAAGTTTCATTTCATCCTCCATACCTCTTACAATCTAAGATACAGTGAATAACTGTCCTCTCTCTCTTTTTAGACCATCACCTTAATACTTTTTTGTTAATCATCCATCTTAGCTGACGAGTCCTAGCCTGTTTTAAGCCTAGTGCTAGTTGCAAGTACTTTATCCTTTTAGCTGCTCTTCCAGCTTTCATTTTAATTTCCTAATTTCCACATTGTTCCCACTTTTGAACCCAAGAATAACTGTAGGGGTTTTCTTTGCTCCTCTAAGAATGCTGCATTTGTTTGTTTTATGTTCACTATTACACAAAGGGTCTTCAATGTTAGCAATTTGAACGCACTCTCATTCACTATTAATTAAATAAAGTTAAGAGTTAAGTAAAGAGCTGCTTAATCTCATGTGGGTTTTCTGTCTTAGTACTCCAAACAGCAGTCATTTCTTTTCCTCTGAAGATGTTCTGTATAATGGCATTTAGCTAATGCATACTAGAAGAGCAGGAAGTACCCAAATATTGCTCTTTTTCTCCTTCTCCAGCTCTCAGGCTCATGGTCACTATCAACTATGGATAGTTGATACTCCAAACCAAATAGTGTACTTTTCCTTATACTGGGATAAACTAGATCTGTAGGAAAAGGTCTATTGTAATGAATGCTTGAAGACATGGTAGTTTGTTTACTTTGACTCAGTATATTCTCCAACTTTGATGATCATCCCTCCTCAGCCTACTGTAAAACTTTTAGCACTGAAAGATAGAAATACATATACCGACATATATATGTGAACTTTTCATAATCTAAGTTTCTACTTGAAAAGTGATTTTTAGATCATTTAACTGCCTCCAGAATTCCAGCATACCTTTAAACCCCTCAAAAGTTTACCAGTTCTCCCTTCACTGAATCCTAACTCCTTTTTTGCTAAACCTAATTCAGAATTAAGTTCTTCTTTATGAGATGCCACATTCTTTTCATTCTGTGAAGTGTTCACAGCCTTTACCTCTCCCTGCATTGTGTTCAAAGAAAAAAATATTTTTGCAAGCCATTTCCATATTCATATATATCGTATATTTTCCATGCATTCTCAAATTGTATCTACAGTAACTATGATTTAAAGTTGTGCATGCACCTCACACTGTATGTATTTTACGTGACAAACAGCATATATAACACAGTTGGCTGGATCTCACAAAGCATATTTAGCAATGTAAGCTTGTAATAAATAATCATTACTAAGTTGAGACCAAGCAGCTGTACTCTTATTCTGGACAACAGAAAGACAGTGTTGCTGCATGTGATTTCCACCAGGAAGATGATAACTGACCTTCATGAGTTACTGCTACTACTAAGTGGTTATTACAACTTAAAAGAGACCTTTAGAGACAGATAAAAAACACAGCCAGTAAATCTGGTACATAGCATATTTGGTTATGGCAGTTACTTATGTTCTTTAAGCCGGGATCTAACAATCACTATCTGTGTAAGCAACATGGTCCAGTAGACCATTAGACTGGAAGTCAGGTGACTAAACTCTACTGCTGCCTTGTATACATCCATTCAGTGGTCTTAAGTACATAATTCTGCATAGGTCATTCAACACTATTCCCACCCAATCCCTTTTTCTGAGGGATTTCTGAAGTAACCCTGAATGTACAGTATCACCTAGGCAAATGATCTTTTAAGCAAATAAAAATACAAACACCAGTAATGATCACACATTTTGCATAGCTACACACTTCATTTTACTTAAAAAATAATAAGTGATTTTACATAGTGATTATCCTATAATTTCTTTAAATAAGGAGAGATGCTATTTGAGTATAATTTAAATAAGATACATCCTAAATACATCAGTGTATTTCAAAGATAACAAACGAAAGCCTAATGAAAACCCACTGTTATTACTGAGTAGGTTTTAAAATGAAGAACTACGTCCTGTTGTGATTGCTGGGCTATGAAGTGATTGCTGGGCTATGAAGTGAAATGGCAAAGTAATATGAAACATTCTATAACATCACAGTAACTTCGCAAGTAGGTTTTTACCATTAGCAATAACAATACTAAGCTCAGTTATTTTGCCTAACTTGGAAATCAAGTAATTCTACCTACAAACCATCATTTCTACCTAGTGTTGAAAAGCCATCTTCCCTTCCCACTACAAAGGGGCAAGTAGTGCAGTATAAGTCGCCCACCTTGGATTTTTATACCCATATCATACTGTTGGTCAGGATCTCCAAAATCCACATAAGCCTGACACCTAACTTTTTTCCTTTCCTACTCACTCAAAAACTCTTCTCATATAAGCCCTCTTACTAATGCTTATCACCTCTGTAAGCCAGCCTTAAAAGACAGTAAACTGGTATATTACAGACAACCACGGCTCTCTGAAAAACAGGTCATCTGGGTCCTACTGCTTTCCAAAAGTTCACATTAGGTTATCTGGAGCAATTGGTTCTAAAAAAGATTCAGAGTTAATATGAGAGAGAGGCACAGTAAATAAAGATTTCTAAAAAAAAAAAAAATATGATACATGACAAAGTATTTTCATGTAGCTCTCCAAAACAGCCATAAAGCATGGCAAACATAGTCCTAGTAGCTTGTGGTCATTTGAACTTGGCCAGCTGCCTACCCAGCTGCCCTCTCACTCCTCAACAGATCAAGGGGAGAAAATAAGATGGAAAGAGCTCATGGGTAGAGATAAAGACAGGGGTATCACCTACTAATTACTTTCATGGGAAAAACAGACTTGACTTGGAGAAAAATTATTTGATTTATTGCCATTAAAATAGATTTGGATGTGAAGAAACAAAGACAAACACTGAAAAAACTTCCCCCCCACCCCTCACCTTTTCTCCCCAGGCTCAATTTTGCTCTTTCATTCCAAACTCCTCTAACTCTTCCCCTGCAGTGTGGATATCTTCTCTAGCATGGTCTCTTCCATGGGCTGCTTCTCACACTTTTTCTCCCTCACTCCTCACTGGTTGTGCGGCATTTTGCCCTTTCTTAAGTATGTTTTTGCAGCAGTGTCATGCACATGGCTGACAGGCTCAACAGTCGAACCAGCTGTGCCCGGCATGGAGCAGCCCCAGCCTTTTCTCAGAGGCCTCCCTACAGCTCCCCCACTGCCAACACCTTGCTACCTACACCCAATACATACCCTAGGATCTGTGCCCAAAACCATATCCAGCTCAGAAAAACTGACTGGATTAGGTTTCCACGAATGCTTGCCCTGTTCTTAGTCCTTCCAGGCATCTACCTCTAGCTACTGGTGAAGAAACTACACAAAGATAGACAGACCTTTCAACTGACTCGTCACAGTTGTTTTTATGCCCCAGTATTCATCTTCACCCTTTCTTACAGCACTGAAAAGGATAAGCTATAGGGCTTTATATGACACATAAAATTGGATTATTTAAAAGACCAAATAAATAATACTATTAAAAAACAAATCACATACCAGTTTATCAGTAGGGGAAGCCAGTACTGCAAATGACTGATCAATATTTGTTTCCAGTTCTTCCAATTCCTCCATGCCTTTTTTAAGTGCTTCGCCTTTTCTTTCTCTCTGGCAGAACGGCTTGAGAAAGTTAGTTTCTTCATGATCACGTTGCTCCTTTGGCTTGTACAACTTCAACTGTGAAATAAGTTCACCTCTTTCCAATTGTAAGGCTTCAAGCTCTTTCACATATGTCTCAATTTGATCTTTCAGTTTTGCAGTGCTACCTTGCAGTTCATTGATTTCTTTCTGATAAGCTACTTCTCTCTGATTCAGTGTTTGCACCTGGAAATCAAGTCTAGAAACTTCTAACTGAAGTGTACAAACATCTGGAGCCTGACTTGCATCTCTCTTTTCCAACTTGGTTTGAAGCTCTGCTGCCTCTTTTGTTAAGTACTGCAGCTTGGTTGTGGCAGCTTCTTTTTGATCTGCCATTCTCTTCATTTGCCTATCTTTCTCTAGAAGATTTGCTTCCCTTTCTCTCACAGTATCTTCAAGTTCTTGAACATGAGAAAACGTCATCCTTGCTTCAACCTCTCTCTGAGAAAAATGTGTTTGGAAAAGGCTGTACTCTTCCTGAAGTGCATCATACTGTGTTCTCAGAGAGGTTAGCTCTGCAACATGCTGCTCTGATGACTCTCGTAATTTTTGGCATTTTTTCTCCAAAATTTCCACTTCCATTTTGAACTGTGATTCCTTCTCCTCCAGTTGCTGCTGAAGAGCTTCTCTAGCAGTGGAGACAAGCTCTAGTTCCTCCTGAAGTTCTCTCACTTCAGAGAGTAGCAATGTATTTTTTCCGTTTGGATCAATATCATCCTGACAATCTATCAGTCCCTTCCTCAACTCATTCTGAAGGTTTTCCACTGGCTTTCCCAATACAAGTTGATCTTGGCTGTCACTAACTTCATGACATACTGGTCCAAATTGTGCCAGTTCTGTTTGAAGCTTCTCAATTACTCCATGGAGTTGCTCTACCTCTTCTTCTTTGTCCTTATGCAGCCTTTCCTGGTCACCACGAAGGTGCTCAACAAGTGATCTGAGTTCTTCAATTTCAGATTTTTGGTCTTCCACAACCTAAGCAAAATGATAAGGTTTGAATATTACTGTATGTAGGTAGAACTACTATTGCACATAGAAGTCATTTATGACATTTTTCGTCTGAATCACACAGGCATTAATTCACACATTTAACAGCAGGAAGAACTGCACACTTCAGCTGGTAGCTACTCAGAATACTCTCTACTTTCCTAAGAGAATTATCAAATAGTTTTCATTTACAGTAGGATTTTGTATACCTTGCTTCCGTCAAAAATCAAGCAATGAACATATAGTAAGTACTCTTACTTTATTCTCCAGAGTATTCTCTAGCTTACGCTGGAGCCTCTTCATCTGCTCATTCAAGTGATCGATTTCTTGATTCTTTTCTTTAAGTAGTGCTTGTGGGAATGACAAGGATGAGGAATCACTAATACTCGCGTCCTGATTTTGCTTCACATGAAGTTTTGTTAGGTCCTCCTGATCAGAAAAACCAGCAGTCTCATTAGAAAGGACTTACTTTCTCTCCCAACCTAATGGCGGAACAGAACCAAGGGCTTTATTTAAACACTCCCTTCCTTACTATAATGTTAAAGAACTCAAAGAACACAACTGCAGCTACTTTGTTTAGATTTGTACCACTGGATTAGATTGCCATAACATTTCTCAACTTTCACGGTAAGAGATGAAGACGCTAGTTACCAGACTGACAACCAACTAGTTTTCTAACTTGTAACATTTGCTATGGCTGTAGAGGTCAGGAATGCGCACAAAACTATACAGTGTTTACTAAATGACAACACAGTAGTTCATAATCTGTCAGGGCTAGAAAAAAGCTAAACTTTTTATTTAAATCAAATTACTCTAGAAGATAATGCCATAAGCATGAATCTAGAGTGTTGGGTGTTTTTTGTTACACAATAACCAGCATTAGCATTGTAACAGTAATGCGATACTCCCTCGACAAGAGAAACAAAACCAAGTATCTGTTTATAACATCAGGAGATGAAGACCATAACCCTCAAGAACAGAGGTCTCTGAAGTTTTAGCTCATGCACACTAAAGCTAAGGAAGCCTACCTTCAGGTGTGCATTCTCTAACTGAAGCTGGCTGATGCTGGAAGTGCTAAGGTTTTTTTGCACCTCTAACTGCAAATTCAGCTGCAATATCTCCTCGTTTTTACTGATCAAATTATCTTTATATTGTTGTAGTTGGTCTAACAAGCTTGCAATCTGAAAAAGAAGAAAATGTGTAGTTGTTTCAATTAAGTCCTCCTATTTAACCAGAAAAGATAAAACTTCATTCATGACCTTATTTACTGAAAACAAGTAACTTCAGCAAATTCTATGATTTAAACTCTCTCCAACCAATTTGCATTTATAAAATACTTGAGGCATAAAAAGAGAGTAAGAAGGTAGTGTTCTAGCTCCTCAGCTGTAAAACGTGCGAAGTACTGAAAAGGTTGTTAATTTTCTTTTAAAAAGATCTAACTACTCATAAAAGATAGGTTAATATCTGCTCTGAATAATCAAGGCTTGACCACAGATGTAATTTGGCATAAAATAGGAGACATGTTAGCAGTTGATGTCTAATGTAATCACAAGCAGTTAACACAATCACCATTCCCCTCCTCCTAGAAGACAGAAATAACACTGCAGTGCTAATCCCAGTAACATAGCAATCAGAAAAGTTCTGAACATTGACTCCTTCAACCTGTAAAAGAGTCAATAACTACAAATTTCTCTGTTTGTAGCTGTTTGAAAGCTTGAGAGCAAGGACCTATTTCGAAACACCGTGATCTTGCCACTCACAGGTTTTATCACCTCTTGCCGTAATGGGTAGCAAGGTATAGGGGCTCTGAGAATGAAAAAGGCTTAATGGCTCCTGAAGTCAGACTTCATAATAGACTTGGAACTTCCATCTGTAAGAAATTAGTTTTTATTATCTTACTGCTCTTGGAACAATCGTATACAATTAACTGGAGGATCACCCACGTGTTTCTTCTTTGCACATCCTAAACTAGACTGTATGTTTCAGATATATATAGATACTATATTAATTATGTAGTATTACATAAACACACAGCAGGGGCATATGTATGTATGTATCTGTGTGTGTAAATCCAATAAAAGTTCTAAGTAATGTGACCAATTACACTGCATTTCAGCTTAGCTTGACACAAGTACTCATCTCTAATATCCCCTGGCTCACAAAACAGAGAAGGTCAGGTGACACCATTAAGGGTAATTGTCCCTTCTGTTCTTAAAAGAATTATTGCTCACTCTCAAAGTCAAATGAAAATAGAACTGCCTTCGGCTTCACTTTGACTTTGGAAGGAAAGGAAAAATCAATTTACAACAGATATTGATCAATCAGTCTCAAAGTTGATGTGAATCATCACGAGACAGTCTTCAGTGGGAGGGGAGATGGATAGGGGGATGACAAAAAAGAAAAGCAAGAAAAAGGAAGGTTAGTTAACACCAAAGCATAGAGAATAGTGGGTAAGAAGACACATTTACTACAACATTAGTTATTGGGTTTTTGAATTCTTAAATTCCCAGCTACAAGTTCGCAAAAAATGTTTCTGCAATTATGTGAGTGACTCAGAATTTCACAGGACCCTACCAAAACTCTAACCTCTCTCTCCTTTGCCTGAAGTGCTTCCTGCTCTGCTTGTAACTGCTCCTTTAGGACTGGGGCAGAACTGCCGTCTGCTGGTACTCTGTGCCTCGCTTCATCCAATTTAGACTGTAGAGCAGAGATCTGAATGAGGTTATTGTACTGTTGCTGTTGTAATGCCTCTTTATCCTGCAAAAATATTTTTTATGTCAGAATTAATTGTTGTCAACACACATATCCACCTAGCCAGAACAATCCTGCCAAAATACTTATCATCCCTGACAAACTCCAGTACAAGAAGAAAAAGTACGTAATCACAATGGCCTATAAAGAAATAGGAATGCAAACCAAATGAATGTTTTTTAGCTCACTTAAGTTTTTACCCTTTTATTTTTTCTACCCCAAGTTTAACAACTTATGAAAATTTAGCATTCAGTGATATATTATACTTTCTCAATTACAAAGTGGTTTGTATATTTAATAATCTAAACAAATTGTTCTTGTAGCCATTTCCAAATTCATTACGATACCATATATTTGCCAAGCTAAATTTAAGAGGTGGAGACTTAATTTAATTGAAGAGATGGAGAACTTTAGGTAGATCAAAAACCTACTACAAGTACTTCATGTTAAGCCCGAATGGGAAGCACCAGCACTAAGTTTCTGTCAGATCTGTGGTCTGTCAAGCTATCATATTTTTACTTATTAATTTTAGAAACTTCTCCTTTCGTCCTCTTTCTCTCACAGTCCTTCTCAGGAACTGGGTCAGTCCAAGGAGGAAAACTTCACTTGGAAAGTTGTCCAAACAGCAGCACATATCTTTACTTAATACAATAAAGGAAAACTGGACAAGAAACCTAAGGCAGTAACTGCCTTTGCTGTTCAACATTATTCTCCCCATAGCTCAAAACACATATCTCTAACAGAAGAGTTATTTTAGATTCTCATGATTTGCCAAAAAATTATGTAAAATTTGACCATCTTTTCTCTAATCAAAGAGAACTAAGATCCAGAGTACACTATCTTCTGTTCTTAAAATGAAAGAAGTATCAATTAAAAAAATGAAAAGTAAATTACAAAGTTAACGCTGTATCACAGTACCAAAACAGCACGCCCAAGAACAGGTATTTAAAACAGTTCACGTCCATACTAAATAGGCCATCTGATTTCCATCCACTAGCACCCAGCCTGTCCCCGCTGGCTTTCTGTCCAGTTCTGGGGGCAGTCCAGGGACGCACAGCACAGAAGAGGAAAGGAAATTATAGGGGAGACAGCCAGTTAGTGTACAAAGCTGTGTCATTCACAGCTAATATCACTGGCAGGATAAAAAAAAAGTAGTAATTATGAAAGCATCACTTGCACCTTTTTTGGGTAGGAAAGCACCTATCACAGAAATATTTTTGTTTTTCCTGAAGGGAAAAATGAAAGCTCTTCTTGCCATCACAAGAAACCAGCCCCTCAGGTGTCCTGCTCCCGTGTATGAAAGGACTCACTAATAACAAAACCCAAGCAACGAAATAGCCTTTTTTGGTTTTATATTAACTAAAAAACAAGACATTACCCATACCATTTAAAGCTCATCTTAATCACTGGCAAAAGTAACAGTGTGGAAAGCCAGATTCCTGCAGAACTGGGCTGCCTTACCTCAGATGTTCCTGCATTTACCGGATAGCACAGCTGCAAGCCTGCTGTAGTTCATGGTGTCTGCACCACTCTGCACACAGGAATTAAGTTTCTCCTAGCATTCTCCAGTTGCTATGTTCTGGGGTTGCTACAGTGACCCAGCAAAAACAAGTCGCAACCCAGGCAAAAATCAGAGCTTTATGTAATGCACCTTCACAGTAAAACCTGCCCACACAGATGTAGTCTAATGTGGTGTCTTCTTTTGCGGATACCAAAATCCATAGGACAGCAGCCTCCTTAAATGAGATGCATTTTCGAGACCTCAAGCCAAAGGATGAACAATCATCGCAGCACTACCCTAACCAGAAGCATCAATGTTATGTATCAACAACCTAAACAACTGAAAGGAACTGGACTAGGAAAAAACAAAGACCTGCTCCATGCACATGGCAGCAGGATAAATGGATCTGCTAGCTGTGAGTTTAGTCAGTACTCTTTGCAAAAAGATACTGTTCCATATTCAAAATTTCTCTTTCTAGACTTATTTCTTATTAGTGCTAGTCGCCATTATCTGCAACACCTACACTTTTCATATGTTGTAATTTGGGGGACAGTAATAATCTGTAATTGCCATTCACATCAACTTTATTTTTACGGAAAAATTTCATGACACGCAATTATTCTTAGAACTCCGCTGGCACTTATTTACTGGATGAAATTGCTTCAAGACAAGCTATTACAATGCCTACAGTTGGCAAATTGAATAGTATAACCTTGTCTAAAGCTGATGAATTAGTTTCTTGGAAAAAAGGAAAAAAAAGTCTGAATTTGGCTTATTTAGGATTTTTAAGAAAGAACAATTTCCTGGGACATTCAGACAGCTGAAAGAATATTTTGAACTCACATTGATAAAGAAACCGTGTTTAACAGAAAGCTAAGATTTCAGAGAAAAGAGGAACTGGCTAACAACAGTATCACTGCCTCCATCCACTCCAACGCAAGCCAGAGAGAAAGCTCATGGGTACGGCTTTTGTATGTTTGGATAAAATCACAGAATAGCTTAAGATGGGAAGGGCTTCTAGAGCTTTCTGGTCCAATCTCTGACTCAGAGCAGACTAACTTGTCACCATTACCACACTAAGCCCCTTTTTCAACATTCGGCTGCCCCCAGTATGACCATTTCCCCCTACCATTTAATTGGTATTTCCCTTGTTGCAGTTTATGCTCGTATCTTCTCATCCTTTCACTATGCACCTCCAAGTCTGACTCCATCTTCTCTATAACCTCGTATTATGTGGTTGTAGGCAACAATAAGGTCTCCACAAAGCTAAACAAACCCTGTTTTCTCAGCATCCCCTCAAAAATTATTTGCTCCAGCCCCCTGATCATCTTGACAGTCCTTTGCTAGACTTGTTTCAGTACACCAACATCTTTCTTGTACATGGGAGTCTAAAACCAAGCAGTTCTCCAGATGCAATCTCGCAAATGCCAAATAGATAGGAATAATAGTACCTAATAAACTAAGACTGGCTAGTCTATATCATGTTGGCTGAAGCTAAAACAAAACAATATTTTGGTCAGTGTTTTTAAAATGAAAAAATAATGGAAACAAATATTTAGAGAATTAGCAATTAAACTAAAAAATTTAGCTTAGACCATGCCATTATCAAATCCACAAACTTGACAGACACACCAACAATATTTAACCAAGGAAAATTGCTGGTAGGAAACTAAAACATATAGTGGAGGAAGGTAGAAAAGGTTACTCAGATGTCTGGTAAAAGACAAATACTTCTGCTAAATGGAATGTAGTTCTTAACTCTAAGCTGTGATTCACTCTGCAGAAGTAACAAAGCACTAAAAATTTCTGAGTATGGCAAACAGATCTGGCTCCAAGGGCACATAGCCAGAAGAGCTACCAATTAAGATAAGATGAGTTTAAACACAGTTATTTATTGAAGACCCACGATGATTACTATTCAGTAACTCTATCTTCTCAGGAACTTCCAGAGAAGCAAAAGAGCAGCTCCAATTCATGCAAATGTGACAACTGTCAAAAAGCAGTCCCTATAGTAAGTAGGCTTATAGTTTGTAAAACCAGAGTTTGTTTAAAACTGGCTGTGATACCTGCCATTAGTACAACAGTTTAACTCAGCATTAGGTGCCAGGGATAGTCTCAAACAACACTGTAACACAGTCATTGATACCTCCCTGGAGACACTGTGCATAATGCCACTCGCATTTAAATAAATGTTTAAAAGTTACTTGTTTTAATTCGGTTTCCACTTTCTTCATTTTTTGCAGTTGTTGTTCCAAGTAGTGTACAGTCTTTGAGACTTCAGTACTGCTGTGCTCCAGTTCTCGTATCTGTGCCACCAGTTTTTCTCTCTCTTTATCACGAGTTGCAATTTCTTGGTGTTTTTGCTCCTTTTCTAATAACAGGTTATTGTAATCATCCGTCTTCCCTTTTATTTCTACTTGCAAGGATTCTACCTATACAGAAATCACATTATACAGATATTCAGGCAATATAGGAAACTTCCAATTGGAAGCAAGAGTAATTTCATGGCAAAGCAGGTGGAGTTATACTGTGGACTAAATTAAAATCCCAGATGAAAATAAAACCGGGGTGGACAGAAAGGATGAAAAAGTAACTTTCTGAAATCTTGTTTTCCACATGCAGCAGCTCTTAAATACACATTTGATTATTCTCTCTTAATATTTGCAGCATTCTAGCAAAGCGTGGGATGAAGGCATACTCTCAAGGCCCAGCAGTCATCAAAAGGGGCCTTGTGGTGTGTGTGTGGGGGTTTTTTGTTTGCTTGCTTAAGATTAAAAAACCCCAAGATTACGTGAATTATTACTAATAGCATTAGATGCATTTATGTAACCTCAGAACCCTCTTCCATTACTTCAAGGAATTACATTTTAAAGGAAGATAACAAGAACTGAAAGATATATATATGTAACATACTCAATGTAACTCAATGTAACATACTCAATGCCTGCAAATCAGAAATCACAGTAGTCAACATCGAACAGGTACTCTTTTTCCAAAAATCGCTTAAATACAAAGAGGATAACAATTTTGTATTTGAGCTCACTGAAATCCAATTGTGCACAGAGCTGCAGGAAAACAGTCACTCGTTCATCCCAGTAATTAAAGTGAAGGCAAGCTAGGAGCTTTGGTGTGTGACAGAGGGAGGAGAAAACCATGTGTGACAGACAGACTACATCAGAAGTGATAAAGTCATTAAGCACATTGAAAGCTAACTCAGATAGGAAAGCAATGGGAAATCTTCTAAAGGAGAAGTAATTTGGTCAATACCATTGAGCAAGGACTATGTGATTTCACAAAATAATTTATTTGTCAAGAAGTATCTGAATTTATGCAAATTACACTCCAATATTATAAAATAAAAATCCTTTGTATTAATATAGAGCTTTACATCTTTAAAGTATTGTACAGCTATTACTAAAGCAGAAAAACACCCTCTAGCAAAATACAGAATAGAGTTAATTTAGTCAAATTAATAAGCACAGAGAGCACCACAGACTAGTTAAGAATACCAAAAGTGATTAATATTACATTTTCAACTGCTTATAGGCACATATACATTTCCTTAAATTTGTAAATATCTTATTCCCTTCTCATCAGCAATTAATCAACTGTTAAGTACAGCTTTTCAGTATAGAAAAATATTTTAGAAGTCTAATACTTTCTAATGCTATAAAATTTTGGCATCAGAATCCCAGAAACTATGACGCTTTACACATGAAAAACATGTTTTTTAACACCATGGTGCTAGAAAGCTAGTGCTGCAATTCTGTAGCTAAGAAAACACTTTCACAACCTTCACCCTCATGGCATACTCTCAGATGGTAGCTCCCAGTACCAATCACGGAATTTCAGAGTTGGAAGGGACCTCTAGAGATCATCTAGTCCAACTCCCCTGCTAAAGCAGGATTGCCTAGAGCACATTACTCAGGACTGCATCCAGGCGGGTCTTGAAAGTCTCCAGAGAAGGGGACTCCACAACCTCCCTGGGCAGCCTGTTACGGTGCTCTGCCACCCTCACTGTAAAGAATTTTTTTCTCATATTTGATCAGAACTTCCTATGTTCCAGCTTGTGCCCGTTTCCCCTCGTCCTGTTACTGGGAACCACTGAAAAGGGTCTGGCTCCATTCTCCTTAAACCCATCCTTTAGATACTTGTAAAGATTAACAAGGTGTCCTCTCAGCCTTCTCTTCTCCATGCTAAAGAGTCCCAGCTCTCTCAGCCTTTTCTCATAAGGAAGATACTCCAATCCCTCAATCATCTTTGTTGCCCTACGCTGGGCTCTCTCCGGTAGTTCCCTGTCTCTCTTGAACTGAGGAGGCCAGAACTGGACACAGTATTCCAGTTGTGGCCTCACCAGTGCAGAGTAGAGGGGGAGAATGACCTCCCTTGAGTCAGCACTCTTTTCACAAAATAATCCTACTCACATACACCTTGAGCGTACAGAACAGCAGAGAGAAAAACTATGAACTTGTTAGAATTCCTACATGCAGAAATTAGAAGTTCACTTGAACTTACTTGTTTCGGAGCGAGTGAAGCAATTACTGACATTACAGCTGCATTAAACAACTGTACAAGAACTGTCTAAATCCTGACATTTTATTTTGGCACAGATTGTGTGCATATCTCGCCCCACCCACAAATGTCACTTGCTTAGTTACCTTCTTTGCATATCATTCTCCAATAAAGTTTTAATCCTTTCTAAGAGAGGTTGCAAAGTTATAGCAGGTAGTCTTAATTTTTTCAGATATTTCTCTTTACTAAGCCACAAGCACACTAGTAACATCTTGAATAGAAAGCAAGCTATGGTCTTAACAGTTTGACATAGTTTGAATAACCTCATATATATCCTTTATGATTTCGTATGCCCAAGACTGCCACAGAGGTATAACTTCTGGGTATAAACAGATTTTCAACAAGTCACACGACCTTCAAAACAAAAATCTTTGCCATTCTTTTTCTGATCTTTGCCACAGTGCAAATAACACGTAGGCTACATTTTTGATGTACTCAAAAAATCTTAATTCTAGATAATGGCATTTATGCAAACGAGAAGCCAAGACTGATGTAGAATGATATGTAATCACTTCTTAAGAAGCCTAATGAAGTCCTATCAGAGGTTTCAGAAAGCAACTGATGATCAGGTGCCCTCCAGCATGGAAAATTCACTCTATCAAAGATACAGGTGTTCCTACAAGATTTGCTTCTCTAACACTGAGGTACACAATTTCATAAACTGCACGAAAGTGAATTGATGTCAATGAAACTAAGTAGTATACACATTAAAATTTTGTTAAGAGCAGGGCCACAAACAAAAGCTGAAGGCTAAGGCACAGTGTATCTTCCTCATTCCATTATCTTTGTTTCATACGTCAAACTTCAACTTCTCCTGTCATGCCAAAAAGCCCTTTTACAGTAAGTAACTGCCTGTAATACATCTGAGCAATAAGCATAAGAATGAAGCACTTACGTACAGGAAATTAAATTGAAAGCTGTTCCTCACTCCCTACATGAACTCTATTACCCAAAACCATGTATCCTTATCTCCCAGTCAAGCTAAAGAAGCCTTCACATATCAGGAACAGGAAAAAAAGCCAAAGCAGATCTAATTAATAGAAGGGTTTGAAGCGAAAAGGAAAGAAAAGTTAGAGATGTTCATGCTGTTTTCCATACCTGTAGAATCAATTCATAGTTCTTGTATAACATTCATTTATGTGAAAAACAAAAAATAAAACAAAAAAGCAGAAGTTAATCTTTGAAACCAAGCATCAAACAAATGAACATGAGGGAAAAAAAAGGACTGATTTATAAACTTAAATAGGACAAGGCATGCAGACAAAGAACATCTCTTATTTCAACTGTATAGCTGGAAAAACTAAACACGTTTAGAACCCAGAAGTCATCCCTCAAGTGTGCTCTATAGAGCAGAGTGTCTGCATTGTTGTCCCCCTCAGTTCATTTAAACCAGACTCATAGGCTGTGAAACTTGACTGTAATGCAAATAAAACACTTCTTTCCATCTCCATAAAAAATAAGTACACTCTCACTGCCTAAATGTAGATCAGTCAGCTGGGGAAAAATCTGCTCTCTGTGTGACAACCAAGAAAAAAAAAGTCTCAAGAGCCAGTCCCCCAAGATAATACAGGTTACGGTATTTAATTGTAGTAACCAAACTCCTATAGCCATTAAGTGTGATTTTACTCACCCTGTACTCTGTGGGCTTTCCTGAAGTCTGTGGTTTTGCTGCAAGTTTTAACTGTTCTTCCAGTTTCTGAATTTCCTGCTGAAAATCATCACGTTCATGTTCCCTTTCTATAGCTTGTTCCTGTAAACCCAGCCAGAGATAATGAAAATCTTTTTTAAGAAAGCATTTCATGAAAATATTCAGTACAAGAAAAATTAGGGGTTTGTTTTTGTGGTGAAGAAACTATGCTCACTTAAAAATAATTAACACCTTTTAGTAGTCCTGAAACTATAGCTAAAATTACAGGTAAAATAAAATAAAAAAAAAAAACAAAACAAACAACTTCTTGACTCCAATGTACATAAAAACTACCATTAGCAAGTAATAAAAAAGAAAATATTATCCTGTAATACTACAGAAAGGGAACTAAAAAACTACTTTTTTTTTTTCCTTTTACAAGACTACAATACCAAGGGTCTTAATTTCAAACAAAATGGAAAGCATCCCATTTCAGGAACCACCTTCCAAGTCTCAGTCACAAACCAGGAGGAGTATTTATCACCTCCAAAACCATGGAAATGTGTTACCACACTTGCTTACATCCATGAATTGCCGCTGTTTTTTAAGCTGTTTTTCAAGAACTTGAACGTGCTGTTTTAATTCAGCAACCTCCAATAATTGTGTGGCTAGGTCTTGATTACTATGCAGCTGTTCTTCCAGTTCCACCTCCAAAACTTTCATTTGAGAGCGTAAGTTGGAATGGTCCTTTTCTGCCTGACATTGAAGCTCTAATTTCTCCTTTGCTAAAAATTCTACTTCCTTGAGTAGACCTGAATAAGAACACAAAAATAACAACAAAGTTGTCAGTGCAGGGTACAAAAATCAAATTGAGTTAAAAATGAGACTAAATTCAGGTACTTTGGACAGCATCAAAACCAAAGAAAAAATCTCCCGAGATAGTCTGTAAGAGATACAAAAGGAAGTCTGATACTTGACTGCCCAGTGTGTCTCTGAAAGCCATCTCTGTCATAAGACTACTGTACAATATAGTAATGGAGGACATGAGCATCTGTTCTCAATCCCAAAGTGAGTCCTGGTTGGAGATATTCTGGGCACACAGAAAGCTCTCACCTTCACCCCTGGAGACCTCACAATTCCAGAAAGCCCTATCTCACCTGACCAGGAGTCTGTCAAATTCCTTCCCTAGTTCCTTGCCCTCTCAACCCCGGTTCCACACTCTTCCTGGCCTAGAGGCTCTTTCAAAACCATGCCAGATCTTCAGTCCTCCAAATTCACTCCATTTCAGATGTATTCCATCCTTAAGTTTAAGCCCCACATCCCACTGTCAGCCACTTAGTCTCTCATACCCATCATTCCACCTGCCTCATCCTTCATTGTTCTATCCTAAATCCTTGCCACCCCTTCCATCCCAACTTCCCATCCTGCTTCAATCTCTTCCCAATCAAGCCATTCAATACAGAATTCTCAATTCCTCCAAACTGTCATGCTGAGACCCACTAAGACCAGCATCCAGTCGCAGGTCAGCCTCCCAATTACTCCTCTCTTGCATGCCACTCTGGATACTGCTGCTGACAGCTACACTGTTGAGTTAGTACCCAGTCCATCTTTTCAGTAGCCACCAGTGCCCAGCCCTGCCCTGAAGCTAGCTACTATGAGAAAGCAAAGTTAATCTTTTTCTCTGAATGTGAGTGGGGATTAAAACCCAGAGAAAAATCATGTTTACAGAAAATTAGTCCAGGTGTGAGGCTACAAAGGGAAGAAACACTTGAGAAAAAGATGGCACATATTTGCCCTATACAGACTGCAAAGGAAATACCACAAATATGAAAATGTACATAGCTCAAGATTATTTAAGTTATCTAAAGTTAATTTATACCTACAAAGTGCACCAATCAGCTGGATGCACTGAATACATTGTTTAGGAGACCCAAACTGAGACTCTACTGTGAATACATTTGGAGCAAAACTATTTTAATGTGACTATAGCTAAATTTATAGCAAACTATAAACTTATAGCTAAACTATAGCAAACTTTTCCAAGCATGATCAACTCAATCCACACGTTTTCTGACCTAATATAATTTTAAGCTGCTGTTACAAACCTTCAAAACCAAAAGTAATACCATGGCCTCCTTAAAACATCTTTTCTAGTGCTTCACTATCCACAGGTATTTAATTAAATTTCTAGACACTTTAAAATAACCCAAGAAACATGAACATTTCTATGTTCATGCTTAAGAGGATAACCATCACAAGTTTTGCATGATGCAATAGCATTTACATTAAACATTTTCTCCGGTGTCACCGCAGTAAGGATAATGGAACTGAGTGTGCAGGGACTCTGAAGCTGTCTCTGGAAATTAAAGAGGCTGGACAAAGAGAAACAAGTAAAGTAGATTCTATTTTGGGACAAAAATATAGACTAAATGAGCTTTTGAGGTCCACAGCAACCCTGTGATTCCATGATTTAGTCACCCTGGTCTGTTACTGTAGCAACTATACTTTCTCTGTATTAATACAATATTAAAATATATAAAACTAGGAGGTTAATTGAGCAAAAGAAAACTTAGCAGATATGGAGCTGTACCGGATTCTTTGTTTGTCAGATTTACTCTAGCCATGGTAGCTTTTACAAAATTGCTTATCTGTCACTTGAATTCTTTGAGATGTGTAGCATACATGTACATTGCTCATGTGAGAGCATGACACACCAGCTGAAGAAAAAAAAAAAAAGGTTTTTTTTGCAGTCACTCTAGACAATGTGTTACGAGCCTTGCCCTCCCTTACGCATGGGCACACTGGCACCAGGCTTTTCCTACAATTTTGAGTTTGCTATTGTCTGATAAATACAAATCACAGGATTAATAAAGGACTTTGAGGAACTGCTGGAGATATACACACAGACTACATATCTCAAAAAGCTCTATTCCTGGTAAGTACTTTCTGCCTCTAAGTCATACTCCACGACTAACATTCCAACTATATTTCACTCCAAGCACTAATCTTGCAAACTCACAATTACCAAGAACAGTATCTCAGATGCCTACACAACAACAAACGTGCAATTGCTGTGCCACACTCTCTACTTTTTCTAGCACAGTGCTAAATAATCACATGAACTAAGCTTCAAGTTTCCTAACGAAATGTTCATCAAGTTGTGGATATAACTCAGGCTCTGGCAGAATGAATGCACATAATGAAGAGTCTCCCCCAGAGCAATTTCTCTCACAACCCACTTGGAACTGTAATAGACTCCTGCCGTCATGAGATGCAAACAGCAAGTTATCCAAGGCTGAAACACACAGTCCAGAAGAAAGCCGACAACAGCCTGAATTCCATTAGGAGACTGAATCTCAGCCATAGCTGTGCAACAGAGAATATCTTTTATCAAGTGCTGTGTTTTTCAGGCAGGAGATAGGAATAAAATAGCACTCTGCTGTGGAAGGACACATATGTAGACTGACCCCCTGAGAAAAGAACTGATGCTTTTGTAAAAAGAATCACAGGATTTTTCCTTCTATATCCTAAGAAACACGGTTATTAATGAGTTGAGGGCTTCTTTTTATCTTCAAAAGGAACACCATTGCTTTCTGAGGAACAAAATACTCATTAGATAAAACTGAAATAAACAGTCATTGTCACCTCACTCAGAAATGCAGCTTCGTGGAAAAAAGTAATTAGGCTAATAGATTTTATGTGGAATTTAAAATGTTTCATAGAAAGCAAGTATTAAATTCTGGCAATCTGTTTGAGTTATTTTTTAATATTTTTTTTTTTAAAGCACATGTTCCCCAAGTGTATAAATATAATTTCAAGTAACACGAATAGAGCACTAGATCACAGATTCATTTCTTTGTAGGGACAAAACTGCTATTTTATTAATGCTATTTCAAATCATGCAATTCCACTTTGGTAATGCCCCAGCACACTCCTCCCTCCTCCTAAGATTATCATTAGCAAATGTCAGGCTCCATTCTAGGTGTGTTTTATTAGTGAGGCCATTCTACTCACATTAGTACTCTACATATTAAAAAAGGGAGGAGGCATCAGCTTTGCAAGGAATAAGCCACGTCAATCAACTCCAAATGATATTATTTTTATTTATCATATTTTCCACATACTACAAACAATTCCAAACCAGAGGAAGAGTACTACAATGGCTGGGGTGGGGGAAAGGTGATGATTTTGAGGGCTTAGCACTTGTAGCAAATGCAACTTTTCAAGGTCTAATGAGCTGCTGGCAAGAGCTGGACTGCAACTACCTGGAAAATGTCAATCCTCAAGCACACTCTAACGAGGTAGGTTAGATGTTCCCTCTCATTGAGTGGGCAGCAGCAAATTTCTGGACAGTGAGGTGGCTACCAAAAGTATGTTAACTAAAAATAATGTTTGAGGAATGGACAGAACGAATAAAGACATAGTAATGGGCAAGCCAGTCCAGTGCAGCTTTTTAACTCTAACTGGAATTTACCTAGATAACCCTTTTTTATTTACCTTGGTTTACCCAGCTCACACCCTTTGGGGGGTAGAGAAAAAGTCTACAAAAGAAGAAACAGTGAATATGCAACAGAACACATCTATGAATATATATGTATGTGTAAATAAAATTAATCTAAAAACATAAGAGAATTACATTTAGAGTAGGCCACAAATATTAATCACGGGAGCTATGAATTTATCAGATCTAGATGCTTGCTCCTTAGGAGTTAAGTATGTACACTTTAGTTTAGGAGGAAAAACAAACAAAACCAAACCAAAAAAGATGCCTCTCAATTTGGCACCTGAAAGTTTTACTTCAGCATTATACTTCCAAAGTCAGTGTAAAATTCTATGTATCCTTCATGCCTGTTTTCAGTTTCATCTTTCCTCCCATAACTAGCCTTCCTAACTATTCTGCTCTCCCCTTCTGTTTTCTGATATATCTATCAATTCAATTACATTGCTCTAGTCTCCCTTAGACTCCCTTCAGTTCTTCCTGTATTTTTTTTAGATTTCCATTTTACATAAACTCAAATACTATCCCCCCTTTAAATTAATTTAATCACTCTAACAGCCCACTGTGTATCATTAGAAGCTCACAGAAAGCGTACAACCCACTCCATCCCCTCAAAAGAAAAATGAAGCTGGCAAACACGAAGGTAATGGCACAATGCACTTTAAGCTTAACAGCAGCAAAATATTTTTACCTTTAAATATTAATCAATGAATTGAATATTGTTTGTTTCAGTTGTTTTCTAATGCATCACAAAAGTCGTAACTTTTTTTTTGCCAAGATATTCATAGTCCCAGTAATTTATTAATTTACAAAGTACTATTCCTCTTTATTAAAATAAAATGGAAACTACCAATTCATTCACTCAATGTTATAGCAACAAAAACCAGAAAAAAACCACACTCATCATTACAAACCTGAACCTTCTTTTTGTGCTACATTAGCAATAGGTGTTCCTACAAATCAAAACACATAAACATGTACAAGACAAGAACAGGACATTGTGATCCATTCCATCTTCTAAACCACTAAAGATTCATATGTAATACAGATAGTGCCTACCTTTTATTCAACAAAAACGTACCTCATCTTTATTAAGACACAAAGCTCCCGATGTCATACATTGATCCATGTTTGTAATTGGACTACAGCTACTATAGAAATGGTTTTACATTATAACCATGCAAGTCTGTTGCAACATTCTTGGCAAGTCACTTATGCATTTTCAAAGACAATCAATATTATCTTTTTGCAATTTTCCACAGACAGAGATGGAATAATTATTGCCTCAAACCTCCCTTTTAGTTCCTGCCAGGAGATTCAAAGCAAGATTCAGCCCAGCAGGATTCACTGGCACAGACTTAGAGACTCTGCAATCTGTCATACATTTCCATGACACACAGATGTACCTGCATTCAACAATATGATGGAATTATTTTGCATTTCCTGTGGGACGTATTACTTGAGGCCATAATCACTGTTGCAAATCAAGAACAACATGCATTTAGTTTCAGTTACAAACCCTGAATCTGTTTATGTTTTGCTGTCTCTCCCCTGAGAAAGAGGTCTACCTCCACCTCTTTCTCTGCTTACTGGGGCAAATGAGCCTCGACTCTGTAAGCCAGGAAAATCTGGGCAAGACCACTGTTCAATTTTCTCTTAAGGTAATAGTTAGATATCATTAAGATGGCATATGAGTGGTGAGAGATGGACACAATTAATACTAGCATAGGTACTATAATTTTTAATAAGGCTTGTAGCAATAGGACAAGGGGTAATGGTTTTAAACTAAAAGAGGTTAGACTCAGCCTAGACACAAAGAAGAAATTTTTTTTATGGTGATGTGAAATACTGGAACAGGTTGCCCAGAGAGGCTGTGGATGCCTCATCCCTGGAAACATTCAGGGTTAGGTTGGATGAGGCTTTGAGTAACCTGATCTAGTTGCTAGTGAAAGGGCTGGAAGGAATGTCCTATGAGGAGCAGCTGAGGACTTCGGGTTTGAATAGTTTGGAGAAAGGGAGGCTGAGAGGTGACATCGTTGCTCTCTATGGCTTCCTGAACAGTGGAAGTGAAGAGGGAGGTGCTGAGCTCTTCTCCCTGGGATCCAGTGATAGGACGTATGGGAATGGTTCAAAGCTGCACCAGGGGAGGTTCAGACTGGAAATTAAGAAGCATTTCTTTACTGAGAGGGTAGTCAAACACTGGAACGGGCTTCTAGAGAGATGGCTGATGCCCCAAGACTGTCAGTGTTTAAAAGGCATCTGGGCAACACCCTTAATAACATGCTTTAACTTTTGGTCAGGCCTGAAGAGGTCAGGCAGTTGGACTAGATGATCATCGTGGGTCCCCTCCAACTGAAGATGTTCTACTCTATTCTAATTGAAGATGTCCCTGCTCATTGCAGAAGGGCTGGACTAGATGACCTTTAAAGGTTCCTACCAACTCAAACCATTCTATGACTCATTGTACAACACAAGCATTTTGATTGCACTATATTTGAAAGGTCAAGTGCAGAGTCAAAAGGAAGAACACGGAAGGATGGTGGCCCACAAGAGGAGGACAATGGTGGAATCAAGAGTCAGAAGAGAGGTGAAGAGAAGATGAGGTGGGGGAGAAGCAGACAAGAGTTGCAGAGGAACAATACAGTAGGGATGAAAGCCAGGCAGGAGTCTACAACAGAGGCTCCTGAGAAGTGGACAGATAACCGCAACATGCAGTGTCCAGTGAAACACACCCTTCCCTATATTTGGATCCATACGCTGAAAACTAGAGTCTTTACATTACTCTACTACCAACAACAGAGAAATTCACTAGAAGACTGTCTCTTGCTGTCTTTATATCTGACCTAAGCATGCACTATGTACAACTACTTGTTATGTAGTCTGCTCAGGCAGTAAAGATCTATGCAACATAGCTGAGGGTAGCGTAATGTTTGCATTAGCAGAAATGGAAAGGCAGTGATCCAAATAATAAAATTTCTACTGGAAGATGACACAGAGAAATTCACTTATAGAAGTACTAGAATAACATTAACGCTGCAAATTCAAGAAGTCAAAACTACATAATGCTATTTAAATGATTCACGGATTCATCATTGAGAACCGGCATATCCTAGTCTTGAGTTCCTACAGAGTGCAAGTCACACAACATCTCTGAATTTTGTTCTGTCAATCAAAAAAAAAAAAAAAATCTTAGATGTAAGCCAGAAATATTACACCAAAATTCTTCAGTGTCTTTATTAAATCACTGCTGTCACTGTTAAAATGTGTGCTTCTTCGCTTGCAGTGTGAGTTATCACAGCCCCAACTTCCACTCATTGAGTGTTATTAGACTCCATCCAGTATGTAGTATGTAAGAGTTCCCCCTTATCCTACTCCACTTCCCCACAGAAGCTGCCGCTAGATAGCTTACATCATATCGCATACTCTGTGGGGCTGCAGGAGTGATGGAGTCGGGGAAGGAATTATGTAGACTCCTTATTTGCACCTACTTATCGGAGTTTGATTTGGTATTTCAGTGTCTGTCTTTGGCTTTTTTTCACCCTTTATATAAAGTTTAAGATACTTGCCTCACCTTATCCTCTCCATCAACACTACCTCATTCAGCTTTTTGAGCCCATGTACTTTCCTTTAAAAACCTACACAGACTTTGAGCTTGATCATTAAAATCTTTCCACAGTCGCCCTTACTGATCATGTGTGCACGTGTTTTGACAGGACAAGGCTGGGGAGCAGGGGAAAAGCTTATCTATGAAACTAAGTCACATCACCACCACAATTTTTTCATAATTTAAATGATCTTCCAGGAGCAATTTATTTCTTCTGTGATTCTCCTTAGTCCTGGAAGCAGCCAAAAGCCTTGAACCTCCAACTCTTCTGTTTGACTGCAGGGTCAAATAACCAGCATTTCAGTTACTAATTAGGCGCTAATTATCTGTTACAACTAACTACCTGTAGTTAGTACATGCCTCATTTTCTCAGACACTTTCCATTTCTAACTAAGCATAAGGCTACAGTAGTAATCTTCACTAACAGTATTATCATCTTAAAAGCAAAGAACTAGCTGGTTTGTTTTATTTTCTGCATTTACAGGAAGACCCTGATAACCTCTGTACCAGACTAAACTGTTCATCAGGTCATCAAACCAAAGACTGATACATTACAGAAACACATTGCAGTGTCCCCTGACTAGAGACAATTTGTTTTCCACTAACAGTGTCATACCCACTCCTCACCAAGAATTGCTTGCTCTTGGGTTAGCTCCTGGAAGCGTTCACGCATATTCTCCAGCTCCACAACAAGGCGTCGTTCAGATTCTTCTTTCAGATTCAAGGCCTCTTCCAATGCAGCTTTTTCTGCAACATAGCCTTCGATAATGCCTAAAATCCCAAGTCAGAATGCAAATAAAGCAATAGATAAACTCATCTATTGGAAAAAAGCAGCTTGAAAACATGAGCAAACAGTTTTTTGCAAACAATGGAAGGTGACATAAAAAGGAGGAAGTGCAAGATGATTTAAATTTACACTGTAGCTAGGCTTTTTGAAGTATCTTAAGAAATAAAATGTATCAGTTAATATACTCTAACAGATTTCATGAGGCTGCCATGTCACAAAAATGTCTCCAAACATGTAGAATGTATATGGGGATCATTAAGCCTTGATGGCCTGGGATGACCTGACAAGATAGGACAGCCGGACACATCCTCTGCTGGGCACTGAGGTCAAAGAAACAGAATCTCCAGAAAGTAAGATCAAGTGTTAGATCCAGAGCCCAGGAAATCCAGAATGATTCACAGAAAGGAAGGAAATAGGATTTTAGAAAGACCAAATAATCCCAAAGGAGCATGAGAAGAGGAATGGAAAGCAGGTGCCGTGATTAAGGAGAAAAGCTCAACTTAAAGGACACACAAACCCTCAAAGATTCTCCTACATAAAGGCGAAGACCTCAAGTTGTAATCTTCACTATGTGGAATCAGACTGATGATACACAGTCTGTGATAGTGTTGAGATCAACTGCCTCAGCCTTTTTGTCACTTCTTACAGAATCTCTTTATGCCTGCACTACCATCAAATGTTGCTCCAGTTTATGCTGAACCCTTGCGAGGTCAGACAGGTGGGCTGATTTACACTGGGAGTATATCTTCTTTTCAATAATCCAACCTCCCATGTTTAGACATGCAGGAATGCAAACAGCTGTTTTAAAAATTATGGTATTTTTCACACACAGTCAATAGTAGAAGTATAGGACTAAACACTATCAAACTTGCCCCAAGGAAATGCATGAAGATAATTAAGTAGTAATTTGCAAGAGAAGATCAATGCTTCAAGTACTTTAGTAATCTGAAACACAGAAAATGGATTATAGACAGGCAAATGAACAACAAAAGACGCAAAAAACATATCACAGATATTTGGAGGAATGAGCTATGAATAAATGACACTGAAATCTCTTCATACTGGTTTCATTTTCTTACCTTCTGCTTTATGAAGCTGTAACGCCAGCTGATTCTTGGCCTCACTTTCCTCACTGAGGCACTCCATTAGCTCCTGGTGCTGACTAACCACTTGGGCAGTTTCCTGGTTTCGTCGGCTGAATTCTTCTTCAAATTGCACATGGTTTTCATGCATTTTCTCCAGCTAAAAGTAAACAATTTCCCCATGCACCAGATCTTGGATGCACATTCAATGTTAACAATACTATAGACGTTGAAACAAAAACCCTCTTAAGTTTTTATAACACTTATGCATTAAGGTCCAGGTTTTGAAGTTCCATTTCAGTACCAGGTTGACTTTGCCCAAAACCCCTGGACGCTTTGGTGACTCCCTGTACTCATAATACTTCTATTTTTGCCACAAATCTCCTTTAGGCACATAAGTTTCTTTAGTCTGCATAAAAAGAAGTACCTTCCTGATGGCTAAATGCTCAACTTGACAATTCCTGAGTCTCTTGAAATTCACTTAAATTCTTCAAGAGATTCAGGCATGTCTAATAGACAGTGAAGTCAAAATATAATCAGGTTTCCAAGGTATGGCACCAGTTCTCTGAGACTATGTATCCTCCATTCCTACGTGCAATGTCTCAAGTTCAGAGGAAAGGAATAGAGCAACCCCGTTCCCATTTAGTTTATATTTAACTTATCCTAGGATAGGATAGGATATTTCACAGATGTAAGCAAAATATGCTTGAATGCAACTGACGAAGGTGACCTAGAATCTAGATCTGCCATGGCTTGGGCAAGCACTTCAACCGCAAGTTAGCTACAGGCTAGTGGAACCAGCATCAGTACTCAAAAGTACAAATTTAAGCACCTCATTCTAGGAGGGATTTTTTTAACATGGTGAATATACATTTCACGCAGATGTTTATCTCTAGGTTGCACAAAATACCTGATGAGAAGATGAATTTTAGATATATTGCTTCCCTTCACATTTCCTCTTAAATTAAGGGCTTCCTTACTAAACAAACTAATTACTGTAGCACTAAATTCAATCCTCGAAATGTATACAGTACTTGGGCATCTACATCAGATTTCCAGCTTCTGTTCCCAAACCTGAATATCTACACACTGCAAAATTCAGCATGGAAATACTTAAATTCTTTTGTGATATTGAGTCCAGCTCCTTTTATCACAATTAAGCAGCATATAACAAAGATGCTTGCTTCTTGCTATGTTTGTGTCTCCAAAACATTTTAACATGGGACTGAGTTTTCTTGAACCTGCTTTTCAATGTTGAAGAAGCATTGATGTGAAGTACAATAAAAACCCCTCAACTCTTGGTCTCCTGAAGTTACCAAATACATCTAAAAATCCTAGTTTAAATCTACTTAATGCAACCAACTTACAGCCTTCTTACAGGATTTGCTAGAAGAAAAAAATAATAATTAAACTCTCATTTATAAGAAATGATCAAATAAGGGCACAACCTTCATTGTAAGGAACAGGGGGTGCACTTGCCTCCCTATACTGATAACTTGTCATGTATTCAGACAAAATCTGTTTCTTTTTAGCAGTCAATCCTACAGGGTGCTAAATACACAAGTCTTAAAACATTTCACATTTTCAGTATAATTATGCATCTATACAGATTAAAAAGTTTTACTTGTTTAGTTGATTCTGTAGCCAGTTCCAGAAGTCTCTCCACTGCAGCTTGCAAACGATGACAAATTTTCAGAATCATTTCTTCATTTTCACATGCCAATTCTGGCTTTACAAAAACACTTTCACATAAGTATTGGCTCAACTCAGCCCTCTCGTCAGTCACTGGAGATAGCTGGCTGTGTTCTGTGAGAGTTTCATCAAGCAGCTCATCTACTGAAAACAAGCAAGCTATTTAAAAACACAGAAAAAAGACACAGAACTGGCCATTCAGATAACAACTGACATCAGACAGTGACATTGCTTGTTCCTGAAGATGTATTACAAGGTAAGAATTTGTACACATCAATAACTTAATGTTGACAAATCAGGACAGTCTTCCATAATGTTTGGAATCAAGGCCTGAAACTCTGCATTCACCAAGTTAATCTTTCCTGCCCTATTATCCATTCAGCCTTTCCCAACAACATTTTAGCATTTGCACTATTTAAAAGAATTAAATTGAAAGAACACGGATAGACACCATCTTAAGTGTGGAGCAATTATGAGAGAGACACAGAAAACACTGCAACAAGAGATACCCCCTTTCTGAACCTCACCCATATAAAAGCAAATGAAAAGGTGTTTTTCAAGAACATGAATTGACTACATCCAATTATGCATTTTTTACTCACCTTTTTCTAGGTGATGCTTTTCTTTGGCTTTGAAGTACTGCATGAATCCAATTTCTTCCATAATACTGTGACTTCCATCAGAATCTCCAGAAGCCAGACTGTCATCAACGCAAAGACCAATCTTGCTACAGATAAGGTCCTCAATAGCTATTATAGCCTTCACCAACTCCATAAGCAATTTCAAAAGATGCTGATAAGATTCCTGCAGTTTTTTCCTAGAACAAAAGTGTATCAAATGCTTCAAAAATTGCATGCACTTGATTTAAAAGACATTCTGAAGCTATTGAAAAACCAACAGTCTAAAACAGATATCTTGCCGTAGTCTGACAGTTATCAGTGAAGATGATTCAGATGACTCACAAAAAACCAAGGCCATTTTTACAGAGCAGGCTCAACAAAAAAAACCTTTGTCTTCTCCACAGTTAGATGGAGAGATCATACTGCAGTCACAAGCGTTTCAGGCTTCCACATCTGTGGAAGCACCAGTAGGGAGAACACATTTACTACTATAGTATCTGTGACATCAAAATAACTAGGGATGTTCTGGCAGAGTAGACAACAAAAATTATAATTATGAAAACATTTTAGTTTTAAGAAAAACAGTAATCCAGTTTCTTAAAGGTGAGAGAGGGAATTCTTCTAGAAGCTTATTCAGCATGACAGTTTCTCTAACCCACACATTCCAATGACATATCAAACCAATCCACATTGCACTGAAAGGTTTCTGTGACCAAGAGGCTTTCTCCATTTCCTAGCTTTTTCCGAGATTACAGACAGCAGAAACCCAAAACCAGCAGTCTCCAACAGACCACAAGAAACAAAAGGAAGAAAAAAATGCCCCAGACTTGCTCTCCATATCAAGATAGGTTGGCAATTAAAAATTCTCAAAAAACCTTGCAAACAAAAACCTATATATCGTCATCCTACACTATTAATTTGACAAGGCTTAATATTCCCTAGTTATTGTTTTCTTTATGAAAAGTGAGAAAACAAGCAAACAAAAAACCAACCACTAAGCATTATGTAACCCAAGATGTACAAACCTTTCATCCTTGGACTGCTCAATATCAGATCTCAACATGGCTACCAAATTCCCTCCTTCTTGGTTTTCTCTATCTCGACGCTGAAGGAGTGTCTCCAGGTCAGAGTTGGTCTCCTCTATTTCACGGTTTAAAGTCTCCACTTTCTTTTCCAGCTGCGGAAGATACATTGACAATGCAAAGTCAACCATTTTGCCTAAACTATGAACTTCACTCACTAATCTTACCCTTCATTATTTCGTATATATTCACACAATCATTGTCTGCTGTTAAGCAAATTTGCTTCTACAAGTACTAGAAATGAACAACAGCAGAAAGACTAAAAATGAATGGTTATTTTTTTTAATTCTCATTTTCTGATGTTGATTTTGTTTCAGGGAGCTGCCTCACTTGCATTCAGACTCAGTGCATACAAGCAATGCAAAAAGCTTGTAAAAACTTTGTGTCATAATTTACTTTGCTTTCATTGCTATGCCTCAAAGACGCAAAGCACTGTCCTAGCGTAAATTTTGACACTGTAGCACACAAACCTGAACAGCAACCCGATCCAGTATCATCACTGCTGGCTAACTTTCTTCTTGGCTTTATAAGCTCTGCCTGAAAACAAGCTTACATCTATATATATATATAAAAATACACCTATGTATATATATACCCACCTCTGACCCCCAGATTTTGCTGCCAAACAAACGACTACTATTTTGTTAGAAACTTTGTCTCATAAGTAAGCCAAAAAGTACTCAAAATATCTATTTGGGAGGAAACTGCAAGGAAAGAAAAGCATTTTACTCCTGTGCCAACTTTCTCGCCCCACATCAAATCCTGAATGAAGAGCAGGAAACAACAATGCATTTCTTCCAGTAGGAGAAATTCTTAGTCTTACTCCCAATTCTTCCACTAAACAAAGGCCTAACAGAACAGTCTAATATAGCAGATTTACATTTTGGTCAGAGCTTCCCGAATTGTGAGAGAAGATATGAATGTTTTATTTCATTTTATCTTCTATTTTGAAAGCTGAAAGCAATTATTTTAATCATTGAAAAAGAACTTGATATTTCTAAACTTCCTAATTAAAACTGATACCTTTTCCAAACTGTTCCTCTCTCTCTAAAGGTTTCTGGATAACCTAGATTCAACTTAGATATTCGCTTTACAGGAGGCATAAAATTTCTTTTTGTTTGGCAAACGAATATGATCTTTGCCACTTCTGGATCCAACTTCCCATTTGCCTGTCACTTCCTCTGAGCTATAGGTCAGTTAGTCTAACCAAAGCTCTAGAGCACTATTTTCTTGACAAAAAAACCCAAAACATGATAGATACAGATGGCATCAATACACAGACAACAAAAAGGCAAACTTCCAACCTTCTCTTATAAAGCATTGTTAATCTCCCTAAGAGAGAGCTGACAACTAGTTTTCAAGCTGATACCCAGTTCTAATTTCCATGTTTACTGCTGTAGCACTCCAACAAAGACAAAACAACAAGATCAGAAGAATTATACACACAGTCCCTCTATATACATCTTGAAAAAAGGTGAGAGCACTGTGCCAAAATACAACCACAAAGGTGCATTTAAAATGTAGGTTTAAAATATTTTCCACACACCTGCATAATTATTGCTGCTTTTTCCTGCAGCTGGGCTGATAACATCTCCTGCTCCTTTTGGTGAGCAGCACGTGCCTTCTCCCTCTCTTGAATCAACATGTGCTCCTTGTCATGTAGTGATGCCTTTTTTTCAGCTTCAAATTCTTCCTGTATAAAGTCACATATACTTTGATTTACAGAGGGAGGGGTGAAAAACACACACACCCACACACACACACCCACACACACACACCCCAACCCCAAAAAAATCCAAAGCAAACACTCCCTTTTCTTTTTTTCTTCTTCACCTTACCTCTCAGGTTAACGAGCAGTAACTTATATATGTAACACCCCCAAATCAACAAAATTATGCTGAAACTATGATTTAAAAATAGTTAAGTAGGTAAATGTCTGAACGTGCTTACTGAGAAGTTCAGACTGCTGAGATAGTGATGAGGAACAGAAGACAGAGATGGACAAGTCGGGACAGAGATGGACAGAAGCCACTCTCAGTAACTGCAAGTGGTACACCATGCACAGGAAGACCAATTTACCCAAACAAACTGAAAATCTGCAAGGTAGATTTACATGGCTAAATGATCTAGAAGCTATTAAATTAGATCTCGCTTGCTTCAGAGTGCTCTAAAGGAAGGGATTGTTAGACATTTCCCACTCCTGCATCAGCAAATAAGGGAGGTGAAACGAGGTCCTGGGATCCCTTCCCAAAGCTAAAAGGAAGTAATTGTTTTCTGCAACACCAGAACTGGGAAGTAAGTCTTCCTGAGGACAGTATAAAAAGACCCCGTGCAATTTGATCTATGAAAACCAATACACTCCAAGGTGATAGCTGCCTATTTTTTATTGGTAAGTCAAGAAAACAAGTAAGACTTCAGAGCAGAAAATATGTCATCAACCTGAGCTGTCCTGGATCCTTTGTGGAACACTCAGCCAGTCCCTGCATTGAGTAGAATAACCCATCCATCAGCAGCTCCTCAGGTGAGGACTGCTTGCTGCAATCATAAGGTCTGACATCATAGCCAAGATCAAGATCAATACTGGCACTTGGGCAATAACAATACCAACTCCTACCCAGAATCCATGAGGCAAAGCAAGGCAGGAGAGCCAAGTCTGCCCAGAATTATAGACTCAAACAGCAGAGCACTTAGCATTTAGCAAGATACAAACGAACAGTCACAAAGGAGTATGAGGACTTTCCTTGACCAGTACAGTAAACTTGTGGACTGTCTCAGAAACAGCCTGCTTATTCTTCTCAGAAGCCGTGCATCCACTAAAAGATATGTCAGACTGCACAAAGGAACTCTGAATACCCCAAAGTCTGTGAGGGGAGGCAGGGGGAAGAAAGCAAGTAAACTGACTGGCATGAAGACAATCCCATAAATGAGCATGGGGGAATTAGGAAGAGGAATGCTCATTGTAAAAACCTGTATCAGACCATGATACAGCTCAGCCTGACACTGCAAAGAGATCCAGCCAGTCTCTTCTGCTACAAAATACCAGTCATCAAGGTAATGAGAGGAAACAAAAGAAGAGAGACATCTGTACTAGCAGCAGAATTACCCCGGCAAAATTTCCACAAAAAGAGAGAGAGGTTTCTGGTGTCCCAAATGCTACTCTGTAACTAAAGCGCCTAGACAGCACAAGGGAGAGAAAAGCAGGAATCACTTCTGGAATATATGCATAAGTCAGTCCAGTCCCAGTTTCTGTGGACTGAAGGCTGGGGTTCAGCTGAGGACAGCATTGCCAAACATACCTCCAGCAGCTTTTCAGAATACACTTGTGTCCTCTCTTTCAAAAGACAGCTGCACCAGCCAAAGAAAGGTCAAAGAACGACCAGGACTCCACAGTGGGCCAGAAGCAGGAAATAGTAGAAATTTTCTGCACGTCTGCAGCATCCAGTTCTAGAAGTTTGTGCAACTGTTAGGAAGAGCCCCACCACAGGTTGGAGCACTGACAGAAACAGTAAGGATTTGTTGAAATGTCCCAAGGAGAAGCAAATAAGGAGATGGTAGTTCATCTAATCTAAGTTATTTGTGCTCAACAAGTTGAACTCAACACATGCTCAGTACAGCGATAACACTGAGATGAATGTAAGCTCTGCTCTCAGCGTGTTGGTGAGTTTCCCCTCTCTTTTCTGACACAGGATGTGTCTTCTCCATTCATTTAATAGCTCTACATGTGCTTGGCACCTAACCAAGGAACACATTTTGCACAAGGCTCAGAAGATGATAGGCAATTACTACATCATACACAATGCCAAACAAAGATAATTTTCAGAGATAAGCATCTTGAAGATGCTCATCAAGATGAAAGCTTGGAAGTCAAATCACGAACCCAAGAAAGCAGAAACTAAGAACAACTACAAAAAAAATCTCATGCACAAAGCGCTTGCTGTCATCACGCACTTGGTAAAATCTTAAGATAACACTGAACTTTTTTGCCATGTATACATAAGCGCAGTAAACAAGGGATGATAGGTCAAGGGCGCAGTCTCTGCAGACACCAAGAAGAAAAAGTTTCAGATGACAAACTGAACAGAAATGTATGCAAGGACTGTTACTTAGAGCAAATACTTTCAACTGATGTTCTGTTTTGTTTGAAGGACATGACATCCAACCCAGGATTTTATGATAACTCTGTAGTAAGTACTATAACTGCTGCCAGAACACAGCATTGTTTCCAATACTGCTTTTTCAGAAAAACATGCTACCAGTGCAAGCTCTGAAATTCATTTTAGTCAGACCCTACCTTCAGCTGTGCAATCTGCTGTTCAAGCAGTACCTCTGACTGACACTTCAGTAGCTCAATCTCTTCCTGGAATTGAAGCTGCTGCTTCGATTTTACCCCCTCAAACTGAGCCAGAAGAGCTGTTCTCACAGTTTCTACTTCAGATGCCGATGCAGAAGCATACATCTGCAGACAAGTAATATAAAATATTTTAGCCACAGTATTATAATTAAGGAAAAAATAAAACGAAACCATCAAGCTCAGCCAAATTCTTAAAAGTATTCTCACAATAGTTCTCTCCAACCCTCAAGGTCATACAGTACTGCTATCTATCATCATGGTGACTATAGAAAAAAGCGAGTTGATAAAAATAGATAAGAAGCAACAAGGCATCAGGTACCAAGTATCTCCTGTATTCATAAAGCCATCAGGTCAGACTAACAGAGTACTCCCTATTTGTTCTTTCCAACAGACGTTTGTCTAAGAGAAATTCAAAGAAATCAGGAAGAAAGAGCAGGAGAGAAACACAGAGAGCATACTTTGTTAATCCCATTTGAAAATGGGATTAAACATTACACAGCTATACTTAATGCAATTGTCCCACAAGATACATCAAAAGTCCATCAAAAATACCAGAGAAAGGTTTGGGTTTTTGTTCATTTGTTGGTTTTTTTTTTTTCCCTATTATCCTCTCTAAGAAGAGTCACTGTAGTCATCAGAATAGAGAGAAATCCTGGTTTTAGGATAATCATCAATAATCATGAAAAATTCCCACAAAACTAACTTCCCAGGCAAGCTATTTTTCCAAAAGTAAAGAGAGTTTGGAATGTGTTCCAGCCAGTTGGAAACCAATACTAGCTCTAAGGCCTTACAGTCCAAAAGAACACAGGGCATCTCCTCAAACCTAAATGTTTTTTGTGAGGTGCACTAAGTAATACAAAGGTGCACCAGTGATTAAGGAGTTATTTAGCACACTATCCAACTTTCAAATTAGTAAGTGAAAAACCAGAAGTTATATTTTAACATAACATATATTGTTTGGTTATAGTTGGATAAAGCTCATTTTGTTTGTGACTTCTCCAATGTACAGAAAAGTGAAAAGACTTAATCACTTGTGGCTGCTTGCATCAACAGCAGTCAGATTGTATAGAAGACTGAATAAATAGAAGATCTTATTCCATTTCAATTTTTAAAGAGAACGTAGCATAGATGACAAAATTTTTGGCCTTAACTATGAAAGTAAACATCATCAAGCTTGCATATAAACATTCTCAACATGAAGAAATGCTTTAAGTAAAGCAACTAGGAAGATTTCCAAATCTCACTGAGAAAACATATTTGGAAAAATATTATCTACCATAATTTCTCTAAGAAAAGAAGAAATCAATGTTAGTAAAGGTTGTTCACTTACGAAAGCTTGAAGTGAGCAGTTACTTTCCACAAATGGTTAATGACCTAATTTATTACCTATTAGTTTTTTATCAAAGTGGCAGCCTTAAGATTTTTAATTAAATATGGCAGGAACTCAGAAGAAAGCAAGCCCACTTCCTTCCTCCCCTGCATCCCAATAAAAACAGCATTGCAAACATGCATTTAAATTTTAAAAATTTAGGATAATACACCATGAATTTATATAAGTCATTTTCGATAAAGCAAAGCTTAATGTTAACTTTGTCTCTTTTTATCTCCTGGGACTATTAAAAAAAATCCAAAAAGCACCTAGATATACAGCCTTACCTCTAAGGTCAATAAAACTGCATTTACTTTATGTTATAATATGGATTATTTGGGGTTTAGGTACTAGCAATATTCTGACCTCTTGCTCATATTCGTGCTGTGCTTTTAGTTTCCCCAGTTCTTTTTCCAGCTCCCTGCAGTATTCTTCCTTATGTTTCTTAATTTCTGCCTCATGAAGATCCTGAAGTTCTTTAAGTGCTTTTCTATGCTTTTCTTCCATATGCAATACTTCCTCACGTAATATATCCAGGGCCAGATGTTTTTCTTCTTCCAGCAACCTCCTTTGATTTTGAAGAGCTGTGTCTAAGTCATCCTGTGTAAGCATTAATTAAAAAAGGAGAGGAAAAAAGTAAGTACTACTAATTTTGTAACCCATTTGTAGATTAGTTAGCAAAGATAGGACAGAAGAATACTGACCTTTTCCCTCACATTTTTCTGTGCCCACAAAGGCTCCCTCTTAGCCTTTGTGGGCACAAAACCCACATATAATCATAAGTTTGTTAAGTGGGTATGGTGAGAGACAAGTCTGAAAAACTCTACATCTCTCTCTGGAAGGCTCTGACATTTTAGCAATGGTCTAAACCTTCTTACCTCTTTGACTTGCAAAAGTCTTGGAATCATATTTTCCCATCTGAACTCTAAAAGAGCTCACATCTCTGCCCTGTTGAGAGTAAAGCTACGGACTTCTGTTAAAGGCCTTAAGACAAGGTCCACTCACCCACGACCTGCTCCCAGAATCCCATCTGGGACCTTTAGAGATACCTTTCTTCTATTCTTCCCCTCAAGACTGTGCTACTAGGGAGGATCTTTGGATTCCTACAGATGTAGCTTAACTTAGAGAATTACATTTACTTTGTTTTAACCAGTTCTGAAGTTACATGGTAACTCTATCAGGCAGAGAAGCTCTGAGCCACAAAATGGCTAACCTCCAATCTGAATTATGTTAAAAATATTTACTTCATTTGTACTTTTCCCACACACTGAGATAGAAAACTCATTAGTCTGAGCATTCGGGGGGAGGGGGTGGAGTGACAGATGGAGTTACATGCTCGAGGGAAGGGATGCCATTCAGAGTGACCTGGACAGGCTCAAGAGGTGGGCCCAAGCAAACCTCATGAAGTTCAACAAGATCAAGTGCAAGGTCCTACACTTGGGTCATGGCAATCCCAGGCCTAAATACAGGTTGGGCGGAGAACGGCTTGAGAGCAGCCCTGAGGAGAAGGACTTGGGGGTGCTGGTGGACAAGAAACTCAACATGAACTGGCAACGTGCGCCTGCAGCCCAGAAAGCCAACCACATCCTGGGCTGCATCAAAAGAAGTATGGCCAGCAGGTCGAGGGAGGTGATTCTCCCCCTCTACACCGCTTTGATGAGACCCGCTTTGATGAGACATCGCTGGAGTACTGTGTCCAGCTCTGGAGCCCTCAGCACAAGAAGGATATGAACCTGTTGGAACAGGTCTAGAAGAGGGCCACAAAGATGATCAGAGGGCTGGAGCACCTCTGCTATGAGGACAGGCTGAGAGAGTTGGGGTTGTTCAGCCTGGAGAAGAGAAGGCTCAGGGGAGACCTTATAGCAGCCTCCCAGTACCTAAAGGGGGCCTACAGGAAAGATGGGGAGGGAGTCTTTACCAGGGAGTATGACCATAGGATGAGGGGTAATGGCTTCAAACTGAAAGAGGGGAGATTTAGATTAGATACTAGGAAGAAATTCTTTACTGTGAGGGTGGTGAGGCACTGGAACAGGTTGCCCAGGGAAGCTGTGCATGCACCATCCCTGGAAGTGTTCAAGATCGGGCTGGATGGGGCTTTGAGTAACCTGGTCTAGTGGGAGGTGTCCCTGGCTATGGCAGGGACGTTGGAACTAGATGATCTTTAAGGTCCCTTCTAACTCAAACCATTCTATGATTCTATGACTTAATTTTCAACCTCGGTTTCCTATTTCAGCTGACAATATAGACATTGGCCACACACAAGTGTTAGTGCTGGCACAAAGGAGGTTGTAGAAACACAGACCAAGGCAAAAGGTGATTCCACAAAATGTACCATGAAATTTCACCTTCTATGCCAATTTTTCTTTGGCTCACCTTATGAGATGCTTCTGCTTCAACAGCCATGGCTTTAAGTTTTTCCATGTGAACAGTAGCTAGCTCAATTTTCAAATTATTTTGGGAAAGCTGAAGTTCTTCAGCATGCTTTAATTTCAACATCTCTATCTCCTCAACCAAGCGCGCTTGATCTATTTTATCCTTTTCACAGAGCTGTTCTGTGTACTGCAGCTGTAGCTTCTCAAGAGCCTGACTGTGTTCATCCCTTATATTCTGAATTTCAGATAGGTAGGATGACTCCAGGGAATCCAGATTTGATAAGTGTTTAGACTCCAGCTCATCAATTTGTGCCTGATGCTTTGTCTGTAGTTCAGCAACACAAGCTTCAAGCTGATTCTGCTCTTTACTTTCCAGTGTAGATTTAAGGGTCTCAGTTTCAGCTTGGTGCTTTGTCTGAAACTCAGCTGTAAGAGACAAAATTTGTTGCTTATGCTTCTCCTGTAACTGCCGACTTTGGAGTTCAAGCTCATCGACATGTTTCTTTTTCAGCTCTTGGAGAAGAGTCTCTTGCTCAGTTGTGAATTTCTGAGTCATAGCTCTGTGTTCCTCCATAAACCTATATGATTTCCAAGAAAGTTAAGAGAATATTGTCAAAAAAACTTAAAAAATAAGTAAATTAAATTATAAATAAAAATCAAAGAAAAATAAGTAGGCCTTACTTAGCCTCCACAAGTTTTACTCTATGTTTCAAATACAGACTTAATTCAAAAAAACCCACAAAGATGATTTCATAGCCACATAATTAAAGGTTTATGCAATGTCATTTCGTAGTATCTCGTTATTCCTAGGTAGACTGGAACCCCTATTAAATTACTCACTAATACAGAGCAACATACAAACATTGTTCTCTGAGAAAATGCTGCCATATGAGAACATCTAGGACACAGTATATACATTGTCTACATCTCAAATGCGTTGTTTTTAGACATTTCTTATGACAGTTTGTTTACTTGCAAACATCTGGTTAAGACTGAGACAAACCACTGTGGAAGCGTATGTGGAACACTTGGGGGCTCCTCCTGACATGCTGCAATTTACCATAATCATTAACAATAATCTTTTTGGATACAGACACCAAAAATTAAAAAGTGATTGGTTATTTAAAGGCTAATTTTCTGCTTTCATTGTTTTCTTACTGTAATTAGTTCCCCAGTCTTGTTTTATGAGCATACATTTGGGGAGGAAAGAAGGGATAAATTTGAAACAATGCATGCAAATACAAACATATAATTGTTTGAATATTTCCTTTAATACACTAAAAACGATAGGGATAGGAAGGAGAGGAAAAATCAAGCAGTTGCAACCTTCATTTCTAACCAGAACTGAAGAATACCATATGCAGCCCATCAGCCTCAGCATTCAGTGGATAACACAAGCTTTATTCACCAGGAAAAACTTGCTCAAAAATATAAAGAATTTTTCCACTTACATGTCCTGTAACACTTCCCCTCCTCCAAGGGCAGTATATGATTTTTCAGCTATGTGTTGTATTCTTAACTGTAAGAGGCAGAACTTGACTACTCTTTATTTGATTTGCTAGACTAGATTAAATGTATTTACATGAAGCAAAATTCTATAGCACACCATAATGGACAGCATTACTGTTTCTTGATAGAGTAAGCTTTACTGGTTAGCTTACTTAAGTAAGTTAGCTGGTGCCATCGAGTGACAAACCTACATCACTATGACTCATTAAGTTTAATATAAGGAAAAACAACAATAAGAATGACTGAACTAGTAAGTTAAAGTGCTCAAATACTCAGGACTTACTTGTTTTGTGCTTCCATAAGTTTAAGTGCGCATTCTTCCTGCAGACAAAGTGTGGCCTTTTCCATTTCTTTTGCCATGAGCGCTCTGGCTGCCTGCAGGTCACTGTCATATTGCTCCTGGGATTTCTGTGCACATGCAAGGCTGTCCTCTAGTTGCTGCAAAAGTTTTTGCTGCTCTTTTACCAACTTCTCCAATTCTAGAATTCTGGCAGCTTGGTGATCTTGAAGCTGATTCATTTCAGCTTCACGAAGTTCAAACTCCTTTTGTAATTTCTGCTTCTCATATTCTGCTCTATTTTGCAGTTCTATATGTAACAATGATAACTTCTCTTCTGTTAGGGTTCTCTGGTCCTCGCTTTCACATTTCCATTTCTTCTCTTTTTCTTTGTACATAGTCTCTATTTTCTGGATTTCTTCTCTGGCTTCTCTTAATTTGTTCTTGTGATCCTCAGCAATTTTATATTTTACCTGTGAACAGTTATTAAAAAATGTATAAAATACCAAAACCAAACTGAAGTGCGTGAAGTGAATGTTCTCAGGCATTTAAGGTCTCGAAGATATTAAATTCTTGCAGTGAAGTCACCCTTCCAAATAAAAGTAAGGCTGAAACATCGACTTACAGGTACTTGAATTCAACGCACTCTTAAGAATTAACTGGAGTAAGGTACGTAAGAAAAAATTAAGGGAAAATTCTACAATTAATACGATCTATGTTGTTTTTTCTCTTGGGGCCACTTTTCATTTCAGAAGTTCAACTTATAAAGCCATGGGCACCTTAGGTATTTATATTGTGCATGATTAAAAATCTCTTTCAAACCTCTCCTCTCCTTATATGTTCCAGTGGTTTTTTTATATGCAGTGTCCAAGATCATGATCTCATGCATAGCACAAAAGCAACATAAAAAGCATGTAGCATAAAAACAGAAGCCAAAGCACCAAGTGATTACTCAATGACAAAAGGAAAAAAATACTCTAAAAATACACTAGAGATAAACAGGTAAAAAAATAAATAGTAAACTAAGGAAACAACAGGGTCACCTCTTAAAAGAAAATTAAAAGCTAATAAGAGATCACAGAGGAGCATCCTGTGAAGTATACTCTTCATTTATCATTTGGAAGTTTTGTTTTGAACAAATATTTAAGCATTCATTTATGCTACAGCCTAAATGAAGGGGCAGAAAAGAAATGCAAAACCCCCAGATTTTGATCAACACACAATCCATGAAAACTTGGGCTGGGGCGGGAGGGGGGTGGGCAGCAGGGGCAGGGAGTCGGGCACTGGAAATACAGATGCAATTGAGGAAATTGGTTTGCTCTGTTTCTGAGAGCGAGAGACCAGAAGCCAAACAAAAAAATCTATTTCCAGACAGTGGATCAGCACACGGTATAGTCTCATTTCAAATACTGCATTCTATATATGCTTATCTTTTACCCAGACAGCAGTGCCACAAACAAGATACTGCAGGTGGTAAGAGTAAACTAGCAGTATTGAAAGCTTCACTACTAGAAGCTTCAGATGAGTCTCCATGTTATCTATAAACAGTCTGCAACTGTTTTCTCTGGCCTTCTCCACCAGTTTTTAAGTCTGGAAAAGGATACACATACCTATCTCTCTTTAAAAAGGGAGGAAAGGAGGACTTGATAAATGAGAGCTTCATCCATCTAACTCTTGTAAGCATTCAAATATGACAACAAAGGAAACAATGATTTAACATCCAATCTAAATTTATCCTCAGATGGGACAGCTGATTTAACAGGGAAGAGGGAAGGTGCCTGATGATACGATTCTTTCAACTCTAAGACTTTGACAGTGAAGGTATAAGAGCTACACCAAAAAAAAAAAAAACCAAAAACAAAAGCAGAAATCTGTTGTCCAATTCTTTCTTCTTCCCTCATAAAATAGTCTGAAAAATTATTTCTCACTATTTGCTTCAAAAGACAGTCCTACTGAAATCAGAAATTTCTTAGAGGGGACCCATTCATCAGGGGCTTTTTCCACCTGCCACAGTGCTTTCTGCCGAATTCTCCATTACCACGTGACAATATGCAAATGCATCATGTTGCTTTCGCACCAGGACACTAAGATGTGCTGCACAGAGATGTTCAGGATGAGGACCTTTTGTACATGCCTGTACTGGAGTGGTATACGCATCCTTGACCCACATCAATACAAAAGGTGGACTGGATCAACCCTTGAGGCACCCGCCTTCCCACACTATCTCTGCTCTTAAAGAAAAATTTGTCTGCAGAGGAACTAAATGTTTAACACTGAGGTACTTTGAACTTCAGTCTCATATTCCCATATTTGTGTGTATCCATGCAAGTCCATTTAAAGCTGAAGCTAGTATCACTAAACTAGGCACATTTAAAGATAAGTGCTGCTTCTATCTCATAGAATGGTTTAGGTTAGAAGGGACCTTAGAGATCATGTAGTTCCAACGCCCCTGCCATGGGCAGGGACACCTTCCATTAGAGGCAGGAACACTGCCCACTAGAAGAAAGGCCACCTCCCTCGGACTTCCTAACAGATCTGAGCTTTACCAACTCTACAGAAAACAGTACTGTGAATAGAATTACCTTTTCCATTTCCTCTTTCAGATGCTTTTCATTCTGTACAGAAAAATCTTTTTGTTTAGTAATCTCTCCCTTTAAATGCGTTATTTCTTCCAAAAGCTCTGCAATACACTGTTTCTCAGAGTGAAGGAGAGAGAGCTTAGCTTTGTGCTCTTCCTCCAGCACAGACACTCGTTCAGCCACCTCCATTTCAACTTGATGTGCTGCGTCTTGAGCATTCTGTAGGTGCAGTTTGGTGATTTCTGGGGAGTGGAAGAAAAAATCTCAAACCAAACAATAAAATGACATTCTGGAATTTATTTTCTTTTAACAGGTCCTATGAATGCAAAGAAATAAAGCTGAATGTTGTCAGCTGTGAAGTTTATCAATAGTTTATCAAAGAGTCCCTGTATCAGGACGATATTGTACTCTGTTCCACTTTATCATCACCTTTGAAACTTATCAGACAGAATAATGGGGAAGGATCATGAAACCTGTGGCAGGACCTCCCTCCTGTAAGCAAGAGCCACAGGAGCTGACTTTCTTTTTGGACAATGTAATCGCAGATTTATGCAAGTTTTATCTCCCCTTTTACACATACTATTTATGCAAGGCATTTCCCCAAAAAGCAGATGGGACAAACCTCTAAACATTCTAAGTTAAGAAGTTTTGATATACTGTACAGTATTATAAATAAATAAGTGAAGATAAGAAATATAACTGCAAATTTAAAAAGTTGTACTGATCCTTTTAACTGACATACAGAGGAATATCATTATACAGCTATGTGTGTTACATAGCTAACTGTAAGTTATGGATGATGAGTTCAAATGTTTGTGTATCATGCTATGCTCCCAGGAAGAGGTTGCAGACACAAGAACTGTCATAATCCCTTACCTGCACCTCAACAATATATGCATTTCATATTGAACCAGTACAAGGCAGTGTGTTTCTATAAATTACAACTCCAAGAAAAGCAGCAACTGTTAAGAAATTACATAAAGCCATGATCACACAGGAAGCCTCATTAAATTTAGCCATAGGAAGAACTGTAACCTGAACTCTACAGCAAAAGGTACCTATTACAAATTCTGCTCACCCTAGATACTTTCCCCTCTTTGTTTGAAAAATTAATCTCAATATGTATGCCAACTAGGGGAAAACAAAGGAGAAAAAAGAAATATTAAAGTTAAATGAGCAGAGCACTCTCAAAGCCATAAAAGGAACACAGGCAAGTGAGGTACGGAACATAGAAGTGGGTCTCCTCTATAGAACAGACTGAGGACTGGCTATTTCATGCAAATACAAGACACATTTAACATAGCTGATGGACAACACTAAGACATCTTCAAATAAATATTAATTCAGGAATTGACAGTGGCCATCTAGGCATCTACAATGTAAACCTGATCAACTCCTTTTAGCAACTGTTCCACAGCTGTAGTAGGTTTAATTACATAATAATCAGTTTCAGGTCACATATTTGGAAGTGCAACTCAACATGCCCATAAAAGTCAAAAAGCAAAGTGCTCAACGCCAGGAATTAACATGTGTTAAGTATTCCCTATAGTTTAGAGTAAACTAGTAACAAATCAAAAACTTCTTCAGATAAGTCTTTAAACATTTAAAGAAAAATATAAGCCATGCAAGCAGCTTACCATTTTACTTTCCATTCTGTCAGCTCATCTTACCTTTAATATGTTCTTCTGAAAGTCGGGCACGGAGCTGCTCAAGTTCTAAACAATGCTTTCTTTTCATTTCCTCAATTTCTGTTACATATTTGTCTGACAGATACATCTTCATTTTCATTAGAGCCTCCTTATATTGAAGTGTAAGGGAAGACCTTAAGGAATCTAATTCATGCCTGTGCTGTTCTTTAAGTTGTACCTGCAAACAGACAAGTTCTTTCTACATAAGAAATGAGTTTGAAAAACATCTTCAGCTTTGAAGAAACCATGCTGAGAATCTTTCAGTGAGAGCACTACATGAATTGCACTACAATGCACCTGCTTGACACATATCTGGTTTCCAAAAACCCTGCTGATTTTGCTCCATTCTTGCCACTCCATCTGCTACTAGAGTGGCACTCTGGAACCATGTCACAAGGCAGATCCGAGTTTCAGGAGCTGTTTTAAAGTACAATAGAGGGGGAAGTCCCACATGCATCTGGGTAGAGAAAGTATTGACTCTCAACACTGTCGTTCCCTCATAAAAAAATATTACTCTTTTTATAGTTAGTTTAAAAAATAAAAATCTAAAGCCAAAAAAAAAAATAATTCCTTTCTGAAACTCTTAGGCAACTTCAAATAAGTTGAGAAATAAGTCAAGCTCCTAAATTACAAGGTACACAAAAATAGGTGCATAAATAGAAGTGGGACCAAATTCGCATCTCCACTTGACAAGAACAGACAGCAATAAAAGGCACAATTACTACAGAAGCTACATAAAAGAAAAACACCATGAATTCTGCACTTGTGTGGAAGAGCTTTGACAAGCTCCTTACTAGGCACAGGATAACCCAAACAGGACACAAAATTACAGAACACTGTTTCATCTGTTATGCTAGTCTGAGAACTAGTTAAAGTTGATAATTTATAACATACTTGTCAAAAACAATTATGCCTTAATAAATGTCTCAAGTTAACTACTTTTATGTTAAGAGCTAGGAATCAGACATCAATTTACATACAGGTCATGTAATGAACAGTAGAATTTTAATTTATCAAAATACTACCGGATATTTTTCCAGTTGTTGATTTAGCTGACCAAGTGTATCCCTTCTCTCTTCATCAGCAGTCTCTTCAAAAACTGCAACAGAAGAACTGAGGAAAGGGTTTTAAAGTTTAAGATTGCAACATGTGTCACAAATTAAGTTAAATAACTTGCTGACTTACAATGTAGTACTGAAAGTAGACACAGAGCAACTGTAACAACTGCTCAGGACTGCACACTCATGACTGCCATTGCTGGGTTTCTAACTACAGATCACCTCATGCCCAAGCCCAATATATTTAGAGGCTAACGTCATCTTTTATACAAAAAAAAAAAAAAAACCCAAACATGGAAGCGTGCTGCCATAACATGAGATGAAAGGAAAAAAGAATGGATTACCTGATGTCACCTGCTTCATCTTGACTCACTTCCAACTCTGAGAGCGAATATTCCTTCAGTCCTTGCAACCTCTGATGCAGAAACATCAATTCTTCGCTGTAGTTTTCTTCAGCAACTCTTAACTTCTCTTCAAAATAAAGTCTCAATTGTTCCAATTCAGTTTCATGCTCAATTTTTCTCTGCTGACATTGGTGTTCAAATTCTTGTTTTAAACACTCTATTTCTTCCACCTGTGATGCACGAGCCAGGAGCTGCTCTTTTAGCTCTGGAATAGAGGCAAAATCAACCCAAGTACTCAGAAGTACATATCTTTAAGCTAAGTCATTCTGTGAAGATCAGCCATATTTTAGTTGTTCAGATAGCAGTAAAATGTTATCTGACAAACTATGTAAGAAAATGAACTTCAGAAGACAGTAAAGCCACGTTCTTCATTTACACTGTATTCAGAGAAACCATCTTCATGACAAGAATCAAATCTACATCTCCTTGTGCTTCAGGTCTGGGCTACCGGCATGCAGAGTCCTGCAATATTGCTTAATTTTCACACCTGCTTGTTGTAGCAATCAGAAGCAGTAATTTAGTCAAGAACATTTAATTTGCTCCAGGGAAAACTACCTAACAAACAAAAACATCTTTAGCACAAACTATGCAGGAAAACAAAATCAAGAAAGAAAAAATAAAATCAATTCTGGATGGTCTGGCTACCCGTCATTAGCTCAAGCAGAGTCTAAATTCATTGAATTAAAAAGAACCACCCAAAAAAAAAAAGAAAAAATAGAATAGAATGCAGTAGAATAGCGTGATCAAGGCCAGTTCAGCAAGCTACCCTCCTCTCAGGGAGTGAGAGCAGTGGCCAACATTGCAGCATACTCATGAACTCTTTCAGACCTTCCTTCACCATGATCTGTATTAAAGAAGCAGTAATGTATCAGGAAGGGAAAAGGTAGGGAGAAACAGGACAAAATCATGAGAGGGAATTAAAAAAAGTTTCCCAGGTGGTTCAACTTCCCAGATGACTTAAGTTAGCTGAATCTCCACAGAATCAATTGAAGATGGAACTGCATTTCAACAAGAAAGAACTTGGAGAAAAGCATCTGCTTACATTATACAAGAAGAGAAACTTCAGAAACATTTATGAAGGGCTTCTACAAGTACGTCAACCAGAAAAGGAAGGTCAAAGAAAGCATGCCCTCCCTGATGACTGAGAATGGCAAACTGGTAACAACAGACGAGGAGAAGGATGAGGTTCTGAACAATTCTTTTGCCTCAGTCTTTACTGCCAGCCTCTCTCCTCACACCTCTTGAGCTGAAGGACTGCAAGAAGGGGACCTGCGGGACAAAGTCCCTCCCACTGCAAGTGAAGGCAAGGTTCGTGACCACCTGAGGAACCTGAATATACACAAGTCTATGGGACCTGATGAGATGCACCCAGAGTCCTGAGGGAAATGGCTGATGTAGTTGCCAAGCCACTCTCCATGATCTTTGAAAAGTCATGGCAGTCAGGTGAAGTCCCTGGTGACCGGAAAAAGGGAAAACATCGCACCCATTTTCAAAACCGGTAGAAAGGAGGACCCTGGGAACTACTGCCCTGTCAGCTTCACCTCTGTACCTGGGAAGGTCATGGGACAGATCCTCCTAGAAGCTATGCTAAGGCATATGGAAGACATGGAGGTGATTCGAGAGAGCCAGCATGGCTTCACCAGGGGCAAGTCCTGCCTGACCAACCTGGTGGCTTTCTACAATGGGATGACTGCATCAGTGGACAAGGGGAGAGCTACGGATATCATCTATCTGGACTTCTGCAAGGCCTTTGACATAGTCCTCCACAACATCCTCCTCTCTAAGTTGGAGAGAGATGGACTTGATGGGTGGACTGTTTGGTGGATAAGGAACCGGCTGGATGGTCGCATGCAGAGGGTGGTGGTCAATGGCTCGATGTCCAGATGGAGAGGGGTGACAAGTGGTGTCCCTCAGGGATCCGTACTGGGACCAGTGCTGTTCAACATCTTCATCAATGACATAGACAGTGGGATTAAGTGCACTCTCAGCAAGTTTGATGATGACACCAAGCTGAGTGGTGCGGTTAATGTGCCAGAGGGACAGGATGTCATCCAGAGGGACCTGGACGAGCTAGAGAGGTGGGCCCATGTGAACCTCATGAGGCTCAACAAGGCCAAGTGCAAGGTCCTACACCTGGGTCAGGACAATCCTTGTTATCAGCACAGGCTGGGGGATGAAGGGATAGAGAGCAGCCCTGCAGAAAAGGACTTGGGGGTACTGGTGGATGAAAAGCTGGACATGAGCCAACAATGTGCGCTTGCAGCCCAGAAGGCCAATTGCATCCTGGGCTACATCAAAAGAACCGTGGCCAGCAGATCCAGAGAGGTGATTCTCCCCCTCTACTCTGCTCTCATGAGACCCCACCTGGAGTACTGTGTCCAGCTCTGGAGCCATCAGCACGAGCAGAACATGGACCTGTTGGAGCGGACCCCAGAGGAGGGCCACAAGGATGATCAAAGGGCTGGAGCACCTCTCCTATGAAGACAGGCTGAGAGAATTGTGGTTGTTCAGCCTGGAGAAGAGAAGGCTCCGGGGAGACCTTATAGCAGCCTCCCAGTACCTAAAGGGGGCCTACAAGAAAGCTGGGGAGAGGCTGTTTGCAACGGCACGTAGTGATAGGACGAGGGGCAATGGCTTTAAACTGGAGCAGGGTAGGTTTAGACCAGACATTAGGAAGAAGTTCTTTACAATGAGGGTGGTGAGACACTGGAACAGGCTGCCCAGAGAGGTGGTGGAGGCCCCATCCCTGGAGACATTCAAGGCCAGGCTTGATGAGGCTCTGAGCAACCTGATGTAGTGGGAGGTGTCCCTGCTTACTGCAGGGGGGTTGGACTAGATGACCTTTAAAGGTCCCTTCCAACCCAACACGTTCTACGATTCTATGAAAACAGAGGATGCCACCCAGGAAGCAACACAGCTGACTGTCACAGTGTTGTTGTGTAGGAAACCAGAAAATGCACACTTGGTATGAAAAATTCTCACAACAAACACACAAACAGAAAGAATAAGAAAAGTAAGTACATGGCTCAAGCCTGATTCCAAAGGGAGCAGTTGCCAAGCATGGGGACCAGAGGAATCAAGTGACAAGCAGGGACTACTAACACCACCAGTGGGATAGGCAAGGGAAGTCCAATCTAGCATGAGTAGTTTTTGGCACGGGTAGGTTTTGCCTAGCCAGCAAAGTCTGACGGCACAGAAGTAACTCAGAAAAGCATTTAACAGTTTTGAACTGGCATTGATCCTATTATCCATCTGCTATGTTTCGAATCCACCACCACAAGTCCTCAAACCAATCCAAATGTATTGTCAAATGATCACTCAAGTGAAGAAAAGCAGAGTAAAACAAACCACCTCCACCTTTAAGATCTCACACACCAAGACAGATACCCTCACCTTGCATTCTGGTCTCACCATCTCAAGCAAGATGAAGAAACAGAAAGGGTCCAAAGAATGGGAACATGAGTGATTAGAAACACGGAAAGATATTTGAAAGGTTAATAAAGATTGGGGCTACAGAAAGGAAATAAAAGAATTCCAGCAAAGTGCTATCTGCTATAATTCTGTAATATCAAAACAGAGATCTGAAAAAGTCAAGGTAAAGTCTGACTAGGTAGAAAAATTATTTATTCAATTTTTGACCCAAAAAGCTAATTAAAAAAACAAACCACACCCTCACAAAACCTAACTGTACTTCAAAAGCTATTTACAGTTATATTATTTAGAAAATCTGAATTTGCATTTAAAACCAAAGGCAAATGTAATACGCTTCAACTACCCCAGCAGAAGTAAAGAATGCCATCTAATGTTACAGTCTCAATATAAGCTGAAAACACACATGGTCAAGGTTAACATCACAGTCTCTAGGTTTTTTATTTTTCCAAAATATTCTTCTTCTTTCGTGCATTATATATCCTTTTGCACACACACACATACACCTGAGACATTCTACTTCATTTCAACTGAAAATGTGTGTCATCTCCAATCACTACACTGTACAGTTCACTGTTTTAATACACCTAGATCTCGGAACAGGTACCTTAAGATATATAAAGCACACAGTGACAGATTTCAGCCAGTCATTATTTTCTCTCATGCTTTAAATTTTTTTCATAAGTTTAATGCAGATACACATAAGACTAAAAAAAAAAAAAAAAAACACAAAAACAAAACAAAAAAAACCAAAACCCCCAAAACTGTTCATGTTTAACTGCTGTGCAAAATGTTTTACTTTTACTTTCTACTTTTAAGTTTAGCGAATTTGTTTATTTTTCAAACGGAAGCATCATTACGGAAAAAGGAGGTTATTTTTAACCTTATAGGAAAACAACATTATAATTCATTCTGATTTCAGAAGTCTCACCTGGATGTTTTTATTTTATTTTAAAAATAGAGTATCTTTAACCCAAGGCTTTTCTATATTTAAGAATTAAAAGTCTTTCAGAAGATGATGAACCTCCATTTTGAGTGTCAATGAAAAAGCATTTTATTTAACTCACCTCAAAACTGAAAGGGAAAAAAAGTCATTTCTACATCAAGATATAACCTAATCACACAGTTTTAGAATATTTCTGCCTTTTTTTTTTGGTAAACAGACCGATCTCTTAGTTATGTCCAAATAACATATATCATTGCCACATAAACCACTCAAAGTCATAAAGGAAGTGGTCTTCAGTTAACAGTTTTCATGATTGAATTCATACCCACTTCCATACTCAATACAAATAAGAGCATGTTATTGCATTGACAAGCATTTTCTCCATTTTTTACTACATTATACTTAATCTGACATTGCAATTAAAAAAAAAAAAAAAGTATGTTGTTCGCTAAAAATTTTTACTGGGTGCAGGAACAGAGTGGGAACGGAAAGGGAAACAACGGGACTGAGCTTTTTCCCACAGCCATACCATGCTTTTTGACAATGTAAAACCAACTAGTCATCTGACACTGACTCATCTCTCGCTTCAGAAACAGATCATTACGGTACAACCCACTGACACTTCTGTGACCTACCCATGTGTTTCTGGTACACAATTAAAAGTATTTCATGTCAATAATGCATACTTCTATATGAAGAAGAGACAGAAAATAAAATGTGTCAATTTTGAACATACCACTTAGCTCTTGCTGATTTGCTCGGGTACTATCAAGCTGAGACCAAAGCTGCCCTATTTCTTCTTGTGATCGAGTCTTGAGTTCTTCATGCATGACCTGAAGTTTCTCCAGCTATAGAAGACATGTTAAAAAATAATATCCAAAACCAAACAAAAACCCCAACCTTTTGAAAACAATTTTTTTCTAATTGCTTATTTTACATGCAACAGACAATTCTGTCAGAAATAGGTGATAACACTTAGTGACAATTAGACCATTAGTTCCCAACCCAGGCTGCCAGAGACCAAGTAGCACTTAACTGTTAGACCCACTCCTCTAAGAGAGAGGAGTTTGTCCCTAATGCCATATTTATCATCACTGCCAAAAATAACATATTAGCTAGATAAAAATGAAACACAGGAACCAGAAAACTAAGCATAAAAATACAGAGGAAGAAACAGCACTAAATTGCACAAAGGCAATTGCGTTCAAAAGATTTTGAACCATTACAGAAAATCCCAGAGTATCTACCTACTTCCTGAAATGCATTTTAGTTTTTCAACAAAATCCCTAAATACAAACAAGTCACACAAATGATATGCATATGGTCTAGTTTTTGTTACATTCTATATACAGTAATCAACCATCAAAACATGTGAAGAAATCTTATTTACCTCCTTTTCAAGACCCTGTTCTTTTTCTTGGCTTTTCATCTTCATATCTTCTAGGAGTTGGTTATGTTCGGTCTGCAGCTGTTCCTGTAATTTTGTAATGGCTAACTGGTGTTGCTTCTCCAATTCTATACATTTTACTAAAATTAAAAATGAGTTCTGTTACACCTCCATCGTGGTCACTGAATAACCTGTACAACTTTTGTGCAATTAAATAGAAATACATGTCTCTACACTAGAACGTTAGATTACAGGGAATCACAAAAATACTTGAATTGTAAAGTATTCAAAAGTCAAACATTTCCACACAGTGCTTCCAAGTTCTCTGCATCCCACATCGGTAGCCAAAAGGTAAACAACTGTAGTACTGGAGGGATGAACATCTGTTCTCTGCATAAATGAACAACCATCCTGAACTAGAAACACACATACTTGGAACAAGGAATTAAGCATTTCTTCATGGCCTAAAACCACAGAACTTCTCCTGTGACCACACTCAACAACAGGCAGTAGAATAGATAGACAGGAAGGACTAGGTCGTGCCAAGTATGCTCTGCCTCGGTGCCGAGTGCTCTCTAAACCATGTAAGCTTGCTACCACCTCATTTGGTCAACAAATCTTGACCTCACCAGAAAGAATCTGCAATCAATTGACTGCATTTCAGCCACAGTGAGCTGCAAGAGATGTTTATCCTCACGGAACAGGCTTTAATGATACAAGGTTCAAGGAAACCTAGTAAAAGTCAGTGCAGGCTGGGAAGAACAAGCCATTGCTACAAACTCCTAAATCCTGTCTGCACCTTAGCAAAAGACGAAAAGATGTAGCTGGCTAGGTACTCATCCAGATTTCATTTTTCAAGTTAATGAAAACTCCAATTACAGTAGTCTCAAAAACATAACTTCTAGAACAGTATTTCAAAAAGTCACTTTTCCATCAAGCTTTAACTATTCACAGTTCAAACCCAATTTTCTTTTTGTTAGAAGAAGCTTCTACTGATACTAACTGTAATTTTAATTAATTCAGTGATTGCCAAAGCCTGTTTTCAGCTGGCAGCAAAACAGCATGTCCCTTCAATATGTCTGTAGGATAATATAGTCCATCTCATATCCTGTGGAAGTCAAAACACAACACAGCCAACTAGGCTTTAAATAATTTTTCATTTATGTTCTGTTTTCTAGACAGTCTCACGCCATTGACCCAGTTTTTAAATAAGAGTACATGGGTGTATCTTGTATTTTCTTTTTATACAGGTTCTAAAACCAGTTACCTTCACCATTGTTCAACTGCTTCCCAGACCATGGCACTTACTTTTAGACCGTTCATTCTCAAGAGAGACAATCCCCAGCTCTGTTTTGACTTTTTCTAATTCCGTTTCCAGAGTTTTCTGCAGTTCCACCATTTCAGTCTGATGTTTTTCAGACAGCTCTTCACATGTGCTTTTCAAACGCATCTCAGACTCCAATTCCCAGTCTCTTTTGAGAGTCTAAGAAAGCAAGGTATGCATTATTAAAGCAAACACATTTAGTAAATTAGTACTTTTTTTTTTTTCTCCTCCATTTATTTGTCCTCTACAATAAACGTGTAGTAGACACAGGACTTCTACCAGCTCTAGTTTACTGAAAGAAGTTTTACTTTTTCTTGTATGAAGAACAGAATTTGTACCTCTAATGCCTGGATACGTGTCTCTTCCATTTCCAATTCTATTTTCTTTCTCTGATCAACTGTGAAATAAAACACTACTTATTAATAAATTTACATAAAATGTTATGATTAAATGATAAGTAGAAATATGGATGAGATTAACATTTTCAATATCAAACTCAGGGCTTGAACAGGTAGGCATGCAGGGTAGGTGCACAGCAGTGTAAGGCACCAGATTCTATCCAAATTTGCTGTTATGCTATATCCCAGTAATTCACTTTCATTATACAAAATAAGGCCTAAGGCCTAATTATAAAAAATAGGCTCTAAGGCCTATGACATGGTCCCCCACAACATCCTTCTGTCTAAATTGGAGAAATATGGATCTGATGGATGGACTGTCCGGTGGATGAGGAATTGGTTGGATGGTTGCATCCAGAGGATAGTAGTCAATAGCTCAAAGTCCAGACGGAGATCTGTGACAAGCAGTGTCCCTCAGGGGTCCATACTGGGACCAGTACTGTTCAATATCTTCATCAATGACATAGACAGTGGGATCGAATCTCATCAAGTTTGCAGACACCTTGGCTTCACCAAGGGCAAGTCATGCCTGACAAAACTGGTGGCCTTCTATGATGGGGTTACAGCATTGCTGCACAAGGGAAGAGCAAATGATATAATCTACCTGGACTTGTGCAAAGCATCTGACACTGTCACGCACAACATCCTGGTCTCTAAATTGGAGAGACATGAATTTGATGGACTGACCACTTAGCTGGATACGGAACTGGCTGGATGGTCGCACTCAAAGAATTGTCGTCAACAGCTCGATGTCCAACTGGAAACCAGTGATGAGTGGCATTCCTCAGGGGTCAGTACTGTGATCAGTGCTGTTTAATATCTTTGTCAGCGACATGGACAGTGGGATTGAGTGCATCCTCAGCAAGTTTGCCGATGACACCAAGATGTGGGGTGCAGTTGACATGCTGGAGGGATGGGATGCCATGCAGAGGGGCCTGGAGAAGCTTGAGAGGTGGGCCCACGCCAACATCACGAAGTTCAACCAGGCCAAGTGCAAGGTCCTACATCTGGGTTGCGGCAATACCAGACACAAATACAGGCTGGGCAGAGAATGGATTGAGAGCAGCCCTGAGGACAACTTGGAGGTCTTGATTGATGAGAAGCTCAACATGAGCCAGCAATGCACACTTGCAGCCCAGAAGGCCAACTGCATCCTGGGCTGCATCAAAAGAAGTGTGGCCAGCAGGTCGAGGGAGGTGATTCTGCCCCTCTGCTCTGCTCTCATGAGACCCCACCTGGAATACTGCATCCAGCTCTGGAGCCCCCAACATAAGAAGGGCACAGACCTGTTGGAAAGGGTCCAGAGGAGGGCCACGAAGATGATCAGAGGGCTGGAGCACCTCACCTGAAGACAGGCTGAGAGAGTTGGGGTTGTTCAGCCTGGAGAAGAGAAGGCTGAGGGAAGACCTTATAACAGCTTTCCAGGACTTAAAGGAGGGCTACAAGAAAGCTGGAGAGGGATGTTTTACACGGGCATGTAGTGATAGGATGAGAAGTAATGGCTTCAAACTGGAAGACGGTAGATTTAGATTAGATATCAGGAGGCTGGTGAGGCCCCGGAACAGGTTGCCCAGAGAAGTTGTGGATGCCCCATCCTTGGAAGTGTTCAAGGCCAGATGGGACTGGGCTTTGAGCAACCTGTACTAAAGGGAGGTGTCCCTGCCCATAGCAGGGGGTTGGAACTAGATGCTCTTCAAGATCCCTTCCAACCTAAACTATTCTATGATTCTATGAGTGGTGGGGTTGACATGCCTGAGGACCTGGACAAGCTTGAGATATGGGCCCATGTGAACCTCTTGAGGTTCAACAAGGCCAAGTACACAGTCCTGCACCTGGCTCAGTGCAACCGCTGGTATCAATACAGGCTGGTGGATGAAGGGATTGGGAGCAGCCCTACAGAGGATGACTTGGGGGTACTGGTGGATGAAAAAATCAACGTGAGCCAGAAATGTGCTCACAGCCCAGAAAGCCAACCATATCCTGGGCTGCATCAAAAAACCCACAGCCAGCAGGTTGAGGGAGGTGATGCTCCCCTGTCGTGGTTTGGCCTCAGGTGGCAACAAAGAACCACGTATTGCTCACTCAGCGCTTCCCGGCACGAGAAGGATCAGAAGAAAAAGGCAAAACTCTTGGGTTGAGACAAAGGCAGTTTAACAGAACAGCAAAGGGAACAAGAAAACAACAACAATAACACCGACAGAGGAATATAGAAACACGATTACGGAACCGCCCCTCCCCGCCGGTCCGGACCCGGGACGCGCCAGCCCGCTCCAAACCCGACTGCTCGCCCCCTCCCTCCTTTTAACCTCAGGGTGGGCGTGGCTCACATGGCATGGAATACTTAACCCTGTCCCTGCCGGAACCAGGACATTATCCACCCCTTATTCCATACCATTTTTGCCATGCCCAGATCTTACAGTTTTCAGAACATGTGACTGGTGTACCCGGCGTAGCTCATGCACACAGTCCATGGGCCGAAGATGCAGATCTTGAGGAAGTTGCTGGGCGTCAGCTCTGATCCCATCACCACTTTGCTATACTCAATTCTTCATCAAAGTCCGTCTGTCCTTAATTTGGGTGATTCTTACTGCAGTACAGCCGATAGCAATTATAGTAACGAGGACATACAGTGACAGTGTAACATACTATTTGATTCATTGGCTATTCTCACCCAAAATCAAGTCCCCATGAGGTACACATCGGACTTCCCCATCCTGCCGCATTACCCACCAAGTGCACCCAGGTCCTTGGGCAAAAGCAATCCCACGGATGGGTTTGCCTTTGCCTGAGGCAGGACTAACCCAGACTGTCTTCCCTAACATATTCTTCATGTGCACTTCGGGGACCTTATCCCCTTCTACAGTACGTGGAAGTTTTGATTGGGCAGGGCCAGCCCAATTGGTAGATCCCCTGGTATTAACTAGCCAGGTAGCCTTTGCTAAATGTGCATCCCAATGTTTTAAGGTCCCACCACCCATTGCTCTCAGTGTAGTTTTTAACAGTCCATTGTACCGTTCTATCTTCCCAGAGGCTGGTGTGTGATAGGGATTGTGATATACCCACTCAATACCATGCTCTTTGGCCCAGGTGTCTATGAGGCTGTTTCGGAAATGAGTCCCGTTGTCTGACTCAGTTCTCTCTGGGGTACCATGTCGCCACAGGACTTGCTTTTCAAGGCCCAGGATAGTATTCCGGGCAGTGGCATGAGGCACAGGGTATGTTTCCAGCCATCCAGTGGTTGCTTCCACCATTGTGAGCACATGGCGCTTGCCTTGACGGGTTCGTGGCAGTGTGATATAATCAATCTGCCAGGCCTCCCCGTATTTATATTTCAACCATTGTCCTCCATACCAAAGAGGCTTCAAACGCTTGGCTTGCTTGATTGCAGCACATGTCTCACATTCATGAATGACCTGTGCAACAGTGTCCATGGTCAAGTCCACCCCTCGGTCACGAGCCCATCTATATGTCGCATCTCTTCCTTGATGACCTGAGGTCTCATGGGCCCACCGAGCTATGAATAGTTCACCCTTATATTGCCAATCCAGATCCACTTGAGCCACTTCAATCCTAGCAGCCCGATCCACCTGCTGGTTGTTCTGATATTCCTCTGTGGCCCGATTCTTCGGTATGTGGGCATCTACGTGGCGTACTTTCACAACCAGATTCTCTATCTGGGCAGCAATATCTTGCCATAGTTCAGCAGTCCAAATGGGTTTGCCTCTGCGCTGCCAGTTGCCCTGCTTCCACTGCTGTAACCATCCCCACAGAGCATTTGCCACCATCCATGAGTCAGTGTAGAGACGGAGATAAAGTACTGGCCATCTTTCTCGCTCGGCGATGTCCAAAGCCAGCTGAATGGCTTTCACCTCTGCAAACTGGCTCGATTCACCTTGTCCTTCACTGGCTTCTGCAACTTGTCGTGTAGGACTCCACACAGCAGCCTTCCACTTTCAGTGCTTTCCCACAATCCGGCAGGACCCATCAGTGAACAGGGCATATTGCTTCTCATTTTCTGGCAGTTTATTATACGGTGGGGCCTCTTCCGCATGCGTCACCTCCTCCTCTGGTGACATTCCAAAATCCTTGCCTTCTGGCTAGTCCATGATCACTTCCAGAATTCCTGGGCGACTGGGGTTTCCCATTCGAGTTCGCTGTGTGATCAGCGCAATCCACTTACTCCATGTAGCATCAGTTGCATGATGTGTGGTGGGGACCCTTTCTTTGAACATCCAACCCAGCACCGGCAGTCGAGGTGCTAAGAGGAGCTGCGCTTCTGTACCAACCACCTCCGAAGCAGCTTGAACCCCTTCATATGCTGCCAATATCTCTTCTTCTGTTGGAGTGTAGCGGGCTTCAGATCCTCTGTATCCCCGACTCCAAAACCCTAGAGGTCAACCTCGGGTCTCCCCTGGTGCCTTCTGCCAGAGGCTCCAGGTAGGGCCATTCTCCCCGGCTGCGGTGTAGAGCACATTTTTAACATCTTGTCCTGCCCGGACTGGCCCCAGGGCCACTGCATGGACTATTTCCTGTTTGATTTGTTCAAAAGCTTGTCGTTGCTCAGGACCCCATTTAAAATCGTTCTTCTTCCGGGTTACTTGATACAGAGGGCTTACAATCAGACTGTAATCTGGGATACGCATCCTCCAAAAACCCACAATGCCTAAGAAAGCTTGTGTTTCCTTCTTACTAGTTGGTGGAGACATAGCTGCTATTTTGTTGATCATACCCATTGGGATTTGGCAGCGTCCATCCTGCCATTTTATTCCTAAGAACTGGATCTCCTGTGCAGGTCCCTTGACCTTACTTCGTTTTATGGCAAAACCAGCTTTCAGAAGGATTCGGACTATTTTACCCCCTTTCTCAAAAACTTCTTTGGCTGTGTTTCCCCATACAATGATGTCATCAATGTACTGCAGATGTTCTGGAGCTTCACCCTGTTCCAGTGCAGTCTGGATCAGTCCATGGCAAATGGTGGGTCTGTGTTTCCACCCCTGGGGCAGTCGATGCCAGGTGTACTGGATGTCCCTCCAAGTGAAAGCAAACTGTGGCCTGCACTCTGCTGCCAAAGGGATTGAGAAAAATGCATTTGCTATATCAATCGTGGCATACCACTTGGCTGCCTTGGACTCCAGTTCATACTGGAGTTCTAGCATGTCCAGCACGGCAGCTCTCAGCAGTGGCGTGACTTCATTCAGGCCACGATAGTCTACCTCCACTCTCCATTAGATTTTCGCACCGGCCATATAGGACTGTTAAAAGGCGAGCGAGTCTTGCTGATCACTCCTTGAACCTCTAGTTGACAAATCAGCCTATGGATGGGAATCAGGGAGTCTCGGTTAGTGCGATATTGCTGCCGATGCACTGTTGTGGTAGCAATTGGCACCTGCTGTTCTTCGACCCTCAACAACCCCACAACAGAAGAGTCCTCCGAGAGACCAGGCAAGGTAGACAACTGTTTAACTTCCTCCGTCTCCAAGGCAGCTATGCCAAAGGCCCACCAATACCCTTTTGGGTCCTTAAAATACCCTCTCCTGAGGTAATCTATACCAAGGATGCATGGAGCCTCTGGGCCAGTCACAATGGGATGCTTTTGCCACTCATTCCCAGTTAGGCTCACTTCAGCCTCCAGTACAGTCAACTCGTGGGATCCCCCTGTGACCCCAGAAATACAAATGGGTTCTGCCCCTCTATAGCTTGATGGTATTAGAGTGCATAAAACACATAGGAATTTACATAACACAGCCATGAGAACAAACTAAGCAACACAGTGACCAGTGACTATTTACCTAACAAATTCCTTTTTTTCAAGCTCTAGTTGGATTCTGTCGTTGTCTGAACCCTTCGAGCCCCACGTTGGGCACCAAAAAGGACTGTCGTGGTTTGGCCTCAGATGGCAACAAAGAACCACGTGTCACTCAGCGCTTCCCGGCACGAGAAGGATCAGAAGAAAAAGGCAAAACTCTTGGGTTGAGACAAAGGCAGTTTAACAGAACAGCAAAGGGAACAAGAAAACAACAACAATAACACCGACAGAGGAATATAGAAACACGATTACGGAACCGCCCCTCCCCGCCAGTCCGGACCCGGGACGCGCCAGCCCGCTCCAAACCCGACTGCTCGCCCCCTCCCTCCTTTTAATCTCAGGGTGGGCGTGGCTCACATGGCATGGAATACTTAACCCTGTCCCTGCTGGAACCAGGACATCCCCCTCTACTCTTCTTTTCTGAGACCCCACCCGGAGTGCTGCATCCAGCTCTGCAGCCCGTAGCACAGGAAAGACGAGGACCTGTTGGAGCAGGTCCAGAGGAGGGCTACAAAAATGACAGGAGGGATGGAGCACCTCTCCTATGAGGAAACGCTGAGAGAGTTAGGGTTGTTAAGCATGCAGAAGAGAAGGCTCCCAGGAAACATTATCACAGCCTTCCAGTACTTGAAGGGGCCTACAGGAAAGATGGGGACAAACTTTGTAGCAGGGCCTGGTGCGATAGGACACGGGGTAATGGACTTAAATTAAAAGAGGGTAGAATTAGACTAGATATAAGGAAATTTTTTTTTTTTTTACAATGAGGTTGGTGAAACACTGGCACAGGTTGCCCAGAGAGGTGGTAGATGCCCCATCCCTTGAAACATTCAAGGTCAGGTCAGATAGGGCTCTGAGCAACCTGATCTAGTTGAAGATGCTCCTGCTTATTGCAGGGGAGGGTGGACTAGATGACCTTTTAAGGTCTCTTCCAACCCAAACTATTCTATGATTCTATGATCATCTAATTCCAGATTCTCCTTCTCAGTCCCTCCATTCAAGCACTCATAATTGGTTACATTCATATTAAGTTACATTGCCAAAATGCACATAAACAGCATTGATCTTAAGAACTGCATCCCAACCTCCTCCTCCTCCCAAATCCCACCATGCCATCAGTTCACTACATTACTGGTGGTAACAAACCATTTCCTACTCAGGGGTCAAAAAGACACAGGCCTAAAACATTCTCTTCCTCTCAGGGAAGGACAATTAAACAAATGGTTCCTAAACTTCATCACTGAATTGCTGCAGGCCTCATCTTTCTCCAAAAATTCCTCAAGCTCTGACATACAGGTCAGAAATGGTCTCCTGGTCAGGGAAGAGGCAAATATCCCAAACAATCCCAAACAATCAGCAAGTCTTCAGTACTATCAAGTGCAGCTTTCCTCTTGCTTATGTCAAAATACAATCTCAATATCAAACACATCTCAAAGGACGCCCAGCTGCAGATTCTCAATGAGCCTTTCAGTTCCTTTCCAACTCCTTTATCCTCTTTTTGAAATCACTGAGAGAGCAAGCCAGAAAGCATTTCCATATCTTGCCAGAAACACGAGAGTAGTCCATGCTAACTTAGGGCATTAAAAACCATTAAGAAACGTGGTTTGCTTTGGCCTTTACTGCTCAGGCCAGCCCTCAGGAGTCCCAGACTTTTGAGGTAACAGGGAAAGGCTGGATGAAGGAAGATTTCCCCTTGGTTGAGGAGGATCAAGTTAGAGATCAATTAAGTAAACTGGATATTCACAAGTCCGCAGGTCCTGATGGGATGCACCCAAGAGTGGTGAGGGAGCTGGCAGAAATAATTGCTGGGCCACTCCTCCATCACCTTTGAAAGGTCCCGGAAAACAGGACAGGTGCCTGAGGACTGGAGGAAAGCCAATGTCACTCCAGTCTTCAAAAAGGGCAAGAAGGAGGACCCAGTAAACTACAGGCCAGTCGGCCTCACCTCCACCCCTGGAAAGATGATGGAACAGTTTGTTATGAGTGTCATCTCAAAGCATGTGGAGGAAAAGAAAGTCATCAGAAGTAGTCAACATGGATTCATCAAGGGGAAATCATATCTGACTAATCTGATAGCCTTCTACAATGGCTTCTACTGGATGGATAGAAGAGGGGAGGGCAGTGGATGCTGTCTACCTTGACTTCAGCAAGGCTTTCAACGCTGTCTCCCACAGCATCCTCACAGGTAAGCTTAGGAAGTGTGGGTTAGATGAATGGACAGTGGGGTGGACTGAAAACTGTCTGAAAGATAGAGCTCAGAGGGTTGCAATTAGGGGCACAGAGTCTATTGGAGGTCCATAACAAGTGGTGTGCCCCAGGGGTCAGTACTGGGCCCAGTCCTGTTCAATATATTCATCAATGACATGGATGAAGGGAGAGAGTGCACCCTCAACAAGTTTGCCAATGACACAAAGTTGGGAGGGGTGGCTGACACACCAGAAGGCTGTACCACCATACAGAGAGACCCGGACAGGCTGGAGAGTTGGGCAGAGAGAAACCTTATGAAATTCAATAAGGGCAAGTGTAGGGTGCTGCACCTGGGGAGAAATAACCCCATGCACCAGTACAGGTTGGGGGCTGACCTGCTGGAGAGCAGCTCTGTGGAAGGAGACCTGGGAGTCCTGGTGGACAACAGGATGACCATGAGCCAGCAATGTGCCCTTGTGGCCAAGAAGGCCAATGGCATCCTGGGCTGCATCAAGAAGAGTGTGGCCAGCAGGTCGAGGGAGGTCATCCTCCCCCTCTACTCTGCCCTGGTGAGGCTGCATCTGGAGTACTGTGTCCAGTTCTGGGGTCCCCGGTTCAGGAAGGACAGGGAACTGCTGGAGAGGGGACAGCAAAGGGCTACCAAAATGATTAGGGAACTTGAACACCTCTCTTATGAAGAAAGGCTGAGGGATTTGGGTCTCTTCAGTCTGGAAAAAAGATGACTGAGGGGGGACCTTATCAATGCTTATGAATACTTAAAGGCTGGGTGTCAGGAGGATGGGGCCAGGCTCTTTTCAGTGGTGCCTGGTGACAGGACAAGGGGTAATGGGCACAAACTTGAACACAGGAAGTTCCATCTAAACATGAGGAGGAACTTCTTTACTTTGAGGGTGGCAGAGCCCTGCAACAGGCTGCCCAGAGTCTTCATCTGTGGAGACATTCAAAACCCGCCTGCTCTGGTAGGGGGGTTGGACTAGACGATCTCCAGAGGTCTGTCCCAACCCCTGTCATTCTGTGATTTTGTGATAAGGGGTAGGAGCTCTATTCTTTGCACCGATGAAATTCTTTGAGAGCTCTGTCTAATGCTTCCTGAAAGCAACTAGTTCAGTATAGTGCTATTTTACAGAAATAGCAGCAAAACAGCCATATAGCCACCAATTAACTTTCGTCTGGACAACTTCATTTTCATATACAAGACATGCACCATTGCACATGCCAGTCTAGCTGCTGTCCCTATTCAAGGCAACATCAGCCATCACTCAAAAGGTCAGCTCTACACCCAGACAGCAACCTATGAAGGAAGAAAGATACAGATGGAGTTTCAATCTGGTCCATTATTCCCAAATTTTAATACCTAGTTCTTGCTGATAATTTGACTTAAGGTCTTCTTTTTCCTTCAGACACTGTTTTTTAATCTTGTCCTGCTCCAGTTGATAGCGGCTTTGCAGAATTGCTACTTCTTGAGCACGCTTATCATTGAGCATCTCCCGTAGTTCCACAAGGGCAGTTTCCTTTTCTTTTCTCAAGTTAGACTGTGTAAGCTCAAGCTGGGAGGTGTGCATGTTATTTAAGCTCAGGCGTAAAGCTTCCAATTCAAGGCTGTGCAGTGTCTGTAATGAAGAAGAAAGAAGGTTTTGCCCTCCCTTGCATGAAATACATTCACTTTTTTCATGATCAGTTTCAGTTTCAACTGCTTTCAACTGTTAAACACATCTAAGTTTTGCTTTTCTGTACTTGGAGAGCATTTCTCCATGGCAGCAACAGAACCCTGAAAATAAGCTGACTTTTGTTACAATGACATTTGCATAACATTTTCAGTGCAAAGTAAAAGCCTTTCCTTACCCATCTCTTTACTTCATCTCTTACCAAATATCTTGCATCTGTCCACTTCCTCACAACATCAGAGCAGAACACAAGCTCACACCAACCTTTTACTTTCTATTAAAATAGTTAGTCATATTTGCTATTGGTTACGATTCATTAAAAAGCAAAATTCTGAAGTGATATTGGAAATGTGGAAATAAAATGCCTCATAAAAAAAAAAGTGAGGAACATCCAACAGTTAGAAATGGTAGCTAAAACAGACCAACCAAACGTTTCAATTCTTAAATAAACTAGATGTTTACAAGGTTTCCCACATCTTGAAGTTAGACATAACACTAGACCTATTCTTTCTGTTTCCACTTTGCAATTAGTGGAAGTGTTCAAAAACCCAGTAAATATTTAGAGGAAAAAGTCAGTTTTACATACTTAGGTTTAGCACAAAAGCATTCCTAATTACATTAGTGGGAAAATTAAAGAGTGAGAGGGGTTTAGTATTTTTATACACTTTTTAATTAATTTTTATTAATTTTTGTTAAACTTACCAAGACATGAAAAATGACAGTTTGGGGGTTTTTTTTGGGTTTTTTTTTTGTTTTTTGGTTTTTTTTAAAACCTATCAATTGAAGCATCCAGTTTTCTTCAGCATTAAAATATAATTGCAGTGAGGATCCTGGAGAACTCCTGAAGAAAACATCTACTACTACCCACCAAGGGAACACTCCTAATTCTTCAATTGCATCATTACATAAAAGAGCACACATAGTATGCACAAAAATCAAGGAGCCTTGTCTTTGCAACAGCCAGGTAATCACTACAGCAATTGCTGTTTTTCTTTATTTTACCTGCAATCGGAGCTGAGCTTGCTCAACCTCTGCTTTGTGTGTGGCTGCCATTTGCTGACAAAGTTCATCCAACAGGTGCTGCTGTTCTTTATTTAGTTCAGCACGGAGCTTCTCCATTTCCTCTTCATGTTTAGTAATCAGTTCAGAGATTTCACGATCATGCTCTCGTTCATGTACCTGCACAGAAAGATCTTTCTTCAAAATATGGTTAGTTAGCCCCCTAATAAATTATGGAGCCAGAATTCTCCCTTCCTCCTAATCACAAATCAAAGACACCATGGAAAAAACAACAGATTTTTGCATCTCTAGAACGCTTATACTGCTTAAATGACAAACAACACAAAATGAATTTGTTTTTCTGAAATAAATCCAATTACAGCATTTACCTTTTTTATTAAAGCAATCTGTTCCTTCCTTTCTTCTTTCAACTTCTGCTGTTTTTTTACTTTATCTTTTATTTCAGCATTTAATTCTTCTATCTGAAAACAGGCATACACACATTTGCAATTACTACCTTAAGCATTCCCAAATCCCAAAACTCCTGCCATTATCAGGGTTTCCTACCTCTTTCTTGTGTGTCAAACTCACTTCAGCTAATTCGGCAAGGTGCTGAGTCTCCATTTTATCAATTTCCTCTTTGTACTGTTTCACAATCTCAGATTGTGCCTCCTGTGCAGCTTGTGCAGACTGAAAGGACTCCTGCAAGCGAGTCTCAAGCTCCAAACAAACCTTCTTCAAATGGGCAATTTCTTCAGTCAATTGGCCTTTTTTCTCACTGTATTCAGTACTTTTTGCCTTTATTTCAGCATTAAGTTTATTAATTTCTAGGTTGCTGAAGTTTAATCTGTCCTCATATCCCAGTCTTTCACACTGCTGTGTATCTTTGAGTTTTTTCACTTCTGCGTTAAGTTCATGTATGTTCTTCTCAAGATCCTCAATGATGCTGGCATTCTCTGCTAGAGCTTCTTCTGTTTTTATTAGATCCTTCTCCACATCAGATAATTTTTCTTCTAAGGCTGTTTTTTCCTTCAATAAGAGTGCTAAATTTTGTTCTTTATTATAGATTTCAGCTTTGAGCAACTCCTGTTCTTTTAGCAATGCCTCTTCAGATATGGTTTTCTGATCAAGCAGCTCTGCTATTGTCTGGTTTTTAGCCTTCTGAGCATCAAGCTGGCTTTGCATTTGATCCCTTTGACTTTGCAAAGCAGCTAACTGACGTCCAAAGAGAGACTGTACTTCACTTGTTACAGAATCAGAAGCTGTTTTCTGCTCTTGAACATCTTTCACTAATTGCTCCTGAGTTCGCAGCTGCACCATCAACATTTCTCTTTCCTCCTGGAGGTCTTTTACCATTTCTTGCCAGGCAGAGGATTTCGACACTTGTGTTAAAGGCTCTACAGCACAGTAAGGATGGCCTCCATCCTCACCCTGCTGCTTTAGCAGAAACATTATTTTTCTTTCAAGTTCTTTCTCCTTCTCTGTTTTTTGAAGAAGTTCTTTTTCACAAGAGATCCGTGCTTCACGTTCCTCATCCAGTTCCGCACGTGTGTGAGAGAGCTCAGCCATTACTTTTTCCCATTTTCCAACAGCTTCTTGGGTCTCCAGATAAGATTTCTTCAAGGCTAACTCCTTCTCATGGAGCTGCTGAGTTAGTTTCACCCATCTCTCTACTAAACAAGTTGTCTCATCATCCTTTATGTCATCACGGTCACTTACTGTATTTTGCTGCAGGGAGTTATCTGACAAAAACAAAACAAAGGCCTCTGCTCCCACCTCAGTCTCTCCAAAAGTCTCTTGAGCCAAAGCACTAGGACATGTTTCCTCATCAAGGCCAAAGTTTAATGGAGGAGATATAAAATCTCTGCTGCGTTCTAGAAGAACACTACTGTCCAACCCATACCTCCTGCATCTACGTTCTTCAACAGGACAACCTTCAGAAGTGCTGGACGCATATGACTCTTCTGGTCTCTCCGTAGAGAGGAGATATTTAGCCAATATGCCTTCATCACCACTGAAAAGCCCTAGTTCTGACAAGTGTTCTTCAGACAGGTTATCTCCTTCACCTCTTTCATTATTCTCTGTGATCTTTGAATTCTTAATTTCTTCTACTTGATCCCTTGAGGAGTCTACTTCCAAGTCATGCTGGAATTCCAGTTCTTCATGAACTAGCTCACCTTCACCTTTCAACTGGTGTGGTTTATTCCACATCGCCTCAAGCTCTGCTCTCTGCAACTGCGATACCTCTGGTAAAATCTGTTTTTCCCTCAATTTCATTAGCTTTTTATTGGAGACAATCTCTTCATCATGCTTTTGCCTTTCATCTATATTTTTTGCAGCCTCATAGAGTTGCTTTTCATTGAATTCCTGGATGAAAGAATTCAGTTTCTGAATCTCTTCTTTCAAGGACTGTTTTTCTTTTTTATATCGCTGGGCTTCCTTGACCTGCTCTTCTGCATCAGAAAGTTGAGACTTAAGGTCATCAATTAAATCCTTGTATTTAGTCTCAATTTCAGATTTTTCTCTCTGGAAGTCTTCCTGTTGGTTTTCAAGTTTCTTTCTCAAATTTTCTTCATTAATTTCAGACTCGCGAAGACTATTATTTAAGTCAATTATTATGCCATTCAAGTTCTGAATGTGTTCTTCAGAATTCAGAGCACAGAGTTCTTTTTTTAACTGTTCAAGTTCATTCTTATATTTTAAAATAAGTTCTTCTTCATATACCTGCTTGGCTTCTGCAATCTCTCTTCTGTTGCACTTCTCCATCTCAGCCCTCAAGTTCTCCAACTGTCTACAAATATCCTTCTCATGACTGATTTTCAGTTCTTCAATACGTTGCTGTTCTTTCATTTTGGATAAAGCTATTTCATTTTTTAATTCTGTTATTTCTGAGTCCCGGAGAGAAAGGGTATGTTGTAGTATATACAAGCTAAATCTTTCTGATGTCAGTAGACCTTGAAGAGTTATAATATGTTGTTCTTTTTCTTCTATGTTTTTGTATAACTGTTGCGTTGTACCTTTCGTATCACCTTCTATTTCGGCAAGCAGTTTTTCTTTATCTTTGGTATTCTTAAAAATAAAATATTACATATGAAATATGCCATTGAAATATGACATTTCAATTTCCTTAAGCCTCATGCTTTTAATTTATCTTCACAAATAATGTTTACCTTTAAGTTCAGGATGTATCATTGGCCTAGGCAACGGGATTTTTAAGCACATCCTTGAGAGTGGCAAATACTACTGAGACTCTTCAAATGTGGTAACAAATATCAAGTTGCCTAAGAATAACAAATGGTGTGCCACTGACTCCAGAGAGAAAGAAAATAGCAGCTCTCTCAAATTTCAGGTATTTTAATTAAAAAAAAAAAAAAAAAAATACCAGAGCTACAGATATCTTTCCATCGCACATCCATTTGCACAGACAAAACAGCTCCTGCAGGCAGCAGTAGGCCAACAGAATAGCCATGTCGAGTTTTGACTCATCTGACTCACTTAAAAGTTTAAGGCTTCTCCCTGTGGCATTGCTGGTTACATGCTTAAAGGAAACCAGACCTTTTAAGCTGTTCCTTTAACATACGTTAGTAATCACAATCCCTATAAATTTGTTTCTAAAGAAAAAGAGTTTTTTCATGACCATGCCACTACAGCACATCACAGTTAGCACCAAATTTGAAATACATACTATAAAAAGATAAGTATCTCATCTGTGTTTTTAACTATAACTGAGTTTCTTTATTCATAGTGTTTGTTTCTGGAATGATTACATCAAAATATTCTGACACAAGCTTTTCACTTTGTTTTGTAAGTGAAACTAACATGATTACAGATAGTTAACTTTTACTCTCATCTAGGTGTTTCAAGTTCACACACAACTGTATTGTTATATGCTTACACAGCATATCCAGCAACCTTCACCCCACTGCAAGCCTGTCAGTTATGTTCCCATATGCCTCAGTTCAACAAACACCAGATGGACCTGCTTCTAATGGAAACTTCTTAATGTTATACAACAGTTTAGTAACAGAGTTACCCTTCTGCAACAGAAACCAATGGAGTAATTTCAATAAATAAGCAAATTCTGAAGATCCAGAAGTGAATCCTTCTTTCATACAAAACAAAAAAAATTTAAGTTGTGAGCAGCTATTTTGCCTTAGCCGAATATCATTACCTTCAGAAGAATAGATTTTTAATTCCATACTGAAGTGTCATTTCAGTCCTGAAGCATCAATGCTACTTCATGCACAAATTAAATGTTCATTACAGGTTCTTCCTCCAGAAAGTACCACTTTGGCTTGCACAATCACAACAAAAACCTAACTACCTAGAACTCATAATTATAAAGGCACTTTAAACAGTTTTTACCTTTTGAGAAGACTTAAGCTGTACTTCCAGGTCATGTGCTTTCTGATGCAGCATCTCCAAATGTGCATTTTGCTCTCTGAGACGGTTCTGAAACAAGGACATCTGCTGCTGGGCTTCTAATACTTTGTTTTTCCCAGGGCTTTTACTCCTCAGCATCTCATTAACCTGGACACACAAAGGTACTCACAGTCAGAAGAAAGTTTGTATCAGAATAACTCATACACTAGTCTCACTGTATGCATAAAATTCATTCACTACAGATTTACCCCATGTATTTCATTCTCAATGAATAAGAAACTCCCTAAAAAGTCAGACAACACTTGTCATGTTTTAGATACTATTACTTACTGTAAAGACATAAATGTTAGATATTCATCACTATGAAGCCTCCAAAATGAAGCAGGACTTCCAACAGACTGGACATACTGGTAAGAGAACAATGAACAAAACCAGCCTTCTTTGCAAAGGATTTACAACTCAATACTAAAGGTTTTTCTTTTCATCTCCCTCCAAATGAAAACATTTACCCCTGGGGGGGGGGGCAAAATAAAATGTGTTTTATTAATTTTTAAAACCTTTTTCTAAAAACTTTGCTAAAACCAAGATGATAATATTTAAGACAGTATTAGTATTTTCATCTTTTATCAAAGTTGACATGCTTCCAACAAACAACTTGCATCATATTACTAGCCTTATTTAGAATATGCCCGAAATGCTAGAAGCTTTATCATTGTCTTTCAAAGGGTCACAGAGCAAATCCCAACAGTCATCTGTAGAGTAATTTTCACCTTTACCACATATTTTGTGGTAATAGCAATCATAGCAATCAGAATTGTACATAGAAAGCAGTGGGTTCTGTTCTTGTCCACAATTTCATTTAGCAGAGGTTTTATTTTCCAGGGCGTGAGCAACTCCTTCAAGTCAGTAAGTGCCAGTTTTTATTTTTAATTTTTTTTTAAACCCCCTTCCTATAGAGATGTTTAAGACATCTCTAGTGTAATGCTTATCTTACAAGCCTGAAATGGTAAGTAAACATAAATATTACTCTTTGGCATATACTACAAGGCTCCTAAGACAACAAATATACAGGTGTTTGGAGACAATAGCCACTAGAACACTGAGCATCATCAAAAAAGAATAAAGTATTAAAAAAAAAAAATAAAGTAGATGAAAGGCTGTAGCATGTCTCATTATCCAGGGATTAGATCCATGATCAACTTGTTGCACTGAAGCAGGTTCCTGTGTGTCATAACAGCTGCATCAACTGTCTTCAGGTTATTTTAAGTCTCCTTCTTTGAGCTAAGTCATATTATCTGAACATAGCAACTTTCTGTATAACAGCTGAGCTGTTACAGTTGCCCATGCATATACTCAGAGCTTTCTTTGGCAAAGGCAAGGAAAACTGATTACATGTAAGCCCATATCATTACAGTGATGGTGATGTATAGATCCAAACCACTAACAATATTGGGTGTAATTCCCCAAAAGGGGCTAAACTAATGGACAAAGAAGTGTAATGACCTCCCAAACACTACACAAGCAAGTGGAAAATATAAGGACGTCTCCGGGACTTCTCCCTAGCCACTGGAGAAAACTCTGCCCCACCCTCAACTCATTTTCTCTGCTGCATTGCAAACTGAACTATGAAGAGCTATAATAAGCTCAATATGGTTTTACATTCATATTCCAAACCTGTTCTTACTCTCTTTGTAAGGAACAAAAATTGGAGTAGAGGCACACCTGATGTAACTGAAGTTGTAAGTCATGGACCTGAGCAGCTACATGTGAAGCCTCCTCCTGTAGGTCATCCTGATCCTGCTTTGCCTGTTGAAGGCAGCTTGTTAGTTTCCTGACGACTTCATTCTGCTCTTGAATGGTAGTTTCCTACATGGATCACAAGAAACGCACTTTTAAAATTAAAATATTCTTAACATACAACAGTAAACTATCCTAAAGCAAAGCTGTTAGAGTTTACAGTTACACTTAAGTTTTAACAAACTTGTACCAAAGGATGAAAAATGTTTGTGTTCAAACATGATGGCACGGGTGATGAAAGAGGAACCTGCCACAGATTCCAAAGAGATGACAAAGCTAATCAAAAGAGACTTTTTAAACAAACGACAGGACACCATTAATGAAATATTTTTACTTAAAAATTGTGTAGCTCTTATTGATGTAAAAGCAATCAAGTTTTCTACAGGATATAATGAATATTTAGTAACCCCTAAATTGTTTCCTATCTGTCAGCTCTTCTTTTCAGGCATGTGAGAGAAAGCTAGTGAGATGGGATACATTAATCCTATTTTATGTTAATCACATTAATCTTTTCAATTTATTTCTCACCAACAGGAAATGTTTTTGTTTCACAGTCTTAAAAGAAGAAAACCAACATGTAAGGGGGGAAGTAACTATTCTTCTGAAGCACCTGATAATTTACCTTTACATAGGAATGCTAGAGAAAGGGAATTCAAAATATCTTTTTAATACTTTGGGAGAGGGGAAGGTACATGTCAGTTTAAAAAAGTTTAATTTATTCTACTTCATCATTTGCCCATACAAAGAACCCCACCCCAAAACCAAAAAGCCACAAGTATTTACAAATATTCAAAAAGCATGAATGATCTCTCGGGCGTGCTGGTGGCAGTGGGGTCTACCATCCTGTGTGAATATTTGAAAAGGAGGCATAGATGCGTCTAATAAAGTGGTTTTCAGGCATATCCACAGAAACACTGACATTTCAGTACGCACTTCCTTTTCAATAGTTTGAACAATACCGGGCGGGGTGGGGGGAGGGTGGGTAGGTTCCACCATCTTTCAGCATGACCTTGATATATAAAATATATATATATATATAAAATATATTTAAAGTCAGCATGTATGAAAATATAAGTCCCATGCTTTTACATTGAGCCCCTACCTCAATGTATTATTAACTATACTTTCCTTAGTGGTTCTTCCAGGTTCTCTCTATAAAGGTCCACTCCCCAATATAGTAAGGAAATTTATTAATAAAAACTAGTAAAAATTGTCCAACCATTTATCAGCAGAAGAACGTAACTATGCATTACATAAAAACTCTCTAAAAATAGAAGCTTTTCAAATTTAATTTTATTGTCACTTGATTCAAGCAATGTGAAGACCTGGACATTGGTGAATGGAAAACTTACGTACTGCTTTACACAGCACATGCTAGCAAGGTGAAGTACTTTTCAATAAAAAACAATACTTATTTTGAGTTTTGTCTCCTAAAAATTTTTTGGATTAAAATAAAGTAGCATTATCCCCATTATCCAACTCTACGAATCATACCTGACTTTGCATAGAGTCACTGTGCTGGGTAAGTTCTTCCTGTAGCTCATCCATCTGTGCAGTGAGTCTTTCACCTTCTTTCTGCTTCTCCAGAAGTCTGTTCTCTAACTCGACTATTCTCATCTGACACATCTTAGCATCAAGCTCACTGTATTCTGCCGCAGGATTTATCAAAACATTCTTCATAGAAAAAAAACCCAAAAATATCTTTATTCACCAATACAACACACCGCTTCTATTTTGTGATTACTCTGAAAATATAAATTCAAGCTTAAATTCTGGGCAAATTCTAGTTTAAAAGTAATTCAATGTTGGGACTTTGTACTCAATAGAAGCATTATATACGAAGTCCTTCATTCTTAAAAACTTGAAATAAAAAAATTTCACACATCATATATTTTCATATACTACTTTAAGATATAAAAGTAAATTAGGGAGAAGAGCAAGTGTAAGCAACTATTGCAAATACATAGTCAACATACTCTGAGTTTCTATGGCCTTTAACAGCAAAACAAAAAAAACAACTACAAAGACAGAAGCTGCTCCAATCGATCCTGCGATCTCTTATGAGCAATATTGTTACAATTCTCATAGAGGAGACAGTATCTTATATTTTATTTTAAATACCTTTTTTTTAATGTATGAAACAATTAAAGAATGAACCTACTTTTCAAGTAAAAACATCATTCAAATTTCTCTGGACAAGGTCCATGATTTCACTAAAACCAGTTCTCTTAGCAAGCAGTTTCCCAGCCAATACATGTACATACACATAAGTACCTGGTTTAGACTGTAAAACAGTGAAATCACATCACTTATCACACTTGATAACAATGCTCAATAACTAATCATTTTAGTAACCAATTATCAGACTCTTCTTTCACATATATATCAGCACCTTTTACTAAAGATACATTCTTTCACACTTACTTCAGCTGCACGATCATTCAGTACATCCCAGCTGGAAAAGTCAGCACACCCCTGGCAAGTAAACAAATAAAACAAACACTAAATCATAGCCATTTTAAAGATACATAAGGAAAAGCTGAATTATTTTGGAAACACCTTAAGCATATGAGCCAGAAATGTCCGCATTGTGAGGCAACATACCAGTGAGAGAGAGAAAGAGATCGACTTTAATGCTAAACTCAGCTGGTCATCCATAGTCAAATTAATGAAATAAATGAAAAAAAAAATATTAAAATTATCATGAAAGCCTACTCAAAAATTCAGGGTTAAGTCTCACCATTGAGATTCAATGTTCTATCTTCTGCTTTTTCGGCTTGCAAATACAGTTGAGCACTCTTTAATCCACCACTAAATATTAGCAACTAACTGACAGGAAATTATGTAACAAACATGCTAAAATCATTCAGATAATTACAAAAGCAGTAGTATTTTCTGATGCATATACTTAACATAGCTTGATATCTTGAAAGATATTTACCTCTCACTAAATTCACAAGACAAAGATGACTGTAGCAGTATTTAGAAAAGGCACCCCATAACCCTCCCTGTATTTCATATCTGCATGAAGTAGTTCCCAATGACTATTGGCACCCTCTCCACGTAACCTAGAAAGCAATTCCATTTGCTTTACAAACCAGCTATTTTGACAGAAGCTGTTTAGAAGCAGTAAGTGATTTTTGTTTGTTTTTTTAATTTAAGTTCACATGAATGTAATAAGGACATTGCTGATGATGCTATGACTGAGTAACAAAATACTGTATGCTTTTTTCTTAGTGCAGACAGCTTGGCATGTAGTTTCATAAAAGCCTTTGCAATGCTAACGTTATGTTTACAATATCCTGAAAGCACTAGGGATACCCTTACAACAGAAAGCAGGATAATACATGCAAATTATATCCTCCATGATTTCAGGCTTGCAAGTACACTAGTTTGATGCTACTATTGTATGTTGTGAAAACACATGAACGCCTGGAGAGATGCTTTTTATGCACAAGGCACTGCCTCCCCAAAACTCACAAATCTTCGCATAGACAACATGCTGAAATGCAATGGGAAACTATTTTCTAAACAAACTCCCAGACCAAGATAGATACAGTTTGTTGTAGCCAGAGAGTTGTGTTGTAGTTTCTGAGGCTTGTGAAAGCATTAGCCAACCACTTCTGAAGCAAGTTGGATTCTTATAAAAAAAAAAAATAATTTTCAAAACTATGTTTTGCCAATTTTTATTACCAGACAGAAAGAAGAAGTGTCACACGACTGTCTAATCCACAGCTGATATAAAAATAGAAGTCTTGCTTGTGAACTAAAGCAAGAAAGCAACTGCTTAATTCAGGCAGACTAGTACGTGTCTGTTTCTATGTTTATTGGCATGACTACAAGGCTACCTCTAGAGGGTCACCAGTACAAACACACTTTAGTATATCATGCACAAGCAGAGTCACATTTTAAACAATTTTGTCAGAGAATGTAACATCTATGTTGGCTTTACAATGGCTACTAAGAGCATGCTGGAAGAAATTATATTTTTTCAGAAAACACTAAGCACATCTGAGCCAGCAAAGTGATACAAAACTAAACTAATGCTGTGCATTATAAGGTCCTGAGAGTTTTGCTCATCTGCTACGCTTCTCAGTCTGGACTTGCCACCTCATGGAGTCACAGCCACATAACCAGGAGTCTGCCCATACAGATGTTCATTGCAGTGAAAGGTGGAAGACCTCAACTGGCTAACAGTAGACAGCTCCTTGACAATACCAGCTGTCCAGTCCATATAATGGACGTGGTTTTTTTCAGTTATTTACATGACTTTGTAAGACAGTTAATTATTAAAAGTGAAAATACATCACTTTACTCACTTTTCAATGGCAGCTACTTGACAGTGCCAGAGAGCTTATACCTAATTAAGTAAAACAGTCACCTTGAATACGTGTTATCTGCAGATGGAGTGAAGTGAAACAAGAAATACTAAGATTTACCTCTGTGTCTGTGGTTGTCTCTAGTAGGTTGGTGTCTTCAGCCTTACTCTCTATACCCTTACCAAGACCTTGGGCCGTTAGTGCGTACTCTTCCTTCGGAACGTCATGTGTGTGGACAGACGAGCCCTTCCTCTTCGCCGTCTTTTTCTGCGACTGCGTGATGTCGCTTTTTGTTTTTCGTTGTCTGAAGTAAGTAAACTGTGCAGAAAAGATTGAAAGAGGTAAAGGGAGAGGTAAGTGAGAAAAAGGTAGCAGGACCACAAGATTAACACACTCATGGGTGATGAAGATCCTATCTTGATAAAATATATACATCTGCAGAAAAACTGCTTTATCTTCCTACTTTCTGCACATTCAAAACATACTGGATAACTGCAATTAAGCAAGAAATCTCACATGAGTACTAAAGACTCATTTCAGTACAAGAATCAAATTTTACTCAGTCTAACTTTGTGTGTCAATGACGATCCAGAATTACAGCAAGACAGATTAGTAAAGGAACAAGTTGTTAATATACTGGAATCATTAGGAAAAAAATAATAATTGAGAAGTCTTTCTGCAAGACTGGCAAAACCAATAACCCCCTAAAAACGTATCTAAACAAATTTTTGCCAGCATAAGATTTAAGATTAATGGAACTGAATCCTCATGCTCCTTCCCTGCCACCCCCTTAAGAGAATACAGCAAAACATCCTAGCCAGAAAGCAGCCTATAGTACATAAATAGAAAATCAATTAAGCCAGGTCATTTTAATTCTTCTGTTGAAGAATCAGATGCTCTACTTTGTCAGACTATCACAGCTCTATGAAGCACCAGGGACTTGTAAAGAATGTTACTGACAGAATTTATTACCCCAGTTTCCTTATCACCTTAAACAGCTTAAAAAGGATTATCGTATTTTCAACTCTAGTATTGTGTTTAGGCAGCATTTCCAGGTAACATCTCCCTCACAGCATAAATCCAGACATCCTTCTCGTAAGGAAAAAGCCTTCTCCAAGGTTACAACCATAGGTTATCAAGTTTACTGTTAATATATCTTTATGTTGAGATAAAATATATAGTCAAATGAGGACATGATGTAAACATAATTGCCAAGTTCTACCTGCAATATACATGGAAATCCACTGCTCGACAGCTTGGTTTTCCTGCAATACAGCCACCCTGAACAAAAATCGCGTCTGTTTCTTTTCATTCAACTTGTGAAATGGATTTAATTCAGTCCTTTCTCCTTACACCCATGCCATTATAGTAACTTCTACTTGACAGCTTCACTACTCAACATATACACGGTTACACACCTGCTACATCGAGCAGGCTGTTTAAAAGGTGTATTTACAGAAATATATCGGTTTCTTATCAGCACTTGAAATGTTTATGTATAAATAGCTTATTTTTAAGATTAAGTTCTGTAGTTTCTATAGTTATTAATGCTGAACGCAGATTAAACAAAAATTGCTAGGTGCTGTGTTGCCCTTCAAATTAAGCAAAATGAACAGACCAGTAAATAAAGCTGTAGTGAGACACAAATGCTATCCTCTGAAGTCAGGTGTTAACTGTAGCACTTACTGATGTCAATATATGTCAAAAATAGCTATTGCACTAATTAATATGATAACATGGGGAAAAGGAACAGGAGGAAACCTGCAGAAAAATGGAGAGTAGAGGAAGCTGCTGAAGCAGGAAAAAAGGGATAACAGGACTAAAACAACCAGAAAAGATGAGAAAGGAAAGGTAGAGTGGCCATCATAGAGAGCAGTTAGCAGTTTCATGAAGGGAGACTAAGTATTTGATATTAAAATACGAAGACTTGCCATGACTAAACATCTAAATGAGTATGAATTTTTAGATGCACAGCTCAAAGAAAATAAAACTTATTTTGTCCCATTCATATGTATTAAACATATGAAATCATAATACATATCATGCAAAAATACCCAACTACTCCAAAATTTTACAGCACCACTGGACTTGTTGGTCCATGAAAGCGTCTGGAGTCAAACACGCTTCAGATTTATGGAATGACTGGATGGAGAAAGTGCTAGTCAGGGCAGTATCATGTTTCCAAAGCCTTTAATCAGCTACATGAATTTAAGTGTCATTATAAGAGCATCATCAGATACATGGATAGTCATCCAACATGAAGTAGTGCGTGTGAATATGAAGAAATCACATAACACTGATCCTCCCCCATCCCAGTGAGATCCCATCATACCCTTTTGAAGGGCCCAATTCTCAGTTTGCTTTCTAGCAGCATGTGCAAAGGTGAAAGCTTCACTTTTAGACAAGATGTAGCATGCCACAGAACACCAACAGCGCTGCAAACTGTAGTATACAAAGCAGCTCTCCATACAGAACACCTGGCCTTTCTGCAGGTACCAATACACTGCAACTTCATTTCACCAGGACCAGTCAGTTAAAAGAGGCAACCGCAAGGCACCTCTGAATTGCTATGGCCAGCATCACATAAGCATCTCAGAACTAGAAGAATAAGCTTGCCAGGTTTTGTGTCGCTTGGTCCCAGTGTCATTCCCATCCCCAATTAACTGCTATGCTGACATCCTTCCACCACATTATTGCAAGCTGACTGGCACCAGCAGCATGGGCAAGCAGACAGGAAAACTACAGCACATGCAGCCCTGTTCAGCTCTCCTTAGCCTACCTCTCACATAATTTATTCCTTGACTTACTGCTTCACATGCTTCAGAAATTAGTACCAAAAGAACACACAAATAAACCAGAACAGAGTAGAAAACTGCATCAGCTCCACATAGAAACAAGTTGATCAAATAAACCTTAGTCCACTTCCTAGATATGGTAAACGTAAGCATGAGTGCTCTTAGCTCTAAAAACGTTTCTGGGTTTTGTCTTTCTCAAACTGATGAAAGGGGAAAACTTCCTGAAAAAAACACACTCCTTTTTGAGATGCAGGAAGAGCAAAACCTTCTCACACATGAGGTATGGCACATACAGGTCTGTAACTAGAGAGACAGATGCCCAACATGCATACCAGCTAACTTAAGGTGGAAAAAAACAAGGAGTAGAGAGTAGCACTGAATACTTGGGGTTTGTTCTGTTTCTCAATTACTACCATAGCAAATTGATTTGCATTTATTAAAAATGGAAATCTCAAGTACCTGATACAGTCAGTACTTAGCTCCCAAATCATGACAATTTCCAACTAATATAACAGTTTAAACTATTAGTAGTATTATTACTTGGAGATAATTTAAATGCATTTCAGTAACAGTGTTTTTATTTCTATATGAAAAAGAATAATGCAAGTACTAATTTAAAGAGGAAAACATCCACATTATATTCCTTTCCCAAGTCATTATTTAGCAGACTAAAATTTAAGGCTGACAAAGACTTTTTTTTTTTTGGGGGGGGGCGGGGCGGGCTGCGGGGGGAGGAGGGGAGCAGGGAGAAGACAAAAATCCCCACAGCAGTTCACTCCTCCAGAGTCAAGCAGTATCAGACTGTAGTTAACCATGACTGCATGGGTTGCTACAAGTCAGGTTGCTACAACACACAACTAGCCTTGTACTCCTGTCCCCTGCCATCATGAGCACCCTCACAGTATAGTGGTATGGTCATTCAGTAAACTGATTGGGATGAACACTGAACAGTTCTGTATCGGTCCACAGACGGGATCACCTTAAGCTGCTGCAGGCCTGCACCAAAGGAAGGAAATACTGTACCTGCTCACAGTTACTTCTCCCTTTCAAACTTGCATTTGTATTCATGAGGAGGGCAGTGCAAAGAAAGCAAGAAAAAAGGAAAGGAGAAGAACAAAAAAGGGGGACATTTCCCTACTGTTCTATTATATAAGAGCCTTCAAAAACATGAGCTATTCAGAGGAAGTTTCTGGATACAGTCCTGCAGCCCACCTACTCAGCAGCATGACCATATCCTACTGTGGGCTTAAGAACACTGAGTGAGACTAAAGCTGCATTTATTACAGTAATTAGCCCAATACATCTGTTCTGTAAGTTAGCTCTACAACTGCAGGTATGTAAGAAAAGATGCAAAACCAGGGCAAGCACACAGCCATACATGCTAGAAATTGGGCGAGAGTGTACTAAGGAATCTGCAGCTCATATGTTTGCCTGCCAAAGCCAAACATACTATCTTTGTGTTTAATAAGCCTCAACGGATATTGCTTCCATTCATTTGTCTGGGTGTTTTTTGAAAATTGTCTGGTGCCCATGATCTGCTAAGTAATGGGTCTCTGTGACATTTTAATAAGCAGAAGCAGCACTACAACCATCTCAGCCTTTCTAAACCCTTTCTTTCCTCTCAGTATACCAGGTATATGATACCATGCAATAGCAACATTGATGGGCTGCTAACAATTTTTTTTTTTAAACAGTAAGATGAGAGATTTTTAGCACACGGTTTAAAAAAAAAGAAAAAAATTCAACATTGGCTCTGCACACATAACTTGAAATTTAATGCAAGTCCCTATTTTTTTTTCAATGGCAAACAACAGCTGTACAACAGGTGGGAACTAATAACTTATTCACAGCAAGTTTATCACATTTTTCTAACTATAAACAGATACTGTACTTAGAGAAGGGTTACAAAAGAAACGTTAACATACGCCTTGCCACAACCAATGCAACTTTGCAACCTGAAGAAATCCTGTTCTCAGTTTCCTCTCTTGGTGTTAATCAAAAAACTAATCACGAAATTGTTCTCACATAGCACATATCAAGGCTGCGAGGGCAAACAGATGAGGAGCTGCTGAGTGCGAGTGGTGCACGTGGCAACCATGACAGCATCTGGGTGGGACAGGCCAGGGACAGAGGAGTTGTATTGCCCACCATCAAGCTGCTTCAGTGCAGCTCCAGCCACAATCCCAAACCTCCCAGTAACACTCTCTTTAATTGCCTTCTGCACAGCACTGGGAAGAGGAAGCTGAAACAGAAACACAGAAGACTGCTGAAGAGATCTGAGGCAGATAGTACAGTTCCAAGCCACCTCTAATCCCACTATGTAGATTTACAGACAGGTTCCCTGCAGAAAGGACCATGCCCCCTATGTCTGGGAGAATCATTAGGAGTGGTATGGGGGTGAAGAGGCTGTAGCACATCATAGAAAGATCTGATCTGTCCAAACTTCTCGAAACTCTGTGCAGCTTCAGCTATCCCCACGTAGCCACAGTCCCCCAATTCCAGTCCTACTGGGATAGTGAGAACAGGGAAAAGCTGTAGCTGCAGACTTGCAAGCCTTATTCAGCAGTAGATTCCCAGAAGTGAAACATCATAGTAACAGCTCAAAAAACAGCAGAAATGCTGAATTAGAAGAAAAGCAATCAGTCATTTCTAATGAGCTTCTTGAACATCATTACAAAAACAAAGAAGGTTTTTATCTAAGAGGGTTAATACATATCAAGTGCTAATATCATAGTTGCAGTCAATAATTGTCAACAGAATGTTACCTTTATACATCAGTCACATCATATGAGCACAGCCCCACCAAAATGCAACTGAAGGCATGTAACTGCTCAAAGCGTGTGAAGTGTTCACTAACAGCACGACTGGAAACACCCAAACCAACACAGTTCTCCAGTAACACACCTGCAGATGCAAGTGCAACTGGACTAGACACTGAAGTAGTAAAACATGCAACACCTATTCTTGGGTATTCTCACTTGGAAATATGGTATTTTCACAAATAACTGAGTGGAAACATAGGTAAAAATGGGAGAACTGGGGGGAGAAAAAACCAACAACAAACTGCAAACAAAAAACCAAACACCAACATCCACACACACAAACAAAAAAACTCCAACCAGAACCTGGGGGAAGATATATGCACTACTTTTAGGCTGCTCCTTGCTGACTGAAGATAATGTTTATATACCTCTGTCATAATTCGGGAAACCTTCCAAACAACCTGCGTGGAGGGAGCACCGCCAGCCGTTTTTATTTCTGACAGAACCACGTTACTCAGGTAAGCAAATCTCATCTCCTGACACAGCTCCGAAGTGACAGCAACGCTTCAGCACTGATGCCGCCCGGACCCGAGTGCCGCTTCAAATGCGGCCCCAACGCCGCCACACAACGAGGGAAAACCCGCCGGCACACCGCCGCGGGGGAGAGACCCGGGGCGGGCAGAGGCGATATCATGGGCGGCTCCCGGAGCCAGCCCCTCGCCAGCCGCTCCCCTCCCCCCGCGCCAGGCCCTCCCGATCAGTTCCCTGGCCAGGAGCACCGCAGGGCGCCGGGAGCGAGGCCAAGCCAGGACCCCCTCACCTTGGCCCTGCCGGCCTCCAGTTTCTGCCTCCGCGTCTCTTCCTCCTCCGCGTCCATGTGGCGAACAAGCAGGCGGGCCGGAGGCGGCAGGAGGGCCGAGTCCGCCACGCGCCCCTCGCTGCTCCAACTGTCACACGGGAGGGCGCACAGAAGTTTCGGTCATGGCCGCCCCAAAGCCTTCTCCCCGCCCGCCTCAGCTCAACCACCAACCGCGAGGCGGTGGCAGCCAGCGCTGGCCAATAAGAGAGGAGGGGCTGGCCCATCCTGCCAGGAAAGGAGGAAGCTCTCCGGGAATTGGTAAGAATCACCGTACCCGGGAGGCTCGTCAGCCAATGTCGAGAGCAGCCGTTAGCCTAGCCCCGCCCAATCTCGCTAACTGACTCCTTGGGATAGACAGCGCAAGCTGGGGCGCGCCCTCTACCTCCGCCCTCGCTGCCGCTAGTGCCCGCCTCTCCTCAGCAGCCACCAATGGGGAAGGTTAACCGTCTGCCGCCCGGACTGCGCTGGATGGCCAGTTTCAAACGGGCCGCCAGCCACGGCCCCGCCCAGGGGTGGGACACAGCCAATGGGAGGAGGGGAGCGGCCGCGGGGGGAAAGCTCACCCGGCCGTTGCCGAGCTGCCGGCCTGGGTGGCCTCCGGCGTGGGGCCGCGGCTGCCCAGTTCCCTCTGCCGCCGCTGATGCTCCGGGTCGAGGCTGGCCCTCCGCGATAGAGGGGCTGCTTGTGGGAGCCGTGTTTTTACATCTGTCGTTTCTGCCCCTCCGTGACCGATCCCGGCGCTGGCGGCCTGGTCCCTAGCCCCGTTGGAGACAGAGGGAGGTGTTGGCATGGGGAGGTTGACCCCCCCGCCTTGCTTATAAACTTGTGTGTAGAAATATTACCCTTTGCAGCACGCCTAGTCTGCCTTTTGTTTATATTTTGCGTCTCGGTATTACAGCGTCCCACTGCTTTGTTTCCATTGCAGCAAATGAATCACAAGGAGTTCGCTTGCAGAATCCCTTCTTCCAGGAAGTACAGGCACAGCAAGAGCTAAGATCTGGAAATAATTGTCAAATAACAAGGGAGAAATTAGATGCTCTTTTATTAATATTGAGAGCAATTAATCTTAGTCATCTACAAAACTGGTGACTTTTTTGTTTATTGATGTCATTAAATCATACTGGAAAACATATGCTTTAATCAAATTTGTTACTTGGCTCAGTTCAGAGGTAAACTCTTGTGACACACTGGCTTTTTCTTTCTAAGAACATGGAAATATGAGCGTTTTCATGAACCACTTTTCTATCCCTGGACCTTTCTATGCATTTGGTCCTTAAGCTTGGCTCTTCTCTGTACGGGCTTTCGCCCCGAATTTGGATGTTGCAATATCCAGGTCATGAACTGGAGCTTGCTGCTCCCACCACTGTGTCTATGCTGTCTGGTTTTCCCACGCTATGTCAACCACCATCCATGATCGCATTCTCGGAATAAATCATTTTGTACAAGTCTCCCACATTACCTTCATGTAAGTATTTCAGCATAGACAACAAAAAGACTGGAGCACTGCATGCTCAATGTTCCAAAGAGAAAGCTGAGGATGCTAGGAGTAACGAAGGGTCGGCAAGGCTTTCTCTACGCATCAGGATGCCTGTCTGTGTCCACAGCTAAGGTAAAGGTTAAGTTTTGAACTACTGCAGAGGTTGCCAGGGGACAGTATGCATTGGCTTTCCTTTTCTTCAAGACCAGTTTGGCTCTTCCAAGAAAAGTGGAAATTTCAGTGAGCAAACCACGCAGGGATGTTAGATCCGACAGTGAGGACAGACTTCTGATGCTAATTCTGGTTACCTCCTGCTTTGTTAGCCCTTGGCTGTTTTGAGAGTTTTGTTTATTTGTTTTTCCTGGTAGTACTGCCATGTCCTCTGACCCCATAGCCAGGATTCTGAGTTTGTCCCCAGTCAATGCTAAGAGATAAAGTCTGAATTATGAAATTTCTTAGTGTAAAAGTTTGTGTAATCTGAGAAGCAAAAGGAAAATGGTAAGCTCAGAACAAAGAAGATTCTTAAAGAAAAAAGATAACATATCGTGGCACTTATAATGGGAATTTTGTTACATCAGATATGTCACCAAAAAAAATTTGATTTAAAATAAATTACTGCTTTGACTTCTTGCTCCAGCTAAAAATGTAGAATAAGTAAGTCATGTTTGTTTGGGTTTAATGGATTTTGTTTTATTGTTTTTTTTGTTGTTGTTGGTTTTGGTTTTTTAAATAACCAACACATGCATTGTATTTTCGTATATCCCTGTCTGTTAAAATGTCAGGATTTCTAGTGCTAATCTAATTAAATTGACTCAAGTGGAAATATTTGAAAGCGTGTCAGCTAGTACCAGCAATCAGCCAGTACCAGCAACCCTGTTTGAGTACTACCTAAATTGTCCTGCCAGCACCTGAACTTGGGTTCTGTGCTGTTAGTGATGCTTTGCAGTGGGGGAGCTGAATCCAACCGGGCAGGGTGGCAGGGCCACCACCTCTGTTTCTGCTGGGGCCAATCCTACCATAAACCTTGTGTGGTTTTATAACCATAAAAGTACTGGAGGTCATTTATACCTCCACTAAATTAGCAGTAGCACTGATAATGCTGCACTAAGATCAGGCTGGTAGTGAAACCTTACTGAGAACTCTGGGTGCTGCTGTAACCTATCTGCAAATAAATGAGCAGTGTTTGTAGAGGCTAGGGATTTGCCATTGTAGTATAAGAAGACAATAATCATAAGTATAGAATATGATTAGTATAGTGTACTTTATCATAAGTAAGAAGAACTTAATTATAATTTGGTTCCAACTAGGACCACTGTTTTCAGAAATAACAGTAGAAAACAACATTGCACATTGTTATATGACAGTGGCATGAAATAACCCTAATCGTAGAATATGTTTTATTCATATGTTTAGTTTCAAATGCAGATAGGATGTTTTTACTATACTTGTAAATGCCAAGCAGCCTAACAAGAGCTCTAGACTGTTAACTTGCAACACTACAATTGGCAGAAGCAGACAGTTGATTGGAAGGAAATTGTTACGTACTTCTCCATTGGTGATTTTTATATGTGTGTGGGTTGATTTTGGTTTTTTTTCTTTTAACCCTCTTTTAATAAATTAAAACACTCTTCTAAGACTGAAATGATAAAGACTTCTCCCTGTGGAACTAGAGCATGAAAGTTTACTGTCTGTGGATATTTCAAGGTGTGTCAGTTTCTTTGGTTCTTTTTATATTATGTTTTAGAAATCATAGTAATTAAAATTAAGGGCATAAAGTATCACAGTCAATAAAAGATATTGTAGAAATGTAGTACTGGTATGGACCTCACCAGGTTATATCTAATGCATTCTTGTATCTGAGGAGGAATCTAACAGTCCTACAAGTTCACCACAGCTGTTTTTCTATATTGTTTTTAAACAACTCCTGTGAAAGTTTTTTCTTAGATAGCTGCTCCATCATTTGTCTCACTATATAATTAAGATGTTTTTTTCATTTTTTTTAATCAGGTTTTCCTCTCCCTAAGTCAAGTGCTTCTCGCCCAGACTTTTCAGACAGAAAACCCCCACCGTGCTCTTGATTTTATCCTTTCATTTATTTAAAGATTTCTAGCCTGTCCTGTCCTCACCATCTACTTACTAATTAAAGAAAGGCGGTTTTTCCAAGTCTTCCTCAGAACTTATATTTTGTAAATTCACCTTTTTTTTTTTTTCTAGACTTCCTTTCCCTCTTAAGCCACCATGTCTAAAATTAGGCACAGTATTCTGTATACTTTATATAGATCCTTTTTTTGCAAGATCCTCTTGTGTCTGGCTGGCAGATTTCTGGCAAGTCATTAATTAGCAGGTTGTAAGATGCCCCTAAAGTAGGGATCCCACTCTAACCAGGGCATCCATAAGGAAAAGAAAGATCCCTTAGCAGATTTGCTGGAAAGCATTTTTTACCTAGTATTGGATTTTCTCTAGGATACCTGTCACATAAAGCAGAAGTTTCTCTCTCTTCCTTTCCTCTATAGTCAACACAGTTGCTTAATGCTGGCACTGTATTTTTAATGGAATACTTAGTTCTTTTTGTCAGCCTTTCTTGTAACCCTCTATTCATACTGGAATGAGGGCTCTAGAAATTTAATTTCTAGGGAGCACTTTATTAAACCAGTTGATGGTAAAACATCAGCTCAATATTTGTCAGTAATAAAAAAAAGTCTACTACAGCATCAGCAATGACTAATAGCAGGCTTGGTGCTGCTGTTGTCTGGAGATGCCAACATAGCTTGCTTTGCTACGTTGCTGCCTGAATGCTGCCCACAACCCCAGTTACCCCATCACAAAATGGTTTATGAACTAGAAAGGTAGTAGGATAAACATGAGACTGTACAAAGGGACATACAGCCATGGCGCGATAAAAGGTGCAGCTGATGCAGCACCTTCTGAGAGTGGCCGATAGCAGAGGACAAGAGGTGGGTATGAGAGCAGTCCACGTGGGCTTTTGCATTATACTTTCCCAGCTGAGTTATGAGATCAATGAGCATGGAAAATCTGCTGTTTGAGGATAAAATAAATAGATCCTCTTGCTTAGAAAAGAGACACCTGAATGGGAATATGAGACAGGAATATGTCACAAATGGTATGGAAAAAGTGCGTGGAGAACAGTTGTATAAATTTTACATAGCAAAGGAGAAGATTTCCAATAATCTTTTCATAAATCTAGATTTAAAACAGTCTAAATGTAAGCTTTTTTTTTCCCCCTAACACTTAAGTAAATGATACTTACACAGTTTACTTGTGTAGTTAAGTAAGTTAAGTAAGGCTTATGCTTAAGTTTAAGATAACTAGGAAACTCCTTGTCATAAGGTTGTTGCAGCTACCCAAAAGATGAAGGGATCAAAGATGTTAGAGATAATGGGAGAAAAATCTATTGGGGTTTTAAAGTACAAAAATGTACACTGAGGTGTTTCTCAGGAAATCTGGCAGGTGAGAGGGTTTTCTGTTCTGCCATGTCACTGATAGAATGTGCAAATGAGACTTGCCAGAGAAAGCTGGGCCCCAGCTCTGACATGGCACAGCTATTTTAAGGCTCTGTACATCTCAATTTCTATAACCCCTGCAGTCACTACCAGCCTGTGCATTTTTAAGGACAGATTGCACACACATGGTGTGTGGGTCACAGCTGGAGGAGGTGATCTGCGCTGCTCCTACAAGCATCGATCAGCTGCTTCAGCTGCCAGCAGTGGCTCAGCTGCAGCTTTGCTATGGTCAAGGATAGGGTTGTAATTTTGCTCTCCTAGGAGCAGAACCAAGCTAAAAATGTGATATTGAGTATACTTGGCTTCTTTCTTATGCCTTGGTGTTGATTTTATGGATGTCACTGATAAATGTTATCCTGTTTTTATGCTGGTAGGGCTTTGCTGGGGCGGGGGGGAGGAGACACCCTACACAGGTTGCTTGGGAGATTGTAAGCAAAAGGGTGTTGTATCATAGCCTTTTTACTCATCCAGGGATGAGTTCCAGCTATGCTCCTTAATTTTTGTGAGTTTTTTTTTACTATCTGGTAATGAAAACTCATATGAAGGGCTACATCAAATGTGTACGGGCCCCTTACAGTGGGTTAAATATTGCTATCAGGTATCAATCAGCAAGATCATAATGTGACCCCTAGCATCGGGCTTGTGTTAAAGAACCATTGGCTTTTATTTCTTTTTTTCTTGTCCACTAATGTGTTGAACATTTGCTTTGCAAAAGGTACATAATCTTCTACACCTAGAGATTAAATTGTTTATATTGGGGATTGACACTACAAACTTAGCAACCAGGTTACAGGCACAAAACTCTGAGCTACTTAGAAGATACTAACAACACAGAGAGCCAGGTTCAGTGCCACTGCCAGGGAAAAGGCTAGCAAGCATTAAGAACAGACAAATATTCACCCTGAGTTACCCTTCTGTGACCATCGCAACCTGTAACACAAAAATTCATTGAAAGAAATGCCAGAAAAAGCTGTCTCTGTAACATTGTGGTGAACATCTGTACTCATTTTTACCTGGGAGTGAAATTGAAGTTTTTCTCTTCTTTCCTCAATTGCGCACAACCTTGTAATTTTTTTTCTAATGGAATTATTCTTCTATGAGGATTGCGAAAGGGAAAAAATGACTGAAAACCTATCTGCTTTTGCTTAGCTTTTTAACCTGTTTTTGCCTGCCTACTCTTCCAGGAGACTACTATAATGACAGATCCTTCAGTGGCGGATCACTTGACACGACTGAAACTCAAACTTCTAGAAAAGGTAAGGGAATAACTGTGATATGGTCACCATTGCTCTGCTTTTTGCTCTAGCATGTTTAAGCATTAATGTTGGGTTTTAAATAATTACATTTCTATTGAGATACAAAGAGGATCTGCAGCCAACTGAGAACCTCTTCCTTTGCACAAGCAGAGGCAGAGCAATGTGCAGTAGTGTTACAGTCACTGTCACTTTTTAGAATAGTATTTTGCAAGTTTACAGGGACCTACAGTAAATTAAAAATAGAGTTAAAGTGACTAATCTTATGGGACACATCACCAGATAGCTCAAAACAAGTTTGAGTTGTGACAGGCAAAGTTCAGGAGTAAATTTTGGGTAAAGAGGAACTTGAATTGTTTTAAGGCAATTTTATGTCTTCTCTTTTGTCTACTTTCACTTAAGCTATGTTTCCAGGTGAAACATGGGCAGACCTTCACTGGAAGTGCATGAGGTGCCACACAGAGTTCCACCAGCTCCTTGTTGTGACTTCATACACTAATGCACCTAGTGTTCTCCACTCAGCCCTGTTCCTCCACCCTCAGCACATCTGACATCCACTAGTGTGGATCTTCTACTTCAGTGTCCTCTAGAAGCCACTTAGAGTTGTCTAGAAGGAAAAACAGTTTGCCTGGAGATGTGAATGCTGGAAGAGGCATCTAATCTGTCTCCATAGCAGAGCCTTTAGTCTTAAATGCAGCAGCCATTTGATGGCAAAATTTTCACCACTGTGGAGCCACACAGAACCAAGAAAAGAGCCTGTGTATGAGCAAAAGGTCTCTAATTTCTGAGCATCAGGGAGCAACAAGGGCTAGCTGCTCCCTACGGAGCAAGGAGTTGAGCACAGTGACACAGCCAGCAGGGTAGAGGCCTGGCTGGACAGTCCTCAAGCAAGGCAAACAGGCCAGAGCCAGAGATGGTGGCCAAGTTCAATCAAAAGTCCAGATCATGGTGATGAGGCAGTTCCAAGGCCAACCTGGGAAGTGACTGCAGGTTGGGATCAGGTTAATAGGATCTATGGCCAGTCACAGGCATGGCTGTGGTTCAACTGCAGACCAACACTCATCCAGTATAGCTCAGGTAGGAAATTAAGACCTAGAGCTGAGATTAAAGGGGCTCCTGGGCACATGAGTGGTGGGTGCGGATGGAAGCCCCAGGTGAGGCTTGTCAAAGCCATTTAGGTCTATTAGTGCACCTATTAGTGTCTGGCATCAAGTTCTTCATATGATCCAGCTCTCTGCCCTATGAAATAAACGATGTATTAAGTCTCCCAATTCACTGTCCTATCAATTTCCAGGTCTGGGATAGCCTGGCCAGTTGGAAGCATGACTATTCCTTTACCATAACTAGATTTGTAGTGAGACCTTTCATACTTCTATGAATACTTCTTGTAACTGTGATTTAGCAGTTTAGAAGCACCATTTGTCTCCTCCATCCCAAACCTATGCCTGTAAGGTAGGGTTGGAAATTGTTGTGAGCTTTGGTATCTGACTCATAACCAGTTCTTGTTGTGGTTCTACCAACAGAGACTAGAAAATGAACAGGAGGATCTTGGGAAGATGGAGTCACCTCTCCCAACTGCAAGTAAAAGAGAAGCATTTGTTCTAATTATGGATGTGATTTGGAAAGGGCTTAGTGATGTTCTCAGGCATGAGTTCCTCAGCAGGTCACACTAGATGATCATGTCTCCTCCCTAAAAGCTGGAAGGGCCCTTTGTGTGCTCAGTGGTTGGGCATTTGGGTAGTCAGAACTTGCTCTGTCTTGGCAGGGCAGGAAGGAAACTCTGAACTTGAGACAGTGCTGCCCCAGCTCAGCCTGTGTATCTAAATCTGTATGCAGCCCTGGGGACTGGAAGTAGCAAAAATGTGAGTTCCAGTGTAGCTTGTGCAGTAATGTCAGTCTGTTTACTAGTTTCAGTCCTAACTGAGATGTTGAATCTTAGCGGCCTTGATGCAGGGAGAACAGGCTTGCTATGCTGTGCAGCTATCTACATTTTATCTTTTGAATTTATTCAACTGGTGGTTTTTTTGATCAGCCAGCTGAGCCCTGACATAAGAATGACCTCCTTCCCAGGTGTCCTCTGCAACCTCTCAGCTGTGGATGCTGGTTCAGCTGGAGCAAACTACTGGTTATCCTATGTTCTAGCTCCTATACCTAGGAGTGAGCCCCTGTTGCACTCCAGCTCTATGTCTGGCTTTGGTGATCCTGTAAAGGAGTCGTTAGGACAGCTGTGTGTCTCTGAGGGATCCACACTGGAGGAACACTCCACTACTAATGCTGCTTTGCACCTTTGAAGCTGACCAATGCAGCCTTGTGCAGACCAGAATATGGTTTCCAGTGAGAAAATATGTGACGCTCCTATACCTAGGAGTGAGCCCCTGTTGCACTCCAGCTCTATGTCTGGCTTTGGTGATCCTGTAAAGGAGTCGTTAGGACAGCTGTGTGTCTCTGAGGGATCCACACTGGAGGAACACTCCACTACTAATGCTGCTTTGCACCTTTGAAGCTGACCAATGCAGCCTTGTGCAGACCAGAATATGGTTTCCAGTGAGAAAATATGTGACTTAGCTTATGAAACTAATTGTTAGCTGAAAGAGTTGGTCTTGAGGACTGTGTTGATAAGATCTGGGAAACCATTTTACCAGGAAACCATGCATGTGCAATTACAACCCTTTGGTTTGGGCAGAGAGGTCAGGAATCCCAGCCTGCTTCTGAAACTTCAAAAGTTTAGACAATTCTCTATAAAAGCTAAAAGTTGATAAATAAGGGAATTTAAAATAACTTGCGTCTTTATCAAACCCTTTCAAAGACTGTTATGATGTTTCATGTACAAATAGTGTGTTCCTTTCAACAGTACTTTCATGGAAGCTGCACATGCTATATGCAGCGGCATTAATTTCTTTGCATGGCACATGCAGTGTTTATAATTGTATTATCTATGGATTAAAGGGTACCAGTATAAGATCAGTAATATTTCTAGATTGTACTTTGGGCTCCCATTCATTGAGATAATACACAAAACTCTCAATGCTGTGGCCAAAAATTAAAAATCCCTTTAACACCTTACACTTTCAAAATAAAAAATGATGCTTTTCAGAGCAGATGCCAGGCATGCCTCCAATGTATCTGAAAATGTTCTTTCTTATTTTGTTTTCAAGCAAGTTCAAAATCAGCTGTATGTGGGAAAAACTGAAAAGGAAGTTGATTCAGAACAAAAAGGAAACAGAAAAGTTGACATTCAAAACTGAGATTTCTTCAATATGTCACAACAAACTTTTTTTACACTTTGCACAAACATCCTTTGCATGTACAGAGTATATCTAGAAAATTTCAGGCTGAAATGAGTTTCTAAGCCAGGAGGTTAAGGGGGGCTTTAGAGAGCAATCTGAAAAGTTTATTTTCAGATAAGGTGAATTGCCTTTGTAGAGGCTGTGCTGAACAGCTGTGTCTGCATGTGGCATAAAGGCATTATCCGTTCATTCGTTGGATTTGACAAGAAAAGTAGCCTAAAGCCTTTTATGGAGGAAGTCAAGCTATCTTATAAGACATTTTCCATAATTAATCTCATAATGTAGGTGCTATAATAACTCTGTCTTTGTGATTCTTTGAGAAGATAATGGACTTTTCCTTCAGGGAACAGACGGGACAATATGCTCCAAAGTGCCCTAAGGCGAAGGAACGATCTTCTGCATGAACTTAGGGTAAGAGCCCTCTCTGTAGACAGAAACAACAGAAAGGGCTAGGTTGTATGCACATCCACTGCCGATGTGGATTCAGTTTTTTCCTGCCCTTTAGTTCTTTGGCTGGGTGGTATTCAGTCCTCTGCTGGCTCAGAGTATAGAGGCTGGGCCAGCTCATCAGGGAGAGGGGCCGGAGAGCAGTTTGTATTCCCTCACTACAGCTAACGAAGCTTGCACCCACTTCAGTTAGTTGGTGGGTTGATTCTGTTTGTCCTGAACTGCTGTATCGTAAGCTCTCTGGGGCAGTGGCAAAATGCAAAGAAGGGATTTTTAATGTCACCAAAATAGGGACAATAGAAACTGTTACTTATTCCTAGGTTGTGGAGGGTACCATCCATTAATTAAACATTTTCACAGACTTTTGGCAGTTTGTTCTTCACTTTTTTCTCCATTCTTTTTTGCTTGTGCTGAAAACGGTATGGCTTTGAGATACGTGGGCTATACGTGAGATATATTTGTGTGGGCACTGGTTGAGTGCTTCCCTTCATGCAGTAGTCACTTGTGGTCTGCCTGTCAGACACAGCAGTGCTGGACGTTTCTGCAGCTGTGTTTTGGTGAGCAGGGCTGCACCCTGCTGCAGGCTCTGAAGGGTGTCCAGGGAGTATAACAATACTGTCTGCCTTTCTGTGACCAGGTTTTCTTTCAGAAGATACTTGATTTTGCAGGAGCAGCACCTTCTGGAAGAGCTTTCACAGCCCCCTGCACCAGCTGGAGGACACTGTCATAACCATATAGCTGCCCCCCACCATGTCTACCAGATAGCTTTTCCAGCTCCCCAAGTGGAGTCACCAAGGATTATCCAGCAGATGGTAAGGATCCTCTCTCCTAGGAAACACCACTAGTGCTGTGCCAGTGTGAGACAACAACCGCTTGAGAGCTGTAAGGAAACACTCATCCCACTGAAAAGGAAGATATGCCTCTTGCTGTTGTATCAGACCCTTAGTGTCCTAGGCAAAATCTAAGGGAAATCTTCTTACAAATAAGGCACAAAATTAACAGTGTGAATGGTTTACCATAGGAACAAGGTAGCAAGAGGAGTGGGAGGATTGCCTGTGCTCTGGCCTAGCTGTTCAGCCAGTTTCCAATGCACATCACTGTCTGCTCTACAGCCCACAACCTCAACATCTCCATGAGGATCTCATGGGACACTGTTCAAAGCCTTACTGAAGTCCAGGCAAATGACACCCACTGTTCTCCCTTCCCAAAGATGAGAGAGCTGGCCAAAACCAACCCCGACTTCTCCATTTTCCCTTTTTTTTCAGGCACCGCCTCAGCCTGCCACCATCATCCAGCAGTTACCTCACCCTTCCCCCCTGATCACACAGATCCCCCCTCCCCAGCCTTTTGCAGCCCCCGGCTCTGGAAGCATTAAAGAAGGTAACGCACTCTCTGTCTAGTAGCCACCTCCCATCACCAGGCCTGGAGAGGGCAGGCAAGGTGCCATGGCAAGCGGAAGGGGGCACAGGACAGTGAGCAAGCTAGTTAGTGACATGCTATTTCATTACTGGGCTGCTGCTGGAGCTGTGTGAATTGCACTCCATAAGCAGACCAGATACCATTTCTGAGAGGCTTTCTGACAAATTCTTGGTGCTAAAACTAAAGAAAAAGGGACAACAAACTCAGCAAAGCAAGGTTAAGCTGCTGGGGAAGCTTGGGAAAGCAAAACAGCTCAACCCATGGCACTGAGTCCAGGTCAAACTCATGTGCACAGATGATTACAAAATTATCAAACAGGCTTCTAAAATCTGTTTTTATTCTTTTGTTCCCTCTTAACCTGCTGTTCAGTCTCCTCAGAACAATACAGACTTTTATTATGCCCCATGTTTGGAACCAAGACAGAACAGCTGAAAGTGCTGTTCCAAATATAGTGCATGCCAATATAAAGAGTTTATTTCTAAACATAGGTGGATGCTACTGTGAAATAATACATGACTAAAACTGGGATGACTTCTCTGGCTCAACCTTCAGCCAAAGGTTTCTTTATCCCACAGAGAAATCCTCAGTCATGAAACTGCAATATTTCTCAGCTCTTTCTTCATCTAAGTGTCTGAATTTTTCAATCAGAGTTTATTTCCATAAACAAAATAGTCCCAATTCATGCATGACTTTTCTGAAGTTGGTAGATGTAAACTACTTTTAGCATGACCAGTTAAAAAAAGAAAAGGAGAGTTGCCTTGATTTTTTTTTCTTCTTTTTTTCCTCTGCTCTCCATCCTTCCTTCCCCCCTCAAGCAAAGTAGTTACACTGCACGAGTCCTTTGTTATCAGGACCCAGAGATCATGGTAAGTAGATTTGATGCACATGCAGCGGACTCTCCGGGTGGCACTGCAATATCATATAAAGTTGAGGAAACCTCTTACATGGAAATCAATGATCTTGAGCTGAAGCAATGGAGAGCACTGTAAGGAGCTGGTGCATGCTGGAGTAAGTGAGACAGCCCTAGCACTCAGTCCTTGTCCAGCCTTCCAGTTGGCATAGCCAGAGGGGTTGGCTTGTGGGGTAATTAACAGAGAGAAGATGCTCAGCAGCAGCTTTCTTGTAGAAGGGAAGAGAAACAGAAGAGCTGGTCTGAGCAGTCTTATTCATAGACATTAATTTTTCACTGCCTGGCTAATATTCTTCACATGTCCCTTTCAGCTGCTTTGTCTTGGTTGCAATGACCAGTCTGCATACTGGAGGGCACTTCTTACCAAGATGCCCCTGCTACTTGTCAGTTGCTGATAAAGCCCTTACTTTCTTCTTTGGTGTGACCTCTTCCCAGATATGGTAGAGATGATGCTGATGCAGAATGCTCAGATGCACCAGATCATCATGCAGAACATGATGCTGAAGGCTCTCCCACCGATGTCATTCATACAGCCTGCTGGAGCCAGCCCTCCCCTGCTTCAGCATGCACAGCAGGTAATGACACTGGAGTCTGAAGGGCATCGTTGCTCACACGAGGCAATGGTTGATCTCCTTGGGAAGGTGCAGAGCCTGGACAAAACATGCAGAAAGTCTGGGATGTTTAACAGCTGTGTGCATCTTCAAATCCACTGCACTAGGAGACTATGACTGAGCAGAGCACAGCCTGCCCCTTTACCGTGATAAGCACTGTGACAGGACCCAATGAAAGAATGTCTCCTCCACAAGTGCAAACTGGATTCACTCCAGCTCTGAAAATTATCTGGCCTACAGTTGAACCACTAACAGACTGTACATGGAAGACAAGTACACTGGGCATCTGCTGCTGCAGCTCCACTTGCTGTAAACAGCAGGGCAATATTTATGTTGCAAATCCTGTAATTGGTAAAATCTGACCTGGCAGTTTCAAATGGGCTAGAGTTGAAGCACAGATTTTGTGATTATACTTGGAGCCCCACTGCTCTCAATTCCTGTCTCACTGAAAATCTATGTCTACTGAGCTCTGAAAGGACAGGTTGTAAACATATTTTGGTGTGTAGATCCCTATAGGAGTTTCTCCAAAATGCCTTATCAGTGCCTGGTAAGAGGTATGTAATTTTGAACATGTCCTTAGATGCCCCATTCCTAAGCTATTTTTAACAAGGTGATATAGCTCCTTAGTGTTCTTAAGTGTTTTGGAAAAATGTATTTCTAGTCTCTAATCTGTAGCATTTATTACCTAAGAAGCAAGGACAGTTGATCTTCAAGGAGGAGGGGATGCCCCAGCATTGCAAAAAATTCCCCTATACTTTTCCTACCCCTCTATTTTCAGGCTATGTCTTTTCCCTGTGCTATAAGAAAGATTTGTTCTCTTTTTCTTGTTGGGTGCTGAGAAAGTAACTCCCACACTTCTGCAGTCCTTGCCCAGCTGACTTGCACGTTTCCTACATGCTATTTGCAAAAGCAACAGATGGCTTAAAAGGCCCCAAGCCCTGGGTTTAACAGAGGGATAGGGAATGCAGTCCTCCTCCATAGCCCATCCCATGGCCTCGAGGGAGCCGATGGGTTTTTGCACCTGTTGGGACCAAATATCTGCCCTGGACAGAAAGCTTCCGACAGCAGCTGCTAGCTCTCACATTCTGGGGCACCAAGTCCCAAGATGCCACCTGTGGTGCAGAGGGGCCCAATGGCATCGTCAGCCATGGTCCTGGGGTGGACTTGCTGTGGAAATGGCAGGCAGTGCTGGCTCTTCCTTTGGTTAGATCTCTGCTGAGTGTTGCCTCAGACAGAAGTCCTTTTCTATTTTCCTTAAACTTTGCAGTTTCTTGTTTTGAATACTCTTTCCCTCTTGCTGTGAAGGAGACGTCTGGGGCAGATGGTGGTGCTGGGAGAGCTAGCAGACTCATCTGCAGCTTTCTGTGGAGGACCCCATGTCTAAGGGCAGATGGCAGAGGAAGAGTGTGTATCCCCCAGGTGCACACCCTCCTCCCCAGGAGATCCTGTCACTGTGCGTTTCCCTGACATAGACCGGTGGGATAAATTGCGGGGAGTGGGGTCTGAGTGCCTCTGAGTATCAGGTGAAATCTGAAACCACCGAGTGTTTGCTGCACTTTGTGTTGGAGCCTGCAAAACCCGTTTCCAGATACATGTTGAAGGACTTCCTTCAGCTGAAGGACACCCACCATGGGGTGGCCAATTGGGAACCCAGCCCCTCAGCTAGGGACCCTCCAATGAGGGCACAGATTTCACAAATTGCCCTTTGTCTCTGTCCAACAAGGACCTACAGTTTGCTGCTCCCCTGGCTGTGAAAGCAGACAGGACCAGGCCATCTGTGATGCACCACCATCACCACTACCCTCCCACAGGAGTGTTCACAGTGCACCATGAGGGCTTCCCATCCACATCGATGATGCATCACTGGACCAGCAGCATGCTCCCTGCCCTCCCTATGTAAGTAAATAGGCATCTGCAATGTAAACTTTTAGCCTTTCTTTCCTGCACAGATGGGATAGCTGGGTAGACCAGACAATCCCATGCCTTCATGGTTCTTCACTGAGGCCAGTCCTGTCTTTAACACAACAATGGGATTGAGGCGGGTTAAGTGAGGATTTGATACACTCAATTTTATAACTTGAGCAATTAATCCTTGCTTACTGTGGAATAAACATGAGGATCAGACAAGGTCTGCAGATGATACCAAGCTGTGTCCCTACCACACAGTGCCACCACTCGGCAATGCTGCATGGCTCTGCTCTGCAGTGGTTGTTATCCTGGGTTTTGGGCCTCTCTGTGAACCTGGCAGACACCTGCTAAATAAAGGCTGCATGTGTTTTACATTCAGGCTAAGGTTCCCAGTAAGATTTATGTTCTTAAAACGCTATTGAGACATTTGCTAATCACAAATTCCTGGGAAGAAAACCCACAACCACTCGCTAAAGAAAATGGTACAAAGGGAGGGGAGTACTCAGAAATAAAGCTGAGCATTTGCGATAAGCCTGTGCTTGTAGCTGGGGTGTTTTTTTCAAGCGCAGAAATGGATGGACTTCTTCCTACGCTGCCCCTGGGTCTGTAGAGCCCTCGAGCCCTTAGCAGAGGTCAGCAGCCAGCTCCTCCAGGGGCTCACTTCCCTGCTATTTCTGCCTGTGCCTTCCCTGCTGTCTCTGAGCCTGGTCAGCTTTCTAGGCATGAGCAGATCACACCCAGGACTAGGGTTTGAACTAGTCTGCTCATGCAAATGCTAGTGTCAGGAAGAGTCTTGGGGAAGGATCTGAGCCAAGAGAGAGCAGTGGTCTTGCTGAGTATGTCAGGAGGGGATAGCAAGAAAGCTGGCCTGGAAGCAGCATGTTTCCAGCTAGAATGTTCTTACATGCTGAGGCTGATAAAGAAATGCACATTACTAGAGTGGGGTGGGGTCGCTGGGGACTCACTGTTGCATTGGTCAGAATCCAGCTTTTATATGTGTGCAATGGCTCTTTCAAAACCTTAGTGAACAGGACAGTATGGACGCAGCTGCATCCTCATGCACAGGCAACCTGCTGGCAGAGATATCTGTGTGGCTCTCTTTAGCATGGGATTTGAATTCCTGAACAGATTATTTACCTAATGGGATTTTAAGGGATAAACATTTCTACCCCTTTCACTTTTACATGGGTTTGCAATCTTTACTGGTAAAGATCTCTTTTCTCCTTCCAGAATCAATGCAATTAGCTGTTTGCAGAAATCAGCAAAGGAAGATCTTGTCATGGCTTTTAAGTTGTCTTCTTCCTCTTCTTCAGCTGCCTTCCACCATGAATTAGGAGACCTGACACATCTACACTGTCCTTTTGCAGCTGCAACGAGCATATACTTTCGGCTGTTACCAAACACAATAAAGCCATTTTTCTTGTTGCAGGTGGCCTACATACTGACAGTATGTACTCCTCTGCAAGTGGACCACAGCATTGCTGAAGTCAACCTGTGTTTCAACAGTTCCTAAATAATCTGTTTGATCAACAGTCTAATGTCTGTATGACTACACATTATTGATACAAGAAGTGAGTGGGAGAAAGACTGCAGGTGTTCAGAACAAATGTACCATGCATCTGTGGCCTGCTCACCCGTTTCTGCTAATTCCGTTGTTTCCTCTCATCTTCCAAGCTCAGACCAGCCACAAGCAATCCACTTTTTTTTGCCCTCTCTTCACAGAATCAAGATGACCCATCCCAAAGTGTCTTGCAGGCTCGGCAGCACACAGCAGCCCCTGGGCATGAAATAATCTTAACACCAGCATTATATGAGCCCTTGTGTGGGAAAGTAACAGAAGATCGGTGAGGAGGAGTGTAAACACACTCAAGTGACTCACACCTGGGGTGCTGGGAAACACGTTGTCCTGGTTCTGGTGGGGACAGGGTTAATTCTCCCCAGGCTCCGGCAGGGACACAGGTATTCCATGCCATGTGAGCCGTGCCCACTCTGAGCTGCCAGGGGAGGGGGCAAGAAGTCTCGCTTGGAGCAGGATGGGGCGTCCTGGTCCAGTCAGTGAGTGGCGGTTCCGTAACCGTGTTTGTATATCCCTCTATCCATCTTATTGTTGTTGTTTTCTTGTTCCCTTTGCTGTTCTGTTAAATTGCCTTCGTCCCAACCTACGAGTTTTGCCTTTTTCTTCTGATTCTTCCCCTATTGGGAAAGCCTGAGAGAGCGGCACGTGGTTCTTTGTTGACATCTGAGGCCAAACCAGGACACACGTATATCACACTAATTGTTGTTCAGACTTATGTGCTTGCAAGCAGAACATCTGCACTTAGATAATATAAGTCTGCTATGGACTCAAGGACACCTTACCTCCTGCTTGAAAATCCTGCCCTGTTGTTGAAGAAGATGAAAGCACAGTGGGAAAACTATGCCTGCTTGAACCCTTGAAATACTGGCAAGAACACGGAGTCTGAGTGCTCTCACTCTCTCCCTCTATTGCTAATAAGGACTCTCTCTCGCTCCGCGGTGCCTGCATCGCCTGCTTGCCTGCCTCTGCCTGGGTGTTGCTCCAGAGATTCCCCAATCCATGAGGTATCAAGATTAAATTTGTTCTTTACCTTTCATCAGCGGTTTTGTGGTTGTTCCTGTCCTGCCTGCATCGGCTCACACACCTTGCAAATGAGCATGACCCAGTTCCAGGGCTGAGAGTCCCCTTCATGTGCAAATTGAGGAAATGCTCCTTGCAAAGGGGGCTGCTGCCCTCCTGGGGAGGATAATGCAAACTAATCCAGGATGCATGAATGAGGGTTTAGTCACCAAACTTCATCAGCCTGAAGTGTTCCTCCTTCAGCTTTTGGTTTTACTCCCTCACAGATATACTTGTGATGAGCATGAAAGATCCAAATGCAAGCATTTGCATACATTTTTTTGCATGCATGACTTTATGCACTATTTGGATAAATAGTTCTCAGTGGAGAAAAACAGAAAGAAATCTGCTTCTGTGTTCATTGGGTTTGAATGTTGACATGCAATGCCTACTCCCAGCTAACTGCAGTCCACATTTTCTGCCCCAGGAGGGCTCTGGCTCTCCCAGATCTCACATTTACAAAGCTACCCATGGTTTTATTCTTAAAAAGCTATTGGAAGATGATTTAAGCAGCCTGGAACTGTGCATATTTGTTTCATTGTTTCTCAACCTTTCCCTCATATAATCAAGATTTAGATTCGATTTATAAGAAAAAAACCAATGAAGTCCTGAGGTTCTTCCTTGGATATTGGCATGTCATTTTCTTCAGCAACATAAATCAAACACTTTTTCCTTCTTTACTTTCCTCGCTAATTTTCAGAGGACAGGCTTTAATCTGATCCCATGCTATCCTGTTCTTTTTGTTTTCATTTATGACTCCTCGGAAGGCTCACTCAGAGATTTAATCAAGTGATACTTTTTCATTCTCTCAGCAGCCTGGTTGTGTTTAATACAGAAATGAATACAATGAATTAGTAGCACTTTCTCAATGTCTTCCCACCTTCTTCTGTTTTTAAAGTAGAGCACATCTTTATGTTGGTTTTGCCTGCTGCAGTTTGTGTGTGGAGCTGATGAAGATAGCCCAGGGACCTAAATTTTGTTTGGAATGGTTATCCAGAAGAAAAGGTATTGCACTGGGTACAGATAGTCCCTGGTAGGCAAAGTTTAGTCTGGTTTGCCAAGAGCTATTGTCAGTAGCTAAGGAGACAGGTGTGGCAGCAAGAAGCTGATGTGTATCGTCTTGGAAGAAAAAACTTTCACTGTGGCCCATTTACCATACCACATAGCGCTGCTCATCAGGGGGTCAGGAGCTTCCCCATGTGTTTATGCCTCTTGCCTCTGGATCAGGTACATGGACGTGGCTGAGGCTGCTTGCGCAGAAAGCAGTACTACGATTGTATGCTGGTGTTATCCACAGGAGTCCATGAGTTAACTGATGTACCTTAAAGTGCTGCTACCAAATGGTAAGCCAGGGTGGTGGAGTAATCTGTAAAGCCTACTGGACAAGTACGCAAAGAGTGCTGTGAGTGATTTTTCCAAGTAATAACTGTCACTGCTGGAAGTTAATGGTGTGCTGTCTGTGCTCTGAAAACAATTAATGAATAATTTATTTACCATGTAGAACTTACCTTGCTCTTTGCCCTCTTTGCTCTGTTTTCTTTGCTGTGTGTCAGTCAGATAGTGTGGATCAGAGAAAACCAGCAGAGGGTCTTCAGTGGCAACTCATTCGGATGCAGTGTCAGGGCCCACAGGCACTAATAGCCTTTAACAACCCCAACCAGTCCCACCTGGAACCCCTGCCCTCCCCAAGGCCAGCAGTCCCAGTTAAGCTTGGGCCTGGGACTGCCTGTAGGTGCTGTTGACCCTGTCCTGCATGTTCTCTCCTTGCATGCTACTGCAGGTTGGGGCTGTGGTATGGCACAGCACTTGCTCCCTGTCCCCTTGGGAGCAGCTGGCCCTTGCTACACTGGGAACCAGGCCACCCAATGGAGAATGGCACTGTGGGGATTTGGTCTTGCTCCTTGGAGACATATCTGCTGTTTTGACCTGTACATTGCAGGTTTAGCAATAAATGGTAGTTAGTGTATGTTAATGTATGTGTTTTCACTGTCTGCTGTTTAATTATTTTGCATAGGCTGTAATTGGCTCCTTGCTTTTAAAAACTTACTGTGTGCAGGATTGGCTCAGCAGAGCACGTCCTCCTGAGGATGGGCAAGTGAAACAGTGCACGCAGGGGTGTCTCCTTGCAGCCTCATCCAAGTCCTGGAAAGATTCTACAGATTAGGCATGGACCCTCTGCTTAGCATGGAATCATAGAATGGTTTGTGTTGGAAGGGACCTTAAAGACCATCTAGTTCCAACGTCCCTGCCATAGCCAGGGACACCTCCCAGTAGCCAGGCTGCTCAAAGCTTTATCCAACCTGGCCTTGAACACTTCCAGGGATGGGGTATTGACAGCTTCCCTGGGCAACCTGTTCCACTGCTTCACCACCCTTACAATAAAGAATTTCTTCCTAGTATCTAATCTAAATCTCCCCTCTTTCAGTTTGAAGCCATTACCTCTCATCCTATCATTATACTCCCTGGTAAAGAGTCCCTCCCCATCTTGCCTGTAGGCCCCCTTTAGGTACTGGAAGGCTGCTATAAGGTCTCCCTGGAGCCTTCTCTTCTCCAGGCTGAGCAACCTCAACTGCCTCAGCCTGTCCTCATAGCAGAGGTGTTCCCTCACCCCAAAACGCTCAAGCCGTACACAGTTTACTTGGGCAAAAGATGTCCTCACAGATGGGATCAGGCCCCTGGCAAACAGTGTGGTTCACATCCTGTCCTCAGGAGTGTGCTCCAGGAGTTACTCTGCACCATCCCACCGGTGCCTCTGCAGTTGCAGCCCAGTGGAGCACCAGCAAAAGCCCAGCAGATGCATGTCCTCCTCCTGCTCTGTGTGCAGTTCATTAGGGGGTCCTTGAAGGATGCAGAATTGCTTTACAATTTTCAAAAGAGGCCTTTTAATAAGTCCTGACTGAATAACACCACATTCACATCTCTTCACCTAAGGCTCAGTGTGACTGGCCACACAGCCAGGCTGATTCACCAACAGCCTCTGGGCTGGGAGTTAAACTTTAACATGAACCATGGGAGAAGAATGCAGGTGCAACTCAGACATGCATGTTCCTCCCCTTCTCCTCCCTGCTGGTGAGGGCAGCGCAGCAGGACAAGGAGTGGAGACACAGCAGTAAGAACCTGCAACCTCGGGGCTGCCTCAGCGATGGAGCCCAGCGACTCACAGGGGAAAAGAGTTGCTGTTGTTGGCGGTGGTCTGGTAGGGAATGCAATTTGGCTGCTGTGTGATTGCATTTGCCAGGACTGTAAAAGCATTGCTTGGATGTGGGGTGAATGTGTTTCTTAAAATCATTCCTCCTTTAGATGACGAGGTGTTATGGAGGAGTTGGTTGAGTTCCCACTGCAGAAGGCAGCAAGGCTCATTTGAACAGCTAGGACTTTGTAGGAGAACAGCTCTTTCCCTCGAGGGAAAGCTTTGCTGCTGAGATATCCCAGAGACGCAACACGTCTGACTCTAAAGGACAGCATGAGCATTGCAGCAACTAAATCTCTCTTTTGATTTTTTTGGCCATTAGCTTCTCAGTCCCTGTGCTGCTGGAAAAGAGTGATGACATAAGAGTCTGTAGTTTTGACAGTGATTAATGATGGAAATTAAACACGAAAAAGACAACCATCCATTTAAATAACAAGCAGGACATATGTGTGCTGTCCTTTTTAAGGTAACATCTTGCTTTTGCACAGGTCTAGCTTCCCCTTATGTGTTCCCAAGGAAATGCTGCAGTACCCTGAATTCTATCAAGGAAGATAAATATAGTTCAGAGAGGAGCAGGGAGCTTGCCTGTACCAGCTCCTGTTGTCTCTAGCTGAAGGGGTTAGCCCTGCTGCAATTAATCACTGTGTGTAAACAAGCCCTGAACTTGGTATGACTTTATATGATGAGTTTTGATGGGTCACTTTTGTCTTGGAGGTTCTGCAGGCACATCAAGGGTGCCAGAGGACTTCTCTCCAGGAAAAAGTCCTCTAGATTCTTGATCAAAGGGTCTTCCTGTATGTGCTGAGCTGCATCCCCTAACCGGTGCTTTTGCTTGATGCATCTCAGTAATGATCTGTGATATAGCTACCATATAGCTACTAAACACTTCATCCACCATTCCTGATCCTTCTCTTGTAGGTGGGTGCATTAAATGCCTGTTTCTTTGCTAGACGAGGTTTCCATGTTGATGTTTATGAAGCCAGAGAAGGTAAGTTCAGCCTGATCATTACTGCTTTATTAATGTTTCTGTCCCTTTATGGATAACAGTTCTTGAAGAAGCAAAACAGCAATTGTGTGAACTCACTGAAACTGCAGAAAGAAAATGAAATCTGAAAAGTGTGACTTCAGGGATATTCTTTTCACTCTTCCCTTTAGCTCCTGTGGTGGAGGGGAGCATTTATTCAAAATGCATTGTCTTGTGTGGAGGGAACCCACACTTCAGCTACTTATATGATACCCTTTTTTATGCTCTTGGCTTAAATATTGATTCAAATCATCACCTTTGAAAATTTGTCTCTGCATGAAGAATTATAGCATAGTGCTGTTGAACCAAGCTGGGTCAGAAGTTTGGAAGCAACGACTGTTAATGCTGCAACATCTCTGTTAGGGTTAAAAGCATCAACTTGTCTGGTAACCACTGCCATCGTTGGTGAGGAGGGCTTGTGGCAAGAAGGGCAGAAGGACAGATGGAGTGCTTTCAGGAAGCCTCCAGCTCCACAGGGAACCGCAACAGAGAAATGATGATTTGGAGCACAGGTGCTGGCTGAAAGGGAGAGAAATTTTTTGCCTTCAGTGCCTATGAGCTGACAGACAAATAAAATCTGGGCAGAGATGGCAAGACAATCAGCAGATGAGAATGACACCATGGAAGGTGAAACTCAAATCGAAGATGCAGTGAAGGGAAGGAGAAGCCCCATGACACCTCTCTTATGAAGAAAGGCTGAGGGATTTGGGTCTCTTCAGTCTGGAAAAAAGATGACTGAGGGGGGACCTTATCAACCCGTATAAATACTTAAAGGGTGGGTGTCAGGAGGATGGGGCCAGGCTCTTTTCAGTGGTGCCCAGTGACAGGACAAGAGGTAATGGGGACAAACTTGAGCATAGGAAGTTCCACCTAAACATGAGGAGGAACTTCTTTACTTTGAGGGTGGCAGAGCACTGGCACAGGCTGCCCAGAGAGGTGGGTGGAGTCTCCGTCTCTGGAGACATTCAAACCCCGCCTGGACACGTTCCTGTGCAACCTGTTCTAGGTGACCCTGCTCTGGCAGGGGGGTTGGACTAGATGATCTCCAGAGGTCCCTTACAACCCTATGGTTCTATGATTCTATGTGACATGTGGTCTCTGTGGTAACTCTTCCTGCTTCAGCAGATGTCGAGATGGGCAGTTCTGCTGCACAGCTCTCAGCTGCACCCATCCTGAGTCCTGCACACAGCTCTGGGTCCCCGCCGCAGAAACAGGAGGTCAGAGCAGCCAGCCCCAAGCGATGCCAGCAGGCTGCAGGCTTTGAGCAAGAGCAAATGGCTTTTCACCGTGGTTTAACTGTTAAACTATTTGCTGGATGTTGTATATGCTAGAAGTTTCACAGGTTCAAAAAGACTCTGGTTGCTCTTACTTGCCTTTTAAGTCAGATGGATTTTACCGCTTCGCTCCAGTTTTTGGCCTATTTCTTGTGCTGAGATGCAACCCTGAAAGCTATTGGGACAACGCTCCACCACACACACTGGCGAGACAGCCTGGGAAGCCTGAGTGAGGCCATTTGGAGGAGAAACAGGGCAGCACTCAGACATTTCCATATGAAAAGTGATGGAGAAGGTGACCTGCCAGCGTCCCAAAAAGTGTCAGTCTGTGGGTCTCACCAGAAGCTGCCAACCATTCATCGCTCAGCTCTCTCCGCTTAGAGGGTTAACGTCTCTTAGTGATAACGTGCCCCCTGGCACTGTGGGAAGCTGTCAGGATCTGATGTTCCCTTTGCAGCACTTGGCTGCAGCTGCTTCTTCTGGGCTAGAAGTGGCACAGAGGAAGTGGCCTTCAAAGCTGCTCAGCTGCCTTCCCAACAGCTGAACGTGCCCTCTGATACCTGCCCTTTCTGTATGCAGAGTTGGGGGATGGGTATTCCACTCTGTCCCGTCTGCTGTTGCTGCAGGGATTTTGGAGTATACCAAGCTGTGGTATTGGCATCTGCATAACCAACTGTTCTTTCCACGCAGATATCCGGGTGGCCAGCTTTGCCCGTGGCAGAAGTATTAACTTGGCCCTGTCCCACAGAGGACGCCAAGCCCTCCGAGCTGTGGGGATGGAAGAGCAGGTACTGTGGCAAGCTTCTTGTCAGTGGTGGGGTCTCTGTGGTAAAAATGCTGTTGACTTCATCAGGTGATGGCCAGGCTCTTTTCTGCTCCCTAAGCACACAGGGGCCATTACAGCCCCGTAGCTCTGCTTTTATGAGGGTGGAGGTAGACCTGTCCCACTACATGCCTGCAGCCTGACCCTCCACTGCTTCATGGCACAGCCACCAATGGAGATCTCCCCCAGCCTAGGGGCAGCACCCAAGCCTGGGCAGCTGGGGTCTGCTCATGGCAGACGGTGCTTCCCTGGGAGACCAACATTCAGACAACACCTTCCAGTGTTTGCCTCCCTGCTGTGCTCTCCTTCCCTCCTAGAGGGTGAGGGCAAAAGGAGCAGGAGTAGGCGGACTCGCAAAAGAGTTGGAGTACCAGCAGGATGTGATAAAGGGACCTGGTTTCCCCACTGACATGCCCAGATTTGTATTTTCCCACAAAACCTTGAGCTTTGGGCTGACCCCTGAAATCTGTGCACACTGACCTCTGCACTTCTGGTAGTGGTGGGTTCTCCTGGTCCATGCCTCCCTGCAGAGAAGGAGCCCAGGCTTCAACAGGTCATATCCCAGCACCAGGATGTAATTTGACTTTCATCCCCTTCTCTGTCCAGCACCTTGAGGCTTTTCATGTCCCTTCTCTCAAAAAATATTTTTGCACTGATTCTTATGAGAATGAGCTTGTTAGTAATCGCAATAAAATGTAGTGACTTGGTGTTGACAGCCCTGTAAAATTTTCCCCAGTAACTTGGATAGTCACACAAAAATGTATGAGCAGAAAGCATCCCATTCTGCTTGAAATGCAGTGCACGGGGGGAATGGCGCTTGGTAGCTTGTGTCTTGCTCTGTGGCAACTCAGTTTTGTCCAGAAGGCTGGGTTATGTTCCCTTCCATTTCAGATTGTGTCCAAAGGCATTCCCATGTGGGCAAGGAGGATACATATGCCTTCAGGGAAGAAGTACTCTATACCTTATGGGAAGAAGAACCAGGTACTGGTCTCATGTTGCCACTCAGAGATGCTTTGCAGAGCATGAGGGTCTTTGATGGCATTTGTGGCTGTGTGTGATGAACAGCCTGGGGCTCACATTCTTAAAGGCAATGCTGTGAGCAGGAAGGGGATTGCATGACCCCCCTAACTTCAGCAGGGCTGTTTGGAGAGGGTGGTGTTTCTTGTCTGGCCAAGCAGAGCATCCTTCAGCAATGCCTCCTGAACCCCATGTTTGTTTGCCTTGCAGTACATTCTCTCTGTGGACAGAGCAAACTTAAACAGAGAGCTGCTAACAGGTAGGTTTCCAGGTCTGTTTGCAAACACTTTTGCACCCTATTCACCAATGATTTAGGGTTTATCCCATGAACAGGAGACTTTGGGCGCCAGGCTCTCTTTGCCTGTGAGTTTGGCATAATCTGTCTCTCAGAAAATGCAAATGTGAACTAGCTGTGTTTTTAAGAAGAAAATCTGTGCTGTTTCCCTGCTGCTTGTCTGACACAAAAGGATATTCAAACAAGTCCCCCTGACACCTTTCTGCGTATGCAGAAATCCCTGAGGAGCAGCCCTTGTGCATTTGCCCTCGAGTGGGAGCTGCCTCAGCACCCTGACTCCTGCTACTGGCGTCTGCTCCCAGAACTTCACCAGCCAAAGCAGGAGTTATCTCCTCAGCCTTGCCACAGTTCATGGCATTTTCTGCAACCCGATTGTAGAGAGACAAATAGAAATTGGAGCACTGTGGCAAAGTGTGTAATCAGGCCAGGCCAAATTTCCCCAAATTTCCCACTGATTACAGGCATCACATCCCATTCTGAAATACAATGTCGTGATGGTGGAAACAGATCAATGACTCATGTCATTGCAGGGAAGAAAGAAATCTTTGCAGGATTCCTTGCACTTTTAAAATAGTTTTCATCGCAGTTGTCCAAATGCAGTTCTAGTGTGCCCTGCCCACCAGCCATCACTCAACACAGCAATCTTATTCACTGTAATGGCAGAAGTTCCTATAATTTAGGGGTCCCTTGGATATATTTTTGGGGTTACAGTACAAACCTCTACATTTAGTTGTCTTTTCACAGCTGCTGAGAAGTGCTCCAACACTAAACTGTACTTTGGACACAAGCTTCTGGGCTGCAACGCAGAGTTGGGGACGTTAACCATAAAAAGGTAATCCCTACGCAAACTTGGGATCAAGTGCTATGTTCACTTATTTTCTGTTTAATCATTCATAAAACCTCAAACAATTGAGCAATCTCAGTTTGAAACTAGCGTGTTATTCCTGAGTGGGCAAAACTCAGTGTCAGCTTTGGAAAGGAGAGACATCAAAGCAGGGTCCATGAGGAGGCTGAAAAAGATTTCAGCAACTCTCAACCCCCCCAGCAGCCTGGCATTAGGCTAGGGACTCACTTGCTGACCTGTGCAGGGAATAAACTTGCCAGTCTCCATAGCCCTTGTTTTTCAGGGAGGCTCATCAGGGAGGACAGCTATTGTTTCATAGTTGTGTTAAGTTCTGGTCATGCCTCCCATCCACCTGGGGATGCAAGCTCTGACAAATAGCAGCATTATCGCAACAGTGCCTGTTACATTCTTGGGTAGATCTGGCAGACTTATGCTTTTGATAATCTACAGGATAATTTTCCTAATCCCAAACTTACCAGACAGTGAAAACCAGTCTTCCCTCACCCTAGAAGATTAATAATGTTGGAGGTGACACTGGCATTTTGCAAAAGTCAGATCCACTGTGCCCAGTGGTGCTGAGCTGGCCTGGAATTATGGCAGGATTGATCCAAGGAACTCTCTGGCTTTCAGATCTGACCAGTGTTCATTGGAAGTCACCTACGATCTCATTGTGGGATGTGATGGAGCCTTCTCAACAGTCAGAAAGCAGTTCATGAGGCAAACACGTTTTAACTACAGTCATGAGTACATTCCTCATGGCTATATGGAGCTAACCATCCCTCCCAAGGATGGAGACGTAAGTGTGCCTGTCCTGGGGGCTGCTACCACCTTTGTAGATGAGACACCCTGCTACCCTCTCATGATGGCTCTGCTACAGCAGCTCAAGAGAAACTATTTTCTCACTTGGGGCTCAGCCAAGGAATTAAAACTTTCGTAGGAGAAGGCAGGCATCTCTTCTGCTTCTAGTGGTAGTGCCATTGTCTTGGTACTGGCTGCAAAAGTCCTGGAGAGCCTGCCCCAGAGTGGTGGAGTTAACTCTAGCTCTGAGAGGTCCTGGGGATATTGGGAACATGTCTGCAAGGACATCAGTGATTGCAAACCAGCAGATTTTTGCCCATCTTTCCTACCCTTTCCTTTTGCCCTTCCTCTGTGTCTCCCTAAAGCATCAGGTAGCAGAAAGGGGCTCTGTGGTCATTGTGTCTTCCCATAGTACAAAGGATGGGAACTGGTGTGGCTGGTGTGGAGGGCAACCAGAGGCTGGGCTGGGGAAGCTGAGCAGGGCAGGTCAGGGATACAAAGCAATTCTCCTCTTTCAGTTTGCCATGGAACCCAACTACCTGCATATCTGGCCGAGAAACACCTTCATGATGATTGCACTGCCCAACATGGTAATAACCCATGGCCACACTCCCTTTGGGCATGGGATGGAGCTTGTGGGGATGAACTGGATGTGGTGGCAGGTGGCAGGCATGTGGCAGGGGCTGGGAGGGCTGAAAATGTGCCAGGTGTCCCACAGCCTGTGGGGGTGCAGGGCAGGACCTCCCAAGCCAGCCCTGCCTCATAGTGCTGAGCGGGTACTTGTGCCACTTCTCTCTGCCCAGACATCCGAGCCCACCCAAGCTCCCCGAAAACCATCTCTCCGCAGCTGGATGTTATAAATCAGACACGGGAGTACCAGGGCAGCATGCTAGGCCCGTGCTGGCAGATCACATGCTGCCCGTTTCTGCCTCCCCCTTGCCTGTCCCCAGCATGTGGAAGCCCACCACAGGTAACAGGGTGGCTGGGTGCTTGTCCCCAGTGCACAAGTGGATTGCTATGATTGCTGGGTGACAGGCTGGGCACTGAGCAGATGCTCCAGGTACCAGGTGCTCTCAATGGCCTCTGGGCTTCTTTCTGACCTTCCTCCCTGGCTGGCAGGACAAGTCCTTCACCTGCACGCTCTTCATGCCCTTTGAGGAATTTGAGAAGCTCACGACAGGCGAGCAAGTGCTGGGTTTTTTCCAGACCCACTTCCCAGATGCCATCCCTCTCATCGGAGAGTAAGTGTTTGCATCTCCCCTTCTCGCTCATCAACATAGTGCCACAAAGCCAGGGGGTGCATCCCCACCCAGCCTCAGGGTCCTGGTGATGGAGACTTTGCTGAAGCTGGTGGGCCAAGTGGTTGTGAACGCTGTTGGGGTTGATCACCATTGCATGTTGGTCTGAAGGAGGAGGGGGAGTGAACAGACCAAGCTCCTCATCGCATCCATGCTGGAATAGCAGGCTCAGCAGTGGGATGCAGCCCCATCCCACGGCAGTTTCTGATGGAGCCACACTGAAGCACTGCTCTGTCCCTTGGAGGCACAGACCAGGCCCTGCCACTGTGGGAGCAAAAAGCAGATCACCTCCCACTGCTTTCATATTGCTGTTAAAGGTTTTGAACACAAGGGATGGGTTTTTGCCATGGGTTTTTGACGTTAGAAGTGGGTGAGCAAGGGTTGCTTGCTGAAACCAGCAGTGCAAATGTAGTCCCGCTGTTCAGATAGCTGAGTTGCGCAAATGTTGGGATTTTAGCCAACAGACTGAGAAAAGCTAGGCTTGGCAAAAAAACCCACCTCCACTGTGCTGACTAACCAAAGTCTGTGACTTATTGATTTTATGGCTAAAACAAATATCAGGGCTGTGAGACACAAGAGCAGGCAGTTCCCAGCAGCGTGCTGCTCCCTGGGCACTGTGGACCCTCTCACTACTGGGCAAATGGCACAAAGGCAGCAGCATGGAGCCACAGCAGCATGGAGCCACAGCACCCCACTCTGCCTGGGGGGCCTGGTGGCAGAGGGGACCAGGACCAGCCTTTCCAACACACGTCCTGATGGCTGGGCTCTGTTCAGAGTGATAACGTAGTTATCCGTTGCAGTGTATTTTGCTGACAGGAAAAGTCTCAGCTGTGTTAGGGACTGTATCACAGGACTTCCTACAAACTTAGAAACGCAGATATGCTCTGGTATATCTTTTCTACAGTGACTGCCATCCACCACTGCTCATGGTAAGAGGACTGAGATGTTGATGACACTCTTGCTCACGGTCAGGTTGTGTGCAGAGCTTAAAACCTGCAGACAAAATATTTGGTCTACAGGGGGAAGTTAATTAAACAGGTTTTACTCCACACTTCCCCCAGCACAATTATCCTAGTGAATAGTCTTAGTTTCTGCATCCCAGCACTGGCATGGTGACCCGGTGACCCAGTGACCCTGGCTTCCTGAGCTTGGATGTGGCATGACTTGCTCCTCTTGTCTCTTGTGGTCCCACAAATGAAGTATCTGTTGTTTTGCCTGAAGGCGAGAGCTGAAGCACGATTACTTTTTGCTGCCAGCCCAGGCCATGATATCTGTGAAGTGCTCCTCCTACCACCTTGCTTCCCGGTGCGTGCTGATGGGAGATGCTGCGCATGCCGTTGTGCCCTTCTACGGACAGGGCATGAATGCAGTAAGTTCATGGCTGGCCCTGGGCTGTATTAGTTGGGTCTCCACTCTTTTTACCCAGAAGTGCCTGGTTTTAGAGTGTAACTCCATATAGTTCAGGGGTTGGCCTGTCTCACAGTCTGATCCTCTGCATTGGCAGGTGCTGAACTCCCCTCAGGCTTCTCATCAGGGCCTGGCTGTCCTCAGGGGAGGAGAGGGGATGGGGAGGTGTTGCCACCTTCCCATGGGGCAGAGGACTGCATGGGAGGGTGGTCCAGCAGAGCAGCCCCGTGCTGCCAGGAAAGGCAACCCCCTGGATTTCTCTGCAACACCCCTGGCAGAGTGGCCTGGAGTAAGACTTCTGCTCTGAAGGTGTGGTCAGTGGGGAGTCTGCATGTGTGAACAGCTACACTAGCAAAGCATCTGTGAGAGCACTTCTCATGAACATGTTGTTCCTTCTGCCTATTTACCCTGTAATTTTCTTCCCAGGGCTTTGAGGATTGTCTGGTTTTTGATGAATTAATGGACCAGTTCCACAATGACCTTGGTGAGTGAAGGTGGCTAGGGCGGAGCAAGAGCAGAGGAGGACCCCTCTGCGACTGAAGGCAGCTGGATACCCTGCTGTGGAGCTGCCCATGAGCTGTTGCTTTCTTGTCCCAGGTGCCTGTCTCCCTGAGTTCTCCAGGCTGAGGGTGCCAGATGACCATGCGATCTCAGATTTAGCCATGTACAACTATGTAGAGGTAGGCGAGCTGCACACAGACTTGTGGTCCTGCAGGCTGTGCACATAGTTGCACTCTGTTAGGATGCACACAGCAGACAGAATCTCTGGCAAGACTCAGGATGGGCTGTCACCCTGGTAGACTTTAGCCTAAGAGCTCCTTGGGAATGCCACTGGGGCAGCTCTGCTCCCTGAGGTGACCCCCCAGGACAGGCAGTGGGAGAGCTAGTAAAATGCAGGGGAGCTCTGCCAAGACACCCTGCAAAGGGGTGATGGTTGCTCTGTTGCAGATGCGTGAGCACGTGAATTCAACATGGTTCATTTTCCGGAAGCATGTAGACAACTTCCTCCACACCCTCATGCCTTCCACCATTGTCCCACTATACACCATGGTAAGGCCAGCACCTTGGTCCCCACTGCCTGAGCTGCTGCAAGCTCCTCCTGGCTGGCTTTGAGGTGGTGATGTGCTCCTGCAACCCTCCCAGGTGACCTTCACCAGAATTCGCTACCATGAGGCACTTCAGCGTTGGAAATGGCAGAAAAAGGTTGGTCAGTGATGGTGCCTGTCCTCCCCATGCCATTAGCCTCGTGAGCATCCTGCACATCAGCACTGCTCAGCTGCAGAGGGGGGAGCTTTGTTGGTGGGATAATACCAGGTGGGTGCAGGTATGAAGGCCTTGGTGCCGCAGGGTAGGAGCAAATCTCTGCTGATGCCAGGGTTTCTCTTTGCACTTGCAGATAATTAATCGAGGGCTCTTTGTCATGGGGGCGGTGGGACTAGGTGGCATCTACCTGCTCATAAAGTGGCTGTCACGGAACTTGGACTTCTGCATGGAAAACTTGTGGGGCTGGTCCCATTATCTGAAGAATATTGGAAATTTTCCCTTTGGCACACAAGTGGCTAAAATATAAGGGGAGCTCCTAGTTGTAATAAAAGTGAAGCCTTGTGCTTTTGGCTCAGCTGGATGGTGTTTCACTTGGGATGTGGCCTGGTAGCTTCTGCAGCCCCTCTGCCCCCTGCCCCCTTGGGAGCGGTGGTAGTCCCTCTCCCTTTCCCTGGGCGAGAGGAGCCCATCAGGGCACAGAGTGCCAAGAGAGCCTCTACAGGGGCTCAGGCATATCTCTGCCTCATCTCAGCAGCCTTGTCTTGAGTGATGTGGTGTGTCATGGGCTGGGTGTGGGTTTTGTATGCAGTAATGGGGGGAGCTTCCTCCCTGTCCCAAATCAAAGAAAATATAGTTCAGTTATTCTTGGTGGAAATGAAATGATTTTAAGAAAGGATGTCCTGGGGCAGCGATTGAAGCCTGGAGAAAGGGCTGATCCACACCGGGCTGAGAAATACTTCTGACTTCTGCAACAAGTCTCCACAGAGGGACCACCAAGCCTTTGGACTAAAGCAAGACCAGGGGCCTGGAGGACCCTCCTAGCTCACTGTTTTCCCTCTGAGCTTTTGCGTGTGCCCTAGCATATACTTCTGTCTAATGCGATTACTGATCCTGTTTCTTTTTGAAGAAGTCTGTATCCTTCATTGATTTTCTCTAACTGTCCTCTGAAGCATGTCTGTGGTTGCACTTGTACTGCACACGCTACACCAGCAGTAAGACCTGCAGCTGCTGACAGGGGAGACAGATAGTTGGTTCATGTTCAAGTAACAACAGCCTCTGCCTGGGTCCCTGGCAATGGGCATTGCATCCAAGACCCAGAGCCCTAAGGGGTGCCTCTGGTGTCTTTATGCAGCCAGGCGTGGGGTGGATGGGACATACACTGAGTTGGGGGTCCTTGAGACAAAAACAGTTGCAGGCTGGGATAGTACTGGGGGTAGTATGAGACACACTTTCCTTCTTTTTACCTTGCCCTAGACCCTCACAGTCACTGCTGAAGAACAGTAAAATGGCTCAAATTAACCCCATATCTGATGCAGTACAGCCACTCGTTTAAGGTGGTTTACATATAGCTGCCAGCAGATGGGCAGGGACAAGAACTGGTTTGCATCATTTAGTAAGTCATTTTTGGCTTGCAGGGGAGCACCTTTCAGGATGTAAATGGCAAATTAGTGTAGAAGAATGCTGGCCAGCATTTTTCCCAGGCACTATCTATGGGAGATGCTGGCAGCAATGACAGGATTTTGTTGTAGTTTCTCCAATGAACGCTTCATCTGCTGCCCTTGCACCTGATTCTTAACAGGACAAATGTATTCATGTATTAATTTTTATTAACATTAAACCTCTTCAGAGAGCAAATGAAGATGTGACATAATACAGCTATATGCAAACTATTCCCAAACTTAAGGCAAATATGGATTCGTACCACTATTTCACAGGAATGACCCCACAACATAAGAGCAATTAGCTGCTGTGCGTGGTTCGGAAAAGTGCTGAGCTGCAGATGTTCTGGATGCTGACAGGTCTTTTGCACGCCTGGTCCTAGGCATGTCTGATGCACTTGTAGAGCAGGGAAAAGATCTTGCCCTGGGGCTGGTGGAAGAAGCTGTGGCCGAGCTCTGAGCTGCAGGCAATGTTTCATGTGCTCAGTGCTGATGTTTCACAGTTCAAACAATTGCTCCTTTGCCTTCTTGTCATGCAGAGAGCTCAAGGCCTGGCAGAGGTAAGCCATGCTTGCATAAGCCCAAGTAGAACCTTGCCCAATGTAGGTCTGAGAGGGAAGTAACACTGGGAAGCAGCTGATGATTTAGAAAAAAGGCTCAGTGCCTGTTCCCCAGCTGCTTTTAATCTCCAGGTACAGGTGCTCACTAACCCTTAGGGCCCATCATCTCACTGCAACCTCCACAGCAGACTGCCAACCTGGAGGACCCTTCACATCCAACTCGGCAGTGAGTGCTTTAGAAACCAGTGCAAACATAGTGGTGGAGACCAGTGCAGCAGGGGAATGCATGGAGCAGCCTGGGAGCAGATCCTGCTAGGGCAGAAAGAAAATGGCAGTTTTGAAATCCCAGCTCTAGATCAAAGCTCAAAGCACTCTATGACTCAGCTGGTTTTGGGGCTTGGTGTCTGAGACTCCTGCCAGAAGGCAAAGTTAGAGAGCTGAGACAGTACCAGTTGGTAACTGGTACAGGAGCCGTTGCATGTGCCCACTGGTGAGACTTGGCCTGCAGTTCCATCCATGGCAAAGCTGTGTCTGTTCCCTTCTCCCAACTCCACTAACTCAACCATCAAGCACTGCACCAGAAGAAAGGCATGGTGCAGTCCCTCAGCCAGTGCCTGATGTGCTGGTGGCCTCTTGGAAGAAGGGAACAAACCAACAGGATAAAGTAGAGGAGGTGGAAGCCTTAGTTTGAGATTTTCTTAGCTTAGCTTGGCGTTTCCTTATTTAGTGGTGGGTCTTAGTGCTGCCAGGTGTCGCTATACTTCACTGCCCATTGAACCTGGGGTTCACAACCGTGGTGGTGGCACTCCTGAAGAGGGGGTTATCAGCCTGGAGAGAGACAGAGGTGAGAGGCCTGCATTGTTGTGTTGTATTGGATTTTGAGTGGAGCATTACTCACCCCATCCCTCCCAATGTCGACAGTGCAGACAGTGTTGGCAGAAGAGCCCACAGGCTGCTTTAGCCCCCTGCAAAATCCAGCTGGGTTGCAAAACCAACAGTGGGGAGGTCTCAGGTCTGCCATGGCTGCCTCTGGAGATGATGTCCCCTCCAGGTGTCCCCACCACATGTATGTGAGTGTCAGCACACCCCACAACGGATAGGCTCTCTTACATCATTCCACTTGGCCTTGGACTTCTCCTTCTCAAAACGGCGATATTCCCGGCGGTCAAACAGCTCCGTCAAGAGACGCCAGATCAGCAGGAGCACCAGGCCGATGAGGGCCACACCGGCAACGGTGCTGCCCACAATCAGTGCAACGTTGGGTGGCTTTGGGCACTCTGTGGGGCAGACAGACAGTGTCCGGCTGCAGCCCCTGGCAAGGTGATGAGGCCATAAGAGAGCTGGCAGCCTGCCTGCAGAGAGGCAGGAGGAACAGGGCTGGGGTACCTTTTTTAAGATCAACGGTGATGGTGTACATCTCCTCGCCGTCCTCCTGGACCATGCGGAAGGAGATCCAGCAGTTGTGGGAGTCCTTCTCCCTGCACTGCCTGCTTGTCCCTGTCAATTGCTTGGCCATCTGGATGTTGGGGCAGGCCTGGGAGCAGTTCTTCTCAAAGGGGCCGCTCGTGAAGGCATTGCACTCCACGCAAGAACTGCAAAACAGGTGTCCACAGCTCACCTCTGCAGGGGCAAAGGCCCTCTCACCTGGCTTTGGCTGCGGCTGGGCTCTGCCCCAGCGCAGACAGGGCTTGCCTGCGCCTGCCCAGGAGATGGCGGGGATCCCCACTGACCTTCGTGCCATCTCTGCACATGCCACTTACACATATCTGCCGCAGGGCGAGGGACAGCCGGGGCACTCCTGGCAGAAGGGGGGCTGGTATCCCCCCCGGCACTGGCAGCGGTTGCAGTGGCAGGTCCCGCGGCCACTGCACTCGTTGCCATGGGTGTTCAGGCAGCCATCTGTCGACTTTTTGCACTGGCAGGCGCTGCCCTGGTACATTGGTGTGCACTTGCACTCCCCGCAGTCACATTTCCCGTGGTCTGCAGGGGAAGACCTTTCAGACCAGGATCCTACAGATAGCCAGGTCACCGTCCCTCTGCCCATGCTTCAAGAGCTCTCCATGACACCCTCCATGGGATGGTCAAGGAGGTCCTGCAGGTTGGCACGGTGGGACCCAGGTCCCCCAAACCCACCCATTTGGATTTTGGCAGGGAAAGGCAGAATCTGCCTGGGGATTTAATCTTTCTAAACAGTGCTCCAGTGGAGAACCCATCATGCAGATACATTACCTTCGCCACCACAGAGGGAGCCATTGTGAAACTCGCAGTTCATGTTGTCGCACTCACAGAAGGTGCCATAGATCTGCTTGTTGGGTACATCGCTGGTGTGGCAGATGCACTGCCCACACACACAGTCCCCCAGCCCCGAGCAGATGACTGAGCTGTTATCCTTCCGGCAGCTGCCCTCCAGCTCCTTGCTGGTCTTGCCTTTGGTTTCACACTCACAGTTCTTCCCTGTGTAGCCCGAATTGCAGCTGCCATCAGAGGAAAGGAGTGAGCCTCGGTCAGCGGCCAAAAGAAATGCTGTGGAGCCAGTGTGGGGCCCAGACCACAGCCAAAGTGGAGCAAATCTCAGACAGCCTGACTGAGACCCAAGCAAGGCGCGTTGGTGCTAAACTCCATGCTGAAGCAGGATGGCTGATCAGGAGGAAACCTCAGAAATGCTGCTCTCCCTGCTGGTCATGTTTACAACACCAGACAGTTGCCTGGAAATCATTGTTACATTCATAATTTCCAAAGCCTTGCCAAGAAGATCTGAGTGTTTCCTGAGGAAACCCAGTCTTTTCCTCTCCCTGTCACTGAGGGGCCATGAAGCTATAATTGCACTTAAAGACCCGTGTGAACTACAGCCCCAAAGTGGGATTTTGAGAGACTTCTACAGCAATCTGTGTCTGCTCAATGTGTGGGTTGGTGGATAGTTGGATGGATGGGTGGGTGGATGCCCTTAGGAAAGCAGCAGAGGCTTCACCAACAGAAGAGAGAGCTCTGTGTTCCCTCCTCCATGAACGTAAACCACCTCTCTGAATAAGAAAATTGGTGCAAAGCTGCAGAGCCAGGCCAGAACTGATCACCACATGTACACGTCTCTGCTGAGCCCTCACCCAGCCCCACATTTTCCAGGTGCACAGGTGCTTGGAGGAACCAAGTGTACCACACAGCTGCCCTTGGCTTGGCCCAACAGCCCTCTCCCAGCAGCTCCCCATCTCTGTTAGCATTTGAAACAGTGTTTTGGAGTGACAGCACATACCTACAGATCCCACAGATGATGCTGCCTTTCCCACTGCAGGCGGCTGGGTCAGGCTGCTCATTGCAGTTGCAGTTGCAGTTGCTGTCCAGATGGACAGTGAGGGTATCTGTGAAGCCCAGTGGCCGGATGGTGAAGGACTGACTTTTGATGCACTCCTTGGCTGTGACCTTCACTTTGAAGATGACCTAAAAAGTGCAAAGTGAAGGAATGGAAGGGCCAGAGGCTGTCAGGTAGCTTCAGCAATCGGAGAGTGGTATCGGCCCCAGGCTGAGCACACGCACATCCAGCGCAATGAAGGATACCCCCACCACACAGCATTTTGGACACTCTTCACATTAAATGAATGTAAACAGAAAGCTTGGAGAAACACACTTCGTTCCTGCCATTAAACAGGATGGGCATCAGGAACCTTGTGAGCTATGGAGCATTCCTGGTATGGGGAAATGTACCTCATCATTGATCTTGACGTTGTCGCACTGCCCTCTCACTTCGTCCAAGACGACCTTGTCCTTACTGCATATGGAGTCATATTTGACATCCAGGATGTCCGGCAGGGTAGAGTGGTCCAGGATGATCCGCGAGGAGAGGTTCTGTGGGGAAATGGTGGAGAAAGTGCCATCAGTCCAAGAGGAGACCAAAGCAAGGCAGTGTGGGGTTGCTGGTCAGGTCTTCCCCCCAGCTCAGGGGGTAGGGGCAGGGAGCACCCCAGGCTGGGGTCTCAGCTGCCTAGGGTGGTTTGGGAAAGGCATGTGATAGCATTGGAGAGATGGGAACCTCTTGCTTGCTGTGGGCAGACTCAGCATGTCCTGGTCCCAACTGCTCTGTGACAGTGAGGATACACGGAGGACACAGGATGGGAACCTTTCCTTACTCCAAGCCCTGCGAGACAGGTGAAACAGCTTCCTCCAGCACTTACATTGTAGGCCACCTGGATGAGTTCAATGATGTTGCTGGAGTCCTCATTCAGCTCTCCCACTGCTGACTTTGGGATCATCTCACTGAGTTTCTGCCAACAGAGAGTAAAGAGGTGAGTGGTCCCCCCCATGGGATGGTGGAGCAGGGGGCAGCAGCAGGAGGACACGCACAGCTGTTTCTGTTCCTCCTGGGGAGGGATGGGAGGCTCTTGAACTATCTGAAGTCTCCTTACCTTGTAAACATCCACCACCTTACTGGTGACAGCAAAAATGGGCTGAATGTTGTTTTCAGCAAGTTTCTGGACCAGCTGGCCGACAGATGGGTAGTCCTAGGTAGGGAGAGGAATGCTGCACTCAGCGTGATCTCCCCTACCAGTAGAAGGGTGGACAGTTTGGGTTTCACAGCCCAAATTATGGTGATTATGGTAATCTTGTGGTCTCAGCAACAGGCTTTTTATGTGACTTTTTTTTCTGCCTGGGAGAGCGAGGCTGAGGGTGCACAGCTGCCCAGAGCTGTCCCTGGGTACTTACAAACTCGTTGCTCTTTTTGTACATGTTGTCCTCCAAGTGGCACTGGCCATCATTGGGGGTCAGGATGGCCCCGAGCTTGCCATCACCGGCGAAGTGGAAGCCGTCATCAGTGGCATAAACCAGCAAGCGGGTCACATTGCGCCAGCCAATCAAGTCCTGCAAGTGACATGGAGACCTGACCCTGAGTGTGGCTGGGAGGACAGTGCCAGTGGGCATGATACAATCCTTGCCAAAGCACAGCAAGTTTTGTGTTGGCCACAGTGTGGGGCGGGTGGCATGGAAGAAGTGGGTTACAGGAGATCAGGTTCAGGAAACAGGTAAGATGCTCTCTTGTACGCGCCCAGAGTAACATGCCCTGCTGCTGCATCAGGACTTACACACAATGGGCTTCCAGAGCCCACCTGGAAAGGGACAGAGCCATCTCCTGAGGGCCAGTGCATGAGTGTGGCTTGCAGTCCTCACACCTGCCCACAGCTGCTGCTATTGGGGCAGATGCAGGGACTCACCCCGCACACTGCTGCCTGCATCATGGCATCCAGCCCCCCCTCAGGGGCATCCAGGTTGCCTGAGATAAACTGCTTCCCCACTTCATTCTCGAACTTCTTGGCATTGTCGGTCAGTGAGAGGATGTGCTTGAAGGCGAAGGGAGGCTGGCATTGCTTGTCCTTATTGGGGCATGGGTTCTGCAGCTTCTCGGGGTGCGTGTTCACGAAGGGCAGCACTGTCTTGTCAACGAAGGATCCAAACCCTAGGGCATCCAGGACCATAGCGTCAGGGGCAGGCAGGGACCAGCAGGTGTCTCTGCGGCACAGGGCATGGACAATCTGCTGACCCCCATGTAAGTGTCCATGACCCTTGCCCCAGCACACGCTACAGCCTGGCAGAGCATGGGTCATGCTGCACATTGCCTGCATCCCGCTCCAGCCCTGCAGCTCTTCCCAGCAGCAAACAGCTGTGCTGGGGTCCCGTGCCAGACAGGCTCACCTATGCGGCGAGAAGGTGTGGTGCTCTCTAGTGCCCTGAGCAGCTCCCCTCCCAGCTTCTTCACCTTCTCCAGATCATCCAGCATGGAGTAAGAGAGGTCCATGAGGTAGTAGAGATCAATGGGGTACCCCATGGCACGGCGAAACTTCACCTCAAATACAGCGGGCTGGCCTGTGGGACCAGGACACCAGGATCAGCTGGCATGCCGTGGCTCACATCTCGCCCCATCACCCACCCCACTCCTCCCCCCTCACTGGGATCCTCCTCTCTTTTGGAAGAAAAGGGGAGGAAATATGGGCTGTGGTGTGCCCCGTGTTCTGGCTGAGCCTGGGGGGCAAACGGAAGGATGCTGGGAATGCCAGGCAGACCATACCTATCCTCAATTTCAGGTGCACCTCCTGGGGAGTCAGCTGTATGTCATTGCTTAAGGGATTGTTCTGTGATGTTGTAATGTCATTGACTGGAAACTCGATCTCGTTGTGCGGGCATCCCCTCTGCTGCAGCTGCTCAATGGTGTCGCAGCGGATGGAGTCTGGCTCACCAGCTTTAGTGAAACTCTGCATGTTGGAACATCAGCAGGAAAAAATCAGAGGACCACGATGTGAACGGGCTCACTACAAGTTGACCCAGCTCCCAAACCAGGTCTCCATGGTATTGATGGAGAAAGGAAGGTTGAAGGGTCCTGTCTATCAGATTCCTCCTGGCCCCATCCACCATGTAGGACATGAAACACTCCCACAATGCAGTCTCCCCCCTCCACCGCAGGCAGGGCCGGGTGGGCAGGGTGACTATCCTGCTGTCTGTTAGCTGACTGCTGAGGGCTGACAGTGTGAGAGGCTATGTGGACCTACCGGCTTCTTGCACCAGGCGCAGCCAGGACCGGACTGGATGCAGTCCTTGCATGTCCCCACCTTGATCTTGGGGCACTCCATGGCAAAGGCTGAAATAAAGAGAAGACAGAGTTGGTGTGGTGGGGACTCAGGGGAGGCCAGTCTGCAGCGGTGGCAGCCATGGGGTGCTTTGACACCCAGCACTGGGCACCCATGTTGTCCTGAGCCCACCCTGCCTATAAAATCCACACTGGCAGGCCATGGCACACAGGCTCCAGGAGGATCTCACCTGTCTCACTGTCCCTCAGCTGGGCTGGCTTAAGTTAACTCCAGATCCCAAGAAATGCAGGATCTGGCCCTTGCACATCTCTCAGTGCCACGTTCCTGCCACTGTTGAGCAGTATTTGGATTCCTCCCCTATATTTCACTGCCCACGTAAGGTGCTGGAGGAAAGACAGCGAGGAAGGGCAGGTCGGGCTCACCTGTCATCATCAGCAGCAGCACCCAGGTCACCACCGGCAGCTGGAGGCAGCAGTCACACGACATTTTCTGCAGGACAAAAAGTATCCCTGTGACCCCTTGGTGCATGGCATCTTCAGGAAAGGGAGCCCTCAGACCCTACAGAAAGTGGCTACAGAGAAGGGTGGCCCCATGGGGATTCCCGCAGCCATCTCACCGCAGGCAGAGCCTGAGAGCGTGACCCTGCCGCAGCCCTGGGATAGGCAGCTGCGGTCAGGGCACCCACCCTGGGTGTGTGGATTGCCTCAGGATGGGTGCTGGTGTGCTTTTACAAAAATAAGTTTGTTTCCAATATACATAGCTTTTGTACTAAACGTGGAAGTCCACAGAGCAGGAACTAACTTGCTCTGTATTGCTATGCATTCAGCTGAACTGCTGCAAAGCTTGATGTAGTGTTTATCCAGACTCTTTAACCTACATGAGTGTATTTATGTAACATTGGAAAATCTCAAGCACTGCATTTAGTTTTTACTAGATATGAGTTTTTTCAGCTTCTGTGTCAAGCTATATTTGTATGGAAATTGGAATCAACATTAACAAGACTATTTCTATTGATTAACTAGCAAGGCGTGCTAGGTACACGGGGAAAAAGTCTGTTACTACTTGCTTTACATTTAATTGATTCATCAAGGAAATGAAGTATTTAATGTAGTGAATTAATATAAGTTTTCCTACTGAGGGTTTCCAACAAGCAAGGGTTTCCAACATCACAGCATGGGTGACTGACATCCTAGGAAAGCTGCAGTCCCATCTCTGAGGGAAGTGGAGAGGCTGGCTTGCCCTGTGTGGTGAGGTCCAGCTTGATGGTGTGGCAACCGCCAGGCTGGCTCTTGCACAATGTGCAGGTCGAGGAAGAAGGATAGGGCGCTGGAGTCAGACCCACATGGGGAGTGGGGCGAGGACATGATGGGGTGGGGGCTCTGATCCCAGGGCTGGGGAGGTGGCTGCACATTTCTTACTGGTGTTCAGGGAAGGTCTCCCAGAACATCATCCAAACCCCACAAGCACTTGCTATCCTCAGTTACACCAGCGTTTCAGAGCATGACAGAGACCCTGTTCTTCACAACCACATTCTCACATTGCTTTTCCTAGCTGCATATGCTACTTATTTCTTGCCCCAAAGCACATCTCCTGATCCCAGAAATTTATGCCATCCATAAAGTTGGATAAATCACTCTCAAGGAGTGATTTTTCAGTGTCCTTCCTATGGTGTCAATGACATCATGTTCATTAACACCATCATTTCCCGTAACGCCTTCCCCCCAGTGCAGCTCTGTAGCAAAACCCAACAGCGTCATGGCCTTACAACACAGACGCACATGGGGAAGTGAGAAAAGAGGAAACTGTTAAAAGGAAAAAGGAATAAGAAAGCACAAAGGAACAACAAACATTGCCCTTTTTAGCAATATCAGACACAGTTCTAACACTGCCCTGAGCAAGAAAACAACCACTTCCTGTCTCCTACAACTTGGCACAAAGTGTCATCACCCCTCTTGAGAATCTGCCAAATTACCAGCTCAGAGTCAAATGGAAATGAGAAAACAAGGGAAACCTTCAAAAGGCACAAGGGCTAGGTTAATATATAGGGCTGCTCAGATCCCCTTCTGAGATGTCAGAATGTCCTTTCTTAGTTCGTCAGCCTCTGTAACGTACCAGACAAGCAAGCGATGACACTGGTCAGCCTTGAAAGAAGGTCTGATCTCCTGAGGCCAGAAAGGAAATCTAGGTAGGTTGATGGGTGTCATTTCAGTGGTATTTGCACATTGAGGTTTGGTGCCCAAATGTAGTATGGACTTGGAGATGCGGCAGGACTGCTAAGGGGTCATCTGGATATGAAGGTTTGCAGCCTTGGGAACCCCACCCTGCCCTGGAACCAGCCTCCCTGGCAGAGCTCCAGCAGTCTTGCCACCACACAGCTGCACAGTCAACAAGTCTCCTCTGTGGTCACCCAGTCAAACCCTCATGGTGATGTGGCCCAGGAGCTCACTCTGCCATGTCTGGCCCAAGACCATCATGTGGTGGGTGGACAGAGCCCTCCTTCACAAAGACATCCTCCACAAGTCTCTCTCGACCACCACAGTTCACCCCGATAAGTCTTAAGGGGAACGCTTATTGTCACAGCTGCAACATCCCATCCTGCATGATCCGCACTTGCTGTGCTTAGCTGGCCCAACACATTTTTGTCACCTCCAAATACTGCCAGCACTGTCTGAGCTTGCAGACAACAGGTAAAAACTCTTAAAGTATAAAAAAAGAAAAAGGTCTTAACAGTGAAAGCTTTTAACAAGGTGGAATAGACACCAGATCCCTGTTGGACCCTCCTGGGCACACCTTGCTACGAAGTTACTTTGATCACTCATTTGGCTGTGGCACCGTGTGCCCAGGATGTGCCTGGTAACCTGTGCCAGCCCAACTTGGGAGGTCCTCCAAGAGCAACATCACACTCCTACGCACAGCTGGCTCCTTCTTGGACCACTCTTAGCTGTATTCATGCTCTTTATTTGTTATTCATTGCTGCCTGTATCTGCTTTGCCGCATCAGCCGAGTTAATTACTAGCGCCCTGGAGATACTGAAAATAGTGTAAGCTCATATTTCTGCAAACCCTCCCAAAAACAGGGCCAGAGAAACAGGCTCTTGCCCAGCAACAGCTGCCACTGCTGGCAGGAGGGAAGCACTGACCCACATTTCCTGTAACACTCAGCTGATCGACACCCCAAATATGCCTAATAAGGCTCCAGCTCTTCGACAAGCTAGAAGTTCCCACACAGGCTCTGGGGGCCAAATCCATGGGCTGGATGAGCTCCTGCCATCCCACCTGCCCAATGTTTCTGAGTGTTTAACTCCTGCTGCTATGCCAAAGCATGGGGTGGTGATGGGGTGGATCAAGGCTCTGCAAGCTCCTCATGCTGGATGAAGGTTAGAGGTTCCTGCTTACAGGCTCATCTCATAAAATAAGGCAAGTTTCCAATTAAAACTGGATTAAAAAAAGCTCTCAAACCCCAGAAATAAAGTGGGAACCTCAACACGTGCCCAGCTCTGGCTGCTACTGAATTTTGTAACATAGAGTTCATTTTGTGGGCTGGATTTGGATGCCTTTCTAATCCCCAAAGTCATTTCTTTCCCTTGTCACAAGAATGTAAAGCACGCCCTGATACTAGGGGAGAGAAGCAGAAGAAAGCTCGCCACTTCTTTTCTTTTGCTGTGGAGGGAAATTATTCATGGGTATGTGGGTGGATAAGTGTATACGTGACATAGGGTGACATTCAAAGAGAACAAATGGGGCTTCTGCTTTTGTCTGCCTCCTTCAGAGGAGGGGAAAGCAGTTTTTCGGTCTGACTCTCTGCATGAGCAGGGCTCAGACATGGGTCTCAGCAGCATTTTCTCCAACCCCCTTTGTGATCACTTTGGCTCAGTCCTGGACTTGCACTGCCACCACCAATCCTGGGTAATCTTCTCCTGGGTGTGCTCTGCCTGGGATGTTGGGTATTTTTCCTCTTTTTCATAAATTAAGGCAAGTGGAGGGATGAACACAGTCCATCCTCCTGCCCTGGTATGAAGGAGAAGAACTGTAGAGCTTTACAACCACCTTCATCCCAGGGTGGGGAGTGGGGTGCTGAGACCAAGTGGCTAGGGGCAAGGCACGTTGCCACCAGACTCTGCTCCCTGGCCAGGGCTGTGTGGTGGCATCGGCATTGGGGGGAGAAGGTTGCACCCCAGGACCAGGGTCCTCCTTGGTCCTGAGCCACGTGTCTTCTTGCCACATGTCTTGGGTGGCTTGGGACTAGGGTTCTGCACCACCAAGAGTCCTTTGTAGAAGCCACCAGGGTATTCCATCTATGGAGCATCCCTTGCTTGCTATATGTTATATACCTGTCATGACTCAGGCAGAGCAAGATGCTCCTGAAGGCTCTGTGAGCCATAAAATGTGAAGGTGGCCTTGGGGAAGGTGCACAAAGAAAGGGCTGGGTGCTGTCCTGCATGCAGGCAGGAAGCAGAGCTGGGGCATGCCAGCCTCTCAGGGCACTGGGGATGCTGGGGGGTGTCAGTGGGATGGAGCAGGCTGCTATGCAGCATGGAGGAGCGAGTTGGGATTTATAAATAGGCTTGATGTTGATGCTAGTGGCGATTTCATTGCTATAAATAAGATGAGCGTTTAACAGCAGAGACGAGTCTTGCAGTCTGTTAGCCACAACTCCCCTTCAGTGGTTTGCTAAATATCTGCTTTCTTGGTAAATGGGAGGACATGCTCTTGTGCCCAATATCCTGGGAGGATGTCTGGGATGTTTGCACCATCCGCATGAATGGGTGAGGTGGCACTGATGTCACTGCTTGTGCCTTGGTGCCCCTGGGTGCTTCCTCCACGCTCCCAAGCATCCCTGGTGCCGCATCACCATCATGCTGTGACAGAGATGCTGGGTATTGCACCCAGCAGCACTGCTCCTTCCCCCCACCACCACTCTGGGTGGCCCCAGACCCCATGCACATGTGGTAAACAAGTGGAGTGGGGTACTGCAAGGATGTGAGAGTGGATGTCTGTCGGCTTGTGAGAATTTCTTCCATCACTTGGTTGTGTCATGTGGATAGTTCCCATCATGGCAGATGGCCATACACAGGGCTGATGGCTGGCTAAGACCCTCTCTGTGCAGAGCATTACAACTCTGTGTGTGTGTATATACATTTTTACATATATTTATATATATATATGTTACAGAAAAAAATATGAAAGTATTTTTATACATATATATATATAAAAGAATATATATATATTCCTATGTCCTATTATAGGAAATATGTATACATTTTATATATATTTACTTCCAGTAGCCTCCCATGTCTGCAGGGGACAGATGTGTGTCATGAGCACTCTCCCAAGTGCACTAAGGGCCTGGCCTGCGCTGTCCCTTGGCTCTGAGTGCCAAGGTCCCTGGGTCCCCATGGCACCCTCACCCTGCTCTGGGAGGCTATAGGTTTGTGCTGTTGGGTTTCCCTCGGAAGGTGCTGCCCTGCCGGCTGTCATGCCCTGGGTACTCTGGGATTTTTAAGAGCAGAAGAGCCATTTCTTGTGTCTGATGTCCAGTGGGCATCACCCCTTGGCCAATCCCAGTGGGGATGCTGTGACAGCTGCTGGGTTTCCAGAGATGCAGGACAGAGTTCCGGGGCTGAGCAGGGACCCAGGGACCTACCCAAGGCCACAGACTGTCCCCTGGAGCTGGCAGAGGTCGTTCTTTGTGGGAGCAAAGGAGGGATCACCTATTGCCACCAGCCCTGGGGTGACTCAAGTATGTCTTTCTCTGAGAAAATAAATCACCCCACACTGCACTCTCACAGCACACTGAGATTGCTTGCAACTGAAACAGCACCAGGGTGACGACAGAAAAAGTGCAAAACCACCATGTGAGGCAGGATGTGACAGCCGTGACAGTGAAATACACTGTTTAAAACCTTCCCACACCTTGTAGAAGCTGCGTACCAGCTTCTGTGCCGGCCACAGGGGCAATGCCTCTGCAAGTATTCATGTGTTCACTTTTCACCTGCCTAGGAGGCTGGGAGCTGGGGCCATGGCATTGGAAAAAGCATCAAAACCAGATACCAGGCTGCTTTCCCTGACACCTGGGGCATGCCCCACATTTTTCCTGCACCTGAGAGCCTTGGAGATTTTGGGAAGGATCTGCTCTCCCTGGGGCTAGTTTGTTCGCAGCCTCTGCTGTCTTCCCTGCCCACTGCCAGGTGTTTTCAATGGTCATTGGCAGAGTATTTGAAGTGTACAGCACACAGAGAGTTGGAGGAGAAGAGTGAGGGTCTCACCGTCCTCTCCCACCTCTTCTCCCGGGCCCACAGGGGTGCAGGGACCTCCGTAAAGGTCCCTGTGCCAGCATGCTGGCGATGGCACTGCGCTGAGCCCCTCGCAGCAGCCATCCCCACGGCCCTCATGCCATTGCACCACACAGTTCTCTCTTCCCCTCTGAGCCATCACATCCTGCAGCCAGCAGTGGATGCTTGTATGGGAACCAACGGGGAAAAGGGGGGTCCCAGGAGGGGAACCAGCACAGCCTCCAGCCCTGGTACTTGCCCAGTGCTGCTGGCTGGGCATGTAGCCAGCGCCACTCTCCCCGGCACCATATGTGTGCAGGGAGAGCATGCTGCACCCTCTCTCCTCTCCTTTCCAGGCCTGTGGGGCAGCAAGGAAGGGGTTGTGTGGGGTCCCAATAACGAGCTGCAGTTCCAGGCTTAATCCTACCTCCAAAAGCAAAAATGTTACAGACCATGCAAGCTGCCTTTGCAAAGGTTGCACAAACTGACCACTGTGCCATGCCACATGCGGGAGGGACACCACACTGAGCTCCCTGAAGCCCATCTAAGGACTTGAGTGGCAGGAGGTTAGATCGAGAATTACAAAACAGATTCACTGGAAACACCAGAGCTATGAAACAGCCTTGTTGCCTGGCTGCCTCTCACCCCCACACCCCCCCCCGCCCCAAGAAAGGAGGAACAGAAGCAAAGAAAACGGAGATGCTGTACTTGCCTTGCATCAAGCCCTCTCCTCCGTTTGTGCTTCGGCGGGGATGAGGATGGTCTCAACTTCTCAAGCTTGACTGGGAAAAGCAGCCGGGCTTTGGGAGCTTTGCGATGCACCCCAATCCTTCCTTCCTATTTCTGTCTTACAGTCGGCTGGGGCAGAAAGGAGGAAGTTGAAGCGGTGGCTGTGGGAGGGCGTGTTCTCCCCCCCAAAACCTGAACAGCCCCACTCGTGCTGGCCAAAGCCCTGCCAAAGCATCCTGCCCTGTGGGGCTGGGGCTGACCTCCTTCCTGGGCTACACCAGTGGGTCTGCAGCCCTCCCACTGCACCTGGGAAATGGACCCTGTCAAAACCCACCCTTTTTGCCCCACTTGTAACATTTCACAGCAATTGCTGTGGGCCAGCCCATTCCCCCAGCAGGCAAATAATGCTGGTAGTGGGGGAATCCGGTTCCTTTGGGAGCTATCAGTAGCCCCTGGGTGTGGAGTAGATGGGGATCTGGCTCCCCCCAGACTCTGGGTTGGGCTCAAAAATTTTTGTGTCAGGTCTCACTGCTGGTCTAGTGAGGCCTCCTCGCTTGGCAGAGGATACCAGCGACGTTCTCACTGTGGCACAGCTCAGGGCTGTGTGGGTTTTTTTTAAGCAGCCTTCAAATTTTGTTGTGCAGGCTGCAATAACTCCTCCCAATGTACCCACAATAGTATTTCCCTGAGCAGAAAGGAACTGGCTCCTGGCAACTATCGCTTAACCTCTTTAGGGCGCTAAATTAAAAAAAAAAAAAAAAAGCCATTTAGAAAATGTACAGGATCATGGATTTTTAATAAAGATAATTAATGTGAAGCTTTTGTTAACTGCTTTGTAGGTTTCCCTTCAAGCAAGCTAACACTGAGTGACCACGATGCATGGTAAGACACCGATGCCGTTTACCTGCTGCTGTCCTACAGTTATGGAGCTGGGTTTATTTTTGCAGCAAGCAAAGAGAATCACAGTGCTAGCAGCAAATTTCTGAGCACTAATGAATGCTCCATGGGTTAGTGTTTTTATTAAAGACAACAGAGATCTGTGCTGGTTTCATCACAACTGGGCACTGGGTGTAGCTAGAAAGCATTGTAGCAATGCTTGCAGTGGGATGGGAGAGTCAGAGCAGCTATTGCCCAGCTGGTGTGGGATACGGTGGGGATGGAGCCCGAGGATGAGCCTGCTGGGAGCTGAGGTGCCCACCCCAGTTTGCTCAGAAAGCCCAGGTGGCTGCAGCTGGATGCTGCAGAGCGGCCCACAGCCCTGGAGCAGGTGGGACAGGGTGGATAAAGCTGGGAAAGCTGGTGAGGCTTCCTGCCAGCGTTGCTGGTTGCAGATCTGGGGGAAGGAAGTATGCTCGAGTGAGAAGAGCTGTTGTAATTTTTCCTTTCATATTGCATAAGGTCCTTATTGGGCTGCTCTTTTCTCTTCAGTTATTTCATTGGGTTTGTCAAACCGTTCTGCTCCGGCTGAAAGGTCGAGGGAAGGGGGGTGGGAGAGCTGCTGTGGCAGCAGAGTAGGTATACCATGGGTCCTTGTAGCCCAAAGCTGAAGCTCATTGGTGTACTCCCTGTTCTTCTGAGCTGTTCCTCATGCTCTCTTGCAGCTTTGGCCTTGAGTGAACATCCACAGCAAAGCACTGTCCCAGGGGACCCTTAACACCTCTTTCCCCCTGCCTCCAGCATATCAGCACTTAGCCTGGTAGCTCGTTAGTCCTAGCTATTTGCTACCTGTATTAGCCAATGAGTAGTTACTCTTATGCTGCGTCTGTGCTTTCACAACAGCACACAGGACAAAGATGTCCAAGCAGAAGCAAGCCTGGGCTGGAGCAGACAGCATTAGGATGCTGGCATACAACCTCTCCTGCTTGCTACTCCCCTGCAGCTGGCAAAACGTATGCTTCTCCGGTGTGGGTTTTCACCTGTATGAAGTTTTAATCTTTGATACTTCCAAGTTTGGTAATAACTTCAATTTTTTAGAGAGTCCTTTTTTTTAGAGAATCGATTTTAGAGTCTTTTCGTTTCTACATTTTATTTCTCCTTGCTGCTGTTTCAGCCTGCTGTAGGTGAAGGGGGTAGCCATCCTTTGGAGACATGTATGTGCTTAGTCGCAGTGTGTGGATGTGTTGGATACTCCCCAACCCGACTGTAAGCATTTTAAGTTGTTAAATATTCCTTTTTCTATTTTCTTTTAACCATCTTCATTTTTATTAGTTACCCTTTTAAATTTTATTTTTACTAGAATGGATTGTGTTTCCTCTCCCCCGACTGTGGGACCGTTGTGGTTTTTGCAGGATGCTCTTGAGCAGCCAAGGTGGGGAGTGGGGCATCCAGCTGCCCATCCAGCTGGGTGCACTCAGAGCGGTTGTTCCCTGGAGTTGTTCATTTTGGTGATCAGAGAAGTTATTTTGGTGCTTTGCTCCTAAATGATGCTCACCCAGCCTACAGCAGGGTAATGGAAGTTTTCCTAGGGTTATTTTCTATCCTTGACAAGTGTTAAATCTTGGTGTGTCCCAGCCACTGCCATACTCTGGCTGAATGAGCAGCACAACGGGAGCAGGGATTTGGGGCTCCTGTGGGATCTCCATCCTCAGAAATATTTTTTATCTTTAAACTTCTAGTATTTGTATAGGAGTGTGCTTGGTTGTGAGCAGGTGCCTAAACTGGATGTGACGTCTTTCCAAGCAGCTTCACCCTCCAAGGAACCTCTCCCTTCATTTCCCCATGTCCTTGGCACCCAGGAGGAGGGTCACCAGCTGTGCACTTGTGTGCACAGCACTCCTGTGCTACCCAAAATAGACTCATCAGCCCCTTGGCTGGGTGGGAATGGCTGCCGTCCAGGAGATGGACTTGCGATGCTGGCCGTCCTGCTGGGAACAGCTTTGCTTCCTCCGGCCTCGCTCTTCTCATCCTCTGGCACACCCTCGCTCATCCATCTGCAGGCCAGGGCTGAACAAGGCACCTGGGGAAAAAGAAAAAGGAAGTTCAGTCATCATGAAGTACATGGCAAGAAGTTTGCTTTATTTTAAGAAAACCAGTTACTAGTGAGCACGATATTTATCATTGTATTTTTTGTATTTCTTTTTGGTATTTTTTGAGGTTTTGAAAGAGCAGTGGAAAAATGCTACCCAGGGTAGCCCCGAAGCAAGGCGGGGGGTGAGGTGATGTGGGTCCCTGGGGCTGCTCCCCAGCATCAGGCCCTGGGAAATACAGCTCGGGCTCCATGGGGGCTCATCAGGTATTTTTTGCTGTTGTAACTATGGAAATAATTTCTGGTAGGGAGTTTCAGAGTTCGTTTTTCTGTCCTACCGTGGCATCCCAGTCTTTGGCTAGTGCTGCTGAGGCCTCAGCTCTTCCAGGGGCTCACACCAAACTTTGACCATGTCACAGAGTCTCTGGGTTTAGTCTAAGCACACTGAACGAACACCCTCCAGCTGTTTCCAGGAGCCACCTTCGGCAGGCTGCCTGTCCCACTGCCAGCCTGAAGGCAACTAACCCCCCCGGCTGCCCATCAAAACCACTGGCTGCAGAACGCTGGCATTTAAGACGCCACCATTATGCTTCAGAGTTAACAGCCCCGGAGTGGACTGGCTGGGGCTGCCGCGAAGGTGCTTCCAGTGCTGTGCCCGCCGTGGGGAGCTACCCAGGGGCCGCAAGCCCGCCGGGGCCCATGCCCTCCGCTGCCGCAGCCGTCTCGGGAGCCGTCGGCACCTGCCAGCAACGCCCGCCCGGGCGGGGGCGGCCCCAGCACGTAAGAGGCGCGGCAGAGGCCAGCCCGCCCCCTTCCGCGCGGCTGCACCGCGCCGCCCGCCATGGTGGGGAAGGCTAGGCGCCAACGGCTACACCGCGCCGCCCCCCGGCCCTGGCCCGCCCGGGATCCGCCACCGCTCCCCGAGCCCGAGCGCGGCCCCGACGCGGGCCCCGGCGCGGGCAGCTGGAGCGCGGCAGCCACCAAGGTAGCGGGGGTGGGCGGGCAGCGGCGCGGAGAGGAGCGGTGTCACGTGGGGCGGGCGGGACTCTGCCTTGCGCGTGCGGGCGGTGGCGGTCATGGAGCGGGGGGCGGTGGCCTGTGAGGCGGCGGCGGCTGCTCGGCGGGGCGCAGGTACCCCGTCCGCGCCGCCAGCGGAAAGGGTCGGCGCTCGATCCCTGCGCCGTCCAAGACCTGCTCGGTCTCTCGAGCTCCTGGGACACAATTGAGTCCACGCGGTGGCCGTCACGGGCGCAGGACCCTCGCGGGGTGTCACCGCACCGCCAAGTGTGGCGGTGGTGTCGCAGGGTGTCTGAGGACAGCCCTTAGTTCTGGACATGGTGAAGCGCTGGTGGTGGCTTACAGGATCAGAGGGGCAAGAGATGGAGTTAAATTGTTTCCTGAAGGCCGGTCTCCTTTTCCTGCTTAGAAAAGTCGAGTTACATCCTTGATGCTGTTCTTGCGGCCTTGAAGCTGCTGTGGCGCTCTGCTGGGCAGCTGCTTGTCTCTCACGCAGCGTATCACCAGTGGGAGTGTGCCAACAAGGGCAGGGCTCATCAGAGCAGGCAGGGAGGCGAAACGAGCCTGGAGCTCCAGGATTCCAGCACAATGTGCACCATGGGAGACCCAGCGTGCTGCTCCAGGGGCAGCTATTGCCGCTGCACACTATCAGCCACCATGATGGAACTGCCACATAGTGGTAGCTATGGCAGCTACACTGTGGCAGCCGCCATAGCATCACCAGGTCTTTCGCATGCAGAGACAAGAGCCTGCTTAGGGAGGTGGCAGTGGCAGACACATGCTCCTGCTGGTGGGAGAGAGGGTGCTTTATGCTGTGTTGTCGTGGTTTGGCCTCAGATGGCAACAAAGAACCACGTGTTGCTCGCTCAGCGCTTCCCGGTACGAGAAGGATCAGAAGAAAAAGGCAAAACTCTTGGGTTGAGACAAAGGCAGTTTAACAGAACAGCAAAGGGAACAAGAAAACAACAACAATAACACCGACAGAGAAATGTACAAACGCCATTACGGAGCTGCTGCGCCCCCCACCGGTCCGGACCCGGGACGCGCCAGCCCGCTCCAAACCCGACTGCTCGCCCCCTCCCTCCTTTTAACCTCAGGGTGGGCGTGGCTCACATGGCATGGAATACTTAACCCTGTCCCTGCCGGAACCAGGACATTATCCACCCCTTATTCCATACCATTTTTGCCATGCCCAGATCTTACAGTTTTCAGAACATGTGACTGGTGTACCCGGCGTAGCTCATGCACACAGTCCATGGGCCGAAGATGCAGATCTTGAGGAAGTTGCTGGGCGTCAGCTCTGATCCCATCACCACTTTGCTATACTCAATTCTTCATCAAAGTCCGTCTGTCCTTAATTTGGGTGATTCTTACTGCAGTACAGCCGATAGCAATTATAGTAACGAGGACATACAGTGACAGTGTAACATACTATTTGATTCATTGGCTATTCTCACCCAAAATCAGATCCCCATGAGGTACACATCGGACTTCCCCATCCTGCCGCATTACCCACCAAGTGCACCCAGGTCCTTGGGCAAAAGCAATCCCACGGATGGGTTTGCCTTTGCCTGAGGCAGGACTAACCCAGACTGTCTTCCCTAACATATTCTTCATGTGCACTTCGGGGACCTTATCCCCGTCTACAGTACGTGGAAGTTTTGATTGGGCAGGGCCAGCCCGATTGGTAGATCCCCTGGTATTAACTAGCCAGGTAGCCTTTGCTAAATGTGCATCCCAATGTTTTAAGGTCCCACCACCCATTGCTCTCAGTGTAGTTTTTAACAGTCCATTGTACCGTTCTATCTTCCCAGAGGCTGGTGTGTGATAGGGATTGTTCTCTCTGGGGTACCATGTCGCCACAGGACTTGCTTTTCAAGGCCCAGGATAGTATTCTGGGCAGTGGCATGGGGCACAGGGTATGTTTCCAGCCATCCAGTGGTTGCTTCCACCATTGTGAGCACATGGCGCTTGCCTTGACGGGTTCGTGGCAGTGTGATATAATCAATCTGCCAGGCCTCCCCGTATTTATATTTCAACCATTGTCCTCCATACCAAAGAGGCTTCAAACGCTTGGCTTGCTTGATTGCAGCACATGTCTCACATTCATGGATGACCTGTGCAATAGTGTCCATGGTCAAGTCCACCCCTCGGTCACGAGCCCATCTATATGTCGCATCTCTTCCTTGATGGCCTGAGGTCTCATGGGCCCACCGAGCTATGAATAGTTCACCCTTATATTGCCAATCCAGATCCACTTGAGCCACTTCAATCCTGGCAGCCCGATCCACCTGCTGGTTGTTCTGATGTTCCTCAGTGGCCCGATTCTTCGGTACGTGGGCATCTACGTGGCGTACTTTCACAACCAGATTCTCTATCTGGGCAGCAATATCTTGCCATAGTTCAGCAGCCCAGATGGGTTTGCCTCTGCGCTGCCAGTTGCCCTGCTTCCACTGCTGTAACCATCCCCACAGAGCATTTGCCACCATCCATGAGTCAGTGTAGAGATAAAGTACTGGCCATCTTTCTCGCTCGGCGATGTCCAAAGCCAGCTGAATGGCTTTCACCTCTGCAAACTGGCTCGATTCACCTTGTCCTTCACTGGCTTCTGCAACTTGTCGTGTAGGACTCCACACAGCAGCCTTCCACTTTCAGTGCTTTCCCACAATCCGGCAGGACCCATCAGTGAACAGGGCATATTGCTTCTCATTTTCTGGCAGTTTATTATACGGTGGGGCCTCTTCCGCACGCGTCACCTCCTCCTCTGGTGACATTCCAAAATCCTTGCCTTCTGGCTAGTCCATGATCACTTCCAGAATTCCTGGGCGACTGGGGTTTCCCATTCGAGTTCGCTGTGTGATCAGCGCAATCCACTTACTCCATGTAGCATCAGTTGCATGATGTGTGGTGGGGACCCTTTCTTTGAACATCCAACCCAGCACCGGCAGTCGAGGTGCTAAGAGGAGCTGCGCTTCTGTACCAACCACCTCCGAAGCAGCTTGAACCCCTTCATATGCTGCCAATATCTCCTTTTCTGTTGGAGTGTAGCGGGCTTCAGATCCTCTGTATCCCTGACTCCAAAACCCTAGAGGTCAACCTCGGGTCTCCCCTGGTGCCTTCTGCCAGAGGCTCCAGATAGGGCCATTCTCCCCAGCTGCGGTGTAGAGCACATTTTTAACATCTTGTCCTGCCCGGACTGGCCCCAGGGCCACTGCATGGACTATTTCCTGTTTGATTTGTTCAAAAGCTTGTCGTTGCTCAGGACCCCATTTAAAATCGTTCTTCTTCCGGGTTACTTGATACAGAGGGTTTACAATCAGACTGTAATCTGGAATATGCATCCTCCAAAAACCCACAATGCCTAAGAAAGCTTGTGTTTCCTTTTTGCTAGTTGGTGGAGACATAGCTGCTATTTTGTTGATCACATCCATTGGGATTTGGCGGCGTCCATCTTGCCATTTTATTCCTAAGAACTGGATCTCCTGTGCAGGTCCCTTGACCTTACTTCGTTTTATGGCAAAACCAGCTTTCAGAAGGATTCGGACTATTTTACCCCCTTTCTCAAAAACTTCTTTGGCTGTGTTTCCCCATACAATGATGTCATCAATGTACTGCAGATGTTCTGGAGCTTCACCCTGTTCCAGTGCAGTCTGGATCAGTCCATGGCAAATGGTGGGTCTGTGTTTCTTTTAACCTCAGGGTGGGCGTGGCTCACATGGCATGGAATACTTAACCCTGTCCCTGCTGGAACCAGGATGTGTCTTGGTGGGGTAACTTGGATGCAGTAGTGGGGATCATTACCAGCAAGTGTTGGGAGCAGAGGGGTAAGAGGCTTCCCGGGTCATTTTGCAGTGGTTCTCTTTGATTTCATGTTAGGGCAGGTGGAGATGAGCTGTCAGTTTACACACAATCATTTTAAGAGATTTAGACCATGTCTGGTTTCACCAGCTGTGTTATTAATACGCAGTTCAGGTTAAGGCTAGGTGCCTCCCTCAGCCCCCTCACAGCAAACGTACAGAACAGCAGTAAATGCATTTTATGCGCCTACAGCTTTCCTTGTGAGGAGGGAGGAATAGGCTGTGCCATATACAGTGAGTTTTATACCACTATAAAATTATGTGTCAGTGCTGGGAGATACTGCTAGCTAAAATAATAAATTCTTCTATGCCAACCAGAGAAGCTACTGCAAAGCACAGGACTTAGGGAGGTATTGTATGCTTAAAGGAACTAGTTACTGAAGATTTGGTAAGTTGCTGTTAATGTCCATCGATTTAGGATTTAGGCCCCTAATCTGCTCATTTGTTGCTCATCTGTATTGTTACATACTTATGTACCTGTAATAAATCTGGCTTTTCCTAAGGATGCTGTTCACAGTTCTCCTAGGACTGGCACTTGAATTCACTTGAGTGAGGTGAGGTTGAGTTCAGGCAGAAATCTGTTAGGAATAGAACAGTCCAAAACGTGACTTTGTGAAATTTCCTTCTGGGTGGAAGAACCTGGGGGGGCAAGCCAGTAGGGTGACGTACCTACCCCTGTCTGCTCAGGAGAGTCACAACTGCTGGAGTGTGCACCCTGGTCCCGTTTGGATGATGCTGGGTTTGATTTTTTTTTTTTTTTCTATGAATGGTGTCTGGTGGTGTTTGTGCTGACTCCTGATTAATGTTTCTTTTCGATAAGGACTGGGGCATGTCATTTTCTGGTGTCTTTTCTGGCCTGAAGATTGACCCTGATACTCTAGTAAAGAAGCTCGAGTTGGACTCCAGAAGCATCATTTCCTCCAGAACAGGTTTGTTGTTACATTTTGAATGAGTGTCACATTAGGTTGTAAGCAAAGACACTGGGGACTGTATTTGCAGTGGCTGTCAGAGCAAGCTCAGGAGAATTGAACCCAAACACAGCTTCCCATGTTCCTGCAGGGGCTTTTAAAAGTGGTTTCTGTTTGGTTTTGGAGGAGGCAGAAAAGCATGTATGTGCTTAGTGCTCTCTCAGTGGGGAACTAGCTTCAGGCAACCTCACGGCTGTGCAGCGCAGCTGGACCCCCCACCTGTGGGACGTCCTTATCCTGTGGGATGTCCTCATGCAGCCAAAGGCTTATGGCCCCCAGGGGCTGAGGGGACAGCAGAGCACAGGCTGTGACCTGATCTGCAGGCTTCCTCTGTGGCTGTTTTTGCCTCACCAGCAGCTGCCGTTCATACACCAATATTTTATCAGAAAGTTGCTTGTTGTGCATCAAGAGTGCTTTATCCACGGCAGCCTGATTGCAGCCAGTTCTCTCCTCCTGTCCTGTCCTGTTCCTAGGTCCCTGGCTCAGACTCCTGGACAGGAGAGTCCAGCTCACCAGGGAGTATTGGGAGTGAGAGTGGTAATAAGTGCAGTAAGGAGATGATAGAGCCGTTTGTTTTCTAGTGGCACAAGGAAATGATCCCTCTAGCTGTTTAGTGGCAGACGGAACTTTGCATCTGAAACCGGGTTTCACCTCTCTAAATGGAAACTGATGGCACAGCAGTCTGTCCTGGTGCAGAAGATGCGTGTGATTCCCAAATACCTTGTTTGCAAACGAAATTATTTTCTTCTCTCCATGCAGATTAATACTGCTACAGTGACTTTGTTTTCATGTCCAGGGCTACAAACAAACCCAGTAACCACGCAAAGGCTAGTGGTTATCTGAGCAGTGGTGAGATGTAGCAGCTATAGCCCGTTGGTCACATTTGATCACAGAATAAGGGAATGGGAAGGTTGTGTGAGGACGTATTTATTGGAGATGCTTGCCCTTTGCACAGAAACCTTGGTGAAATGTATTGTTTTCAAAACATTGAGCTTACTGTTCCTAACTCTCCTGGGAAAAGGACATGTGTGCATATGTGTGTGCATGTGAACACAGCCATCTCTTTAATTAAATTAGACAGCATGCTGTTGAAGGCTGACAGTCTGCAATCCTGCTCTTTCATTGCAGGCTACAGCTGTACCAGTCTGGTTTATAAATAGACCTCTGCTGCTGGTCCCTGTGCAGTACTGATAATGCAGATGTGCGGTGCCTGACTATGTTTAACCCTGTCTTGAGGCTGTGTGCTGGCTTCCTGCAGACAGTGATGCTGACCCCAATGCTTTGTGCTCCCTCACGCTTTACAGATTATCACCTAAAAATAGCTGTTCATTTGGGGCCTCAAAACTGCAGTTCAACGAGGCAAAAAGTGATTTTATTTTTTTTTTAAATATTCCCAAGCTGCTGTGCTCTTTCTTCTTGTATCACTCTGGAGCCATGTGGAGGCTTTTTCATTATGGAAATCAGTTCATTTTTTGTGTTAATTCAGTGAACTGTAACTAGACTGTGCATGCAGTGGCACCCTGGAGTCAGAAAAGAGATTCTAGGCAGACGTGCTTTGTCTCCTGGGATGTCTGGTCAGATGAGAGCCTGTTCAGCAGAAAACTCAACTTGACTCCAACCCTCCCCTCCCCTTCCTCCCATCCCCCGTTATCTCAGTGCACAGGACAATAGAGTAGGATTCTCCTACACATTGTTATTTTAAGATATAATAGCAAGACAAAAAAGTGTTTCTCTCCTACTTGCGTTTCAAGCTCTGAGAAGGTCAAGTTGGCAGACTGTAGGTAGTCTTACTCTCTCTGTCTCCTGTGCTTTTCACAGCTGAAGAAGATTTTTTTTTCTGTCAAGGATGCTATGTGGTAGTTGAAAAAGCTCTTATATTTGTCCTCCATGTATGTGCACATGCATACGTGCCTCGCGATACCTGAGATTGCTTCACATTATCTAAGATTGCTGATATCTCTGTGTTTTGTGTTACAGTTTGGCCTTATGCTGTGACACTTTAGGGACAGCCAGAAAGACTTTAGTGTGGGCTTAAAGAGGTGTGCAGGGCATGAGTGAAACAAGAGAGCCATTACAGGGCTTGGACCTGGCAGGAAACACTCTGCTGGGTTACCAAGCCCTGCTAGCAGTTACGGGTTTTGGCTCTGTTATCTCTCTTCCTTAGAGCCTGGATCCCTCTGCTTTTGGAGGTTTAGTTCCCAGAAAGCCATCATCTCACTCCATGGCTGTGCTTCCATGGCGTTGCAACTTAGTCTAAGGTATCTGCATAAGATGTTTCTGGGTAAAACATTCGACATTCCTACTACTATTCTGTCTCTTCCTTTCTCCACTTGGACTTTCACATTTTAGCTTTATGCTTGAACTGGGGGACCTAACTTTTGTCTTGACAGAGCCTGAGCACCAAAGCTATGCGATCTGGCGTGCTCTCTGCTGATTATGAAGCTGTCAGATGTGGAGCTGGCCCAGAAGGATATGCAGACTTGAGAGATTGCTTGTTGCTGGAAAAGTAAGGAAGAAGAGGTGGTGACGTTGGCTTGTGGCTCCATCTGTCAGCATGCTCCCTCACTGTTCAAGAGAGGCTAGTGGTGGCTGGCTGGATCTGCAGAAGAGGTGTGGAAAGCCTGATCTTCTCAGAGCATGGTGCAGGGGTAGCAGTGCCTCCTGGACCAGTTTGAGGTGGTGGTTTAGGGGGAAGAGCGAGCCAGGCCTACTCCTGTGGGACTGCCTGGAAGACTTGGAGGGTTGTGGAGCTCGCTTTCCTCTCTGTCTTGTCCTTGGTGACTATGGTGATGCATCTTTAGCTGGCTACTTCTCTCGGGTTTCTTGGCCTCCCTCTGATGTCTATGGCTAGGATGCACTTTTTGGCTCCCTGCTTTCTCTCTGTCCATCCTTAGCCTATTTGACATGCTTGTGTGATTCCTTCCTCTCTCCCATGTGTCCTGGGCACTCAGGGTAGACTTTGCAGGAGTTCTTTACCTTTTGTCCATCTGTGAAAGTATCTGTGCTCATGACAAATTATTCTGCTTAATTTTCTCTGGGATATATGAGATGACTCTTGGTTCCTGTCATCTTTTTATTCTAACACCAGGAATTTAGAGAGGTAAATGAGGACTGTTAGTCCAGCAGCTGGAGATTTGTTTCTCTCCACAGTTAAGTTCCTGTGTTTGCCATGAGCTGACTATGCCCTGCCATATTGCAATTCTTCTGAATGCCTTAGATTTAGGAAGTGATGGAGAGCTGAAGAAGCAAACTACAGAGAAAGGCAAGTGCTGCTTTGAAAGTTTTCGAAGCTGTTAGTGGTTGGGGCTAACATCTGTAGTAAGGATCATCTCTCCCAGCCTGGCTTGGACAGACATTTTTCTCAGGGTTTGTGTTCAGCTTTGTTTCAAAGAGGATTACTGCCTTCTCCTCATGTTCCTAGTTCCTAAGGCAGGTTTCAAGTTGTCCTGTCTTCATTCAAAGCAGCCTGCAGAAGGATGGGAGTGTGGGGAGATGTGTAAGCGTGGGCCTTGGGTGTGTTGGGGAGAAAGGCTGCCTGAACTGTGGGTCTCTAACAAAGCCAGTCGGGGCAGCTTGGATAGGAGGCAGAGGGATGACATTTTGAATTCACTGATTTATTTGGAGTACCTGTAAAATCGTCTGATATGGCAAATGAAAAATATCCCTTGTGTACTGAATTTTTACATTGCTTCATTCTACATTCTCCATTCCAATTAAAATCTAGTTTGAGGAAGAGCTTGGAATTGTGTTAGATTTTAGAAGATGAACAGCTTGGAGCTCAACAGTGGTCAAAAAAGCAAATTGTCTGCTAGGAAGTAGAAGGAAAAGAGAATGACCGGGAGAGCATTGTTATGCTCCATAAATAAATCTGTGGTACATGCAGCTATTTGATGCTATGCATGGCCTTGGTCCTCTCATCTCAAAAAAGATGTAGCAGACCAGCAAAATTTCAGAGAAGGGCAGCAAGGCTGCTCAGAGGCCTGGGATGCCTGTTTAGTTGTTCCTAAAGCAAAAGCCCTGGACTCTTCAGCTGTGGTAAGGCAGCAAGGCAGGGTGTGATGGAAGCCTGGAAGCTGCATGGTGAGGGAGGGTGGGTGTGGCTGTCCGCTCTTTCTTCCACTACAAACCTGGAAGAAGGAATGGCAATAGCAGATGATAGACATGCACCTGAACAAGACATTTTGTGTCTCACGTGGTGAATGCAGCTCTGGGCTCTGTGTCCATGTGTGATGTGAGTGCTGGATGCTTCTGTGGGTTCAGAAAGGGTCTGCACAGATTGATGGAGGGGGACATCAGGATTTCTTAATGTAAGGACTTGTCTGGTTTGGGGTGCGCAGGTGGAGTGTGGTGATTCTGTTGGGTCTTAGGTGGAAAAAGAGAGGGATATTGAGGCCTGGAAATGGCTTGTAGTATTGCAGCAGGACTAGAGACAGGCTTCCCTCACCTGTGGTAGGGGGTACTAGGGTGGCAGTCCTAAATCCAGCAAGGTCCTGTGTGCAGCACAGAAAGACAGACGGGGGGATATGCAGCGGCTCAGGTCACCGGCATGTGCAGGGAGGGGACATGGGCTGCCACCAGGGCAGTGTGGGACAGCTGGGGCAAAAGGAGGACCTGGACCGCAGCCGTGGGGGTGTGTGATGTGCTAGGGGATAACTAAACAACAGCAGAGCATGGTTACTTCCACGTGATTAAAAGCTTAACCTGGAAACCTGCTTTGATGCGCTGGAGCCAGAGGGATGCAATCCTGTGGGAAACCAAGCCACCCTTGTGCTTCGGCTCGGGCGCTATTGTCTGTAGGCACCAACAAGAGAGGAGACCTCTCTCTACTTTTTTCCCCTTAGTTTTCCTCAATTTGTTAAGTGACAAGCTTTTTCTGCTTTTTTGGTTGTAGTTATTCTGAGGGAACAGGGAGGAGCACAATACCTAAGATGGAAAGTTCAGCATCTATAGCAGGGTTAGCATCTCAGTTAACATGAGTAGTTGTGTGTGCCTGCACAGGTGTGTACTGGGGCTGACAGGAGATGGAAAGAGGCCCCTTGGTTTGGGAGGATGAAGTGGTGGTGTTAGTTCTTGCCAACTAAAGGCCCCATTTTTCTGAGGATTTCTGAGGTTTCCTGGTGCAGGCAGGGTGCCCTGTCAAAGCATCTGCTACTATCATGTAATGGTCTTGTTGCTTCCCTTAGATATAAAGCTGATTCAGCGTGCTTCTTGTGATTGGTGCGAGGTACCAGGTTAGGCTGTTCTGGCATCAGTAATTCTTGTGGCATGAGAAGGAAAGGGTGGAACTGTAATAAAAAATGTCACCAAAATGGATTTCATTTTAGGTGAGTCTTGCATGTGTGACAGTAGAAAGACAGTGGTCTAAAATGGAAACTATTTTAATAGGGAGAGCTCTGAGCCATGTCATACTGTGAAGCAGACCTGCTGCAACTACTTTCTCCTGCTCTGCTTCTTGTCTTTAATCATTAGCTCATCTTAACACCAGATTCCAGATGACTTCCACATGCTTGTAGGTAACAAAAGCCAGCATCATTACTGTGAACACTGGAGTTAAGGTCATGAGTTGCTTGCTGAATGACTGCTTCCCATCAGTGTAGTTTACTTAGCCACTGACGTAATGTAAATCAAGTGCTTTGCATCTAATCCATGTGAGGACTTCTTTACTAGTGTGAGTGAATAAATCTCATCTGGGTGAGCCTCTGTAGCGTGGGAATTATATGTTTCCAACTAAGAAATAATGGCCTGTTGTATGGGGGGGGTTGCTTCTTTTTTTTGTTTTGTTTTGTTTGTTTTGCTTTAGCTTTCCTTCCTCAGTGTTTGCTCCTTGAAGCAAGAGCCTGTTCAAGCATGGCTCTTGCAAAACACTTGGCTGGGAATGTCTCTTTTTTGGAGTGGATGATGAACCAGTTGTGGAATGATATGAAAAACTGGACTGACAACTTCCTGCTCTATTTTCGGCTTCTCCCAAAGGGAACTGCGACAAGATGCATTGTTGAGAAAGCAAAAGTGTAATGGCAGCAAGTGCTACCACTTCAGAATTGCTTGCAAAACCTTAGCTTGTCACCTTGATTTCTGAGGTTGTGGCAACAGTAGCTTTTCCTGCAGATTGCCCTAGCTCCTCCTGTGTCACTGGTGAGCCAGGAAAATGTCAAGCGTGGATTAAAGCCATTTGCTGCCTCTGGTCCTGGACCAGTTAAGGGTCTTTTAGGAGACCATAAGGTCTACCAGAAGGTAGGTTTAGATTGGACATAAAGAAGACATTTTTTTATGATGAGGGTGGTGAGACACTGGAACAGGTTGCCCAGAGGTGCTGTAGGTGTCCCATCACTGGAAGTGTTCAAGGTCAGGTTGGCTTTGAGCAACCTGGTCTAGTGAAAGATGAAAGGGGCTTTGAACTCGATGATCTCTGAAGGTCTCTTCCAATCCAAACCACTGTGAGTCTATGATTCTATACTGGGGGAGGGAGGGGGAGAGCACAGAGGGACATAGGACATTAGCCTGAACAGAGGCTGTGCTGGGCCTTGCTGTTGCTGAAGCCTTGATCTGCACAACATGATGCAAAGCTATAAGGGGAGTTTCAGGCATGCATGCGGTAATATCTCTGACTTTCCCTTTGTATCTTGAGAGCTTTTGTCCTCCTATGACCAGGACTGTCTTGCAACATGGGTTCCCTGTCAGCAGCACAGAGGGGAAAAGAAGAGTGAAATTACTGAGCATCTGACAAAGAAGGAAGTCCCTTTTCCTCCTGAAGAAATGTGGACACAGGAGAGAATAAAATCGGGCCAAGTGGGAACCTGACGGCTTGGAATTGTTGGAGTCTGCAGGCTGCGTACAGCCTTGCTTTTGCCCTTTCTTAGATACTCTGTTAGTTCCTTCTGTTACCAAGCCTCTGTCTGCAGAGTCACTGACTGTGCCCTTCTGGTTTGCACCTCAGCTTCTGCTCTGGTGTTCTAGATTTGCTGTGTTTGTTGCATATCTGCTTCCTTCTCCTTGGACTCTGCAGCTACTTGTCCTGTTTGTCGTGTATGGTGTGAGTCTGCCCTCCTGCCACGTCTAATCCTGGCTCTGTGCACCTTCTTTAGGCAAATTTTTCGTGATGTTATTTGGTAAGAACAGGCCAAAGATGTTGGCAGCCTTCCCATTGTGTACATTTTGGGCCTTTCCTTCATCTCCTGTACAGCGTGCTGCCTGCCACATCATGTAGTCCCCTTCAGCTGTGCCTTCCTGGGTATTGTGCAGTTCCTGACCTCACAAAGCTGGAAGTTTCCTGTTTGTATTGGGGTTTTGGCTTTTTTTTTTCTTTTCTGGTATGTTGGATTGTTTAGCAATTGAAGGATCAAAAAAATATTTAATCCTGCTTGTTTTAATGAGCACATCCTTTCTGAATATCATTTTTAACCCTTTGCTGCTTTTTCTTAATATGAGTTTGGGGTATTTTAAAATCTGCTTTTGTTGGTCATTCAGCACGTCCCTGATGTGGAAAGCCGCTGGATCTTAATGATTCTGCTGCTGTTGCTTTTCTTCAGCATTTAATTCTGTGCTGCCAGCTATCATGCCCATCTTGTGTTTGTTTTGTGCAGAGCGCCTTTCTCAAGCTGTTCCCCACTGTAACACTAGTCAGATGGAAAGGGGTGAAAACATTTTGCTCTGCAAACTGAGGATGACAGTGAGCAGCCTGTGAGGAGTGGCTGTAGTATCTCCAATGTGTATGTAAAATGCAATGTGCTGTGCTAGTCCAAAATGACAGGATGTTCCTGCTCCATCTGTCTTTGTTATTAGCTGCCCAGGCTTTGGTCTGTGTGAAGTTTGGGAGCATTGAAATGGTCTGCCTTAAGCTGGTGTCAGAGATAGCCCATTGGCGATGTCCTTGGTGGTATTGCACTGAAATGATTTTAACCTCTTTGAAAAACTCTACTTGGCATGTGGATGCTGCTCTAGGAGGAACGTCTATTTGAGTGGCGTTTGAGCTCAGATTTCTTGCTTTCGTTGGTGGGGACTGGATATTAACATGGCTTTAAAAGAGGGCACCCAAGCTCCATTAAAGGAGCCTTCAGCTATTTCAGCTTGGGTAAAGCTCAGCCTTGATCACTTGAAGTTGTGCTCTCAGCCTGTCCCACTCATCTGCTGCCCCAATGTGGGTGGCAGCAGCGGCTGTTTTTTGTGGTCTTGGGGCATACAGAGTATCTGTGCAGTATCCCTTGCCTCTTGTCCCAAGAGACTGAGAATGGTGCATGGCAGTGGGCATCCAGCCTTGGGTAGAGATCATGTCTGCGTGTTTTATAACAGGCCATTATAAATCTGCATGGTGTTTGAGAGGAACTCCGATAGTGGTTTGTGGTATAGGAAGCCTCTCCAGTGAGGTCAGATGACCTTAGTCTACACAACGCCTCAAACAGAAGCCTGTAGGTTGCAACAACTCGCCTCTAAGCCAGAGAGCTCTTCTGTTGCCTCTGTCCAAAAGATGAAAATCAGTGGGACCTTGCTTCAAGAGTCAAGTTGACCAGGTTCTCCAGCAGAGGTGAAGAGCTGTGTGGACTGCTTGAAATGGAGGACAGGGACCTTCTGTGCGTAGCTTCTGGGAGAATTTGGAATGGGAATCCTACTGAAACGTAAGGCCACTGTTGCCTTAAATAAAAAAAAATAATTTTAAAAAAGTAAAAAATCCATACTGCTTAAAATAAGTTTAACAATTTTTTTGTCTATGCAGCGTGGTGCCGGCTGTGAGAATAGCTGTATGAAACTCCACTTTAATTAGAGTCAGTGTAACTAAAAAAAAAAAAGAGCTAAATGAGTGTCTGAAACTTGTACTGCTTTAAGTACTTTGACTTCCCTTCTGGAGACAGACCGTTTCCATGTTGTGCCTTCTGCCAGATCACAGGAAGCAGTTGTGTTAATATTTATGGAAGCAATTAACTTTTTTTTCCCGTCCCCTCCCTCTAGCTGTGGCTGAGTCTTTGTTCTTAAAATTCATGTTTTAAGAAAAAAATCCTCCAATTAGCTAGTAGTCGTAGATACTGATCACTGCACAAACACAGTAACATTTTCCACAGTGCTCGAAGCTGCCAAGATGTTTGCAGTCTGCTCCAGGGAGAGGAGGCTGTCGGTAGTGAGCCTGAAATGAGTTTTAGGAGTTTGAACAATGTGTCAGATCCCTGTAATTTCTTATTGTGGTTTGTTCCCATGGCTGTGCCTACTGCGCGTTCACCACTAGCGATGGTGGAACGTGCATGCCTGCCCTGGAATAGCCTTTTACGTGCTGCTTTGTGGTCCCCATTGAAGTGGGGTGGCTGAAGAGGAGGGTAGGGCTCAGAGAGGGTTGGGTGCTCATTTGGAGAGGCTTCTGGGGTGCCGCTCTGTGCTTTTGCGAGGCTTTCCTCCAGCCTTTGTAAAAGCTGGATGCTCAAGCATGTGCTTTTTAGGTCAAATCTCAGTCCCTTGTGCCACTGAAGGGCTCACTGAATTTGGGGTCAGTGTGCCTCCTTGCCTTCCTGGTCAGGCGTGATGGGGCGTGGCAGCTTGCATGTCTTGCCATGTCTTGCTCTGTGTGATTATGATTCCCAGCGCTTTAAAAGGATACTAATATAGCCTGGTATTCTCTAGCCTGGTATTCTCCTGCTAAATCAGTTTTAAATGGTCAGACATCCTTACTTACACAAAAATAGATCAGCCCCGCTTAGGAGAGTCCTGAAGCTGCAGCATTACAAAAGAGGGTTATGAAGCAAAATCCATGCCTTTGCTGTTCTAATGTTACAGCTTTGGCAAAATAAGTTATAAATGCTACAAAAGAGAGAGCAGGCATACTTCTGCACCGATGGCAAAGATACCACCCAGCACAAGTCCTAGTAACGAAACCCTTGCATGGGGCATGAGAGGAACAGTTTTAACACTGCATGAATTGAGAAACTGAATCCCAAGAGGGATGAAGCAGTGCTTATGGAGGGAGCAGACTGACAGCTCTGGAAGTCAGAGCCCTTCCCTTGTCACCCGCTTTGGTACGGAGTTGTGTCAAACTGTCAAACATATTTCTGAAGTATGCTTCCTTGGGAGTTTAATATTTAATAGCTGCTCTATTTAGAAAATTGGTAGAGGCTGGTAAAGGGTGGATGAAATGAGAGGGCTCCTTCTGGGTTGCCCCTTTTGACTTGCCTTGATATGCTTTTGGGCTGCAGGAATAAGTCAGCCTCCTCTTTCCTCTGCTAATATTCCTGGGAAATGCCCGTGTGAGGAAGGCCTATTTTGCTTGGATATTCTTTCCAAGGGTTTCTACACTAGGATTGTCATCTACATAAATCAGATTTCTGATTTACCGAGAGATAAATCTCTGCCCTGATAATGTAGGTCTTATTTGAATTACAGGTTGTGTATTTAATGGTAGATATCTCACAAGTTGATGTCTGTAATTCAGACTAAGTGGGATCTATAGTATTATTCTATGTAAGTTATCCTTTGTTGGAATAGTAGCACATCTGGCTTGCCTGAGGTTTTGTTTTTTGGTTTTGTTTAAGTTATACAGTAGGTTAATAGGGGCACTCACTCCCAGATAATCTGCAATCCTTCAATTACAGTACTAATGGCCCATAGGTTATAATTATGGGAAAACATGATACTCTTCTGGAGCTGTTGCCTTCTCTTAGGCCATCACTGATTGCAACATACACTTAAGAAATAGTATATAGTGCTGGCTCCTGTGCTGAAAGCCATTCTGCTTAGGGGATCCTTGGGATAGAGGTATTCAAAGAGTTTTTGTGAGCAATTTATGGACAGAAGTGTTCTTTATACTTGGGTAAAAATGTGTGCACCAGCGGAAGGTCTGTTTACCCACATCACTGCTTCAAAGTGGCATTATTGTTGCTCATATGTGGCATTACTGGTAATGACACATAATTTGGGTTTACCTTTTTAGTCAAGTGGCTTATAGAAAGGAAGTAAGTTTTTTTTTGGGATGTCTTTGTTGTTTTTTTTTATGGAGTTTTTAACACTGTAAATCTCAATGAACATTGTCTAAGCTAAATGTAGGAAACGACTATAAAAGGATTAAATGCAGTGGGTACTGAAATATTGTGGGTTGATTGAAATGGTAATTTGGAGAGCCTTAGCTTGAACTAGCAGTGTTAAAATATGCCGTGAAGCTAAACACAGAAAATGGATCCTGCAGGAGAAGAATAGGCTACTAAGCGGATGTTCAAGCAAGGCGTGACTGTCATCTGGAAGGTACTCTTGAAAGCATTGTATTTAGTGGTAATGTTAACGAACTGCAATGAAACACAGTGTTTCAGAGGGTCCCTGGCAGAATATCCGAGGGAAAATGGGGGATACAAACTTGTGTCCTGGCGCTGTGTGCTCAACTGTGCATGGAGGACACGCAGAAAATCAATAGATCTGCTTAAAGAATTTTGGCTTCTGCAGACACTGTAGGTGTTCATGCCTAATATGGCTGTCCTGCATGCCCTGGGCTGATTTGCTTCTGTTACATTTCCTAGCTACATGGCTTTTTAAATTTGTTTTTACTTGTGTCTTGTTTCCCTCTCTTTCCTTTCAAAATAAAGGTTATTTGTAAATTCAGGTCACTGAGTGTTCTTATGTAACTAGGAATGGACTTCTTTAACATGGGTAGGACATTCCCTGCTGCGACAGGTACAGGCTGTGTCTGTACATCCAGTAGTTATTTTGCAATGCTCTTTACGTTGAAATAACCTGGTGTGCCTGTTGACAGTGAGGTAGGGGAAGGCTGTTACAGTCTGCAGGAATTCTGCTGACAGAAATCACGATTTTGAGTTTAAGTTGCTTCCTTCAGTGGCACTGTCATCTTTTTCTTAGTGATGCTTCTGGCTATTGCTTATGATTCATGCCAATGATTTGTGACCCTGGGGCTGGGCTTATGTGTATTCCTCTGTGGCTGCAGGCACGCTTGTTCCTTTAGTGCCTGTACCTGAGCAGTTTTTATTTATAGAAATAACATACAAGTTTATATAGGATTATTGTAACTTCTTAATGTCTTTTCTTCCTCCAAAATAAAGGGTGCTGGCCTGTTTACCTGTATGGGGTGTAGGTGGTAAGGTTTTGGTAGCAGGGGGAGAGGTTGTGGCTGCCCTGTGCTGGACACAGCCAGGTCCAGACAGCTCCAAAGCACCTACTGCAGTCACAGCTGAGCCTGTTGACCATGATGGTGGTGCCTCTGGGAAAACATAATTAAGAAGGAGTAAAAATGCAGGGCCAGCAGAGGAGTAGGAAAGAAAAGTGAGAAACAGCCTTGTGAATATCAAGCTCAGAGAAGGTGGAGAGGAGGTGCTTCAATCACTGTAGCAGCCCATGGAGAGGACCACAGTGGCTAAATGTGAGGAGGAGCTAACAGGAGATGTGATGGACTGACTGTAACCCCATTCCCCATCCTCCTGTGCTGCTCAGTGTAGGAGGTAGTACTACATTCCTGTAGTTGGGAATGAAGGAGTGAAGCTGAGCCTGGGGAGAAGGGTGGTGGGTGGCGACATGTGTTTTAGTATCTGTCTTTGTTTCTCACCACCCAATTCTATTTTAATTTGCAATACATTAATTTTCCCCAGATTGAGTCTGTTTTGCCTGTGATGGTAGTTAGTGATCTCCCGGTTTACCTCGGCCCACGAACTTTCCATCTTAGTTTCCCCCCTCTCCTGTTAAGGGGGAGAGTGTGGGAGCGGCTGGGTAGGCAGCTGGCAGCTTGCCATGGTCAGCCCACCACATGACCATAGGTCCATAAAAGTTGAGATTAAATTCAGTACCAGGTAGAACTGTTGCTCTGTGGCTGTTCTTCTGCCTTCCTTACTGCCTTTTTCAACTGAATGTCTTCTGAGCATTGTGCAGATCCAGAGACACCCTTGCATAAGAACTGAATTCCTTTGCTTTTCATTAATACTCACAGATACTTAAGCAAGTCATTCCTCCATGTTTCTGTTGTACCTCAATACCTGTAACAACATTGTGGCCCTCTGTGTCAGCGAAGTGTATGGTCTAACTCCATACAGTTAGGTTACAGTATTTTCTTTGCCAGGTTGAATGAGGAAATCTAACATATGAATAGCATCCAGACCAACCCAAGGAAGGGACACAGAAGGTGAATGCAGTGAATGTACTTTGGAGGTGACTTTAGAGGGAGGGTTGTCCTTGTGGAAGCTGCAGAAGTGAGCTGATAGGTATACTTGCTTGTGTCCTGAAGGTCATAATTAGGAACCTCTCTCCTCCTCCCTCTATTTGGGGAAGGCATGGGAACAAAACAGGACACAGCCATATACTCTAGTAGACTAAGTTCAGGAAAGTGCAGAATAGGTCTTGGGTTCATCCAGGTGTTTCTTCTGCATGTCCTCGCTGTGTAGGAGGTGCTGGTTTGCTCCAGCTGTGACTGCATTGCTGACAGCTCTGTAGCAGGAGAGGACGTGCCTGTGGCCAAACAGAACATCTCTCTTTGAGAGTGCTCTTTTTCAGATGTTGGATGTGCTCATTAGAGGGCACCAGAACAATTCTTCCTTTTTCTACGTCAGTTTTATGTTTTTTAAATTATATTTTTCTGCTCTGCAGGACACAGAACAAAATTCCTCCTTCTGTTTTTCCTAGTGTAATAAGTGTATAAAACAGCAATGCTTGTATGAAAACATTTCCCTGTGTAAATAAGCATAGAGCAATTATAGTAAAAAATTGCTGCTTGGAAGCTTGTGTTGCAGACTCGAATGAGATGGAGCTCCTCTAAGATTAAACCACAAATGACTAGCACTGTATGCGGAAAAGAAGCCAAAGGAATGTTTCACAGCTAACTTGTTTTTTGCTCAGCCGAATTCTTATTTGACCTGTATGTCCGTGTGCATCTATTGATTTGTTTGCTGTACCCCAGCTGTTGCTGACACCTTTTTCTGCTTGACGAAAATGTTAAAGAACCAGACTTGCTCCATCTGAAAGTAATCTTTAAATGAGATATGGTAGTATGCCCCCCCCCATCCTCCGCAATATGAATACTATTAATAATTATGGCACAGTCTTTAAAGGCTAAGTGAGGCTGGGATTTGGAGCCCAACATTACAATACTTAAATGCATTATTTATTATGTAACATTCATAGAAGAAGGCTGTAGCGCTGTTTGACTTCGCAGCTAGTGTATTTCTGGCTTTAGAAAGATCTATGTAGAAATCCTGGCTAGGAGTGAATGTCTCTGGTGCACATCTTATTAGCAGTATTTTGCACACTGTTGACGTCTCTGGGAATATGAGCTGATTCAAGGCAGCTGTAATAGCAGGAAAAATGGATTTTTCAGTTATAGCAGCATCAGCCATTGGTTTCCAACAGATGGCTCTGGTTTTGCAAGGTTCTCAGTGGAAGCAAAACTTTATTAATAAGGAGAAAGTGATTATTTCAAGAGATGTGCAAATAGGTTTTGTGTCTTGAGAACCTTTGCTGAATCTTCCTCTTCCTGAAGAGGGTGGTGGCATAGGTTGGTGGAGCATGTGTGAGGATTGGCAGGGGGAGACACAACACCTTTCTCTCTTTCCCAGAATGTGTTGGATGTTTTCACATTACATCCTGCAGATTTCCATATCTCCCTCTCCCCTACCTGAAGGAGCATGTGTCCAGCCAAAGGGACACATAGCTGCACGTTCCTCAGAACTTGGTAGGTGCTTTGTGTTCCTCACATGGGTGAGAGCTCTAGCACAACAGGGTGTACTTGGCTGCTGCTTTCTGTCCTACATTATTTTTTAGGCAATATTGCGAAGTGGAATATCTGAAGTAAAACAGCCTTCTTAATACTGGCAAATGTTGTTCCTGGTGCAGCAGCTTGGATCAGTCGCACCACCTGGAGAAGTCCAGTTTGTGCTTTGCACTCAGTTTGGGACCCACTGGGGAGCTGGCATTTCTTCATGTCTTTGTTGTAACACCTCAGCGAAGACAGGACTAATGGGAAGGTCCTCACCAGGAAAAAAGGTGAATGAAGCCAGAAAAATGTGAAAAATGTCTCATAGCGCTTGGCAGCTCTTGGTCCATAAGGTAAAAATTAATATCCTGTCAACAGGTTAAAAAGATTAAACTCAGTCTTACACCAAGTGAGACACCAGTGATGAGTCTGTAGACACATGATGTGTGGATCTAAACCCATCTGACTGTTTGATCCATATTAGGAAATTAGCAGGCACAGTGCTCATGCCAGCAGTCCTCCTCACCACAAAGAAATGCTCTTCCTGCCAGCATCTTCCATGCAATATGGAAAGATCTTCTGCTGGCCCTTCTTTTACAATGAAAGTCTCTCTCTTCTGAGAACTAGTATGATATTTTGTTGGGGATGCGAGTGTTCTCAGTAGATGTATTTTGGGCATGGTGAGCCTAAGTATTGCAAGACTACCACTTGGGGAAGAGGTGCGTATTTTTTTGTTTGAGGAACACTTTCTTTACAGGAATGACACCAGATTCTGTTCCCCTGTGAGCATGGGGATACTGAAGCACAGAGAGGTGAGGGGACAGGTAGTTCTGGGGCCTCTCTGATTTGGTGCTCTAGTCCCAGACTAGAGAAGATCAAGGCAATACCAAATGTCTGGCAGCTCTGCAAACTGGCCACAGGGAGTGTCAGAGAAGAACCTACTATGGTTTGGTCCTTCCCTACCCCCTATTATTTCTTTTAATGCCATGGGTGTTCTTGCAACAGCTGTCTCCTAGCAGCTGCTAGTCTCAGCGCTGCATGAGGTAGATGGGGCAGTGGTGAGAGCACCCGTTTGTGCTAATGCAGGCGCGGTATAAATGCTGTGCAGCAGTGCATGTCATTTGCTGAGGTTTGTTATTGTCTGTGTAAGCTGCTGGCAGGGGTGAGAGAGCATGGAGTTCAAACTGGCAGAGCCCTGTCATTTTATTTTGAATTTTGTTTGGCTTAAAATAGATTCTACCAGGAGAATGTTGTTCCAGGATGGGTGACTGATCCTGTCCTGCAAGTTTCAAATAAAGAAAAGTGGAAGAGGTGATGGCATGGAGAAAAAAAAAATAACTTCTGCCTTTCCTAGAGGGGCCCAGATCTTGATTTTTCTTTTTTAAAGATTTCATCTTCATTTAAGTGAGCCAGAGTGGCTTGCTCTAATTTAAGATTTGTTTGAAAAGAGGAAATTGTCTTGTGTAAGAATCATTGCGGGAAAGATGAATGGTCCCCATCAGAGTGGTCAAGCCCAGCTTTGGCAGGAGATGAAGAGTGCCGTAGGTCTGTAGTGAGGTAGTGATCACAATGGTCTGTGGAGGTGCTTGGTAAAGCTGTGGGATGGTTCCTGTGTGTCCCCTGGAGCCAGGTAGGAGCAGGGAGGAGGATGTAGGGCTGTCCAGGGGGGAAGATGCTTTGGGAGTGTTATGTGTTGCATAAGATGGCAGAGCCAGTGATTGTATTAGTGCCTCAGGGCTTTTGGGAGCTCTAAATTGTCCGCTGAAGCAGAAGAGCTGTTGAGACAGCACAAAAGCTGCAGCCACCAGAAATGTTGGAGACTGGAAGGGGCGGTGAAGCAGTGTCTGGACCAGTTCCACTTACGGGACAGTCTGTGCACCCATGAGGAGGGAAGGAGATTGGAGGTGCTTGAGCACCTCCTGTAATGAGTGTTTTCATGGCTTAGGCTCACTGGACTGTGTAATCAACACCACCACCACACAAAAAAAGGTAGTTCAGTGTCACATTTGAATGCTAGAATTAGTAAGACCTTTTCAAGGTTAAAGGGCTGTTATGGTCATACTGTCTTTATGCAGACACCGGATCACCTTTGTCTGTGCTTTAGGGGCTTCTGTTTGGCATCTCCAGTCTTGATCTTGTGCTGAAGTGTTTACGTATCAATTATAGTTTGTGAAGAAAGAAGTCAGCTTGTTTCTGGTCTGGACATAACTTGCCAGCCCTTTGAGCTCAGAGGGCTGTGTGCTTATGTTGAGTGGGAGTGGGTATCTGGGTGCAGCAGCAGCTAACCTGCAATAGGTGCTTGAGATTGAATTGAGTTATCTCTCCACCCCAGTCACAGACCAGAGTATTGTGGATTTCATGCCTTGTACTTCTGCAAGTGATTATTTGTCTAGCTCCATTCTACAAGTGCTTTCCAGTTTTGAAATCTTTTGTATGTGCTCCAAGGAAAGGAGAGGGGAAGAATGGGCAATGAGGCTCCAGCAATGTAATACATTGCCAATCTTGCATGTCAGTTGTTGCCCAGCTGCATGTAGGCAAAGCTGAACAGTGATCTGGGGTCTGGAAGTCAAATACATGCCTGTCACAAACAATTTGGGAAGCTTTCCTGGGTATTCTCACCCTCCTTCCTACTTTATATTTATGTTAGTGTTGTAGTTCTCTGTGTGTGGAGCAGTTTATACAGCCACTTATAACGCAAGCAGTGTTAGAACTGGCTGATCAAAATGTGACCAGGATCAAGCTAATAATTCTTAGATTATGTAAATAACGAAAGTCTGCTGGCATTATACAGACTGAGTTGTTGAGCTCTTTTCTGTGTCTAAATCTAAAATTATCTTGTATCTGTTGACTAAGCAGGCTATTGGGTTAAAATAAGTTAATATGATTGCATTTAATATATGGCTGTTCAGTGGTTGAAGATACAGTTGGACTTTCTGTTCCCTTGGTGCTCCCAAACTGTTAGGTGTTTGGGTTTTCTGGTGTGCAGGAGCTCTGACAGCTGCAGATGGTGGGATTAACTCCGTCACATACAGTTGTGCAATAGATAGGACAGCATGGGGAGGGGGAGTGCACGACACTAATCTGCCACAAAGACTTAAAAATCAAGGGCAAGCTCTGACATGTGATTACTTCTTTCATTTTCCTGTCAGTGCATGGAGTGTTGGGAGTGGGGAAACAAATGTACGCCACAGGGAGCCTGAGACCAGACATGTTAAAGAATCCAAGGAAATCTGCCAGGAAAGGAGAATTAATCATCAGTGGTTAAAATAACCTAGTGGAAATTTTGCTGTGGTCCTAATGAGCTCTGAGTAAGGTTCAGAGTAATTACTTCATGAAAACTCTGATTGGAGCAGTAAGGAAGCATCTCTAGAAACTCTGCTCCTGCTTTTCTTTCTGCTGGTGTGTGGGCATTGTCTGAGTACTCATGGCTGTGAATGTGTAGAAGGTGATACTAGGGTTTACTGAGCTTCTTTAGCACAAGGGCAGAAAAAGCACACATGGCTCACCTCAAGGGAAAAAGCCATTAGCCAACCTAGATATATGAGGTCATAACAGTGTCTGCAGTCAAATACAGTCATTTCAGAACATTCATGTTTATCTGTAGATCAATTTTTCAGCGTTGATGCTAAAGGTGTGGAATATAAGCAACGATTAAATGGATCAGGGCTTTTTTGCCTGGAAAAAATGACTGTCTGAGAAAAGAGGAGCTGATGAAGTTTATTAAAATATGATTGCCACAGAGGTGAAGGGAGATTGGACTTGTTCCCAGTCTCTTCCAGTGAGATAAGTGGAAGAAATCAAATTAAACTAGAATATGCTGGGTACAGGCAAAGATCCTTCAGGAAAATGGCAGTTAAGTTATAGGACTCCTTGCATGTAGGCGTTCTGAATTTCTGGTACCTGCATGGGCTTCAAAGCAACTGTTGAGATCCCCCCAAATAAAAATTCATTATGGGTGCTAAATGCATCTGCTCTATACTTGTGCATTCATCACTGTCCCTGTTGGACATGTGGTATTGGCTTGCATGAAGCTTTGGTCGGGCCTGGTATGTTCTTAGCCCAATGGTACTATTTACTAGTGGTAAAGCCGGACACCAATGCTCAAACTCAAGTCCTCAAAGTGCCTTCTGTTAAAGGTCTATGAGGTTTTTGTGTGTAGTTTCTGATGATGGTTGGCAGGAGCAGTGCTTGCTCACTGGACAGAGTGAAAGGCAAGGAGAGGCTGGCCACGGCTGTTGCCAGTGTGCATTATGTTAGGCTCTTGTGCATCTCTTCTGCATGTTGCCTCTTGGGATTTCTGTTGCGGTTGCCATCCTGGCTTGCAGGTGATGTTGTAGCTCCAGATTTGTGCAGATGTTTTAATCACGGCTAGTGCATTACTGAGCAGCTGGATTTGTAATGCTTTGGAGGGGACTATTTTTATTGAAAGACATGAGCTGCTAATCTTGAATTATTTGAATGCCAGCCAGTAGTGCCTGTCAATCTCTGGGGAGCCTTGTGAAGAGGAGGTATTCAAATGAAAACCACCAAAAGGGTAGAGGCAGCAGGCTTCCTAGAAATGTGCAAGAGGAATGTTGGAGACTTTTCTTGTATTCATCTGTTCTGCTAGTTAGGTTTTGCACATGGCAGTAATGTCTGTCCTTGCAGCAGTAAGAGGTATGTAGCCATGTGGTTCACAGTAGCAATGATCTTGTCACCCTCTGTGTGCTGCGAAGAGACTGCGAGGATGATGGATGTTCCTCCAACCCACAGTTTCAGTGGCTTTTCTTTGTCTCCTGAAGCTACAGACATCTACAGCTGGGGATGGGGTGGAGGGGATGCCAAGGGGGCAGCTAAGCAGTGCCAAAGTGGATTTTTTTCTGTTTCTGTCTTGATCCCAGTCCCAAATACATTTATGTGGTAATTCTGCTGTTTGGATGTTTTAGCATAAAGTTGTCACCGTATTTCTAGTGCAATTTAAAAACTGAAATGAGTGTTAAGAATCTGACCTTGCGCAGTTGCCTTTAATACAATTCTGTGGCAGGCCTGATGGAATCGAGAGGAGGTAATTAAAATATTTCAGGGGTACAAGTTAGGCTTGGGCTTTTTCATCCCTTCTGTCTGCAGCGTTCTTGTAACTGGCCAAAAATTGCTAAATCTTCCCAGTCTGTTTTTCAGTCATTAGTCTGTACTTACTTTTCTTCTCTTCTGCGCTTCCTGCTGGCCTTCAGATCTGTCATGGAATTAATTGGTGAGGAAAAAAGAAGAGGGAAAGAAATAAATTTGTCCACTGCACGTTGCAGAAGTTTGCTGGCAGTGCTATCTCAGGTAAAGAACAGAAATGTAACACATAGCCTTTCTACCGTGAGATATGAGGCATCTGCTCCATGTTTCTTGCTTCAAGATAGGGTGTGCAGGTTTTGTCTGGAAAATAAGGTATACAGCCAACACTGGAAATGTTGGCTACTGTAGCACTGGGTAGGAGAGGAGAGATTACAGTTAAACAAGGAAATAGGGCAAGAATGTAGTAGACAATAGAAATTCTGAGTCTGGAAATGCTGGCCTGAGTGGCTGGGAAGCAACTGCTTGGAGGCTAGGTGGAAGGCAGAGGCAGCGATCAGTTTGAAAGGGCAGGGACTGATTGGATTAACTAGCATGGCATTGAAAGGCAAAATTGATACACTACCTGAAAGAAAATAAGGTGGGGCAAACCTTTTTTTCTTCCTCCTTGTTGTTTAGTCTCACCCAGAATCAGGCACTGGTGGGGGTTCCTTAGAAGAGGCTTGAACCTTTCTTCCTGCCCCTTTGTCCCAGCAAAGGATGCATCTGGTTAACATCCCAGTGTGGGCCTTCCTGGAGCTTTGCTTTCCTGGGTTTGGGCATGTGATCATGGGCCAGAGCAACTCGTTCAGCACTTCAGAGAGAGCCAAGCTTAGAGAGCTGGATTGTCCCCTAGCAAACCTTGACCTAAGGAAGAGAAGTCTCCTGCTGTGTCCACCCTTCTTCCCTTGCCCTGCCATGGTGTGCCATACCAGTCGTGCAAGCTGCTGTGATGATAGATTTCCACCCCACAGCATGTGGTGGGAGTTTTGCAGCAGTTCAGGTCTGGTTAAATGCTCTGACCAGTTTGTCGGGGTGATAGTGTCTTGCTCAGTCTCTCTATCACAAAGCTGTAGGCAGGAAATGCCCTTTAGTTTCACTCGGTCTGTACTCCTGCTCTTGGCTAGCTTAATTAATCACAGACTCCCAGCATTACACGGGGTTACGTAGGACTGGATTTCAGCCCGTCCGACAGGAGGCTGCCCAAGCTAGCTAACAGAGTGGTGGTCCCCATGGTGAATCCAGTAAATGCACCTCTCATACTTGGTCTCTGCACACTGCAAAGTGTTGGATTGTATGGTCTTCTGCCCAAGCCTCCCTTCTCACCTCACACCTGTTCCTGAAGCAGATTAGAGCTTTTAGTCCTCTCCTGTTTCTCTTCCCATTCTGTTTTCTTCTGTTCATTGGCTTATCCCAAAATTCAAGCTATGTCTGCTTATTCCTTGTAAAATTCCCACGTGTACATCTGAAGGGAAGTTTCTGTCATGCTTGCATCTTTAATTTAGTAGCCACATACTCCTCTCTGGGTATGTGCTCTGGGCCAAACTGGGCAGCAGAGTGGCTGATTTTATGTGTATCCTACACTCTTGCATATGCCTGGGACCGGTTATGAATTTGCTATTTGCAAACAAACAACATGTAACTTGTAAGACCATGTCAGTCAGGCCATAGAGGTAGGCCTGTGTGTGTCACCAAATATTACACATAGAATCATAGAATGCGTTGGGTTGGAAGGGACCTTTAAAGGTCATCTAGTCCAAGCCCCCTGCAGTAAGCAGGCACATCTTCAACTAGATCAGGTTGCTCAGAGCCTCATCGAGCCTGGCCTTGAATGTCTCCAGGGATGGGGCCTCCACCACCTCTCTGGGCAGCCTGTTCCAGTGTCTCACCACCCTCATTGTAAAGAACTTCTTCCTAATGTCTGATCTAAACCTACCCTGCTCCAGTTTTAACACCATTGCCCCTCGTCCTATCACTACATGCCCTTGCAAACAGTCCCTCCCCAGCTTTCTTGTAGGCCCCCTTTAGGTACTGGGAGGCTGCTATAAGGTCTCCCCGGAGCCTTCTCTTCTCCAGGCTGAACAACCACAATTCTCTCAGCCTGTCTTCATAGGAGAGGTGCTCCAGCCCTTTGATCATCCTTGTGGCCCTCCTCTGGACCCGCTCCAACAGGTCCATGTTCTGCTCGTACTGATGGCTCCAGAGCTGGACACAGTACTCCAGGTGGGGTCTCACCAGAGCAGAGTAGAGGGGGAGAATCACCTCTCTGGATCTGCTGGCCACGGTTCTTTTGATGCAGCCCAGGATGCAATTGGCCTTCCGGGCTGCAAGCGCACATTGTTGGCTCATGTCCAGCTTTTCATCCACCAGTACCCCCAAGTCCTTTTCCGCAGGGCTGCTCTCTATCCCTTCATCCCCCAGCCTGTATTGATAGTGAGGATTGTCCTGACCCAGGTGTAGGACCTTGCACTTGGCCTTGTTGAACCTCATGAGGTTCGCATGGGCCCACCTCTCTAGCTTGTCCAGGTCCCTCTGGATGACATCCTGTCCCTCTGGCACATCAACCGCACCACTCAGCTTGGTGTCATCATCAAACTTGCTGAGGGTGCACTTGATCCCACTGTCTAAATCATTGATGAAGATGTTGAACAGCTCTGATCCCAGTATAGATCCCTGAAGGTCACCACTTGTCATATCTGCTGTATTTTTCTTCTTGCATCATCAACATTTAATTTCCTGCTTTTCACAGAATCACAGAATTCACTTTCCTGAGGTCCTTGTGGGGGAAAGTTTTTTGTCCAGAGAACGTCAGCAAGAGATGAGGAGGTTGGACCTCCTGTTAGAGTGCTGAGGTATTAATGGGCCAGAAGGAAGGAGGTATAGCAGCTGGTGCTGGGATCCCATGTAATTATGAAACCTTTGCATGCGAGATACTCAGCTAGCATGCAGTAGGGCTGCATCAAGTGTGCCTTGGCTCGCGCAGGAGGGCATCTCTCTCTCTCTGCTTTTTTCTCATCAGCTGCCCTCCAAAAGCCAGTGCCGGCACTTTCTTCCTTGTTGTCTGTATCTGGAAGCTACTGCATCCTTGGCATGCTTGCACAGCCTCTTACTATCAGCTTCCTGGCACAGCCTTGAGCTGATAGTCTTGGTGGCCTGATCTCTTACCAAAATGTCCCTTCTGGGTATTGAGACGGAGGTGTGACTGATTCTGTGATTCGGTGTTGACATCCCAGTACCCCTAGAGAATGAGTAGGAAAGCAAGAAAGTCCTATATGAAGATGGTAGAAAGCTCATTCCTGGAACACTTATGGGACTGTAGGAGGAGAAGAGAGGCACTTGTGCCATGAGAGACTAAACTATTCAGCTGCTTACTCAAGTAATCTGTGGGGAAGAAGAGAGAGAGGAGATGCTGTAGCAGTGTTTGTCATAGCTTTTCAACAGACAGATGTAGGAGATGTGGTCAGGGTTCACCCCAAAAGCTCTTTATTCAGAGCATACATTCAGGTCTCCCTGTTAGGAGTTCTCTGCCAGCTGTTCCCTCGCCCCTTACCTTCTCCTGTCTAACAACATGGCTCTTCTGGAGTCAAACGTGAGGAAATGTCTGAGTCTGGCTGGGAAATCAAGACGTGGTGTCATGCCAGGTCTTACTTCTGGTCGCCTGCCTTCTCCCATGCCACATGTTGCCTTATTTCCCAGTGGAGCTGCAGCAGTTGCCTTTTGGCTGTTTATTCTTCTAATTAGGTACTCAGGAAGAGGCAGAACCCAGCTGAGAAATCTGTAGCTAGAAACATTAAAGGAGAAGGTGAAATTGTGAAGGAAGGAAGATTTTTCAGGCTGTTGATGAGCCCGTATTAAAGCAGGTCAAAAACTGCTGGTTTGATGTTGACCCCTGAGCTTTTTCTGAAGCCACTTCTGTGTTGTACTTCCCGGCTGCTGTCAGGGTGGAAATTAGTCCAGGGATGTTTGATCAGGAGGCTTGTTTCTTCCCCTCCTTGTCTGATTGTGAGAAGTCTGCATTTCTGTAGTTCCTGTGGGTGGGGGAGCTGTGCCTGCAAGGTGAGGGTGGGGTGGGTCAGCCTTGCCTCTGAAGAGCGGGATGGGTCACCTGCCCTCAGTGATGCAGAGGATAGACATGGGGATCTCAGCCCCATTGCAGCACCATTATGCTTTTTAATCGCTTGGTTTGAACAAATCTAGAAGAACCTTGAAATCAGGATGTTTCTCAGGATCCAGCTTGGCCTTGCTGCTTCTTTTGTCCCCAGGTATCAACAGGACTTTCACACCTGGGCTCCTGGCAACATGCAGAGGGCAGAGGAAGGGGCTGCACTCTACCTTAAAACAGGTTTATCTCGTGTCGTGGCAGTTCAGCTAATCTATTTAGAGTAATTTAGGCACAAGGCAGTAGTATTCCCAGATTGTGGTCCTTCATCCCTTTGTTATGTTTTTTAGCCTGAGTTTAGTAGATCATTGAGCGTTTTCTGGTCTGGGCTCTGTAAAGGAAACTTTAAAACAAAAAAATCACTGCTAATCAAACTCTGAAATTGTGCTTAATTTCCAGTAATTCCACTGATGGAATTAACAAGTTAGATCTTTAGGCCAGAGGCACGAAGCAATGATTTTCAGGTTTCTTTTGTTTCTCAGGGCTTGGCCAGTGCTGAACCTTCTACTGTGACAGGATCTTCCCCATCTTCCCACATAGCTTGGCATATGAGCGGGTGTACTGGGTCAGAACAAAAGGATAGACAAGTTGGGCAATCCCATCTTTTGACAGCAACCATCAGGGAAAAGCTGGGGAATATAATAGTTCTTTCCTCAAAATGCGTAGCTGGGCACTTGAAACTTCCAGTGCCTAATAACTATTATGAAAACAAATCAGTGAGCTGAAGAAGTAGAAGGCTGCAGATACAGCCAGTGCTAAATCCTTTGAGCACCCCTGTTCCTCCAGCCCTGAGAGGTTCTTCAGACGTTACCCCTGTCCTTGCTTGTGAGCGCCCATCCGGGGGACTTGGAGTGCTCGTGTACTCCAAGAACAGCCAAGAGGAAGTTGAAAGCTTATGGGTAGGGATTGGAGACCAAGGCAAAAAGGGGAACCTTGTGGTTGGCATCTACTGCAGGCCGCCTGATCAAGGGGAACCTACTGATGAAGCCTTCTTCCTCCAGCAACAGGAGGCATTGCGCTCGAAGGCTCTCATCCTGCTGGGGGATTTCAACCACACTGACATCTGCTGGAAAAGTAACACAGCGAGCTTTAGACAAGCCAGGAGGTTCCTGGAGTGCCTTCATGATAACTTCCTAACACAGGAAATAGACAGCCCTACCCGAGGTGATGCCATACTGGACCTCATAGTCACCAATGCGAGTGAGCTCATCGGGGATGTCAAGATTGGAGGCAGCCTGGACTGCAGTTACCAAGCACTGGTGGAGTTCACAGTCCTGAGGGATACGTGCCAGATGAGGAGCCTAGTTAGGACCCTGAATTTTAAGAGAGCAAACCTCTGGCTCTTCAAGGAGTTAGTCAATAGGACCCCCTGGAAAATGGTCCTCAGGGCAGAACAGAGCTGGCAGATCTTCAAGGACGCTTTCCATAGAGCACAAGAGCTCTTGATCCCCAGGTGTAAGAAATCAAGCAAGAAAGGGAAGAGACCAGCATGGCTGAGTTGGGACCTGCTGGTCAAACTAAAAGGCAAGAAGGAACTGCACAGGCAGTTCAAGCAGGATCAGGTGTCCTGGAAAGAGTATAGGGATGCTGCCCGGTTATGTAGGGATGAGGTCAGGAAGGCCAAGGCGTAGCTGGAGCTGAACTTGGCAAGGGATGCTAAGAATAACAAGAAGGGCTTCTACTGGTATGTCAACCAGAAAAGGAAGGTCAAAGAAAGCATGCCCTCCCTGATGACTGAGAATGGCAAACTGGTAACAACAGACGAGGAGAAGGATGAGGTTCTGAACAATTCTTTTGCCTCAGTCTTTACTGCCAGCCTCTCTCCTCACACCTCTTGAGTTGAAGGACTGCAAGAAGGGGACCTGCGGGACAAAGTCCCTCCCACTGCAAGTGAAGGCAAGGTTCGTGACCACCTGAGGAACCTGAATATACACAAGTCTATGGGACCTGATGAGATGCACCCAGAGTCCTGAGGGAAATGGCTGATGTAGTTGCCAAGCCACTCTCCATGATCTTTGAAAAGTCATGGCAGTCAGGTGAAGTCCCTGGTGACTGGAAAAAGGGAAAACATCGCACCCATTCCTAAAAAAGGTACAAAGGAGGACCCTGGGAACTACTGCCCTGTCAGCTTCACCTCTGTACCTGGGAAGGTCATGGGACAGATCCTCCTAGAAGCTATGCTAAGGCATATGGAAGACATGGAGGTGATTCGAGAGAGCCAGCATAGCTTCACCAGGGGCAAGTCCTGCCTGACCAACCTGGTGGCTTTCTACAATGGGATGACTGCATCAGTGGACAAGGGGAGAGCTACGGATATCATCTATCTGGACTTCTGCAAGGCCTTTGACACAGTCCTCCACAACATCCTCCTCTCTAAGTTGGAGAGATACAGATTTGATGGATGAACTGTTTGGTGGATAAGGAACCGGCTGGATGGTCGCATGCAGAGGGTGGTGGTCAATGGCTCGATGTCCAGATGGAGAGGGGTGACAAGTGGTGTCCCTCAGGGATCCGTACTGGGACCAGTGCTGTTCAACATCTTCATCAACGACATAGACAGTGGGATTAAGTGCACCCTCAGCAAGTTTGATGATGACACCAAGCTGAGTGGTGCGGTTAATGTGCCAGAGGGACAGGATGTCATCCAGAGGGACCTGGACGAGCTAGAGAGGTGGGCCCATGCGAACCTCATGAGGTTCAACAAGGCCAAGTGCAAGGTCCTACACCTGGGTCAGGACAATCCTCACTATCAATACAGGCTGGGGGATGAAGGGATAGAGAGCAGCCCTGCGGAAAAGGACTTGGGGGTACTGGTGGATGAAAAGCTGGACATGAGCCAACAATGTGCGCTTGCAGCCCGGAAGGCCAATTGCATCCTGGGCTGCATCAAAAGAACCGTGGCCAGCAGATCCAGAGAGGTGATTCTCCCCCTCTACTCTGCTCTGGTGAGACCCCACCTGGAGTACTGTGTCCAGCTCTGGAGCCATCAGTACGAGCAGAACATGGACCTGTTGGAGCGGGTCCAGAGGAGGGCCACAAGGATGATCAAAGGGCTGGAGCACCTCTCCTATGAAGACAGGCTGAGAGAATTGTGGTTGTTCAGCCTGGAGAAGAGAAGGCTCCGGGGAGACCTTATAGCAGCCTCCCAGTACCTAAAGGGGGCCTACAAGAAAGCTGGGGAGGGACTGTTTGCAAGGGCATGTAGTGATAGGACGAGGGGCAATGGTGTTAAAACTGGAGCAGGGTAGGTTTAGATCAGACATTAGGAAGAAGTTCTTTACAATGAGGGTGGTGAGACACTGGAACAGGCTGCCCAGAGAGGTGGTGGAGGCCCCATCCCTGGAGACATTCAAGGCCAGGCTCGATGAGGCTCTGAGCAACCTGATCTAGTTGAAGATGTGCCTGCTTACTGCAGGGGGCTTGGACTAGATGACCTTTAAAGGTCCCTTCCAACCCAACGCATTCTATGATTCTGTGTCAGGTTGGAAGAAAGACAACAGTTGGCTTAGAGATATGTTAGTACTGATAAATTTTAGCTTTTATCTGAAATAGATTATGGGTGCTTTAGATCTCGAGACTGAAGTCCGAAAGATGAGTCCAGCTGTCTCAAACAACTTGTTGATGCTGAAGATGAGGAGGCCTGCTGCTTCTTCCACCTGCTCTTAGCCATGTGTCTTCCTGGCTTGATGCTGACTTGATTTGGTTCAGTTTGCTAAACTAGCAGAAAACTAATCTGGGTGGAAGTGAGTTAGGTTTTTCTGCTGGAGGTGTACACCAGAGCTGGGGTAGGAGCGCGTGGGGGAGGCATGGTGGAAGGTTGCTGCTGTTGCAGCAACAAGCTCTTGGGTAAGCTAAGCTTAAGCTAAGCTCTCGTTTGCCTGCACCCTGAGCTGCTCTCCACTGGAGTCTGCCTGCTGTTGTCTCTGTGCCAAGTTTCCAAATGTCATGTGTTGATAATGCCACTGGTATTGATACTGCTGCATATTGCATGTCGATCTTTCCAGAGGAAACAGCCTTGTCTCTGTGTCATTAACAGAGAAGTCGATTACAATTGATTTTTTTTCTCTAGTTCCATTAGAGATGAGCAATCCAATATTGCATTCAGTATTCCCTGGAGCAGGTCAGCACCTTCCAGATCTCTTCCCTGCTGCCCAAACCACCCCCAAACATCCTGCCAGCATCACAGCAGAGTTTGAGGAGTGTGTCTGCACAGGCAGTCCCCTCTTCATAGACTGGGACCCAGGCAGAAAGCCATGCTGGAGACTTAAATTAGCTCTCCTCCATTTGTATTAGAAGAAACTTATTCTGATATTTAACATGAATACAAGGCTCTTGTGCAGAAGCAGCTGCTCTCAGTGTGCTGATAGGTATTTGCTGATGGATGGAAGCAATCCCTTTAACAGTAGGTGGGGTGTTGGCATATAGAGACCTTGGCATCCTGGAAATGTTGCCTGTACGGGCATGTAGTGGAAGAGGCAGCTAGTGTGCCAAGGAAGCAGATTTAATGAAAAGAGAGTTTATTAAATTAAGTCAAGGCTCCTTCTCTGATGCATAGTTTAGCAAAGGCTGAGGACTGCATACCTTAGGTGTGGCTGGCTATACTTCAGGCTTTTCATCTGTTGCCTGACATGTTTTTCTGGAATATGTATTTCAGTGGAATTCCAGCTTGTTTATAGATGTTGAAGCAGTATTTCTACTTAATGGGAGGTCTTTTGAGGGGGGAAGGCGGAACAGTAACATTTCAGCTTCCTTGTCACACCTCTACCACTGTGCTCTGAACTTTATGGCAGACAGAGCCTGAGGCTATAGAGCTCCCTGGATCATGGTGGCAAGAGGATCCTTCCTATTGTTCGAGCATCCTCTCTGCTTCCTGAGCCTGCAGCCTTGCTGAAAAGGCATCTTGAGATAGCTACGTGCCATGACAGTGTTAAAGGAATGCATTCAGTCAGGGCCATGCAGCAAATCCCTTTCCTGAGGGCTAGATTGCAACTGGCTCATGAGCTCTCACAACTGGAAGACAACTTCAGATGCTAATGTAGCAAATCTCTGAAGGAGAGGCAGGGAAGATGTTAGCTGGAGAATACTTGTGTGGATCTTCAAGAGTTTTCCTAAGACTTCTCCCAGTTTCACATATGTACTTCCTTTATGTCCTTGTGTTTCTGGACACTTGTGAAGCAGGGAGGGCTTCAGGAATAAATTTTAGGCAGTCTTCTCCTAGTTTGGGCAAGTTCAAGTCCATGTTGCCATTGGATTAGTGTCTACCACAGGGAATGGTGGGATGCAGAGATGAGGCTTGGATGTTATTTGTGGGTCAGCTGTCCTGTTTAAAAAGTAATAGATTCAGATTTTTCTGCAAAGCACAGATTGGCATGAGCACAGTTATTTCTGAAAGGGAAAATGCTGGGGTGAAGTACTTGATGCCCCTCTATCAAACTAGAGACTGAGGGAGTAATGGTGGGGGGAATCCTCTCCTCTCCCAGCTCTTCTGCTGTGCCTCTGAATGCCTGTTCCTTCTCCACTGATGAAAGGAGATGATAAAACTTGCCTGATGGGTGACTCATGTGCCCCGTGGAGAAGAGAAGGCTCAGTGAATAGCCTCTTCTCTGGAAACAGAAATGGTCCTCCTGCCTTCCTGAAAGCATCTCTTCTCCCTGTCTGCCCAGGTGGACTTTCTGTGTGCTTCAGTTTTGCCATGGCATCAATGACCTAGCAGCCCTGCACCTGTCTGTTGGAAGACAAACCTCACTGTACTCACTCTTAATGGTGTCTTGTGGATGTCCATCTTGCCTTAATGCCCTTGGTTTTGCCCCTTCCCTGGCTGTTCCTGCTTTCCCTTTCTTTTCTCTTCTGTGCAAGAGCTTCATCCTTATCTTCCTGTCACTTGAACTTATAATTTCAGCCAGTTTTGACATTCTTCTCTTGACCTTCATGGCTCAATTCTTCCTCCTTCCCTGTGAAGACATCTGTGATGTGATCTGTTCACTCAGCACAGGTTGCTGAAACTCCTGTACGAGTCCCACTTATTGCTGTTCTTGTGATGGTTTTAGTTTTACCCTGAAGTTATGTATCTGCATTGTCTACTCAATTCAGTTTCTGGCTGACATTGTTGTGTTGCCTGGAAATATAATTAAGTATTGATCACAGTGCACTCAGCAGTCAAATTAGTTATATATTAATTATATGTAATAGTATGTCATTCCAGTAATGTTTGTTACCTACCAGTTTAAGTGGCATTGTGTGTGTGTATCGAGAGGAAGGGTGTAGAAAGACCTTGGAGTGACATGCTGTGTTTGCTTTCATTTTTGCCTTTCAATACTTGCAAGTCCCTTGGGCAGTGGTGGTCTGGGCATTGCAATTTTGCTGGTACTGTTGTTTCTTTCCTGTTCATTATTCTCCACTGGTCATAAATTTCCGGGAGAAGCCCTATGTCACCTCAGTGATTACTACTAAATCCTCTTGTCTGTTAGAAGCCAGGCTGGAGTACTTCCAGTTAACATCTTGCCTTCGAGGGGCTTCCTGGAAATGCCAGTATCTCCCTTACTCAGACAGTGTCTGTCAGTGGTTGACCTGATACAGGGGATGAGTAGCTGCTTGCTGGAAGGTGCCTTCCTCTGCCAGGTCTCCACATCACAGACAGTGCAAATAAATGCAACTTGTCCTCTTTGCTCCCTAGTGGTCTCCATTGTTCTGACTCCTGCGCCTGCTTTAGACCTCCAGAGAGCCTACAGAGAGCCGTTGTAAATACATGGCCTAAGAAGCACAGTATGGGAAAAAATGTTTCTCTTCTGTGAAGACTTGCTACCAGTTCACATTAGATTGTGTCCATCAATAATCTTTGAAAACCTCTGGTCAGAGGTGGCCCTTAAAATGAGCTGTGGGCTTAACCTGAAGCTGTGTACCTGCTGGCTTGCTGTCTTCCCCAGTGCTACAACTAGCATAAAAATATCACGTAGCCTGACCTCAATGAATGTGGTGGGAGATAGAGAGATTTCTCCTTTGTGTACCTCCTGCTTAGTTACTGTGTATCTGTGATGAGCTAAACCCCATTTTAAGGTGTTTGGGGATTTATATATGGGGCTAGACAATTTTGTGTCTGTTCAAATTAGCACAGTTGCACCTTGCACTTTGCCTTGTTGAACTTCTTGAAGTTCACACGGGCCCACTTCTCCAGCCTGTCAAGGTCCTTCTGGATGGCATTCCTTCTCTCAAGTGAATCAACTGCTCCACTCCACTTGTTATCATCCACAAACTTGCTGAGGGTACACGCAGTCCCACTATGTCATTAATAAAGGTATTGAACAGTACTGGTCCAAATAGGAACCCCGGAGGGATGCCACTTGTTACTGATCTGGATTTGGACACTAAGTACCCAGTCTCAGCCAAGCTAGAAAGTCTGAACAAACCTGCAAGAAGTATTGTCAAATATGCAAGTCAAATTGTCCTAAAATAGAGTACATGGACTGTAGAGTTGAAGAGCATGGTACTTGTGGTACATCCTGCTCTGTATGGAGTAGACGGAGCTGTGGTTTGACTTGTGGGACATGAATGTTGGGAGAACATTTAGATTCAAAGATTGGAACTAGCCATAAATGAGCTGCTTGGGGAAAGGTGAGAGGGTCTATCACTAGAAATAACATTTATAAAATGGTTTGTTACATAATACCTTTCCCCTTTCGGACAAATGCTGTTGCTGACTTGGATGATGAGTGAGGTTTGCCTACATAATGCTGTCTCTGTTTTTGTACATGTTTTCCAGTTACATCCTGCACTCTTTGTAAAGCACAGAACTTTTTAATTTTTTTTTACCCTAGTACTGTAGATACAACAACCTCTCTTGATGTTTTAAGGCATCTGATAGAGTGTTCCTGCAGGATGTCTGGTTACTGTAGTCTCAGGGCTATTTTTTCTTTATAGAGTGGTTCCTAATTTGCATTTTCTAATGACAAACTGCTTAAAAATCTGTTTGTATCCCTGAATTGTTTGTGATGGGAAGCCAAAGAAAATTGGGAAAAAACTTTGAAGTATCGTCTATCCCCCCTGTTGCGGGGAATGATGAGGGGGTAAATAGGAGGAGCCAGCAGATCAATGCCTGGCTTCGAGCTTGGTGCTGCCGGCAGGACTTTGGGTTCTTTGATCATGGCCTGATCTACAAAACGCCTGGCCTGCTGGTAACAGGCAGGAATACCTTGACCTCCAGGGGAAAAAGGGTTCTAGGACAAGAGTTAACAGGACTCATTGAGAGGGCTTTAAACTAGATTTGAAGGGGGGTGGGGATGGTACTGGGCTTGCTGGTGAGCTGCCAGGGCGTAGTTGCTCAGCGCTCGTGGGCCAGTGTGCCAGTATTTCTGAAAGCCAGAAGGCACACCACATCTCAAGGGTGAAAACTACACACACAACTCCCTCTCTGAAATGCTTATACACCAATGCACGCAGCATGGGGAATAAGCAGGAAGAGCTGGAGGTCTGTGTGCGGTTGCGGGGTCACGATCTCATTGCAATTACTGAGACGTAGTGGGACAACTCGCATGATTGGAATGCTGTCATGGATGGCTATGTCCTTTTCAGGAAAGAGACCAGCAAGGCGTGGTGGTGGAATTGCACTCTATGTGAGAGAGCATTTGGAATGCATTGAGCTCTCACTAGGGGCGGATGAAGAGCCGGTCGAGAGCTTTTGGGTGAGGATTAAGGGACAGGAAAATATGAGGGACACTGTTGTAGGTGTTTATTACAGGCCACCTGATCAGGATGGGGAAACTGATGAGGCTTTTTACAGACAACTGAAGGTAGCCTCGCAATCACAGGCCCTGGTTCTCATGGGGGACTTCAATCACCCTGATATCTGCTGGGAAGACCACACAGCCAGGCATGGGCAGTCCAGGAGGCTCCTCCGGTGCATTGATGACAACTTTTTGACACAGGTGGTACAGGAGCCAACAAGGAGAGGAGCACTTCTAGACCTGGTACTGACAAACACAGAGGGACTGGTGGAGGACATTAAGGTTGGGGGCACCCTAGGTTGTAGTGATCATGAAATGATTGAGTTCAGGATCATGGGCACTATCCACAAAACAACAAGAAGTAAAATTACAACCTTGGATTTCAGGAGGGCTAACTTTGGCCTCTTCAAGAAACCACTTGGAGAGATCCCGTGGGCTAGGGCTATGGAAGGCAAAGGGGCTCAAGAAAGCTGGTTGATATTCAAAGACCACTTCCTCCAAGCTCAGGATCGGTGCATCCCTAAGAGAAAGAAATCGGCCAAGGGATGCAGGAGACCTGCATGGTTAAGCAGGGAGCTTCAGAAAAAGCTCAAGTGGAAGAAGGAAGTTTATAATAAGTGGAAGAAGGGACTGACCCCTTGGGAGGATTACAAGAATGCCACCAGAGCGTGCAGGGATGAAACAAGGAAAGCCAAGGCCGCCTTGGAATTAGACCTGGCTAGGGACGTCAAGCACAACAAAAAGAGCTTCTACAAGTATATTGGAAGCAAAAGGAAGACCAGAGAAGTTGTGGGCCCACTGTTGAATGAGACAGGAGTCATGGTGACGGAGGATGCGGAGAAGGCAGAGTTACTGAATGCCTTCTTTGCTTCGGTCTTTTCTGCTCGGCCCAGCCCTCAGGAGTCCCAGGCATTGAATAAAGTAACAGGAAAAGAAGAAGACTTCCCTTGGGTTGAGGAGGAGCGGGTGAGGGATCAATTAGATCATAAATGATCTATGATATTCACAAGTCCATGGGCCCTGATGGGATGCACCCGAGAGTGCTGAGGGAGCTGGCAGAAGTCATTGCTGGGCCGCTCTCCAACATCTTTGAAAAGTCCTGGAGAACAGGCGAGGTGCCTGGGGACTGGAGGAAAGCCAATGTCACTCCAGTCTTCAAAAAAGGCAAGAAGGAGGAGCCAGGGAACTACAGGCCGGTCAGCCTCACCTCCATCCCTGGAAAGATGATGGAACAGCTCGTTCTGGGCGTCATCTCAAGGCACGTGGAGGAAAAGAAAGCTATCAGAAGTACTCAGCATGGATTCACCAAGGGGAAATCATGTCTGACTAATCTGATAGCCTTCTACGATGGCATGACTGGATGGATAGATGAGGGGAGGGCGGTAGATGTGGTCTATCTTGACTTAAGCAAGGCGTTTGACACGGTCTCCTACAGCATCCTCACAGGGAAGCTTAGGAAGTGTGGGTTAGATGAATGGACAGTAAGGTGGATAGAAAACTGGTTGAAAGATAGAGCTCAGAGGGCTGTGATTACGGGCACAGAATCTAGTTGGAGACCAGTGACGAGTGGTGTTCCCCAGGGGTCAGTACTGGGTCCAGTCCTCTTCAATATATTCATCAATGACCTGGATGAGGGGATAGAGTGCACCCTTAGCAAGTTTGCTGATGACACAAAGCTGGGGGGCGTGGCTGACACACCGGAAGGCTGTGCTGCCATACAGAGAGACCTGGACAGGTTGGAGATCTGGGCAGAGAGAAACCTTATGAAATTCAATAAGGGCAAGTGTAGGGTGCTGCACCTGGGGAGGAATAACCCCATGCACCAGTACAGGTTGGGGGCTGACCTGCTGGAGAGCAGCTCTGTGGAAGGAGACGTGGGAGTCCTGGTGGACAACAGGACGACCATGAGTCAGCAATGTGCCCTTGTGGCCAAGAAGGCCAATGGCATCCTGGGGTGCATCAAGAAGAGTGTGGCCAGCGGGTCAAGGGAGGTCATCCTCCCCCTCTGCTCTGCCCTGGTGAGGCCACACCTGGAGTACTGTGTCTGGTTCTGGGCTCCCCGGTTCCAGAAGGACAGGGAACTGCTGGAAAGGGTGCAGCAGAGGGCTACCAAGATGATTAGAGGACTGGAACACCTCTCTTATGAGGAAAGGCTGAGGGATTTGGGTCTCTTCAGTCTGGAAAAAAGACGGCTGAGGGGGGATCTTATCAACACTTATAAATACTTAAAGGGTGGGTGTCAGGAGGATGGGACCAGGCTCTTTTCAGTAGTGCCCGGGGACAGGACAAGAGGTAATGGGCACAAACTTGAGCATAAGAAGTTCCACCTAAACAAGAGGAGGAACCTCTTTACTTTGAGGGTGGCAGAGCACTGGGACAGGCTGCCCAGAGAGGTGGTGGAGTCTCCATCTCTGGAGACATTCAAAACCCGCCTGGACATGTTCCTGTGTAACCTGCTCTAGGTGACCCTGCTCTGGTAGGGGGGTTGGACTAGATGATCTCCAGAGGTCCCTTCCAACCCTATGGTTCTATGGTTCTATATGTTTTTTTGCAGTGTTGTGTTTTTTCAAAATAAAGTAAAAAGCATTAAAACAACAGGATTTTGATAGAGATGGTTTTGTAATCTCTATTAACGTATCCTTGAATTCTGAAGTACTTTGAATTTGGAATTCACAGGCTGTCCTGGGATGGAGGAAGCACTGGCCACCAATCATTACTGTTTTAGCAACAATCACAGCAAGGTGTGGTGTGCTTCTGCAGCGAAAGGATAGCGCTCAGAGGCCAGCCGAAGGGCAGTCTGCTTTACAGAAAACTCTACAGATTAGCTGCAAACTCACATGGCCCAGGGATGCCATGTCAGACACTGCTACTTTGTGCTGTGTTTCCATGCAAAGCTTGTTCTGACAGCCTGCGTTTACTGTGCACTTCTCCAGGAAGGAGAAGAGACAGAGCAGTGGCCTATGCGGGGATCTTAAGCTGCGCTTTACTGGAGAAACATCTCTTTCTTCAACTTCATGTGTATTTGCATTAAAATAGATGCAAAGGGAGGGTTGAAGAGGCAGCACTGTCTTCAGTTTTAGATAATATTTAGCTGTGCAACTGTTTTATTAGTGTGTCTTCCTTCCTCAACTCTTACTGTCAGGTAAAGTGTATGCTGCCTTCACTCAGCAGTTCCAGAAGGGTTGAATCCTGGGATTCCTCCTGCCTCTTTTCCTCCATCTCCATCCAAGGAAAGGTACAGCTGCAGCTCTTCTTATTGGTTGCATCCCTGCCTTGTCTGTTGGTTAAAGCAGAAGTTCCTGCAGGGCGCTTGTTTCACCGAGTTGCATGGTGAATGCAGTCCTGTTGCCCGTCCTTCCCCATTTCAGTTGAAAGAAATAATTTCAGATGATACTGTCTGTCTGCCATCTCTCCCATGTCTTGTTTTTCCCAGTGGAGGGAGGGAAAATGGCTTTAGATGCTAAACTGGATCGAGGGAATGAGGAAAACTCAGTGCTTCTAACAGCAAACCAGCAAATCCATTAAAAGTATTATCTGGAGAGATGGGGGGGAGAAGGTGAGGCTCCGTACATAATACATTGTAATGTCTGCTGTAATCCCCAAGGAAGAGAAAACAATTCCACAACTCGTTCTAGGTATTGTCCTGCACATCCTTCCACGCGCAGCTGGTCTGCTGCCAGTGCTGCAGTGGCACCTGACAGTGACATATTTGCCTGTCTGCCTCGGAAGTCTTGCCCTGTGTGCTTTTTCCATTCTTCTAAGCATCTTTAAATACTTATCTTTTTCCCCTCTCTTCCCTACTGTTGTCTGCCCTTTCTCCTTCCCCCAGCACTCCATCAGGCCACTCCTTTGGCATTAAGGGAAATGCAGCATAAAATGAGGTTCTCTGATGTGTATTTTGAGGAAAAATACCTGTACTTGGTGAACATAGGGGTGTGTTCATAAATATGAATAAACATTTGTTATGTCTAAATCTCTCGTGCATGACTTGCGGGAGCTACAAAATTGTCTGAGGTGTAGGGTGACTTCAACTGTATAAAACTGCTGAACAGTAAAATCAGTATTTTGGATAAAACAGAAGTCTTTTGTCTGCAGCCACATTAAAGGAGCTCTTCAGAAACTAAGAACTGAAGTGGAGAATTTCAGGTGGGAAGAAATCTGCCTGTTTTCAAATCCAGGGAAGAAGACTGAAGACTGGGTTTGCAGGGTCACCACTAAATCCATGCACTCAGAATGTAATAACAAGTAGAGCAGAGCTGGCTCCTCTAAGGAGCTCAAAGAGCACATATGAAGTGATAGGTAAGGATATACTTGTAAAAGAAATGCCAGGTACCAAAACTAATGCAAGAGGGGTTATAGGAACCAGTGGCTGGAAATGGAAAACTTCCCCAGAGAATGCCCATTTAATTGTCTACTAGCTAGTTCAAAGACAAGGAAATTAAGGTAAATTAATGTTTTCTTGCGTTTTGCATAAATTACAAGCACCAGGTAAAATCAAATACTGTAATGCTTTCAGATCTAGGTCTTTCACTATGTACTACTGCAGAAGGTATTGATTTTTCAAACTTTTCAAAGGACAATGTAGTCAAAGGTAATCTTATTAGCAGGAATGGAAAGGATATGTTAGGGAAAATCTCTTTAAAATACAAGCCTGCAAGGCGTTGTCAAAAAGCATAGGGATGTTTTGGTATTCTCCCTTAGCCCCAAGGAGGGAATTTACCCATTGGTAAGCATGAATTACTTTTGGTCTCAGAATAAATCTCATTCCAGATATTTGTTGCTGTTTAAGCCTTTATGGAATTGTATTCTGTTCTTCATGCTGCTCCCTATCAAAACTGCAATATCCACACAAATATCTCTTGTGCATTTATCTTATTTTTGTTTTTAAAATACAAATTTAATCCTCTATGGAAGGGGACTTGCTGACTGTCCAGACTGTGCTGTGCTGTGGACTCCCTGGAGTCTACTTCGGTGGTCCATCTTGGTGGTGTCAATGGTTTTGTACAAACCTTAAAACTACTTGCTGCAGGAGGTGAAGACAGCTCAGAAATACACCTCAGCGTGCTCCCTGTACCTTGTTTTCAGGTTGCAATGGCAAACCTATGAGTCATTGCCTTACAGATGCCTGCTTGAAGGAACTCGGTTGCCAAGGTGACTTTTCAAATACGGTTTTTGCAAGGGCAGGTCTTTTGTGACAAGGGAGATACAGATCTGTGCACTTTCCTCGCTGCACTTAAACTGAGGATGGGCTCAAAAGGGAGTGGTCTGTCTACATCATGCTGTCCAGCCAGGAAGAGGGGTTGTGTCCTGTGGGGGCAGCTGGGAAGCTCCCACTTTCTGTACTTCTAGTGCTCTTGCCTTATGGAAAACAAACTGGAAAGCAAAACCCTGCTACCCTGCATGATCAGTGTCTGCTGAGGCTGGAGTTAAGGGCTGATCTGCACTAAGCTCCTATGCTGTCCTGGTGGTACTGATCTTTTATGAAATCAGCAGCAGGAAACAGGAGGGATGAAAAATCTTCTGCAGTGCTTTCCCGTGCCGTGCCAGACAAATCTTTTGTTTTTAGGGCAAGTATCTTTCCCAAAGGATAGCCCCCCTATAGGGCTGTTGAAAGTAGGTGCACCTATGAAAGCTGTCTGAATTTTTTGTTTTGGATGTTGCACATAATCACAAAATTGTTAAGGTTGGAAGGAACCTCTCAATATGATTTAGTTCAGCCAGGTCGGCGTCTAGTCAGGTTTTGAATATCTCCATAGAGATTCTTTGGGCAACATGTTCCAGTGTTTGACTACCCTTACAGCTAAAAAACCACAAATTATCCCAAACCCAAGTGTTTCAATTCATGCCCATTGCCTCTTGTCTTGTCACTGGGCACCACTGGGAATAGTCTGGTATTCTCTCTCATCCTTCCTTCTCGAGTTTTGAACAACTTGACATTTCTTCCAATGCAACAGAAAAATAAAATTATGTTCCCTTCAGCAAGAAAGCCGTCACTTGCTCTCTGCAGAGATGGTTTCCAAAAAAAAAATCCCTAGATATCTGAGAGTTCAGGCCCTCAGCTCTCACTAGCATGCAGTCCCAAATGCCATGCTTAAAGTCAAACAAACCCAAAATTAAATAGCCACATCACTTTCCAGATTGTGTTGGGGGCACTTTCCTTGTGCAAGCATGACTGACACATGTAGTCTTACCTTCAACATGAAAAGACTACAGAGATGAGGAGGTCAGCCATAGGAAGCAGTAGTGAAGAATGCCCCAAGGTATAACACATGTAACCTCATCTGTGAGGCTGCTTCCAGTCCTAGCTTACACCATGGCTGAACCAGGCTATGAATGCATGGGTTACTGTGGAGTGCTTCATATCCCAAGCTTATGTGTTCCTTCCCAGAAGTAGTGTGAGTGCTGGATGAAAGGAAGAGAAGGAAGAGTGGCTTGCTAGGTTTCCACGGACAAAGGAAGGAATTGGCAGTGGACAGAGACACTGCAAATCCTGTTGGACCAGGTCTCGTTCCCAGCAGAAGCAGGGAAGCAGGTATAGTGGGTGTAGTCCTAAGGGGGGTTACATGCTGCTTACTTGCAAAACTTTTGCTAGGACTGGGTGCTGCAACTTCATGAAGTCTGACCCCTTTGGGAAGTGAGGGCTGCCCATGCTCCCAGGGGAGCCTTACTCCAGAGAGTCAGGTCTTGAGGGCTTCGCATAGCACTGTTGTCCCCTATATCTGAATTACAACAGAGGAAGCTGCTTTACCTGTACGGTAATGCTTAATGCCAATATACAAGCTCACCAGCTTTCTAATCTGAGAGCTGGCAGAGATGCACTTGTTCATGTTTCTGAAGGAATACTTTGAGCAGATCAGACTTGTTTTCCGTAGGTGAAGGAGGGAAATGCATGATGGCATTGCAGGTCCAGGCTCCCCTGGCGCTGCCTGAAGCAGCATTTGGCCTCAGTTCCACTGTCTTGCACTTCTTGGACACTTGACTCTTAGGCTTCTACATGGACAATGAAAGCAAAGAAAGCCTGGTTGGTTCTTCTCTCTGAGGTGGCTAGGGCGATGAAGCCACCCTCAGAAGCCAGCTGGTGGGGTTTCTTTGCTAGCAGTAGCAAGGCAGGACATTGGAGATGGTCAGGTTTCTTGGCTGATTGTGGAAAACCAAGGCTCTGCTGCAGACTTAGAACTCATTGGATCAGCTTGATTGCAAGCAGGCTTTGCCATTCATTCTGCCTCACATGCAGACAGCAAATTCTCATCTTCTGTGGATGTTCCCTATGTAGTTTGCTGTGATCAGAGATGGGTGTGCAGGAAGGACAAGATGGCTTGTCATGAAACCTGAAAGAGATCTCATGAACTGAGCTGTTGGCAGTTTCTCAAACATGCACTGAAATCCTAGCCCCTTGATTCTGTTCTCTTTGGACTCAGTGACCTTTTGTAAGGCTAGAAGCTGCAGCAACATTTGCTGAGAGCTGCTCGGCATAAAATTCACTGTGATCACCAGTATTTAAACTGTTTATGGGGCTGCACAGAAAGCAAATACGTGCCAGAGGAAGCAGAGAAAAAGCTTTTCTGGACATGCCATTCCTTGACAAATAAGAATATCTTATTTGCACTGTGGAACTTCACAATACTTTTGGAGAACTTCTTGCTTTTTTGTTGGAACAAATGTGAACACCTGTTGCATGTACGTGTGACAATTCATGGACATGAAAAGGGGCAGGGGGGATTGAAGTGTCCCTTCTTGAAAGCAAACTCATTCTCCCAAACCCGTTTCTGGAATGAAATCACACCTGATCTTACAAAGCCCCTGAGATGGCATGTATTTTCAAAGTATTACAGCTCAGGGAGTACTGAGAACTGGGTGGGTTTTTTTTTCAAGGTGACCTGTCTGGTTGGTGAGGAGGGTACAGAACTGGGGACGCTTTTTCTAGCAAATCACGTGGAGCTCCTGCATGGGTGCAGTAACATCCTTGGTAGTTGCACTTTTTGCCAAATACTGTTTTTCTCTGACCAGGGAAGCATTTAAAAAAGAAATGTCTTGTTCACTGCTTCCATGCTTACTGGAAGAACAGCAAGAGGGTACTTCCAAACCTGCTGCATACAGAGGTTGGTTTGGCTGTTGCTCACTGTAGTCATCCAAGACTCCCAGAGAAAGGACAGCCAAATGTGTAAGCAGCAGGAAAAAAGGATGCTGAGTGGTAACATCTATGTTATTCAGACAAAACTGTGCATCTGCAATGTAATAAGGACAAATTAGTCTAAAGAAGAAACTATTAAAAAAAAGGGTACCTTCTGCATGCAGAGTTTCAAGAGCTCTAGTAGGTGTCAAATGGTTACCATTCATCCCCTTGGGTTTGCTTAAAGCCAAGCTTTCTGTAAGATGAGTTCAATACATTCACTTTGCCTGCTGTAGGCAAGTCCTCCTCTTCCTGTAGGTGCCAGCAAATGCTTCTACAGCTGCTTCACCTCCTGTGGGTCCTGGGTGCATCTCATAATTCTCTCCTGGTCAGGAAGGTGAGAAGCAGCATGGGCTGTCTGGTATCAGACAGTGGCACTGTCTGTCTCGTGTCCTGTATTTCATTCTCCTTCCTCAGTCTCATTGCCTACCCAGTGAATGAGCAGAAAATGCTGATAGTAAATACATGGTTTCTTTCAGTTTTTTAGGAGAAACTTTCCAAAACCAGCAAAATGTATGTGATAAAAAGCTTTTCAGTGCCCTGGACAAGTGATGGGTCTGACCTAATTTGCTGCCCTCTAGGGTGTTCGCAGCAGGATGGAGGTAATACAGGAAAGGCACTAATGGAAATTCATGAGCAAAATAAAGCAGAGGCCACATGGTTGTCCTGCTGTCCCCCAGTGCTACTTCTGTGGATGTTTCTCCCCTAAGAAGGTTGCATGCTACAGAATATGTGGTGGGGTATTTCTCCCTCTGACCCCACCATGTTTGTACCCTGTATGTGTTTTACAGGAAGGATAACTCCTGAAATAAGCTGACCTTTTTCCAGGAGCAAAAGATAACTTGTCCCAGGGAGGAGCCTGCGACCTGGCAGATGATGTGAGCTCCTTGTGGCAGCCATAGCTTCTCCATTGGGAGGCTCACGGTGGTTGCTGGTATCTCTCTGTGCCGTAAACTGGCAGTGAGCTGGCACCTGGCTCAAACAAGGCATTTTGTAGTCCTTGTGGCATGCTTGGTTCAGAAATCTAGGTTCCCTGAGACATGGTACCTCTTTCCTGCTTGGTTATGAAAATAACCTTCCAGATGCAAATGTGGCTTTAAGGACAGTGACACACTGGGCCACCTTGAGCATCCTCTGTGTGCCTATCTGAGACTGACCCTTAGAATGTCAACTTCTGTGTTGGGGATGGATGCTGAGAAGGTGCAGGTGGGAAGACCAAGGACTTCTGAAGAGTGAAAAATGCCTCAGGCAAGGAGGAGGAGGTACTTTTACCTTGTGGCAGGGGCTGAGCATGTCTGCAGCACTTAAGTTACCATTTGGGAGGATGGACTTCGTCTCCAGAGTTGCCTTTCGCAGACTACTGTGCAGATTGTGACTTCTTGGTCACCTCCTGAGGGGTACTGCTCCCGCTTCAGATGGCATATCACTTGTGTGCATTTATGCGGCTAACTAGAGATGAGTCTTGGCTCTTCTGCAGAGGGAGGTTTTGTGCCCTTGCTGTATCTGGTCAGAGCCTGAGGATATTTACCAGGCCTGACAGAGGCATGACCTTGGCACAAGGACATGAGTTGCATTTGCACAGCTCCTCAGGGTCTTGGATGGGAAGCCAGGCTTGGAAGTAGGCTCCGCTTTAAATAACTGGGGGATCTGGAAGGGTTGAGAATGCAGATCCCACTTTAAATAGGATGCCTGCCTTATTGGGGGCAGAAGGAAAGCCTGCATGCTGGTGTAATGATTAAGTGTGAACAAAAATAATGTAGCTTGTTTTGGAACATGAAAAGCAAATGCTGTATCCATAGTGAAACCTGCCCTCTCCCAGCAGGGGCTGTCATCTTCTCTTCCAACACTGGTTCCAAAGCCTCCTTAGGGTGGCAGGGCTTGAACCAGGTAAAACCCAAACACTCCCCTGCCATGGTCTCTGTGCACCACATACAGGCTACCAAGCTGTCTCTGGAGACTCCTCTAAGAGTAATGGGGCAGAGAGCCTGGATATCAACCCCTTACTTCTGTCCTTGCCACCTCCAAGCCTCGGTCCCACTAGTGACCCAGGCTCCCCAGACACTGCTGCGTCAGTACTTTCTGGAGGAGAAGTGGAGCTGGAGGTTGCCTGGTTGAGGGGTGAGATGAGGGCAGTGAGCTGCGGGGCTGGCTCCCGTGGAGCACCATCGCTGCTGGATGACATCTTGGCTGACTTTCTGCCTGGCTCATGTTGTCCCTCAACCTTCTTCCTAGAGGAAAAAGAATACCTTCAGTAGTTCTGCACTGGTATCTTTCAGGTCACATTACTGCTGCGTTTGCCCCAGGAGACTGGTTTACCATTTCCCAGGCCCTTTCAGTGTAAGAGGGTATTAGACAATTTACAAGTGACACTATAGAATTAAAAAAAAACAACAACCACTAAAAAACCACCCAAACCCACACCCAATCTTCTGCTTTTGGATGTATTCTTTGAATTTCTTTAGTGAACTCATCCCACAGCTGTAGGCATATGCTCATTTTTGCTGCTGTTATACAACTGAGGCTAAAATTAACACATCTGTTGTTGTTTAACTTAAATTTATACAGTACCATGTTTTGCTAAAATACTATGTTTCAAGCAGCAACAGCTTTACTCTTATGTATCAGTGGAGTTCTGGGAATAATACTTATTATACGGGCTATTTCTTTATAACTCAAACCAAAGGGGCAACCTAGTGCTTCACTACAGCTTTGCATGGTGGGGGTGGGGGCAGATGCCCAGTGCTGAAGAACCCTCCTCTCTTTGTGTGGCATTGCACAGGCAGTGCACGGTTTATTTGGTATTTCTGATCGTATTTGATATTTCTGCTCATGGCCAAGTCCTCGAAGTAATGTGGTTTCCTGGAACTGTGAAGCCTGTGTTTTCACCCTCTCAGTTGTGGAGTCAAACTTAAATGGTGGGATCTCAGGGCTCAGGGAAGCCTGTAGTGTTATGGCTTTAACCTGGTCCAGCTTTTTTTTGAATGCCTAGAAAGGATAAAAAGAGGACTTTTAAGATAGGACATATATATATATATGTGTATATATATGTGTGTGTATATATATATGTTTAGTCTAAGGGAGTCCTTTATGAAAAGCAGTCATATATATATGTGGGGTTATTTTTAGTCTAAGCAGTCTTTTTCCAAAAACACTCAACCTTTTTGAAATGAAGGAAGCTGTAATCAATAAAAAACTGCTTGTGTGCCATGAAAACAGGATCCTGAGAATTGCCATTAGTAGTATCAAATGCTTGATGTAGGAGGCAAAAAGCTTTTGTTTTTTTTTAATCTGTTTGTATTTGACATGTTTTGTACTGTGCAGATCAGAGGGAAGAAAAAACACATCCTCGCTAAAAGAAATAATTGTCAAGTTTGAAATATGTAAATTACTTTCAGCTAATGTAAGTGGCTTTTGCTTACCTTTCTTCCGTGCACAAGGTTTCAAAGGCAAGTGTTGTTAAATTACATGTGGAATGGGCCAGAGGTGGGGACCTAAACACTTCTGATTTCACAGAAAAATAATTAAACTGGAGCTGCGGTCTGGCTTTGATCTCAGAGGTGCTTGCAAGCTAAATAAAAATAAAAGAGTACCTTGGGGACAGTCTGTGCTAAATTCTACCTCTGCTGTTCTCCAGTGGTTTCCAGCAGCTTTGGCACTCATCATCGTTAACTGGAAGTTGTCAAATACAACTTGTCACCTTCAGCAGCAAAATGGCCTCCTGAGGGGCGGGGAGGTATCAGGGAGCAGGTGGTGAGAAAGGGCAGAAACTGGCCGGTTTGCCAGCTGCTGACTGTGGGAGGATGAAGGATCCGGCTCACCTCCCTGCACCCCAATGGTGATCTGTGTCTGCTGGCCCGGGTGCCGGCCACTGTCCCCGGCCTCCAGTGAGGTTGGACTCCTGCCAAGAAAACAGCTTTTGTGTTTCCTTAAATATTCCACTGCTGTTTGGGGGAAATAAAAAAATATATATTAATTGATGTTAGAATTGGCTAGCTGGCTGAATTTTTTTTTATTTTCATTAACAAATCCCACCAGGCGCTGTTTTCCCAATGAAGTAATGAGTGTGTTTTCAGACAAGGGGGCAAGTGTCCCCAGCAATGCTGCTGCTGAAATCTCAGCGGGTTTGGGCAGCCAGAAGGGCAGGGTGGAGGTGTCTTTTGCAGGCAGCCCTTCAGAGATCATCAGGGTACAAATTGGCCTCCCGTGATTCATCCTTTTTTTTCCTGTAACCACAGAAACATGGGGTGATTTGGGGGTAGGGGTGGATGGGAGTTGGTTATTGGAACATGCAATTAGTTGTTTTAGCATCCGCTTTGGTACCACAGCAAATGGATTGAGTAAAATTGCCTTTAATATGATTAGATATTTGTCTCTGTTATTGCCTGGCCCTGCATGCTGGCGGGGTTGTCTGATGGGCTGTCCTGCTGGATGGGACCTAGCAGGGTGCCCATGCATTGGTGCTTTATGCAGGAGACGAAAAAATGGATAGCAGCATCAGTCACATACTACATACCATCAGTCACAAACCCTTCAAGACATCCCTGAGCTTTGTAAGTAAGTGATAGCTTCTAGGCATGGTTTTATTTCTTGCTTCTTGGGTGCATTGACTGCAGTAACATTTTTCTGGGACACGAGACAGTAAAAGCTACAGCTTCATTCTCCGTGTCCTCTAGAAACTCAAAATATGTTGGTGGTTGTTGGCTTTATGGAAAAGTTCGCCCAGCTCTAGCAGGCTTGCTCTCATCTTAAGGCATTGAAATTACTAAATTATGATCCTACTTTTGTTTAAGTCATCCTCAAAGATTTGCAGCTTCAGAGAGGTTGTCCTCAGTGAGTTGTTCTTAGAGTTGCACTGAATTCCTTTTTCTTTTGGGGAGAAAGCTGGTATTTTTTCTTTTCCAGACTTAAGAATAACCTTCGGTCTTTGGTCTTTGGCGAGCTTTTTCCTCCATTGCCATTCCTGTAGCAGGATTCCCAGCACATTTCAGGAGAAAAGTTGACTAAAGTCAATTTTGTTTTAAACACCAGAGATAAGATAAAATTTTATAGTGTCTGCAACAGATCTGCAGTAAAAATATTTGTGACATTATTTTACTTGGTTTTGGATATAAGTGATCAACAGCTGGTTTCCAAATACTGAATTTGGTGTATAGTAGGTACTAGCCATTTTTACAAGCTGTTAGTAACAACTGCTCCTTAGGGCTGCCATGGATCTGGGTATTTCAGACCCTTTGCTGTGCTTCCCCTGCCTGCCATGGGCAGGCAGATGCTGATGGCCATGTCAGGTTGCCATTCCCCCTCCTACCCTCACGCATGTCTGCAGCCTGTGTTTTCCTGCTTCTTAGCTTTATCAACCTGCATATTTTCAGATTAAAAGTTGCTTTTTGCTCCCAGTTCTGGAACCTGTTGGTCCTCCCATCACTTGTGGCTAGTCTTCAGAAGAAAATGCCAGCTCTCAGACCAGGTTCATGCATGAGTGCAGGACACAGGGCAAGGGTCTCTGAAAAGACTTTTCTCAAAGAGCTACCTTGCCTGAGAAAACAGGGCCTATGGTGCTGAGGATCTGATCTACTTGCCCATTTCTTATTTCTCAACCAACAACGAGCCAGGTTTGATTTGTTTGGCTAAAAGTTGAGGTGTGGTGTAGCCCCTGGCCTGCCCGACCTGCCAGCAAGTTCAAAGGCATCGAGGGTTGACCAAAATATTACAGACTCTGCTATCTTTGGGAAGTGTCCAGCACTGAATCTGTGTGCAGGAGCCAGGCTCCATCTCATGTCTCTCTTCTCCTCTAGGTTTAGAAGAAAAAACAGTTCTTTCCAAAAAAGAAAAAATGAAGCTGAGGAAAGAAAGATGGCTACAGAGTAAGTACTCCTCCGAAGCACGGTGGTACCATGGGCATCACAGACTGTGGCTCTGTTGGGTCTCTCTGTACATGGGGTGTGAGTGGGAATGTCAGGCAGTGCCGGGGGAGGCTGAATGCTTCCCAGAAATCTTCACGTCTGCTCCCCAGCACATGGGGCAGAAGTCCCAGGTACTCTTTCTCAGTGTTTAGCACCAAGATTGAGTCATTGCCCAAACCTACTTTTGATCTTCCTTCACAAGTAATGTAGTGAAGACATAAAATCTTTATTTATCCAGATAGAACATTGTACCCATGTAGGTTTAGCATGTTTCTCTATCTTTTAAAGCTCTGGTACAGATATGACTAGCTGTATATGGAGCTCCTCCTCCCTGAGGAGCTGTGGGGACAGTAGGACAGCCTGGAGCTGAGCCCCACGCAGCCACCAGCTAATCCCAAGACTCTGTGGTGAAGGCCTGCAGTGGTTCCTCCTGCCCTTCAGCAAGGGAGGTCTCTGGATGCTGCTGCTTGTGCTACTGCTCTTTCCCATGTGCCACAGGTCAGTGAACCCACTTACCAGAAAATCTGGCCTTTCTCAAGGCTGTGAAATATGAGCTAAACAAAACCAGCACATGGCAGAAATGCTTCTGTTTCCTGTGGGAAGCGTCTGTATTTTTGCTTCAAGTATCTCAGCACCATAAGAGACAATGCTGTGCTGCCTTGTGTAGCAGAGGGATTCCTCTTGCCACCTGGAGCTGTTCCTGGGACAGGCTTTTCCCTTAACACCTTCCTGCCCAACAGAGTTGCTGACAGACTGTGTTTGGGGCTTTCTGCCGCACCATACACTCTCTACTCCTGAGCTCTGAGCGCAAGTCCATCAACCTGTGATTTCATCAGTCGCAGTGAAGGTGTCTCTGGCTCCTCTTACATGAAAACATGATAATTTAACACTGTGACTCTGAAGGAAACCTCCTCCCTGTCACCAATAAACAACTTCCAAGTGTCTTTGACATCTGGAACCCCTGGTGTCTCTGTTGGATACAAAGCATAGATGGCTGTGCTAGTCCTAACGTCTGGCCTGCTAGCTGCAATTTCGGTGCTCCTAAAGGTCTCTCCTTGTCTGATACTGTTGTGGGAACAGAGGAGGGGACTGCTGGAGCACAGCTGAGCTTTCCCTCCCCTGATACTGTGACTGGTACCAGGTGTTGTGGAGGAAGGCATGTCCTCAGCAGCACTTTCTGACAGAATCCACAGAAAAGGGGTACATGGCACTCATGTCTTCTGCAAGAAACAGAAGGCATGCTCCTGCAGTTAGGTGACAGCCCTGCTCCCATAGTCAAGGTCAGCCACTTTGAAAAAGCCTGGGAGCAAGATCCCGACACTCTTAATCCTGCCCTCTTGCACGTATGCCATTGTAGCATAAGTCTTTTTCAAGATCCTGTATGTTATTTTGGCCCTGCCATGGTTTCTTTCCTCCTCTCTTGGCTCTGAAGTTACTAAACTGAGAGAATACAAATGAAATGCAGAGGCTTTGCTTTGGGGGGAACACCAAGATAGAAACCTTCAAGCCAAATTATCTCTGTCTTAGAAGATACTAGGTATTAGAAGTGCTTTACAGATACAGAAGGACCCAAATTACTGGCTCTCTTGATTCCCCCATTAAACTTGTGACCAGTTGGCAAATACCAGCATTCCCTAGCAAATGCTTTGCTAAAGTTAGCAAGTACCTGGGAATTTCTGTAAGAAAAGTCAGTAAGTGTTAGTACTAGGTGTGCAGCTTGTTATTGAGAAAAATGGAATAGCTGGAAAGACCCTATGTAAACATCAATAAAGAAACTGATATTATTATTAGCTGGTAGAGTGAAATGAACGGCTATTTCCAGAGATGGTGATTTTTAAATGAAACTTGGCATTCTAACATTGTGACCTTAAAGAGCCGCAGTCAACTGAAACACATTGATTTTTATGTGGTGCAGGTAACTCTGCCAATTCTTTGTGGGTTTTGCAGTCTTTGCCTGCTCCCCTCACCCCCAAAAGAGAACCCAACTTGGACTGCTGAAGTTCTTATCATTACATATCTGTTTTCCTGTCTTCCGAAGAGTTTGTTGTTTCTTCTTGTCCCAGGGCTGCTTTTGTGACACTGGATGCCAAGACCCTGGGAAATAACGTTCAGTCCAGTAGTGCAAATGCAAAACTTGGAGATTTCTTCCATTCCAATAAATCATCTCATGAGATACTAGAGAGGGAAAAAAATTATGCAATGCTTCAGACATTAGAAGTATGCACATTTAAAAATACATATATTGCATGGCTCCTCAGACAAACAAGACTTCATAGGAAAAGAATTTGGGATGTTTGTGCAGAATTAGGTGTCTGAAAATTTTGAGAACATACTGTTTATGAAAGCACTGAAGTAGTCAGCTTCATAAAGCCAGACCAAAAAAAGAAGTGATACAGAACAGAAAGCTGTTTTTTTGGCAGGGATTGCTGTGAGGAGAAGTGTTTGCAATCCAGATTCGTCACGAACATCCATGTATAGCATGCAGTTCATGAAAAACTGTTGCTCTTCAACTCAGCTGAGTTGAGGAGCAAACAAAGATACTAAAGGGGCCAGTGGCTTGACAGCGAATTTGAGTTCTGCTTTATTGAATGTGGTCATCAGGATTAGACACAGAATTGCAGGTGGTGTCTTGCCTGCTGTCTGTAAATGGGACAGGCTGCTTTCATGCTCCCACCAAAAATACTTGTGCTGATTGAGTCCTGCTTCTGTCGCCATCCTGCATTGGAAGCTGTTGGACTCCTTGTGTCACCAACTTGGCCCCATGGCTGCTGGCACTGTGCTCTGTCATGTTCAGACAAGGAGTTTCTAGCTCAGCTCTGAGGCTTGTCCTTGCAATACACTCATTGTCCAAGGCAATAAGCAGAAGCCGGTTCTTCTGCTGCAGCCTCTGCAGGGTGGATGTCAAGGCAATGCAGCAGGTTTCCAGGCCTGGTGATCACCTGGCAGAGGGAAAGGGAGCTCATGGATCCCGCTGAGCTCTAGCTGTTTCTGATGCCATTGTCAAGGGACTTCTGGGACAGACTGGCCCATCTTGGAGCTCAGCTGGAGGCTTGTAGCAGTGATGGCCTTTTGTGCGCTGTCCTGGAGGAGAACATGTTCTGATGGGGCTCGCCCTGGAGGCTGCTGGCTCTGTAAGGCTTGGGCAGCTGCAGGACCTCTTTCTACACCAGGGAGATTCAAGGACTAAGGCAGAAGCATGCAGCTTTCAGTGCCCACCTCCCATGGCCTAGAAGGGAGACTGCCATAACATTTGTAGAGCCTTATGTGCCCACAGCCTTTCTCAGAGCTGCTGCAGGGAGACTTGTAAACATGGTCTCAAGGAAAAGCCAGCTGCCTCTGTCCATACCACTTGCTGCTGTGCTTTTCTAAGGGCCCAGTTTATCTGGCATTTGACTGCTTGAGCTCCACCATAAGTCATGAAGGTGAGACCTTGACTTGTTCCAAACTAAGTAAACAACTGAAATTAAGTCTTATCTTTTGTGCCTGTGCTAGGAGACCATTGTTTTGTCCCAACAGCAAAGCAGAGATGGGACTGTGACTGTTCAATGCCCCATGTTGAGCTGACTGTATTTAGTTTGTCCTTTCCCCTCGTGTTTCTCTGTCCTAATTCCATGCAAGGTTGGCATGTTTTTTTTCCACCCCAGGACTCTGTCATGTTGCTGTGAACAATGAACAGTGCAAGGGATGGAAACAGTTCATACAAAATCAGTCTGAGGATTTCACTTCCCATTACAAATGTCAGTAGAGATGTATATAGTTATAAGCAAACACAGCAAGGGAGGAAACTACCCAGCTGCGTTATTTTCAGTCATTCCCTGGTTTAAATCACTTCTGGCCTGTTGTTCCTGTAGATGGTGAAGCAGCCTGTGAATTTCTTAGCTCAAGGGTTATCTCTTGCAAACACTTCCCCTTCCTCCAGTAATGTCTTGTTTCTTATTCAGAAATAGAAAGTGTGAAGCTAGCCAAGCAGAAGCAAAAAGCTGAAGCAAAGCGGAAAGCAATGCCTGTGGTAGGAGACATGCAGCCATTGATGGAAGCCCTACCTGAGCTCTCCGACCTGACCACAGGTGGCAGGGGCAGGAAGCTACCCAAGAGGTATGTGCGATTTAGGGATGGGCTGCGTTTTTCCCTTCTTTCCCTTCTTGTAGCTACAGGCAATGCAAGCTTGGTGTCAAGGGTGCAGAGAACAGCACCTCATTCTCAACTCCATTTTGCCCCTTTCTATGCTTCACTCGCCACGAGAAAAAAACTTAGATGTGTCTTCTGAATCAACAGTTAACAGGGCAACTATTGCTCAGATGAGGCTTGTCATGAGACAGGCTAGGCACAACCAGATATCCTGGGAGTTGCAGGAATGATACACAAGTGTCCAGAGTATAATGCTGCTGAGCTCACCTGAGAATCTGGACTTGAGGTGTTGCAGCCTGCTGTTTGGTCCTTCCAGACCTCCAGGCTTTCTCCTGAGGCAGTTCAAACCCTTTGGGCAGAGCTTTACGCTCTGTCAAGACTCTTTGTTCACCCCATTGGCTTGCAATGTGACTTTGGAGAAGAACAGAAAGATGGTGTTTCTGTTCCCTTTATTGTACTGAAAGAGAAGGACTATTTCTGATCCTCTGACACCCATGTCAACCACCCCAGTCAGCCATAGGGCAGGTTCTGTTTGCTCTTATGTTTTCTCCTTTTTAATGCAGTGCACAGCCTGACTATCCAGTCAGTGTTGCAGTTGCTTTTGCATCCTCCAGTGCAGAATAAAAGTGCTCTGCATGCTGCACAAACACTTGTCCCTCCTCTCCAGTTGCTCAGTAGGCGTTGGAACTAGAAACTTGTTTTGACCATAATAAAAAAGCATTTGGATTAGAGGACAGCCAAGAAGGCGGCTGTCTGGCAAAGCACCCTCTTCTTTGGTTGCAGATCAAGGCTGGAGATATCATCAACCCTCTTGTGACTTGTTGTATGCCCCATAAATAAACTCTGACCCAGGTGGGACACCCACCTACAGAGAATGTCTGAGTTGGCAGTTCCCTGCGCTTCTGGAAGGCCACTCCTCAGACAAACAGCAGCTATGAACTTTGCATCTAAGCATGGGAAAATATTTCCTTCCTTAACTTGTCTTCTAATTCTTTGAATAGCATTTTTTTTCTTTATTTTTTTTTCTTTATGCAGCCATTCAGTCACCCCACCCTCTCTTTCAGTGGGAATGAGCAGCGAAAGTACACACAGAGTTTCAAGTCTTGCAAAGCAGTGAGGGTTGGTTGGATGGACTTCTGGGCCAGCGTTTAGCCTGACCCTGAATAGGAGGCTTTGCCCTCTTTCTGTGATGATGTGCCACAACCACATGTGGCATCTGACTCCACATTGTGTTCAGGAGTCATTACCCCTCATCATTTTCCCCCAGCCCTTGGTGGCTGAGCCCCTACTGTCCAGAAGAGTGGCTTGCAGAAAATACATATAGGGGAGGGAGGACAGGTTCCTTCCTTTAGGGATTGCTTTCCTGGGTGGCTGCATAATCTAGTACAAATACATGGTGTTGCTGCAGCCTGCAATTCTGGATGAGCTCAAAAGATAGAGTAGAACTGGAAAAGGCTCAGAGACAGCTGACACATGATGGTGGAGGATCTGGCATAGCTTCTGTGCAAGGGGTGACTAAGTGAGCTGGGGAGTCCTCAGCCTGGACAGGAGATAGAGGCAAAGAGGCTTGGGAATGTAATAGTCTATAAAATCAAGTATGAGGTGGTTAGGAAGGAGTTAATCTTCTTTCCCAGTATGAGAAATAAAGGACATCAAACATAGCTACCAAGTAGCCAGTTCAGCACAAGCAGGAGGCTCCCTGCTCTGCACAGCTCCTTCCTGCAGGATGTCGTGGCTGAGGGAAGCCTGTGGGTTCAGGTGAGACCTGACAAATCCAATGAGAGCTCCATGGAGAGTTACTGCACGTATATAAACTGCAGCTGGCATATGGTCTCTGAGCTGCAAATACTGGAGAGGGTGTGGCTTGGTCTTATCTGTATCATACAAAACCAGGATAAGCCAGGTCTTATCCTGGCTGCTGGCTGCTTCAAGGCAGAATACTGGCCAAAATGGTCCTTCCAGCTGACTCGTGGCAATCACTCTTCTGTAGTACACTTCACAGCAGGGTATGTGTGGCACACATGAAAGCATTCAGTGTTCTTGCATGAATCTCCAGCCTGACATCCTCGGAGAAGCACTGTCACCTCCCTCTTTCTCCAAACCCAGGTCTCCTGTGGGAGCGTGGCAGCCCTTCTCTCCTTCTGGAAGCCTGAGCTCATAGTGGGGCTTTGTTTTCACTTTGGCTGCAAGGCTCTGGTGTCTAGAAAGCCCAGTGGGGCTGTAGCACAGCAGGGTAGAGAAGCCCATCGCTTGCTGAGAATTTCAGGATTGGCCAGCACCATCTGCTGTCAGCACAACAGAGGTGGGAGCTTGTCACCCTGATGTCACCCAGATTGCCTGGGACATGCCAGCCAAAAAGCAGTCCCCCTTGGTACTGGCATGGAGGACCTACAGTGCTCTTCTTCCCCTTGTTGACTTGTATTGCGTAATGATGTGTATGCATATGTGTTTTGAATAATCAGAGGCGGCTTTTATAGGATTTGAGTCATTATATAAATGAAGGGTAATACTCTGGTGACTTGTCAGCATTATTAATAAAAGATTAGATTCTCCAGGAATTTGATCTCCTGCTGGGTAAGAGAGCATTACAGTGAGGTTTTTATTCTGTTTTATAATGAATGAAGGCAATGAAGTGTAATGAAACAGGGCTACTAACATGGTCCAACTGAGCAGGCAGCAGCCTTTCAAACCTGCCAGACCAGTGGGGCAGAGCTGTTGAGTGGAACTGAAAAGCCTTTGGAAACACCAAGCCCTTTAAAACAGTGTGGTGGCTGAAACCAAAAGTGGGCTTGCACAGCCTGAAGCAGCCCCACGGCCTCATGGTGTGCTGCAGAGGAAGCTGTCCCAAGAGGCACCAGCCTCTGGGGCACATGGCCCAGGATGTACATCGTCACCCTCTGCAGAGCTACTCATCTTTGAAGGAACTGCCATGGTGACTTGGTGGCATACTTGGCAAGCTCCTGCTTTGGTGACTGTGGGTTGCCATCCAACTTGAGAAGGGATTTCTCTGTGCTTCTGTGAGCGATCCAGGCAAACTGGGACAAGAGATTGTTCCTGTGCCTAGCAGTTAATGAACATGAAGAGAGCAGAGATGCTTCCTGCTCTTCCTGTGTCTTGCAGTACCAGTGGACGCAGCAGTGTGATGGGAGCTGCTCGAACTCCTGTAGCTGTTTGTCTGCTCTTGCTGATTCCTGTTCCTTGTGGGCTCTCAGGCCTTTTGTGTAATGCCAGCAGTGCTGGGGTGACCTCGAGAGGGACTGAGGGTACAGGAGCAGCAGTGCACAGTCATTGATCTGCCTGGCTGCCGTTTCCTGCACAGTCTCTGTGCTGTAGAGGCTGGATGACATACATCCACGCTGCTTGTTTTTGTCTGTGTTGGCAGGAAGCTTTGACGCTGGGGCACACTGTGCTGGGCTAAGTGTAAATCAGATATGATTAGGGTGGCGAGAGCAGCCCTCAGCAGCTTGGGTCCACTGGGATCCCCCTTGAGGAAAAATAAAATGGGCCAGAATGGGGAGAGGGAGAGATGAGGAAAAGGAGCAGGAGCGGATCAAGTGGAGAGGGATGATGAAAGTGAGTGTGGTGAAGGAACATGGGGGAAGAGAGGAGAAGGAAAGGAAGAACGGAGAAAAAAATGCAAAATAAAAGGATGGAGTGTAGCGGATCAGAGAAGGAAACAGGTCACTGTAACACTGCCAACAAGAGAACAGATCCTGCTATCTTGAAGAGAAGGTGAGAGACTGTCATGTTTCCTAACCTTGAGAAAGCTGAAGGGCTCTGTGGCAGATCAGGTGGGGGAGGCCCTGGCGCCCAGCACCCACCAGTAACGGAAGATGCCTCCTTAAGTCCTCGCCCAACAGAGGGGTGGGAGGCAGACCATCTTCCCCCTTTGGGCTGTGGGCTGGGGCTCAGCCCCAGGGTGAATCAGAGGGGAGCTGCTCTGAGGAGGCAAACCCTCTTCTATACTTGCTTCTCCTGTTTACCTCTGTATTTGTGCAATCCTGAAGAATGGAAGTTTCTTCTAATTTCCTTAATGTCCAGTTCTACCAGCAACTCCCCTTGTGCACTTCAAATCCCAAAAGCAGTTGCTTCCCTTCCTGCGTGTCCCTTGCTTGGGCTTAGTGCTTGGCTTTTTTGTAAATCTCTGCTGCTGCTTGGGATTGGGCACCATGTGCTTCCAGCATCCTGTGCAGGATGGGATTACACCTCTTGGTCTCCTTGGACTTTGCCCAGGAATAAGAAATGGGTGCAGATCTATGCTTGCCACTGTGCCTCATCTGTACATAGCGCACACAGCTGCATTTCCATGAGTCCATCTTCTTGCAGCTTCATGGGTTCTCAAAACCTATGTTTGGTGGCAAAAGGTGAAGCTCTGTTGTTGTGCTTTTTCTTTAGCTAATCTGTTTGCAGATGAGTTAAACTGCAGCTGCAAAAACTGCCTTTGGCAAGGATATATGTTCACAGGGAGAAAGGAATATTGCCATTCTTTATCTTAAAATATAAATGACACCTTATATCCCAGTGGTCCCACCACAGGACTCAAAGTAGGGCTGGCAATTCCCTCTTCTTCTGACTAACCATAGCACTGTCTATAACCAATGTCTGCTAATGCTGGAGCTCGGCAGTGTTAGCAATGAACACGAGATGTGCAGAGGTGATGTGTGCCTGGTGGTGAGGGGAAGTTCGATGGAATCTTTTCTCTAAGCAACAGTATCAGTTTGACCTGGAGGCTAGTGATAGCAGAAAGTGATCTGGGCATGGACAACTCATGACCAGTTCTAGAATTAAGTGATTCAGTTTTTCTTTAGTGCATTTACCTCTTGCCCATTCAGTCCTGATTCCTGAACTGTTGTCAGAATGTGGTGAAAGGAGTTTGCATCTCCATTAGTGACTGGCTATGGGAATAATTGCCTTTCAGGACAATTTCCATACAGGACAATTACCTATACTTTCTGGGAAGGCAGATGCAGAATCCCTGGACTCTTTCCATCTCCACAGCAATTGCTAAATTACTGCTTCTCTATAATACTCACTCACTTCTTTTGTTTCTTCTCTCCACAGCCATGTAAAAGCAAAGGCAGAACTGTCAGACTTCTGTCTGATGAAACAAGCTCAGAAATGCCGTCTCTTGTAAGTACCCAGATATCAGAGTGTCCAGTCCCTGCTGAGCATTACAGAATGGTTGAGACTGGAAGGGACTTCTGGAGGTCAGCTGGTCCAACTCCCCTACCCAAGCAGGGTCACCTAGAGCTGTTTGGACCATGTCCACATGGCTTTTGAATATCTCCAAGGATGGAGATCAGAAAACCTCTCTAGGCAACCAGTTGCAGTGTTTCAGTCTTACACACCTGAAGGCCATAGAAGAGGTAGCAGCTTTGATCTTCCCCTTTACATAGTGCAGGATGTTTGTGGGTGTCCTTCTGTCTTAGTCCCTACCAGACTTGGTCAATTCTAAATGGGCAAGTCAATTCAAGTCTGCTTCTGCTTCTGTCTCGTATAACAGCTAAGTGAAGAGAGCTCAGGAGTCTGCACTTGCTCCTTTAAGAATTTGCTTTCCCTGTCTCATTGAAAATTAAATGATGCCTTAGGCCTCCTGTGTATGGTCTGTGGGGTTTCAGGACCAACCCACGCCAATTGTCATCTTGTTCCTCCTGGCAACAGTTGTCATTTCTGGCTGTACCAAGTGAGTATGTCTGTACTGAGTCCCTCTGTGCGGCATGGGCAATGTGGTTCTCAACCAGGTGGTGCATCCCCTGTGTTAGTTTGCTGAGTTGGAGCTGCAACATCCAGCTATCCAGCTGTGGCTCGGTCTCTTATGACACCAGGCCCACGTAGCTCTAACTGATACCCTTCAGGAAAGCCTCCTGTGGTTATGTAGGTAAGGAGCTCCTGGAACTCTGCATAGCATCAGGAGCTACAGCTACTCTGTTGGAACACCTCTGGGATGCTAACTTACATGCTGCACATCCCTTATGATGTCCATTGGTATCTCCCAAACCTTTTATTGTAAAATGAAGCACTTAAATGCTTTTGAATAATTCCTGGACTTAGTTAAGGGTCTGGCAACTCCTTATTCATCTGTACAATCTGTTGGATATTTTATACTGCCACCAGGCATCAAGAACTTAATTTCCCCTCTGCAGAGCTTTCCTGAAGCTAGGCACTGTGATCTGGCAGCATTTGCTTTCTGCGATCCCCATTTCCAGAATTTCTGTCAGTTTTGAGACATTCAACTTCAAAATGAGACTGAGGAGAACAGTCAGTCTACAGATCCTAGCACTGCTCTCCAGCACACTCTGTGAATACCCTTCTCTGTCGGAAACTGGCCAGTGTTGGTGCTGGGATGCCTTTCTTGCTCAGTTCTGCCTTTCTGGATGAGTCCCTCCTTGTTTCACTGTAGAAGCCCAAGGGTCGTGGCCTCGAGTGCCACCAGTAAGTGTCTCATTCATTGTGCTGGAGCTCATGGGGGAGGAACACTGCCTGAGGAGGGACTTGTATAGAGATCTAAATCTGAATAGGCAACTCCACGACAATCTTCTGTATCAGCAAGCCAATGATCCCCTGTGTGCCCCCCTCTTCTCTGCACAAAACTGAACAGATGCACTGAGTAGTGGCATGTGTCCTACTATAGTGGTCGGGGAAGTCTGTGCTTCTTGGGAGGGAAAAGCTTTGGAGGAAAGTGTTTGAGGTTTATTTTACAGGACGTTTGTTAGTACTGGAGGTTCCCTAAGCCTCACCCCATTGTCCCACCTGCCACAACCCAAGCTTCAGGTTTGGCTTCTCTCTCTGTTCCTGATGGAAGGGCCCTACTAGGGAGGGAAATAGCTGCAAGCTGAAGAGCACTCTGCTGATCTGGCTGAAGTCTCGCAATCGCCAGCCCTTGTTCTGGTTGGGGACTTCAACCTGATGGATATCTGCTGGAAATATAACACAGCAGGGAGCAGGCAGGCTAGGAGGTTCCTCGAGTGCATGAAAGATAAGTTCCTGACACAACTGGTAGGTGAACCTACCAGGGGAGGTGCCTCATTAGACCTACAGTTCACAAACAGAGAAGGACTAGTGGGAGATGTGGTGGTCAGAGGCCGTCTTGGGTTTACTGATCATGAAATGGACAAGTTTTCAATTCGTAGTGATGTAAGGAGGGGGATTAGCAAAACCTCCACCTTGTACTTCCGGAGGGCGGACTTTGGCCTGTTCAGAACACTGGTTGAGAGAGTCCCTTGGGAGATAGTCCTGAAGGGCAAAGGGGTCCAGGAAGGCTGGGCGCTCTTCAAGAAGGAAATCGTAAAGGCCCAGGAGCAGGCTGTCCCCAAGTGTCGCAAGATTAAAGGGTGGGGAAAATGGCCAGCCTGGATGAACAAGGAACTTTGGATGGGACTTAGGAATAAAAGGAGGGTTTACCACCTTTGGAAGAAGGGACAGGCAACTCAGGAGGAGTACAGAGATCTTGTTAGGTTATACAGAGAGAAAATTAGGAAGGCAAAAGCGCAGCTAGAGCTCAACTTGGCCGCTAACATAATGGAAAACAAAAAAAGTTTTTATAAATACATCAACAAAAAGAGAGTCAGGGAGAATCTCCATCCCTTACTGGATGCAGGGGGGAAAGTTGCAACCAAGGACGAGGAGAAGGCTGAGATACTTAATGCCTACTTTGCCTCCGTCTTCAATAGTCAGACCAGCTACCCCCAGGGTGTTCAGCCTCCTGAGCTGGAAGATAAGGATGGCGAGCAGAACAACCCACCCATAATCCAGGAGGAAGTAGTTAATGATTAGACACACATAAGTCTATGGGTCCAGATGGGATTCACCCAAGAGTACTCAGGGAGCTGGCGGGAGAGCTCACCAAGCCTCTCTCCATTATTTATCAACAATCCTGGTCAACAGGGGAGGTACCAGGTGACTGGAGGGTGGCTAATGTGATGCCCATCTACAAGAAGGGTTGGAAGGAGGATCCGGGGAACTACAAGCCTGTCAGCCTGACCTCGGTACCAGGAAAGACCATGGAGAGGATCATCTTGAGTGAGCTCTCATGGCAAATGCAGGGCAGCCAAGGGATCGCAGCCAGCCAGCATGGGTTTAGGAAAGGGAGGTCCTGCTTAACCAACCTGATCTCTTTCTGTGACCACGTGACCCACCTTCTGGACACTCAGAAGGCTGTGGACGTTGTCTGTCTGGACTTTGGTAAGGCCTTTGACACCGTCCCCCACAGCATTCTCCTGGAGAAGCTGGCGAATCATGGCATAGACAAGTGTACTCTTCGCTGGGTAAAAAACTGGCTGGATGGCCATACCCAGAGAGTTGTGATTAATGGGGTGAAATCCTCTTGGCAGCCGGTCACCAGCGGTGTCCCTCAGGGCTCAGTTTTGGGGCCAGTTTTGTTTAATATCTTTATCAATGATCTGGATGAGGGGATTGAGTGCACCCTCAGTAAGTTCGCAGATGACACCAAACTAGGTGGGAGTGTTGATCTGCTTGAGGGTAGGAAGGCTCTACAGAGGGACGTGGGCAGGCTGGATCGATGGGCTGAGGCCAATTGTATGAGGGTTAATAAGGCCAAGTGCCGGGTCCTGCATTTCGATCACAACAAGCCCAAGCAACGCTACAGGCTTGGGGAAGAGTGGCTGGAAAGCTGCCCAGCAGAAAAGGACATGGGGGTGCTGGTGGACAGGCAGCTTAACATGAGCCAGCAGTGTGCCCAGGCGGCCAAGAAGGCCCACAGCATTCTGGCTTGTATCAGGAATAGCATGGCCAGCAGGAGTAGGGAAGTGATTGTGCCTCTGTACTCGGCACTGATGAGGCCTCACCTCGAGTACTGTGTTGAGTTCTGGGCCCCTCTGTACGAGAGGGACATTGAAGTGCTGGAGCATGTCCAGAGGAGAGCTACCAAGCTGGTGAGGGGTCTGGAGACCAAGCCATGTGAGGAGAGGCTGAGGGAGCTGGGCATGTTTAGTTTGGAGAAGAGGAGGCTGAGGGGAGACCTCATTGCCCTCTACAGCTACCTGAAAGGAGGTTGTAGAGAGGTGGATGTTGGCCTCTTCTCCCAGGTGAATGACAGGACCAGAGGAAATGGTCTGAAGTTGCGGCAGGGGAGGTTTAGGTTAGATCTTAGGAAGAATTACTTTACTGAAAGAGTGGTCAGGCACTGGAACAGCCTGCCCAGGGAGGTGGTTGAGTCACCATCCCTAGAGGTATTTAAGAAACGTGTAGATTTGGCACTTCAGGGCATGCTCTAGTGGCAGAGACTGTAGGGGGTTTTTTGTGTGTGTATGATTGGACTCAATGATCTCAAAGGTCCTTTCCAACCATGAAGATTCTATGATTCTATTCTGTGATCCACAGCAATTACTGAGAACATGGAGATGTGAGTCTGGCTGGGCTGTAGAGAGCCTGGCAGTCTGTCTGAGCGAGATGGGGAGGTCACAATGGATGTGACACCTGTGAAAACTCACTTTTTTTTCACACTCCTCCTTCTCTGTTCTTCCCTGCTTCCTTGCTTTTTAAGACAAGATCATTTCCACAGCAACCAGCTGTGACCAAGCATGCAACGGTAATTCTGTCATGCCATTCCCATGGTATTTAACTAGTCTACGTAGGATTACCAGCCCTCTATGTTGAGCAATAAAGAGGGTCAGTAGATGAGCTCTCAAAAGCAGAATCTGCTTTTGTGCTAGTGCACTCTGAAGTAGTTTTCATTCTTAGTGATTTACCAGATACCCACAGTCTGTTGTTCCTGATTCACTAGGGAAAAGCTCTAAAAAAACTATTTCGAAGTGATGCTGGACACTAACGTGATTGTTTCGGTCTCTGTGGCATGAGATCAAGTCTCTGGCTCCCATGAAGCTGGCAGCAATTTGAGCTTTTCCCCTGGGTAAATTAGGTTTATTTCTTGCACTGTTTCTTTCTGAGCTTTACACCCAGGTTCATTCTGTCTGTACAGAAACCCACTGCTTTATAAGTTCTCTTCTTATCTGCTCAGTTCCTTTTGCAAGAAGCACTTAGCATTTGTGTGTTATTTTTCTTTCCTCAGAGAGGAGGAAGTGGCTCGGTTTCATGAGGTCATCACCAGTCCCAGTTACAGAGCCAACCCCCTCATGACCATCAGCGAGCATCTCTCCAAGAGGCTGAGGCAGGAGGAAGAAGATAAACCCCTCTAGGGTGTCAGCTGGGACGAAACGTGCACACTGGAGCTGGTGCGAGGGCTCCAGGCTGCAAAGGAGCACATCACTAGCATGATTTCTCAGCCACTTCAGTCCTTGGAAGCAGTTCAGCAGATTATTAAATACAACAGTACTGTTTTCTGTCTGCAGAAATAATGCAATTCTCTCCTGAGTGTGGCAGCTGCTCCTTGGCAAGCAGCCTGCAGAGAGCAAGCAGGGTGTTCTGTGAGATCTTTGTGCAGGCATTAAGCTCCCTGTGAACTGTCTTGACACCTTTTCTCTTCTTGTGAGAAGGCACAATTTCTTAAATTGTTCCAGTGGCAATGTATCTTTTTTTCTGTCATTTCCCTCCCCTTTCTGACAGCTCTGAAAAGAGATTGCCTATTGCTCTGTTGAGTTGGTTCAAGGCCCCAAGACCAGGAGCCCAGAAGACTGTTTGTAGATCTGTGTAAGGACCGATGCTGCTGTTCAGAGACATTGTTTCATGTGAGAAATTTAGCTTTGGAATAAACACACTTTTCACACAACACTAAGTTTTTCTGTCCCTTGTTTTGGTAAATACTAATTGAAATATGAGCTTATTCCCATCACTGGAAAAATTACTTATAAGAATGGGGTTTTTCCGTGTTTACAGTGAGCCACTAGACTGCTGATGGAGCATGCAACAGGAGCCATGTGAAATCATTGCAGATCATGTCTAACTCATAGACTTGCCTTCCTCCTACCCTGGAAGTATGTGCTTTCTGTGGGTGATGCTGATCCCTTTTGGCCTGTGTTGTGTTCCCTCCTTGGCCTGCCCTGTAGGAAGAATCCCAAAACATGTCCTGGCTGCAGAGTGTGAACTTCATCTGGTCATTTATGTATTTAGGTTTAGGAACCACTGCAGCAGGAAGAGGCCTTTCCTGCTACCAAACACCAATTTTCACAAAACTCCCTTGAATTTTTGTGGGGACAACTGAAAGCAGGGCTGTTGCCTATTTGAGATTATCCCAATTTGACACCTCAAAATGTCAGTGCTGTGTTTTGAACCATACAAAAAATTTTCTGATGCTTCTTAACCTTGGAAAAGCAGCCTGCCTATGTCAGGTCAACACTGAGGAGCATGTGAAACCTTTAAGAAAGAAATTCACTCTCATGCCCGGACAGAACATGGAAACTGCAGCTGACTAAGTTAGTGCCTAAAACAGCTGCAATGGGAGTGGCAGGCACCTTGATCATACCTGTCTCTTGTGTCACAAGTAATGCTGCTTTTTTTCTCCCTCTAGGCTGGCAGTGTTGAACAAAGGCAGGTTTTCTTAGGCCTCTCAGCCCTGGCAGTGCAGATGCTGTCGCTGATGATGCTTGTTGTTAGAGGAATGTTACCATGCCACCCCTCCTCCCCCAAGGCCTGGCAGGAGCGTCCTGCTGGCAGAGGCCGCAGAGAGATGCTGGCTGTGTCCCATCCTTCACCCTGTTGCTCTCTGGCTGGCAGAGGGCTGGCAGGGCTCTCCTCTGCTCTGACAGCTCCTGTGTCAGTGCTGGCAGGTGAACACTGCTGTACTGTTCATCGGCGTGCTGTAATGCCCTATGGGACCCAGGCTCCGGAAAGCAGAGGGCTGTAGTGGGGTTAAACAACTCGAAATATCTCCCCACCTCCTGGTTGGTTCCTGCTTGCTCTCTTACCAGTAGCTAACTGTGTTTCTTTTAGGCCACGTTGGATTTTGAGCTCCGAGTGCCAGTCCCAGCTGCAGCTGTGCTTCCCCTGCTCATGTTATGCAGGCTGGGCACCGTATTGGAGAGCTGGGCCTTGGATGGGGCTGTGCACTAACAGCACCTCCTGCCCATGGCCTGCAGCTGCTCTTGCTGCTCGTGGCTCCCAACAGCCCAAGATGTGACTAAGACTTGGACCAAGCTAAGGTTTTTGGGGTGGTTTTCTCCATAAGCCTACTGTTTACCCCTTTACTCCGTCTCATAGCTAGTGCCTCCTTCCCAGACTACTTAGCCTTCTCTTCCCCTCCCCTTCCCAGACTACTTAGCTTTCTCTTCCCCTCCCCTTCCCAGACTACGTAGCTTTCTTTTCACAGGTGGTTCCAAGTAACTTAGAGTTGAAACGATGCTTGGATGGCCTGAATTGCAATGTTAGGGAAAATCCTCAGCTGGCAGAAGGGCTAGTTATAGGTAGGTACTAGGGTAAATGTTGCTGTGGGTCGTGTGCCAAGAGATAGCTGCCTTCTATCTCTAAAAGAGTAAAGCCTGACAGGACTGCATCCTTTTTTCATCCTGTGCAATTTTTTTTGAAGAGGCCCAGCAGTGTGGAGCTGGAGTGGAAAAGAGATTTCTGTGTGCGTGGTTATGGCCAGAGTTGGTCACTGGAAATTTGAACACCAACAGTGCAGTCATCCAGCATTTCTCCCATGCTCAGCCTGGTTGCTGGGTCCCATCCTTTCCCTTCAAACCACTGGGAGCCAACAGAGCCGAAGCCTCATTACCTGTGAAGCAAAGGGGTGACTGACCAGGTGGAGATGGTGAGCCAGGTAACCCCACTCAGTATTGCCTGGTAGCTGTATGCATGCTGGTGGCCCTCCATCTCACTGCATAGCATCACCGTGCAGCACGTTCACACGTTTTCTTTACCTCAGATGGGCCGACACCATCACTTGGCTGTGTGTCTAGCTCTTAGTCTGCTGTTTGAAAATGTTGGTCTCCTGGGTATTTAACAGCAGTTAAACATGTGACTGTTTGAAACTACAGTTCACAGCCTGTGGTTGCAGGTCTCTCCTGCCCCACCATCCTAGCAGTTGAGCAAAGGACTTAAAATCTGCCAGGAAACAGGCGTCTGAGACACAAAGTCGCCTTCACAGTTGGCATGTTTTCAGGATGATAAAAGCTTTCATGCCAATTTTTTTTTTACATAGCAGGGTGGGAAAAAATAGCTTCCAGGCTGTAAGAAGAAGTTGTGCTGGAGGGGAGGGTGGGGGCCTGACCAGGCAGCTCTAGACTTAGCAAGAAGTGAGTAAGCAGTGAATGCACTGCAAACTCAGGACTGGAAAAATTTGGGGCTACTTTTCGCAGCTGTTTTCTTTCTTGTTGGTAATTTTGCCCTTGAAGGCTGTTCACAGAACCATGTCTGAAGGCAGAAGCCTGGGTATCCTGTCCATCTGGTGGTACCAGCAGATATTTTCTGCTACACACAGAGCACCCAAAGTGGTGGGTGGAAGGGGATTCTCCTTCACCAGCAGCTCATGGGTAGCGTCTTTAGTTGCCATGTTGCAAAAGGATATTTTTTTATAGCAGCTCTTGCAACTCTCATGTTTCGCCCCAGTACCAGCAATGGACCATCATGCTTTGTTTCTGCTAGAGCCGGGGCTGCATCAGGCCAGCAGCATGTCTCAGAAAAGTGTGGTGAGTCACACGGACCTGGCCCCAACCCTTCGTCTAACCCAAGGAAGTCTCTAGTGCAAGTACATAGGCTCCCTCCTCCTTCCTTCTGCTTTCTGGCTTGTCTTCCCTGGAGAGTTTTCCTTACAGACCTTGTGCAAGTGAGTCCCCCCATCCTCTTCGTGTATGGAAAATATAACTTATGCCTGACAGAGTACTTTTGCTTACGCTCTGGTTGAAGTAAGAGCTGCATTGGCCCCACGTCTTTCTTTTTTTCCTAGAGCTAAGCATATGTGATGGCTTTTGCCAGCATAACCCCTGCCAGCTCCAGCACGAAGTGACATGCCTGTGCTGCAGATACCAGCAGGGTTGAGCTGGCTGCCTCTATGCCTGCCATGGAAAGCTTGTGACGGCTGGGGCAGGCAGGTGAGCCCGCAGAGCTCCCAGGTTTGAGGAAGTTTTGTTCCTCGGTTTTGTACCAGTCTGTGTGCAAAACTGGCACCCAGCCAGTAGCCACTTGCTGTGCCAGCAAGTTGTCTGGTGGCCCATGACTGGGAACCCATTCCTGGAAGTGCATCACCTCCTGGGTGGAATTGAACCTTCCTGGTAACTACAGTCTATAATGGACTGCAAAAAACAGTTAATCCACACTGCTTTAGTTGAACTGGCTTTGTCAGTAAATGCTCTGGGATGGTGCGTTGGGCTGGCATAGAGAAATCAGGGGCAGTATCACCATTGCAGGGTATTGTCAGGACAGCATTTGTAGGTACTGTTAGTACCTTTTCTTGGATGACAGGAGGGTGGCTGTTGGCACCACCTCCTTCATACCAACACCAGTTTGCGGAGGAGAGGAATGGGAGTATGACAGATTAATTTGCTTTCTCCTGAGTCTTGCTGAGTCAGTGAAGAGATCCTAGGACTCTGGTAGGGGGACTCTTGCTGTGTGAGTAGCTTGCACTTAGATCCCTAAAACCGATAGTCATCCTTTGGGACGTCTTGTGCTGACTGCTGGCTGGGAGCAGAGGCACTGCCATGGGCTCCTTGAGATGACTCCCAGGTTTTCCTTTCCACCACCTGGCATCAGTCCCTGGGTCATGTCCTGGTCTGGTGCATGTCCAGCCCTCAGCTGTGCTCCTCATGCAGGACTTCATGTGTCAGTGGCAGCTGGTGAGGAGCAGTGGGAACGTCAGGAGTGTTGGGTCTCTGCTGCAGGATGGTTGTTCTTCTCTGCTCCCTGGCCACTGGTCAGTCTGTCCCCAGGAGCACATCAAGCCTTGAACCTCTGTAGAGTCATCTGGCAGTGTGTCTCTAGGTTTGCTATCTGGAGATGAGGATGTGTCTCCCAGCTCACAAAGAAGATCTGAACTCCTCACCTCACTAACCTTGTGCATCATCAGGATAGGCTGTGAGCAGGAGCAGCTGCACCAAGAGCTCTGTGACGCAGCCCGGGTCCTGGTTGCCTTCTTGTGACCTGAACTGCCCATCCAGCTCCACCATGTACAGGTCGGCTTCCCAGGGGGTGCGGTGGCTTATGGAAACAAGAAAGATTTTTCCTTTGAATAGCAAGTAGCGCTGAACTTCCTTCCTCCATCCTTGCCCCTGCATTCTCTGCCCAGGGAAGCTTGCCAGGGAGGTGGCTGTGGTGCTCAGTTTGTGGACCAGGCAACAGGCTCCCTCCATCCATGAAGATGGTCCTCAACAGTCCCATTGCAGGGAGCATGGCTGGCCTAGTGCTCAGGGAACTCCAAAGGGTTCAAGCTACAGTGACTCTTGCTCCTTCTAGCCCAGAAGAGACATCAGCAGAACTGAACATGGCTGGCAGAGCAGAGACCCAGCACTTGCAACCTTCTGCCACTCCTCCCTCTTGCACACTCCAGCAAGTGCAGTGAGCCCTTTTCCTGTATGGGGTTATTTCTTCCTCCAGATGCCCTCTTCCCCGGATGATCCTTGCATGTCCCACACTTTACGAAGCTGCTTGCACACTTGCACCTGTTCTTTTCCCCATTATCTACAGCATGGGTACATTTGAAACTAACTCAAGATGGTTTCCTGCAGATGTAGCAGAAGCAGCTGCAGGGAACACGAGGAAATACAACCACATGCAAATTTGAGCCAGTTGGTGGTTTTGGAAGCCGATGAGATTGGCACCAGCAACTCCTCCTTTCATCTGTATGTTGCACTAGAGAGGGATGAGGGGAATCACCTGATGAAGCTTTTGATGCTGAGCACAAAGCCACGTGTCCCTGCCCTGAAGCATGGATTTCACCATAGTCTTTTTGCGGCAGCCTCTGTTGCTTTCACTGTCCTTGGTGGCCTACCTGCCATGATGTGTCATTGCCTTCTTGTGTCCTGGCCTTCTCCAGGTCGCTCAGGGAGGTGCAGGATGGGCCAGACCTTAGGGGCTCCACCTGTGCCCTCCCTTGAGAGATGCAGTCCTGCTCCTGCTCCTCACTTCCTGACCTTTAACCAGTTACTAATCTCAGAAGGTCTCTACCTCCCAGAGCAGCTCAGTTTCTTTAACAGCTTTTGGGCATTCTTTAAGTACTTAAGAGCATTGCCACATGCCATTTGGAAATCCGTGTAAAGCCTGGTTAATTGGATCACCTTTATCTCCATACTTAGAAGTTGTCTTGCAAGGGAAAATCATGCCCTCAACATGATGTAATTATCTGGGTGTCTGCTGATTCTGCTCTGAACTGTGGCTTACTTCAGTGCGAGGCATTAAACTTGGCTTTGTGTTTTCATTTTGATGAGCTATTTAATCCTGTTCGGCCATTTTCTCTGCAAAAGGCAGCGTTGTCTCCCAGGAGCTGTGGAAGCAGCACCGAGTCCAGGTGGCACCTGGGGACCTGTCCTGGCACATCGGCAGCTAGGCCATAGGGCAGAGGCGGGTGCCTGACATGCAAATCCCAACTTCTCCGGTTTCTTGAAGCTGATGATGTCTTGAAGCTGCTGCTTCCCTGCCTTGCACTCTGTGCTGAAGAGAGGGCATGTGAACAGTGCCGGGCAGGCCACCAATTCTGCCGTGTATCGGTTGTCAGAGGTGGGCTTCTCACTCAAAGCGTGTGAAAAAGCATTGCCTCCATCCACAAAAAAAAAAAAAAAAAAAAAAAAAAAAAAAAGTGTTGAAATAGGTTACAGTTCCTAAGCACAAATTCATGTAACAAAGTTAGACTTGTGGTAAAAAACCTAAATATTTGAGGGTCATAAGATAGGATGCGAGAAAAATGCATTATATGCTAAAGGAAATGTTTCCAAAACCATGCAAATATAAATAGCTGCCTTCAGTTCCCCGAGGCTCCTGCGTTCCTGGCGCCTAAGCAGCCAGAGTTGCAGCGTGCAGCTTTGTGGTTTCTCCTCACCCAGTCCAGATGCCTCACTGGATGTGAGAGCTCCGGCAACCCAAACTGGGACCAGCATCAAGAGCGACATCACTGATGGAGCTCTACTGGCTGAACAAGGGTGAGGATTTTTGTGGTGGCTTTTTTCCTTAACCAAAAGTCAATTTTGTTTCCTTATGAAGAAGCTGTTTAAATAGCGCAAACAAAACACAGAGCCTTGCCAGAAGCGTCTTTAAGATTTAGACCTTTGCATCTGAATGCTCTGGGATTTTCCAGATCACTTGGTTTCAAGTAGGACACATAAAAATATAATCTAAGGGTTTCTCTCTGCTTTAAAGATTGGTCTTGGGTGCCAGACGGGGTGTGTTGGTGACCTTGTTTGAACTTGCTGTGATTTGTACATGAACTGCTCCCATTACCATACAGGTCTGTCTGTATCTGCTTGGTGTGGGTCATTATCCCTGTGCAGGCAGGGACCTGCGGTTGTCCCCCATGGTACTGAAGCGATTGCTGCGCTGCCCTGGAGCGATGAGGGTGGGTGGCTGCAGCGGTGGGATCCAGACCCCATGCTCGGCATTCATAAAGTGAGGATTTCTGTGGTTTAATCTAGTGCAGGTTCTCTTTGTGACTGGGTGAGTCGTGGCCCATGAGGCAGGGAGTGAGATGTCAGCGTGATTGGTGGGAACCACAGCCATGTGGTGGGGTTTCTGGTGGTGTTAAGGCTGCTGTAACAGGTTTGCTGCCCAGCGTGGTGATCTAGCAGGTCTGCTCAATGAGCGCATGGGATGCAGTTTGCCGTGGAGGATGTCAGCACAAAACATGGCGTGCTACACCTCGTTCACTAATGCTCCTGGGACAGTTGCCTTGGTTTCAGTGGCACATTTAGGACAGGAAGCTGAGACAAAGAAATATCCCAAACAGGAAGCTGCTGGGAGGGGAACAAATTTAAGGCCTGGGTAGGTGAAGGCAGGTGATGCCAGGATATCCTCCCAGGGGAAGGAGATGGAGGAAGGTATAACTGCCCTGGCACACTCACCCCTTTGTTGCACGCTCAGCCATCCCAGGAGGATGGACAGACAGATGGCAGAAGGAGCCATGAGGACAGACTGTTCTCGCAGCTGAAAACTTGATTTTTATTTAAACATGTGCTTTACCAGGCACCATTTGAGGTATTGAGGGGTAGACACCAACATGTGTGAGGGGGGAGGCAAGAAGGAGAGATGCTTCCTTGGGGGATGCTGCTGCTCCCAGCCATCCACTCTGCACAGGCTCTGCTGACTTGTCAGGGAGGAGGGGGCAGCTCAGGCCCCCAAACCAGGACAGGGCTGGAGGGTGAATTGGTGCCTCCTGCAGCTTGTGAGGGCTGCAAGCCTGACCGCTCTTTGATGGGTTTATGAGTGCATCAGTGATGCCATGGCCTGGAGATGTGTCTGGCGGCTCCTTGCTGGAAGCAGCGTTCATGCGCCAGGCCAAGGGTATGTGACTGTGTTTACAGCTATTTTGGGTACGTTTAATCTCAGTGTGTTTACAGCCACCATGGATACATTTAATCACTGCTCACCAATGCAAAGGTTAATCTAAACACCTTCCACTTCACTCTGTAAAACAACTGCCACCTGTCTCATGAACCCATTTGGGGGTGACTTGGGAGCAGGAAGGTATTACTATAGGAAGAGCACGTAACTCTTACAAAGCTGTTGGTGTTCCACCACCTGCCTTTTGGTCCTCTGTGTAAAGGTAGAGCTTGTGCTCCTTTTGGGGGTCCCCTGCCTGCGATGCCTGACGTTGGTTGTGGGCTCCAAGTGAACACTCAGGATACTCTGCATTGCTTAGTGTGCCATGCAGGCTTCTTCAGCCAAGCGGAGGATGCAGCAGGGACCTGGGTGAGCCCCAGATGCTGTTGCTGATGGAGGTCAGCCTAAGGTAAGTTGCAAACCAGTTCAAGCAATACTTTTTCACACATTTTTCCAACCTCCGTCAGTCCATGTGTTGGAATTTTTGAGCCAGAGATGTTTTCTTGTACCTAGTAACCCTTGCTGGATCTTGCTTCCAATTTTTCCTCCCCCTAATTGCCAACGTTAACTTTGCTTTTTTTATTTTTTTGACCTCTCCTTGGCACAGCTACACAACAGGTCAGCTCAGTCTGTCACAGTGCCAAGGCCTCGTGGCTGAGCAGTAATGGCCAGCCCAGCAAAGACCTTTCCCCTTATCCCACTGCACCTTGGCATCCTTAGACCTGCTGGTGGTTAACCCTGTTGACTGCCTGTAGACATCCAAGCAACCGCTGTCAGTTGATCTCCCTCACCTGCATGTACAGGCTTCCAGTAGCTGTGTCCCCCATGTCTCTCGGCTTCCCATGTGTTGTGTTTGTCCATGCATCCACTGTTTCTGCTCTTTAGGGTGGTTTGTGCAGATCTGCCTGGTGCAGGCGTTGGGCTTGGACCAGGACTTCCCTAGATCTTTGTGATTTAAAAACTGACCTTGTGTTGGTCACTGCTGACACTGCCCCCAAGGGAGTCCTGCACTTTAGCTTCTGATCCTGCCTGCCCACTGTGACCCACAGAGGACACTTTGCCATGGATCACACCATATAGCCCCACGCCCACAGCTGCTCAGCCCGGGGATGTGAGGTCAGGCAGAGGGGAGAGGAAGCTGGAGCCTTCCTCCACGCTGGTGCCAGGAAGGGTCACTGCTGATGGGGCGAGGAGACAGGAGTGTTGCTGCTGGCGTGAAGTTGCGTTGGCCCAACGTCACTCTTCCTCCAACCCCAAAAGATGGAGATCCCCATCTCTGGGACCTGTCCCCAACCTGGTGCAGGAGCCCCTCAGTCTTGGGCCATCCTGCTGCCAGCTCTTCCCTTGGACGACAGCAGGCAGGGCACCCTGCTTGGGCTGGTAGCCAACACACAATTTGGGTGCTCATGGGCATGTGCCACTCTGGCATCACCATCGGGCCTGCAGACGCAGCACAGAGCATCGTGTAGGCAACAGGCATGTGTCTTGCTGTCATTCAAGGGTCTGCACAAGCAGGTTACTGCAAGCAATGCTGCCAAACTGTGTTGAATCATGCGCTGGCCTCAGAAATTCATGTTACAGACCATCTACAAAGCACCTGTATTGTGTACTAGCATCAGCACATGCATAAAATCAATGCAGATAAACAAAGCAGAAGGAATACAAGCACATGCATGTTACGAAGTACGAGCTGGTCTTGGCCAATTACACAACAAATAATTTGATATCTCAACTGCCTGGAAACATGCCCAAGTGAGCTTGGGCAGTGGGGCGAGTGTGCTGAATAACTGAGGCAGTGATGATTTTTAATAGCGAGTTAAATTACATGCTCCATAGCGATCTCTGCTCAGAAATACACAATTAATGCCTGCGAGCCCAGTGTGGGGCGAGGGTCAGCACCGTGGTGGTGTGGTAGCATGGCAGGCTCTGCACAAGCAGATAGACAGGTAAATAGGTGAGCGCTTTGCAGGGTGCCCGGGGCCCCAGGCAGGAGGGGTGGGACATGGTGGGGTTGCAGGGAGCTGGCCTACATGCCTGGGGTGCTCCACTGGGGAGCTGCAGACCACAGTGTTTCCCCCAGCCCTGTCTCCTTCCTAAGAGGTATTGCTGTCAGCAATCAGCTAAATTGTGGAAGAGGCAACTGTGCTTCCGAAGTGTCCTCTGGCAGGCAGCCACTGCCCCAGTGAGGAATATCCCCCCTCCATCTTTTTGCAGCATCACTTTGGAAGCAGGTGTTCTCCAGGCTTGGCTGCTGCTCCACCGAGGATCATATGCTAACAGCAAGGGGAAACTACCAAGCTTGGATCTGCTGCTAGGGCTTTCTGGGGATGCAATATCTGTTGGGTTGGTGGCACGGGATGGAGGAGATGACGAGTTCACCACTGTATCCACCATGTCCCTTTAGGTGAGGGCAAGGACTCTAAAAGCAGGTCTGGATGAGCCAGCACACTGTGTGCAAGATGTGGCTCCAGCATGGTGGGTGTGGGATGGTAACTGCATTGGAAGAATGATATGCCACGATGGCAGGACCAGCATGCAGGGCTGCATTCAGCACCTGCCCCGAAAGCTGTTGGGATGCTGAAACATGGGTCCTTCACTTTGGACTCTGCTCACTAGGTCAGAGCTTGTGGGCAAGTTGCCTGCAGAAGATGCCAGTGCACAATGTGGAGGGCATATACAGACAGAATCATTAAAAAGCAGCAGGAGGTTTCAGCTGGTGGTCAGACATGGCAGCTAGGCAAGATTTCAAGACAAAATTCCCTGAAATCACAGGCAACACTTCTGGGAAGAGTTGGTAATTTCTGAAATCTGTGGCTCTGGTAAGCCCACAGTCATTTCAGCTCTTGAAATCCCACGTCCTGCAGGGACCTCCAATGCTGCAGAAGCCTCACTGCTGACACTGGTCTGCAAATTAACCATGGCTGGGAATCCTGGGGGTGCATCAGCCCATGCAGAAGCCTTATGCCGGGCACTGCCCTGCTCCCACTGGTGCTAAATGAGTCTCAAGACATGTCCTGGGCTGTGAGGACCCCAAGGAGTGAGGCCAGCTTGCAAATCAAGCTGCCCCGGGGTGGAAAACCATTTCAGACCGTGGAACCTGTAAAGCTGCTTTTAGCTTGTGGCATTTGAAAAGGGCTATGCTCAGTTTTACAAGCAACAGGTTAATACTTCCAATTTCCCAGGTCTTTGATGAAAAAGCCATTGTTAAAAAGCCATTCATTTATTAAAGTAAGTTTACAGAAAACAAAACAAGCAAAAAAACCCCCAAGATCTGATGAAAATTAGGAAGAAAAAAAACAAATGATTTGGAAAAATGTGATGTTTCATAAGCATCAGCAACTGTGTTACAGCAGTGCAGCTCGGCAAGGCCAACCCTATTTGGGGAGGGAGCCCTTTTTGTCCTCACTGTGGCAGGAAACCAAGTTTATACGTGGTGGAGTTGGGACAGCCATCAAGTGGGATGAGGAGCCCGCGAGGATGCTGTGTCTCCCACCCCAGCCTTGCACCTGCACCATCTGCCCAATGTGAGTCCTCGTGGGGGCCCCGGTGATGACTTTTCTCTCTCCGATGCAGGACCGGAGCTGGCAGAGACCCCCTCCTTGTCCCTTGGACTCCAGAGGGACCAAAGGGGACATATCCAGGTGCATTTCTGGCTGTTCTGCAGGGGTCACACAGATGTCCTTGGGGGAAGAGCTGTCCTGGAGGCCAGACCGCCTCAGTCTCTTCCAGCCCAGTGGTGGGAGTGCTCGCTGGAACGAGTGCTGTGATTTTCATCATCATCAGTGGTACCAGTCAAGGTAATTAATTCTGAGCCTCATCCCCCAGTTCCTGCCCCAGTAGTGGTTTCCCCAACATTCCAGCAGGACACAATTGCTCCCACCCATGACACAGAGATGGAATTAAGGAACACAGTTTAGTTCTTGCTGGCTTCACTGCTGATTCTAAGGGGACAGGGGGAAAAAGTAGTAGCTAGTGTTAAATTTCTTGTGCCAAAAATAAAATACGATAAGGGAAAGTGGACAGGCATTCCCGGAGGCAAAGGCTTTGCTGGCCAAGAGCTGCCTGCTTGTGGGTGCTGCTGCTCCAACTAGGGTAGAGGAGGAGGATTGTCTCTGTGAGGGAGGAAGTATACAAATAGGTTGTTGTTTCCAGCAGGGTCCTTTGTGCTGGTCTTCTTCGGCTTCCCTGTGAATGTGTGTATGGATCCTTATCCTGCCAGGAACAAACAGGGTGAGGGAGGAAGCCAGGCACGAGCAGAGCAGCTGCTCAGTGCTGCACCTGGAGCCTGTGCTGGGCACTGAAGGGAGCATGGTCCAACACGGTAATACAGGTGCTACTACTCAAGTGCTCTAGAGAATGGGTGAGAAAGCACACAAAGCTCTTAGCACCTGGTTTGAGTAATACTGAGGGGTTTGATGCAGCAACACGTATCATTTTTATTTGATTGATTTCTACATCAGGCTCCTGCAACGGCTGGGCACACCTCACCATGGGGCCAGCTTCCCACAGGGGAAGTCAGATGGGAGATGCCAGAGGCTCTTCTCACTGGAGGTTCTTCCAGCACATCCATGGGTCGCAGCCTTAGAAAATCAGGTGTTTTTCTTTAAATATCCCTTTTAAGTATCTTATATTTAAATGTCCCTTCCTTTTTGATCCTAATTAAGAAACAGTTCCTTTTTGTGGTGGCCAGCAATCTGGGTGTTACCTGTGGGTCTGTGGGCAGCTGCAGGAGGATGGACATCAGGAGTGGTCTTCCAGGAGGGCCCTTGCAGGCAAGGTCCCACATTGCTTTGCAGCACTGTGGTTTCAGCATTGGCTGTTGCAGTTCTGGATATTCCCGTCCTCTGTGCAAAGGTCAGTGTTCCTGGGTTCTGCTTGTGTCTTGGTGTCAACAGCAGCTGGGCCTTTGAGCTCCATCCATGGTCAGACTTTGTGTTGGGTGGGGAAACCTGGCTCTGCTTCAGCAGGGGGGCAGGCTGAGGGAAGTGCTCCGGCTCCCCTCGGTACCTCTGGTACTCTCTGTATCTCTGCTCTGCTGTCCCCCCTTTATGTATGGTGGATGATTGCTTTATCACTTGGCTCTGGAAACTGTGCTCCAGGCAAAAAGGCAGCAGTATATAATGTTGAATGTGGCTTCTTAGATGGAAAAATATTACCCAAAGGCAAATTAAATAAGATGATGTCTTATTTAATAACTTTTTGCGTTCACTCAGTAACCTCAAAGGGACAGAAACCTGGGAAAGTGAGATTTCTGCTCCACCAGTTGATGTCTGTGGTCAGCTATAGCCAGGAATGAGATTCTGGGACATGATGAAGTGCTCTGAAGGAGCAGAGGAGAGGAGTGATACTGGGCTGCAAGCCTGAGACACCATGAAAGCCAGGAAGAGCGAGGCCAGCACTGGGTACTGCCATGTCCTGTAGCATCCCACAGGCTGAGCTTGTTTTGAGACCTGCAGATGTCAAGAGCAAAACACAAGTCATTGCTCAGAAACCTACTCTCCAAAGTGACCGTGTGTTCACTCTAAGCCGCACAGGCAGACTGTGTGAGAGGCAGATTTTAAAGTAATTATTTAAACCTTTACAGATCCCCTGTTCTGTGAGAGGTTGAAGTCATAATTTACATAATGAGCCATGAGATACACATGATAGAAGCACTGATAAACTTTGCTGCTGGTGTTTGAGTGGAGATCACTCACTGTTTGCTGGAAAAGACTGTTTGGCCTTCTCATCTTGGGCTGGTGGGATGCATTCAGACACAGCTATCACATCTGAGATTATTTTGGAAATGCAGAGGCTCAGTCCTTGGGCCCTGCTGGCTCCAAGGCCAGTTGCAAGTCCTTGGGGTTAAGCATGGAGGACATGGGGACTTGTTCTTTTTTTTTTTTCCTCTTTTGAACCAACATTGACATTTCTGAGCCTCTTGATGAAAAGTGACTTTGTTGAAAAATAAAATGAAGGTGTTTGGGTCTAAAAGGCAAATGAAGTCAAAGGGAGAGAAGCTCCTCGGTGTCTTACATGGTCCTGGCAATGATGAACATTTTGGTGGGTCTCCAAGCAGCACCTGGCATCCTCAACCACAGGTGCTGCTGTGAACTGGGCATCTTGTGCGTGTTACATAAGGGTCCCATAACCATAAGGACTGTTTTAACACCAGAAAGTCCTTTTCCACGTCCTAAAGGCACTTTAATGACTTAAACTGTATTTCATTTTCTGCTTTCCTTAAAGTATTTGTTGTAGGCAACTCGCAGCTGTCCCTGCGCACTCGGTGGAAGTCCGTTTCATCCCTGTAGGCTGCCCAGGCCATGAAGGGAGCGCAGAGCGGCCCCGGCCCAGCCGAGGAGCCGTCCCCAGCTTCGACCCCTGTGGAGGCTAGTCCCGGCACCCATCACGCTGCACGGAACGCAGAGCACGCGGAGCCAGCGGGTCACCCTACTGCCGCCTGCCTGCTGAGGCCCGGCACAGGGCTTGGCTGGGGAGCCACGGGCCTGTCTTAGCCCAGCTGGCCTGGCCCACAGTCGCCCACCGCCTGGGGAACGGCGGGGCGTAGGTAGTGCCAGTGAAGGCAGCGGCGCGCCCGGTGCGCGGCAGAGCTACACAGGCTTAAGCCGCGCACAGCCTGCCCCGGGCCCAGGCTCCGGTCGCAAGCCCCAGCCCCCTCTCCTGCCCCTTGCCCCGGCCCCGCCCCAAGTCCGGCGCGGGCCCCGCCCCCCGCTCCCGCCCCGCCCTACCCCTGCCCACTCCGCGCCGCAGCAACCCCCCGCCCCTCGCGCCGCTGCCTGCCCCGCCCCGCCGCGCTCGCCCAATCAGCGCCGTCTCCCCAAGCAGACGGACCTGCCTCGCTCCCGTTGCCGTCCCCTCGGCGTGCGCGGGCGCGTGACGGCTCCCCTCTCTCGCCCCCGCCCCGCCTGGGGCCCGCCAATGGGAATGAAGGCCCCGCCCCCGTCGGCGGGGGCGCGCGCGGCCGGTCTTCCCGGTCGCGCGCAGGCGCGCACGGGAGCCGGTGGCAGTGGCGGCGCAGCGGGGGCCGCCGCTCGGCTGGGGCTGGGGCTGCGGATGGCGGAGCGGTGGCGGGGCCCGGACAGCGGCACGGCGCCGGGGGAGGTGAGGTTTGGGTACGGCGGCGGCGGCGGCAGCGCCCCGCGGGACCTGTCCAGGTCCTGACGCGGCGGCAGGTGCCGGCAGCAGCGGGCCCAGCTGCCCCCTGCCCCGCACCTGTTGAGCGCGGCGGGGCGGGTCGTGGCAGGGCTGCTGGCCGCCGGCGTGGCGGGGTGCAGTGCGGAGCGGGGCCCGGCCGTACCCGGCGGCGGGGCGGGGGCGGGCTCCTAGGCGGCTTTACCCGGCCAGGGGCCGCGGCGGCGAAGCCATTTTGAGGGGGTGGCGTCGCGGCGGGAAGTTTGTTCCCGGTCGCCTGCCCTGGAGGAGCCACCCGGCGGGGCTGGCCGCCGAGCCCGGTTTCTTTTCCTGCCTCCCGGGGACGCAGCAGCCGCAGGGGCCGGGGTACCTGCTCTGCCTGGCGCTCCGCCGCCCGGGAGCCTATTGCTGGAGGGGAAGGTGAGCTCGGCGGTCCCGGTGGCCTGATTGCCCTCCTCCCGGCTGCCGCTCGGCCACCCGGGGCCGACGTGCTACCTCCGGGGGAGCCGGGGCTGGCCGCCTCCCCGCGGCACCCGCTGCCCGCCCTCTGCAGCGGAGAAGGCGGGCGCGTCCTTGCGAGAGGAGCTCGGGCGTGAAATGCGGCGTCTCTTTCCTGGCTGGTTAAAATACATTAGAAGCCCTTTTTGTAGCCTGCCATCTGTTGCTTTGGCCCCTGGTGGGTTTGGGTTTTGTAGTTCCTCCAGGGTTTTGTTGGATTTATGCTGTGCTGGAACAAAACTGTGGTTGCAATGTCTGTTATTGTGCAAAAAGTCTCGTTTGCTTAAAAAATGTTCATGCACGTTTATAGAAATTAGGGGCCATTGGGTTCCCCGGAAGGATGCCTGGCTGGCCTGTAGCCGAGGGGCGGCTGCTGGCCTAGTCCACCCATGCTTTCTGCCCATATATCTCTCGAAACTCAGGGTGAGGGAGTGTTGCTGGCACTTGGCTGGAGAGGAGGCTGCAAAGCAGTTGGGACTCTGGGCTCAGGCTGGTGAAACCACAACAAAGATTGATGAGTGACGTAGCCAACAACAGCCAGGCTGGTCCTTAGAAACATGCTTGGCCTGGGCTTTTATTTAGTTCTTTGGGCAGATACATCTGTATTGAGGAGCCTAACCTCTTCCCATCCACGCCCCCACCCCCCGCAGTAGGGGTTCTTTCTGCAGTGTGTTTTTTCTGCAGTAGGTTCTTTCAGGCAGCAGCAAACTGCAGTTGATGTTTCTGTGTTGCGCCGTATTGGATTTGAGTCCTGGGGCTCTCAACGTGGTGCTGCTGCTCAAGGGCTTTTGCCACTGTTTGTAGCACATTTATTCCTCAGGGAATCTTTTCTGGTGATAAATTAAAACTTCCTGGGTTTTGTAGCATAAACAAGATTGTGGTCTCTTTTTTTTTTTTCGGCATGCAGAAGCGGTGATGAGTTCACCCTGGCTGTTGTACTCGTATGGACACGCTGCTTGCTCTGTGAGTTATCTGTCACTCCTGTTTGAGCGTCGCACGAGTGAAGTCGTAGAATCGTTCTCTGAGCTGTTATGCTGGAGAGTGGCAGCAGGCCAACCTACAGAGCACAGATGTTTAGAATAATTAGTGATGGAATACCCTTTTAAAAAAATTGCTTGGGTTTATCCAGCACTCAATTGTAGTGATATCTACCTCTAAAAATAGGCAGGCCTCCTGTGTAATGAGTCTCTTAGTATAAACAGTCATGTCTTGAATGACTGTTGTTACTTTTAGGATGTCTAAGATAGATATTTTTGGGGGGTTTTGCCAAATCCTCTGTCTGTCTGGCTTTTTCTCTGCAGCAAATAATGTGGTTCTTGGCCTTTACGGCATGTAGCCGTGCCATGACCAGAGGAAAAGCTTGGTAACCCTTGACGTTCAGGGCTGGCACAGCAGGACGGAAAGCTTTCCACCACTCCTCTGGCAGCCCAAGGTCGAGCAGTCCTGTCTCTTCCACAAAATTCTTTCCCTGAACGCTGCCACATTTGCAGAAATGCGTAGAGCAGTTCGCTTTGGCAGGTGACTGTGCATCACTTTTGCTTTGAGGTACTGTCCTCAGTTAATTAAGCGTAGTGCTCCATCGGCTAGAGTTTCTCTGTGCTGGTGAATCCACGGTTTTCATGGGAAGAAGACACAGCAGCTCAGGCATGATCAAGGTTGCGCTGCTTGTGCCAGTGTGCTAACCTCAGCTTCGTAAGGCTGGCCTCCTGGGATGACTTCTCCAAGTTTGCCGAGGCATAGCTGCATAAACGTGGAATTCTTGCTTTCAGTAATCAAGAAAAAGGAGCGTGCGAGGAATTTTCTTGCATTTTGCCGTACAATTTATCAGAGCGTAACAGATGAGCTGTGACCCTAACCCCTCATGCACACATGCTTTTTAAAGTTTCTTTTTAGTAGCCAGCATGCTGGCTGAGGCTTCTCTGATGTGGCTTGTGTGCGAAAGCACTGGCTCCTCAGCTTACAGGAGAGCAGCCCAGCTTTTTCAGCAGGGGAAGAATTTGCTTTATGATGACTTGTTTTCTAAGAAGGTACTGTAGATGACATTTTGCATAGTGTTTGAAGTGGGACGTGTCTCATAGTTCTGCTCATGCTGCACTCGCAGACCTCAGGCCATTTTTATATTTGCCTCCAGCTTACTCAGGTTTATCTGATGAAAGTTTAGTGCCCTTTCATGGTCTGTATGTCATTCAGGAATGGAAATGCAGTACCGTAGGCCTTCAGCAGCAGGCCTCTTGCTTACTATGAGCATGTAAGTCTTCTAGAGTACTTTTATCTTGTTTATTATACCATATGTGACTTTTCTCACTTTTAAAAGCCAAATGTGTTTTGACTTGAGTGACTAAAAACTTCTAAAAGGCTGGGCTTTTTAGCTCAAACAGGGCATCACTGCTGTTTGGGACTGCAGCGAGGTCAGGCTCTGCTACCCTCCACCAAACTCATCACTGCGCTCAACGTTCTGATGTCTTCGGTTGTTCACAGTCATCTAGTCAGAGATCTTGCGTGGGAATGAAGGGTTCCTGTTAAGCAGGGTCGTGGCAAACACTCATGTTGGAGAGCCATGGGACAGACCAGAAATATAACATGCTGTCTAAGCAACTTGGCATCAATGTTTTTGGGGTGTCAGAATCATAGAATGGTTTGAGTTGGAAGGAACCTTAAAGATCATCTAGTTCCAAGCCCACAGCCATGGGCAGGGACACTTCCCACTAGACTGGGTTACTCAAAGCCCCATCCAGCCTGGCCTTGAATGCTTCCAGGGATGGGGCATCCACAACTTCTCTGGGCAACCTGTTCCAGTGTCTCACCACCCTCATGGTAAAGAATTTCTTCCTAATATCTAATCTAAATCTACACTCCTTCAGTTTAAAACCACTACCCCTCACTACACTTCCTGTAGTTATCTGTGGTGATAGTTGTCTGTGACTTGAGGAACTTTTGGGGATGGCAGTGGTGGGTATGCCCTTGGTGAGGAACGTTGAACCAGCTGCAGGGGCTGCGCCATGTTAGTGCTTCTCTGTGTGAGGACTATCTTAGGTAAGGCTGAAATAGGCTGCCTCCAAGTGCTAGCCGTGAGTGTGGCCTCTTGCATTTGAAGTCAGCTCAGTGGGTGCAGGACCCTGACACGTTAGGTGAGGATCTTTGTTTGAACATCTAAGGACGTGGCCTGATGAAGAGAGACACATAGCACTTGCTGTTTCTGCAACTTCTGAAACCAATGCGTGCCTGGCACCTTTGAAACTCAGGCCATCCAGCTGCCGTACTATGGATTTCAGTTTAAGTTTAAGTACCAAAGATTAAAACTGAGGTTTTGGACTCTATTTAACAGTAGAAGCTGTTATTTATGTACTTTGGTTTTAAAGGAAATACCTTTATAGGATAAATGTTGCATGACCAAAAAAAAAAAAAGCTTGGCAAATTGATTATGTAAGCAAATGAAATGACATTTTAAGCCAGTTTCTTTCCTGTTTGCGTACAATGTGGCTGGTTTTTTTCTCTTTCCTGCCATTTAACAACAGAGTGCATTTTTTCAGTCCTTTTAGTGAATGTTGTTTATATGGTAGGTATAAGAAATATTTGTTTTCATAATTTGAATCCTTGAAGAGGCCATCAGCAGGCTCTGGGAGCTGTCAGGAGCCAGCTGTGCGTATCAGGGTCTGTAGCCGACCAAAGCAGTGGCATATTTGTGTATTTAAAAAAATAATTAAAAAAAAAAAAGAAGAAACCCATGTAACGGATATTACTCTGGGAGCTGAGCTTGTCTCGGAGTGATGCTCTGGAGAGCCATTCTCTTAAGGACATCTGGTTGCAAGGGAATTTGGATCATTTTTACATTCTCTGCCTCTGGGTCAGCTGTGGTGTTTGTCGATCCCTGCGCAAAGGGAATTCACTGCATCCACAAAAGCTGCGTGGAGGCACCTTGAGCCTCCTTTGCTGGCGGTGAGTGCAGGGCTGAGTCAGTGCTGGCTGCTGAGGGCTGTGACTCAGTGCTCTCCTCTTGGATGCATGTCCAGCCAGCTGCCAACAGAGCCAGGGAGTAACCTGATTACAGCAGTGTCCTCTGTGGGTGTCTGCTGGTTAGAGGGATCTGGGAGTGTTCTGCCTGCTTTGGTAATTATGTATATGTTGGTGGAAGCTGGTCATTACTGAGCTTTTATATGTGATACCGAGCATCTGTGGAAGTTCCAGGGAGCTCAGAGGCTAGAAGCTTCTTTCCTTTGTACTTGACAGCATGGTGTTGTGGTTTTATGTCTTTGTGGGTTGTGTTGGTGTGTTAATTTTATTTAATTTTATTTCACTTCTAATTTTTATTTATGTGCTTGAAGAGGGATGGTGCTTTGTTTTCCTTGGGGAGAGATTTCTTCCCTGATGCTGTAGGGTTAGTTCTCTTTGTGTTTCTGTCTCTTAAACTGAGGGTGCTCTTCATGCTTTTAAAAGAGGATTGCCCTGTGAACAAACATTTTTATTGGGAACTCCTGCTACCCTCATATGTTTCTGAGCTTGATTTCCCATTGCATAAGCGTCACACTGTCAGTGCCCCTGAATGAAATTGGTCAACACAATGAAAAGTCCATCACATTTGACAAGAGGGTAGAGATGTCAAAGGTAAGTGCTGAGAAGTTGTGTGAGGACAAGAATCTGCATGGAGGAAATTCTCAGATTGGTGCTCTGCTGGAAGAAAAGCTGTTGGCTGAGTGCAAATAGATTATTAGACATCAGAGGATCTTTGAGGTAGGAAGACAAACAGGAAATTGAGTTTCATAGGTATTTCCAGTAGATGCTGAGTATCTTTATTTTCCTTTGTGAAAGTGGTGAGGAGTGATCTGATGAGCAATCTCGCATTGTCTTAAGTGATAAAAGAAAATAAAAGATTTTGGGCACTGTCTTTCACCCTGCCCCTTGGGACTGAAGGGGAAGGGAGATGAGTGAAGATTGTAAATTTCACTGTAAAGGCTTGTGCAGTTTTCTGGGAAAATGTCCTTTTATAGGTGTCATGTAACCACTTGGGTCATGATTTTTCTGCACAGAGTGCTTTTGGCAGGGATGCAAAAGGAAGGTCTGCTTGGGGGATTGAGTATCGCCTTTTTCCTGTTTGTACCAGTACAAATTTAATATATTTATACTGATGTTCTTTTCCATTTCGGTTCACTCTTAGTGAACACTCTTACAGCCAGCGAAGTCATCGTTCGTGTGCTGAAAGCAGATGTGCTTTCCTGGGATTCAATGTGTATTATACAGACATTCTTGTAGTTGTATTTTTACAGATGCTTTTTATCTCCTGCCATTTATCAGGACCAAGCGGTATGCTGCAGTTTGATGTAGCGTGATACTGTGTTTTGATAACAAAGTGAAGCTGGAAATTAATGCTTAACTCAAACCAGTGATCCTGGAAGTTGTGTGTTGGGTGTGTATGCTGGCATTTTAATTTGCATTGGGAAAGTGCTTTTGACAGTCTCCTGCTGTCTGCACCTCTGTGCTTCAGCTCGCACGGAAGACCGAGGTGGAAGCGCATGCCCAGGCTCCCTTTGGAGGATGTTGAGTGCAGAGGTGAGCTCTAGGGGTATGTCTGCCACCTGTAAGTTTGTGATTGGATTGTGCCTCAATTGCTAATGACTGTTCAGCCTTTGATTAATCAGAAGCTAAATTGGGACCCTTTGCTGAGTTAGCAGCTCTTGAGAACATGAAACAGAAAAAGTACAGCTGACTCGAGCAAAAGCACAGAGGTATGGTTGGGAATGCGTGTGCCTGTGCTTTTGACAAAGTACAGGCAAAGGGGTAAAGTCTCTAAAGAGCTTTCAAGAAAGTGCAAAAAAATCCTCTCTTAACTTTGTAACCTGTCTTACATGCTCTGACTGTGGGGGCTTGAGCCTGGTAGCCTCTCATCTATTTCATGAGGACTGTCAGGTCTTTCCATTGTAGTAAAGTCTGTGAAGACTGATTTTTTCCCATGTCTCTGAACCTCTGCAAAAATCTGTTACATTAAATCCAGCTCTGCTGCTTTCCATGATAATGAGTTGAAAATACTTCCCGTCTGCGCAAAGGGAGCATTAGTCTGAAAGCCTTTGGGTAGTTTATCTCCATTGATGCTTTTATATCAAGGTTGATTTCCGTGGACCTCAGCACTGATGAATGCAGATAATGAGGGATAGCAAGTACTGCTGTAGTCGTGTCTGTCTTTTTCTGGTGCAGCCTAGTTTCTCTTCTCTTATCCCCTGAAAGCTATTCTTAGTAAGTGGTTGCTTTTTTTTTTTTTAATTGAGTCAGTGAATAATTAGTATTTCATTCACTGTTCTTACATATGTTTAAATATAGTATTAAAGTAATCTTCATATATGCTTTTCGTCCTGGTGCTCCTGAGTTCATAAAGGAACCAGGTTCACTATTAATAAGATCTATGAATGAAGTTGCCTGGAAGTAAAATAGTTCGTTCAGGTTTTAGCTCGTATTTATTGCCAAGATGATAATTTATTTATATTTTTGGGAGATAGCATCATTCTTCATGCATATAACTTCTTGTACTGTGCCGTCCCCATTTATTTTCTTTGGTGTTGTCAAGAGTAATTTTCCTTTTTACAAACTCTGTAGATACAGTCTGTGAAACGTTTTTTTGGTTTGTTTTTTTTTTTTCTTTTTTTCCCCTGCTTTGAAAGTAAAATGGCTGTCTTGTGGCAAACTTTCTATTTTCCATTTTAGGAGGGGTGATCGACTTGTAAAGACCAAGGTGGTGACTGACATCTGTCTGTCTCCTCGTGCGGGAGCTTCGCAGGCCTCCCCTCGCGTTTGCAGCCCCGCTGAGTGGCGGCGGGGTCCGGGAGCGCGGTGGGAAGGTTGATGCGCAGCTCCACGGGCGCTGCTGCTGCGGAGATGGGGTGGGCGGCTTCGGGCCCCTCCTCGGGAGCTCTCCGTGGTGCCGAGCGGGGCCGCGGGCCGCCCCGTCCCTCCGCCGAAGGGCGGGCGGGCGTGTGGTAGCGGACCGTTGGGAACCCTGTCGCCTGCTTCACTCTGCCCTGCTGATTTTGGTGTATTCCAGTGTTGGATCTGTCGCATGGGAGCAGATCTGGTGCTTTGCTTTGGACGTAGGGTGCTCACCCCAGTTTGCCAAAGGTATAAAGTTTGGGTGGTCGCTGTATTCAGCAGATCTGCTCCTTGCTCTGTTGAGAGCTTCAGCACACTTGGAATATGATCTTTGAATGCTGAGCCAGGGTGGCATTTCCTAGAGACTGAGTGCATGTTCTTCTTAAAGAAATATAGGTAGTGTTCCTGTAACTTGATATGTTTTTCTCAGCCCCGACTTCTTCCATCACTGCATTTCAGGTCATGATGGCTGCTTTTCTTGTAGTCCAGATAATACTCGGCAGTATTAGACAATATTCCCAACTCTGCTGTTCCATTTCCCTTGGCCTCCTCACGCCTTTTTTTCTTAAGCAAAGCTGCCTGCTTTTCATGTTGGGTTCAGTCTGGTTTAATAGCCATCAGGTCAGATCTTGGTTGAAAGTGACCAGGATACTTCTGAGGCCGGTTTTGCCAGCCCTGTTATGATATGAACATATGCAGCTTCTCTCAGCACCAGTGTCCTTGCTGGCTCTTTCAGCATAAGCCTACTTTAGGTTCAGAGTTGTCCTTTGTTCTACTTTCAATCTGTTCTTTCCTCAGTAACTCATTCAAGAGATTTACTTTAAAAGCAAGTTGGCTTTCCAGTCTTAAGCAAGCTTCCCTGATAGCTGTGAGGACATTTGATAAATAGCTGCTCTTGATTGCTTTAAGTGAACGTGGAAGAGACTAGAAATACAACATCTGATTCTTGCAGTAAAAGCTCTGTTGAGGAATATATTCTCTTGCCAGAGTATTGCCTGATCTATAGGTTAGCTTGGATGAAACAGGTGGCTTCCTAAAGAAGAAATCCTAAAGAAAAAAAAGCCAATATTTTGAAGGTCATAGCTTTTATAGTGCAGTGGTAGGAAGTAGGGAAAGGAATTGTTCTCCTGGTATCTTTCAGCGTAACATAGCTCCTCAGCATTAGCTAAACTTTTGGCTTTGGTATTCGTGCTGCTCCCTGGCTTGCCTACCTTCCTTGCCTTCTTCTAGTGGTCTCTTGCCGAGGTTCAGTACATTGCTGTAGTCCAAATGGGACTGTGTAAAACAAGCATGTTAATCAGGACAGGATAGTACCTTTGCCTGGGAAGAGGTAGGAAGCACTAACACTGTCCTTTTAGCTGCAGGCCTACTCTGATTGGGAGACCCAGAACAACAACTAGACAGCAGACTGTCCTGACAAAATGTGAGTATTCCATTTAAAATGGAATACTGCATTCCCACTGTAAAGTATTTGCTGCTTTTGCTGTTGAGCTGTTACCATCATCTTGTGTAAGTCTTAACTATACCTGTAACCAGCTCTTTGCTTGCAGAGTACTGGAGCAGGTTGATGATGATGGTTCTGAGACCTGTGTAGGTCCCTCTGTTATGGAGGTATGGCAGTTGTCCCGTGAAACATGGGAACAGTACCTTCCCCCCCACACACCCCGTCCCGGCCCCAATGTGCAGAAGTCTGTGCAAGTGGGTATAAATGTGTATTTTTTTACATCCACTGGTACGTAAAATGCATACAAACTCCCCTTGCTCCAGCAGTTTGCTGGACTTCAGGTGTACATTGTCCTGGCAGCACTGGTAATGCATACTACTTCAATGTGTTAGAAGACTGCTTGCGTTCTTACTGGAAGTTTTCACCTCTCAGAGGTAAAGTGTTGGTTTCTTGTTCGATACATGTTTAGGTTATCCTTCAGAGAACAGTTAACTCTGTAGCTAACTATTTCTGAATCAATAGCTGCTTCTTTACTACGTAGAAAATGTGTGCAGTATGTGCATATATATGAAATACATGCATATGTATATTTTTTTTATGTTCAATACTTTGTCCAGAATAAAAATTTCAGTCTAAAAAGAATTTAGGTACAGTAGAAGGTCACTAAAGTAGGTGCATAATCTAAATTCTGATCAATAACGTGGTTTCTTCACATATGAACTTATGTACTCTTTGTTTCGGTGGCTGAGATCACTTTGGTAGTCTTGATTGCATTACATGGCTCTTTCACTACAACAGTACTACAGAGTGAACCTGAAGCAAATTTTATGTGTTATTTGCTCCCCTGTATCAGTGTGCCAGGGGAACTGGGAATTTCCACTCTGTTGCAGGACCAGATGCAGCATAGTCTGTACAGAAGCGGAGCTCATCCCTCTGTTAATCTCTTACTCTTTTAAATTCTTGTGGACCTATGACGGGTTAATCTTTAGACCTTATGTATGTGTTTGTATATGTGTGGGAGGTGACAGAGATGGAGGAGGGATGTGGTGGTGGTACAGGTATGTACTTGCCCTGTGAGGTGGGGAGGATGGCAGTAGCGTCTTGTACCGCAGCAGGCAGCTTGGATGGCGCCTCAGTGCTGTGGTTTTGGCTGGAGTGGAAATGCAACCCAGCGGAAGGATAAAAGAGACACGGCTGTCTGGTTTCCAGCAAAATCATGGGGGAGTGCCCCTTGTGCTCCAGGTGAAGGCTGGCTTCCCTCAGCTTTTCCATCCTTCCTTCGTGGGCGGCAGTAGACGGGGCTCGGGGCTGGCCGTGGTTGGGTGCCGCTCACCTGCTGCCCTCCCGTGGCACGTGTGGGATGCTGGCAGCTCTCCTCCTCCTGGGGCCGCCTGGAAATGTTTTCTAAAAGGCTGTAGAAAAATGAAGGCTCTCCTGGCTAATCCAGTATAATCCTTGCTCCACTGTCATCTGCGGCATGTATCAATTCAGCCTGAAAAGCATCAATTATTTCTTGCCTTCACAGAAAAAGCCTCATTTGGTTCTGTACAGCACCCCCTTCCAGGACAGATAATTGCTTCCCTTTTTTCTTCTCACCCCCATATTTGGCACAGTCATACTCTCATTTGTTCTTTTAGACTGAGCAGCTCTTCCCTTGAATTCCCTGTGCCACATATCACCCGGTAGTCCTTCCTTATTTGCCTTCTGCTTTGAAATGACATCAGTTTGCAAGAGATGGCAAAGATGGGCAGGGTCCTGTATGAATTTTGCTATGCCTCCTGCAATGACAAATTCCTTAAATAATTCCCTTGTATTGGTAAATTTTCCCCAACAAAATGTCCCCTCTGGCAGGACTCTTTCCTCTCTCTTTTTAAGACCTCTCATTCTGGAAGTCGCCATCATCTCTGCAGAACTAGTTAATTATTATGATGTTCTATCAAATACTGTATTGATTTATTTTTATTGATCTGAGTGGTATTAACTCCGACTCTGTCACTTCCCCATCTGACTGATGATGGTGACTATTATGAAAGATGTGCAATTTCTTGATGGCAAAAGCCATTTGAAAATCTAGGTGAGGTCAGCACGCCTGCTTCTAACCCATGCTTCACTCATGCACTCGAGATTTTTAGGAAATGATAATGCACAGTTTGACTACTGGGCTCCTATGGGGTATGTGGTCCTCTCTGAAGCTTCTGCTTCTGATGTTGCTCAGCTTCCTGGCCAGTCTTACTCAACATTTGGTTCAACTAATAAATAGAGGAATTAAGTCCCATTCGAAGTGGTTTTTTTTCCTTCTAAAAATAATTTTTGCGTCTTGCACCATAAATATTTCTCCAGCTTTCCCAGCTATCACAATTATAAGGCTGCATTGCTTATGAATCAGTCAAACACTTTTGTGCATTCAAAATGAAGTCCCATCACAGCAAAGGACAGTAGCCAGCAGTATAGACTTTACAATACGTAGGGAATACAGATATTGACAGCAGCATAGATGAAAGTAAGCATGGAAGTAGTGAAGTTGAGGAGCTGATGTGGGAACAACAACAAAAAACCCACCAAGATGTTGCAATTACTGTAAATTATATTAAAAGTAGTATCTGAAGCTCAATATGTGTAACAGAAATACCATTTCTCTCACCCATTATCAAGACTTAGCTTTGATTAACTCATGGGGGTAAAACATCAGTGACTTATATTTTTGTCCCTTTTTTCAAGACTGAAACTTCTTCATCCCTCTTTTCTAACATGACTACTAACAGCTGTTACTACCGTAGTACAGTTTTGTGAGCATCCACCATTTAAGTAACTCTAACCCCCTGCTTTCAAGGAAAACTAATGAATTCGAAAAGAACTCTTGTCTATAAATGCACAAAGGGTGGAGAAACCACCTCCCCAAAAAAATAAATGGAAGGGGGCAGCTTTTGGCATAAGAGCCAAGAGATTAGCTATCTAGGAACTAATGGAAAATGGCATTTGCTGTGACCTGTGGTAGTTAAGTCAGAGAAGTGGTATTTTCTTTGCTAATCGAGGGGAGAGACAACTCCAAAGTTCCCATGAGGTTATGAGAGACAGGTACTTTGGAGAAGCAAATCATGCAGCCTTTGTTGAGAAATACTTATCTTCATGCCTTGCCATTTCATTGTTTTGATTTTTGGGATCATCTGGATCCTGAATTCAGGGTATTTTGCTGAACACTGTAGACAGAAAATCTGCTAGCCATGAATTGTAACTTCAACTTCAGCATGTGCTTAGCTCTGTATTCAATCTTAAACGCTATATTTTATGTTTCCCTTTGTTTTTGTTGGATTGACCTGGATATTGGTAGTTTGAAATATAAGCCAGCCTTCATTCCATTGGGGAGGGAAAACCACAGCCTGATGTTTAAGGGCACTGTGTTGCCACATCTGCCAACTCAGTAAGTGCCCGCTGAGTGCCAGCCTGGCTGTGGCTGCACTGAGAGCTGCAGCATCTCGAGGCTTGGTGAAGCTCCTGGTGCGTAGCTATAGCAGGCATTGCAGCTGAGTAAAGCTGAGCTGGTTGGGATGCTCCTGGAGAAAACCACAAGCAGTATGGGAATCCTCATGCTCTGGGAAACAATGCAGCATCAGACCCACAAACAGGGCAAGGTGAGGTTTTTGGGTGTAAGTTGGGAGAAGCATTTTGTATTTCACGTGCACCAGTGAATTTTTTCAGCTCACTGCATTTTGAACATCTGTGTTTCTATTCAAGATTACAGTCCTTTAACCAAATTTTTCATCCCTATTATACAATTTTTTTTTTAATGGAACCTTGCAAACACACAAAATTTGCTTTGTGTCTGGAACTTCTGTCATTGACCGATTACTTCTCCCCCTCTTAAAAATATGTGTAGTTTCAGATTTGTCTTGCTACAAGGTTCTTTGGGACCGCTTTGTATAATTTAGTTAGTAGATAAAGTAGGCATAAGTATTTCTGCTCTCATTAGCCTCACTTCCTTTGGTTATCAGAACAACTTTAAATGCTCAGCAAAAGAGTATATTATCTGAAAATGTATTTATCAAACTTTATCTGAACTCAAAAAGATTTCTGAAGATGAGCATATGAGTTACCTACTGACAACTCAGCCTGTGGGGGTAATACATCTTCTGTCTTCTGTTGTTTTGAGTCTCCATCTTGACACACTTGCAAGTTTTGGTCCAGTTGCCCTCAGCTGTGGTTTCTGCTTGAGAATCACAACATATACAAGGCTTTTCAAACCTTTTTCTGTATGCAAGTTAACGCAATCCAAGGGTCTGTTCTGGACATGCCATCCTGACCTGTGCCTGGGTCATGCCAGCATCCTCCCTCTCTCTTACTCTCCTCCTGCCCTACCCAAGCTGTACCTGGTGTTTCCCTTGCTTCCCTTGCTGGTCTTGTCAAACTTGAGAATCACAATTTCTTGAGTAAGAAGGTGGTAAGTACCATTTCTGCACAACGTGGCTGTAAAATGTCTAATGTTCTGTGATGGCAAACACTCTGCCCACACACCAGAGTGGTGCTAGAAGTCAGATTTTGCACCATAAGTGTGGTTGGCGGGTGTTTTTTTTAACATACAGATATTTAATATTGAATAACACAAGGAGCTACTCTGGAAGGGACAGTTTGAGTCAGTCTTGTGGTAGTGAGATCCCAGATAGCCAGCTGCAACTGCCAGGTCCTGAGGAGAGCTTCCAGAAACTCAGAAGACTGACTGTGAATTGAGACCTCTCAAAAGTTAGCTTTAAATTCTTCACATATACTCATATTTGTAGTGGGGTAAAAGCAAAAATGTGATTTTTTTAGAACTGAAAGGTAATGCTTTCATATTCTTAAAAGTCCAGTAGCTGGTTCTTCCAGAAACATTGCAGTGATGAGATGCATATGCACAAATCCTGGAAACTGCCACCATGGAAATGCAGACTGTCGGACTGTCGGCAAGGCTTGAGTTACAAACACGGGATGCTTTGAGTTTGGCTTGCTGAGACTGCAGCTGTGCGCTCTCCCTGCGTGCTGTGATGGCCTGAAAGCAGGCCTCTGTGTGGAAGAAAACCCAATTTCAGGTACAGGCACTGTTGGTTTTTTTTTTTTCTCCCTGCTGCGTGGAGGCAGTTTGCATGATCCCCCTTTCCTTGCCTTGTGCAGCAGGGCAGGGGCCACTGAGTGCACGCAGGTAGGTCAGACTCCTTGCTCATGGTCCAGCCCCAAGGCTCGGCTGTGCAAACAGCTGCATCCAGACAGGGATGGTGGGGGAGAGCAGTGTTCACTGGTATGTGAGTGATCCTGTGTGCAAGAGAAGGGCAAAAGTTACAGCTCTGTGCAGCCACTGGCAACTCTTCCTCTTCCTAGCTCCCTTTGGAGCTGAGCCCTTCTCCTGTCCCTGCATCACTTTCCCGCAGTCCCCAGCTCTGCCCAGAGCACAACATGGGTGTATATACATAAATAGGGAAGCAGAGAGAAAACAGCTGACCTGGAAATGTGACTTCCAGCTAATCACACCCCAGTCCTTCGTTCAGGAAAACAGTGTGATTTGGGTTTCTTCCGCAGTCTTTTAACTTCCCTGTGTATGGAGTTCCCGTAATGTGCAAGTTAAAGCCAAAGGATTAAAGAGCTCTGAAATCTGTAACATTTATTTGATAAATAAATAAATAAATAAATAAAAACATGCAGCAGCAGTGACAAAAACCTGTCTGTTTGAGAAGGGTAACTGCTGTGACAGCAGAGTACTCACTTCTGCTGTTGGGTGCCCTGGCTTTTGGTACATGCATGCAATCCACGATTTTTGTTTCCTCGGTTTAGTTTGTACTTCCTGGCTTTTTGTGCACAGTGGATACAGTTTCATGCTGTTTCTCCTGATGGGGGAAGCTGTTGGTGAGCTGCAGGCTGATGGAGAATGCTTAGCATCATGATTCATATCAAAGGCTAAGCCTGAAATGTGCACTAACAATATCTATGTTAAGCCCTGGTGTACACTTTTTACTGAAGTGCAGTACCTTTTTCTGTTGTTTTATCTTCATATAGGCTCTATAAACTGCAATCAAATTGCCTTCTAATCTGCTTAGTGATGAAATTAATGAAATAATTTGGCTGGGCTGCAGAAGATACTTTTTCCTGCAGTCATTTCTATGTGTAGGTGTGCCTGTGCCCCTTGGATCTTGTCAACAGGAGGGGTTTTTAATCTCTCTCATGTCACTTGTTCTCTGTCAGGTGCAGATAGGTAACCCTAGTCTCACTCGGTGCCCTGCTTTTAAATCCAGCAATAAATAGTACTGGTTCTTCAGGTTGCAGAAGTGGTCTGGGAGCTTCCAGCTAGGTGTGTCTTGTTAGCAGGCGCTGCTTCGTGTGGGCATACTTCACTCCACCTTTGCTAATCACTGGTCTGTCTCCCAGCTTTGTCAGCAGCCGCTTGTTACACCGAGCAGCTGAAAGCAGCTGATGGCAGCAGTTTGCTTTTCTGCCTGGCAGTGGCTGAGCCATGCTGTCCTGCATTTAAAAGTAGAAGCCTGTGAATAAGATGTGTTGGTTTGGCTGTCCTGAAGCAGTAAACTTTAAGGTCTGTGGAGAGTGACTTCCCATGGTAAAGGCTAGAGAATATATTCATAAGTCCTTAATGCAGGATGTAATCTCATGGTTTTGAACACTGTTAAACTGATGATAAGTATTTTGCATCTTTTTGGTAAACATTGATTTCAGAGGCACTTTTCTGAAGTCTAATGTTAAGGTACAAAATGCTCATATGGATTTTATCTTTGCCCTAGGGAGGAAGTAAGAACAAAAATAGTCAGCCTGCCTTGTTCTGAAGTCTTAAAAATATCGCTGTTCACATCTGCACTCTTCTAGTATATGCTGAACATATGTAGAACAAGCATGCAGGAGGTTTTACAGGTATTTTGTGCAGGATGTGTTAACCAGAAACTCCCAGTTCCTCACCATAGCAGACACAACAGCTTTCTTGGTCAGTGCAGGAATGTCAGCATCTTAGTGGAGCATCTTCCAGTGCCAGAATTGGTTGGTGTGGCTGGGACGGGTGAGTTGTCCCATCCCCATCGGTCCTCTAGCCTAAATTCTCATCCACAGTCTGTCTGTAGTCCAGACTTATCTTTTTCTTGTAGCTGTTGTCTAAAAAGTACTAATATGGTACAGAGAAATTACTTTCAATTGGTTTCTTAAATTCCTTTGTATTTCAAAAGTTGCTGCTTAGTCTTGAGATTGCACTATTGTACTATTTCAGTTTGACTAATGTTTAAAACAGATGAGTAGTGTAACAATTTAAACATTAGCTATAGTGAAATCACGAAAAAGAAGATTAAAGCCTAGATTCCCCTGAAGTCATTTATTGTTATTTTGCTCAAGTGAATAATTTCTTTGGCTTCAGTCACATTCTCTTCTAAGGTAACTGCTGTTATACACGGGATGTCGTGATCCCGTAGAAAGGAAGAGCAGCATTAAAATCTTTGATTTTGAAATAATGCTGTTTCTGTATGACCAGTATGTCAACACGTTGTTAATATGCTTTTCCAAATATAGGGGATCACAAAATTAAAAATCAGAAATTAAAAGTTCCTTGCTGATATTATGTGAATATGTGAAACCATTTTTCTTGAGAGAATGTTTGAAAAAATAATTTACACCTGTTTTTGTTCCTGATGAACACATTTGAATCTTTGAGTGTATAGATGTAATCTTATTTGATACCTCCAGCAAAAGCAGTAATAGCTTGAATATAACTTCATGGAGTAGCATTTTTTTTTTTCCCCCCGTGGATACTAACCTAATTCCTGTTGCTTAGCAGCTGCTGAATTTTCATAGTTTTTGAAGTGTAAGTGAACTTGGTTTCAGTGTCTTACAAACAGATACTTTCTATACATAAATTAAAAAAAAATGTTTGTTTTATGCCAGGTGAAGAAGGCATGTTTGACAGCTTGTATTGTGCATAAACTGCACTTATTGCTTTTTCCAATTGCAGCATGTAGGTCCTTTTTGTCCCAGACTATTTTTTTCATTATGATAATCAATTGCTAGTCTTTCCTAATTTATTTTAGACTTTTAAATGAGCAATTCAAAGGGGTTATAGGGTTCATGGTTTGGATTTGGGCTATTATTAATTCAGTCTGATAAGGCATATATCATCATAGATGTCAAGTTGTTTCTTCATATTTAGATGGAAAAACTATTTCCAGAGGAAAACTCAGTACTGTAGTAGTTGAACTGAGTTTATAGTTTACGGCAGAGACTTGTCCCCTTTGTGTATGAAAAGACGTGTCATGTCTTCTATTGCAGGCTAATGCTATAGTTTTCTGGGGTCAGAACCAAAATCTTCCAAAAAGGCATCTCTTCCCTGTGTTCCCTGTGAGAATAGAAGAGGAAGAGTGAGACCAACGCCCTGATAGCCTGGAGGTACCCTTCTCTTTGGAAACCGATGGTGGCATTTTGAAGTGGGAAAGATTTCTAGTTAAAGGCAAAGAATCATAGAATCATTTAGATTGGAAAAGACCTTTAAGATCATTGAGTCCAACTGTAAACCTAACACGACTGAGTCTACCACTTGAAGATGGTATAGAAAAATACCCGGAAGGACAAATTCTAGAAATTAAATACCGAAAATCACAATCAGCTGCATTTACTTTGCACCTGGAGTGTGTTGGCACTCATGTCCCAGCAGAGGACTAGGCAGATAGTTCAGGCTGGAGTAAAGGTTTCTTCCAGCTGCTTGCCTTAATCTGGGGTTGAGAGGCTGAAACAAGTCCATTTTAATTAATAAAAAACTTAGCTCCTCTGGTGCCTAGGGAAGGTGTAAATCACTTAGCAAAAACCACGTCTGTATCTGCATGAAAAATACACCATCTTTTGAGTTTGTTATTTGACGCTTCTGTGAAATGTCTTGACTCAGTCTGCATCAGGACGTGAACTGAGCAAAAATGAACTGAGCAAAAATGAACTGAGCAATGCAACTGGCTTTTCACCTCTAAGCAGGGCTATTTCCTGACCCAGCGTTAAAATTGGAAGGGCAGAGGATGCTGGATTTAACATGCCTGTGTTTTTTGTCATGTGGATGTGTGCAGTTGAGATGCCTCGGCAGCTTACTTGTGTTTTTCAACACCAGAAAAGTAAAATAAATAGGAAAGTTAATATGTAAAGATTGGAAGTGTTATTTTTTGTCCTGTCCACACGGCTGGTGGTGAGTGCCTCTGGGTAGTTGCCTTGCCAACTTTGGGTGGTTCTTGCAGGTTTCTGTCTTGAGGTAGTACCTCCTGTCCCTTATGGGTGGGCGTTTTGGAGGTCTCTCTGATTGGCCATCCTTTATTTCCCCCACAGTCTTACAGAACTGAATCGATGCTTCTAGCATCTTGCAAATTTAAAATACATTGGAAAATCACTGTAAGTTACCGAAAGGGAACATGGAAGCATTTGCGTGTGTGCTCAATGTAAGGGTGCCTGATCCCCTTGACTGGGGGTCCCTGGCTGGTGTCACGCCTGGGACCTGGGGCTTTGGCTCCCCGTGGAGGAGCCCAGTCGGGGCATTGCATCGTCTGACCCCTTAACATGGGTCTCTGCCTGGTGGTGTGCCTTTTCTTCTCTGGGCTGGAGGAGATGGGCATGGGATGGGCTGATGGGGCAGGGTGTTGTTTGGCCAAGGTGACCAAAGTGGCAGTGATAGTTGTAGAGCTGGAGTCGCAGGACCCCACCACTTGCTCAGCCAAGGCGGCCTTCATTGCCTTCAAGGAAGATCTTCATTGTTAAGGAGAGCCCTGCAATCTTTCTCTTTTCTGAAAGATTTTAGGATTCTTTGTTGACCAATGAAGACCTCAAAATTTTAGCTGGATGCACTTCTCAGTGCCTTTTTCCTAAGGAAGCTTTCAAAGGGCCAGCAGATTACCTCTGAGAAACTAGAGATGCTGCTTTATACATGTGAGATGCAGTCTATGTAATGAAGTTAGTTATCAGATCTCTGATTCGATTCTTACTGCTTTGAAATGTTTTCGGTTGAGCTTTAAAAAGTTAGTATTTTCAAAAAGTCCTAAATGTCCAGCATGACGTGTTCTTCAAATGGGTTTCAAGTATCCTTTGCTGCCCTGCCATGTTGGGGGTGTTTCCAAACTCTTATTGGTAAATAAAATCACTATTCATTTTTAGAAATTATGCTGTTCAGAATTCACTTTATTTCCATTTGTTTTGATTTTTAATTGTTATTCCAGCCATGTGGTGAAAAAGAACTCTTCTCAGGCTTGCTTTTGAACTCTTTTATTAAACCTGTATTAAAATGATAATTGTAGTTTCATGAGGGAAGCAAGTGACGACAAGGCAACGTGCACATCTGCTTTGGGGGCTGTTTCCTGACGTTTGTAAGGGACTAAGAATTGGTTTACTGATTTGCTGGGAAGTAACGATGTGGAGATGCTGTGGGGAGGTGCTGAGCTCCTAGAGGAGCCCCTTCTGGCAAGCAAAGTGTTTGCTCTCTGCAAAAGGTGGTGAGGAAGCATGTTGGGACTTGAGCAATCCCTGAATTATCCATCTGCCACCAGGCGAAGCCACGTAGAACATGCTGGAAATGAGAGGTTTGTTCCTGGTTTTTATAACATAGTGGTATTTCTCTTTCTTTCCCATTTAGCATTTTTACTGATTTAAGGTGTTACAAGTCTCATTTTTTCCTCTGCCAGTCTTTACTGCCCATGGTCCTTCAGCAGTGAAGCTGGCTTCACCAGCCCATGCTTGCCGGTGGAGTGGGTTAGTGCTGGACCGTGTGTTCTGGGCTGGAGGTTGGCTCACAGGGGTCTCTTCTGCTGACATTGGTGTGGGAGCCACAAAACCTGAGGGCAGAGCGATCCTCTGCTGAGCAAACGCCCTCAGAGCCCCAAGCAGGTGTCTCCACACATGGCTCTGCCTGCTGTGAAGATCCAGTGCAAACAGCATGGTGTGCCCAGTTTGCATGAGATTAAAATATAAGTGGATTTTTAAAACAAAAAAAATTTTAAAAGGCATTTTTTCCTGGTGTTGAGCAGGTGAGTGTAATGTCTTTGGGGTGGGCAAAGGCACTCCAGTGTGGCCATACTCTGCAGAAGCAGCACCCAGCCCTGTCTGGGCAAGCTGGCAGTGCCTGTCCTGCCTGCTCTGCCAGCTGCCACCCACCTCCCTCAATCCAGATTTGGACTGCTGTGGTTTGCCAACTGGAAAACTAAGAGTTAGAAAATAAATGTTTTGATTTTTCACTGTAGGTGTATTTTTAAGTAGTACTGTAAAACAGTTTCATATGTGTCGTGCCTATGGGCTGGTTGTTACCCTGTAAAACTTTCTGCATCTGTCAACATATAATGATTTTTTGCACTAAGTGATAAACTTATTTTAAGTCCCAAGTCTCATGAATCGTGTTTCTTTAGCTTGAAACTCAGGGAATTACCGACTAGTGTAATATTGCATATAAGGAATACAATTTGTAAAACAACTCGAGGTTATACTAATATAAAAACTTAGTTAAAAATTACTAGCAGTGTGTTGTTTCAGGATTAATTGTAACTTTAAAGCAATGCTCATGTAGAATGAGAATCATCAAAAACTAATTTTTAAGGAAAAACAACTTTTTTTGTGGTGGATATTGCCAGAAATACTGGAATTTCATATCACACATAGTTGATAGCCCACATTCCAAGGGTTTGTAAGAGTTTTTGTTTTGGATGTGGGGCTACTAGGTTGGGAAAATATTGAAGAAAATGGTAAATCATCATGCTGTAAGTACTATCTCCCTATTTGGTGGTCTTGGGTATAGTCCATTGCAGCATGGGAAGCTAACTTCAGTTGACATTGCGTTGAGCTTTCTAGGCATTTTTACAACTTCATGCTAAGACCAGTATAACATTGGCATATTTTTCTGGATTATTGGAAAATACCACCATGAAGTGTTGGGAAATGTCTCTGAAAAAACCCAAGATTGAATTAATGCAATCTTCTAGTATATGGATGTTAAATATTGTGTCAGATAGATACCTTCTTGTTTAACTTGACCCAAACAGTTTAAGATATGATTTATGCATCCATCAGTTTGTATTGTCCATAGCTGTGCTGTGCATGCTGTATAACTAAAAATTTAGTGAAAGTTTTTGTAGGGTGCCAGCACCCTCTTGTGGGCAGTGTAACAGCAGAGAATTTTTTTCATTTCAATGTGCAAATATCAAAATCCTTTACAGGTACAGGTGGTGTCCCCATTCTGATCAGCTGCTGGACTGTATGTATGTTTTTGCAGAACATAGCCACTTGACTGAAATACTCTGCTGCTTTGGAAATAGCTTCTGTGATTTGCTGAACCATTTTAGAATCGTGTACGTTCACATTGATAAAGTCCCATAAATATTTTTTTATAACTAGGAGGTTATCTGCAAAAATAAAACCATCTGTTCCTGCTTGAACAGACAGGCAGTTTATATGTATTTCCGGAAAGAAAAGAAAATTTCTTGCAGCATTAGTCCTTCCCTCTATCCTGTATTCTTCTTACCTTACATCTGCCATTTCTTTCCTACCCCACTGCTGGTAGTTGAGGGGTTTTCTAGTTTTGCAGGCACTTCAGGAGAAAGCAAGCTGATGCCAGTATTATCAGGAAACTGCTGTTTGAAAAGGGGATTTGTAGTGTGAGATGTTGATTGTATGGATTAAAATCAACCAATAAAAATAAGACCTACATTTAAAAAAATAATCTAACAAGACAACCACTTTAGATTTGCTTGCAGGATAAATTGGCTGCAATAACATGGAAGTTGATTTTAGTTTTAAGCCATTATTGGCCAGATCTTTTGCTGACTCTTTCTGGTTGAAGGTGTGGAGATTGCAGATTAGGTTCTGCTAAATGGTTGCTTGTACTGCTGGGATGCTTCTCTTGGCCCCCAGTACTAAACAGCTTCAGTCTTGACTTTTTTTTTAATTATTTTTTTTTCCCAACCAGGAATGTCCAGAATTGTTTCTCCCCCTCCCTTTGCTGGAGTTACAAAGGAATTGGCTCTGTGACTGCATATATGCAGTATGTACTATTTATTCTTACGGAATCAGAAATTTGTCCTTTTCAAGGTCAGGAATGGCCATTTGTAATGCACTTAAACTTGTAAAAGAAAAAAATACTAACTGTGTTTCCTCTTTTTGCAGATTGCAGAATCAGCATGTGTCTGTGACTGATAGTTGAAAAGGTAAGCAGACTACATTTGCAAATATATAGTGAGATTCTTTGTTTTCTGATTGATGCATTCAGATCATAACTTGGAGAATTCATCTTAATACATTTAAAGAGTTATTTAAAACTTTATTTTATATATAACTTTTATTTATGTTTGCACACTAACCCCCTTCAAAGATATTAGATCAGTGCAGTTTGAAAACAGAGAAGATATTGTTAAGAAAGATCTAACTGTATCAAGTCGATGTACAGGTTACAAAAAACTACCCTTCTGACTGCAAATTTCATCAAATCCATATTAAAAAAAATAAATATGCAAAGCTGGCATGTAGGACTTGAGTTTGCTGAGTGTTTGAGCCGAGCTTTATGACTGATTGTGGTGGGAAAGGAAGAAATATGTCCAATTTATAAGTCTTGTCTCCTAACACCAAACATCACCCCACCTTGCATGACATTTTTTTTTCTTTTTATAAAGTAACTTCAAGATCTTTGAGACTTTTTTAACCTTCATTAAAACTATTTTAGATTTTTCTTCCAATTAGCTATTATTTTCCTTAACACCACTGTGTAGCTGTATATATTATTTTTTTAAATGATGCTGAAAGTACTGCTGTCACTTATTGGGAGATTAGGCTGCTCAGTTTTCTTCTCTGAATGGTTACTACTTTTTCCTTGGAAGCATATCTTAAATACATTTCTGACAGTCATGAGTATTTGAGGAGGCCTTCAGAAATAACGTATGTTAGAAATTAAATGCTCTGTCCTCAAAGCAAGCCAGTAATAAGGATAGGTAGTGGTACCTAGAACAAAACTTTGTAATAAATATAGGTTATAAAATAGTTTACTGTAGAATATATCTGCAAATATTGTAAGTTATTTCTAATTTGGAGGTGGGCTCTAGATTTCCTTGGTCAAGGGAGCAAGAGATGTAAAATCATTTATTTCTGTAGTGTAACAGTAGATGGTGCTGTTGGAGGGGATTTAATCACCTGAGGAGTTGAACTGCAAGCTGAGGCACATGGTATCAGAGCTCTTGGGGTTCTTGGTGTGCACCCAGCAGCTTTGTGCTTTGAGATTTGCTGTGCCGAGCAAATGCTCAGACTGTAATTAGCCTATACAAATTCTAGTGGCTGCTGCTAATTTATATTTATTCTTGCTGCAGTACACAAGACTTGAAGGAAAACTTCTTGTTGGCCTGTAATGCCATCCTTGCGCTTCAGAAGCATGTGACTTGCATGTTGGGAAAAAAATAATCCCTAAGAGTGCTTACAAAATATGGTGTGCGACTATTTCTTCAAAGAGTGTATAAAGTAAGCAGATAATAGTGACCAAATCTGTAAGTAAATGAGATTCGCATGGGTGTTCTTGGTGTGTAGAGATTTTCATGCAATGTATTAAAAAGAAAAAAAAAAAAAAGTAATAGTGAGAATCTTTTGTGATCTGTGATCAAACTCTTTTTGTCCTCCTTCTCCTTTGCCCAGCAGCTTTCCAACTTAGCTGATTTGGAGTGAGTCTGGTGGGTACCTAAAGATGTGGTAGATTATTCCTATGAGTTTTGTGAAGTGGTGGCTAAGTGCTGCATCTGACAGAAGAGCTGCAGCTTAGCCTTGAACCTCCTGGTACTAGGCAACCTAGATGGGAAGGGACTGTACATCCAGCTTCTATAGGGTCTCCAGGTGGAACTCACAAATACTTAGCCACAAAACCACATCTATCACAAGCCATAAATCGACAGAAACTTAGTCTGACTTTATTCCAGTGATCTAGGTAATAGAGAACTGAGACGCTACCAAACATTTCCATCAGTGTCTGGGGTTTTGATGGAGGACACCCTAGTTGTTTAGTGTTTCTGTGTTCCTGATTCAGTGACGTGCGTGAGATGGAGTATTCAAGATATGTAGGTATGTAACCTAATTCGCCCTGGAAATCGCTTTTTCTTTGGAGAGGAGGAGTCCAGTTTCTCCTTGTTGCCTTTGCAGGCTTTGAATCTGTGAAATAGATGATGTTACAGGATTTACTGCTTCCAAGGTATACATTAAAACTGAATGCCACATTTTGGTTCTGGTGTGTCACATCCGCCTCCTTGCATTGAGCTTTTAACCTACTTTGTTCTAATCATGCAGACTTTGCAACATATTTTTGGATATTGAATATTGAATCTCATGCATATTACATATTGCATATTTTTTATTTCCTAAAACTGTCGTTAATGTGCCAACTGTAAACAAATGCAGTGGGTAACTAAGTTTCTCTCCCAAGTGCATTGTTTATATTCCTTTGTCAGCAGTCAGCTTTTAGAGACTTTATTTCTCTATTGAAAGCTGTCATTCTTCAAACTAAAATTATCTCAGATCTTCTTCCTGATTCTCATACCCCAGAGACACTTTGTTTTGGGCAGCAGTGGTGAGTAGAGTAGGAGCTGCTTTGGAGAGGAGAGCTACAGGGATGAGCCGGAGGAGTCTTTTTTTCAGTCTTTACACCAAGTCCTGTGAACTAAATCTCTGGCAGGTTAGGGCAAATAAGTTAATTGTTGAAGGCAAAATCACTTTTGGACTTTCAATACCTAATGCAGCAACTCTTCTCTGAAAGAGAAGGAGAAATGCACGTTATTATGTACATCTTTCTCACCTGTGGTGAGAACAAGGTGGTGAAAGTTTCAACAGCTGGAAGAACTACGGTAAAGAGCTCAGTGGTTTCACAGGCTGCTATTTTGCTTTTTACAAAGTATGCTATTTGCTCAAAGGAACAAAATGGATTTCCATTCCCCTAAGGAGTGTTTTTTTTCCTTTTTCTCTCTGTGTATCAATGGTGCTTTTCCTTCAAGGACGTGTAGATGCAGATACCTCACCCTCCTTGTCCTTCCCCATCGTGCACAGCTTAATGTGGATTTAAATGTCAGACTTGGCCTGAAACTGTTAATTAGTGAGGCACAGAATCACTAACTTCAGTCTTAAATTAGGTCTGGTCAGATGGGAAAGTGGTCTGCCCACACGCAGCTAGTGGCTGTGCTGACACGAACTGTGGGCTTCACTGGGGTTTCCGTGATCACAGAATCATGGGGTTGGAAGGGACCTCTGGAGACCATCTAGTCCAACCCCCCTGCCAGAGCAGGGTCACCTAGAACAGGTTGCACAGGAACATGTCCAGGTGGGGTTTGAATGTCTCCAGAGACTCCACCACCTCTCTGGGCAGCCTGTGCCAGTGCTCTGCCACCCTCAAAGTAAAGAAGTTCCTTCTCATGTTTAGGTGGAACTTCCTATGCTCAAGTTTGTGCCCGTTACCTCTTGTCCTGTCACTGGGCACCACTGAAAAGAGCCTGGCCCCATCCTCCTGACACACACCCTTTAAGTATTTATAAGGGATGATAAGGTCCCCCCTCAGTCATCTTTTTTCCAGACTGAAGAGACCCAAATCCTTCAGCCTTTCTTCATAAGAGAGATGTTCCAGTCCCCTACTCATCTTCGTAGCCCTCCATCTGCCTTAATCTTGCCGTGACTGTGTAGACCAATCAGGATGTAGCATTGCAGGGCCTAATGCTAGACTATCATCACTTTTAAATGAGGCTATTTCTTGTTTCCATGAAGGGAGAAGTGTTGCTATGTTAATCCAGAGCATGTCTCTGGTCTGTGAGCCCAAGTGGGCAGTGTTTAATAAAGAAAGGAGAGATGCTAGAAGCATAAGAAAATGCCTGACCTTCTGTATGCTGCAAAGGAATATCATATCTTGTTGCCCCAGGAAGACTGGTTTGGGTACTTGGTCTTAGGTGGTGATGGGACTCATTTCCTCCTGGGCTCCTTGATGGTAGTGAACACATGGTAGTGTGACTATGGCATTGGTGGCTTGTTCCATCATGGCAAGTTCTTCTTTTTAAGTTGTGTAAACTGAGCATGAATGGTCCTGTTGATATTTCTTTATCTTTAGTGAAGCAGTGTCCATTAACATAGATGCTGAAGTAGAACTTCAGCTCCTCTGAAGTAAGCAGGGAAGTTTGCAGCCCTTAGCACTTAGGCATCCTGCAGAAATCATTTCAGTCAACAAGTTAACTCAGTCTCAGAAGTTTTCCATCACAGACTGGAGATGGAAAAAATTGGTACCTAGGATCTGGAGAACAAGTGCCAGCAGAGGGAGCAGGAGGTGAAGTAGTTCTCCTTGTTAGCAGGTCAACCCAGTCCCAGTAGAGACCTTGAGTGTGTTGGTTTTAGTTAGTGAAGTACTGCTGATTTAAAATGCCAGTGGCAATGTTTCTCCAAAAATGCTAGCCTGCCTACTTGTCAAAATATGATGGTCTATGTAAGTCATCTACCAGAGTTTATCCAGATTCAATCGTGTGCTGTCTTCCAAAGAGCCAAGGCCTGATATACAGAGAAATGAAGGTCTGAGAGCAGGTGGAGGTGACTTGTCAGAGAAGTCTCCTCACTCTGGTAACACACTGAAGAAACCTGTGGAGCTTGCAACTGCAAACATTCCCTGATGGATGATATTTTTTGCCCTGAAAGTTCTAATTTGCAGGCAGGATTAAAGGATAGCGGCAACCCCCAGTCTGTGGTGCTGATCCGCAGGACCCACAGGATCCACAGGATAAACATGTGTTCAGTTGGTTGCTCAAAGTGGGGAAACAGGATAATATCACATTATCCCATAATGTCACATGTTGGTTTTTTGTTTATAAAAAAGCTGGAAAATGCTACAGTTAATATTGACATTGTGAAATCTCCTGGTAAGACCTGGCATTCAAACCCTCATGTGGGAAATGTATGACTAAAACATTGCATTTTGAGATTTGCATATTTGTGTATTCCCGCTGTTCACAAATATATTTTGTGCATTTCTAGGCAATGTATGAAATACATAACTAAGAACATGAGAAACAATTACAAAGGATGCTGAAGGCATCTTGGATTTATGTGTTAGGATGTATAAACATTTCCTTGCTTATGTCTGTCATTGTTTCTGAGATATGCATAAGGCTGAAGCCACACCAAAGAGTTGCCCTCCTTTTTTTAATAACAAAACAAAAATAAATTTGCCTTTCCACACTCAGTAGTGAGGATGACTTCGATATTGTCTTTTTAAGAAAACTTCCTTGCCTGTTTCACATACTGAAGGGTTTATTGTCACAAGTGCCTCTTGTGGTGGGTATGGATGAGCTGCAGTGTTTGTTCATCTTTGTTCATCGGACTGTGCATTGGCGCATCCTGCGGTTCAAGGAACTGGCCTCCGCTGGGTGAAGGCAGCACAAGGAAACGCAGGGGTAACCCTCTTTTCAGGAGTACATTGCTGCATCTTTGGAGGGGACTAGGGTTGCAGCAGGCTGGTGAGCCGGGCTGGCGGTGGTGGACTGTAGGTGTGTGCATGGCGTCTCTTCTAGCCACAGCTCTTGGCATGGGGACCCTCTTCAGCGTGGTCTGGCGGTGCTGTAAACGGAGGCAGAAGAAATGATCAGAGCAGAAAGGTAGTGTTTTAAGTGCTGTACAGCCGAAATAAAGTACTGGGGTGGGACTTAAATGTAGAAGTTTTCAGGTGAGGTTTGAACCTTTGTTGCTAAGTGCAGCTTCAGTGCTTTCTGCTTGGATTTATAGAGTAAAAGAAATACTTTGAATAAAATCCTTCAACATCTCCCACCATTTTATTTCACTTAGCTTTCGAAATTTGGAAGGAGAGTACTTTTTAACAAATACAAAACTTCTCTAAAGCTTGTAGCTTTCTGACTTCTACTCCCTTCTAATAATAGTTGTGTTTCATCTATCAGGTTATTTTTTTTTGCATATATGCCATTCTCTGTTAACAGAAAACATTGGGTAGCTGCTGAATTGTCCTTTCAAGGTATATCTAGTTTTTTTCCCCAATGATGAGGATAAACTAGCTGTTAAAAGGATCCTTCACAACTTGTTTTGTGTGCAGCTTATACACAGAATATTCAAACAAAAGAAATGCAAATTATATCTCTCTTTGTATTCATGTAGTGTGTACACTACACTATAGCTAACGTTTAGTTAAAAATCTTTCAAGTGGTCTTGTGGGGAAATAAAAGCAAATACTGTTGCGTTGGCTAGTACATTTTGAAGTACTTCTGGTGTTCTTCCTGTCTTTGGAAATACGGTATGGGAAATAGAGACTCAAAGCAAGGAGAGAGTTAAAAGTGTAGATATACTGTACTTTTCTGTGACTCCACTTAAATTAGACATTTGGATGTCATTTTCCTGTTTGACATGGCTGGCATGTAATGTATTTGGGAAAGGAAAGCTTTTTGCAGTACTTGTAGTCTAAATATTGCAGGGTGTGCTGCTATGCAGAATCAATTGGCTTCAGGGAATGTATTTAGCTAACAGCTGGACTTTGGTTTGTTGCTCCATGTTAAAAGCAAAAATTCCCTCTACTACTACACCTGCATAGTACAGTTGAAACCTGAGTTTATTTTAGCAGTATACCTGAGAAAAAACAGTTCATGTAGCCAAGGAGCAGGCTTTCTCCACAGTCCTATTCCACATATAAAGTGCTGTATATGTACTGACCCAAATCAGTTAACTAATATTTATGTCAATTATTCTTGTTATTTTTGAAAGCTCTGTAAATCTCTGAGCAGACATTAGGCTTTTTCCTTTATTCTTACCTTTTTTTCCAGAATTAAAGGTTTTCCAGTGGTCTCAGAGTATTGCTGCAGTCGTGTCACTTATCCCAGAGCAGGTTTTAGGAACAAAATTTGAGAGTTTACTCACACCTGCTGTCCGACACGGATGTCTGCCTTCAGTGGAGTCCTTTTAGAAGCTGTCCTTGCCTTGCTCAGAGTCCACTGACAGTTACCAAACCTTGATGCTGAAGCAATTTGGAGACTTTGTCCCTGTAGAACCTGAAAGGTTTCTGGACGTTTGTTGCTAAATGGATTATTTACAGGTAGTGAATGAGTTTATTATTGCAGTTTTGCTACATTATGAAAACTGCTTGAATAAAAGTTTGGAGGTCAAAGAAGTCAAAAACGCTGTTCCTTCTTCAAAATGAAATGACAACTGAATTATTAATGATTTCAGAAGTAATCAAGCATGCTTTGGCAAGAGAGAAAGCTCTTTTCTGTATTGAGCCTGAGTTCAGAGTCCTTTTTCTGAAAAAATCTACCCCCAATTTCTGAAAGCATACATGGGCCCTATTTTGTCTGGAAGGGCTTTTATCTTTTTTTTAATTACCTAATCCTGTGCCTCTGGAAGCCAGGTGAAAAATAAAGAATAAAATCCACACACTACAGTAGGACCAAGTTTGGAAGATTAGTCTCCTAATTAATAAGTGTACAAGAAGTGCTGAGAAGTTCATTCCCTCTGCCCCAGCTAAATACTGTCTACTACATGTTATACATACTGTTTGAATGTTATTTGCTAGGAAAAGTAGACGTTATTTGGACTTCATTAATAAGTACATCTAATTCATTCTCTTCAAAGTATTTTTGACTTTAAGGGGGTGGTTGTTTGAAGTTAGTTGTAATGGAAATCAGTGATGTGTTACCTCTATAAGATGCATACTCTGTTCTTGCTGTAAGGATGTGCTTGGGGAGTTGTAATGAAAAATACACAGCTTCCCAGCATAACTTCCCACCTGTTGTGCCCTAAAAGAGACTTCAAGTGTACTTCTTGCTTTAGACATCGAAGTAAAATCTTAGCCTTGGTAAGACAGTTTTAGTGTAGGGCCAAGTAGGGTCTGTCTAGATCAGTCGAACAGTTGTTTGCCATGCAAGGGATGCTTCTGGAGTACATGATCCAAGAATCTGTATCTGTTAGTATACTAAAATATTATCTATATGTTAGTAGTTCTTTTTCTAGCTCTTCCCTGCCTGGGAAGATGGTGTGCGCACAGCTTTGTATGCAGTAGGACTATGCGTTTTTGAGTTGAAATGTAGTGATAGGGTCATGTAGGTGGCACAATTCAACCCAACATGCTCTCCTGAACCCTTTTCACACCGTGCAGAGGGAGTTTTGGTGCCTGTAGCATGATATTTGGGGAATCAAAAGCACGGGAAAGCACAAGGCAGAGACGCAACTGGTGTTCCTGTTTACTTATGCTTTTAGCAGACAGGAGCTTGCTTTTCCTCTCCTTTAGGCTGGAGGAACAGGATGTTCAGCTGTGGGCGTGTGGTGCTGAGCCCAGACCTATAATCCGGCTCCTCAGGAGGGCTTATCCCTGGTATGTCATCATGAGGCAGCTATACAGCGTTTCTCTCTTCTGGCTTGGCTCAGATAGCTCACTGATTACCTCTGTAATAATTCAAAAGTGAATTGTACAAGTGTTTTGTCCTTGAGCACACCGTGGTGCTGCAGGAGTGACTCATGCTAAATAAGGTGACAATTATTTACAAGTTGTGTTGATTACAGTCAACTAATTTCCTCTTGTTACCCTGGAGTTATGCTGATGCTACAGAGTGCAAACATGGCAGTACAGAAAAATGTGTCCTTAGCAGCTGTAGTACTTCAGTAAGAACACTGGTTATTCATTGGGGTTTTTTTTCTGGAAGGGGAAAAAAGTCTCTTTAATACTGTGCTTCCAAAATAGTCACCAAGGCTAAAACTAATGGAAAAAATAAGCCAGATCTGAGCCTACCTAGCAAAGCACCAAGATTTGTGTTTAGAATCCACAGGCATATAAAAGCTTATATTAATAAATACTTAAGCTTTAAGCAACATCTGAGTAACAGCACAGACCAAGGCACATGCTTGGCTTGTTTTCCTGCCCTCTCTCCAAGTTTCGGCAGCAGCAAATACGAGTTTTGAAAAGCGGGCGAGGCAGTGGTGACAGTCTGTCTGGGCTGTGAGGAATGAACAGTGCTGGGCATCACAGTTCTGAGGGTGATAAATCAAAAGGAGAGCTAACTTCCTCCTATTTTTCTTCTGATTCAAGCTTGGACCTGATAATTGCATCAGCTCTCACTCCCCCAAAATCTTTCTGGCCTGACACAGTAATAATTGCACTTAGCTCTGGTCACAGATAAGAATTTCCCAGTCACCTGCTCAAGCTTTAGATCTCTATTCAATTAGGTGTATGTGGTGGTGGTATGGACTTCTTAAAATTGATATTGAAGCTACATGTGGTCTTTAGGAATTCCCTGACTGCCTAAAGCCTTGAAAGCATTTTATTGTCCTGGGAGTATTTTATTTTACTGTTTCATACGCATTGAAATAAATAATTCTGAAAAGAACCTTTACTCAAAAGGAAAATAAATTTTTCAACAACCTTCCAGGTCCTTTCTGTAATAATTAACTAATTTATTTTCAAGGAAAATTTGTCCTGAACTGATACTCACAACCTTGGAAAACGTAACATCTTTTGGAACATGGTACTTCTTGAAGCATCTCACCTTCTTTCAAACGTATTTGAAATGCTTGCTTTTTAAACAATAAATATGCTATGGTTTCAATTAATAGTTAAAAAAATTATTTATCACTTTGTTTTTGTTGTCTTTGCTGATCAATTCAAGGGAAAGTGTATTAAGTCTTCACACTTGCTTCAGTTGTATGTTTTAAAACCCTAAATGTGGTTAGTAGGTACATATAGTTTACATGACGTACTATATACACATACATAATATACAGTTCTGGCAGGGGCAATTTGAAAACAAGGGAGTATCCCTTTCCCGAATTCACTACAGCGTACAACATGCCAATAACACTTTGGAGATGTTGGAGTCTGGTTCTGATTCCAAAATACCTCATTGGTCCATGCCTGGTTGTCATGAAATATGCATCAGCACGATAAAATGAAATACCGGTGCTTTCATGATAATGCGTTAACATTGTTTTTTGTAGCCTACAAAAAAATGTCATCTTTCATAGATGCAATTTTTATACTTTTCCAGCATAACTGGATTTTTAAATATATGTTGACTGTGGTATGTGAGCTGTCTTTCTACACAGAACGAGTGTTGCTGCTTCTGTTACTGTAGAGAAATTCTTCCTCTTAACTGCTATACATAACTGTGCATAATACTGTCTATAATATAGATAATAGATAATCTGGTTGATGGTAATATTAGTATGCCAAGAGTTACAGCCTTTTTGATAGTAGAGAGTTATTAGAATTAGAATCAGCCTTTCTCTATGGTAATAGGAAAGCAAATTTAAGCAGCTTTTATAGAGCAAATAAAGTAACTCGTTTAGCAAAAGTTCTGCTTGAATTTCTAGTCTCTTTAATGGAAAAAGCCTTATGTGATTTGCATGATCCTCTCCCCTCTCTCTGTCCATTTGCTTTAGTGAGGACAGTGACCAGGTGTGAGAGAGATGCCCAAGCTGGTGCTGCTGCAGCAGAAGCATGGCACATTTTGGTCTTGAAAATTGATGAGTCAGGCATTTCCAGGTCTTATAGGGACCTGGATCAGACAGGGGTGTGATCCTGCCCACCTGACGGTAGCTGCCTTGAGCTGTTGTGTTGCAGGGAGTCTGACGGGTGGCAGAGGTCTCTTGAATGTGTTGTGCTCATGTTGAAAGTACACACTAGGACAACATCTCAGATTTTCTGAAGCGGTGTTTTCTTTCCAAAGTTGCTTCCCAGCTGGGACTGGGGAAGTCTCAACAGCTTGGTGTCTGTGGCTCTTCATTTGTGTAGCACTCCAACAAAAAGCAAAGTAAGGTGCCTGGGCATCCTGTCCTCCTTTCCTCCCGCTGCGCCCTTGGTCATGCACGTCCTAAGTGAAAGTAGTTGTCTCCAAGGTGTAGGCATTTCTTTTGACTTTTGCTGGAAAATAACTGTTTTCCCTTCCCAGTTCTTTCACTCATCCCTTCTTCCTCAGTAAGTATTTCTGTTATTCGTAAGTTATTGCTGGCACTTCTGTACTTGGCATTGATGCAAGCATCTCTGCCCTAGTCCCCAGTGATCATGGGTCTAGGGAAAGGCGGTGCTGCAAGAAAAGCAATAAAACACATACTTACCAACATTAAATAATACGCACATTTGCAAATTCTTGTTTAGCGTAACACACTAGCATAGCAACACAATCATCTGTAGTGAAAAGACAGGTGGTTCTCTCTGTATTAAGCATTAGAGCTGGCTCTGCTGCCCTGTTCAGCACAGTGGGGCATATTTTGGTGTATGGGTGAAACACAGAGGCTGTTGAAGCCGGAAAGAAAGGGAACTCTGATCAGCTCCCACTTGTATGTTTGAAAGGCTTTTATGCCTCCTAAACTCTATCTAAATTAAGAGTGATTGAGGTGATTTCTTTGTTTTACTCAAGTTAGTAAAACATGCTGTCAACTTTGTGGCAACTTCAGTTACTGGTTTGTTTTTTCCCTCATTATTGCACTGCGACAGATGCTGTCACAAGACGGGGACTCTGCTAGCCAGCCTGGAGTGATTGTGGCTGCTATAGCCTGCAGCTGGGATAAAAGATGATGGGAAGCTCTGCATCCCCCTCAGGTCATCATGAGTATTTTAGCTCACATAAGGAATAGCCCACCTGAAGTATGTCAGTGGTTCTCTGACGTTTAAGGGATTTGTATTGTGGTTGGAGCTGGCTTGTGCTGTGTCAGATGAGGCATGACTATCTTAGGGGGTGAAGCCTGTCAGCTTTAGTGGTGTGGGAGGAAACATAAATGGTAGGTTAATTGGTGTTGCAAGGTCAACAATGTGACATGGGCTCACAGACCTGCTCCTGGGTAGCAGTTTCTAGGACCATTGGTCATTGCAATCAAGTGAGAGCTTTGGGTAGGATTTAGGAAGGTAATGTCAGCTTTCTGGGCGTTTACAGGGAGATTATTTCTGGTGTGATAGTGCTCACACTAAAGCCTGGTGGGACAGTCACAGCTGACATCTTTGTGGCATGAAGTTCAAATTGGTCTCACAGCTGTATGAGAGTGGTGATGGAGCTGGGCTGGGCATGAAGAGCTGCACAAGTTTTCTGCAAAGTGAAAGGGGTGGAGGAAGAAGAGGATAAGTGCATATATGTGTACCCAGGCTGGAAGCCATGGTCTAAGAAACTCTTTGAGTATGCACACATTACCTGGAAAACAGGATTTGTTATGGACCAGTAGAGAGGTTGTAGTACACAAGGTTAATGATGACAGGGGTGTAGGAGAGAGATTGCCACTCTGAAACTCACAGTTTACCTAAAGCTATGATGCATTTAAGATGAGTTTACATAGTGATTTTGCATATATTCTTTGGATTTAAAAAAAAGGAAGAAGTTGTGGAAATTCTATGATTTGTTTTAGGTGCTCCTGGGAGTCTCAGGAGAAGTAGCATGTGTGAGTCAAGTGTTTTAGCTCTGTGACCTTGAAATTCTGCAATGCTGGTGACAAAATTAGTGGGGAATTTTACTGCTTGTCTGTCTTGTCATATTTTTATGATCTGCTTGAGTTTATGCTGTGTGTCTAGTCAGGAATCTGAATGGCTTCATTGTGCTCAGAAGTGTGTTTTTGTGTTTTTGCATCTTTTGTCACTGCCTCTTCTCCCAGTTTGTGCACGATCCTCTTAGTTAAATCGGTGTCTTCTTGAGACGGGGTTGGGGAGTGAAAAGGAATCATCTTGCCTGAGCAAAGACACTTGATCAGGTCACAAACTGGGATGATCATAAATGTTTTATGGTGGTGGTAGGGAACTCAGGGTATGTACAGGCGTGTGGGCTTTGTTCTTGAAACAGTGTGGAATGGTCACAAACATAGTGATCTATTTCTTTCTCATTCTACTGTTAGAGACATAGCATTAATTAGTGTAATGATTGCTAAAGGCACCTTTTACATTTTCAGTAAGGGCTGCTTAGCTCCTGCTGTCAAAAGTAAGCTGTAAAGACTACAAATAGTGTGCTGAGGATCTGTTTAGTTGAAGATAAACAGATTTAATTGTTTTAAATTACTGAATAACAATATTTAGCATGGATGTTAAAGTTGCAAACTTTTGCTTCTATATGTATATTTTAACATCATTCTTTGTTTCTCAGTATCTGGTATTCCTGGACTACAAGTTTCTCGATGTTTCTGATATACACATTTACATTTTAATCACCTATGTGCCAGTGGTTGCAATTTTACAAAAACCTGGTTTTGAGGCGACAGTTTCGCTGTGCAAGTCATGCAATTACCCTGTCCCGAAGTCACCACCTGGCAGATCAGCAATGAAGTTTAAGTGTGTTGATCAGTAGATCTGTGGTTCAGCCAGACGTTTGGGCACCAGGGTGATTAGTGCTGCTTTTGTAGCTGTGGTGCTGGAGGAGGGCTGCGTGGAGGAGGAGTGGTATAACTCCCTGTGGGTTGTACTACTGTCGAGCAGGTAGCTGCATTGTTTCTTTATATCATATCCCTACAGATCTTTCATTCTTGGATGGAATTTTTTGTGGGTTTTTTCTTTTCTCATACCTTAGCAAAGATAAAACTGAATTGACTTTAAAAAGAACAAAATGAAACAATGTAGTTCATTATGTTTGGTGTTTAGATGTGGACTCTGTTTTTTCATCATGCTTTGCATGAAGTGTCTACTAAAATAATAAATAGGGACAGAGCGGCTAGTTTCTTTTTGCAAAACTTGGTTATTACATGGTATGCACTTGGATTACTATAGTACGCAATCTGTGCGCTAAGAAGAACATCAGTGCAAAGTTCTACCTTCTGTTTTAATGTAGAGTGGCATTACAGCTAGATTTTCCCACAAGCAGTGGGAAGAGGGTGGAACGAATTCATTGTTATGAACCAGGCATGTGGCTATCCTTATTGTTGATTTTATTGTCAACCTTATCAAGTGATTGTGTTGGCTTATGTGGTTCCTATTCTTGATAACTTTTGACTCTGTTGTCGGATTTCCACCAGTGCTGACACTTAACGAAGTCTCAAAGTATTGAAATTCCTGAATATTGAAATTCCTAAATATACATCGGCAGCTGGATGAGAGACACAGATGTGTGCCCGCACTGAGGGAAGGGCAAAATGTGATGTAATAGGGCAAATATTTTAGTGCTGTAAATTGTACCAGCCCATACAGCAGCATGAAACCAAGCAGCATCTTTTATGGCACCTGTCTTCCAGTGCTTGCGTGCTTTTGAGGGCACAAACAACCTCTGCTTCCTGCCCTGATATCCCCGTCCCTTCCAGCTGCAGCCTCAGACTTTGGTTTCACAAGGCGTTACCGTTTGTGGCTGTATCCTCTTAAGACACTATCGTGCCTCTCTTCTTCCCAGCCACAGCACCCAGGTATTTTTACTGGCACCAGTAGCGATGTACCAGTGGTGAGAATCATTTACCTCATCTGATCTGGCATATGTGACCACAGCCTTGGGCTGAATCGGGTATCACTTATTTTGCCGAGTCCTTGGTATCCTGAACACTTACCCGAAAGTATCCATGCAATTCTTAACTTCTAAGATATGTACAGTGTAAGTAAAATGTCCATAGATAATTAGAATTGATACTGTCTGTGCTAAAAGTAAGCTGAGTAAAAGACTGAAACTCTGCTGGGAGATAACTGGAAATAACAAAAGAAAGTTGAAGTTTTGCTCTGTGATTTCTGTAGACTACTTGTAATAGTTTTGGAGTAGAATCAAAGATGCACTTAAAAGTAGGACTTTAATCTTAGTTAAATCTGATTGTCAGCAAAAGGAATCAAAGTTTACAAATGTTACATGAGACTAGATTATCACAGGACGATTTTGTATTTGTACTGGACTTTACTCTCTTCAGGTATTTTCCAAACATTTAATTGTGGTGAGGAATCAGCAGAAAATGAATTATATTTAAAAAATAAAATTGCAATATAGAATGTAGAAAGCACAACACTTAGTTGTAATGCCTCAGAAAAGCTAAGAGGCAGATGTATAAAGTTCAACAGATTGGCAAGTACAAGACAAATTTCCATGGTTTGATCCACTCCAGTGTAAGAATGTGAAGCCTATTATTAATGCTCCATTACTTTTTTCTCACTGTAATAATGGATATTTTGTTAAAAGTATAATTCCCTGTGTGGTTTTGGGGTTCAGTGCTCTCTGTTGGAGCACTCGTGACATTATAAGATTGGAGCAATTACCTAGAAATCAACAAATATGTTGTACTTGATTAGTCAGGAAAAAACAAACTGGAATAATTACAAAAACCAAAACCAAACCATAAAACCCATCACCCTTAAATTAGTGGTTTTGATTTGAGTAAGTGTTGCCTTCTTTTAAACCAAATGCTGGGCAGGTTACATATTTTGCATGTCAGATGCTTATATGCACCTTTAGATTGGCCTCTCTTCATGTAATGAAAGTCCCTGTGGTTAATAAAATCGGTTTCCCCTCAGCCAGATAACCTATATGTAATAGTGTCTGGATGTTTCAGTTAATAAGAAAATCCACATGTAGGAAGAGAGGCTTACATTGCCCACTCTGTTCTTCGCCTGATACAGGGCTACATCTTTCAGTTGTTGATGATCATCTCAGTTTTACAAGGCATTTTAGTCAAGTTTTAACCAAACCAAACAGAAATTAATCAGTTTAGTGCTGGGTGAAAAACTGCATCTTCTGTGTTTTGACTGCTTAAGTTGTCTGTGTGGTAACCTGCAGAGTAGACTTGATGTTATTTTTGAGTTTAAAAAAAAAAAAAAAACCAAAAACAAACAAACAAAACAACAAAAAAAGTAGTGAGATAAAGTAGTTTATGTGCTCTTTCAGATGAAAAATATTGTAGTTCATCATACAAAACCCCAAATCCTTGCAAACTTTGTCAAATTTGCAGTTCTTCAGAGTGCATCTCAGGTACAGAAATAGGCACTTTTGGGGAAATACTATGTGAAAATTGTCCAAAAACCATGGACAACCCAAAGCAAAACAAATGTCCAGGCTGCTGCTTTTAAAGGAGATTTAATACTTTGCCTTGTATGTTGGTACCTTAAAGCTTAAATATCCTACTCTCTGTTTTACAGACAGAAGCAGTCTTTGTCAGCCAAGAAACCAGCAAAAATATTTCACAATGGATGTAGACGATGAAGAAAACATGAGTAAGATGTGCTTATTTACACAATAATAAACTATGTCATTATTTCTGAAGGTGACTTTTTCTCATGAGCTCAGGGACAACTGAAGAAACTTCGGAAGCGTAAATTAAAATTATTTCTTTGTAGGTTTTAAAATAAGGTATAGAAGAGTGAATTAGAGCTTTTGCATTAAGTGTTTTAAATACACATAGTTATATGCTAGTCTAGTTATACTTTGTGTCTCATATTTTTCTTACAACAACTAATTAAAATATTTTCCTGCTTTGAACCAGCAATGAAGAAGAGAGGGACAAAATTGGTAGTGCCAGTGCTGAGGGTTAGAGACCAGAGGGGAGGGGTGAGACGAAGGAGATGGAGTTGAAGTGTATAAAATAAATGAGAGAAAGCAGAAATGGGGGAGGGAAAAGCAAAAGGACGAGCTAGAAAATCTCTTGCAGGTCTTGCATGGCTGATTATTCTCATTAGATGCTGATTGTTCCAACCCTGAGCTACTGAATTACTAAAGTGCATTTAAACACAAAAATAGTCCAAAACAGTAATCATCTTGATGCACACACTGGCAAATTGCTGCGAGGTTGCTAACTCTATGGTATAATTAAGATCTGATAACCTGTGGAGAAAAGTGTTCTCATTAAAACATTATAAAAATATTTTTACTGTTATTGGTCTTTCAACTATCTTTTTTTTGTGAATGAGAGAAATGTTGCTACTATGCTGATGTGCCATGCCTGACTGTAAATAATTGTATATGATATAATAACAAATGTGCTTATTTTTCCCCTGAGTGACAATGGCTAAATGGCGCATCTCTGACAAAGCCCATCAGTGTAGCAGGCTTTAGAGCAGAAGAGTTGTAGTTCAGTTTGAAAGAGTTACAGAACATTTTTATTGGGAGATAAAGAAGCTAGATCATTGGGTTAAACAAAAAAAAAAAAAAAACCAAAACTAAACCCAAAATAACCTAACAAGCAAACAAACAAAACTCAAAAAAACAACCCCCAAAATATTAACTGGACTAGAATGTATCTTTTTTTTTCTTTGACTGAAACGGTGAAATCAACTGGAATATGCTTGCTAACACTTTCTTTTCCTTGGTATAAAAGAAGTTACGTCACATGGATGCTTTAGCTATTTCTGAAAGTGATCTCCCTGAGGAAGACTTCAAAAAGTCTGTAGATGGATAATTCACATAAGATAATTTTTTGGGTAAAACATCTCATTATCTCAATAAGGACTATATCCGAGCATGAATAAAAGGTGCCTTCCTGAGCTGGAGAAAATATCATCTTTCTACAGGGGCATTAGAATCATAGAACCATAGGGTTGGAAGGGACCTCTGGAGATCATCTAGTCCAACCCCCCTGCCAGAGCAGGGTCACCTAGAACAGGTTGCACAGGAACACGTCCAGGCGGGTTTTGAATGTCTCCAGAGATGGAGACTGCACCCACCTCTCTGGGCAGCCTGTTCCAGTGCTCTGCCACCCTCAAGGTAAAGAAGTTCCTCCTCATGTTTAGGTGGAACTTCTTGTGCTCCAGTTTGTGCCCATTGCCTCTTGTCCTGTCCCCGGGCACTACTGAAAAGAGCCTGGTCCCATCCTCCTGACACCCACCCTTTAAGTATTTATAAGTGTTGATAAGATCCCCCCTCAGCCGTCTTTTTTCCAGACTGAAGAGACCCAAATCCCTCAGCCTTTCCTCATAAGAGAGGTGTTCCAGTCCCCTAATCATCTTGGTAGCCCTCTGCTGCACCCTTTCCAGCAGTTCCCTGTCCTTCTGGAACCGGGGAGCCCAGAACTGGACACAGTACTCCAGGTGTGGCCTCACCAATGCAGAGTAGAGGGGGAGGATGACCTCCCTTGACCTGCTGGCCACACTCTTCTTGATGCACCCCAGGATGCCATTGGCCTTCTTGGCCACAAGGGCACATTGCTGGCTCATGGTCATCCTGTTGTCCACCAGGACTCCCAGATCTCTTTCCACAGAGCTGCTCTCCAGCAGGTCAGCCCCCAACCTGTACTGTAGGTGTCCTTAAGCAAAACATTCAGTTTTTCTCCACATTTGGGATTTTTTGTGTGTGTGTTAGTGCATCAATACAGGAAACCATTCACTGGACTTTTTGTCTTGTCAGGAGACTGGGTCCTTGGGATTGTTACAGGTTTGGGGCATGCATTTGTATAACTGTATTGTCTCCCAGAAGTATGTCTTCAGACGTCATCTGTATCATGTTTATGAAAGGAAGCTACAGATAACATGATGACTTGGGTGAGCCCAGTTAATAGAAGGTGCAAGAAGACCTTCCTGCATCTGTATGCCCACACAAACATCATGAATTTAAAACATTAAATCATCGCATTGGGGGGAGAAAAATTAAAGTTCAAATTCTTAAGTTCTTCCCCTTTGTTCATGCAGAGATTTTTTTGAAACTTCTTTATCTTTCTGTATTTTTATATCTCTTAAGATTGCAAGTGCAATATCAGAAGTTACCTATTAATTTTTTCATTATCTTATGTAACTCCTTTTTTGAGAATTATCTTACAGGAAAGGAAGGTGGGCATATGCAATATTTGTAGATTGCAGTTACATAACTAGAATTGCTCTGCAGAAGCCAGAATTAAAATTGTATTGGTTTGGCTGAAATGTTGGACAGTGATGAGGTTACATTAATGTCCTGAGAAAATACAGTATTTCAGACTTCCTCCTTTATCTGTTGAACATAGAGAAGATGTTACAAAAGATTTGGCGAAAGATGTTATTTTTTTAGGATGTTTTTTATTTGTTTTGTTTTCTGTTGCTTCACATGGAGGGTATGTCTGCAGCACTCTGAATGCCCCAAGAATCTGTGCTGGAATCCCATCTGCATATTATCTCAGCATCCAATCAGAGAGCCCAGTGGAAGCATCAATACAATAGAAATAAATCATAGCATGGTTTGGGTTGGAAGGGATCTTAAAGGTCATCTAGTTCCAACCCCCCTGCCATGGGCAGGGACACCTCCCACTAGACCAGGCTGCTCAAAGCCCCATCCAGCCTGGCCTTGAACACTTCCAGGGATGGGGCATCCACAGCTTCTCTGGGCAACCTGTTCCAGTGTCTCACCACCCTCACAGTAAAGAATTTCTTCCTAACACCCAATCTAAATCTACACTCCTTCAGTTTGAAACCGTTACCCCTTGTCCTATCATTACACTCCCTGATAAAGAGTCCCTCCCCATCTTTCCTGTAGGCCCCCTTTAGGTACTGGGAGGCTGCTATAAGGTCTCCTTGCAGCCTTCTCTTCTCCAGGCTGAACAACCACAACTCTTTCAGCCTGTCTTCATAGCAGAGGTGCTCCAGCCTGCTGATCATCTTTGTGGCCCTCCTCTGGAACCTGTTCCAACAGGTCCATGTCCTTCTTGTGCTGAGGACTCCAGAGCTGGATGCAGTACTCCAGGTGCGATCTCACGAGAGCGGAGCAGAGGGGCAGAATCACCTCCCTCGACCTGCTGGCCCCACTTCTTTTGATGCAGCCCAGGACGTGGTTGGCCTTCTGGGCTGCAAGTGCACATTGCTGGCTCATGTTGAGCTTCTCGTCCACCAGCACCCCCAAGTCCTTCTCCTCAGGGCTGCTCTCAAGCCATTCTCCGCCCAATCTGTATTTGTGCCTGGGGTTGCCCTGACCCATGTGCAGGACCTTGCACTTGGCCTTGTTGAACTTCATGAGGTTTGCATGGGCTGACCTCTCAAGCCTGTCAAGGTCCCTCTGGATGGCATCCCTTCCCTCCAGCATGTCAACTGTGCCACACAGCTTGGTGTTGTCGGCAAACTTGCTAGGTGTAAATTCACACTATTGCCTACCCTTATCCTTGCCTTACGGGCAAGAGAGAAGTGTAGCATGTTACTCAGAAGAGATCACATGGGGTTTTTTTCTGCCTGTTTTTTATGAAAAAAGTGACTTATTTAGAATTTCCTCAGGCCAGTAATTGAGAGCAGCAGTATAAAAGGTAGCTAGAAACATCTTTCAGTTCAGCTAAAAGTCATGTAAATGTAATTAAGTGTGCTCCAGGTCAGACAGAGAAGGGAGAGTGTTGTCTCTCAGCAAGCAGGTAATGGAAGTTCCCCAACTGATAAAGCATCTTAATTGCAGACACTTTTTAATTACGGGAATAAAACCAAAAATAAACACACTCAGGCAGAAGATTTCTTTCTTTACTAGCATGAGAATTTCCTATGCTTCTTTCCTTCTTTGAGTGCTCTTGGGTTTGTAAGCTTCTCAAACAAGATTTCAAGGGCAGGACTTCTTCCGCTGAAGTTGTTGGCATGTGATACTGTCAGCTATGATTTTTACCAAGGCAGCTTCTACAGATGTCAGTGAAATCACAGAATGATAGGGGTTGGGAGGGACCTCTGGAGATCATCTAGTCCAACCCCCCTGCCAGAGCAGGGTCACCTAGAACAGGTTGCACAGGAATGCGTCCAGGCGGGGTTTGAATGTCTCCAGAGATGGAGACTCCACCACCTCTCTGGGCAGCCTGTCCCAGTGCTCTGCCACCCTCAAAGTAAAGAAGTTCCTCCTCATGTTTAGGTGGAACTTCCTATGCTCAAGTTTGTGCCCGTTACCTCTTGTCCTGTCACTGGGCACCACTGAAAAGAGCCTGGCCCCATCCTCCTGACACCCAGCCTTTTGAGTATTTATAAGCATTGATAAGATCCACCCTCAGTTGTCTTTTTTCCAGGTGAAAAAGAACAGAGTCCCTCAGCCCTTCTTCATAAGAGAGGTGTTCCAGTCCCCTAATCATCTTGGTAGCCCTTTGCTGTCCCCTCTCCAGCCGTTCCCTGTCCTTCCTGAACCGGGGCGCCCAGAACTGGACACAGTACTCCAGATGTGGCCTCACCAGGGCAGAGCAGAGGGGGAGGATGACCTCCCTTGACCCGCTGGCCACACTCTTCTTGATGCAGCCCAGGATGCCATTGGCCTTCTTGGCCACAAGGGCACATTGCTGGCTCATGGTCGTCCTGTTGTCCACCAGGACTCCCAGGTCTCCTTCCACAGAGCTGCTCTCCAGCAGGTCAGCCCCCAACCTGTACTGGTGCATGGGGTTATTCCTCCCCAGGTGCAGCACCTTACACTTGCCCTTATTGAATTTCATAAGGTTTCTCTCCGCCCAACTCTCCAGCCTGTCCGGGTCTCTCTGTATGGTGGTACAGCCTTCTGGTGTGTCAGCCACCCCTCCCAGCTTTGTGTCATTGGCAAACTTGCTGAGGGTGCACTCTCTCCCTTCATCCATGTCATTGATGAATATATTGAACAGCACTGGAATTTCTAGTAAAAGCTGCCAGCTATTTTTAGTGACTAGAAAATAAAGAAGTCTTCTGAAAAATGTCTTATTCTTAAATCACGGGTAGTATTAATGTTTAAGAAAACAGGATCCCATTATCAAGTGTTTGTATTAATGCTACTTTAAAGTGTTGAATGTACAGCAGCTGTGATGGACCTCAAAGGGCTCTCTAAAGCATTCATTCCTTGAAAACTTATTCAAAGGCTGGAAAATGCATAGACCTGAAAGTGTATTTAAAATTTATGAAAATGTCTTGATTTTGGGGGATGTTAGGAGATCGACCAAGACACTGTAACCTTTCTGAGGCAAGACATACGACGTTAACATATAAAAGTTTAATAAACTGAATAAAGGACAATGAAGAGTATCCATTACTGAATGCAGAGATTTATTTTTTTATAATTTAGATGGTAATTTTTTTCTCCTGCCAGCTTTCTCCTATGCTTTATACTTTCTAATAGTGTTTTAACACTCACAGTACTCACTTTCCTGCCTTATTGTAGCTGTGATGCTGGCAGCACAAGGCTTAATACTGGTTTCCAAACCAGACCAATAGACTTTGAAATTGTCTAAGCTGTGTTTTTGAACATGCATGGAGTGGTGGTTGACGTCTGCCACGACCTCAGCTTAAGATTAACAAAATTTTTTTCCGTTTGAGTACTGATGCTCCCAGCTTGAGGTATGATGGGATCCTGAATCAGCCAGAGCTTTTGGGGGGGTGTGTGTGTGAAGATGCCATCCCTCATTCTCTTTGGAATGAGAAGCTCCCCAAAGTCTTACAGTCCCTAAAACAATATATTACCAGAGTGAGAAAGACTACAGAGTAGAGCGAGAAACACAAGTACACAGTGCATCCATTTGTAGGTCCGCTGCTGTGAGAAGAGGAGGATGACCTCAGGACAAGGGACAGTTAGAGCTCTGTGTCGTAGAGGAGGGATGACGAGGTTGAAATACTAGAGATATCTGTAAAATCATAGCACAGGGTGTTTAATATTGGAATCATGAAATTGGAAAAAAAAATGAAATAAAAAACAATAGGTGCCTTAAGTGTGACTAGCAGGTAGGGGTTCAAAGCAAGCAATGGGAGATGTTTTCATGCGATGTGTAATGAAACTGTGAAATGTATTGCCTGGGACATTGTGGATACCAAGGGCTTATGGGGTCTTGAAAAGCAGTTAGAAAAATTCCTGGGGGGTGGAAAAAACCATTGGTGGCTCCCTGCCAGACTCTCTGGGACAGCCCAGAGCTACAGCTCCCTCTAGGCTGAGAGGTTGCTTTGGGGAGGTGCTGCTGTGTCCTTGCTTTGGTTTTATACCCTCTCTTGGGGTCTGCTGGTGGTCCTGTCGTAGGTGGGGAGCTGGGCAAGGTGAGGAAGAGGTAGTAAGGCCATTCTTAACTTCTCTAACAAGGTGAGATACCTGGAAAAGGGAGAGCTGTTTCTGAACAGCAGGAAGAGGCTGGGCTGGAGGAGTTACGCCATGTCTGAATATGACAAAATTAAATGGGATGGCTTCTCTGACTTTAACAGGTGGTGATAACTAATCTTACTTTTTGACTAACCTATCAGCTCTTCTCCAGCTCTAAGATAATTAGGGGACCTCACCACTGTTGGGCAGGACAGGCTAAAGAAAAGAATCAAAAACACATCTTCACCTCAGCCTGAGAGGCAGTTGCTCTTTCTTGCAGGCCAGTAACTCTGTGGGTTGAAACTGGTTTTGCATGGAAAGTCTTTTTCTTTCCATCACATGCAAGGCTTAGATTTGGATCACCTCCACAATGTAGAAGCTTGCCTACTTTCACGGTCTCCAAGTTTGACTCGGGCTGCTAGCTCCCTGCTTGCTTTCTCTCCTTACACCCTGCAGGTTCTCCAAAGCTAATAAGCCTAGTAGCTCTCAGGCAAGGAATAGTTTTCTTCCATTCTTTCTTATCGAGACAAGGTAAGCATGCAATTTCTTTTCTGCTTCCTACAAGTAGCACCTCTCGGTCAGGGCATTGTTTCCCTTGTATGTGTAATGAGATGGATTAAGGAGTTCCTCCAGCTGCCATACTTACGTGTACGTAAGTATATATAAAAGAGCATACTTATGTTTTTTTTGCATTTGGTTGGAGTCTATTCAACTTGTGTTTTCCTTCTGTGGTTTCCACAGGCACTGGTAGTAGTCTTCATATAAAAAGAAGGGTAAAGCCAGAGGCCATTAATTAGTGTCAACTAAATGATTTCTGTTTAGCCTAAAAGTCATATTGATTGATAACAAATTCTTGGTATGAGTAGTAAGACCAATGTTCCAGAAATGGTGTTTTAGATGAGATGTAGTTTTTGGAGATTACTGTTTCAGGTAAGAAACTCACTGTACGGAAAGTTTTAAAAATTCAGTCTATTGTTCTTAGATTCCTTCACTCTGTGTGTGTGTGTGTGTGTATATATATATAAAAAGAACATATATACGTGAACACTGTGCATTGAGAGTTGTGGCCCTATAGCACACATTCTTCAGGCAATATAATTTGTGGCTGAATGTTGTAAGAGATACTTCGTTAAATTTAGCAGATTTCTAGCAATGAAATGCTTCGGAAGTGTTTCGTTCTTGACTCAGTTTAATTGACTGGAATTTAGTATTCGGTACTGTACAATTCTTTGATGTGCTACTGTGATTTAACAAAATGTGTTCCTACTTCGCTTCTTTCTTTTGATCTTTTTTTTTTCTTCTTTTTTTCTCTTTGAGCACCGAAAGGAGTAACCTATCGAGCTTTTGCTGGAGGATGTTATAAATGAAAATTTAGTAACCATTCCATCAGCTTTGTAAAGTGGCGAAGTGATGTGTGCGTGGTAGGGGATTCTTAGGGAAGACTTAAAATGTGGTTGAAATTTGTCACTGTGAAAGAGAGCTTCCATGTTTTTTTGCTCTCATTTCAATTAATATTTATCACCTAGTATCAGTGTAGATGTAATATAGGTATTTTGAAGTTTGGGAACAGAAGAGTTAGAAATACTTGACCTACTAAATTTTCCTTTTCATTCACAAATGCCAATATAAAGCACAATTAATTAATTTTCTTATTTTCTTTATCAGGACAAAACCGAGGTCTTTGCAGTTATAGCAAATACAGTTATTTAAATATATGTCTGACATATCATTACCCCAACTTTCTACTTTAGAAAATAAATAATCACATTAATATTACAATGCTTTTTTTCCCCCCCATTACAGTGTCATCATTGTGATCGTGCAGCTTTTGTCACACTTGTATTTTTCAGACTTAAGAGAGGATCTTTATCACGATTTTTGGGTTTGTAACTGTGACAGCAGTTTTCTTACTTTGCAAGCAATTACAAAATAGCTTGTAAATGACAAATACAAGGTTTCTTAATAGAAGGCTGTATGGAAATATATAAAGTAGTCTTGTGGTCACAGTGGCACAGCGGGCAGCTGTAGTGCCTGAGTGATCTGGGGTGAGGTGAAATGAAAATCTAGAAAAAGCGCAAAAAATAATTGCATTTGGACAATACCAAATAGCTAAAGAGAAACAAAAGCATTCAAACACTCATCAGCCAAGGTGCCTACCAAAGAACTGCCTAATTTTTCAGGGCTCAGGTTTTATTTATTTATTAAAATTACTGAGAAAAATAATGTAACATAAATAAGAATAAAATAGCATTAAATATCCATCTTCTAGTACTGGTCTTAAGCATCCATTTTATTTTACTAATGGTAGCGTGGTAGTTCTTTGTTTTATAAGTGTATGCTACTATAACTTATATTTCTGGTTTAAAGCATTTTTCAGGCCTAACATAACTTAGGAGTGAAAGTTTTGGTCCAGCATGATTTCAATGAAAAAAAAAAGCAAAAAAACCCCCCAAACCCTGCAGTGTTTTATTGCTATATGATTGTATCAAATGCATAGTTTGAAAATCATTCTTGGATGTGTTACTTCTTCAATTATTGAGAGGTTGTATTGCATTATTATTACCTCTGATCCTATTGCAAAACTTTTAACCTGTGAGCACACATCACTTAACCAGTTACAAAGAGAGATAAAGGAATCTATAAATTTTGCATTTACAAGATCCTGCAACGAAGGCATTGTAAGTTACTCTTTCTGGGCACCGCAGGTTCGAGCAGCACCGATGTTAAAGAAAACCGCAATGTGGACAACGTTCTCCCCAAGGACAGCGGTGGGCAAGGTGCTGGGGAGGGGACACAGCTCTCCAACGGCGGTGGCAGCAGCAGCAGAAAGCGTCCTTTGGAGGAGGGCAACAATGGCCACTCCAAATTTCGCCCAAAGAAGAGGAAGAAAACACCCGGCCCTGTTCTGCCAAAGAATGCCCTGATGCAACTTAATGAGATTAAACCTGGATTACAGTACAAACTCCTCTCCCAGACAGGGCCGGTCCATGCCCCCATGTTCGTGATGGCAGTCGAAGTCAATGGGCAGGTATTTGAGGGGTCTGGCCCGACAAAAAAGAAAGCCAAGCTTCATGCTGCTGAGAAGGCTCTACGATCTTTCGTCCAGTTTCCCAACGCCTCGGAAGCCCACCTGGCAATGGGGAGGACTCTGTCAGTCAACACGGACTTCACCTCTGACCAAGCAGATTTCCCTGACACCCTTTTCAACGGTTTTGAAACGCCGGTCCCTTCCGATGCTTCCTTTTACCTAGGGTCCAATGGGGACGGGTCCTTTAGCTCTAGCGGGGACTACAGTTTGCCATCATCTGCTGTAGCTAGCAGCCTTTCCCAGTCACCTCTCCCTACACCATCGCCCTATCGCTCCGCCAGCGGGAAGAACCCTGTCATGATCCTCAATGAGCTACGGCCAGGGCTGAAGTACGAGTTTCTCTCGGAGAGCGGGGAGAGCCACGCCAAAAACTTTGTCATGGCCGTGGCAGTGGACGGTCAGACTTTTGAAGGCTCAGGAAGGAATAAAAAGCTGGCAAAAGCTCGGGCTGCTCAGTCAGCCCTGGCATCCTTGTTTAACATGCAGCTGGACCAGACCCCATCTCGACAGCCTATTCCCAGTGAGGGGCTCCAGTTACACTTGCCACAGGTGAGAAGCCCTTTGGGTTTTGTTGATGTCTTTGGGTAATGAGCAAGAGTATCCAAGTCATGCGTATTAAGTTAGCTCAGACAGCATTTCTGCTGTTTCTTCTGCTTTTGTAGATGTGTGTATGCATATATATATGTGTGTGTGTGTATGTATATATGTATTAGGTGATTTATCCACTTATGGTTTCTGACAGTTGCATGAACTCTTTGTATTCTGTTGGACAGAGAGGAGGCTTTATTGCTGATGCTTTCAGCCTTGATCATGTCATGTAACAGAGCACCAAGCCCAGTGCAGTGCCAGCTTGGATTATGTTTGTGCTGAGGAAAGGTTGAATTGCATCTTGCTCATCTTAGGCAGCAAGACTTAGATGGAATTCAAGTCAGAATTACTGCTTTAAATAATATTATTATTTGATACAACAGTTTTTAGCAGAGAAGAAAATCGTTCTCTTTTGCAAACTGAAATTATTGGCAATAACAGAGCTGAATAATGTAAATCAAGGACAGATTAAATGAAGCTGATGCAGTTGCCATGAATTTCCAGGATCTAAGTAAAGAACACATTCGCAGCACATGTATCCAAGATCTGTCTATCCAAATCACTGTCATCTAAAGCATTGTGCTCTAATCAAATTAGTTAAGAAGTATATGTAAGTTACTTAGGTAAGTAAATCTGGATGAGAAATAGTTTGAATCAAATAATTAATGAACTAGGGAAAGTATCAAACATACCAGACATAGACCAGAAATTTAAAGTATCTAGAATGGAGTAATGTTAAAGTTTTTTAATGAAGAAAAATTCTCCCTTATTTGCTTGCTTGTATTTCTCACCAGTCAAACTATGGTAATGATTGTTCAACTAGCCTCTTTCTACTGTGTCTCTTGGGTCTTTTTAATGATATTATATGCCTATCTATATTTAAATACTGACCTGTGACTTTTTTGCAACTTTCTATTTGTTTACTGTGAGAATTTCAAGGCTTTGACCTTTTCTATCTCAAAAACATTGTTTTAGATTTCATTAAAATTATAAGATACTGGTCTGATTTGTTAATGTGGGGTTTAAGAGTATAAGTAGATGTTGTGACTATTTTAAGTATTTTTTTCTCAAAAATGCATGGACAGTGTGCATCTTTTAGAAATTCCTATATGCTTCCTTTTTTAATGTCGCACAATTATTGCATTGTGGATGACTGTTTCCTTCATTTGCAAATCTAGGCTCATGCTATTTCAGGTAGTTATGATTTCTTCAGTAGATTCAGTAATTGCAGACTGCATTCTCTGCTGTGCTTTTACAAGTAGATTTGGCTCCCGACACCCAAAAAATTTCACTGCCAGTAGTTTATGTGTTATTAGTTCTTGAATCAGCAAAATGGTGAAAATTCAAACTGGAATAGGGAAGTGGTAGAGAGCATGCGGTGAGACATGAAAGAGGTGTCATTCTAAGAGGATAAAGTTGTTTCTCCGTCCAGCAGCCCAGTGTATAACAGCTTACACAGTCTCTTCACGAGACTTTGATGGACTGCTGGGCAGTGCTGTTTTTTTCTGAGCTCCTTGCCTTTGTCAGGTTTTCACCCAGGTAGCTATCCCAGAGCTTCTGGGACGATCAGGGCATTCAAGCCTAGGGTACAGTGTTAAAAAAAAACAAAAAAGCAAGCCATGCAAATGCTATTTTTATTTTTTTGCAGTGCTCCTACACTGACCTTGATACCCATATTGTGTACAACAAAGCATGCCCCAGGGACAGCTTGCATTTCACCTGTCTTATAGGTGTGCACTGAAAAAGGCTGATTCGGTGTGGAGGAGAATCAGTGAGCTTTAGGAGTAATGCTGAACACACTGGGTGGGAAGGGGGAGGTTGCTGTTACTGCCTTATGTAGGCCTGATTCAAAGTCAGTTATTTATTCAGAGGCTTTTGATCAGCTTGTCATCAGGACATCGTGGTCCTTTCTGCACTTTGCCGTGTTGTATTACTCTGCTTTTAATTAAATTAGCTGTCAAGTTCTTGGAATTTTATCAGGTCTGTTACATATAAGTGATTTTGGTCTGGTACCTATTAATGATTAATAAGGGATTTAAGCATTTGTGATGTTTTCAGGTCCTGCTTTATCTCCCCTTTTTTTTTTTTAACTCTGTGAGTTGTTTTATTTTTTTACAGAGTGTTTACTCAGGATGTGTAAAGATGTTGAATTTGGAGATAATCCTGAAGTGGGTAAAGTCACAAACGTTGGAGAGTACAGGAATGATGTAAATGGAGATACGATTTGTTATAAATCATTGATCAAATGAAATGCTGACTGGATTGGAAAAAAACCAGAAGCTAGAAACATGCAAGGGCAGGAAAGATCCAAATACCAAGTGCTCAGTGGAAATAATAAAAGTACAGTGTGGTTGTGCCGATGAAGATGTTGGAATTGACTGCCTGAGTGGCAGGTTCAAAGCCTGTCAGTAGCTGTTGCGTTAAATTGTGGTGTGTAGTGAGAAAAAGCGATATAGCGGAAAGAATCGAGAAGAGATGATCCCTGCTCTGGAGGTGGCGGTGAATATCATCTGAAATGCATATCCATGATCCCACACCTCCTGATAGCTGCAGGCACTCCATGGGAATTTAAATGCAGAAATACAAGTGTAAGCTATCAAATGGTAGAGGAGGGCAGTTGACATCAGAAATCAGCTTATAAAATGGATGTAGGTATAATTTTATGGTCTGTAGAGTGGGTTATCGAGGTGTAATCCGGATGTTTAATACATGTAAAACCAGTCTCTGCAAAGCAAGCTTACCTGCTTGCTTACAGCTGGACCTTTTGTGAGGGACAAATCCCTTTGCTGGGAAAGTGAGTTAAAGCCAGTAAGTCACTCAACATGTGCCTCAGAGTGGGTGAAAATGCCCTGCTGAAAAAATCAGCACTCATGCATTTATTATCTTGGCAGCAAGTGTGTTAAAATAGAAGAGGTTGTCAGTCTTGCATTATAGGGAGCTCCCTCTCCAAAACAAAGAAAATATTTTTGTGGTTAGCTATACTTTGTAAATTGATAGCCATCCTGACTTTACTTCCCATCCCTCGACGCAGGGGGGTGACCTGTATTCTGCAATAAGTCGCAGATGTACCAAAGGCTCTAAAATGTGTGTCCTTCAAGTTTTATTCATTTTCATGGAAGAAAGCTGCATGTTTCAGCATACTTAGATTAATATAATTAAAAACTTTAAGTGCATGGCTTGTCATAGGTCTGCAGAGTTGGTAGGTGATGAGAACTGGAGAAGACAGTGAAATGTGAACAGTCTTTTAAATGACTTCTAAAACCAAAGGTGTTACGCGTTTATAGATGAAGCGTGGAAGTCAATGTGACCAGGTTTTTAAAAACTGTTAGTTCAAAGCCCAAATCTGATTTCTGGCGAAAAGAGTATTGTTGAGCACTTGACCACAGCAAGAGCCACGCTGGGCCAGGCAAAAGCTCCTTTTCGCACATCATCCTGCCCTCAGTGCCACGTCCCTGCCAGCAGCCCCAGCACTGGGAAGCAAGGGGTTTGCAAGGGGTGCTGGTGCTGGCTGAGGCCATCTCCACCGATGGCATGGGTCCGGCCACTGAGCAACACCTTGTGCATCTCAGGACATGAGACAAGGACGTCCTTGGACATCTCAGGAGCAGCGGATGCTCTATTTGGACTTCCCTATTTCTTCTCTTTACCACCCAGAGAGAAATCTCCCAGAGATAGCTTGTTTTCTCTCCTTTTTTTCTTTCCCCTTAGATGCTCCCTGCTTCCCAAGGATGGCCATGAGGGGTCTTGCATCTCTGTCAAAGGTGGGATGGTGCTGTCTCTAAAAGTAGTACTCAGGCCAGTACCAAATGCCTTGAAAAAAACTGAGAAAACAGCATATTGGTAGCAGTACTTCCCTAGTAAGTGCTTCTAACCTTCAGCAATCTGTGTCTCAAGGATTTTCTCAGCCAGAAATGGTCTTTTTCTATCTGAAAGTCCTTGATGGATTATTGTTTTCCCCCATGAAATTCAACCCTTTCCTGAACTTACGTAACCTTTTAGCTTCCACAGCACCTTGTAGCAGTAAGTTCCACTGTTTAAGTATGTATTGTGGGAAGAAGAGTCTCATCTTGTTTTGAATGTGCGGCATGCATCCTGGTATGCCCTAAGACACTTGGTGACTTTCAGTAAAGTTTGCTGGTCCAGGCTGCCGGCATTACTGTTAGAAACTGTTTCCATCAGACAGTAGGAACCTGCTGGTGGAGGTATCCTCTTTAGGTCACTGATGGCCTCTGTTAGGAAAACCTCCCTATGAGCTTTATAATGTTATTTCCCAGATTTCCTCAAGCTGTTTACTTAAAAAGACAGCTAATTAGTCAGGATACGAAGAGGTGAAAATCACAGTATTGGAATTGTAAATATTAACGCTTAAAAATAGTTAGATTAGTGAAAGCTGGACTATTGTGACAGAAAGCAGCTTGCGTGAGACAAATAAGCACTGTAGCTGCAGATGAAATTAATTTTAAAAAATCCACTAGAGAAAATACTTTTAATCATTCACCTAATTGTGTTGCAAATTCAATTTATCCTGTGGACAGGCATTGAAACAAAACGTAAAGCAGAAGGAATGGTGAACTTGGTGAAGCAGGCTTTAAACTGAAGGACTTGGAGGGGGTGGGGTCCAGGGTGGCAATGCTCACGCCAATTTAGCTGACTGGAATAAGCCAGGCCAACCAGGGCAGTGACAAATGTTCCTTAGCTAACTCCCAAGATGAGATCCAGAAGGCCAGCCAGCTCAATGGTGTGAATGGCTCTGGTGGATCCTGTTGCTCCCCTCCAGGGAAACCCTCGTGCTCGACTGTCTCTCTGAAATGCCAGTGCACCAACACACACAGCACAGGGAATGAACAGGAAGAACTAGAGATTTCCGGGTAGTCATGGGGCCATGATCTCATTGCAATTACTGAGACATGGTGGGATAGCTCGCATGACTGGAGTGCTGTCATGGGTAGCTATGTACTTTTTAGGAAAGACAGGCCAGCGAGGCGTGGTGGTGGAGTTCCTCTCTATGTGAGAGAACAACTGGAATGTAGTGAGCTCTGCCTAGAGGTGGATGAAGAGGGTGTTGAAAACTTATGGGTAAGAATTAAGGGGCAAACTAATATAGGAGATGCTGTTGTGGGTGTTTACTACAGACCACTGGAGCAGGAAGAGGAAGTCAATGAGGCCTTCTACAGATAGCTGGAAATAGCCTCACGATCACAGGTCCTGGTTTTCATGGGGGACTTCAACTACTCTGACATTTGCTGGAAAGGCAACACGGCCAGGCTTGTACAGTTCTGAAGATTTCTGCAGAGCATTGACGATAACTTCTTGACACAGGTGGTGGAGGAACCAACGAGGAGAGGTGCTCTGCTGGAGCTTGTGCTGACAAACAAAGAAGGACTGGTTGGGGATGTGAAGGTCTGGGGTAGCCTTGACTGCAGTGCCCATGAGATGGTGGAGTTCAGGATCCTGCCTGAAGAAGCAGGGCAAAAAATAGAATTACAACCCTGAACTTCAGGAGAGCTGATGTTGGCCTCGTCAAAGACCTACCTTGAGGAATCCTATGGGCTAAGGCTCTAGAAGGAAGGGGGGTGCAAGAGAGATGGTTAATATTTAAGCACCACTTCCTCCAAGCTCAAGATAAGTGCATCCCTAGGACCAAGAAATCAGGCAAAGGAGGCAGGAAACCTGCATGGATGAGCAGGGAGCTTCTGGAAAAACTCAGATGGAAGAATGAAGTTTACAGAATCTGGAAAAAGGGACTTGCCACTTGGGAGAAGCATAGGAGCACTGTCAGAATATGCAGGAATGCAATGAGGAAGGCTAAGGCACGCTTGGAATTAAACCTGGCAAGGGTTGTCAAGGACAATAAGAAGGGCTTCTTTGGGTGCATCAGGAGTAAAAGGAAGACTAGGGAAAATGTGGGCCTGCTGCTGAATGAGGTAAGTGCCCTGGTGATGGAGAATGCAGAGAAGGTGGAGTTACTGAATCCCTTCTTTGCTTTAGTCTTTACTGGTAAGGCTGGCCCTCAGGAACCTGGAGGTAGGAGAGAGAGCGTGGAGTAAGGAAGACTCTCCCTTGATTGAGGAGGATTGGGTTAGGGATCATTTAGGCAAACTTGAAACCCCCAAATCCGTGGGCCCTGATGGGACCTGTGAGTGCTGGGGGAGCTAGCAAATGTTATTGTGAAGCTGCTCTCCATCATCTTTGAAAGGTCATGGAGAACAGGAAAGGTGCCTGAGGACTGGAGGAACGCTAATATCACACCAGTCTTCAAAAAGGGCAAGGAGGAGGACCCAGTAAACTACAGGCCGGTCAGCCTTACCTCCTTCCCTGGAAATGTGTTGGAACAGCTCATCCTGGATGTCATCTCTAAGCATGTAGAAGAAAAGAAGGTCATCAGGAGTGGTCAGCATGGATTCACCAAGGGGGAGTCATGGTTGACCAATCTGATAGCCTTCTACAATGGAATGACTGGCTGGGTGGATGAGGGGAGAGCAGGGGATGTTGTCTACCTTGACTTCAGCAAGGCTTTTGACACTGTCACCTGTAACATCCTCATGGGTAGGCTTAGGAAGTGTGGGTTAGATGAGTGGACAGTGAGGTGAATTGAGAACTGTCTGAATGGCAGAGCTCAGAGGCCAGCTGGAGGCCTGTAACTAGTGGTGTTCCCCAGGGGTTGGTATTGGTCCAGTCTTGTTCAATATATTCATCAATGACCTGGATGAGGGGACAGAGTGTACCCTCAGCAAGTTTGCTGATGATACAAAGCTGGGGGGGGGTGGCTGACACACCAGAAGACTGTGCTGCCATACAGAGAGACCTGGACAGGATGGAGAGTTGGGCGGAACGGAACCTAATGAAATTCAACAAGGACAAGTGTAGGGTGCTGCACCTGGGGAGGAATAACCCCATATACCGGTACAGGTTAGGGGATGACCTGCTGGAGAGCAGCTCTGTAGAGAGGGACCTGGGAGTCCTGGTGGACAACAAGTTGACCACGAGCCAGCAATGTGCCCTTGTGGCCAAGAATGCCAATGGTCTTCTTGTGGCCAAGAAGGCCAATGCAATGGTGCATTAAAAAGAGCATGGCCAGCAGATCGAGGTAGGTCATCCTCCCCCTCTACTCTGCCCTGGTGAGGCCACATCTGGAGTCCTGTGTCCAGTTCTGGGCTCCCCGGTTCAAGAAGGACAGGGAACTACTGGAGAGCATCCAGTGATAGTCTACAAAGATGATCAAGGGAATGGAGCACCTCTCTTATGAGGAAAGGCTGAGGACCTGGGCCTGTTTAGCTTGGAGAAGAGAAGACTGAGAGGGGATCTTATCAATGCTTATAAATAGCTAAAGGGTGCGTGTCAGGAGGATGGGGCCAGGCTCTTTTCAGTGGTGCCCAGTGAGAGGACAAGGGGCAACAGACACAAGCTAGAACACAGAAGATTCCATCTCAACATGAGGAAAAACTTATTTCCTTTGAGGGTAACAGAGCACTGGAACAGGCTGCCCAGAGAGGCTGTGGAGTCTCTGTCTCTGGAGATATTCAAAACCTACCTGGATGAGTTCCTGTCCAGCCTGCTCTAGGCGAACCTGCTCTGGCAGGGGAGTTAGACTAAATGATCTCCAAAGGTCCCTTCCAACCCCTGCAATTCTGTGATTTTGTGAATGGAGTGAGAATCAGTACTGCAATGGCAACTTTCACTTGAAGTGCTATGTTAATCCTGGTTCAACCTAAGGCAGGAGAAAACTATAGAAGAAGTATTCAAATATAGGAAAGAGAGAAAATAATGATGAAAATTATCATAGATCTGGGAAAGCTGCTTCTGCAGAGGTACGAAAGAACTCTAGGCAGTTTATTGCAATAGACTGCTTAGTGTACATAGGAGTACGAGAATGTAACAGTTTCAAACCTAGCAAAAAGATGATATTGGATGTGTTTGTGGGAATTAATGAATAATATGTTGGAATAATTGCTATGGCATTGGCAGAAATGTAAAAGATACGTTTACATAAGCAGGGAGTGAATCTACTGCCAGGTAGCAGTTCCTTTAAATAAACACAGGAAACTTTGGAGCACTAGAAAATAATTACCCTGTTTTATTAGCATAGGTATGTTTGCACCTTCGCTGAACTGTATGTGCTGGTCACTGCCAGAGGAGAGATAATAGACCTTGATTTTGCCTACTGTGGGCACTGCCGCTGCTCATCAGCTTGTGAAAGTTCACACAAGCCCCGTGAAGGTAAGAAGAAATAAAGCTGAGGGAGAATATTTGTGCTTGATAAGGATCATTGGAGATCCAAGGAGAGCACAAAAGATTGGGAGGTCTTGGGTCAGGTCCCCAGTGAGAGATGGGTGTTGTCAGCTCACGCAGTGCCCCTGCTCCCATTGCCTTCGGTTCTACCATGAAGGTCCTCATCAGCATTCATCTGGGGTCGTCTCTATGGCTTGCCAAGGTCTTTCTTCAGATCCAGACAGACATGAACCTCATCAACTTCAGAATATTTTAAAACATGGATGGTCAGGGGAGTTCCGCTACAACATTGCTGCAAGATATATATTAACCAAAATCAGTCTGCATGTGTAGGAAAGAAGTGAATTCACTGTCACTTCATCAGACAAAGGAACAACGCACCCAAAATAGCTTTGAGCTCACATGCCTTAACGAGCAAGTTGTCAGCTATTTTAGGTCTTTCCTTTTTTGAATTACCCACTTTTGAATAATGATTTAATGCAGGAGCGGCGATAGAGAAACTGTGTGTCAGATGCTAGGGCATTCACTGGGAAGGTGAAACACAAGTTCAATTTCAGTTCCAATTAATATTTCTTTATGTGAAAGGGAGTAGAGTCAGGAAAGATCCCTACCCAGGCCGATCAGTGGCCTGGGCTTGATGTGGACACAGCTTCAAGTCCTTGGTTTTGAGGTGGGGACAGCAAGGACAAAATTTTAGGCCGTTAAGTCTTGTTCCCGGCACTGCAGTGGTTTGCCTTATTCCCATCTCTTCCATATTCTTAGTGACTATGTTAATGTAATAGACCACCTGGGAGAAAAGGGTGATTCTTTTAATTTATTGGGTGAGTGTTCTTATAAAAGACGAAAACCGTAGTAACTGAATCTGTAGACACCTAATAGTGTTTATTCCTCACCACCCACCTGTTGTAATGCAACTTGGGTATCAAATAGAATAAAACAATCTTAAATACATCTGCCTGTTTCCTGGCAGTTATTTTTCCCCCCCTCCCCTACAGTTCCTCCTGTATTGTTCACATCTCTATCAGTTGTTTTGCCTCGCTTGAGTTCTGCTTTATCCTTCATATCAGCCCTCTCCAGTGTCTGGCTTCATGTTCATTCAAGCGTTTTTAGGTTTTCTGACCAGCAGCCTAGCTCCACGCTGTTTGAGGAGCAGCTCCATCCCATCCTTCTGTGCCAGCTTACGTCTTCCCAGAGGGACTCGCTGTGTTCTAGCTTGAGGGTAGTGAGACCCTGGAACAGGTTGCCAAGGGAAGCCGTGGATGCCCCATCCCTGGAGGTGTTCAAGGCCAAGCTGAATGTGGCTTTGAGCAACCTGGTTTAGTGGGAGGTGCCCCTGCCCATGGTATGGGGGTTGGAACTAGATGATCTTTAAGGTCCCTTCCAACCCAAACCATTCTATGATTCTGTGATTGTATACCAACACCACAGTTTCCTCTGCTTTGTTTATAATGTGAAAAAAAAAATATTTTTGGAAAAAGCTAATGTATCCACACTGTGTACAAGCATCATACCAATTCCTGTTCAAGTAGCCCTTTTGTCAGCAATATTGGCAAGTAAGTTGACCATGGGTTTCTTCCCAGAAACGCCTGGCAGTTTCAGTTACCACCTCTTGATGAGAACCTCCTCAAGCCAGCCCTGGTTCGTACAGGGAATGGACGATTGCGTGCCTCTGTAGATCAGCTTCCATTTGGCTAGATAGGTTGAGGATCTGTAGTTTGGTGATACTGGAAGAAGGGTTCCTCTATGTTCATCTTCGACAACTGATCAGTTTTGGTTCAGCATTTTGGAATCACCATTTCTGGTATGTATTGAACTTCGGTTTTTTGTGTAGCTCAGCGTAGGAGAAGTCTCCTCCAGTTACCAGTCATCACGCTCACTTTTCTTCAGCACTAGTTCAGCACGATTTTACATTGCCTGGTAGCTTGTCAGCTGCCAGCCATGTTCTCCTGTCCAGCATGTCATAATGTAAGGTAGAGCAGAAAAATATTTGTATTGCAGAAACGAGAGTATAAAACTTGCAGCTAGAAAGCAGTATCCATAATTATGCAGTGAGCCTGTGGATAAAACACTGGAACAGAGACTCTATTTCTTGTCCCTACAGTGATCTGCCCACATGGCTACAGGGAGGTTAGTCATTTAAGCCTTTGGTTTATTAATTTCCCGTTTCTAAACCCAAGGTGATAATAAAACTGTTGCTCATTATTTTTCTTTTGTGTATTTACCTTAAAGCTCAGCTTTCTGCATTAGATAAGTACTAGCACAATTACATGCAGAGTGTGTGCTTTGTGGTCATGGTGCTGTCAGATCACAAATTGTAAGACAATTTTGGGTCCAGCAGCAAAAATACCGTATTTGAAAATCAGTGCCTGACCAGACATGTTTGTAGCCTCTGAGCAAAATTGCATTCCTGAAAAATTTCTCAATCTTTTGATAAAAATTTCTGATTTGCAGTCCATGCAAATGCATCAAGAAAATTTGTATTTGCAATGTTGAGAGTCTTCTGACTCTACATGTTGTGCAATTGCAAAACATTGACCAATGCTTGGTGCAGATGTGACCTCAGTCACCACTGACTGCTGGTTGCGGTCTCCAGTCAGGTTCTGTAAAAAGCTGTTGAGCTCTGAAATCATGACACAGGAGCTTTAATTATTGCTTCCTTGGCTGCTAACGCTTTTCCAGAAGGAAGTTAACATTAAGAGCTCCTCCGTGTTATTTCTAGGCTGTTGGTTCTCATGAGCATTGTTAAGAAAATGGTGGTGAATCAGGCTGGCAGTCTTCAAACCCTCTTTTTTTTTTTTTTTCTTTTGACCCTGGCAGTTTGTTTTTAGAACTGACTGTGTTCAAGAGTTTGAACGGTTTTAAGTGGGTGCCCCCAAGCTCTGTATACTGCTGCTCATCAACCCTGTTGATTTGCCTTGGGCCCTCTGAAGTGGTGAGAATGGTGATCTTCTTCCATTACTGAGAGCCCCAAGACAGTTTGTAAGCAGAAGACTCAGCCACAAGCGTCCTTTTGGGCTTGATGTATCTGCTTACCATATTGTATGCTCTTGGGTGTCTAAGACAACTGCACGGCACTGTGTCCTTCTGGTGTGTCAACCAGTGGGCCAGGTGATTGCTCCAGAACATCTCAGATACTGCTGGGTGCCAACACCCAGACAACTGTATCAAACTCTTTATGCCTGGCACTCCGAGATAGGGACCTGAGCTCCCTCCTGGGATTGTCCACTCCTCCTCTCTGGCTGCAGGTCCTGGTGCTGGTGGAAGGTGAGAGGGGGTGGGCTGCCCTGTCTCTCCTGCCAGCCTGGGCATCGCTCTAACATGTAGAAGGCTCTAACATGCCATCTAACATGTAGCTTGTCTTTCTCGGCCGCTCGTTTGGGAACTGGTTGCTCTGCTAGCAATGCTGTTGCATGGATTGCCCTGGTTTTCAGTTTCTTTTCAGGTGAAAATTCAAGAACTTGATCTTGACTCATCTCCTCTATCTGTTACAGTTCCAGCTGCCTTAAAAACAGCAGGTGACATTAGCTGCAGTGTTGAATTGAACCATCGTTCAACAAGAGCAGGACTGGTATACTGCAGCTTTAAAATTAGAATTTAGCCCCCCTGACAGTATGGCTGATGTTGCTTGCTAACCTTGCTGGCAAGATACAAGGCTGTGACTGTTATTGTTCAAGTTTTCCTGAAGGTGAAAGAGAGAAATCTTCCCTAATTTTGAAATAGTTTAATTTAGGTTATACATTGACATTTTCTATTCCTAAATTTGTATATGTCTTGTAAAAATAAGAAATTGAAAGTGTTTAACCAGTGTTTAAAACAGATGCGTTCTTATTTATGTAATAGCTAGATAATGAATTTGATTGTTATAAAAGGTTTACATGTTGATTTGAGGAGCCTAGTTTTTGCACTTCAGTCTTATTGTCAGGTCCAATAGTGAGCATACTGAAATGATGTGTTTTGAGGCTTAAACATGAAAGCATAAACTTATCTGTCTATCCAGTTGTTCTCCTAAGCCTCAAATGTTCATAACGATCATGAGCATTAGGTATTTTGATGCTTGGCTTAGGGCGATCTAACCCTGTTTTAATAGATGTGGAGCACACAGAGCTCTGCTTCCACTTATAAAGAGCTGTGAGTGTTCAATATGCCTGAAAACTGGACCTAGCTGCCTCCTTGACATACTGATGATGCCTCAATGTCCACTCATTTAATTTATTGTATCAAATCATTTAAAAGTGCAAATCTTTATAATCTAATGCTGCTGTAATTTTTAAATTACTTGCTTTGGCAGGAGGGTTGGACTAGATGATCTCCAGAGGTCCCTTCCAACCCCTATCATTCTGTGATTCTGTTTAATTTTCTAATGTGCATTTCTCTGTGATCCTACAGGTTTTAGCTGATGCTGTTGCACGCTTGGTTGTAGATAAATTCAGTGATTTGACAGAAAATTTCACATCTCCACATGCGCGTAGAAAAGTCCTTGCTGGAATTGTCATGACAACAGGTAAAGAAAAAAAAAGTACTATTTTAACTGCTTGAATACGAGAGCTCTGTTTGCATTCTGGGAAACTATCAGTTAACCAGTATTGAAATATATTTATACTATTTAATCTTCAAAGAAGTGCACTAAATATAGCAATTAAATCTTGGCTAAAGATAATTATAGAAAAATGACCTGCAAATACCTCTGTTTCCACAGAGTTCCTGTCTTCTGCCTGATTGAAACATCTGTGATAACTCATGGTCTACAAAATACATGTACCTTTTAAAATGAACTGTGCAATTTTTTGGAAGTAAATCTAAAATAAATTTCACGACATTGGTCACACAGATGGCATTCTCGGCTTCTGGCATATTATATAAGAAATTATGGTTGCTTTCCAAGTTTTTAAGGTTTTGCACTTTGCTAACTTATTCTTGCTGTACTTTATTCTTAGTGCTTTGTCATTTTAGTAAAAGTATCTGAAAAGAGCAGCTTATATTTTGGCAGCTAACACTGGTATGCATGTACAAACCAGCAGTAATGTTGTGGTTCTCTGAGTGCTGGCATGAGATCTGTGTTCTGACAGATTACCCAAAACAGTGAAGTTCTGCCCTAAGCTGGTCTGCATCCACACTGCTGCTGAATTTTCCTCAGGCTAAGATTTATTTTGGTCTTCAATCCATCTGAACTCTCGATGGGACATTCATTTTGGGCCTGTCATGAAATGTCCCTAATTAGTTGTATGAGTCAGACAGGTGTCGGTGATAAATGTACAGCTGTGTTTTTTCTGAGTGGTATTCATGCAGCAGGTGCTGTGGGCATTTTTCTTGGTCCTTCAGGCTGCATAGTAGCTTCCTTTGTGATTTGGGCAACACCAACCCCTTCCTCCTGTGGGGATGTCTGTAGGGTCCTCCTCCACAGAACAGACATTTCATGGCCGAGGTCTGAGGGTGCTGGTTATATGATGTTGTGTGTTGATAACTGCATCTCTAGGGACAGGGGAATATGACAAGGGGACAATGTGGCCCAAACTCTGTCAGAAGACATCCACAGTGGGCTGACCCTGGCCAGCAGTCAAACACCCACCCAGCCTCTTGCATGCTGCTCTCCTGAGGCATGGTGAGAAGATGGAAAAAGGGCAAGAAGACTTGTGGGTAGATGAACTCCATAACCTTGAACATCCTCTCTTCCTTTTCCTGAGCTCTTATTGCTGAGCATAATGGTTATGGATATCCCTTGGTCACTGTGGCTCAGCTGTCCCAGCTGTGTCCCCTCCCAGTCTCTTGCCCACTCCCAGCACGCTGACCTTTGGGAGGTTTGGAGAGAAAGCCCTGACACTCCTCAAGCACTGCCCAGTGACAGCCAAAACGTTGGTGTGGTACCAACACCATTTTAGCTCCAAATGCAAATCACTGTGAAGAACATGCTGTAGTTTTATTTAATATATTTTGTGTTTTTAACAAGTTTTAATTGTAATTACAGTCCTGTGTCCACAATTCCCAGAAGGGCCACATGACCGAAGAATTAAGACTTAAATAACATGGGAATACATTTTGAGTAACTGAAAAAATAGCTTTACACAGAATTAGAAGCCATCTTTGCATGGATATGTGTGTGGGGAACCCCTGGAATTAGATGACCCCATTGTGCAGCCTTGTGTTGTAGAGTGAAGCAGCTCACTGCTGCTTCTCCTCCAGCCCCATGGGCAGGAGGCGGCAGATAGCTGCAGGTTCATTTTTTTTTTTTTTTAAGGCCATATATTTCCTCAGGAGTGAGAGCTCAAAGAGCCCACGTCTCAATTACCTTTTCAATTAGTCAGTTACCAATTCCCTTGCTACACCCCTTATATCAGCACTGCCATCATGCAGCCAGGTGGTTATGGGAGGATCCTCAACTCTAGGTGCTTAGGATATGTTGAAAATGGTTTTTCTGCTTCTTCATACTGCAGTAACTATTCTGTGGGAGGGAGACAGCAGAAGGTGTTTGGCAGGGCTTGGCCTCTTTCTGCCTCTGCCTCTTGGCCTCAAGAGCTTCAGCGGAATCAGCATGGCTTATTGGGGCCTTTTTCTTCTGAGTATTTTGCTAGAGGGATGCAACATTTTGACCTGTCTTTCTGAATTCTTCATGCCGCCGCTGATCTTTTTTTTGTGTGTGTGATAAAGGCATTTCTCTGTGTAGAAAATACACAAAATATTTCTTTAATTCTATTGTATGGAACCATTTAATACCAAGAACTACACTTCTAGAAGCACTATACTGCTGATAAGCTTTATAGTGGTTTAAGCATTTCAACTACCTCATTCCCTAGTCTTACCTTTCCTGTTGTTCCCTTAATACCCCTCCATAACGTGTTGCTGTTTTAATAAATCAGTGCCTTTCATATTTCTAAAGTTGCTCTGACAATCTGCATAGGCACTGGAAGCTGGCTGGCTGCCTGGGGCTCAGGACAAAAACACTGTATTTGCAGATCAGGCTTTAATAACTCTTCCTGAAGCAGCAATTTTTCCCTGCAGGTTTTCAATTTCTAACTCATCTGAACTCCAACATGAAGAACTCACAAGAACCATAGGCCATACTGGTACGGGAAGGGTATGGCAGAGTGAATCTTTTGCTTTAAAGAAAATATCAGAAGAAAAAAGATTTTTTTTTTTTAAAGAAGAAAACAAAAAAAACAAGGAGCATTGTTTGGGCTCTGCAGGAAGATCACTTGCTAGGTTATTTGTGATTTTGATTGCATCTTCCTCCTGAAATTTTGTTTTGCAGGTACAGATGTGAAAGATGCACTAGTAATAAGTATTTCTACAGGAACAAAATGCATCAATGGTGAATACATGAGTGATCGTGGTCTTGCATTAAATGATTGTCATGCAGAAATTGTATCTCGTCGGTGCCTGCTCAAATTTCTATATACACAACTTGAGCTTTATCTAAGGTAAGCTGGAGGAAAAAGGAAAATGATCTCATCACAGGGAGCTGAAAAGGTGTCTGTGTAAAACAGCTGTCTTAATTATTTCAATGTGAAACACTTGTCCTGTTGCATTAGAATGTTTAATTGAGAACTCAGGCCCTTTGCCTTAAAGTTTGACTTTAACAAAACATGTATTCAGTTAGGTGCCAATCATGAGAGGGGAGGACAGTAAAAAAAGTTGTGAATCATTTTGTAAACTGTAAATATGTAAATCAAAATAATCTCAAGTGGGCTGAAGGGTGGTGACGTTTCATTTGCTCGTAAGTGCCTGAAAGTTCTTGACATCTGGGGATGTCAAGGGCTCTCTACTTTTTGTCTCGATGGTCTTTTGTTATTTTGAATAACTGTTAGATTTATACTATAAAATTTCCAGACATCCTATGTTTGGTTTTAATGCCTATTAAGACTGCCCATCTTATGGTTATTTATGTGTTAATGTCAGTTTTGACTCTAGCTTTATTCTCTGTTTCAGCAATAAAGAAGATCAACAAAAATCCATTTTTATCAAATCGGAGCGAGGCGGGTTTAAGCTGAAGGAGAATGTGCAGTTTCATCTCTATATCAGCACATCTCCTTGTGGCGATGCTAGGATTTTCTCACCACACGAAGCAGCACAAGAGGGTATGACAGCAGCCCTACTCAAGCAAGGGAGTTTAAAGTATTCTTTGAGCATGTACAAGTGACACAGTTAAAATTTAGGTGTCTTCTTTCCCTTTAGTGTAGATGTCTGTTAGACAAAGATCTCTCCAAAAAAAAATCTGAGCTGTATGGTAGAAGTTAAGTATAGACTGATGCACCATGTGGTCTTGAAGAGACTGAATGCTAGCCAAGATAAGCCAGTGAGTCAGCAAGTATTTGTACAGAACTAACATTATTTCCATCTTTTAACTGTGGTTGTCTGCCTGCCCCTTTCTTGATCTGTCCGTTAACTTTATTCTAACGCTGTAACGCACAGAACAGAATTAAGAGCTATCTGCTGCGTATTACTCATTCACTGAAAGCTTGGTTTAATTGCAAGTGTGTTTTAGAAGACAGTAATTGTGAGAGACGTCTGATGCTGTAGCTAATTTGCAAGGAGCAATAGAAATTTTTATGCAAGCCAGCCGTTACGCAGACAAATAGCTTTAATCAACTCTTCTTATTAATGCTATCTGTAAAACACCTTGAGAATATTTCTCAGCTGATGGTAAGTGATTTTTGTTATTTAGATCAAGGGGACAGGCATCCAAACCGCAAAGCGAGAGGACAGCTACGGACAAAAATAGAATCTGGGGAAGGGACCATCCCTGTGCGCTCTACTACCACTATCCAGACGTGGGATGGTGTATTGCAAGGAGAAAGGCTACTTACCATGTCCTGCAGTGACAAGATAGCAAGGTGAGATACCGAATGATTGGTTTCTCTGCTATTGCTTTTTATTGCATGAAAGGAGGGTTGCATGATACCCGTAGTGAACATGCAGGTTATTGATTGGCTTTTTTCATTGCTTAGATGTAGTGTGGGGGTGGCTGTAATTCCAGTGATAAAGCTCTGATTCTTCCCCTGCAATTGGTGTCAGACCTTCTGCTGGCTTCAGAGGCAAGGTGAAGTCATCTGTCATTCTAGCCACTTTAAGTCATGACAGCTTTGTTTTGTCTTTATATCACTGGGAAATAGCAGAGGAATGCTTTTTTACTTTTTCTTCCTAAAATAGCATAGCAATAGCAAGACAGTGCAATAAATATATTGCATTAGTTACATTTGGATAACTTCCTCTGATGATATACATCCTTGCCCATTACTAGAAGCGTTCAAAGTCAGGTTGGATGGGGCTTTGAACAATGTCATCCTAGTGAAAGGTGTCCCTGACTATGGCAGGGAGGTTGGACTAGGTGATCTTTAAAGGTCCCTTCCAACCCAAACCAGTCTGTGATTCTGTGATATCAAAGATACATACATGTTCCATGGATAGATTTAGATTTGTATTATTTTATACAGGGAAAAAGTGTTCCAGTTAAAAAAAATCTTAATTGTTGGGCACTTTTATTTTTTAACTTTAAAATTATTATAATTTTAGTTTAAAAATTTTTACTGCAATTAATTATTTTGTTTCCAATACTAGTGCTTTTATTTATATTTGATCCGATTCCTTCTTTCCTGTACTTTTGACAAAGATTAAAAGATTTATTTTTTTTTGTTCAAAGTTGTAAATGGACAAATTATTCCCCCCCCCCCCCCCAAAAAATAGCAGCAGTATTCTTTAACAAGTATCAGAAGTATGGGAGAGTTGCAACATAATTTTTTGAAAAGAGTCTGTGTGTTTGCAACCTCTGTGTTCTTGCAAAGAAGACGAGAAATGCCAAGTTTTTCAGATTACGATATTTTAATTATTTTTTAATTAAAATAGCTCTGCTGTTTCATCAAGTTATAGTTAGTCTGATGAAAAATTTATAAAGTATATTGAGTTAGAACTATTCTTGTGAACTGTGTATGCCAAATCAAACATACGGGAGGAAGGTTATGTATTGTTCGTCCAGTCTTGTCTCAAGTAATCAGCATCTCTATTGAAGGAGGAAGTTTTACATTCCTTTAAATCCCCCTAACGTAAATGGATAGGGCCTTTCAGAAGCTAGGGGTGGGATGTTGAAAGGTAATTTTACAAAATTGACACTTCCACTTCTTTTATAATATTGTCAATAACATTCACCAAATAAATTTCCCAGCTTCATGCCAGGGACTCCTCCCAACCACCCAACATGGTAATCATGTAACGTTCATTTGACTTCTATCACATCATCATTGCTGTTAGTGCAAATAAAAAAAATGAAGACAGTTGTTGAGCTAGAACACATTTGACTATTTTGTTGATTTTGTGTGATGCAGAACAGAATCCATCTCTCGCTTGCGTAGCTAGCTGTCACCTCTCCTTGGGGCTAATGGGAATAATTTTGTTTGTGCCAGTGAAGGAAGCAAATAGAACCCTTTGACACAGAACAAAGACTGTATGACGGGTAAGGAGGCCCAAATTTTCATATTCTTTTTTTTTCTTTTCTTTTTTTTTTTCACATTTCCCTGACACTTATGACCGTGTTTTGCCCATTTACATTTGAAAGAATGCATTGCTCTGTAGTGTCCAGCAGTCAGTCCTCCAGTATGCCTAAGCCCTGTGAATTTCCACTGAGCTTTCCCAAAGGTTCACAGTCCCAGCCTGGAAAAGACGTGCTTAAATTCAGGGTGCAGGATTGCACAGGCAGAAAAACTCCTGGTATCTGAACAGGCTCATCTGTGTGGATTATATGTATAATCCAAGCTGTTATTTCCAGCCTCTGAGTGCTTTGTTGCAGTGTGCTGTCTAGCACCCTCCTGAGCCTGGTAGGACCATCCAAGAAAAATTGTGAGGGATGTGGAAAGGCCACGAGTGTGATCCCATTTGGGTCAGAAGCATTAGAACAGGATTATTATTACCCTCTGTCTTAGTCCCTGGTGGCACTGCAGTATGGTGTTAGGGTGGTTCCTGTGACCAGAGTAACTGTTTTGGGACATTAATATACGAGCATTTTTTTTAAGTGTATCCTTACCTTGTTCCGTGATACTTTATTATTTTTGTCATTCTCCTTTTGATATGTTTTTCTGCACACATTAGTTTTAAATTTCTTGGCCTCAAATAATTACTTAACTTCTCACAAAACATTCCAGTTGTGGGTAATGTCTTGCTGAGAAGAGGAAATTTTTTTCATCCTGTTTCATTGCTAGGAAGGCTACAGGAATTGAGAAGTGCTTTAACGTTAGGTTGAATTCTCAAAGGGGAAGTCATTGGTGCTCTTCTACTCTAAAGAAGGGAAAAATTATTCCTGATAATCTTTTGTGTGAAAGAACATCACGTCCCATGCACTGACCTCATTTTGTGCTTATTCAGAGTGGGAAATCCGAATGGATGTTTGTAACTCAGTCTTTCTCTTTATTTCCCCAATGTCTTCGTTGTCTTGACCCTACCAACTAATTTTCTGCGACTGATGAAGTTGCACAAACACAGCTTAATATCCTAGGCACGCTCACTGAAGGTCGCATGTTCTGCAGCTATGTCCATGCCCATCCAGCTGTCTTTGAGAATTATTTTTAAGTGGCAAACTCCATGGTGGAGCCAGGAGCCAGGTGATGAGAGTAAAGCCCCACTGGATGGGTGTCCACAGCAAGCAGATCATGACCTGCCCAGTGCTCGTCTATAAAACCTCAGGTGAGGACGCTGCCCAGAGAGTATCCTCTGTAAACAATCACACAATTCATGTGCACAAATCTACAAAGGCCATTATTGGGGTATAGTCTGTAAAGGTGGTGAGATGTAGTGATTTGAAAGAGCATTTCTCTGGAAGCTCGGGCACAAGATTACTTCATAGACAAGGTAGAGAACATGGCAAAATCTTGGTGACAGGGAAAATTTGGTCTTTTGGAGCTAAGCTAAACTGTGAACTACAGAACAAAGTGGGGATACAAGGCATCTCAAACTATACCCCAGGGAGACATCTCAGCAGTGTTTCTGCATTGAAGTAGTTTTTGGTTCACAACTAAAATTTTTCAGATGGCTGAATTTTTCATGCTTAACAAAATATACTCAATGGAAAGCAGGGTTTTTGTATAAGAAAAAGACTTCATCAAAAAAGATGGTCTGGTGGTACAACTTTCATGGAAATTTCTCAAAAAATAATGAACCTCATATCAAATAAGAGAACTGTATGTAATTATGCATTATTTCTTCCTCATAGCAAACAGTGAATATATGAGTATATGAAATAATCAGTTTAGAGAGGAAGCAGTGGACAAGGGAAGAGCTACAGATATCTATCTGGACTTCTGCAAGGCCTTTGACATGGTCCCCCACAACATCCTTCTCTCTGAGTTGGAGAGATTCGGTGGATAAGGAACTGGCTGGATGGTTGCATCCAGAGGATAGTGGTCAATGGCTCGATGTCCAGATGGAGAGGGGTGACAAGGTGTCCCTCAGGGATCCATACTGGGACCAATGCTGTTCAACATCTTCATCAACGACATAGACAGTGGGATTAAGTGCACCCTCAGCAAGTTTGCTGATGACACCAAGCTGAGTGGTGCAGTTGATGTGCCAGAGGGACAGGATGTCATCCAGAGGGACCTGGATGAGCTAGAGAGATGGGCCCAAGCAAACCTGATGAAGTTCAACAAGGCCAAGTGCAAGGTCCTACACTTGGGTTGGGACAATCCTCATTATCAATACAGGTTGGGGGATGATGTGATAGAGAGCAGCCCTGCGGAAAAGGACTTGGCAAGGGTATGTAGCGATAGGACGAGGGGCAATGGTTTTAAACTAGAGCAGGGTAGGTTTAGATCAGACATTAGGAAGAAGTTCTTTACAATGAGGGTGGTGAGACACTGGAACAGGCTGCCCAGAGAGGTGGTGGAGGCCCCATCCCTGGAGACATTCAAGGCCAGGCTTGATGAGGCTCTGAGCAACCTGATGTAGTTGAAGATGTGCCTGCTTACTGCAGGGGGCTTGGACTAGATGACCTTTAAAGGTCCCTTCCAACCCAACAGATTCTATGATTCTATGAATAATATGAGGTTACTTAAAGGATATGGATTATATGTCAGTCTGACCAGATGTAATTTTTTGCTTCTCACACAGTTTGCTCCATCTTGCATCATTTTGTTCAGCAAAGTGGCCCCACTGAAATCAATAAGATTCTCTGCAGGAAAAAGCATCCAGTGCCTATTTACTTTCTAAAAGCAAGCTAACTTTCAGCAGTGTGCTTTCAGTAGTGTATTCTCTGATGGAGAAAGTGTTTTAGGAGACTCCCAGCACTCATGCCCAGGTGCTGCATCCCTCCTGCACACTGCATCTCCTTGCCTCTCGGCAGTGGTCCTGCAGTTGTTTGTGATGCTATGCTGTAAACCAAAGTAGAGAAACTGCCATTTCAAAATACAAGGCCAGGGTTTTGTTTTATTTTGTTTTTAAAAACTTGACTCATTTCACTGATGTGACTTTATGGAGAGCTGTACAAGCAATAAAATTAGCAGGCTGAGGAGGATCAAGGTGATGATAGGCAGAGTCCTCTTCAGTCAGGCTTGGTGCTGAGGAGATGCTGAGGAGATGACACTTCATAGCAGCAGCAGATTTACAGCAGCCTTTGACTGTCATCCTCCTTATGTTTTTTAACTGTTTGGAGCTGCTTAGTGGCCAGATAAAGTTAGAATTTCTTTTTCCTTGTCCCAGAAGAGCAGCAGTAGCTCACGTGTAGTGATGGGAGCACTGAACCTCCTAATCCAGGTGCTAGTAAGGGCCATTGCAGTGTATCGTCTGGCTGGCTGTGGAAAAAAGAGCTGTGGTTTTGATTTGCAGCTTTTGTTTCTCTTCTCATACTTAAATACTTTTGTAACTATTGCTAGAAAACCTTTAGAAATTCTGTTGCCTTGTCAAACTTAGTAGGGCTTACATATCACCTCAATGAGTCCATGGTAGAGAGTGAACCGAAGTGCTTGGTGACTCTGCATGATCATCTGTCGCACAAAAGGGAGCTCTGAAGCAAAGCACCAGTTTGGGATGAGTAATATGCCTTTGTTAGAACTTTCTGGCATTATGTCGGGTTGCCTTTCCTTGCTCTGTGTATCACTTGCAGAACTGCAGAGTTGAAGCTGAAAAGAGTATTGCAGGCTACTGAACACGTGGCTGGCATTTGGCTGCCCGTTTACCCATCTGCAGCAGTGCCCCAGTTTCCCTGGCATTAGACGGCCAACTTGTTGATGGAGAGCTGTTTGGCCCAACAACCATGGTCTTACTCAGCAGCTGATTAAATCACCATTAACTGTAATGAGATCTAGACCCCCAGCTCAAATCAAGGCACTTGTATGTAAGTGCTGGCAGTCTGGACCTAAATCCTGTGGCTTATGCTTTATATCAGTATAAAAGCTTGTATTTTAAATGTCATTTTTATTTTGAAGTTTTATAAAGGTTGTGAAAGAAAATTCTTGTAGTAACTTAAAACTAGAACACTGAGAATATGTAAAATGTCACAAGAGGCATTGGTTTTATGCTCAGCTAAGGCAAGCGTCTCAGATATTTCCAGTGAGAAATTTTACGTTGGAGGGTGTCTCCCTGCCTGCTGAGGTGTTCTTCCCCTTCGGCAAAACTCATGTCTACACACTGTACTTTAGGCATTTCAGCATCACCATTGGCGTGCTGCAGCATTCTTATATTCTGCTTATGCTGGTTCTTTAGTGCTTTTCTCTGTTTCAAACTGGTTTAGCAATAGCTGCAACTCGGTTGCAATGGGCTTTAGAGCTTTTCTCTGTTGCCATTTTCCTGTTTTAATGGTGAGAAAAGATACTGCATGAGTCCAGTCTGCTCTGTGATCTGCCCAGTAAGACTAAACCGAAGATCAGGTAATTTTACATGGGAGCGCTGCATTTTTTCCCATGGCCAGTGCAGGAGAGATTTAAACTGCTGAATTAGTGCTGGGACAGTTATCTTCTGTTGTCACTTTCTTGAGCCATCAAATGCTCTTAAATGGGTACTGAGCTGCAGCCAGGGGCTATGTCTGCTCTATTGCAGTGTGGAAGGGTTCATTTCTGTGTTATAAACTACATCTGAGCCTTGGAAGGTTTGAGTTTGTAAGCTAGATTTAAGTCACTTCAGTTACTTAACCCTTTTCTGATACTACTTTTAATGTGAAGAAAAAATCCTTTGCTTACTTGTTTCACTGGAAAGGCAATACTGACTTTAATAAAGTTTTCTGTAATAACTTTTTCTCTTTCTGCTCTGCACCTCAGTTTATAGTGAAATACAGAATTTGACCCATTAACTTCAAAAGAAGTTGTGGTTTCAGTAAGCTTTAGTACTAGATTGACGGCATTTGTTGGCATGCGTACTGACAATTTGTGCTTGTAAACTGGAAAGATGAGTCAGTTTTACCATTTCAGGAGGCAATGCCTGTGGCCTTTTGAAAACTGTTGCATGGTATTGGTGTAGCTTCTTCTCAGTTTATATCTATAACGGTTGTTTTTAGTGTACATGCTAATGGAAGTGAGAACTTACTATTTGCCAGGAAGAAGCACAGAATAAAAAAGGAACAAGAAGAAAGTCACTGTGCAATCCTTCCTTTTGACTCTGTTACAATCTGCAGAACTTCATTTGGGTTTCATGTTTATCTCTGTGCTACTACCAGTTTCTGATATGAGTATATGTTTCTATAGACAAGTATATGAATTGAAATTTAAAGCTAGTTTTATAAACCTAACCACTATCCAACCCTGCCTAATCAATAGTAAGAGCTTGAGCCTTTGGTTGTATGAATGGTTTCTGCAAACCTTGTCCTTGCAGCAAGCCAGCTGCTCCGAATCCAGTGCTCATGAGCATATACCACAGTGGTAAAAGTGATGCAGCACACCCCAGCAAAACAGCAGGCGTGTGGGCAGTCACAGAGTAGCTCTTGTAATACTAGTTCATACGGTTCGCCTTGCAGAAGGCTTGTTCAGGTATCAATGCTCCTCTTATTTTAATCAAAAGAAGTTGAGAAGACAAACTTCAGCTTTTGTTTTCTGTGCCAGAGAAGGTCACCAAGTGTGGGAGGAAGCAGCAAAACATAAGCTCTGGAAATACTGGAGGCTGAAGGAAAGAAAAAGGTTTGGAAAAGTTTTTATTTAGGGAGCTAGGGCTTGCCAGAGGAATGCTTTGGCCTTGTTTAAAATGTCCATCCGTCACTCAAGTACTGTTCATGAAATGTAAAACGTGATGTGCCTCACTGAAGGAAGCTCAGACTGCGTGTCTGCATGTTTCAGATACAATTGTAAGACCCCAGTTTGCAATGCTTAGTCTTAAATTCTTTCCAGATGTTTCTTCCATAATATTATCTGTGTCTGTAGCAGTCCATATGCTTCTCTGTGCTTAATGTAGGCAAAACTGCAAATAACAAGAAAATGCTCTTGTGATTAATTCAGTTCTTGAAATATCTCTCTGCTTACAAAATTCTAGTCATGGTAAGGTCCTTAGAAAGGCGCCTAGGCCCTGGGAAACAATAATTTTCACTTTATATCTTTATCTGTCATTTGGGTGCTGATTGCATTTTCAGTGTTATACAAAATACACCTTTATTCAATGTAAAATATGCCTTATTTTTTTATTAGCACAGTATTTTTACTCATTCATCAGGGCCAGCTTTTTTAATGACAGGTGAGTAAGCTAATGCACATAGCCTCCATTTTCATCCTCAGTAAAGATACGCAAAGAGATTGTTTCCTTGGATTGCAATTTTTGTTTTACCCTTTTAAAAACATTTTGGAAGTCTTGTAGCCAGTGTATGTAGTTAAGTTTTTGCAGTAGTGAAGGAGTTGTGCTATACAGTTTCTAGCCTGAACTGATGATGATGTGTAGCCATGCCATCCCAGCACAAGCTGTAAGAAACGCTGTTAGCAACATCAGAGTTCCCTGTTTTCCTAGGGGGACCTTGCAACCCAGTTTAGAGTGGTGTTATGGTTTGAGAAACCCACAACAATTTCTTGTTGTTCAGACAATTATTCTATCACCTGATGACCCCTCCCCACTCAGGAAGGGGAATCAGGGAAAAAAACAAGGAAACCTGAGGGTTTACATATAAACAGATTTAATAGAATAAGACTACATAATTAACATTAATAACACCAAAGAACCAACATGGATCCCAATACCAATATAAAACATACAAGGATTGTACTCAGCCAATTCCATCAGCAGGAAGCTGCGCACTCCCAGCAGTGGACAGCAAATGTGGGACACTGCAGCCTTGGGAGGAAGGGAAGGGCTCAGGGCTCCGGCACCAGAGCAAGAAGTTCTCATGATCACAGTCATCAAGAAAAAAGATGGCTTCTCAGCAACCTTCCTGATTTATATTGAATGTGATGTTCATGGTATGAAATAATCCTGTTGGCTAGATTGGGTCAAGTGCCTGGGTCTTGCTCCTCCTCATCCCTGCACCTGGCGAACTGGAAGGCACTGAGACCTTGAAAACCAAATACCATAGCTAGCTATAAAGTAAATATTTTCACAAATTCAGACAAATTCAGTCTACTAAAAGTGCTGTTTTCCCAAGCATTAGAAGAGAAATCAGTCCTGTGTCACTCAAACCAGGACAGGTGGGCCTTTCAATGAGGACAACCATTCTATATGAGTACGAGAGCTTCCATTTGCTCATCTGTTTTATTCAAGCACCAAAAGAAACTTTCCTGCTGCTTGTGTCTTGGTGTTGAGTTGTACTCAAGTATGCTACTTTAATAGGGCTAAGCTGTTTGCAAGTGTACCTGTTTGCAAGGACAGTGAAAATACTCTGCAGGGGATTTTGAGGTTTTAAAATGTAATTTGTATGACTGTTACATAGAGATTAAGAGTCAAAGCTTGATCAAATGAACACAGTTACAAAAAAACCTTCAGTATTTTGCTCCTGTGCATGCTGTATCCCTGACACTGGACCTGATCCAGCGTAGGTCGTGGTGGTGCAGATGGATTTATGGTTGGAGTCAATGAATCAGCTAAAGCGAGCAAAGAGTATATTCTGTCTTTGCATATTTTCAGTTTTCAGAGTAATTTTTTTCCCTGCCCATGGATATTGCAAGCAACTGCTTAGGTCCTTTCTGGCAGCAGGATGTGGACAGTTTGGCTAGGGTGTCAAGGACAAGATTTTCTTTATGGTGCTGATGTGCTGAGGTCTTGCAGACACAGTTCTTCTTGCATTCTTGCCAGGTGTCTTTTGGCAGCATCAGCTACTGTTTCTGACTGAGGATCTCACAGTTTGGCTTTCTCCAATTGAACGATCCTGTCCATCTCTGGAATTAGAGAATTAGAGATGCTGGCAAATGCATCACTAGACATGTTAGTGGGGAAGTAAAGTTGTGGAATTCGCTCCTGAAGTGGATACTGACAGTAGACCTGTCAGATAGATCATCTTACTCAGGATTTTGTTGAGCGTCCCATAAGCTGATCTATGAAATTCTGTCAGGTGTCACAGCTATGCCACCAAGGTCATGTGCTAGCCAAGAGGAAGGGTTGAAAGTCTGGTCCATTGTGATTGACTGCTGTTATATCTGGCAGATGTTACTTGTTCCATTAAAAAGAAAGTGTTTTTTTTGTTTTTTTTTTGTTTTGTTTTTCCCTCCCTCTTAGGTGGAACGTATTGGGTATTCAAGGAGCCTTACTTAGCCTCTTTGTGGAGCCAATTTACTTCTCTAGCATCATCTTGGGGAGTTTATATCATGGGGATCATCTATCCAGAGCCGTATACCAGAGGATAGCAGAGATAGAAGATCTACCACCTCTTTATACACTCAACAGACCTTTACTTAGTGGCAAGTATCTAATGGAGAAGGCCGTGCCGGTAACTAAGTCTGTTCTAGCAGCAATGTGATTTTGCAGTTCTCAGAACTTTGCAAATTATGTACTGTGAGTAAACTGCTTTCTGGTTACAACAGAGAAGTTATGGTCTAAACCTAATATAGATACTCAGTCAGAAATACTATAGCAAGGACCCTTCGTGAGTTAAAAGATGGAAAGAACTGGGGTATGAACCTTTCAATGCAGTTTCACATAATTGCTGTCTGGAGCATGCCCTAGCAATATGTGAGGCAAGCTGAAGGCCCCAGCATAGTGAAACATCTTCCCACCCATGAAACAGTGTGTTAGCTCTCACTGTCACTTCTCTTGCCATTGCAGATGTTTGTTGAACGGCCACGTCATTAATCAGTATGCCAAGATAGACACATTTGGTTCACAATTTCTAGATCACTAACCAACTAAAAATGGATGGAGAGAACATCTCAGCTGCCACTGGTTGTATTTTCTTCTTGTCATCAATCTCTGTTGGATGCAGCATTGGCTTTAATTAGCATGGCACCCAACTTGTTTGCATGACCCAATAATCATAATATTTTAATTTCCACTTTGTAGGTTAATGCACAAATGCTGCATTCAGAGCCTGGTGGCACATTCTTTGGGAATATTTTTAATAGAGAATTAAATATATCTGACAGCAATATGGCAAGCCCCAGCTGGTGTAGTTAGCAGTTGTCTTTTGCAGTTGCTGTTTAACATTTAAGTACTGTTCTTTGGCTTTGCGCTGATCCCAGCTTCTAGTGGGGCTAAGAGGAATGGCAGTATTTGAATTAACAGGTCATAACTTCTAATTGAGCCGTGACTTTCAAAGGGAGGTTCTGAACTGTCTTAAATTGTAAAACTGCTAGTTACAGTAATGCTATGAAAGCTTTAAAACTGAAATCTCTTATCCTCCCTCTCATTGTGTGCATTGCTTTGTTCTGTAGAGCTTGGCTTTTCGCATGTGTCTGTTTATTTTCCAGGAAAAAAAAAGCTCAGTATTTGAAAGCATGTTAAAAGCTTGACATGAATTTTAAAAATAGATTTAGGGAGGGTGTGGGGAAAAGAGCCTGTTTAGCAACCAGCATTTAAGATAAGAAAGGTAATTAATAAGGATTCCCTGAACTAGGACATATTAAAATGTTAACTAACATATTTTTCCTTACATTAACAAATAAGTAGCAGTTACAACACTCACAGTACCAAATACTAAATTGTTGTATGGGCACAGTAGCTGACTGTTTCTGCCTGATTTTGTGGAATTTTTATCAATTCTTCAAAACAGCAGGTTTGGGGTGGGGTGGGAGGAGTTTTTGTTATCCTTTTCACACCATATAACAGTACCTTGTCTTCTTAAAAATCATCTTTCTGCAATATTGATATCACCTATTTGCCATGAAATAGCACCATCTATTTAAACAGTTCAGCTGGGACTTACTGAGCAGTAGAGAGATTTCAGAAATGTTCTCAGCTCTTGAGTTTTCATGAAAATACATATCTCAGAAATGTACGGGAAACTTGTTTGGGAGGTAGGGCAGAGAATTTTGTTGATTGATTTTCTTCTACTCGTTCAGTCTTGAAAGCTAATCTTCTGACCTATGCTGTTGGATTCAGTTGGGACATTTGTGTAGCTACCCATCTGCTCTTTGATTCACACATTTTACAGTGTATTCTTACCTGGAATAAGCACTGCAGAAACACCTGTCCCCGGTTCTATGTTCCTCCTAGTACCACACACAAAACTGCATGATGGTGTTTACCAGAGGGATGAACTAAAAGAGAAATAGCTGTCTTTCCCCACTGTCTCACCTGTTTAGCTGAGGAAGTGCTGTAAAAACTGGGCGGGTTTCCTCTCATAGAACAAGTTTTATCTCTGCAGGGACAATTGCATAAAGTCGAAGTCAGACTGAGTTATTGTTATCTACTGATAAAAATTCTTTTCCATCATCTTTTTTTTCTCATGTATTTTCTACTTATACCTCCTTTTGCCAGCAAGTTAAATGTGAACATGCATATCAGAGTAGCTAGTTTTTAAGCTAGGGCATGCAGGAAACCCAGACTCCCTCCCCATGACGACTCGTGGAAGCCTTGGTTGCAGGACCCAGCCTTTCAGGATGCCTTTAGCACCACAGCACTGAGGGCACATGAGCGCTCCCTGAGAATTGCCCAGCTGATGTGAAGAGAGGACAGGTTTGAATCTTGTGACTTTCTAGAATAATCTGAAAAGGGATCGATTTCTCAATCAAATAGAATGAGGATGATTGTATAAATCAGCCAATAACGAAGTGCCAATTTGCAAGGTAATCTGCACAGACTGTTTTTGGAGCCACTGTGGGAGGCGGGCACAAAGGTGTTACCCCCTGGGGTGGAAGTAGAGTGCCAGAGCTCAGCAAATCAGAGAATCAGCCCTTGAAAATCCTTGGGGGCAGAAGTCATTAAATATAAGAGAGCCTGTTACATATAAACAACAAGCTTTTCATCACTGGCGGCAACTAGTGCAAAGCAAATTTCATCCGGCATCTGTCCTTAGGGTTCCTGTTGCTGGTAGGTGTGTTCAGATGCCCCAGCCATGAGGACCTGGGCTAATGGTATCCACTGGGTCTATGACCACAAAGCAGACAGCAGGCTGGTCTCTGATGTGCTCTCCTGTCCATGACGGCTGCTCAACCATCTCCAAACCCTGCAGTAGTGTATGCTTTTGTGGACAGTGCCTTTTTTCTTAGCTGTGATTATAATATTAAACAGGCAAGTTTTCCCTGTTTTGATGTCCAGTCAGTTGATAGCTTCTTATGATTTAGTTTCTCTAGAGCTTCCCATCTTTTACCAGAGTATTGTCAGAAATTACATTGTTTGGGGTTTTGACCTGTTTCTTGTGGTGCTGTTGAGAGGTATTTCTTATTTCAGTTCTTGGATGAAACATACTGGAGCAGTGTCACATCTGCTGATTATCTTGTTACCAGCGTAAGAACTGTCTTAGGTTAAGACCAAGATCTTAAGGTACGATCCATCTAGCCCAGTACTCTTTCCCACAGGTAGTTAGGCAGTGAAAAGTAGAAGGAAACAATAATTGCATGGAGACCCTTCCACATAAGGATCATCCCTTCCATTTTACAATCACGTTTTTGAGCTAGTGAGCACCTGGTAACTCAAGATAAGGCAGCAGTACTGATTTATATGGTGGCATCGTGATATTCTGTTCAGTTCCATGATCCTTCGATAGAAATTCCAAATGTTCGCTTTGCTTGCTTTGATTGCTGTTGATCATTGACATGACCTTTTGGTAGAACTGAATATTAGAAACTGAAATCTCATTCCTGATGCTAATATCCAGCTCCAAGTCCAGAACTCCTTATGCAAAATTGCTTTGGTTTTTCGTCATATGTATCATCGAATATTTATCTGTGAGGAATTTTATCTGCCTTTTCATTGCCCAGTCACCCAGTGCTGCGAGCTTTTTTTCTGCTACCCTGAAATTGCATCTCTTATCTACCTTCTTAAATAATTTAGTATCATCAACAATCTTATTCACCTCATTTTTTTCACTACATACACACTTTCCAGGTCTGCACAGAGCTTGGGGCTCTCCAGCTGTGTTGGCTCTTTCCAACACACCATCTTCATCCAGGTTTCCTGAAGTCTGTTTGTAAGGTAGACATTGAGCATACAGGCCTTCTACTCCCTGGGGTCTCTAAGAATTAGTTTTACACTGGCCATCTCTGGTCTTCAGTTATTAAGGAAGTTTTTTGTTGAGTCATTCCCAATATTGCTGTATTTACACCTATGCCCAGTAATGCAGTATTGTAGCTAGAATCATAGAATCATCTAGGTTGGAAGGGACCTTTAAGATCATCAGTTCCAACCGTTAACATAACACTGCCAAAAACACCCCTAAACCATGTCCCTAAGCACCACATATACACGTCATTTAAATAACTTAAGGGAAGGTGATTCAGCCACTTGCCTGGGCAGCCTGGTCCAATGCTTGGCAACCCTTTCAGTGAAGAAATTTTTCCTAATATCCAGTATCCTAATAACCACCCCTGGCACAACTTGAGACCATTTCTTCTTATCTTATCACTTGTTACTTGGGAGAAGAGACCAACCGCCACCTCGCTACAACCTCCTTTCAGGTAGTTGTAGAGAGCAATAAGGTCTCCCCTCAGCCTCCTTTTCTCCAGGCTAAATAATCCCAGTTCCCTTAGCTGCTCCTTGTAAGACGTGAGCTCCAGACCCTTCACCAGCTTCGTGGCCCTTCTCTGCCCTCGCTCCAGCACCTCAGTGTCTTTCTTGTAGTGAGGGGCCCAAAACTGAACACAGTACTTGAGATGGGGCCTCACCAGTGAGTACAGGGGGACAATCACTTCCATAGTCCTGCTCGCCATACTATTCCTGATACAGGCCAGGATGCTGTTGGCCTTCTTGACCACCTGGGCACACTGCTGGCTCATATTCAGCCTGCAGCTTTCCTGGTGCAGATGTCATGTTTACTGACTGGTAAATAAACATGGCACACCCTGGCATACCTCTGAACTTCTTAAAAATTGGAGTTACATTGGCCACCTTTCATCCTGAAGAACTTGTGTGGTTTCTGATGAGGGGTTAGGTACTATGACTGCTGTTCCTGCTGCCTCATCTTTAGTTTCCTCAAATGTGGTTGAATATTGTCTGGGTCCCATAGCTGGTATTTCCTTACTTCATACACATATCCTAGAACTATTTTTACTGTCACTTCAATTTGAGATGGCTCCTCTGTCATGTTGCCTGTGAAGAGGGGCTCCAGGCTGGGAACCCACACGCTTTTTTTGCAAAACATTCATTTGTTTTTTGTACATAAGAAGACTTCAACCATGATGGCAAGAGAGGTTATTTTAAATGTTCATGCCTCAGCACTCCTCTGACTGCTGTCTACATCCTTCATCAGAATCTTTGGTGATTTTTTTGGTTGTTTCCTTGGTACCTTTTATCCTCCTGTTCGCATTGGTGTTTTTCAGCTCCCTTTTTAATGAAGCTTTTTTTGAACTCTATTCTCAAAGAACATTCAAGCTTTATTATTTATATAAGCACTGGCACAAAGAGCTGTGACCTTTGCTTTTGCTTATTATAGCCCATTATAATAATTTTCAACAATAAGTTCTGAGCTGTGTTCTCTAAATAGCTTAGTTATATCAGGTTTCAAAGGAGAATAACGTATTTTACTTTCTCTCCTAGCTTTCTCTCCCATTACTAGTTTCAGCTTATTGTGCTATGTTCATGTCTAGGTTTTGAGGGGGAAGATATGATCCACCTAATGTGTTATCAGATGCTTTGCTTTTGAGATGAACTTTATTCCCTGTCCGGGCTACCCATGATCCATCTTCAGGGACTCCTTTTCCATCTCTCCAGGGTTCATGCAGATAATTAAGCAGCTGAATATGGTGTTGTTATTTAAGTCTATTTGAAATTCTGAGTCTAGGGTTTTTTATTTGTTTAATTCATCAAAATAACGTAAGAAATGTGATTGTATGATTGCCATGGAAATGCAGCGCGTACTGGATCTTCAGTTTCCTCATCTTTATTTGATTTGCTTGTGTGGGTGCTTGTCATGTCACAGGTGTTTGGGCAGGAGCAGGCTTAAGGAGCAAATGGTGTTTTGCAGTACTCGATGAACTATATCTGATCACTGTACTTGTTCAGTAGTGTATGGAACAAAAGCAAAGGTAATAGTATAGGTATTGTTAAATTAAAGAAAAAATATGACTGACCGGCCTCATGTTGTGTGACTTATGGAGCAGCAGTATTTGCTCTGCAATATTTGGTCTTCAGTGACATGCAGGACATGCACAGGCGTTGTGCATGATCAGCTCCAGTTTTCAGAAGGTGTGATGTGTGTGTTCATTGCCAACCACTCAGAAGGACGACAGAAGGTGTGATGAGGACTTTTCGACTCTCGTCATAAAGCCCCGTTCTTGATGGGTCTTCCTCAAGTATTGGTTACAGGATATCCTTGATGGTACCTGCTCAGCAGGGACCTGTGTCCACCCTCCCAAGTTGGTCAGTGTGTGGATCCCACACCCCTGCTTACCCATTTACAGACTGGTGGGTGTAGTTCTGTGGCATTCTGCAGATGGTGTAGGTACCTCTATTGTATTTCATCTCCTGAATGCACCTTTCCTAAATCTCCTGAAAGAGCTCTTCAGGAAACTTTTATTCCAAGTCTCAATTTTTTCCAAGTATATTTTAAGAAAATGGAAAATGGTAGAGTTATTTTTATTATTTACTTATTCACTTAATTACTGGTTATCAGTCATAGTGACCAGGTTGACATAAACCAAGCATAAAAATACAACAGCCTCAGAAAGTTCAATATGATTGATATTTCAAAATGTTTATTTATTAAATGAGGAATTGATTATAGTAAGCAAACTGAATTTTGCTGTGTCATTCAGACCTCACACGTCTCACACGCTCTTAGTGCTGGGCCCAGAGATGCCATGAGACTTGGACCAAGCGAGCCAGTCCTGCACTCGGGTGCCTGAGATTGGCTTAGCTTTGTTTATTAGATTGTGTTTCAAGTATCAGCAAGAAATGCATCCTGCTGCAATGCTTTTGTTTAATTTATACAAATTCATTAGATTTTATAAAGCGTGGGACCTAGCTTGACCTCGGCGTAGATTTGAAATAGGCTCTCACTGAGAGATACATTAGAGTAAAAATGGGATCTTTACTTATTAGAAAGAAAAAAATCCCCTGTTCATTTGTTCTCTCCTGGTGAAACAACTGAGACATCTTAAAGGTAGAGTTTTGCCACCCCTGTAATGTCTGCAGGATTAAAAGCGATGTGCTCCTTAACTTTTCCATGGCACGCACAACCCAGACTCGTGGCCCCAGCTGCTGCTCACGAGCACCAAGCGCTGTCTTGCTGCACATGCAGAAGAGGAGTTGCACATGAGTGGCAGCAGTTGCCATGATCTGCAAGCATGGTACTGCAGTCATTATATACAGTGCATTTCTGCAGTGTTGGGGAATAAATCCTGCCCTAGGCAGCCCTGGCAGACAGCTGGCCTTGCTTCACACTTGGGTTAGACTTTTGGTGGCTTTGCTTCTACATCAGTAGAGATGAAGCCTTATTTCAGAGGTGTCACACAATTTAACATCTGAGCAAAATGATCCACATCCTCTCTTGATCATGCAGTTTGCCGTTTCTGGGCACTGTAAGTAGCAATGGGCATGTAAAGTGGGGAGGCAGATGAAGCACAGACAAATTTATGCTGAAAGACTGACAGTTTTGGCTTTCTGTGGAGGATGACGGGGAGGGGGCTGACTTTGTCTAACTTGGATGCCCACAGCATCAGTGCTGCTGCCTGTGCTAGTCACGCTGTGCCCTGGCATAGTCTGTAAGAAAGAGGAAATAGATTGGTAGCTTTTAATGAAACGCTCTCGACAGCTACTGAAATGTAGGGAAGGCATCCTGCCATCTCATACAACTGCTCTGACCTAACTCCATTTTTATGAGGGAAAGTGCAAAAGCACACTGTAGGCACTTCTAAATAAGCACAACCTCTCTGAATAAGGCTGCGGTCCAAAGTTGTTAGCTGAATTCTAACTGTGTGTTGAAAGATGACCGCAGTTCATAGTTTCACGCCTATCTTGAAATGAGATAAGCAACATGCACCTCAATTTTTACAACAGCAGAGTGAAAGGGTGTTGAATTGGAGAGTTACAACTGGCAAAACCTCACAGTATCTGCTCTTTCCTACACTTGGCTTGTCCTGCTGCTGAGTGGTCTCTGAGAGCAGCAGTTTGTTGTGGAGGAGCAGAGCAACTTTTTTTCCACTTCATAATTATTTGCAGGTTACTAATTAGTTCATTGGTTTGCCCTATAAGCAAAACCAGGTCTTTCTGAGGTGGATGTGGTAAGGCGCTCATGTTACTGTCCCCATGGACCCTGGCCACAGACCTGTCTGTGATCCCCTCTGCTGAGGAGGCTGGTTTCTCACAGCTCCAGTATGCACACTTGCCCTGCTAGGAAGGACAGAAGGAGAGAACACTTTAGCCAGGATGGAAATGAGGTGTTGTGGTGCTGCCTTGGGCCACTCAGTGCTTGGCGTGATTTCCCCCTGCCTGGGCCACACAGCAACCTAACATAAGTCAGGCATGAATTGCGAAGGGCAACGGACCAGAACATTATGGCAACCCCTTAGTGCAACTGGCTTCTGCATCCCCTGTCTCTTGGAAATGGAAATGATAATCGATCACCCCCTGACAGTATGTGCGTCATGGCCCAAAGGGGATGATACCGGAACTTCAAGATCTAGCAAGTTCTGGGCCTGCGCAACTGGTGGAAAGTACCAGAATATCCCATTGTCCGAGTTCAGCCAGGATGGAAAAATACCTGGTGAAAGTCAGTTATCTCAGACCCTATAAATAGCAACTCTACTGAGACCCTTCGACTCTCCTGGATCACAGCAGGCTGTGATGCCGCTCAGGCTTAAAGGGCCAGGGCAAGCCAACCTTCTCAAGGCTCAGTTATCACCCATTGAGTAACGCTGATGCATTGTGAGTATTTACTTTAAACTCAAGAAGAGGGAAATTTTAACTATAGGTTAGTCTTTCTCATCTACCTCTCTACACGTCTGAATATATGCATTAGCATTCACGAGTGTGGGTGTATATATAATTTACTGGATCCTAATATTTCTCTGTGTGTGTAGTTGAAAAAGGCACCCATCAGCTCACTGGAGTTGCCCACTGCAAAGGGACTTTGGTCCTAGCAGTTAAAGACTCGGGTGGTGCATGTGCGGCTCCTTGAATGGTGTGTGTTTGTATGTTTTGTGTTTTCAAATATGTACATACATATGTTTTGATTTAGGATGCTCTCTAGTAAGTTAGTGTGAATCTTGTCATTCTCAAATGTAATTAAGTTGCTGTTTTATTATAACGTATTATACCGAATCACTTTGTTAATCCCTAAATTGGTTAATGATTAAGTCCTGCTAAAATTCAACCTTTTGATCTACCTCCAACCATTAGTAAGTCTTAAATTGTTGCTAAATCATAACCATGTGAAATATTTTAATCTGCAACAGATGTGCATGGCGAATCTCTGTGAGTTGCTGAAAAATCTGCAGGAGAATGTCCTCAGAATAAAAAATGCATTTGTAAGACTGCTTAGCAATGTGATTTCAGTAGCTCTGCTGTATTGCTTACTCTCCAGTAAAAACAAAAATCAAGAGTTAGTATTTACTGTTGTCATCAAACATCGCTTTTCTTTCAGGTATCAGCAATGCAGAAGCCCGTCAGCCAGGGAAAGCACCAAACTTCAGCGTGAACTGGACAGTAGGAGACACTGGTCTTGAAGTTATTAATGCGACAACTGGCAAAGATGAAATGGGTCGTGCATCTCGCCTTTGTAAGCATGCTTTTTACAGCCGCTGGATGCGTATTCATGCAAAGGTATATCTTCCAGAGTGCTAGCTTTTCCACTTCTTAATTCTCAATGAAATATCTCTGTGTGCTGCTTTCTTTATTCAGAAGCCCCTTTCTGAGCCTGTTTTAAGCTGAGCCTGATGTTAGCTACTGCTCCATGTAGTAATGGAAAAGCTATGTGTTTGGTTAGCTTATTCTTTAATTTGATGATGAGTGATCCAAAATGCACGCTAGGATCTAAGAATCCTTGGTTTATAGCTAATTAAACAAAGGGTGCTATCTCTTTTGAGCTTGCCTTCTCATTTTAATTTATTTGGAAGGATAATCCCAGTTTCACTGCAATTGAACCTACTGAGGTTTCACTCTGTCCTCTCAGAAAGAAAAGCTACAAGAAAATTTGTCAGTGTCTAGATTTCTTCCACTGAAGGAAGCTGATGATCCAGACAAAGCAAAAGGCAGGCTAGCTGGGGTGAGACTAGTCCCAGGAGTGCCTCTGCCGGGATGTGGCGTGGCACTGCTGAAGGGCTGGCTTCGCAAGGGGAAACGTGGCAGCTGGGTGTGGTGAAGCTGGGTACAGAGCTGTGATGGCTAGAAGGAGCAGTACTGTGTACTCATCTGCCTTTGCCTGAACATTTGGTTCAGTAATTAATTACCTTTTTTTAATAATAACTGTTTTAATAACTTGGTCACTTTCAAACTGTTTGGCTTAATAGTTTCTTGTCTCTCTTCTTTTCTCGTCTTTAATCCACACAGCTTTCCTCCAGCTTGCGCTCAAAGATCCTCAAGCCTAACCTGTACCACGAAACCAAGCAAGGAGCCACTGAGTATCAAACTGCCAAAGAGTGTTTGTTTAAAGCATTCCTGAAGGCAGGACTTGGAGCCTGGGTGGAGAAGCCAATAGAACAGGATCAGTTTTCTCTCACCGTCTAATTCACAGAATACACATCGCTTTGGAAAGGGGGTTGTTCTGGAAATTCCTGGTGTCCAGCATTGCTTTCTGGCATCTCCACAGCTGTCAAAACATCTTTTTACTGCTTGGAGTTGGGTTTTTTCCTCTATTTTTTTGAAACTTCATAGTAACTGTTTCTGTTTTGTCTAAGTATTGAAACTCAATGATGATCTGACACATAATTGTATATTTTGTTATGGGAAAGTAATTTCTGGTGTATTTCTAGAAATACTTTTACTGTAGAAAACTTGCAGTAAGGCTATCCTTACAGTATACAACAACTCATTTTTTCTGGGTTAAAATAATTCCTTTTTTTTATTTCAATGTCATCAAGTGCATGAAGAAATGAAAGTTTCTCTAGGTTTTACACCACACTTTTAGGAAGTAGCTTAATATTTTTAAAAGAAAATAGGTGAGAAAGCTGATTCTACTTCTCTGTTAACTTGTTTTTGAACTGCAGATATTTCTAGCATACAGACCACAGAGCCAGAATGGAGTCTGGACAGCCAGTTTTTCCCCACTTCCTTGCTCTTTAAAACCAGCTGCTGAAAATTTCACGTCTTTGATGTATGTATTTATTAGTCTGTGACCCAGTTTTTAACATGCAGCTTTTTATTCTGTTTTTAAAAATACATTTACCTCCCATTTACACACATTGTGAAGTCTTTGGTTTTTTTACCATTGTAAACTGGAAACATCAAAATAATTATTTATAAGTTAAGAAATTTAGTCTATAATGTGCAGGAACCTGTTTAGAAGTAGGTGATTTGTATATCCCAAGAACTCATCACAATACAATTGTAACTGTAACAGTAATATGACAACTTCAAAAAAAAAAATTAATCATTTTAAGGGCACTAAGCCTGAATTGCTAAAAACAGTCACTTGTTTGGTGTTAGTTGCTCTCCTCTCGAAGAAATGAAAAGCTCTTGTACAGACAAGAAGTTGTAAAACTTCTTCCCTTTGAGTTATATCTGCTCTCACCCAAGTTGTTGTGTCTCTGAGATTTCATTGCCTTTTTGGCTTTACACGTGTGATGGTCTTCATGAAGCTAATTCGGTAAGTTACTCAAACATGCTTTCATGTGCTTTAATGATTATTTAGAAAGGTGGTTTTCCTAAAGGTGTAGACACTTCTGCTTTATGTAAAAATGTAAGATAGAAGGGAAATATTGTGAGATCAGTTTGATTAACTGGTGCATAGAAGGCACTTTTGAAAACACTTTTTAGTACCTAACGTTTAGGAGCAGATGAGACAACGTCCAGTATCACTTCTCTGCTCACATGGCATGTGTCCAAACACATCCCTTGGCTCTTGTCCATCCCGTATCACTTGTGCTTTCCAAAGAGCATCTCAGAGATCCTCTGTGTTCCCTTTGCAAATGATGAAGGTGATGTTTTGTGACATGGGAGTTTTCCTGACAAATACAAATTGGTGCACCGCTGTTCCAGCTGTTGGTTCCTGTCCCTCTGCTCCACTGCCCCTCACCTTTGCCATACAGAACATCAGATCAGCGGGCTGGTCCATGCTTTGAAGTCAAGTCAAGGGTTACTTTTAGCCCCACATTGGGTCAGAGATCTAGTTTACAGTTGTGCCAGTGCATCTGTGGAGGCAGTGGAGTGGACCGTGGAAGTCCCTTCAGCCAGCTTCACAGCTGAAGCTGTAACTGGAGTTACCATACCTCAGCACCAGCATCTTTGGTGGGGGTTAGCAAACAATTGGGGTGTTGGAGATTTTGATGTAAAACCACTTCTGGCCAATGGTGAATACCAAGGAGAAGTGCTGCTTCATTATTGCTCAAGTAGGAACCTGTTTTCAACTTCAAAAAATGATCAAGCCTGAAAATCACTTGTGCATTAGTTGAAACCTCTGGGCTAGGTCTTGGAAGTAATGCACCGGGGTGGAAACAATGCATTTTTGGCAGTATTATGCATAATAGCGAGTACTGCTGTGAGAAGCTGAGGCACAGTGATCCCCTCGGAAAAGACTGTGATGCTTCCAGAGGTTACTGCCTTTTCAAGACGCCAGAGGAACAAACGTTGCAAGCTGCAATATGTTAATTCAGCTTTGGTGACTTATGCCATCCTGTCCGCTTCTCATTAAAACCAAGAGTGCTCCCATGACCTTTACCAGCCCAACATGGCTTTTGTGGTCATCTGACTGAGGCTTAGACTGACCTATTCTAAAACTAAAAGGAATTTAATTGTATGTGTTCAGATTTTGCAAGCAGTTGGCCATCTGTCTTTGAGATCAACCTTGTCTTGTTCACGTTGCAGAAGTTCTGTTGTGGCTGTAGTTGAGTACGTGTGTACCTTTCTGCAGGATCAAGGGAAAGCTGGTCGCACCATGTGCATTTTCTTGAGGTCATTACTGCTATTAGATGAAATACACATTTTAAAGGGGCTCAGTTTATTGATAAATGAAGTCTGTTGAGAATTTACAGCAGGTTATTTTTACACGTCTTTCTGAAGTGCTCATTCAAAAGTTGGTGTCTCTCTGGATTTTTTTGAAAACTAGGAAAGTGTTAGCTCAAACTATTTTTTTTATGGTCACAAATATGAGCAATATATTTAATTATTATTATAGACATAGTTTTTTAAGCTGTTCAAATGAACGATTAAAATTAAACTGTAAAGGAGCTATGTTGGATGCCAAAACCTTTTGATGAAGGAATGGTGTCAGGTTATTTATGAGGAGTACGTTTTGTTGTTTCTAATACTGGGATTTTAAAAAGTAAGAAGTTTTCCAGGGTTGTATACAATCCGTATCTGTCCTCTGGGAGTCAATAAAATACTGCTTGGCTTCCTTCACTTGCTTGTTCCTTTTAGTGCAGTTAATACATGGAAAGAAGTTGGGAGGCAGAGTTGTGATTGCTGATGCTCCCATATTGCTCACAATTCACTGTCACTGAGCAAATGGATAGTGATGTATGTAATTTTGAGCGATTGCAAAAGATAAGACAACTCAGCTTCCAGTAGCTGCTGAATGTTTTCTGTTGGGAGCTGCGAGTCTCCTGGCGGGTTGGGAGGCTGATGGGCCTGTCTGAAAAGTGTGGGCTGGGTGGATGGGAGCTGGCCTGCACGGGGACTTGCAATGCTGCTCTGGGAACTGCTTTGGTTCTTTTAATTATTTTTTTTTTCCTTATATCTGATTGAATATGAGTGTTTGTCTCAGGATCTTCAAAGGACTTAAAGAGTAACAACTTTAATGATGATGAATACTTGAAATCTAATTTAAGGTGTTTTTCTCCAGATGAGAGTCTAACTTGAATAAAGTTTGTAGGTTAGTAAAGTAGATCATTTTAAATACAGATGTTTGAAATATGTGTGTTCTGCAGGATCATTTTAAGAAAATTTGGGCCTAAAGGTTAACACTTGAAATACCGGTTATGGCTGTACTCAGGAACTGGTAATAACTATAGATTATTTCTTACTGTTTGCGTGTGAAGTGTACCGTGTGTAGGAATTTGTTAGCAACTGTTCTCCCCCAATGTCATGGATGTCCACGTAGCTCTCATACTTGCAGCCCCCGCTTCCCTTTTGTACCTAGTGATGGTAATCGTGACTCTGCATACTTAGCAGTGTACAGCAGTGGGCTTTCTGTACAATTGGCGACTTTGATCTCGTCTTAGAGAAATCTTTTCACGACTGCCTACTGCATAGGAAATTCAGGAGTAGATTTTTGTGTGCTATTACTCTGTACATCCTCTAAATCTAAAATAACTGGCAGCTGAACGTCTAAGGATCACAGAGCCGGTGTTGCATTTCATCAGTCCAGTTCTGTGATGTCTAAGAGTGCCGTCTACACAAGGGGAAAAAACAAATTTCATTCTGCTCTCTCAGTGAAAACATGCATGACATAAAGCTGTTGGTTCAGAGTGCTTGGTAGCATGAAGCAGAGCATGTGTCTCATGGAAGAGTAGTGCTGCCTTTTGAAACCAAGCTGTCTTTTTAAAACAAAACAAAACAAAACAAAAAACTACCAGGAACTGAGAATCTATTTTAAGAATTGCTCGGTCGTGGTCACCACATAATTGAGATTTCTTTTTAAAAATATCTGTGGTTTTCTAAATAGCTAAAATTGTTATTGCCATTCCTTAAATTAAGCTTTAATGCTTGTAAGAGTCACGCTTGCAGAGAAGCTGGGCTTTGAATTCTTTGCATTTTTATCATCATAAACTGTCCGCTGTGAAAATTATCCCAAAGTTTACTGAAAAGGAAGAAGAGCTGCAATTCAGGTATACAGTCAGAACAAAAATATCTACTGTTATTTAAAACCTAAAACCCCACAGAAATAAAATGTATAAAATATAATTATCCTGTCTCAGATTTGCCATGTGGTTTTTGTTATATTTTTTTCTAATACAAAGTGATTTCAGTTGAGTTCAAAAGATTACATCTTCACTTGGCATGCTCTTATTTGGAGAGGAGTTGACATTTATCCCAGGGTTACTTGGAGCTAACAGAGGCACAGGTTTTGACAGGGACATGAAGTAGATTTTGGAACGGACACCAGACTCAGTGCTATGGGACTGGGAGGAGGCTGGTGCAGGGGGAGGTCCCTGCTGCACCCCGGTGCGGTGGCCTGGGTTTGGTCCCTGTCCTGCTGGTGGCTCAGTGGCCTGGGTTTGGTCCCTGTCCTGCTGGTGGCTCAGTGAAGGCCACCACTGGCTCAGTCTGATCTGCTACATCTGTGCTACAGCATCTGACTGAAGCAGGAGGAGGGAGACAGAAGTTGAAATTGCTGCTTTCGCTAGTTCCTAAAGCAGAAATGATGGCATGGGATGGGATTTCTGCTCCCTCCTGCTCTCCCCTGGAGAGGCCCTGGGGCAGAAGATGGAGAGCATGGGCCAAATTGTCCACTTGGCAGCAGGAGCTTCCCAACCACCACCTATCCTAGACATTTCCCATCACAGGAAGGGCCCCAGCTGTGTGTAAATCTGAGGCTTTTAGGGTGCATTGGCATTGCTGCCGTTCCTTTATGGAAACAACTGGTCCAGAGTATTTGCAACAATTTTGGATTGACCTCCAAGGAAGAAGGTTGGTGGGTCTCTGTAGCAGGCAGGTTGGATGTTTACAGCCACAGGATGTGTGGTGTTTCATTGCTAGGCAGGTGTTTCTCCCCAAAACACACCCAAGTGGATAAAACTAAGGCCCATTTTTCCCTAAGTACATCTGCTAGCATCACGTGCCTAAGCTTTCACAGTGCTTCTGATAAAACTTCTTTCATTGTTTCTGTTGAGCTGGTTGTGGTAGGAAAAATGCGAACTGATGGGGGCTGCAAAAAAACGAGCTGTGACTGAAATCCTGAACATCAGAGCTGGTGAAGAGCAGATAGAACCTGACTTTCTCCTTGGATCATGTCAACATACGGCGTTTTTCAGAACCTTTGAAGCCAAAGGTCTGTCCTGTTGCCTGATAAAAAATGGACTGTTAATTGTGCCAACACCATTTGCATGTTGAGGAGCGAGTTTTGTGGGTAGCTGTGTTTTGTTTTCTTCAGTCATTCCAGAAAAGAGGAATTAAGAGCTGTATTTTCTGTCAGTACTGAGGGCAGCCAGCCTCAGCAGGTATAATAATTTAAAGAATTTATGCTCTCTGGTGGGAAAGATCCACAGTCAAGGCCACTGCAGTGTTTTTTATGTTTTTAATACCTTCATCGTAATCATAACAATATCTTCTTTGTTGTAGTTCGGCTGAGGTGTCTTTTAACAAATTTAAGATCAAATGTGCGTATGAATATATATTTATACATATATATATATTGTTGTATATTATTTGCATTAAGTAGTTATTCTTCCCCAATCTTTCTGTGTGATAGTATGAATACATTAGCTTTTACCTACCTGGTGTAAGGATATTAAAGAACACTCTCAGATACTGTCCCCAGCACTTATTTTCTCCATTCATAATGACAACTTTGAAGACAAAACCTCACTTTACCTCTGGTTTGTCGCTTTCCTCACAGCACACTTGTTCCTATCCTGCTGAAGCACAACCCATTGGTCAATTATTCTAAGTAATGACTGTTTTGCATACTACCTTGCTTTGTTTAATTAATGTTTGTACAGAGATTTGAAAATATAAAGAGCTATATCATTGCTAAGTTTCATCGTTGTTTTTGTATATTGGTATCGCTAGTGGCACCAAAAAAAATACCTGAAACATCACAAAATACTGTGCATGTCCTTAAAATTTTGGTTTTGATTTTGATTTGATTTTGCTAGCCCTGAAGGGCTAGCAAGGAAGTAAACTGAGGGTATATTTCTGAAGCTGCCAACTTGATCTCTGAGATCACAGTTTTTGCAAAGAGAAAGGGAGGGAGGGATTGCAGGCTTAGGAATGCACAGCACTGCCTCACAGAGAATGTGGGAGTGCCCAGGGTGTGTGGATTCCTGTAGCTGGAAATGGGAAACTCTGGAGGTGGGAGCTTGCCCTCCTTGCCTGTGGGACACCAGCTTGCTGCACGGTGGTGCTGCTGGCTGGGAGGGCGAAAAAATATGTGACAGGTCTGCAGCTCCAGTGTTAGACACGTGGCCTGCGACTGGGTGCAGGGAGGGCTGTATGACTGCTGCTGCTTTTGGAAAATGGTGTTTTGCAGTCATTTCCTCAAATCCCAAGTGGATGTGTCCCTAACTTCTAGGGATGTTGGTCGCCAGGTTTTTCATCTGACCGTGCATATTCCATTGGGTTTGGATCCTGCACATGGTCACAGCTTTGAGCCCCACTGCTGGGTGAGCCCATGGAGTGCCAGCACTGCCACCACCTGGGGTGGGACAGCAAAAGCCCAACTGCCTGGTGCTTGCCCTTAGTCAGCACCTGTCCTGGCAAAGCGGGAGAGCATGGTTCTAGATGCTGCTTTTGCATTCTGCTCAAGGGACATCTCTGCAGCAGCATCCAGAAACTGCCAGCAGAGCCCTGGGACATTTCCCTAGCTAACGTGCCCCAGTAGAGGAGTGGAAGATCCTGGCATCCACTCAGTTGACCAGCCACATAAATGTCCTCTCAGATCTGTGGCTGCAGTGATGGCTGGGGCAGGACAGGGACATCCTAACTCCTCCGCATGCAGCTTGGCCTCCAGAAGCAGACGCAGAGCTCACGAGCCACTGAGATGTTCCTCTAAAGACAGGCTTGAGAGGTGGGCCCATGCAAACCTCATGAAGTACAACCAGGCCAAATGCAAGGTCCTACACCTGGGTTGTGGCAATCTCAGGCACAAATACAGGCTAGGTGGAGAATGGATTCACAGCAACTCTGAGGAGAAGGACTTGAGGGTGTTGGTTGATGAAAAGCTCAACGTGAGCCAGCAATGCGCACTTGCAGCCCAGAAGGCCAACTGCATCCTGGGCTGCATCAAAAGAAGTGTGGCCAGCAGGTCGAGGGAGGTGATTCTGCCCCTCTGCTCCACTCTCATGAGACCCCACCTGGAGTACTGCATCCAGCTCTGGAGCCCCCAACATAAGAAGGATATAGACCTGTTGGAAAGGGTCCAGAGGAGGGCTATGAAGATAATCAGAGGGCTGGAGCACCTCTGATATGAAGACAGGCTGAGAGAGTTGAGGTTGTTCAGCCTGGAGAAGAGAAGGCTGAGGGAAGACCTTATAACAGCTTTCCAGGACTTAAAGGAGGGCTACAAGAAAGCTGGAGAGAGACGTTTTACACGGGCATGTAGTGATAGGATGAGAAGTAATGGCTTCAAACTGGAAGACAGTAGATTTAGATTAGATATCAGGAAGAAACTTTTCACTATGAGGCTGGTGAGGCCCTGGAACAGGTTGCCCAGAGATGCCCCATCCCTGTAAGTTTCAAGGCCAGGTTGGATGGGGCTTTGAGCAACCTGTACTAAAGGGAGGTGTCCCTGCCCGTGGCAGGGGGGTTGGAACTGGATAATCTTTAAGGTCCCTTCCAACCTAAATCATCCTATGATTCTTCCTGCACACCTTTCCATGCACAAACCAGCATAAGCTTTGACACCAGAGCCAACTGCCATCTGGGCACTGTTCATCTGACCCTGCATGGAGGAAATTCATTCTTAAAAGGAGATAGGTCCATGTCAGTTCATCTCTACAATCAGCTTGTTGTGGGACTGATGCGGATGGTGGCCTTCAGGCTATTTGTTGTCACCTGGCTTATCAGCTCAACGCCTGGTTGTGAAAAGGAACAAAATGGGAGATCCCTGCATTGGTGATGCATCCTTTTTGGAAAGACCCCTTGTAAGCTTCGTGATCTTCCTTATGAACAACAGGGAAAGCAAAGACCAGGCATGTGCAAAAGAAAACTCCATCAGCGTGAAAATGGTTTCTGAGATGATGGCTTGATGGGTACTGTTGCCAACTGTGTACTATCACCCCCAGTACAACCACAAATTGGATTATGCTGGATTAGTGGGAACTGCTTGGAGGGGGAAACAATGGGGCTGGCAGAGGCACAGCACAACCCATCCACTCTGCTCCTAGCAGTTTGCTCCAAGGCACAGCTTGTTTCTGTTTCACCAAGAAAGGCAATAGCTTTGTGGATGAAAGACATCAATTTTGAGCACCTTTGCCCATTTTCGTGAGCACAAGATAGCTAGCTGTCTCCAGCATCTGAGCTGCTGTGTAACAAGAGGGCCACATCCCTGCAGCAGATGAGGCCAGTGAGCAGAGAGTGATTCCTCCTCCTAGCATCTGCTTCTGTCCCCTCCACCCTTCCCACTCAGCCAGCTGCACCATGTCAAGAGGCGCCAGACCCAAGAGCAGCTCCTGGCTAAGATATGTGCCCTGCAGCCTGGCGGCACGGGGTGACATTGTCACCTGCTGAGACCACCTTGGCTCAGGGACCTATTGCACCAGACTCAGCAGTAGGTACTTAGAGGAGGGCAGTAATCTTCTCTGCATGTGTCTGCTTGTGCAACGAAAGCACGATGGTGGTGGCAGGAGGTGGAGAAGCCATTCCCCCTGAAGGTGAACCTATGTTTACTTGGCTTCCTTGACTTGGAAATTGGTGCCTTGTGGCAAATCCTTTCGTGAGGCACATATGGGAAGGTTATGGGACAGATGAGTCGGTAGCTTTTTAACTCCATCCCAGCCAAACCCAGTACAATCTCCACCTCCTATTCCATACTATTTGCATCATGCTCACATCCTACAGTATTCAATGCATTTTCATCAACCACCACTGCCCACTTCCCCATCCTTTGTCATATACACAGTTATCATTTCCTTAGTCACGGAAGGCCATACCTTAGAATGGCCACATCCATTCAAATGTCCATTCAAATGTCTCTTCAGTTAATTTAGTCCATGACTTGAGCTTCATCTGTTGCAATGGCCATTCAGGAGAGTGTATTGTGTTGGATTGTTGGGTGCTGAAACCAGCTCAGGTTGGATTACCCCTGCTCTTGCCTTGTTCATTACGAGGTTCAGCCTCTATTGGTTCAGGTGATTCCTGCTGTAGTACGTTTAACATATAGCAATGGCATCATATGACTGTGGCATCATACAACTCAAATAGTAATCAGCACATTCTTGCTCTGGAGACAGGTCAAAGGTGAACAGGGTACATCCATGGGCAAACTCCTCCCTGTCAGCCAACAGGCTGTATGATCTTTCATACAGCTGCTGATCATCTAAAGGAGCTGGGTGTATTCTCTCACATGGCAGCCATTCTCAAAATCAAGCTGTAGTGATTTTGCTTGTTTCTTTACCACCCACTTACAAGGCCACAAATTTATATAATAATGTTTGAAGTTCATAGAATTGTAGACTATCGTGAGTTGAAAGGGATGCACAAAGCTCATCAAGTTCAACTCCTGATGCCACAGAAGGCAACCTAAAAGTTAAACCAGGTATCTAAGAGTACTGTTCAAACATTTCTTGAACACCAACAGGCCATGACCACTTCCCTGGGGAGTGTGTTCCAGTGCTTGACCACCCTCTCAGTGAAGAATTTTTCCCTAATATCCAATCTGAACTTCCCCCAATGCAGCTTTAAGCCACTCCCTCGTGTCCTATCACTGGACACTGGAGAAAAGAGAACAGCACTTCCCTTTCCACTCCCAGTCATGAGGATGTTGTAGACAGCCGTGAGGTTGCTCCTCTGTCTCCTCTTCTCTAAGCTGAACAAACCTAGTATACTCAGCTGCTCCTCATAAGTCATGTTCATCTCTTTTGCCCTCCTTTGGATATATTCTAATATTTTTAAATCCCTTTTACATTGTGGAGCCCAAAACTGCACACAGTATTCTGGGTGAGACTGCACTAATGCTGAGTATAGTGGGACAATCATGTCTTTCAACTGCTTAGCTGTACTGTGCTTAATGCATCCCAGGACATGGTTTGCCCTTTTGGCCACCAGAGCACATTGTTGACTTATATTGAGCTTACCATCAATTAAACCCACCCAGATCTCTTTCTGCAGGGCTGCACTCCAGCCTCTTGCCCCCTAGTCAATACATACATCCAGGATTACACCATCTCAGCATTTGTTCTTGTGAAATTTCATACAGTTGGTGATTTCCCAGTGTGCTGATCTATCAAGTTCTCTCTGTAAGGCTTCTCTGCCCTCGAGGGAATCAACAGCTCCCTCTAATTTAGTATCATCAGTAAACTTACTTAGTGTGTATTCAACTCCTGTGTCCTGGTTATTGATAAAAACATTGAAGAGAACTGGCCCTAAAATTGAGCCTTGGGGAACACCACTAGTGGCTGGCTGCCAGACAGATGTTACCCTGTTTGCTACAACTCTTTGGATTTCCTGGACCTGTTGTATCATAGTCCTAGTTACCATCTGGGAAGTTGAAGTCACCTATAAAGACAAGGGCAACTAACCTAGCAATTCCCCTGAATTCCTATAGAGTAATACAATGGTGTCATCATCCTGAGTGATCTAGACTCCCACAACAACATCCACTTTATTAGCTTTGCTCCTAAGCCTTACCCAGAGGCTCTCAGCCATGTTGTTCCCAACTGCAAGTGCTGTACAGTCTAATCCCTCCTTTACATACAGTGCTACCCATCCACCTCACCTATCTCTCCTGAAGAGACAGCACAGCACTCCAGTCACAGGAGTCTTCCCACCAAGTCTCCCTTATGCCAATGATGTTCTAGCTCAGAGACTGAGACAAAGCTTCTAGTTCCTCTTGTTTATTCCTTATACTGCATGCATTAATGTACAAATATTTCCGGTGCTCTCCAGTGTACTCAGTACATCATGAAAGCCCCCACTAGAACACCATCCCTCAAGCATTGTCATGCCATCCCATAGGTTATCACTAGTAAGCCTGATTTTATACTTTTTGCCCTGCAAAACTAGTTTAAAGCTCTTTCAATCAATCCTGCTAACTTATGAGAAAAAATTCTTTTCTCCCATTGATAAAGGTGAATCCCATCAGACCCAGTGTCACGTAGACCATCCCGTGATCAAAAACCACAAAATTCTGCCAGTGACACCAGCCTCAGAACCAGATATGGATAAACCGGATCCACTTGTTTCTTTCAATGTCATTTCCTACAACTGGGAGGATAGAGGAGAATACCTGCACTCCTGAAACCTTTAACAATCTCCCCACAGCCCCGAAGTCTCTTTGATCACCCTTGGACTTCTCATCATGACTTCATTGGTACCCACATGAAAAAGCACTAGCGGACAATAATCTTAGGGCCCTACCAGGCTACGAGTTTCCTGGTAACATCTTTAACCCAAGCCCCAGGGAGGCAGCAAACTTCCCTAAAAGGTGGGTTTGGTCAAGAGATCAGGCTTTCTGTGCCCTTCAGAGGTCTTTTTGTTCTTCATGGAGGTGGTCATAATACGAGGAATAGGCTGACCTGATCGTGGTGACTACTCTAGCGTAGATGGGTCATCATCTACCTTATCATGTCCCTGTCCTTCTAATTCCAGATCTTCATATCTGTTGTGTAAGGGCACCTGGGAAGGGAAGTTAAAAGGATTCTCAGCATAACTGGTGCTAGAAGTGTTGTTATCAACAAACCTAATAACAAGAAGCTTGGTCAGTTGTTCCAGAAACAAATTTTCCTGTCTGCTGACACAACTGCCAGTTGGTATGCTGAACACTTTCATGCCCACTTTGTCCGTGGGCTATTTAGCTGGCCATAAGTAATACCTCCATGTGCTGTCAACACACTCCAAGCGCCACCCACACATTCTTCACAAGCAATAAGGCAGAGGTAATAACCACCTTGCAAGCTCCTTCTGATGGGGAGCTCATCAAACAAAATCATCTTTGATGCCCATCAGCTTAATTTTTAACCTCCACAGTCTTCAATAAAAGAGATCTTGAAAGAAGAGATTGCTGTGGAGGGCTCACAAGGGTTCAAGCCTCCTATTCTGAGCCATCAGAGCCAAGCATTGTCTGAACCTCTGATTACCCAACATCATTCAGCAAGACCACTTCCTGCTGCCATGCTGTGTCTTTGTAGGACAGCCCTGTGGAGAAGTGCATGGACAGCATCTCACAACTGTGACTGAGAAGCAACTCAATGAAGGCATGAGAGGGGTAGGAGTGGTTGCTCTGGCTTATCAGTTGGTCCCTCAGTGTAGTAGCCAGTTGGCTGAAAATAGAGGCCAATGGGGGATAATTCAGAAGACCCATGGCCTCACTGGCTCTAAGGTAAGATGGATCAGCTTTCACAATCTTGCAGCAAAGATATAGCAGGGTGTTGTTCAGACCTATCTATCTAATCCTCTTTATTCCCAGCTGTGGAAAAGTCCAAATGTGCAGACTCTGCAATACTGGAAAGTTGAGACACCTCAATAAAAGGCTTTTCTCAGTGCTGGTCTGTCCTGGGGACACTTCCAACAAATCGATCTCGAATTTTGTACATTCTTCTGAGCAGCCATCCCTTTTAAAGAAAAAGCCACCCCTTTCAAAACATATTTCCTTTTCTAGTGTGTGGTGGGTTAACACCAGTAGGCAGCTCAGCCCCACACAGCCACTTACTCACTCCCCCCTCAAGAGGGATGGGGGTGAGAATCAGAAGGTTAAAAGTGAGAAAACTCATTGAGCTGAGATAAAGACAGTTTAAAAGGTAAAGAAAAAGCTGTGCGTGCAAGCAAAACAAAATAAAGAATCCAGTCACAGAATAGCCCAGGTTGGAAGGCATCTTAAAAGATCATCTGGTCCAACCTTTCATGGGAAAGGGAGCCTAACAGCTGCCCAGTCACATCTTGAAAACCCTCAGTGGAGGTTCTTACAGTGAGTGATTGTTCTCACTAGAAAAAATTTCTTTCTTATAATGAGATGAAACCTATTCCAGTGCAACTTGTACCCTTTTTCTCTGGGATTTCTGTTTCTGTTGCCATTCGATTGCCAGGCACCCTTTTTCTTTTAAAGGGCTGAGATGGGCCTTCCCGTTCAGGGGCATGACGTGGTGCACTTTCTTTTAAGGCTGTTTCTTTAAATATAAGCAAGGCCTGAGCTCTTCTGATTTGCTGGCATTTCCAACTTGTCCATAACAACCTTGGAAACATGTCCAACCATCTTTCTTGCAGTATCTTGAGTGGTGATTTTAACGTGCAGCTTAACAAAATAGGCTATTGTATATACCTCTAACATCCACAGCATACTTCACAGGAATGCCTGGAAACCCAGTGAGACCATTGCTGTCCTGGGCTCTACAATAGTTCATGTAAAGGGACAGGTCCCCATAATTTTTTACTGCTCCCATTTTGGTGTGGTTTCTGAAAATATCAGGGGCTTCTGGGACCAAAGATACAGCTTCACAATCACCTTTGCAGATGTCACCATCACAATCTTCTATTTGTTCCTGCTGGTTGGGATACAGTACAATAAAGGAACCGCAAAGTCCCCGACAGGCTGGTGCTCTACAAGATCCATGCAGAGGTAGAGCAAGTTAAGCCTTACAGTGATGTCTGCCACAAAGGGAATTTTCTTAGCAGTAACCCCCAGAGAGACTCCCAAAATAGATGCCTGATCCCCAGTTGCAGAAAAAGAGTAAGGCATTTCATCTGTTTGGGTCTTTGTTTTCCTAATGACAGGGTCATAGACAAGTCTCACTGGTGGACAACTGACAGCTGAACCTTTGTTTGTGGAGGTTAATAAGATGGTTCATATATGTTGCATCAATGAGGAGAAGGACAAATAATAGCCTTTCCACAAAGCAGACTGCCATGTGTTACCCTGTGGCACTATCTCAGAATCGGTGTTATCGCTGATGTTTTTCCAGCCATGTGGGTGCTGTATTTTCTCCAGCTGCACCTCCAACATGCCTGAGATCTCCCAGGGCCTCACCAGCTGCAGAGTGACATTTGAGATGGGCTTTTGTGGGGAGGATCCTGGCTCTGTTGGCAGCATGCTGCAGAAACCCCTGGCACAAGCAGCAAATCTCAGTGTGCGTGATGGCAATGGGCCAGGTCCGAGACAGGTAGGACAGTGGTGGAATGGCTGCAATAAAAGAACAGATCCCAGGGTGAGGCTGCAGAGACAGCACATGAAAACCACTTGCTGTCTTGTTCATAGGCAAGTGATTGAAGCATGGAGGCTGGAGGAAGGAATATACAAAGTGCTGCATTGACATTGTTAATTTTATAAAAACAAGACCTTTAAACAATAGAGTCTTTACAGTGTTTGGTCATGAGATGGCAGGTGACCACGGATATCTTTTGTGCTACACAGCAGTTTGCTTGCTGGTCATCTCATGGCAAAACACATGAAAGAGTTGTTGCACATGAAGGTGAGTTGTGCATTTTCTTGCACAAAAAGCCACGTCTTCTAGATTTGTTGGCTGTTTCTGCGATGACAAGGGGCTGTCAGGAATACACTACCCAACAGATATTTTCAAAAAAGTAAACGCTCTTAATCTGTCCCTTCAGGGTGAAGGTGCCATGTGACCAAGGAGTGAGAAAGTAACTGCTTTCAGAAAGGACCTATGCTGGGGAGAGGGCATTTTGAAAACAGATTTGGAAATATTTCTGTCAGGTAGTTTTGCTGCCCTGTGACCCACAAAAGCTCTCCTGTGTGTATGCTCCCAAAACTTGGAGACATAATTTTCTAACCTGGGAGATTGCCTAACAATCTCCCAGACAAAGAGTTTCAGAAGGTTTTGAAGTCGCTTGTTAAAAATAGAAAAAGGCACTAAGACCTCCTGAACAACTGAGCAACATCCAGAATGGGGGAAATTTCCTGGCCAACTTTCAGGAAAACCCTTTGCAGAATTTAGGACGTGGCAGAGCCACCCTGCAGGAAGACCTGGATAGGCTGGAAAAGTGGGCTAACAAGAACCTTATGAAGTTCAACACGGACAGCGTAAGGTCTTGCACCTGGGAAAACATAATCTAAGAATGCAGCACAGACTGGGATCTGCCTGGCTGTGGAGCAGCTCTGAGGAAAGGGACCTGGTGGACAACAAGCTCAATATGAGTGAAATGTGCTGCTGCAGCAAAGAAAGCCAATAGGATGCTGGGTTGCATCTACAAGGGCATCACCAGCAGAGATAAAGAAGTCATTAAAAGAAGTCATTATCCCACTCTACTCAGGCCACACCTGGAAAACTGTATTCAGTTTTCGTTCCTCACTATGCAAAAAAGATGTGGACAGGCTGGAGAAGGTACAGAGAAGGGCCCACAAAGATGACCAAAGGCCTGGGAAGCCTGCCATGCAAGGAAAGGCTGAGAGAATTGGGTTTGTTCAGATATGAAAATAGAAGGCTTAGGAGAGACCTTAACACCATGTTCCAGTATTTAAAGGGTGGCCACAAAGAAGATGGAGACTCCCTTTTTACAAGGAGTCACATTGAAAAGATGAAGGGTAATGGGTGCACGTTACTCCTGGGGAGGAGGAAAGACCCTGGGCAGGGAGCTGCGTTTCCCACCCCGGCCGGGGAGGGCTCTCCTCCCTGCACAGATGAGGGGAGACATGGGCAGAACAGAGAGATATCTCGGGGGCCCAGGGTCTTTCCTCCTCCCCACCAGTCCCTGCTGACACCCTGCTGACCTCACTCACCCTTGTAGATGACCTGGAGCTTCCCCTGCTGTCCCCTCATGTGCCTCCCAGTGAGCCCTAGGTTGGAAAAGACCTTTAAGATCATCAAGTCCAACCGTTAACCTAAGCACTGCCAAGTCCACCACTAAACCATGTCCCTAAGCACCACATATACACATCATTTAAATAACTTCAGGGAAGGTGACTCAATCACTTCCCTCGGCAGCCTGGTCCAATGCTTGACAACTCTTTCAGTGAAGAAATTCTCCCTAATATCCAATCTAAGCCATCTCTGGCACAACTTGAGACCATTTCCTCTTATCTTATCACTTGTTACTTGGGAGAAGAGACCGACCCCCACCTCACTACAACCTCCTTTCAGGTAGTTGCAGAGAGCAATAAGGTCTCCCCTCAGCCTCCTTTTCTCCAGGCTAAATAATCCCAGTTCCCTCAGCCACTCCTGGTAAGACTTGAGCTCTAGACCCCTCACCAGCTTCTGTTGCCCTTTTTTGGATCTGCTCCAGCACCTCAATGTCTTTCTTGTAGGGAGGGGCCCAAAACTGGACACAGTACTCGAGGTGGGGCCTCACCAGTGCCAAGTATGGGGGATGATCACTTCCCTGGTCCTTCTGGCCACACTATTTCTGATACAGGCCAGGATGCTGTTGGCCTTCTTGACCACCTGGGCACACTGCTGGCTCATATTCAGCTGTCTGTTGATGAACACTCCCAGGTCCTTTTATGGCAGGCAGCTCTCCAGGCACTCTTCCCCAAGCCTGTAGTGCTGCATGGGGTTGTTGTGACCCAAGTGCAGGACCCTGCACTTGGCCTTGTTGAACCTCATACCCTTGGCCTTGGCCCATCAATCCAGCCTGTCCAGAATCCTCTGTAGGGCCTTCAACCCTCAAGCAGATCAGCACTCTTGCCCAACTTGGTGTCATCTTCAAACTCGCCAAGGGTGCACTCAATCCCCTTGTCCAGATCACTGATAAAGATATTAAACAGAACTGGCCCCAATGTTGAGCCCTAGGGCACACCACTCGTGACTGGCCACCAACTGGATATAAACCCATTCACCAACACTCCTTGGGACCGAGGTTGCCATCCTGCTCCTTCATCCCATCTGCGTATCTTTCCTTTGTGGGAACTAAACAGCGGAGGAAATGTCAGACTCTGAAGAAACCAGGACCCTCAGCAGAGAGTGACCAGCCATGTCTGCTTTCCAGCAGCTGTCAGCAGCACCGGACATACCCACACCCCATGGCCTGGCCACAGGCACCAGCTGCTCTGCCGGCCTGTGAGAGCAAGAGGAAAGGTGAGGAAAAGCTTTTGCCCCCTGGGCGCCTGCTCTCCAGTGCTCATGTCTAATGTGGCAAGGGGTGGATGTGGTACGGCCTGCAGTACCAGGCCATTTCCCCACGGCCTCTAGCACACAGGCACTGGAGCTGCCTGTCTTTTGCCACAAGAGCTGTGTGAAGAGATGGAAAGGAAGGAGGGCAGCCTTAATGTGATCAGAGAAGCACACTATGCTGCAGGAGGCAGAGGAGCGAGCTGCTGAGATAGATGCATAAATACTGTATATTTGCCAAGAGACTGGTACTTCCAGATGAGGGTTTGATCCAGGTATGCCAGCTCTGCTGCAAGCCCCCAGCCTGGGTTTGTGCCCTCAACACCCCCAAGCTGTTGAGGCTGCTGGATGCCTTAAAGACATCCCTTGGGACAGAAGAATCTCGGCCCTGCTCCACCAAAACCTCTTTCTCTGCTGGCCAGTATGCCTTCATATGATGGGTAGGTGCCACAGGCTCTTCCCCAGGAGCGGGAGCATCTCCCACCTGCTCTGATTTCTGCCACGATGGCTCAGCTCCTCATGGGGGGCAGAGACTGGCACTCTCAGGGTGAGCACTCACTGTGACATGGACACCCCCCTCCAGCCCTTCAATCCAAAAATGCCCATGGAGCCTAAGAGGGAACCATGGACAGCAGAGAAATGTTCCATCAGCCACACCTGGTTTAAACAGCCACAGCCCAGTGACTGCTTTGCTGCCTCCCAACCCCCAGTGGTACAGCCAAGAGGCCCCTGTGGTCTGCAGCGACCCATTTGTTCCATTTGGGACCTCTCAGGGAAGGAAGCCCAGAGCAAAACACATGGGAGACCCAGGTGCAGCAGCCAAGAGGGACATCAGCCCCAGGATCAAGGAAGCTGCCCCTGCCCCAGGAGGCTACCATGTAAAAATGCTGTGATGTCCAGAGACAAGAGAGTGACAGCGCAGCACAGTCACCCTGTGTTGCACCCACTTTGGAAGGGCAGTGGGAACTGAGATGGGTGCCAGGAGCTGGACAGCAAGTGCTGGGGGCAAGAGGTGCAACACTCTGGGTTCAATTTTATAGAGAAGAGAAAGGAAATGCACAGGGATTTTCTTGCAAACACATCTAAAAAGAAACACCAGGGCTTACAAAACCACACAGTAGACCCATGGACATGCCTGGTAGCCATTAATCTTTACTCCTTTCCTTCCCCAAAAGGAAATCGTTCCCCAGAAGAGGGGAAAATAACTCCTCCCTCACTGCCCAGCTCTCAGCAACCATCCATGGCTGGCTACAGTAATCCATATGCACTATCATGATTTAAAGGCAACCACAGTTTCTTTGATTGGTTTTACACATATCCACAAACACTACTCCAGTGCCAGCTGCAGGAGACAGCTGCTCTGGTCCAGTGTGGATCTGGACATCTGGCTCTGGAGCTGATCACAAACTGGTCTACTCTCTTCACCTTGTGACAGAAAGGCTATGCTGGCAGCCAGGGAGCTCACTGGCCAAGAAAGGACATACCGAATAAAAAAAACAATACAGCAGCCTCCTATGATGGCTGTGCAAAGGGCATCATCACAGCTGTGCTTTGGGTTTTGCTCCCTCTTTAAAACTTCCTCTGCAGAAAGGAGTGTGAGCAGACAGAAAACGTGTCGCTTGTCCTAGGTGGTGGAGAGAAAACCCGTCAAAATACTCTCTGTGGATACTCTTGCATCTCAGAGAACTTTCGCTCTTCTTATTTTCACATTGATGAATGTCTCTTCTTCCACTGTAAGTTAAGACAGACAGAATTGATCCTGCAAGTCCATCTACTCTAGAAATAGAAATACCATTACTGCCAAGGATACAAGTCTTCTAAGCTTTCCTGTGCCATAGGATAATGAGGTCTACACTGTTCAATTCCTTGTTCTACAACCCATAAAGCAGCAGTGGTAGAATACCAGCAAATATAGAATTACAGGCCAATGCATGTTTTGACACAGATTGCCAGATGAAAGGCACGGTGGTCATGTATACATGCATCATTGTGTATTTTCATACATACGTATGTTTATAAATATATGTATTGTCACTGTAAAGATAAAGGAGAATCATGTCTCAAGATCTTGTGGACTTAAGAAACAAGAAGGAAATCCCACTCTTTAATCCACTGCTGTTTCCTTTCCAGGTTTTTACTGTGATGACAGGAATTCCAGAGGGAGGGGATGTTGTTGGAAACCCTTGACCATGGCAGCTGTCACCCTGCTCTCGTTTCTCTAATCCATGTTTTCTATTTAAGCCAGAAAGCTGGAGGTTACTTCTCTACCTACTTGCATGTGAGCTTGTTCTCTGCTGCCTTTGGCTCTTTCAGCGAGGCTGAAACAGCACAGCCAAAAGACCCACTGCTCCTCTCCAGGCCTTGTCCCAGGGAGAAGTTCCCCTGTGGCAGGTTGTGCCTGTAGCTTCCTGTGCTTTTGCTGTGCACCTCTGAGAAAAGCCCAGCTCTGCCTTCCCTGTGACCCCTTTTAGTTGGGGTCACTAGTTGTCCTAGTTTGAGGTAGTGAAAGACAACAGTTAGATCTCTCACATTCTCCAGGCTGAAAAAGCCCAGCTCTCTCCTCCTGTCCTCATACGCCATGTACTCCAGCTGCCAATGGTTCTAGCAGCCTTCCTCTGGACTCTCTCCTGTTTGTGTACATCCCTCTTGCAGTGGGAGGTACCGAGATTTACCAGATGCCTTCTCCCTGTACCAAGACAGGTAATGCTGGCTACACTTGCTAATGCAAGTGTCCTCATGGGACAGACAATAAAAAAAATCTTACCAGGGCATGCAGGTTTCATGCAAGATTTTCCTACACTAAAGTCCAATGCTAGGGAGCCAGGAGATAGTAAAATGCATGGTCAGAAAGAAGAAGCACGCACACGTCACATAAAATGCTACAAAGCTTTGTATTTTTTTTAATGAGGTATACATTACACGTAAAATACCACCATCGCTTTATGAGAACATTTGACTTGGTGGGAAAAGGTTTGAAATGCTGGGCTCCCCACTTTATCGCCAGACAGGCTCAGTTGCTGCACAGAGATATAGTAAACAGCTGGTAAGAACAGGACAGCTGCTGCTACTACCGTCCGAGAAGTCTTCACAGCTTCCACTGCAGTTGCACAGGAGGTAACAACCTCATTGTCTGGCAGCATCTGTGAAATGGTCACTGCAGAGTGCAGGAGGGTTATATATACTCCTACTCAAGCCAAGAGGAAAGATCAGGTGAAGGGTCTGCTAACAGCAAGGTAACCTGGTAAAACTGACTTTAAGGAAAAATGTCTGCTTCACCTTTTTAAATCTGTCTCCTAGTCCTTTTGAAAAAGGTTTCTCTTGCTTAACGGACATGTAGACTTGCAGGGCAGAAGACCCACCTGAAGCACAGAATGCTTCCCAGCACCAAATTCTACATAGCAGGAAACTGCAAGAGCTAGAATTGGTATTCGTACAAACCCTTCTCAAACAGGAGCTGCACCTTCCCTCTGGCTGGTGGGGTAGCACAGGGCTCTTCCCCTGTACCACCAGCCAGCTGTCTCCATCACAACACAACCTCACCTGCAAGGTTCCCGACTGCTAGGCTTATACACATTATCCCGAGGCCCAATGACCTTTGCTGTCTGTGATTTTCCACAGTTTGCTCCCTTGCATAAACTGAAAGCAGAAATGCAGAAAATTAATTTGCTGAATTACTGCGACAATCCATTTAACTGACATGGAAACTTGAAAGGCCTTTTAGCATGCTCCTTAGCAAAGCATCAGCAATGCTGAATTGAGTGACTGGGTGATCCCAAAAGGGTCCAACTGAACAGGCCTTTGGGAGGACAATGGGAAAAAAAAAGTTTGCTTTGTGTAGGTAAAATGTAAGAAGAAACATAACCTTTCTTTTACTGCCCTACAAGCCCCATCTTTGTGCCTCTCTCAGCACAGGCCCACTGAGACTGCTATTAGAAACAGCTGATGTTGCAGTGTCTGATATTGTCCTTGAATCCTAGCTATGCTGAGAACTGGATCCCAGGCTGAATTCATTTTTCTCACTCCCATTGATGCATGACTAAGAAGATGAATATTGCTTGTACTTCAAAATCCAAATGTCAAGTAAACACTGAGAAGAGGGTAGAGGACCGAGTTGTATTTTGGTCAAAGGGAGGTATTTCCCTGTAGGTTTTCCTTGTTCTTTTGAGCTCACTGGTATTGAAGTCCAGATTTCTCCGTATTTTAGTATACAATTTTCCAGTGAGTTGGCTGATCACAGTTTTTCTCTTTTTCACCACAAAACCTGTTGTAAGTTGTTTTTGGATCAAATCCCAAGATCTCCCTTTCCTCATGGATCCGGAAGGAAAATGTTGAAACTGAGGTGCCTATAAAATACCTGTGAAAAAAATCAGAACAGATTTGTGAAGGAGGTCAGTTTTTAAAATGCAAGTAATTGATTTCAGTCCAATGAACCTTAATGTTCAGTGAAATGATATGATAACGAAATTACCATATATATATACACATAATATAATATACTATTATATATGCTATATATATATTATACATGTATACATATACAAAATATAATATACTATTATTCATGTACTATATGTATCAATTATATAATAACATGTCATATATGATTTGTAAACAACTATATCTGGGTCAAAAACAATATTCAGTTTTGTGACAGTAAGATTTGGTTCCTCAAAGAAAAGTCAAATTCGCTACCTTGCATGTGCACAGATCCACTGGTCAATAACAGCCAAGCCCCCATCTTTGTAGAGTTCCAGCTCCTCCCAAGAAGGTTCAAACCTCAACATCTCAGGCAGCAGTTTCTTGAGCAATTCAATCTCTGAAAAAGGGAAAGATGCAAATTTATTCTTACATTATAAAGAGCAACTCGCTGCTGTCATAAAATGTAAGTGTTTAAGGAAACCTGCGTGAACAGTTACAACACATTTGCCAAATGTTAAGAGTATTGTAGGCAGGGAGGGAGCCAGTGCCGAGGGGAGCAATTATCAGGGGGCCGGGAAGCCTGCAAGAAGTAGAACAGACGCTAACACTAGCCTCGCTGTCTAATCCTACAGGGTAGGTGTACCAAGAGGCCTTTCTTGACAGCAAACTTAGATTACTTATTGCAGATGCCATGCCCCACAGTGTTATTCTAACATCACGCATTGAAACAGATCTCTAGATACTAGTGGGAGGGAAGTGCAGTCCTGGGATAAGGCCTGGGGGAAGGGGGGGAACACCACCCTTGGGCGTTTCTAGGCCTTGGCCACGCACAGACAGGTCCACCCCCGTCTGGTGTCAGGGGCAGCCAAGGGGAAGGCTGGGTGGGAGACTTCAGAGACCCTTCCCACCAGCAGGTCTGAGACTCTCTGAAATGCTAAGAAAGAAGGTGCGATGGAAGAAAAAGGAGGAGGAACAGGAAAATTCAGTTACCAATCTGCTATTGTAAAGACCATCAAACCTCCTATGGGAAATACCAAATGAATGGTTTGATAACAACTATTCAAGCTGGAAGCAAACAGCTGCCCAATCCTGTTCAATTCACCATTCAATGACGGAGGCATATGAACTTCCAGTCATTTATAAAAACAACGTGGTAATTAAAACTGCACTCATTGTCAAAAGTTATCAATCCTAAACTGACTATAATCTGCCTACCCTCCTCGACAGCATCAGTGGCTACAAAAACTTTTTCAAGTTTATGCATCTCCAAGAGGCTGCGGATTTTCTTTACTGCTCCTTGTAGGGAAGGCACGTCTTCTCTGTGACCCCAAATGAAGTCTCTCCTTCTGAGATGAACCCCGAGGTATGGACCACCTAGAGCTGTGCCCATCTTAACCTAAGAGAGAAAGATCAATAAACTTTAAAACTTGAGAGCACCACTATTCATTCACACTGGAAAGGCCTGAATGCACAATCTCTGGATAAGGCACTGAATTATCCTAGCTGCAGAAAGTGATTTTAAGGTATAGATTGGAAGTATTTTTGGGACACTTATTGCAGTGTTTTGATCTTGCCTGCATGATGCCTTGTATGATGCCTGCATCATACAAGAGAAACCAGAGTGCAAAATCTTTGTAAGCAAAAATTGCTCTCCTTGACCAAATCCACAACTGGTAGTTCGCAGCTGAACTTTATACCCACAGATGATGCTGAATACAAGAAGAAAGACAAGTTTCCTTTAGTGAAACGGGGGTAATAAAAATCTGGCACCCAGAACCAGCCAGCGACATCTCAACAGACTCTGTTAACTCATGTGACACAGGGAGAAGAAGGTACAGTAGGAACATGCATGTCCACCTTGCTGTGAGCAGGGAGAGCTAGATTCACATGTATCTTCCAATATTCCCCGCAGTGTACATCCAGTAGTTCACAAATAAAAAAAATATTATTACATTTGTTATGGGAAACAGACTGTTAAGATTTTACCTTCATCTGTGTCCAGTCCTCCTTGTAATGAGTCCTGTCTGCCTCATCTGTGGATTGAAGATACTTGTTTCTAAACTCATCTCCTACTACACGAAGGTGTTTAGCAAACACCATGCTCCGACGGGTCTGTTGGAATAAGAGCAGATGCTAAGTCAGAAAAAGGGAAAGCTAAAAATGAATAAATGGAGATAGTTTCACATACACATAGCTTCCAGGATGATACATGCATGCAGCACTACAAGCAACAATTTCTAACCTTTCATCTGAGCTTTAACTGTTTAATCCTGATCATAACCATATTTATAACCAGCATACTTGTCTGACCCTGCAATACATAGGTGTATGGAGTAGACTGTAGTTTTTTACACAACGGAACACATAATACACCAAATTAAACACTCTAGCAATATACCTCACCTTTGGAAACAAAAGCTGGGCAAAGAGTTTAGCTTGCAAAACACCTGTAAGAATAAAACCTGCTTAAAAAAAATCATGCATCTAGCCACAAACACTCCTATCAAATTCAGTGTAAAAGTGATGAAAAAGGAATTATTTCCTTCACCTTTGGATAATAACCTCTTTCAAAGATTTACTGATGCAGTTACCGCTGCACATAGTCACACATAGCCTTCTTATTAACAGGCGCACACAACAAAACTAAGAAAATCCCATGTGACTTACATCAATTACAAAGGACACTTGATCATTTGGTCTAATTCTTCATTTTATACAAGTTTGTAGTCTGTCATGTGCAATGAAGGTGCAATGAAAACACTTAAATTTCCAACAGTCTAGTGAAGCCCACAGTGGATAGAGTTCACTACACTGCGGAGAAGCCAGGCAGAGCATTACTAGGTACTCCAAGACAGCCACGTGGATTGTGCCTTTGCCTTGCTCTAGCAAAGAGGCAGGAACTAGAATCTGCCAGCCTTTTTTCATCTTTTTCCATATGCCAAACTCACTGTGGTTAAACTGCTTCCTTCTCCATATCATTCAATAAGACACAGAATAATTCAGTCTTCTGTAAGATCCATCATGCTGGTACCTGGAAATCCACGCCCCTCTAAATATTTAATGGCAGTACAAAGCCTGCTCTTCTAGCATCTTTAAAGAGATCACCACTGGCTTTCTAATCCTACCCCAAATCCTCCAGCAAAACATTTTTATCAAGGGAAGATGTACACACTGTCTGCTGCAGAATGCTCACGCTGCAGTTCAGAGACATTTTCCCTCCTTTTTGTATTATGTCAACACAGTATGATCCTGTTCAATCAAGTCATTGGGTACATTACCCAAGATGTGATGAACATGGTATGCCCAAGAGGCAGCAAGCATGTAAACAACCCATGGCACTGCAGTGCACTGAGGAGGCCAATCAACATCTTTCAATGCTATGCTTTGCTTGTGTCAAACACCTCTAAACCTCATCCAGACAGATTGCATGACTACCATGTCATGTTTGGCACCCACGCAGTATGATGTGCCAAGTTCTTCCTGGGCTCAAAGCACTCCTCTGACAGAAGCTGTTCTGGATGAACACTTATTTTGCAACAGCACACGTAAAAGAGAAAACAAGTGAATGTGTGAACCTCCACCGATATACTTTCTAAAGTGAATACTCTCTGTATCTGGTTATCCTCTTACTTAAAGTATGTATTTCAAATCTGCACATGCAGTATTGTCACCCTTTCCAACTACCTCCCAGTTTTGCTGCTTCTCCCTTTTTGTCTACAAAGAAACCACAAAGAAGAGAGAGACACTTCTCAGAGTTGCATGGAAAAAGACAGGAAGCCATGGCCCCAAGCTTCAGCAAGGCAACTCCTGCTTGGCTATCAGGCAAAACCTCTTGCCCACAAGAGTGGCGCAGCCATGGGACAAGCCCGAGAGAAGTGGTGGATCTCCATCTGCAGGGACTTTCCACCTTCAGCTGAACACAGCCCCAGACCACCAGATCAGGTTCTGGAGTGCAAATCTCTAGGCAGGGTAGGGCTGAGACACCTCCCCATCTAAATTTTTGTGTGATTTAAGTTTGGGACGAAAACAAACAAACAAAATCAGTGTTGGTTATGGTCCCTTCTGTGCATATGAATCGAATTAATGGTACAGATCCTCTAATTCTTTTCAATCGTCCCCCAAAAGTGGTGAAACTAAATGCAAAACTGCTGGCTTTTCTAGAGTTGTCCTTAGACAACTTTCTGCTTCCATATAGATGGTAAAGCACTCATGTTGTCTACATGCTATACTGATGCTCGTCAAAGGATTCAACGGTTGCTTCTAAACCATTTTGGGAGGTCTTTCCTGCTCCATGGTCATTCAACCATTAAGAATCCCAAAAGAACACCTTTCAGCTTGCAGTGGTAGAGAAGCCTACACAAAAATGGTGACAACAGTGAGAGCAATAGGGGTCAATATTAAATTCAAATATTTTTGGACACCAAAGATGTAGCATGGTTGCAAAGGTAAGCTGGCTTGTTACAATTTAAAAACTTCTTTGAGACAAGAGGGCATCTGCTAGCAAGATTTATACAGAACTCCAGATATTATCCAGAGAGTTATCAAGAAAAAAACAACAACCAAAAATCATGCAGGTAGTTAAAATTGAAATAAAAGAAAGAATATTTTCCAGAAGGTTCAGTTTGAAATAACTTTGAGACAAGTTTAAATTGTTGAGATAATGTTTAAAGTGCCCCTGTTAAGATACGTGTGTTCTGAATCCATATAGATTTCATGTCTGCTTTTACAGGACTACAAGTCAGACTCAGAAATGATACACGGGTTGCATTTCTCTGCGTGAAAAGTCACTCTCAATGAAAAGTTCGCGGTTAGCAAAACGCCATTTGGTCCATTTCTAAAAAATATACCATATACCAAGTGAATAGCTAGATGCTTCTATCTCAAAAGACTGAGGTCTACGTAACTTGTTTCGTAATATCATGAGAGTCACTTTCTCTTAGCAATTTTAATTACATCAAGCACTCCACATTGTGTTCTGTTTTCCTGTGGCTGAATCCTTAACTTTGTCTTAAAACTGTTCCCCTAGGAATTATTTTACCATAGACCCTTGGCACGGGGTCTCCCAAAGTGTTACCTTGAGACCAGTGGGAGTTTTGCCATCAGAGCCAATGGGAAGACAGAAAGGACAATATTGAGCACTTTCAGGAATTCTTTTGAAACGTCTGATCTTGAGGTTGACTAGACAAGAAACTGCACAAAGGCAGTTTCCTTCTGATTGCAGATGTGTTGCATAGGGGAGGTCCTTCTAAATGCCACGCTCTGCAGCACTAAGTCTTTGGGGACAAGACACCAGGACAAATTCCTGCATTACATTAATCCACAGCAGCCTGAAGACCATTTTTAGCATGCACTGGTGAAACATAAGACACAAGTTACTTTCAAGAAAAGAAACACGAGGCAAAACTGAAGCACATATCGGTTATTGAGATTTTATCGGAACCAAATAGAAAGTCTAGAGAAGCTAACTGGAAAATACTCACATTCCAATAATCTTTCCCTCCGTAGTGGTCATGAAGTAGGTTTTCAGCTCTGTCTAACATCACTGACCTATTAAAAATTGCAAAACTCAGTGTAGTTCCCTTAGGAATAGAATTTACATTATGACGTTTCTTTATATGGTTGCTAGGATAAAGCACAGACCATGATCTGTTTGTAAAGAGAGCACAGGGAATGAGGGATAGGCTACCAATCTGTTCTCTGTAAAGCAAATTGTGACCCATAGCCAGCTGGGGAAAAAAAGGGACCATGCCACTGTGTGTTCCCACTCTGTTCCTTAATAAATGGTACTCTCAATTCTGACAGTTAAACACAAACAAGCATTAACAATCCCTTACATAGTTCTCACAGTAGTTGCTGCTGGAGAAATAAGATTCCTAACAGGAAGAGTGATCCAAAGGGGAGAAGCAACCTATGAGGTGATGCTCAGCCCCGAAGCATGTGAGTGTCTCTTGGAGGAAGCAGGAGCCACGATCACAAAAGCAAAACCAGAGAAGGTGTTTTCCATGTGTGGAATAAAATGTTCTACAGTAAAACAACAGATCAAAGAACATACAGACACTACACAAATGTCTGTTAGCAACTAAGCACAAATTTTAAAATGAAATTTTTTCACTAACATGAAAACAGTCTGTGCTTTTCATACATACACACAAGTCAGGATTGTATACTGGAAACATAACTGCACTATCCGAGTTCTAAGTAACAAAAGAGATTTTGAGAGTTCTAAGTATCCAAGAGCATACATAGTGGATGTAGGCTTAGTTTGTGCTCTGAGCATACTGAATATGAGCGAACACACAGAGAAATACTTCTGCTGAAAGGGGTCAATGTCATTATCTGGACCTTCTTCTACTAAAATGAGAGGAAGCAAATAACTAATTGTCCTGGTTTGGGGTGAAGCAGAACCAACTCTCTGTTCAGTGAGAGAGGCTGGTGCTCTTATTGCTGTGGCAACCAGGGCCAGATGACTTGGTTGTTTACCCCGCAGAGGGGTGACACCTGTGGGGCGGAGCTGACAGGTCAGGTGACCCAAACTGACCAATAGGGTATTCCATCCCTTCTGCCACACTCAGTATAAAAGCTGAGGGATCAAAGAGGTCAGGTGGGCTCTTTGGTGGTTTTCTTTGTTAATTACTGATGTCTGAGGAGGGGCCTGTCAGCTCATCTGCCTTTTGATCCTGGTAAGTGTGTTCCAGTTCCCATTTGTCACTGAGTCCGGTCTGGAACTTTCCCAGTGCCTGCCAGTGACATCTCCCTGGGAGCTTGATATGGTTTTGTGTATGCTTGTATATATCGCATATATTTCATAATTTCCTTTTTATTTTACTATTAATATTTTATTGGAGTAGTTTAGTTTTTTCTAAACTCATAAATCCCTTTATCTCTCTTTTTCCTCTCCTTGGAGCAAGAGGTGGGGAAGAGCAGCTGTCGTCTTGTCACTGGCCGACCCAGCCCAAACCATGACACCAATCAACTTTAGATTATCACTGCTGATAAGCAGCTGGACACTTGCACATCAGGTTACAAATAATCTGGAAAATAGACTAGGCTGTTGGTGAAGAAGCAGCAATGTATTTAATAGGAAGCTTGGAGCTGATTGGCTGGCCAAAAGGGAAATATGGGAGATCAGTAAGGCCACTGGAGATTTCGACTATCCCCATGAGGGCTGGGCATGTGTCATAGCAGGATGCGACTAGCAACTGCAGTTTGAGACACTGTCAAGGGCAGCTCCATGAATCAACAGGGCAGGGTGTAGCTCCTGACATTGTCTTGAGCAGCAGCAAGACACGGACCAAAAAATCTCACTGTGGAAGAGCTACTCTGTGACAGTGGCCATAAATGTACTCATCTTCAACATCTGCCTGCATCAATGATGGCCAAAGGGAAGTTACCACAGTTGCATTCAGTTTCAAAAAGCAGACTATGTAAAAATGCTGAAGTAGTGTCCAAGTGAAGAAAACAGAAAGGCCCATAAACTCCATGAAGTTAAATAGAAAAAGACCATAAAGAAGGTCAAAAAAGAATTTGAGCAACAAGAAATAAAGGTCTTCAATCTAATGACAAATCTTCCTTCCAATACAAAGTAAAGGGAAATTAAAGGCTTAACAAGCACTTAAGAGACAGTAATGTCATGACTGAAACAGCTAATACACTTTTTTGTAGCTGTGCGCTAGGTGGAGGAGCTGAGAAGAATCACATGCCAGAAGTACTTTTTACATGGGAACTCATCAGAGGACATGTCTCAAACCAAAGTGTTCATAGGAAGTGTCCAGTGATGAAACAGCTAGACAAAATGAACCAACAAATGGCTGGTATTCACCCAACAGTTGTCAAGGAACTCAAGGATGAAGCACCTGCACCACTAGTTCTGGTATGCAACTTCTTGCTTAAAACTGCAACACAGCAAATGTGATGTCCGTTTTCTAAAAACACACTGGGGAAGTCTGGGATGTAATACAATGTTAAACCTAATGTCAGTACTGATAACTTAATAGCAACTATTATAAAATACAGAATTAATGGATACCTAAAGTAAATTGCAGAAGTATCAACACGGAGCTCTGAACAATCAGAGTAGTTGGAAGACATAAGCACACATGCAAATAGGGGAAATCTCATTGACGTTGTCAGAATTTCCTGATAGCCTCTGTTAAAGGCTTTTAAGAAAATTTAACAGCAATGGCACATAAAGGAAGGTTCTTGCGTGGATCAAAAAAAAGCTTGAAGACAGGGATAAATGTCCAGCTCTCATTGTACAGGGAGGTCACAAGTGGAAGGTATCTGCTTTTCACTATATTCCTAAACAACCTATAAAAGAGTGTGACTTCGGGGTCACAGCTTGCCAATCATCTTGAATTGCTCAGAGCAGCAAAGTCAACGGCCAATTGTAAAGAATTAGAGAAGTCTGGCCAATAAAGTGGCAGATGAAATCTAATGTAAGAGTGCATATAGTAAAAAAAAAAAAAAAAAAAAAAAATACTGGCTTCACCTGATAACTAAAGGGCTTGATGCTCAGGAATGAGGACAGTTCGATGAAAACACCAAGGCAACACTCATCAGAGGTCAAAAAAAGGAACCTGTATGTTAGGAATTACCAGAAAAAAAAGAGCACTAAACAGAGTGTGTCATCATACCACTATGAAATGGGTTTACCCACACTCAGTGTGCAGGATCCAGTTGAATTGTAAAGCTTCAGAAAATGGCAGCGAGGATGACCAAAGGCATGGAATGGCTTTCACACAAAGAACAGGGAAAGCTGATAATATACTCCTCCAGCATAAGATCATATTACTTTGCTGAGTGAGTTGCCAACAGTATTACTGGCACAGAAGTATGGTTTTCAAAAGGAAAGCTGAGTTGATAAAATAGATAAATTATTTTCCTTCTTATTCTCTCACCTGCTAGAACAGTGGGAGAATTTTTGAACCAAAATTATTGTTATTTTTACTTCTATTTGTAAAAAGTGTATTTTAAATACTTTTTATTTGGGTAGTAAAAGAAAAAAAGAATAAATCCCTCTGCGTGTTCAGAAGCTCAGCCTAACTTTTCCAAGAATCATCAAAATGCTGTTGTTACATTCCTCAAGTCTCCTTTAAAATAATTGGTTAGACAATAAGCATAAAAAGTACATTAATTATATGCAAGAAAAATTTTACCTCAGTCTCCAACTTGACACATTTTTCCTCCACAAAAGCTGCTAAATTGCTATCAATTTGATACTGCTTGTAATAAATTTCTAAACGTAAGCTGTATAGATATAAATTGACAAATTTAACTGCATTTATATTAAAGCAATTTTCTGCCCATCAGAGAGATGAGAAAATTAATATGTAAAACTAACTTATAGTCAGAAACACTGTGCGCTACCACTGAAATAAGGATTTTTTTTTATGTTATCACTTAAATTTTATTGCTTTGTCAAAAGGAAAACGCTTACCAAAATTTATAATCACTGTGTTTAAAGGAGGCTCATTAAAAGAATATATACTTTGAGGAAAATCATCCATGAACTATGGGGGTAGTCATGTTTACACACCCTTAATCTTTTTTTATTTGTTTCACTAGCCTGCAAGCAGCTCAGTGCATTTCCAGTGCAGCAGTCAGCAAACACTAGTACACTGTGTGGTATTAATGCTTTGTCCTGACCTTTGCTGTTGACTGAAATAAAGCTGACTTGGGAGAAATTAAATGTATTATTTTAGAAGCCTGATAGTTCATCTTTTCTGCATAAAAAGCAGGTTTGTTCCTTCTCTTTGCCAACCCTCCCTCACCCTTCATCCCTTCACATACTCTTCACACCACAGAGCAAACAACTGAGGGTGGAATATGTCAGAGAAATGTAAAATCGTGCATGGCGTGGAGGTGAATATGGAAGAGCTATTTGTTCATTGTCTCTTCCACTACATGAACTAGGGGACATTAGATGAAACTTGCTGGTAGGAGTTACAAGAGGAGGTGGATTTTCAAAGGATGCATGGTTAAGGTGCAAAACCTTCAGGTCTTGTCCCAAGATTTTGTGGATGCTAACAGTGTGAATAGGGGTTCAAAGAGAAGCTTGCGCAGCTCCGTGGACTCATCGAAGGATATAAAAGATAGGAAGATCACTTTTGGTTCAGGTGGTCTCTGTAACCACAAATCTGAAGGGTGTGACAGGAGTCAAGGGGGACTTTACATGCACTTGCCCAGTACACCTGATTTTAGCCACTCGGATTTCACACACCAAACTAGACAGACTAACATGAACCACTGGAGCTGCCCTTACATTGCTGTTATGTTGATACTTCCTCCTACTTATGCATGACTAGAAACGTGATCTTGTGGACAAGGTACCTTGTCTGCATGGTAGGAATACTTGGGCACCACTCCTAATTTTTTCCTTGACCTTCCTCATTGTGAGACCTTTGACAGGGCTAAACACAGAGACCTCTATGGCTTATTTTATCCAGTTTTCTGCTGTCACTGGCAAAGATTATGGTACAACTCCTAAAAATAGAACAAAGTTCCTATTAAAAAACCCAGGACTTTGCTGCCTCTGCTCCCAGCAGGAGGTACTACAAATCCCCACTGCTCTGCTTGGGGGAACCTTCATCTCATTTCCAATTAAACCATATTGATGTAAAATTTTTTGATGTTTTTGCTCTCCTGGAAAAACCACACTTCAGCTTACACAGTTTGTTTCTCCTATGGATTTATTCCCCTATTCATAGACAGTAATTATTTCCTCTTCCTGTTCTCCCCTGTACCCCAGTAGATTTTGCTTTGCTGCCATGTCTTCAGTTGTTACAGGATCACAGCTGACCAGAAATACTTTGCTACTGGGATAACGTAAGCGTGCTCTATCTCTCATAGAAGAGCTTTCTTTTCCTCTGATCATCCTTGTGGCATCTCAGAGCAGAAAGACAAAACAAGCTGCTTGCTTTCTCTAAACCCAGCTCACACTATTGAGGATGGATGTCACAGGAGACCAGGCACTGCACCTTGTGATCCGACACTGATTCCACTCTGTTCGTTCCCTCTTCAGCCAGCATCGAAGGGTAAAGGAAGGAAAGGTAAACACAGGGTGGCAAGGACATTTAGCTACCCAAGAGAGAATATGAAGGAGCTGAAGGCTATTTCGTCTTAGGTTTTAGCACTGCGGCATTTAACCTAACTTACAGTTAGGTGTTTCTTACAGTCTAAATTCCCTTTGTGATGATTTTAATGGATTACAGTAACTCAGTGATGAAGTACCACAATACTGGAACATAGCCTGCAGGTTCCCCCTGCTCTTCCCACCTGGCAATGGTTTTGCGGGCATGCAATACAACAATATATAGTAATAGAAGACAACTCACTGTGCTGAAATGTTCTTTAAAAGGATAGGAGCCAGAATAGAGGCAGATCCTTGGACAGACAAACAAGAGACATTTAGGCCCCGTGTTTCCTCGTAACCCCAGAACCATCCCCTGAAAGGGAACACAAAGTATTGGTTCACAGGCTTGTATTTTAAATTAATGTCACATATAATGAAACAAATAAACAGTACACCCTAGAAAGATGATATATAATGTAAATAAGTCAGCCAGCTCCTTTATACTGTATGCGTGTGGAACAACAACTTTCTAAAACTAGATCTTCTAGTACCAATATAACATTTCGATGGGATTTTAAAAACAAAGTGAACCCCAAAGCACCCAGAGATTCACAGACAGCACTATAACAACTGCACAAGTCCGTTCTGTTAAGAGTAGGCAAATGTCTCATTGAATACAACTAAAAAGAAGACTGAAAGGACTGCTAGACGTTACCTGTAGTACTCATGTTTGTCTTTGGAATACATAAGCTGATCAATGCATGGCCTTTCATCTATTTTTTCTTCCCATGTTCCTTCTTTCCATCCTTCTGCGTAGCCTTGTAGGACATAAATCTGTTCAATAAAGGGCCCACCTGACTCTGAGCAGAAGGCAAAACAAAGCATTTGTAAGCATGAAAAACCACACGATAAGGGTTGAAAATCTCCTAGAAATGCTAATATTCTCTCTTTTCCCTGTTTTCTCATAAAAAAGGAAAGGAAGTTCTGTGTGAGTCAGAAAAGCTAAAAGGGTCAGGCAATGTGACAACCTGCTACTCCCACCCAGCTATGTGTGATTTAATGTGCCAAACAGAACTGAACCACTATGGAAATGCAAATTTAAAAGCTGGGTAAAACACACTGTGAAGCAGAGGCTTTCAATGCTGCTATGGGAAGAGTGCCTCCAAGAAAATGCTAAGTACAAGCCCTTCTTCCCCTAAATGTTAGGGTTTCTAAATGCTTTTTCCTGAAAGGTAGGGGACTACGATCCCTTCAGAGCTCTTTGCAGAGCTGTGACACTTGGTGGCCTGTATTGTCTTTACTGAAAAAGTCTGTGACACTGCTGCAGATTTTGGCATTTGGTGATTAGCTCAACATGGCATTAAATCCTAAAGGAAAAAACTTCACAGTTTACACATTCTTAGGGAAAGCCTTTCTCTTATATCCCATCATGTACACAAAAAGCAGGGGGTAAGCGTTTTGAGTATGTGCAGCATCAATGTTGAAAAAGTAAGTTCACCAAAGAACCCGCTGTACAGCTTTTCCTGTCCAACCTCCAGAAAAAAGGTGGCTTGTCTATATTTTAACAGAGAGCTGCAGGCTGTCTCTTCCTCCTTACAGGGTTGGGCAAAATTATGCAGAAGTATCTTTGGCTTTAACCAGAACTATTAACTGTCTTTCTCTGGAGTCCCTAGGAAGTCAAGGGACCAACAGGGTCCCTACATCAAATAAGCTGGGAAATAACTGGGTTATTCAGCACAGTTCTTTCCCGTCCCTCCTCTCGCCACCTTTTTTTATTTCACATATAAGGATAAAAGCACATATGTAGATAAACCTGTGAAGAAACCACTTCAAATGTTTAGTCAATTGTATATTGTACGATTCCATACTCTACCTGCAAGGAATTGCTCATATTCAATGACAGGGATGTTCCTGTTGAGGCTTGGAAGATCGAAGAACTCAGACCAAGGGATCCGGACCTGAAGGATGTCAGGGCTCTGCCAGTGATAAAGACGTCCCCAGGGAGGCAGAACTAACACCCAGTTTTCACTTTTCAGCAAGGTCTTTAGAAGGGAAGCAATGCGAATGTAGACATCTCTGCGAAGGTTGAACCCTTCGGGAGGATTTACATCATACAAAAGGTATCTGGGGAGAACAAAGCAATATAATTACTTTGGGGAGTTTAAAACTTTTACATTTTTTTTTTTTTTTACCCCACAATCATGTGGCACAACTCTATTGGGATGGAAACTGTTCGTCTTTCATGAGTCTGTGGTACTCAGAAGATGGAAGGGGATGAAGTAGCGGAGGGCAGAGCAGTGCATGCTGCACGGGCTGGGAGAGCCACTGAGGTCTCCTCATGGGACATCATCAAGGTGGCATATAGAATCGTAGAATGGATAGAGTTGGAAGGGCCCTTAAAGATCATCTAGTTCCAACCCCGCTGCCCTGGGCAGGGACACCTCCCACTAGTACAGGTTTCTCAAAGCCTCATCCAACCTGGCCTTGAACACTTCCAGGGATGGGGCATCCACAGCTTCCCTGGGCAACCTGTTCCAGGGTCTCACCACCCTTACAGTAAAGTTTTCTTCCCAATATCTAGCCTAAATCTAACCTCTTCCAGTTTAAAACCATTACCCCTCATCCTATCACTATGCATAAGAATCCTTATAAAGGGTCCTTCCCCGTTTTTCCTGTAAGTCCCCTTTAAGTACTGGAAGGCTGCTATAAGGTCTCCTTGCAGCCTTCTCCAGGCTGAACAACCTCAATTCTCTCAGCCTGTCTTCATAGCAGAGGTGCTCCAGCCCTCTGATTATCTTCATAGCCCTCCTCTGGACCCTCTCCAACAGGTCTATGTCCTTCTTATGGTGGGGGCTCTAGAGCTGGATGCAGTACTCCAGGTGGGGTCTCATGAGAGCGGAGCAGAGGGGCAGAATCACCTCCCTCGACCTGCTGGCCACACTTCTTTTGATGCAGCCCAGGATGCAGTTGGCCTTCTGGGCTGCAAGTGCGCATTGCTGGCTCATGTTGAGCTTTTCATCAACCAACACCCCCAAATCCTCCTCAGGGTTGCTGTGAATCCATTCTCCACCTAGCCTGTATTTGTGCCTGAGATTGCCGCAACCCAGGTGAAGGACCTTGCACTTGGCCTGGTGGAACTTCATGAGGTTTGCATGGGCCAACCTCTCAAGCCTGTCAAGGTCCCTCTGGATGGCATGCCTTCCCTCCAGTGTGTTGGCCACTCCACACAGCTTGGTATCATTGGCAAACCTGATGAGGGCGTACTCAGTCCCACTGTTCATGTTGCCAACAAAGATATTAAACAGCACCGGTCCCAGTACTGACCCGAGAAACACCACTTGTCACTGATCACCACTTGGACGTTGAGCTATCGACCGCAACTCTTTGAGTGTGGACATACCACAAGCCTTTCCTGTGGTGGGGCAGGATGTGGGGGGCCAAGGAGTGAACTCCTCGGATGTCCTGCATTTCCTGAGGGTAACGTGGTGTGTGGTGAGAATGATGAAAGCACTGGCATATCACTCGGACTAATTCCTGTGAGCTGAATATGAAGGTGGGAGGACATGTTCAAGAGGGACAGGGGAAATGGGCGCACATCACCTGCCGCAAGGCAGATGAGTGGGGGTCCTCCAGGCCATGGGCACAGCAGGAAAGCCCCCAGACAGCTGCAGTGGCGCCATCTTCAAGAAATGACCCAAACAACACCAGCAGGTGAAGAAGGACCTTTACGCGCCCACCAGCCGATGGCTCACAGACACGGCAGGTTGCTGGTGTGGGGGACCCACCATCTCCCCTCAGGACACCACGCAGGAGGCTGCGATGAGGGGAGGGTCCCGGGGGCAGCAGGGTCTGACCCTGGCAGGCAGGACTGGCCTGGGGCAAGTGGGCCTGTTCTGGGCCAGGGGGTGGGGGTGGAGTGAGGCTGCTGCCCAGGCACGGCCCTGCCGGGCCCATGGTGGCTGGGGGACACCACCCCTCACCTGGTGCGTGGTGCAGCAGCGACAGCAGGCAGCGAGGAGGCAGCGTGGCCAGTGCGGAGGGCAGCGGGTGGCGGCTGGGCAGCAGCAAGTGGAGGGAGGGTGAGCACGGCCAGGCCCAGCAGCAGCAGGCCGTGGCTGGAGCCTTGCGGCACCATCCCCATGCCGCACCACATCCGGGGCGGCCCCAGCCCGGCCCCTCAGTGCACGGTCAGGAAGTGGCAGCCACGACGTCCCCAGCGCAGCTCCCTCAGAAGAGACCCGTGGTCAGGGGCCGGAGGCTGGCACCTGTGAGCTGGTTCAGGTCCTCCAGGATCTCCACCTCCTTCTGGTACATCTGCGGGACAAGGGTGCAGGAGAGAAGTCACGGTCTGTGCCGCTGGCACTGTGTTCCATGGCTGGGCTAGCGGGGTCTCAGTGCCTGCCGACACTGGCATCAACACCAGCCATAGCCCTGCTGAGCCACCCACCCGGCTGGCCGTACCCACGGGTTCCCTGCCACAGGGGTGCGAGACAGGGAGATACTTTCCACCTGGGTATGACCTGACACAGGCTGGACACTGCACACCTTCCCCAGCTCCAGGTCACTGCCGTACCTGTTGCCACTCGCGTTTTGTGTTGTGCTGGTAGCCAAGCAAATGGCACAACCCGTGGGCTGCTGTCACCTGTATGAAGAGGCAAGAGCAAATGACATATATTACAAACTTAACCCGAACATCAGCAGCTCGCCTTCACAGACAGCCCTGGCACCAGTGCCACAGTCCGCCCAACACGAACCAGGGGACAGGGGTGACCAGGGCTAACCTACCAGATCATTTGCCATTTTGCTAGAACCCGCGGGGAAAAGCCAGTATGCAAAACGACAAAGATCAGGTAGTGTCGGAACTCACCAGTGAAAATAAACAAGTTTTAAAACGCAGATTTAATCTTTCAGAGTAAGCTGTGAGATCATCGCCTCCTTGTTTAGCCCGGCCGGGCTAGGAAAGTGGCAGCCATTACCCTGTCCTTGCGGGATACCCTACGGCTGTCCTTCCCTGCAGCCTAGGACCAGGGGGATGGCTGACCGCAGAGGGCCGGGCAGCCCGCGGCGGCACTCACCGCCAGGACGCTGTCGAAGTCCTCCCCGGTGGCGCGGCACTGCTGGTGGATGTACTCCACCCCCAGGAAGATGTCCCCCAAGTTGTACTCGTCGCGGCAGCGCGGCCGCGGCAGCTCCCCCGCCGCCACCTGGTGGAAGGGGAAGGAGAGGACGTCGGTGGGCTCCGAGCGCTGCCGGTAAGCGCCGTTGAGACGCCGCATCAGCCCATTGCCAGCGCAGACCACGCCCACGTCGAACCGAGAGGCGCCCAGGGCGGCCCTTAGGACGCACACGGCGCGGCGGAGCGGGGCCCGACGCACCGGAACGGCCCGCTGGGCGTTCCGTAGCGCCACGCTCATGATAATAACGATGGCGGCGGGACCCCGCCCCGGCTCCCCGTCTCGCCTGCGCGGCCCCGCCTCGCCTGCGCGGCCCCGCCTCGCCGGCGGACCCGGGGCCGAGGGAAGGCGGCGGCCGCCATGAACAGTGGGGGACCTTTCCGTGGCCTGTCTGCCTTCCCGCCCCCGTTGCGCTTCGGGCAGGCCGCCGTCTTTGGACAGGGTGGTGCCGCCGCCGGCCTTCCGTTCACTCCCGGACCCGCTGCTGCCGCCTTCGGGCCGCTCTACGGCCTAGGCCAGGCGCCGGGCTTCGCGGCGGTAGCGGCGAGCAGCGGGGCCCCGGCGGGCAACGCGGGGTTTAGCTTCAAGCCGCCCACCAACCTGGGCAGCTTCCCGGGGTCAAGTGAGGTGCCGGGCGGCGGCGGGGCCTTTGCGGCGCCCGAGTTCCGCTTCAAGGCGCCCGAGAGTGCCGCCGCCTTCAAACCGCTGGCGAGCAGCGAGGCGGAGAAGGGCCCGGCCGCCTCCGCCGCTTTCACCTTCTCGCCGCCCTTCGGCTTCGCACCCGAGGCAGGCCCGGAGGCGGCGGGGCTGTTCTCGTTCTCGCGTCCCACCGCCGCCCTGGGCCGGCCGGAGGAGAAGGGCCCGCGACCACTCTTCGAGGAGCCGGGGGAGCCGACGCCCAAGGGCCTGAAGCGGAAGGAGGAGCGGGAGCGCTCGCCGCGACGGGTGGCAGCGGGCGGGCGGACGGCGGTGGCACCGCCGGAGAAGCGGGCGGTGCTGCTGAGCCGCCCCCGCGGCGGCGCGCTCTTCGGCCGCACGCTGCAGGAGGTGCTGCGCAGCCAGGGCCGCGGGCACCGCGACCGCGGAGACGCCGCCGAGGCCGAGCGGGGACCCGCCGAGGACCCGCCGTCGGCCGAGCCCCGGGAACCCCCCCGGGAAGGTAGGCTGGGGCGGGGAAGCCCCGTGACACCCCGCCAGCTGGGTGTCACGCTGCTTTCTGAGGTGGCTACCTCTCTGTCTTTACAGATGCCGCCCCTGTGACACCCGCCCGCCGGGCTCAGGGCAGTGAGAGCACGGAGGGGCTGGGGGGCCTGTCACCTGGTGAGCTGACGGCCATCCAGTGCAAGAACGTTCCTGATTACCTCAATGACAGGACGGTGCTGGAGAAGCACTTCGGCCAGTTTGTAAAAGTTCGACGGATCATGACCAGGCGCAGTAAAAAAATGGCTATTCTCCACTTTTTTGATCACGTGAGTGTCAGAAGCAGTTAGCATTTGTGCAGGCTTAAACCTGAGTGCTTGGGATAGGGCCAGCTCTAGTGAGAACTATATCCCTGTTTGGTAACGCCGTATATTTTTCCGCTGGGGGAGAGCTTTGTATTGTGAGCATGTATTACAGACAGGGACAGAAGTGTACTGAACTGCACCTAAAATGTGCTAGCTGCTGGAGCTCTGCCTGGCTTTAGCCGATAGTATCCAGCCCAAACACCAAATGGGTCTTCCCTGTTTGTTGTCTCATGTCACCAAAACCTGAACTATGTATGCTGCAGTATTCTTGCTTAGGCTCGACAGTACCAAGGGCATGGTGAGCTTTGCTATCTTTGTAGGGTGACCTGCTTGCTGGAAATACTGCTGTTATGTCAGTGCTGAGATGTGTTGAGGAGCCACTTTGGAGACTGCACGTTCCGTTTCTGCTTTGCGCTTAAAAACACACCTTTAGTCTCTAAGCTGGCTGTAGCAAAAAGCAGCGATTTTTATGGAAACCTGCCCAGTCCTGCTGGTTCCGTGTAGGTCTTAAGTGAGAGCTTAAAATGCAGTAACCAGAATTTTATGGAAATTGGTAAATGTTTCGCTGGCAAAAACTGCACTGTGTGTTTTGATGTGGTGATGCTAACAGGTTTTCATACTCTGCTTTTGTTTTCTTTCAGGCCTCTGCAGCTCTTGCCAGAAAAAAAGCGAAATTGTTGCACAAGGACATAGTAACGTTTTGGCAAAAGAAGAAAACAAGTAAGTCTCTGTTTCCAGATGTGACTACTGCATGATACATAAATGGCTTGGCATCTGCTCTGTTCTTGTTTTCTGATGTACTGAGATGGATACAAAGGTGATCTCCACAGCAGGAATGTTACAGTTCCAGAAGTATGGTGGTTCTCTTTGACTTTTGATAATCAGACTGTGCTCTTTGCACAGAGCTTCTGGGAGCATTGAAGGTTATTCTTTACAGAAGCACAAAAATAGTTCTGTGTTCTATATGACATCCTGACTAGCTCTGTCTGACAAAGGCTAATAGAGAATATACAGAGGAGGGGGAAAAGAACAGGGTGAAGTATGTAATCGCTTCCAGAATAATTTCTTGGACTTTAACAGCCTATGACTCGAGAACCCTGGAAGCCAGAAGGGGTGTCTTAGCCCTTGGAGAATTTTTCTCTTGTGAAGTTACCCAATTGCTCTTGTAAGCTGTGTAAACTTCCAGCGTCCACAGTACTGTCCTCTGGTATTGAGGAAGTTTCAAGTGAGCGACTGCAAATCACAGTTGGAAATTGCACTGTTTCTTTCTTAAATTTCTGTTGTCTAAAACTTTTTGCTTGATCTGAGCCAAAATGCTGTTTCAGCTGTACGAAAGAGCTGAAGACATTGGAAATGCCAGTGTAGTTTTACAAGAGAATTTAGAAACCATTCAAGCAGCGACACAAGAGGAATACAGTGATGTTAATTTTGTGCTCCTATGTAGAGTTAGGATGTTATTTGGGGGTGTAAGAAAACCCGGTTTCAAATGTCTCACTGCCTGCTTCAGAGCATGGGCTGAGATGTGGGCTTTCAGGAAAGTGTCCTGAGAAGTTAAGGAGTACCCTGGAGTGAGTGTCTGTGTTGCTGTTCTGCGTATCTGTACTTCACTTTCTTTAGCTTTATGAACGTTGCTTGTGTGTCTCTCAGATCCTAGCCTGGGAATACACTTCAGCTGTCAGCAAATGAATGGCTCATCACAGCTTCGACCAACCACAAACTTGCCTTCCAGAAAATGAACAGTTCCAGAGTTGTCTTCCTGAGAACTGACATCTTGAAGTAGCAACTATAGGGGTGCCTGTTCACCTTTGCCATTTTATTGTGGTGGTAACTCTATAGAAACGTGAATAGTAGTACTCTAAAGAACTAATCTGAGAGAATTTAAGAAATCCAACTGGTTGAAAATTTATTCCTGGGAGAAGAAATTCTCCCTTCCTGCAAGATGTAGATGAGAAGGTATGCCAACCTTAGTCTAAGCTTGGGTATGTGAAATAAATAATTGAAATGCTTCATCAGGAGCACTGTAACTTGTGGTTTACATGGATGAAGTGGATTTCATTTCCCATGGAGAGGTATGACTTGTGGATTATATCCCAAACCTGAGAGAACTTAAATTTGGATGATGATCAGACTTCATTTACTGACTATCTGCTGACCAATTATAGTTATTGCAAAGTGATGTTTTATTGACAAATACTTACTCTTTACAGAACAGTGAAGCTGACTAGCAATTGGTAGACTTACTTGGTACAGCTTCTAGTGCAAGTTGTCTTGGAAGTTCTGCATTCATGTACAAAACTGTGACTCTTATTTCCTAATAGTATTTTTTTTTTAAATGAACTGCTCGCCACCACCGCCATGGAGAAAAACGTTGTTGCTTAACCTGTTTGGCAAGTACCTGGCTTCATATTTATATGCCGCTTCAGGTCCAGCAAAAAGAGAATTTTCATCCAAGGAGAAGAAAGCAGGTGAAGATGAAGGAAGGCAAAGCAGTGAAGAGCAAAACTATCAGCATTCCCCGCTTCGAAAACCTTTAATAAGACCCTCTGCCAGCAGTGTCATGCCTGGTAAAAGGTACGTCTGTTCCTCTGGGAATCCATCTGTCAGGAAACAGGGTGCATGGGGAAAAAAGGATGATGAGTGTGCGCCAAATAGTCACATTCTTATCAGGGAGTGTGCTTCCCTCATCTCTTCTGGTTTGTCTGAATTACAAGCTCGTGGATCTCACACTTTGTCAGAAAGATACTTCTAACTGCTTATTAAGACCTTTTGCTTTGGTCTGCATATTTCTTTTGAATATTTTGTTCACAACAACATGAGTAACAACACCTGCAATAGTGAGGCATTAACTCCCAGTGATGGATTTAGCTCATAATGCCCTTAGCATGTCAATACTTACTTTGTTTATTTGATATGTTGCCTTGCGAACAAAATATTCTAAACAGAGACATTGACGACCTAAAGAGCAGTGAACTGATTAAGGCTGGGGCATGCATTAGTTTGTCACTGATAAAAAGTCTTCTATTTTTAGTTCTCCAGCAAAGAAGCCTGGTCTTCGAAAGGCACTGCAGTTTGAAGCAGATTTGTTTGATTCTAGTTCTGAAGGACAGAGCTCGGAGGCCTTGGGAGCTTCATTGTCGTCTCTTGGTAACCTGGTAGGATTAGTGGCCGAGACATCTGAAGAAAGATACCGTCTTCTGGACCAAAGGGACAAAATCATGAGACAAGGTTATTACACGAATTAACAAGTGTAACATCTGCTGCTCTGCTGGAAAGAAATAAGTGTTTGGTGTCTGTTGCAAAGCTGTTGTGATATTATGGAAATGCCTTTAAAGAGAGAGTTTAACGTAGACCAGTCTGTAAAATACTCTTCTATTGTACATATCTACATTAATTTCTTGTAGAACATGCAAAAATCTGTTTTTCTTATTACACATGCATATTTCATGTGGAAAGTGAATAGCAGACTGTCATCTTCTGTGAAGGAGGCCATATAGGGAGTTTTGCATCCCTGCAGGCTCTTTGAAGAAAGCTACCCAAAGCGTAACTGTGTTTCACTAAATTCAAAATGCTACACAGCTGGTAATTATTTCAAGAAACGGCCCTTTGTTTCACAGTGCTGGGTTGTAAAGCTTTCCATCCTGTTCTTGACATTTCAAAGCTCACCCTACTTTTAATTTAGGATCTTAAGTTTAATATTGGCAAGCAGATTTCCGCTTGATGTGAAATTGTGAAATTGGCAGTACTTGGTTAGGACACAAAATATCATGTGTCTTTTAGAGTCTTCAATCTTTTCAGCAAAACTCTGAATATCCAGGTAGGATGGTAGGAGAAGCTTCCCCAAAGCAGTGATGCAACCCTGGGAGGGGTCCCAGAGGTGGGGAAGCCCATTTTTATGCATTTCTGACCACGCCAAGGTGTGGGTACAGCTTTGCTCTGAGTAGATGTATGATGGGAATCTCTAGAGACCTTTTTTCACCAGCTTTTTTGTGATCTGTTGCCCTAGCAATGTACTTCTTGACATCCGTCCATTGACCAACATACAGACTCCAGCTGAGGCATTTGGCATGCTTAGGGCTGTGTTGGCACATCAGGGTAATAGCTTGTCATGAAAACAAACCCAAGAGATGCTTAGTGTTTGTTCAATTTTACTTATTTTTTTTAGCTCGAATAAAAAGGACTGATCTTGGCAAAGCAAAAACTGTTGTTGGCACTTGCCCAGACATGTGTCCTGAAAAGGAGCGCTACATGAGGGAGACAAGAAACCAGCTCAGTATCTTTGAATTGCTTCTAGGATCTGACAAGGTATGTGCCCTCTGTATGCAGAGGTTTATTGTTCCCAGGACATGTTTGCTCACTGATTATATATAAAGCTGTCAGTGTTGTTTAGTTGATTACAGGGTTAATTCTGCTGGAAAAATTCTGGAGGCCATTTCATTAATGTATTTCACTTCCCTGTTGTAAAACAAGAACGCTAGATAATTGCTTTTTCACTCTAAGTCACGTCTTTTATTTAGCTACAGACAGGCTTTTAGAACTATAGTTCTAAAACTATAGGTCAGCAGTGTATACATTGTCTTGAATGTTACGAGTTTGAGGCTTAAGTCAACACTTGGGATTCTATCATAAAAGAAAATAAAATACGCTTGCTATCGTAGCAGAATGGATGTGGGTTGTTAGTGTGAACAGTGGAGAAACTCCTTTAATAGTCTGCCACTTGCTACAGTAAAGGCATGGATGGGATGAAATCCTCTATACTCCTGAAAAGTTGAACATACTCCTTAAACTTTGATTCTTTTCTGTACATCTTGCAGGTAGATCATGCAGCAGCGATCAAGGAATATAGCAGGTCTTCAGCAGATCAGGAGGAGCCTTTGCCCCATGAATTGCGACCCTCTGAGGTGTTGAGCATGACCATGGACTATTTAGTGACAAACATTATGGATCAAGGAGAAGGAAGCTACCGAGAATGGTATGACTTTGTTTGGAACAGAACTCGTGGAATAAGAAAGGTAAGCCCTAGCAGAAGAAATGTTTGGTGATAGAAAGCAAAAGATCACATAATGCTGTAAAAAGTGAAGCAAAAAGCAGTACTAATTCAAATGTTTTGAATTGCAAAGTGACTCAAAGCACAGTTGAAATGAGTTTTCCAAAGGTAGTGCCAGATGACTGTGCTCTTCAACTGTAGTTAAAAAATACATGCAATGCTTTTTTTTTTTGTCATTCTGGTTAGGATATAACCCAGCAACATCTCTGCAACCCGCTGATGGTGTCTCTGATGGAGAAGTGCACTCGCTTTCACATCCATTGTGCTCACCACTTGTGTGAAGAGCCCATGTCCTCCTTTGATGCCAAAATCAACAATGAGAACATGACTAAATGCCTGCAAAGCTTGAAGGAGATGTATCAGGATTTGGCTAACAAGGGAATTTACTGCAAGAGTGAAGCAGAGTTCAGAGGTTATAATGTCTTGCTGAATCTCAACAAAGGTGATATTCTCAGGTGGGGACAACAGATATCACTTGTTTTTTCTCTTTGCCTGTGGGAAGAACTGAGATTAGGATTTAAGTCCAGACAAATTGTAATGCAAGTGAAGAGCTTAGTTGCAAATTTTTTTGTCAGTGTACTGTAGTAATGTTTTATTTGAATGTTTCAATAGGTCATTTTAAAAAGTGTATTTTTTAAGGAAAAAAAAAAAGAAAAAAAAAAAGCTTTGTTTTATCTCCTTGGGTAACTCTACAGGTAGTAAAAAAAAAAAAAAAAAAAAAAAAAAAACTACTAACCAAACAAAAAGGAAATTACATCTTCACTGTTCTCAATCAAGGAAAATTTTTTTTTCTCTTCACGGAGTGGTGACCAAGCTTCACTGCTCTATCTGCAGTAGGACCAAGCAAAAACCATTTTGTGGACAGAGTCATACTTAGCTTTTCTGGTCAATCTCTTAACTGCCTTCCTCCCATAGATGTTGGAGTGATGTACCTAAATTAACATGCTGATTATGCAAGCATCATCAGAAGGTTAATTATCGGTAAATAATGCCGCAAATTTAATTCACAGCTGTTTGGTTTGGACAGGAGTTGCATGTCTTGCTTGAAGCTCCTAATTTTAATTATGTTTTGTTACAGATTGGTATTGAATTGTGATTGTTAATATTGAAGCAAAAGGGTCATCTCTGTCTTTTTGTCTCCACAGAGAAGTACAGCAGTTTCATCCAGAGGTTAGAAACTCTCCTGAAGTTAGATTTGCAGTTCAAGCTTTTGCTGCATTAAACAGCAACAACTTTGTGAGGTTTTTCAAGTTAGTGCAAGCAGCTTCGTATCTGAATGCCTGTCTCTTACATTGTTATTTCAACCAGGTAAGGAAAAGACAGATGGGTATTTTTTAAAGTGTTAAACAGTAAAACAGTCTGGGACTTCTGGGAGGAAGTCTTAGCAGAAAACTTGGTAGATATTTAGCCTTAAAAATAATCTTATTCTTGCTTTTTCAGAAGCGTTTAAAATTTATGAAGAGTTTTCTGCCATGTTATAAAAGGCAAATACTAAAATGCTCTTCTCAGCATCTTTTTCCCATAAGTGTGTACAAATACATATTATTTCCCCTGAAAATGATTGGGAAGCAGAGAAGGAGGCATGAGACTTTTGCAAGGGAAATATCAACCTGTACTTTTAGAAGCCCTTGCAAGCTTTTTCTTATGCGTAAGAATTGCAAAGGGATATGCTCAAAATGAGCAGCATTGAAGTAGCAGAAACTAGAAAGCGAGTGCATAGAATTTAAAAATGAAGTTAAATCTGAATAGTTGTTTGTGGATATTTGACAGCAAAGTACTGATTCTTTTAAATGTGATTTTCACGTGGTGGTGAGGCACTGGAACAGGTTGCCTGGGGAAGCTGTGGATGCCCCATCCCTGGAAGTGTTCAAGACCAGGCTGGATGGGGCTTTGAGCAACCTGGTCTAGTGGGAGGTGTCCCTGCGCATGGTAGGGGGGTTGGAACTAACTAGATGATCTTTAAGGTCCCTTCCAACCTAAACCATTCTATGATTCGTGTTTATAGTGCATTTTGGGGTCTTTAACTTAGTACTTACTTAGTTTTTGTTTTATTTCACCCCAGATTCGTAAAGATGCTCTCAAATCTCTCAATATCGCCTACACTGTGAGCACCCAAAGATGTACAGTGTTTCCCTTGGATCACCTGGTCCGCATGCTACTGTTCAAAGATTGTGAGGAAGCAACCGATTTTATAAGTTATTATGGCCTGAGTGTATCTGATGGGTAAGTGTGAGGAAAAGGGTGTCTGTGCCTTAAGATGCCTAGTGGGGTTAGACCAATGTTAGGTGAAGCGTTAATGTGGATCAGCTGCTCTTGCAGTGTGCAATGAGAAAAAGAACAGGTAAGGGGTAGGGGCTGGGCTCTGTAAGCAGAGCACTAAGGTAGCAAATTTTTATTGGTGTTATTATGATGAGTTAATTTTGCATCTTTCCCTAAAGAAATGGGGTGCTTACCCCTGTGACTACTGTGACTTCCCACAATAGCTTTTTTTGGACTTGTACATCTTTTTTTTTTTTTTTTTTTTTTTTTTTTTTTTTTTACTTGGCTTGATAAATTACAAGGAATTTCAAGGATACAAAGTTCCTTCAGTCTTCTGTAAGGTGGTGAAAACAAGAGAAACATTTTCCCTCAAAGGAGAGACTGCATATTTAGCTTGGTCTCCATTGGACTCTGGGGACTTCCTCCATAGAAAGAGATGTTGTGGATAACCCAGGGGGAAAAAAAAATTCTTTTAGGTTCTTATCTTGCAGTTGAATTGTAGTAAATTGCAGCTCTGCAGGAAATGAAGATACAGTTCTGCTTCTCAGGAAACTGGTATTATGGTGATGCATGTAGGGCAGGATGAAGTTGAACAATGCAAGCCAGTTTTTAAAGGATGCTGAAGGGCAGCAGTTTGCAAATAAGTGTCTGCCATGGAAATACATACGTTCTAAGCTGTGCTTATACACACTTACAGTCTCAAGAAACTGGAGAAGGCAAAAAACCTGAGCATGACGGTTAGTGCTCCGTTTCCTATTAACGTTCTGTTTTGAAATAAAAAATTAGCCAGGCTACAGGTGCCAAGATTGGAAGAAAACTGCAGCTTTTAAAATTACTTCTGTAGATAGCCCTGCCATCTGTCACATGGGATGGAGTCTAGGTAAAACGTGCATGCATAATATACACAGTGGATAAAAGTTAAAAGGAGAAAGAGACAGAATAGTCCACGAGGGTGAGCAGAAGTGTTAATGCAGCTTGTACTCTGTCTTGGGAGGGTAGCTGTGGGGACAGCACTCTCTGCCTTCCCTGCTCTGATTCCAACCAAAGATCAGGATCCAGGTTACAGGCTGAGTGCCCAGTGCTTGTCCTGCTTTGCCCTGCTAAGCTGTCCAACTGAAAACCTATAGGTTACTGGGGCTTTGAGGATATGCTCCTGTGTTTTATTTTTCCCCAGTGCTTATGTGGAGCTCAATCGCTCAGCTTTCTTGGAGCCAGATGGATTACCTAAACCACGTAAATCGATCTTTGTCAGCCAGAAGCTAACCGTCTCAGTTGGGGAAGTTGTAAATGGTGGGCCGTTGCCTGCAGTGCCTCACCATATGCCTGTGTCCAGCTTCAATGGACAGAACAAGTATACTGGTGGAAGCGCCTCTGTGGATCAAGCTAGTAATAGCCAAAAATCCAGCATGGAAACAACAGGTAAGAGCAAACATACGTTTTAGATACTGCTCAGGAACATACTGCTGGGTCAGCTCTGTGTGTAGTTTTATTTTACAAAGCAGAAACTTTTCTTAGCTCATAGGGGTTGAAGTTGCATGGATTTGGATGTAGTGAAAGCATGTTTTGATTTAAATGTACTTATGTATCTGTAAAAGCTAAGAAGCAACCCAATTAATATACTTCCCAATACAGGAAATGCATTAAGGGAAACGAGCGTAATTTTGCCAACATAGGTCAAATAACTAGATATTTGGCTACATCAGACAGCCAACTTCCATTTTCAGTTTGCAGATTTTGTATTGCAGCTGTTTTTCCCCACAGTGGAAGTGTTAGCTGAACGTATGCTTTTTTGTCCTTGTTGAAAGTACAGATATTTTGCATTTACTCGAGAGGGATGTGTAGGTGCTAGGTGTACTTGACTTAAAACAGTTGTTTTATTGGAAATGGTGTTGGAGGCAATGTGCAATGAAATTTTTAAAGTTTTGTATAAAATACTCCTAAATTAGTGTCTATGATATAATTATATTTTTTAACTTCAAGGCAGCAAGCTTCTGTTGTGGACTTGTTCTATGACCTGATAAGATTTATCACACAAACAGCTTTTGAAGATAAGAATAGTTTTGCATCTATTTGTGACTGACGTGATTTCCTTAATTTTTCTCTTCCCCTCTCCCAAGAAGGAAGAGTGGAAAGCAAAGGTGTAGATTTAGATGCCGCAGGAGTAAGAGTCCAGCCCTCAGCTCATCTTCTGCCCTCACTGGTACCTCGTCAGCTTGTGTCAGTGCTGCCTCCTGCACAGGCAACCTCCCAACCTGCTGGACAACCCGAGCCTCTCTCTTCAAAGCCTCAGCCTGTCTACACAGACACAGTAAGGAAATTTAACCCATCATGAAGTATTTGGGAAAGATCTGTGAAACCTAATAAAAGGTAACTGAGTTCTTAGGTTGGTTTAGTTTTCCAGAATCCACATGTGTTATGTGGAATCAAAAGGAGACATTCCCTGCTTTAGAGCTTTGGATGCTTTGAGAAGTTGTTTCCTTGGACTGTTCTGAAAAGAGAAAGTCTTAAGTGATTTCAGATGCAAGCCTGAAATGTCAGTGCTTGCTCCGACTCCTTCATGGGATAAACAGTCCTGTCTATTTAGTGTTTATTTGAGAAACCTCTAAGGAGAGAGTCAGAAAGTGATAGTAGAAAGTTAGTATGTTTGACTTAGTCGGTAAACTTTGCTTTAGTGAATAGTATTGAACTGTTTCTTAATGGCACGTATTTCAAATGAGACATGACAAAGTTTCTTCTTGTGGGTATGTGACTATTAATGTTGGGCCTTGAATGGGTACCCTGTATATCTGTGCTGTTCCCCTTTTTCTCCCTCCCACGCATTTTTAGATCTGTACAAATGCTGAACTCATCTGGGAGTGTCTCATTGCTTTGTAAAGTACAGCTGCCATGTTTTACCTAAATGTGGCTATACATCAGTGAAGATTAGACCTGGTCATTTGGTATTAAATGAGTTAGAATGAGAGAAACTCTAAACTAAGAAAATAGGAATCCCTCTCAGTATTTACTTTTCTTAGCTATTATTTCCTAACTTGACTTGCCAATATTTAATACAGGAAGCTACTTCTGTTTCTGGGCTGTTATTAATCTTTTACGTAGTCTAAAATTTCCAGACTGTTGTGTTTGATTAAGTTAGCTTAGTTTGTAAGTAGAAATACAGATGATGTTGCGAATTACAGTCAGTTAAACAAGGCTGAAAAGCCTTACTGCCAATTCACATGTGTGCCCAGGCCATCTTGAGCAGGACTGCATCTTGCTTCAGCTTCTTCCTCTGTTGCGTTGTAGGACATTGCCGAAGTGGTGGACAGGCTTGTGCACGACGTCCTTAAAGGAGAGTGCAGCGAAGTCGGCAGAGCAGGAGCGGCTTATGTGACTGCCGCCATCTGGTAAAGAGCATTTATTGCTGGGTACTCCTGGAGTCTGTCATCAAAGCTGCAATTTGCCATAGCAGCACCATGTGTGAAGATCATAAAACTAAGCAAGGCAAGGTCTGTAGTGGAGATAATCTTACTGACGCAGTTGAGGGAAAAGCAGACCTTTCTTCAGGTGTCTCACCTCTTTGTTGCATACCAGCTATCCTAATGGAAGGCTAACCTCTGTAAACCTTGCCTTGCATCACACTCACACCTCTGCCATGAGAAATGTGTGTTGTGGAAGGGGGACAAGAGGAGTAAGTCCAGATTTGGCTGCTTCTCTGCTTCAAATAACACTTCCTCTCCAAGGCATTTGGTAGAGTCACAGATATGGGTTTGTGACCAAAGCAACGTTATTAATGCACCAATGTTTTGGTTATTGCTGAACAGCATGGGGTCAAGGTCTTGTTTCCCAGTCTGCATCCCTGTGAGTAGGCTGGGGGTGTACCAGTGGCTGGGAAGGGACACAGCCAGGACAGCTGACCCAGACTGACCAAAGTTCCATACCACGTGATGTCATGGTCAGCAATAAAACTGGGTTAGAGGAAGAAGGTAGGGTTTTCTGGCTTCCAGGGTGGCCATTGATTGGAGACTGCCTGGGCATTGGTCTGCCTGTGGGAGGTGGTGTCTGACTGCCTTGCTTTGCTTGGTAGGGGTGTGTTTTTGTGGGGTTTTTTTGGTTTTTGGTTTTTTTTTTTTTTCACCAGTGTCTTTATCTCTGTCCACGAGTTTTCTTGCCTTTGTTCTTCCTGTTTTCTCCACTGTCCTCATGTGGGGAGGGGAGTGAACCAGTAGCAGTGGAGGTACTTGGCTGGTGGCTGGAGTCAGCCCACCACAACGGAGCAAAGGTGTGCTTGAGTAAAGTACAGACATAGGGCTTTGAATGAAAACTTTCTGGCTTTGAAAAGAGAATTGCTGTTTCTGCACAGCACCTCGGAGGCCACTGTGGAGGAAGTCGTGACTGAAGTGATAGGGGAGATCCTGCGACAAGTGGCTGGAAGTGTGCTTAGTGCAGAAGCGGAGCGTGTCAAAGAGGAAAGGCGCAGAGTAGAGGAAGAGAGGTGAGTTGCTGCTTTTGCTCAGGGGCAGGGTGGGCTGTATATACCCTTAGGCAACGTAAGAACAGCTGGTACCAACCTGAGTCCTTGCACATCTGCTCGGACCCTGTGTCTTCCTGTCATGCTGACACCACTCAGTTTGTCTCACCTTGAGCTGCCGTGGGATCATGCAGACAGGCTGTTGCTTCCGCATTCTCAGGTGATCTGCTAGTTATATTTTGGTGACCTCACAGAGCCGCTATGAAAATGAGGCAGGGGGTGTGGAATTTTGGGAACTTATATTCGCCCAGAGTTTCTAGAGAGGGAGATACATCCCAGTCCCGCTTTATGCGGGAACTTTACCTTCCGAGTGAGCTGCTTGTCTGTAGTTTACTGGGGTAAGAATAAAATAACCTCATTGTTATCTGTATTTTTGAGGGAAACCTGGCTCTAAGCAAAGCTCTTTATCTTTAGAAAGAGAAACTAGCTAGTGGGAACTTAATTTTAAGCAAATTAGCTCTTTGACACTATGTGTAGCGCTTGTGTAACTAAGTGGCAAGTTTGCCATTGTAAATCTTTTCACTTATGTAAATCTTGCAACTCTTGTCTTGCCACTTGTGTAAATCTCTTCTCTGTCCTTCTAGGCAAAAGCAAGAAAGAGAACAGTTAATGAAGCAGTTGAGCCAGTTGGTGGGTATGGAGTTAATGGAAGAAGTAATAAAGGAGAGTGTTCAAGAAGCTTCAACCAATGAGTTAAAGTACGTACAACGTACTGTATGCTGCACTTTGCTGTAGGATGCTTTCCTAAGGGTAAGAATTTGTTAGGGAGTGGTGGATTCTTGCTTGGCCTTCTCTGAGTTCATCTTCAATAAGCTACTTTAAAGCGAGGGTAAGTGTACTTGATTGTACAGCCGGCTGCCAGTTTGCAGTCGCACTGTGTTAGGCAGCAGCAGTCCTCCAGGGTGGAGGAAAAAGAGGCTTTGTCTAGCACAGGGCTGCTCTGTGTGCTTATTTTTGTTCTGGCTCCCTTACCGATCAGCTGTGGGCTTTCTTGTAGACCCTTCTTTGGAAGCCTGTGATTGGGGTAAAACTTGAATGACTTCTGATTGAATGACTTCTGTAATCACAGGCCTTATTTAGAAGGGTCATAGAGTAGAAGTGTGGAAAATCCCTCCCCTTTGCTAAATGTGATGGTCTTCCCTGTTTGCACGTTAGCTAATTGTATTGACATTTGCTGCAGTCTCCACCTCACTAGACATCTTGGTTTGTTTCATTTTGAACTAGATGTGCCTTAGAAAGAGACCGGCAAGCCCGTATTGTCCGGTGTTCAGAAGTTGTCTGTGGTCATGTCATGGACCTCTTTCTGGAGGATGAGATTTTCCAGATTGCTAAGGAAACCCTTCAGGAGCTCCAGTGTTTCTGCAAGTACTTGCAACGGTGAGTTGCCGCCCTGTGACACAAGTGCTTTTGTTGGGAGCATTGGCATGGAATGGTTAATAGAGTTTGAACTACAGCTGTCTGTGTTCTTTTTGCTGTTGTCTTGTCTCCACTCTTAAGGGTAGACTTACAGTCGTCTTATCAGCCTCTAATAAGTTACTCAGCTATATGTGGGGAGGGGAGCACACCTCATTAGAGTTCAGGAAATGACCTTGGTAGGAGATTTCAGCTTCATTCTATCTAGAAACTTGTAGTAATTCTCCTTTTATTCTTTCTGCTGGATGCTTGTTTTTCTGGATGTGAGCTAAGTGTTCAGTGGCTGTTGTGATGCTCCAAGTCAGACATTCATTTCTCCCTGTGCTGTGCTGCCACAGTGCAGTCAGGTTGAGGTGCATTTCAGGTGGTGTTTCTCACTACTAAAGAGAACGTAGCAGGCCAGTCTCTTTACTGTGGAGCACCTTCCCTCTCAGAGTTCTTTCTGTCCTAAAACCGAGTTCATGTGTCTCTCCAGGGCATGCGTAAATCGCCTTCAGTAGGGAAGGTTAAGGAGGAGCCTAAATATACGTGAAACAAATGTACATGCACAGTCAAGAAAACTGGATGGTTCAGGCATGTTTTTTATAAACCCTTAGAATTGTCAAGGAAACACAATAAAATAGTTCATAAATGTTTTTGTTACAAAACTGTTGTGGTATATGTTTTGAATTCTTGGTCACAGAAAAATAGACTAGCATCTAATGATAAAGGCTTAATTATATTTTTTCTCTGTGTTGGTGAATTTGCCTTTTTAAATGTTTCTTAAAAACAGAGCAAAAAAAAAAAAAGAGACAAACCTTTCTTACTGCAATAGATGTTGCAAAAGTATTTTCAGCAAGTGATCAAGATATCAGAGAAGATAATGGATCATTGTAAAATCCTGTATGTGCTAGGAATAAATATGCTGAAAACTGGGAAGGAAAACTGTGCTTGAACTTTTGCCTGGGGAGCACAGCTAGGACAGCTGAGGAAAGGGTGAGATGGAAGAGCAGCAATCCTCTTACCCTCCTGTGATCTCTCTGGCCACTGCGAGCAAGTGCAGCTTGCTAAGCGGAAGGTTGCTCCCTTTTGTCTGGTCTTTTGAATGGGGCAGAAGGCTGCCTCTTGGACACTGCATGCGTACAGCTGGCGGGTCTCATCCTGTGCATCCTCTGAGCTCTGACTTTGCAGCTGTGTGCAGAAAAACAGCCCAAGCCCACTGCAGCACCCACATGCACCATCTCACACTCGCCCTGGGCAGACTGACTTGTAGGGTGTTTGAGAGCCCAATCCAGTCTGAAGAGCAAAGATGAGAAAGCCTGTTTGGTCTGCAGAAGAGTTTATTAATCTGACCTATTTATCTGTTCTCTTCCAAAGGTGGAGAGAGGCAGTGGCAGCTCGAACAAAGTTGAAATGTCAAATGAGGGCGTTTCCAGCTGCTCCCAGTTGTGCAGATCCAAAAAATAAACTGAAAGCACTGTCCCCTAGTGCTGAGTGGCCTATAGCCATGGAGAATTTGTGCAAGAGAACTGTAAACCTGGGGAATGGAGGAAAGCTGGGGATCTCTTGCACGAGGTAAGGATGCTTACAGTGACAGCAGTTGGCAATCTGTTTGATTTTTGGAAGGTAAGTTACAAAATAGCCCTCTTTGAACCTTCATTGTGAACATTAATGGTTTTGCAAAACTGCTTGTTTTGCAAAGACCCTCTCTACACAAATGCCATAACAAAGACTGCAAACCTGAAGAAACCCTTCTTCTATTAATGGCAACTTTCAAAAGTGCCTGCAGTACTTCTCAGGTCTTAGTAAGTGTTTTTTAAAATTTGGTTAAAGTACCTGTTCTACAGCAAAATTTACAACCAAGACTCTTTTGTTTCCAGATTGAATTGGCTGCGAAACAAGACTATGCATGAAATTAAAGTTCAGCACTTCTACCAGCAATTGTTAAGGTACATTGATGTTTAATCGTTTTTTTTCTAAGAAAATTGTAACAGAAATGCCAGATCTCAAAAATGTCAGCAAGGAATGGCAAATCATACTCTAGTGCCCACGTGCAGCCTTGCTGCTCAGAGTATTTTCCAGATAAGGGAAACTGCAAGATAAATTCATGAAAGTGTTAGGCCATCTGATCCTATTGTTGTGGGTGTAACTTTAAGGATCTGATGGGTATTACGGGTTTTTTTTTTTTTTTATCTGGGTGGGGTGGTGCCTGGGATGGGATACAGAGGGAGAGGAGTAAATGAGCTGTTAACAGCCGGGTTTGTGGCACAAAGGGATTGATCTAGATGTTAAAGTACTGTAAGAGATCTACCTTCTCATGGCTTGACGTGCACTCTGGTAGCCTGGATGTTTATTGGAGCAGCATATTGAAGCAGAGTAGAAATGAAGCAATGCACATAAGGTCCCACAGTCCTCGAAGTAAGGCTCGTGTGACAGATTTAGCAGCTGCAGTTCTTGAAGGCATCTGGTCTGTGATGAAATAGATGGGCAACATATCTAAAGAATTAGCTCTAATTTTGGACTGTTTGAACTGGACAGTAGCTACTTGCAGTATTGTAACTAGTTCAAAGCAAGAAAAGCATTCCCCAGCTGGGAACGAGCACTAGGGGGCGTCTTTTCACCAGTTTTTGTCTCTTTAAGTGATTTAGCTTGGACTCCTCTGGATCTTGTCTCATTAATCACTGAACATATTCCAGTTCAACAAGAACTGGTTTTTTGGAAGGTGCTATTGGTTTTGCCAAATGATGATGAATATGCGGAGGATGATCCCATCACGTAAGTAAAAGAGTTGATTGTTGAGTCCCTTTCTCAAACAGGGCAGTCAAATATAGAAGAGTAGTAGTATACAGTCCTTGATGTATTTTTTTTTTTTTCCCCTGTACCATGTCAACCTTCCTGTTTGTTTTCTCTTGACATTTTTCATTGAATTCCTTTTTCTCATGCTGAAAACAGAAAACCTTTGAGATATGTAGCAGTGTGGACAATTTCAGGACACTTAATAGCTATTTAACAAAATCCAAGCAATATGTAGGTTGGGGTTATGATAGATTGTGGTGCCTTAGAGATGTTGGTGCTAGAACCCTAAAATGCCATTTTAAAAAAAAAAAAAAAAAAAAAAAAAAAAAAAAAAAACAAAAAACAACCAAACCTCAAACCCAGGAGCCTACTGTTTTGTGTTTGCTAGGGTACTGATGGATTGGTTGAAAGCCAAATTTATGGGAGACAAAAGCTGGAAGAAAAACACTTCACATACAGAAGGCAGAATTCAGACACTGACGTTATTTAATTCTCCTGGCGTGCAAGGGAGCAGAAGCATCAAAGTCAGTGTGTGTATAAAGGTAGGTGAGAACAATTTCATGATACCTAACAAACCATGAAAGCAGGGTGTGCTCTTTTCCAGTGGATGTTGTGTGGAAGTTTTTCACACTGTCCTGTCGGAGGGAGATGATACTGGGAAGGATGGGGTGGTTGAAAAGGTCTGAAAAAAGATGGATTTTTTTTCCTTGTTTCCAGTCAGTTGAGTAAATACCTGCCTATATATAGTGCAATATTTAGAATCTTAGTCATCTAAATTCCTGATGCCAAATCAGGTGCTGAAGTGCAATTTTGTGCTCATCTGTATCTATTGGACACATCCATGTTTGTCTGTCTGACAGCTTGTTGTCTTAAGATTTGTAACAAATGTCCTGGTAACAAATGTCAAAGATGAATGCTAATGATAGTAAACTGCAGATTTCAGTATGAAAATAGATTTGTTTAGCTTTAGCTGTATTACTGTTGTCATCTTTGTTACTTGTATAGGTGGCACATGGTGCGCTCTCTGACTCTGAGCTTGATACAGCTGAGATGCAAAAAGACTTGCTTGGAACCAGTGGTCTCATTCTTCTCCTGCCCCCTCGAGTTAGGAGTGAAGATGTTGCAGAAGATGATGTTTATTGGCTTTCAGCTTTGCTGCAGTTGAAACAGTTGCTTCAGGCCAAACCTTTCCACCCGATAGTTCCCCTGGTGGTTCTAGTCCCCAGTCAGGAAGAGGAGACCACAGAGAAAGAAGTAGAAGAGGGTATGTAATTATTTCTGTGCCTTGAAAAAACAATGTGAATGTTTAGGGTGGTCCCAGGTAGAACTGTTGTAGCTAGTGCAGTCTCTCAAATCTATTGTCTAATAGAGGGAGAGACTGTGAAGTAAAATACTTCTCAAAGATTTCCTAGAAATCCTGAGGCCTTAAGAATTGATCAATATGGAAAGAGATGAACTTTCTTTTGGCTTCCAGTTTTCTTATGCACACTGTATTTGATCCTGAGAGTCTGTGGGCAAGGATGGAGGAGGGAAGTGATGCTGTGAATGGATGCAGAGAGTGTGGTCAGAGTGGGAGATACACATTCGTTGTTCCTCTGTGTATATGGCAGGTTTTCTTATTTTTAAGGTTTGATGCTGCAGGACTTGATTTCAGCACAGCTTATTTCAGACTACACTGTTGTTGAGCTCCCAGGTTCTATCAATGACTTACAAGGCACCAGAAGGGTAAGACCAGCAACTCACATGAAGAGATGCTTCACTGATTTATCATTAACCTCTCAATTACTAATGCATTATAAGGCATGATTATGTTTTCAGTAGCTTAAATGGCAACCAAGTCATGTGTAATAAGATATTTTTTCAATTGAAGTCTCTGTAACATAGTTTTTGTTCAAAAAAACTCTTTGACGTTTTTTCACACACCTGAATTTGCTGGAGTCGGGTGCTTGCTTGTTAATAGTGATTCCAGCATCAGCCAGAACTATGCTGAAATGAAATATTTTTGCTACTTTGTCATTATTTGTGACTGTTCTCTTTTATCTGGCTAGAGATCAATGGTGTTTGCTACATAAAAGATAGTTTCATCTGTGTGATACTGCAAACTAAATACCAAAATAAGTGGATTACATAAATCCATTCTTGTCTGTCCTGCCTGCGTGGACTAGCAGGGGTATAGTTGCTGCCTAACAGATGAGTGGTGGGTAAGCCTTTATACCCTTAAGCTCCCAGTCCTAAAATGCAAAGGACCTTTTGTAGGACTCTTGTGGGATCATCCAGTATTATTCCGTCGTGATGGATGGGACTGAGGGATGCCTCTATCCTCTCACGTATGCGAAGTGGGACTGTACAAATCTGTCCTTGACAGCCTGTTGTGGTTTAATCCCAGCCAACAACTAGGACCATGCAGCTGTTTGCTCACTTCCTGCCCCGCCCAGTAGGATTGGAGAAGGTGGTTGAGATAAAGATACTTTAACAGAACTGTAACAGAAGAGAAAATAATAATAATGTTGGAAGAATATACAAAAGAAATGATGCCACCTGATGATCAGTTGACCTGCCTGTCCCGAGCAGCGATCTTGGATTCTCGCCCCCTGGCCAGCCCCCATTTATATGCTGAGCATGGCATCTATGGGAAGCTGAAAAAGTCCTTGACTTAATATAAGCATTACTTCACACATATTGGTTTAGCTGTTGCTATCAACATTATTCTCATACTAAATCCAAAACACGTCAGGTACTAGGAAGAAAATTAACTCTGTCCCAGCTGAAACCGGTACACCGGCTTCTCCCCTTGTCCTTCAGTTTGCTGTGTGCTTGACAATAGTGGCCTGGAGGTGACTCAAAAACCCGTGGTGGAAAACGATACTAATAAGTCTAAAATAGCTTTTTGCATGAGAGTCACAGCAGGGTGATTTGGAGAGGTGGGAGAGTGTAATGACCAAGAGCAGCTAAGTTGACTTAGACCAAAAGCAGCTTCAGCCCTGTATTCCCTTCTCAAGGTGTCTGAAGAAGGTGCCTAAGAAAGAAGGTGAGAACAAGACAGATGCTCCCCCACAAACCCTCACAGCTTGCACCTCTTTGCAGTTCAAGGACTGCCAGGATCAGATGTGGCTTCTCTGGATATAGTCACCCTGGGTTAATTTTCTGTGAATCTTTCCAATTTCTCCTGATAAGTTTTTGGCATCCCCAGTGCCCTGCAGCAGGGAATTCCACTGCGTGACTGCATCTGGTGTGAACAGCCTCTTTCTGTCTGTTCCTGAGCCTGCTGCATGTGAATTCAGTTTGTGGCCACCTGGTTGGAGAATTACTGTTGCAAATATCAGGATGATGATAGTTGATTTGTTTGTATTTTGCTGCATAGTATCTTGAATAGTGTTGCATCAAACTTAGGGTTGCAGGATTGAATCCTTTGTGTCCTAACCACCCATGTTTTGTGTGTTGTAGATCTCTGCGGCTGTGGGCTGGCTGGTTTCCCAGTGCCCTGACTCCCTTGAACTCTGTAGTCAGACCCTTCGGGAGTACATCGAGGATGGGATTGATGGTGAATTTGGTAAGCGCTTCTACCATGACTGGAAGGAGAGGCGTTTAGCTGGCCTGCCATCTCAGGAGCCTGGGGTCATCATAGAGCTGTACAACAGCACTCTGCAGTTTCTTTCGGATGTGGCATCTTCAGAGCACCTTTGTGACTTGTCTTGGCCTGTTACTGAGTTTTCAGAGCCTGGGGGTAACAAGCTGTTGCCCCACCTGCAGTGGAATATGCCTGGTCACCTGGCCTGGCTGAAGAAAGCTGTACTGTCCTTCCAGATCCCGTACCTAGATCTGCCTCCATTAGGTGGTACGTACTTCACACTCCAGTATTCACTTGGCAGCTTCTCATTCTCTCAGATGTGCCTGTGCTGTGTTGAACTATCAGCCTGTAAGGTGGGTAGTTTGGCTCCATCACAAATTCTTGTAATTGACTTTGTTGGCTTTTTTCCATAGCTCCTTGGCGTCCTGTTTGCCGCATGATTTTTCAGTATGTGTCTCAGATTGCTAGTTCTTCCCATACTCAACCACTGATCCAGTCTCAAGTGAGGAATCTGCTGAGCAAAACTTACCAGAAGTGGAAAAACAGGACATCTGGGAACTCTGATGAAGATGGACCTTCTGTTGATGAGATCCCTTGGGATGATATCTTGGTGGTCTGCATTGATCATAAACTGAGAGACTGGAAACCACCCAAACTGCCGATTACTCCAGGTATTGTGTGTCCTTCTGCAACATGGATGATACTTCTTGCAGAACTGTGTTTAATAATTTGACAGTGATGCCTTTATGCGTGGCAGCAAGTGATACAGAGTAGGGAGGGAGCTATGGTCCTGCTGTACTAACTGCACATCTGTCTTCTCTTTGGAGTGTGTATTTAGTGTTGATTATGACTTGACTTGAGCTTGTGATGAAAAAATTTTGTCTCTGTGTGGTCACTCTTTCAGCCTTCCTCTCCCAGTAGGAGAGGGTTTACATTCAACCGAACACCAAGAACTGGTCACTCAGGTCAGCTGAGATGGCAGGCTGCCACTGTTAATGAGTACTTCCATGGATTAATGAAGTTTGTCTCGGATTTTGTTTGCTTTCAATTTCAAGTGTGTGGGGCTTTTTTGGTGCCCTATTTGGCTTAACTATAGGGAGTCTCTTTTAATGAAATGACTACTTAACCCACTGACTTGGATGCACTAAAATTATTAAAATGAAGGTAAAGCAGCATTTTATAGTCTTTCCCAGTACTCTGCTATCTGTTGAACAGTAGACCAGTTTAAGAAGGCACCTTTTTCCATGCAGATTACAGCTTAAAGCTACTTGAAAGTGAACGTGCCATTTTTTTTCAAATTGGCTTTTCAATACTGAGCTTTTCTTTTAAAGGGGAAAGTCTGTTCTAATATTAAAAGTGGGTTTGGGTTTATTCACAGAAGCAGTAAGTGAAGATGGTGAGATTCGTGTGTACTTCTTCAAGGAGCATTTAAAGAACTTCACTCTTCCTTTTTCATGGGAACAAGCCAGATTACGCACGCAGGAGGAGGTCCGGCAAGGCCATGAGAGGTGAGGCAGCCGCTTGTGGGAGGAGCATTCATCTGTCCATTGTGCCATCAGAGTTCCTTGGTGAACTCCACAGAGGCTGCTCGGGGCCTCTATGATGAACATACAGTGCTGTCATGATGCTGAAAACCAGCATATGGCATCCTCCCAGACCATGCTTGTGTACATCTCCTTGAAATGATGTACAAGGTGTGCTGAAACCACGTAGTAAGTAGATTTTATTTCTGCAGGGTTACTCGGCTCTCAAAGAAATGGATTGCTTGGGGGGTGCTTAGACCATTATACATGGAGAAATTAACTTCTGCCAAAGAAAATACTGCCGAGGCTTTGGAATTAGACTTGTACTCTAGATAGAAAAAGCATGGTGGAAAAACAGGGTGAGGATAGGGAAGAGCATAGGGATAAATCATGAGCGTGCCCCTTATTTAATAGTGCCTCCTTCCTTACATTCACCTTCAGTTGCAGCCTGCACCTGACGGATTAATTGTATGTTAGATGGTTTGTAGATTTAGTCTTTGATAATTATATGTTAATTTTGCAGCATTTTGAGTTCAAAAGGCTGCTTTGTCCCCAGGTTATGGGAAGACATCAGGGAAGTCCCACTGCTAAAAGAAAATGCTACCGGTTGAGGGGGGAGGGTGGCTTAGAGCTGTGTGGCATTAAGGTATTTGAGATCTCAAGAGTCTAGCTCACTTCCCTAGCCTTGTTCAGAGTGAAGCCAGTCTCTCTTCCCACTTAGAAGCTTAGCTGCTGCTCTGCTGTGCAGCAGGAGATGTTGGGTAGATACCTTTCTTTGGGGTGAATCCCAGCCCCCTGTCAGATTAGTTCCTGTCAAATCTCACACACAGGTGGTGGTACGTTGGACCCTGGTACAAGGGAATTATGTCTCTAAATGATCAATTCTTACTCCCTGCTATTTCCAAACTTCAAGCAGCAGGGAAAAATCAACACACTCATACCAATTTCTGTGCTTTTGGTTTTTTTGTGTTTTTTTTTTTTCCCCTCCCCCCTCAGGTCAAAGGTTAAATCTCCCAACTCCTTTAAGAAACCCTATAGCGTCTCCGTGATGCCAGGTCAATATGGTTCTGGCATGAGCATGCTGACAGGTCAAGAAAAGAGCATTCCCAGTGCAGACGAATTCACAGACACAGCCTCGGCCGAGGAGCTTCTCTCAGAGCGTCTGTTGGCACAGTTGCAACTGGAGAAAATAGAAAGCAGGAGGTAAGTTCCCAGAGCAACATCCTGTCCTTGCAGCTCTGGCCCAGGGTCGTAAATGATTTCTAACTTGTATGTAATGGGAAGCTGAAGTCTAACAGTGCTAGAAAACAGCCTAGACTATCGCCAGTTTAGTCTAATTTAATCAAGCACATCAGAGCATTCCAGTTCCCTGCTAGCTCCTACTTGCGTCACAGGAATAGTCCAGGATGATAGAAATACTTGGAGCTTTGAGGAACGATTGGAAACTGTCAGTGGTCAGTCAAACCACCAAAATTAAAGCAGTACAGTGTGTCCTGCAGTATCACAAATATCTATGGAGTCCACTTGGGGATGTCAGTTTGGTGCCTGTAGCAACGCAGATCATGAAGCTGAAGAACTAAGGCTTTTGAGGTTGGCCCAAGGGTTTCTTGTCTCTTCTGCCTTTCCCTTCAGTTGGGTGTCTTCAGTCTGTCTCTCTCTGTTCTGTACCACAACCTTCTATGATGGATTTTCATCACAGCAGTGGGGTATGTCAGACCATGCTGAAAACGACTGAACATCAAGATCCTTCTTGCAGACACTTCTGAACCCAAAACTCTTGATTAACCCACTGGTTACAAGAACAAAGCCAGGCTGTAGTCTGACTGGTGTTCTTGATCTGTCTGTCCAGGTTTGAAGAACAGTTGCATCAATGCCTAGCTGAGGACATCAAGCCCCTTGGTGATTTTGTAGGTCTTCCCCTCTACCTCCCCCAGTCTCTGGTTTCCACCCCAACTGTCACCTCTCCGTTGATGAAGTCCCCTGTATCGTCTGCTCAAGAGGTAAGAAAGGGTGGAACTGAGAATTAGCTATAGCTCTGAGGAGTGCAGGTGCCAAATATGCTGTAGTTGCAAAACCTTTAGTGGGAATTACCTTGGTGTGCAGTGTTGAATAGACTTGGGAAATAATTGAAAAACTATGCCTTGGAAATAACTTTTTTCCAGGGAGGGGAATGCTTTCTGCAACTCTGGAATAAGAGTTATTCATAGGCATTAATGCTTTCTGCTGCTGGCAGTCATAACAGTATCCCTTGTGGTGCTGCACTTTAACTTAGGGAATTGCTATTGTGGGTCAGCTTTCCCAAGTTAAAGGAAGAAAGGGGACAGAAACAGAACAATGTGTTATTTTTGCCCTACCTCCTCAGGGGTGGAGGTTGCTGACCTCCATGGTTGTTCTCAAAAGTGGGGGAACAGCTAGTGAGCTGAGAAGTTCCTTGTTGGTACTGGGTAATGCTTCCTTCTCAGTCTCATGTCTTCCTTCCGCCCAGGCTGGGAGTCAAGAGAGATGCAAGCTTTTGGTGGAGAAGGCAAGCCCTACGCTGTCGGACAGACTGAAACACCTGCAATGGCTCCTCAGAGCAAACAAGGATGGTGAAGTTGCCTCTGAGCTCCACCTGTCTGCTCTGGTGGACATGGTGGATATCTGAGCAGAGCTGAGATACGTGTGCAGATGTAGAGACTTGGTAAAGAAATCCAGGTCAGAGTGACTGAACAGATAAGCTCCTGGGGCAAGTTCCAGAAAAAACAGGTATCCTCTCAGGAGAACACAGGGCAGATCTGGGGCCTGGGCCCTTCTCGCATGGCTGCACAGTGATGGCAATTTGTGACTCAGTGTGTCCCTTTGGCTCACAGCAGAGTGTTAGCTGCTCTGGGACTCCCTCCTTTTCTGCTTCACAGGTACAGAGATGAGTAAAGTGCTTTTCTGGGAAGGCCTTAAATTGACACTTAGTGGTGATTTTTCTTTCTGCCCGTTCTCATTGTGGGTAAACGTCGCTCCTGCCAGGAGGAAACTGTAAGGTAGCAGGGGCGCCTGGGAATATCAGAGCAATTGCTCTCCATAGACACAGTTCCTGAGTTGTTGTCCCAGCTCTGTTCTTGTTTGCTTCATGCAGAAGCTACTTTGCAGCAGCACTATGGTTTGATTTTGCTGTTTTGTTGCCCAGGAATGTCAATACTGTCATTTTCAAGTCAGTGCAACACTTGTCTGTATTTTGTATTTAATGATGCTCAATACAAATTCGGAAGGGTTTTTGTGCTGCTGGGCCCAGGTTTTATTGTATTGAATATTTACAGCATTAAAACCAGATGAGTTGCTTATTCTACAGATTAATTGTCATGCTGGAAAGCAGGACACTTTCTTCAGTAAACAGCTATGAAGAAATTCTTTTCCTTTTTTGGAGGAGCAAATTACTTGTGTTCTCCAGTATTTAAAAAGCTGTGGCTTTGGAAGTTGAAGCCCTTTAGTTTTGGTTTAATATTGATTCCCAGTAAATAGAATGAAGATGTACAGGAGTACTGCAGACATGAAGTACAAGTAATCCTTTTTTTAAATTACAATGTCATCGATTTTTTTTCTCAGACAAGAAACTTCTGCCTGGTGAAATACAAATTACTGCAGCTTTAGCAGTAAACTCTGATTATCTTGCCTGCCAGAGACCTGCTGGCTTGCTGCTTCTAATTTCAATTGCAAATGAAATTCTCAGTAGTCCAAAACTGGCAGCTGCCTTCCAAAAAAGTAATTTTATAGTTGGTTTTTTTTTTTAATAGTATTCGTATTATTTCTCTTAAACCTAGGCTAGCAATGGTAGTTTATTATTAAGTTGAAACAAGAAGTTTAAACTGAAGAAATTATGCTTTGGGGTGATGTTCATACTACATATACTTTTGTTAGGCTGAGGTGTGTTAACTTTCATTGGTCATGCTCAAGGTGGAGCCTGTGCCATGCCCTCAGACATGCTTTAACCCAGTGCTGCTGTTGATGTTCTCAGTTTACCTGAAATTTAGCTGTAAAAACCTAGAAGGGTCCTGGGATGTCATTCACACCATCTGATATAAATGTGTTTTGTACCTAATAAATTTTTAGTGGCTTGGAATATGCTGTTGTTTTGTTGCTGCGCAAAAGTTCCTGGTACAGGATCCTCTCAGAGTGTGCTTTGTTGAATCACTGGGTTGTCTAGTGTAAAATACTGTAAATTTGCCAGGCTCCAGGGACGTGGCAGTGCTGTAGAGGCTGGCCCCGCTTCCTGACACCCCCCATGTCGTCCTGCCCCAGGACCTCACGGCTCCGCTGTGGCTCCGGGGCGCGGTGGGAGAACTCGGGGTGGCAGCAAAAGTCCCGACGAGGGTGGGATTCGAACCCACGCGTGCAGAGCACAATGGATTAGCAGTCCATCGCCTTCACCACTCGGCCACCTCGTCCCGCTCTGCACCATCTACGGCCCCGCCCCTTCGTGCCGCCAACCGGCCTCGCCTTTGCCCGCGCCGCCCGTAGCTGACGTGGGGCGGCTGAGAGTACGGCCCGGGAAAGGCCTGGCGCTACCTGGCAGCGCGTCAGTCTCATAATCTGAAGGTCCTAACTTCCACCCTCAGAGAGGGCAGTGCTTTTTGCTGGCCCTCCTGGCTGGGAGTCGAGGGCAGGCTGCCATTTTGCTGCCTCGGGCAGCCCCACGGCTGCGTGAGGGGACTCTGCGGTGGCCCAGCCCCGTCCCCTCTACAGCCCACGCCTTCAGGCCTGCTCCTCGCCGCCGCGGCGAGGCGGCCCTGCAAAAAGGCCTGTCTGCTGTCGACGTCGCTGCCTCCCACTGGACAGCTCCCCTCGCCAGGCGGGGCTGCAAAAGCGGTGCCCTCTCTGAGGCTCGAACTCAGGACCTTCAGATTATGAGACTGACGCGCTGCCTGCTGCGCTAAGAGGGCACTAATACACTCCCACCTCCGCCGAGCCTCCACCCAAAGAGCCGGGGGAGGGCCGCGGGTCTGGCCCTCAGTGCGGTAGGCAGCCCCATGGCGGGCCGGGCGGGCTGTGAGGGGCCCGGCAGGGCAGCTGGGACCCCCCGTCAGGCTGGCAGCGGGGCCCCGCGCCGGCTAGCGAGGGGCGGGGCCAGGTGCACTACGGGGCAGGACGAGGTGGCCGAGTGGTGAAGGCGATGGACTGCTAATCCATTGTGCTCTGCACGCGTGGGTTCGAATCCCACCCTCGTCGGGACTTTTGCCGCAGTGCGGATGGAGCTGGGGACTGCCCGGGCTGGCGTATCCTGCGGCCGAGGCTGGCTCAGGCTCCTGCCTGGCACAGGGTCACTGAGGGCTCGACTCCCAGCGGTGCCTGAGCCCCGGGGGGATCTAGTAGCAAGTGCCTGGTCCACTGCATCCTCCCAAAGGGAAGAGGTCACCAGTGCCCCCACAGTAGCGTTTGACTTTGGCAGGAGGAAACGGAGAAGCCCAGACAGAAGAAATTGAAGAAGCCAATTGAAGGCAGCCGGGAGGTGGCTGGAAGTCTCTTATCGGAGACTTATGGGAAAAAAAATAACCACTCAGAAATCCTTACAAGAGTTATTACTGCAGAAAACAGCTGTTAAGCAGTTAAGATAACCCTTGAAAGAGAAAGCTAACTCGGACACAGTGTGAAACCATAATGGATACCTTGGGGAGTAAGAGCAGAGAAGATGGGAAGGGATTTCCATCAGAGATGTTGGTGAACATGCCTATCCATCTTAACTGCAAAAAAAGAAAGAAAGAGCAAAAGGCAGAGTGCAAATCCAATCTTGCATACAGTAGGAGCCCAGAGGGGGAGAGGAAGGTGCCCCACGCTGCCCCGAGCCCTGGTTGGCACTGGGATGTCCAGTGGTTCTGGGCAAGCTGCCTGAAGAGGGACCCAAAGAAAGCTGGTGGATCAGCTCCCTGCACCCTACCCGGCAGAGGCATTAGCCCTCTCCTGCAGCTAATCCCAGCCACGTGACAAGCCCTGGCACTCTGGGAAGGTAACTGAGATGCCGCCAGGTCCCTCCTGCCAGCCCTGCTAGGTGTGAGAGCCCAATGGGCTGGCTGCAGGCAGTGCAGCCATGCCAGGGGGACAGGTCCTGCTGCTGCTCGAGGTGCTGCAGAGCAGGGGCAGGAGCAGGACCTGGGTGGGATGGAAGCCTCGGTCATCACTGTATCCAGTGGGGGACCCTGCGGAACCTGGGCCTGGCTGGAGATGTGCCCCAAGGGCTCCTATGCCAGCAGCGTGAGATTCAAGGTGCAGCCTCTGCACCGCTGCCCACAGCTGGTCCAGGGACCTTGCTCCCATGGGGAGATAACCCCCCACTTCGGTTCCCTCACAGATAGAGCCGCCCTAGGGGGTGATGGAGGATGACTTGGCACTCAATGGGATTCAGCTGCACTGCTCCCATGTGTGGGACCCCAGTGGTGGCCACACAGATGAGTCCCAGAGTGGTAGGAGAGCCCCCAGCCTACCTGTCCCCTCCTCATGGCTGGAAGGCCTCCTCCACACCTTCCCCCAGCTCTGAAGGGCTTGCATTCTCCTTCTCCCATATTCCCCAGCATCAGCACTGAACTTCTCTCTCCCGTGTCTAGGTGAGACTGCTGGTTGGAAGCCTGCTGGCGTCCCCACTGAGGATGCCTGGTGGGCTTCGCACTGCAGGTCCAGGTAACCCAGCGTGGGCTCCTGAGCGATGAACTGGCCACCACCAGCACCCACTTCACCTGCTCTGACAGGCATATCCTGGAGGGGCCGCAGTCCACCTGGGGCCAGTGGGGCAGCTGGAGCCCCCAGTGCTCCAGGGCAGTGTGCAGCATCCAGATGTGGCAGGATCCTGCATGGGGGCTGAAGAGGGATGACACAACCCTGAATGATCTGTGTCTCTTCTGCTGCCCATAATGAGCTCTGGAAACCCACTGCAGGACACCCAGTTCCATGACCCAGCTTCACAGAAGCCTGTGCCCAGGGTCCCCTCTCCCAGGACCTCACATCCACTGAGAGATTCCTTAGCTCTGGTACCCTCAGGGGGCACATTCCCCTTGTCCCCATGGGCTCCATCATTGCACAAGTGCAAGTTCCCCAACACCTACCCTACTTCCCAGAGATGCTCCCAAGTCCTTTCTGCCCCCACCCAGACTTCCAGATATTCCCCAGCATCTCTAGGACTGTCCCTGTCCTACCCTGAAATGAGTTCTCAGTAAAAGCATGCACCCAGACTGCGCCAGGGAAGTTCTGTCATTAGGAGGGCAGAGAAGCGGGGAGCCATGTCCATCCCTACCAGGACACAGAGATGCACAACCCATTGAAGGGAATGACTGAGAATTTGTATCTGCATTCTCCTCAAAGGGCAAAAGGATGATGGGAGGCTGTGGGTACACAGATTTTCCTGTGTACTCACATCCTGAAAATCCTAATGGGGCAGATGGGTGCATGAGGGACCACTGGAGACCCCTACTTGAGGCACAGATGCCCAGCTTGGGGCAGGGAGGAAGGCACCTCTAGGACTTGAACCCAGGATCTCCTGTTTACTAGGCAGGCACTTTAGCCAGCTGAGCCATGGAGCCCACCTGCCCTCAGCTGTGAGGAGCTGTGGGCTGCCCCACAGCCACTGGGTATGCTATGGCCACTGCCCCTGCCCATCTGCTGCCACCCCACCACCAGGGTCACCCTGCAGAACCAATGGGCCTGGGCACAGGGTTGGGACCCTGGGGACAGGGAACATTCCTGTGTGTCATGCTAAGCTCAAAGCCCCAGCAACTGCAGGGTGGGGGATAAAATTCAGTGGCCGGGTCCGAAATGAGCTCTGTGCTGTCTGGGTGAGAGTGGCCAGTGGTGGGTACCTAAAAGGACATCTAGTCCGGGAGTTGAACTCAAGACCTCTCACACCCTTAGTAAGAATCACACCCCTAGACCAATGAGCCCTGGTGTGCAACTGCCTTGTCACCCCCAGAATGTGCTGGCCACCAGGGTGCTGGGGGGCCCCAGGTGCCACTTTTCAGGGATGGGCCCTGCTGTCAGGCCCTGGGGAGCACAGCAGGGCTGAGTATGTGTGCAGGGATGCACTGGCCACCCTGGAGACTTTCCCACTTCCGAAGAAAACAGGGGGCACCCAGGGAATGATGGTCTGGCCACAGGCCAGGTGTACCCCCTGGGCATCAAGGATGGTGACTGTGATGGCCGAGGGGTGAAGGTGTTGGATTCGAAATCCAATAGGGTTTCCCTACGCAGATTCAAATCCTGCTCACAGTGAGAGATTGTTTTACCCACTGCTGTGTGAGCTGGCCTGGACCTGGGGGAGCAGGGGCAGGAGAAGACTGGAATCCATGGCAGCCCCAGCCCTGTACCTCGCTGCCTCCCAGGGATGCAGCTACTGGGCCAGGAAGCCTGCTCCCAGGCAGAGTGAAGTAACAAAGGGCAGGAACTGTGGACCACTTACCCTGGGGCCAGGTGAAATCCTCTCCTGTAGGGTGGGACCACCCAGGGTCCTGGGTGGTGCTGGGGACCCACAGCAAAGCCATGGGATATCAATTGTGTGTTTATCTGCAGTTGCTTTTACCAGTGTGCTGTGGGCCCCACATGAAGCCCAAGGCTGAGAGGCCAAGGGGGAAAGCTGGGGAGCTCTGTGCAGGCTTGGGGTATGGTCCCACCTTCAGGTGTGGGAGGACCTGGGTCCAACTCCCAGAGGAGCCCTCCCTTTGGGTAAAGCCTGCCCTGCTTTTGCATGGGGAGTACACAGCTCATCTGGGGTCAGCTGTTGGCTTGTTCCCCCTGACAGTCACTTCAGGGTTTGGCTGGGCAGGGCGAGTAGGGCAGCTCCCTCTCCAGGGTGTCCTGTCATGGGATGTGGGCACCCACTATGCCCACCATGCACCACTGCTGTCCCCCCAGTCCTGGGACAGCCATGCCCATAGGCAGACCCAGGGCCTTCCTGTGGGGCCTGGGGGCCAACCTGCCAGCCCTGCAGCGAGCAGGGAGGGGGCTTTGGGGAGGCAAAATTACACAGAGATGCTGGGGGTTGCACCTAGGGCCTCTTATATGCAAAGCATGCACTCTCCCACAGAGCTACATCCCCTGTGTGGGCAACCGTGTGCCCAGGGGTCTCCACTGACCCCCATGGACCAGCTGTCCCCATGGCCACTGGGGCCAGGGCAATTATGTGCTGTGGCCACCTCTAAACTCTGGCCCCACATCCTGGGGGGGAATTCCCTGCTCCAGGCTGTGCCAGGGTCAAAAGGCAGTATCAGCCACCCTCATCAACCCCAAAAATTGTGTGGGAGAAATGGTGGGAGTGGACTGTGGTGCACCCCAGCTTGTTGGTCCAGTGGTACCTGGTGCAGAGGGGTCGTTGCCATGCCCTAGCTGGGCACATCCCTGTGAGCAGGATGGACCCCCAAGAGTCATCAGTGCATGACCCAAGGTTCTGTTTTGGGGGTCAGGGTCCTTGGGGCAGAGTAGGATGGGCAGTGGGACTGGGATGGGCAGAAAGGGGACTTGCTGTCTTGTTAAGAGTGTAAGTCTGATATGTGGCTGAGGGAAGTCCTCCCATTGAGTCCTGAGGTTCAGAAAGGACCCCCTTGCTTTCTAAACTCCTTCTCAGAGAGGAGTCTAGGTGTGGCTACATCCAGTCTTAGTCCCAGACTTGGTCAATGGTTTATGTCTAAAGGACATAAGTACATTAGACACTTAATCAGAGTCAACATTTGCCTGTTTCAGAGCCCTGTCAAGGACTTTCACTGCTTTCACTGAGACAGTTTTGGAAGTTGGAAAGATAAATGATTTATTTAAGGCAGCAGGTATAACAACTTTGGAATTGCTGTTGATAAATACACTTACTGCAGAAATAAAGCTTGAGTTAACAGTTAAGTGCATTTGTTAAAGATATTTTGGTGGGTAACATCTGATGTAGTCAGAGGCACAAATCTTCCCAAAGAGGTGTCCCTGCCTGGGGAAGGGAGAGGTCTAGGCCCATAAGCGCATCCAGTAGTTGGAACTCTCACCTTCAAAATGGAGGATTCTAAATGCCAGATTTATACTTTTAGTGAGGTGGGACTAAGTCATTTATTGCGTACCAATTAACTCTTAACAAGGCTTGTGTTCGGTACAGAGGCACGGTTGCTCTCCCGCCTTTATTGAAATAACGTGTGGTGGTGCTGCCTCTGCCTCACACCGGGTGTTACTCAGCTGATTCGAGCCATCTGTCCTGGTCTTGGCAAGATAAGGAAGGTATGCAGCTTTCGCTCGGTCCCTGGTGCTTATCAGTGCTTACCAGTGCAAGATAAGCATGTAGCTTAACTTTTCTCAAGTAAGATTTAGAATGACTCTGTATTCTGACATAGACAAACCTGGTAATTTCCCACACGTGGCCAAGTGCCTTGCCCATGCTCAGGGGATGTAGCTCAGCGGGAGAGCGCTTGCTTTGCATGTAAGAGGCCCTGGGTTCAACCCCCAGCATCTCCATGTTCTTTTCCCCCCAAAACCCATTGTCTCCCAGGTCATCGGTGGAGCATGCTTCCCTTTGGTGCCTGCCCTGTGGCTAGGCTCTCTACTGCACCATGGGTAAATACCCCAGGATGTTCCCTTTTCACAGCCCTTGCATTTGTGGATACTGGGGCTGCCAGGAGGTACTGGGACTGGGCAGATGGTCCCGCACCAGGCTGGGGGTATTTTTTTCCGCAGAGGCAGAGCCAGAGCAAAGGTGGGGTGTCCCCACCCAAGCACACATAGTCATGGGCTGTGATGGCCGAGGGGTGAAGGCGTTGGACTTGAAATCCAATAGGGATTCCCTGCGCAGGTTCGAATCCTGCTCACAGCGACAGATTTTATCCTATAGCAGAGTGAGATGAGGGCTACAGGAGGCCGTGGTGGAAGGGAGAGCTATGCTCCAGGCAGCTACCCATCTCCTGTGCTGGGTACTAGTGGGACTGTATCCTGGGTTCAATTCCTAGCATAGCTGTCTTTTTGGGCACAGATGGTGTGGTGCTACCTGGCATTAAGGGGACAGGCAGCATGAACAGTTCAGCCATGTCTCCTCTGCTGGGAAGGTCCCACCCCTGCTGGGAGCAAGGTGCTGCCCCATGGGGCTAAGACATGGCTCAGCCATGGGCATAGCTGGCTCTCAGGGATGACAAAGCAAGCCCCTGCTGCCACCTCGTCCCTGGTGGGCAGCTCTGCCTGGGGACAGGCTGCAGGCACACAGAATCTTCTTTGGGAAGATGCATTCCAGAGGCAGAAGTGGAGTTTATCACCACTGCCCCTTGGAGGAGGTGGGTTTAAGGAGGCAAAAAGCTGGAGATGCTGGGGATTGAACCCAGGACCTCTTACATGCGAAGCAAGCGCTCTTCCACTGAGCTACATCCCCTGCCTATCAGTAGGTGGTACAAGGGGATCTTCTCAGCTGCCCTGGCACTCTTGACTCCATGGTTTTTGGAACCAGGGCAGCTACAGCCTATGGCCATGTCCAGGTGCCAGCCCTGCAGCCAGGGCAGAGCAAGGGGGACCTCACACCTGTGAACATCCATTAGGGCCAAAAAGAGCTTTCTAAGGTCCCATCCCAGCCCAATCAGTTCTCTAAGTACTGCAGGCCAAGAAAGGGGTACCTGCCCCTTGCAGTGTTCTGCCTCATTGGTCTAGGGGTATGATTCTCGCCTCAGGTGAGAGAGTCATGGGGTTCAACTCCTGTACAAGTTCTCTGTTTGGACACCAGCCTTGCTCAGCTGGTGTGCATGGCCTCAGCCCAGTGGGACCAGGGCCAGAGTGGCAGGAGGACACCAGTGCCTGGTGCAGCGGGGATGGGCAAAGTGTTTAGCATGGGCACATCCCCATGGCCAGGATCTCCATCCTGCAGCAATGGGGATAATGGAGTGCAGCCACTGATGGTCTGTTTTTGGGGCAGAGCAGGGTGAGCAGTGGGCCATTGGGGCAGTGGCAGGAGGTGAGGGGAGATGGCCAGGCCCCCACCCTTCCCCATGCATAGGGGATGTAGCTCAGTGGGAGAACACTTGCTTTGTGTGTAAGAGGCTCTGGGTTCAGCCCCCAGCATCTCCAGCTTTTGCCTCCCCAGACCCCCTCCTTGCCAGCTGTGGGGCTGGCAGAGCAGAGCTCCCCAGACCTCACAGGAAAGCTCTGGGACTGCCTGCGGGCACACCTGGTGTGAGGATCCTACTGGGCACCCGCAGGCAGTAAGGAAGTGCCCACAGCCCTTTACTTCCCCTATCTGTGAGGTATGGGGGTACCTTTCATCCATTCCCAAGTGGGCTTGGCATGAATGTTGATATTTGCAGGAGTTGCCAAACTGTTGATGCTAGCCAGCATTGCCCTTCTCCTCACCTCATCCCTGCAGGGGCTGTGCCTAGCAGTGGGTGCCCAAAAAGGTGGGCTCGTCCGGGAGTTGAACCCGGGACCTCTCGCACCCTAAGCGAGAATCATACCCCTAGACCAACGAGCCACAGTGTACTCTTTGTGCCCAGCCCAGCTGCTGCCCCACACAGCCCCAGATACTGCACAGGCCAACCTGGTGCACAGTGCAGGTGGTGGCTGCCCCAGAGTGCTGCCCTCTGGCCATCAGCTACCCCAGGTCTCCGGGGGATGTGGCACAGGGTGATGAAGGGGTGTCGCTCAGCAACTCAGCAAAATGGTCCACACCTCCCCACCCTGCTGCTGTCAATGGCTGCTTCCTCACCTCTCCTGGGTCTGTAAAACCTGGAAAACTGCAGGGGAGCCTGTGACCCTCCTGCCCTGGGGCCATCACAAGCCCTGCCTGGGACATTGCTGGGGGTGACTCAGCCAGGGAGCAGAGCAGGTTCCCTGGTGCAGGAGCCAGGGAGAAGGTGCAGGGCTGGAATTGCCCTGACTCCCACCTCAGCTCCCTTGCCTGGGCACCAGGGCAGCAGGTAAAATCTCACTGTGAGCAGAATTCAAATCTGCACAAGTAAAGCCTATTGGATTTCAAGTCCAACAACTTCACTCCTCGGCCACCACAGCCCCAGCCCTTGCCAACTGGGAGGGACATCTGCCCCCCACCCAGGGCACCCACTGGTCCCCTCTGGGCACCCTGTTGTCCAGGGAAGTGGGAAAGTCTCCAGGGTGGCCAGTGCATCCCTGCACACACACTCAGCACTACTGTGCTCCTCAGGGCTTGGCAGCAGAGCCCATCCCTGAAAAGAGGCTCCTGGGGGCCCCCAGCAGCCCAGTGCCTGGCACAGGCTGGGGGTGCCCAGGCAGCTGCGCATCATGGCTCATTGGCCTAGGGGTATGATTGTCACTTAGGCTATGCAAGGTCCTTGGCTCTACTCCTGGGCAAGCCCTGCTTTTGGCCACTCACCGCTGGGCACAGCCCCTGCAGGGATGGGGCACACTATCCAGCAACAACTGGGCTGCCTGTCCCCTCTGCTGGGATGGTCCCGCTGGTGCCGGGAGCGAGGTGCTGCCCCATGGGGCAAAGGGACACGGCTCAGGCATGGGCAGGGCTCAGCCCCTCCTGGGTGGGGAGGGGGCAGTGGGGCACAGCAGAGCAGGACCGTGCTGCCACCTTGTCCCTGGTGGGCAGCTCTGCCTGTGGGCTGAGTGCAGAAAAACATGTTGCAAGTCCGCCCACAGCTGTCCTCCCAGTCCCGGTCCCCTTGCCAGCCTGCCGCCACCTAAGGGACACCCAGTGCCTGCAAACCCCTGAACCCCAATGTCAGCAGCTCTGCAGGTCTGAGGAAGGAAACAACAACTGGGATTTTCTGGGAGTAACGAGAAAGCCAGGTAGGAGGGGAACATTGGTTTTGGGGGATGCCCCATGGAAGGCCAAAATGATGCTGCGAAGCACAGGCCATTTTCACCACTGCAAGGGCCAGGGAAGTGGTTTTGAGGAGGAAAACCACCGGAGACAGTGGGAATTGGAGATGCTGGGTACTAACACCCTGCATTCACCTCCAACTTCTGGCTCCATGGACCAGGGATAGCAAGAGAGACCTCCTTGCTGCTAGAGTGTGACAAGAGCCACACACAGCCTCAGCTGTGTGGGCACCAGAGGCTGGGGGGGGTAATCAATTGCAGCATACCAGCATGTTGGTCTAGGGGCATGATTCTCCTTCTGGGTGTGAGAGGTCCTGGGTTCAACTCTTGGGCAAGTCATCCTTTTGGGGGCAGCCACCTTCCCCAGAGGCACGAGGGACCATGGTGTAACCAGGGCACAGCAAGGGCAGAGATGTGCAGAACAGTGGGTTCGATCCCATGTCCTAACCGACATGTCCCTGTGGGCAGGATGGACCCCTAAGAGCCATCAGTGAGATGCTGCTGGGTGCTTGGGCAGGGAGGCAGATGGAGGAAGGGGTGGTAAAGGGCAGTTGGAAGCAGCATTGGGCATGGTATAGCAGAGCAAGTACTGCCAGCAGCGTGTGCCCTGAGGGTCTGTTTCTGGGGTCAGGGTGCTGCGTGTAGAGCAGGGTGACCACTGGGCAGAGGGGCAGCAGTGGGGTGTGAGGGGAGTTGGCCAGGCCCCCACTCTTGCCCATGCTCAGTGGGAGAGCACTTGCTTTGCATGTAGGAGGCCCTGGGTTCAACCCCCAGCATCTCTATGTCCTTTTGCCTCCCCCAAAAAAACAGAGCAGGGCAGTGGGTGTCTAAAAGGAGGGCTTGTCCAGGAGTTGAACCTGGGACCTCACACACCCCTAAGCAAAAAATCATAGCCCTAGATCAACAAGCCAGGATGTGGGACTGTACCCCAGGACAGCTCCTGTCCTCCACAGCGCCACAGGGTCCCTGCCCCATCTCTGCCTGTGCCGCCAGCACAAGTACAAGGGAGAGCACGGAGTTCCCTGCACCCAGGAGCTGCTGATGCTGGGGGTTGGGGACCTCATCCCCAGTGGAGGTCCACCTTGGCAGCTGTCATGGCTGGAGGGTGCTGTGGAGCTGTGTTGCATCCTTGGTGTTTTAGCCTCCCTGCTGGGTGGCAATGGCTGAGCAGGGGTTGGTCCCCTACGCAGGTCTCCTTCCCAGTGCTGGGGTCGAGCCAGGCCAGGAGGAGATAAATGGAGCTGGGCAAGCATTGGATGTCACCAGCACTTGCTGCACCAGGGAGTTGCTCCCGGCCACTCTGTCCCTCAGTGTGTATCATGCACCTCTCAAAAAACTGGAGACTTTGGGGGCACCTGAGCCCTCAGAGGCTGCACTGAGATTGTTTGGGTTGGTCTTGTGCACTCATGGGTGAGCTGGGCAGGCAGGTGATGTCATGGGGACCCTCAGGATGCTGGCGTTAGCAGCCAGATAGAGAGCTGAGACAGATGCAGTCACCTCGGGGGCAGTGTGGGACTGAGGACAGCTGGCAGGGCTCCGCCGGGGAAACAGGAAGCAGGCAGCATGTGCCTGCAGGGGCTGGGACCTCAAAACCCAGCTGGTGCTGGTAGGGAAGGTGTTGGGCTCCCCATGCCAGGGGCCTGGGTCGGTCAGCAATGAGGGTGCTCCCAGTGGCAGATAGAGAAGTGTTTGGGGGCTGGGGTACCCCAGACCTGGGGCAACGGTGTGGGGCATGGGGGCAGGGGGTAGGCAGAGGGTCAGATGTGTTGGGGGGCACCCCACAGCTGGGGGTGGGCACCATGGCTCAGCTGGTTAAAGTGTCTGTCTAATAAACAGTTGAAACAGTGGTGCCTGGGCCTGCAGGCTGTTTTTCCTCCCTGCCTCAAGCAGGGGGCTCTGCTGGCAGTTTCTGCCCTTTTGGAACCTCACCAACCCCTCAGTCCCACCAGCCCCACTTGGTCGAAGGAGTTTCCTTCTGACCCCTTTCCCTGGGCAGCTCACACTGGAGAGATGACCCAAACTATCTCCAAACCCCAAGAGATTTGGGAAATAAAGAGGTATGCTGGCTAGACCCCCACCATCTTCCTCATTAATTTGCACAACTGCTGCTGAATCCAGCAGGAAAACCCTCTGGACATACATTGAGCGAGGGTGGATGGATGATGGTGATGTGATGGAGACCTGCAACAAAGCCTGGGACACACAGAATTTGATGTCAAAAATAAATGCCACCATGCCCTTTGCCATCCTCTGAATACAGGGACTGAAGGGAGCATGGAGAGGGGCAAATGAATTGCAAACACCTGCTTGCTGCCCTGCACCAGGCTGATGGGTAGCTGGCTGCCATGGCCAGGCAGATGGGCTGCCAAGGCTCTGCCTGCCCAGCCTGGCTCCCCAGAGACCAGTCATAGGTTTGCAGCCTTTGGTCAAAGAAGGGAAAAAACCTTCCCCAAAACAATGGGAACAGAAGGTGCTGAGGGGGCTGAGGGGGGAAGGTGATAGACTTCTAATATGTTGTGGTCTGCATGTGTGGGTTCAGATCCCACTATTGTTGTGACCCTGAGTTTTCCTCAAGCAGTGTGAGCCTTTCCACCCCCAGTACGGCCAGCTTCCTTTTACCTCTCTCTGTTTTGATTGTTCATGTTAAATACACATCTGCCCCTGGATCGCTGTTCCCACCTGCCAAACCTGCTCCCTGTTGCTCAGGGACCTGTGTTGTCCTTCTGTGCAGTGTGCTGGGACCCACGCTCCTGTGCAGGAGCAGGGTACTGTGCCTCATTCCCTGAGCCCTCCTGACAGCCAACTATGTACTCTCCAGGAGGCAAAGCACCAAACCATGGGCATGGAAGGTCAGCAATGTGCTGGCCAGGCAGCAATATGGGCACACCCTGAGCCTGGGCACTGCTTTTTTCCCCTTCTGCTCTGTCAACCAATTTATCCCTTTCTGCGTCTCATACACAAGCAAGCCCTGGGCATCCCTGTCACGCCAGTGGAAGCCAAAAGCCAACCTGGACAAAGCTGTGCCTTGCTGAGACTTTGCCATGCCCTAGAGGTGCTTTCTCGAGGATGGCATAGCTGCTGTGTATTGGAAGTTCCCTCCAGTGTCTGCAGCAGTGCTTGCAGTGGAAATTCCCATGGCAGGGGGGGTTGGAACAAGATGATCTTTAATGGTCCCTTCCAACCCAAACTGTTCTCCAATTCTATGATTCTATGGTTCCTGGGGAGAGGAGAGGGTGAGCTACTGCAAGATGAAGAGGAAAGAGGTAAAAAGACCCGCTTGCTGGGAGGTTTTTAACTGCTGAAATCGTAGTGATCTTGCAGAGAGGGAAGCCTTGCATTTCTCAGAGCATGCTTTGATGCAGCTGGGGAAACATGTTGTGCTGGCCTTGCAGGTGTCTTCCGTGCTCCTGCTCCTTTTTTCCATGGATGAGGATGTGGCCAAGCAATGCTGTGGCTTGGAGGCAAGGCAAGGACGCTCAGGCTTATCTGCCCACGCTGAAAGTCCTGCACTGGCTTTTTGACCTTCCCTGGGGCCGCATTTCCTTCCCATACCTTGGGGAGATGCTCCTGGGAACCAGCTGGGAGCTGCTTCCCTCTCCTGAGCCAGAAACGGTGATCGGGCTGCAGGAAAACACCAGCCCTGTCCCTTCCTGCTGCCATGGGACACTGCAGTGCTTGGTCAGCTCTGCTGCCCTGGGAAAGGGAGATATCTGTGCCTGAACAGCCAGGCACCCTGCAAGAGGGATGCAGGGGATTGCTTGTGGAAAAGGCATGGGTTTCGGTGCACAGGGGTTAGAGCCCTGGAGGAACACCAGCTTGCAGATGGAGACTGTGTCCATGCCAGCACATGCCTGCCTCTGCCCTGGTGTGTGGTGACGAGGCCTCCTGGGGGGGATGTGCCAGCCTTGGTGACGCCGTGGAACATCAGCCCACCCAGGGACCTGACAATTATAGGGGACATGTGGCGGCATGAAACTGGATCATCTGCAGCCCCAGGGTGGCACATGGCAGCCGGAGCCTGGCTCTCCCCAGAGGCACTGGCCGGGCTCTGCTCCCAGGGCTGCACACAGTGGCCCTGAAGCACCCCCGAATCTGCCCCAGCAAGCACACAGGCATCCAAGGATGCTCTGCGGCTGCAGTGGAGGGGCAGCTGCCTGGGTGGGTCTGTCTGCATCAGGATGCTGCCTCTTGGCACTGGGGTGTCCCGCTTGCCCATCAACTGCCTGGGAGTGGTCCCTAGATGTCATACTGCTGGCAGGTCAGGTGTGGGCCTGGGGCAAGCCCTGGGTGAGAGCACTGGATGCAGGTGTTCCTTGGAGATGGGATGCAGTGGGTCTGTTGCTGCTCCAAAATGTGCCTTTGCCTTTGGCTTTCAGAGGAAATTTTGGGGCCAGGGCAAGCTTCCACCCTCCAGCTGGTCTCAGAGACATCTAGCCTCTGAGTTGTTGGAAATAAAAATGCAGAACAGTGCAACTGGAGTTGCAAAGTGCTGCTGGGGCTGGTGATGCAAAGGGAAACACAGTGAGTGTTGGTCCAGGGCCATGTTTCTCCTTGTGCCCTTATCTGCAGGAAGAACCAAGGCTTTAGATGGCCACGCATCCTGGATCCAGGATGTGCAGAAGTTAAAAAAATGGGTCTGACATGTTTGTTTTGGTGAAATTTTCTCAGATTTGTTGTTCCTTCAGAGAAAGCCATGTCTTAAGTAGAAAGTGCTCATTCCCAAAAATGAATATGGGTTGGAAAATCCAGTCCTTGTCTTTCTCCTAAATACCTGCATTTGCAGGAAGAGCTGTTTCCCATATGGTTTTTCTTTGTTTTAATCTCATTCATTACACAAATCTGATTATTTTAACTTCCTGACACATGCCTTTTGTTTCTCTTGTTCCCTTCTCCAGGCAAAGGACTTGTTTCAGCACACAGATCCACTGATATTCAGTGGCATGCTGTCTCTAATTGCTCCTGTGCATCCGTGGATGTTATTCTGGGATGCAATGCTTCAATGTGAGCAGAACCTCAAGCACTTAAACTGGGTTGCAAAACTGAAACACACAGTGAGGCTACAAATCAGAAAATCCTCTCCTGTGTCTGTAAACCTGGAAGAGAGTCCCTCAGGAAGGGTTGTTTTCCCTGGGATCACGTGAGTACACAGAGGCACAAAAAAAAAGATAGAAGATGATTAGTGAAGGGGAAGAAACCCTGACTGACAGAAGAAGAGTTTAATTCTTAGGCTGTGGGTCCAAGGTGCACCTGTGGCATCATTTTGTGCTTCAAGAGTGGTGCAAGAAACAGAAAGGTAAAGCTTAAAACAAAGCCTCATCTTTTCCTGCTCACCAAATTGCCACTTAGGAGGTTGTGATGAACCCACAGCCTCCTACCTTACTCCAGCAGGCTGGAAGGTTGCTTCTGGCTGAAGCACGTGTCCTCTGCTGCACCTTGGAAAAGCTGATTTCCTCTTTCTCCTTCCAGAATGATGTTAAAAATAGATGGGCTTGACCCCAGCCCCTCTGAAAGGCTCTTTTTCCCTTGCAGGCAGGGCAGGAAGGAGTCACTAGGGACAGTTCAGTGCTATCAACAGTGCCTCTACAAGGCCAAGTCACCCTAGGAACTAAAATAACCTCAGAAACCCTACAAAGCATATCTTTAACAGTAATGCTGACAACCCCCTGCATGTGCCCTGGTACTACCATAGTTTATTCCAGGGCAGAAGATGTTTGTGCCTTCATCTGGGCTCTGCTGGCATGAAATGAAAAGTCTTCTTCAAACTTTCTTTGACCCTAGAGCCTGATGGCTCATCCCCCTGCTTGGGACCATGTCAGCAACTCCGTCTCCCCAATGTGTAGGTGATTCATGTTTAAGTGCAGGTCACTATTTTTGTGACTCCCTGGCTGTTTAGCAGCTAACAGGCTTTCAGCAGAGCGATCTGGTGTCATGCTGCAGCCTGTAATTAAAAATGTCTTGACGATGTCACTCCATCAGAAGGAAGAATAGCTGTGAACTTCTGTCTCACTGCTGTTAGCATATCCGAAGAGCAGGATAGAAAGGCTTTTGGACTCGGAAGTCAGCTCACTGTGCAAAATTAGTAAGTTTTAGTGTGTGTCACCTTCAAGGAGCGGACTCCAGAGCCCATGGTTACTTTGCTTTTAAAATTTGATGTGCCGTCCAAGCAGAATTCATACCCCAGACATGAGGAATAGAATAAAAAAAAGGCAAAATCCTCTAAGCGGATCCAAAAGCATAATAATTTGGTCATGCTGGGCTCACTCAAGTCCCTGCGTCTGCACCTTTAGCACCTGGGCAGATGGGACAGGAGAAATGTCCCTCTGGCATTTTTCTCCCAGCTGTGCATGGTCCCCCAGTGCCCTCACCCCTGCAGCCCCCCTTGGTTTTTCTGCCATCAATGAGACCGCTGTCGCAGGGTTTACCTTCAGATGTGTGTTTCTCATGTTCAGACTAAATCCCTGAGCTCACCTCAGGTGCACTGGGGAGCTGAATTGGTTGTGCTCGGAGGAAGGTGGGGAGTGATGCGCCTGCCCTAAATTCTGCTGAAACACTCTCCTGCCTCATGGCGTAAGACCTAAAAGGTACTTTGGCCTTAGGAAACAAGGTAATTAATGCCTGTAGCCTGAATCATTTCAATCTTACTCAATATTAAATGGAAGCAAAACATGACAGATGAAAGAGGGAACTGTTTAATCAGCCCAGGGAGCTTTCCAGGAGAAAACTGCTGGTTGTTGGGGAGTTTCAGGTGGAAGGTATGCACCAGCTCCCCCAGGGGCTGGAGCACCCTATAAAACCCCAACGGGGCACCTGGCCCCACCACCAGCTCTCAGCCACTGCTGCTGCCTCCACTGCCTGGGTAAGTTGAGACAGGCTCTGTATCCTTCTTCCCATTGAGCTTTCACCAGTGCCTTGTGCCTGATCCTGCACAAGAGTACAAGGTTAGTTACCTGACTCCCTCCTGCATATGGAAGATGTTGGGGAAGGGTTTATTTCTGCTGCAAAATGAGGAGTTGAGGTTCAAAGTGTGAGGGGTTGTGGGATGCAGGGCTTGCAAGGTCCATAACTGCATAGCTGGGTGCATCCTGCACGGTTTAACTTGATGAAGAAAAAGAAAAGAATAGCACGTTCCTGGGTTGCAGGGATTGATGTGTTCCTGTTTGCAGAAGGGCGGCTGAGGTCCCTTATATTTTGGGATGGGATAGCTCAGCTCACATTAAGTCTAGCTTGCTCACATTGTATTGATTTAAGTGGGTTTTGCTACAACTAGATGTGTCTCGGTGAGTGTTTCACTTGCTGAAGGCTTGCCATTAGCTCGAGGGCAGGCAGCATTCAGAAGTGGGTCTGCTCTTGGTGTTTTCAGTATTTCATGCCTCCAGCTTCCCCAGACATGCAGCTCAAACCAAACTTTCTCCTGAGTGGCTTATGTGGTGAGGGAAGGGGGAAGCCAATTCCTGCCCATTTGGAAAGTCTTCCTTTGGGGTTTCTAAACCAACCAAACTCACCCTCTAGCTATCTCTCCCACACCTCTTATTATGGAAGCTGCTAAATGAGAGCTCAGCAGGAATGGACCAGGCTCTGCCTTGCATTTACACCCTGGCTCTGGCTTTCAGGTGTACATCCTTGCGGAGTGATGTCCTGCTATGACCTGTGTCTGCCCTCCTCCTGCGGTCCCCGGCCGCTGGCCACCAGCTGCAACCAGCCCTGCTTCCGCCGCTGCGGGGACTCCACTGCCATCATCCAGCCCCCCACCGTTGTGGTCACCCTGCCCGGGCCCATCCTCAGCTCCTACCCGCAAAACACGACAGTGGGGTCCACAGCGTCAGCGGCGGTCGGGAGCTACCTCCAGTGCTGTGGGATCCCTGTGGCCTCCAGTGGTCCCCGGGGGCTGGGGAAGGTGGGACTGCTGTGCTTGGGTAGCAGGCTGTAGGGGTGTCCCCAGTGGTCACCTCCTCCTGCTGATGCCAGAAGAGCGTCTGCGTTGGGAAGGAAAAGCAAAGCACAGGACGAAGACTGGGGAAGAGGACTAAGGAAATGCCAATGGGTTTCCTAGCTGTGGGGGGCACCTGCAATTCCCCCAGGAGTAAGGGAACCGTGCGAGCTTGTCACTCAAGACCATGCCTCTGTATATCTTTTTCTTGCTAAGCCTTACTTTATATTTCCACATAGGTGTCACACCGTGCGGTTCTACACAGCATTTGCTACTGACTGGGTGAAAATGCTTATAGTGGGTTGTAGGCAGAAGATGATAGTCATGAGGTGGTGGGGCAGAGGAAAACCTTGTAGGGATTGGCTTGTCCTGGAGTGGGGTTTATCCATTTCTTTACTGAGCACTGGAAATGCACTTCTCATACTCTGAACTGGTTTATTCTCCTTCTCCTCATTAAAGTTATGCTACATCATAGCCTGAGTCTTCTGTTGTTCCTTGTGCCTCTGGTCTGGAGGGGTAACCTGGTCTGGAGGCAACTTGGTTTTTTGTCTGAAATTGGAGTTTCTCCTGCTCAGCTCCTCGCTGAGCTGAAGTGTATGTTTTGCTGTGACCAGCCCAAAGGCAACTTTCTCAGCCTGCAAACATCTCCTTCTGCCCCATAGCAAGCACCTTCTTAGGGAGAACTTCCCACAGGAGGAGATTTGTTGCCTGTTTCCTTGAGGAGATGGGAACACAAAGGTTTGACATTTCAAAATGGCATTTGCCCTGCATTTTGCAGCAATTTTGGGGGTGAACTAAGGAGGATGTATGTGGGGTCAGGGAAGAAAGGCAGAAGTAGGCTTCTTGGGAGATGGTCCTTTGGATGGTCATCCTACGCCCAACTCACCCAATGTTTTATGTGTGATGATGAAGAGTAAAAAATTCCTAAGATATACCAGGGCAAAACCAGACCTCAAGCATTAGACTGTTCATTCTTGCTTTTTATAACAACATGTGGAAAAAGAGACCTTATACAAATAAGTATGTGATGATTCAAACTCAGATAGCCCAGATGACAGTGAAGGGTCTGCATCTAGCTGTATCTCTTAATGAAGCAGCAGAAACGTTTTGCTCTGTGCTGCTGCATGCATATGCACAGATGCGACTGCAACATTTGCTTCAAGTGAGCCCTGTGAATAGCATGACCTGAATATACCTGTGTCCTGGTGCTAGTATGACAGCTCAGGGGATGGCGTCCCACCCCAATACGAGTGCACCTTTTCCAGCAGCCTATGCCCACAGTACCATCCCCAGTCCCGTCAGAGAAAGAGGGGTGTCTGCAATGTGAAACACAGTGCAGTGTTACCCAGCCTTCCTCTAGACACACAGACATTCAGGAGCCCAAATTTGCTGAGACCTGTAACTGAGTGCTCATTGATCAGAGGTGTCATGGGGAGAGGCATCCTAACATTCCTAAGAGATGCCAAGCATGATGGACACTCAGACCTGTGGCAATGCCATCAGGAAAGATATATAAACAGAATAATAAAGATATGAAGAAGAAACTATAATTTCCCTATGTGCTGCAGACAGAGGTGAGAGCAACAGCTGGTCTGGCACCCAGCAGGGAACTTTGCTCTGCTGCTGAGTGGAGAGACCTGCAGGTCCCATGCCTGTGAGGTGGTCAGTTAGAGGAGGACAAAGATAACCCCATCCCTGGCCCCAGCCACATCACAATGGGCTCCATACTGAGCTTTTCCCAAAGACTGAGCCCAAGATTTTAGTTGAACACATTAGTGCATAGGAGAATAATTGTTTTACAGGGAGGGCATGCAGGTATCTCTGGGAAAAGATGCCAGGCATTGAATAAAGCATCTTTTTAAGATGACATATATCATCAAGCAGAACCTTTTCAGCTGATGGAAGGAGGAATAACAGTGCAACTAAGTCCTCCATGGGTATTGTTTAAATCTTCTTTCATACCTTAAGCATTTTGGTAGCATGGTAATTTGCATAAAACTTATTAGTGTTTATAATGAGGGATTATGCTGAGCTTGAAAGCATGTTGGTCTTCAAAAGTCTTTAACCAAGCTCAACTGGTTTTATTGCTCAGGAGATCTTCACAGAGGCACTCCTAATTTGGAGAGAATTTATGTGGCAATTGCCAGCAGTCAGGGAACTGGGAGAAGAGAGATGTGGTTTCACATCCCTCTTTCAAGGACTGCTCAGATACTTTTATCCCAGCTCCAGAAATTGTCTGCAGTGATGGGATGCAAAATTCTCCTGAACGCTGCAATGAGGAAAAGCACTGGGTCTCCAACAAAAGCTTTGTTAGAAAGCTGGAGGCATATGGGACTTGTGCAACTGTCTTCCACCAGTCTGCCACATAGGACAGTCCAGGATGGAGCAGGGGGACAGAATAATGACATTCTTACGTGGCTTTTAACTGAATGACTCCACCGGTGAGGTTGTACAGATATTTTTTCTGAAAAGCTGGTGTCTCAAAGGAGACTAAAATCCACACAGATCCTTGATTTGACTTGAAAATTGTGACACCTTAGTGTAGACAGAGTCGGGGAAGTGAGGTCCTTGATGCCCTGCAGGGATCCCTGTCCCAAGGGACCTGGCACGCTGTCTCCCACAGGTGCTGTGACTCCCAGCTGGGAGCCATGCTGTCTTGGCTCCCAGCTCAGGAGCTGTCCTGAATTCATGCTGCCACATATCCCTCCCAGCCAGTGCTTGCCCAGGGCAGGACCCCACAGACCTGCTGATCAGGTCCTAATAGACAGGTTTCTGTAAAGACAGTGCAGCCAAAGGCCCTAGTGAGAAACAGGGAACTACACACCAAGACTGAGATGAAAAATAATGCTTAGTGGGTGGAAGAATACACATGGAGGGAAAGAGCTGGGTCCTGGGTTTTGGTCCCAGCACTGCCTACTTACAGCTTTCAACAGCAGCAGCAGCAGAAAATCCTAGAGCTTAGCCCAAAGGCAACCCATTGGCCATGCCTGCATCTATTGAGTTTCATGTCTTCTCCCTACCTCCCATCTTCCCTCACCTGCTCATGTTCTTGGAGGAAACCTTCTCCCTGCTGTCACTCAGCATCCTCCTCTGGCAGCTTCCTGGACACCCCTATTTCCCTTCATTTTCTTTCTTTGGTGAACCCAGCTGCATCAGCAAAAATTACAGTGCATTAATTACAGTGGGATATACCAGCTCAACAGGGAGCAGCTGAAACACACTGGGTAAGGTGATTGTGTTAGCTCCCCATTGCAGGGTCACATCCATGGGAGTATTGATCTCCTCTTTGGGATGTATGTCACTATGGGGACACCCTGGTCTGCACCACCACAAGTGGGCTTTCTCAGGTTTCTTTGCATTTATATACTTGGGGAAGCCAACAGAAGCATGCAGGTGGCACCTCTGGTGGTGGGTACCTTATCACACCAGGGATGGATGAGGTGGGGAGGAGGGTGCAGTCATGGTTTGAGTTGGAACAAGTGGAGAAGTGTAAGAGTTGCCATGGAAAATGGAAGACTGTGTGAATAGCAAGCGGGTGTGACTGTCAGGAGCAGATGCCCTGGGCAGCATGGGGCTGGTGATTGGGATGGAGGGGACTGGTAGTGGCTGGGTGATTGCTGCGTCAGCAAGAAACCAGCACATTGATCTGTGGTCTCTCTGCACATCCAGGTGACAAGACAAAAATCCTGGTGAATCCCAGCAATGGGACAGTATGAAGAGACAGATCCACCACCAGAGCCTTTGCTGGGTTGCAAAAGGCATATCCCACCCCAGAACTTGGCCAGCTTGCCAGGAGGGCAAGCTGGCCTCAACAGGCAGCATCCCATGTCTTCCTCACCAGGGCAAGGACTCCTGGCCAGAGCGCTTGGTGACATACATACTGGAGACAGCCAGGTGGAGAGACAGAGCCCTCAGAGCTGGAGCCTGCAGGCATGGCAGACTGAGATGGTACTTGCTTGACAATAAAAATCTCCTTCCTCATCCACCAAAACCTTGCAACATGATTTCCATTTCCCATGAAACCAGAGAGGGCACCTGCGCTTAGGCTTTAGGAAGGGGAGAGAAAGTGGTTGCACAGCTGAGATAAGAGGAAAGAGAAGGCACCACCGAGAGGACGTCCCACCCCAGGCACCCATGGACTGACTGCAGGGCAGGGGCTTGCCATGTTTTCTCGGTGCACCCTCCCTGCCACATAAAGGGCACTGCTCCAGCCTGGGGAGCCAGACAGGTGATGGCTCCAGCAAGGGCTATGGTTCTTCCCCAGGGCTGAAAGTCCTATAAAGCAGGAAAATAACAGGCCACCCATGCATGTGAGTCACAGGGGAAGAAGCATGCAAATCAAAAAGCACTGGCATCCTGGTCTAGCCCTCCTGCTACTATCCATGGGAGTGGGGTTCACAAGGCTTGCACCCCGGTGAGCCTGCAGCCCTGTTGGCTCCACCGGCACCATGCCTCACCCTGAGCCCAAATCATCACCAGACACTGCTCCTGGTTGTCCTATACCTCTTTCTCCTCTGAGCTTCTCGCCCTGGGGAAGAGAGTTCTCAGGGAGAGACAGGAATGAGCACAATGAAAGCGGAGCCCAAATCCCAATGATTTACAAGGTCCTGGGAGTGAAATACTTGGGGATTTGAGTTTCAAACTCAAGAATTGTTGAATTAAATATTCCAGGGCTGTTATTTCATGTTTACTGAGAATTAAGTGTCTGCACATTTCCCAAAGAGGAGAAAGATGATCTGGTTATTGCTACATAAGGTGGCTGTTAGCACTGGATGTGTGGGGATGAAGGAGCAGGGCAGCTGTGGGGGGTTATGTGACCTGGAAATCACAGGGGTGCAGCACTCCCCGTGCCTGCTCCTCCCCACACCTCCGTGATCTGCAGGGCAGGGGAGAGGAGCAAGGCTTGCCTGCACTGCCTGTGGCTGATCCTTCCTCCTGACTCCCCCCTGTTTGGCTCATGGGGTTTGGACGTACCTCAGGGAGCAAAGCCTTGCTCTGGCACAGCCTGCAATGTGATATAATCAATGTGAGTGGGCTGTCTGAAGATCAACTCTTCCCCCTGTTACCCCTATAGTTGTCCTGCATGGATCCCCACCAGCTGGAGCTCTCTCAGCAGCTCAGCTTCCCACCTTGCCACAGCTACAGGTAGTCCTACCCTTGGGACTGCCTCCTTGGTCTGACACAGAGCCATCCTCCCAGTCCTGTCCCCCATGGCACCTGTGGGAGCCCCAGCACCAGCACCTGCACCCTGCTGACCCCCAAGGTTGGCAGCTTCTGGTGGCTGGGAAAAGGGAATGGCTGGGCGCATTTCCCAGTAACCTGGCACTTGCAGCTCCTGTCCCTTGTCCCAAAGCCACACTGGCACCTGTGGGGCAGTGGAGAGGGAGAGCATGTGAAATGGGTCTCTAAGGGGCAGTGATGGGAGATGGGGGCACCTCAAAGACACCATCCTGTGCCCAGTGCAGTGGATGGCTGAAGAACAGGAGCTGAGGGCAAGGAAGAAGGGTTTGCCATGGCTCGTTGGTCTAGGGGTATGATTCTCGCTTCGGGTGTGAGAGGTCCCGGGTTCAACTCCCGGACGAGCCCTACTTTTGGGCACCTAGCTTCTGTGGCAGCTGCACATGTGACCAGGGCAGCAGTCAGTGCCATATCCTGGCTTAGCTTGTCCCCCTCCATGGGCAGGATGGACCCCTAATAACAGACTGAATTCCAAGTGGTGCAGGGGGATGTAGCTTACCGAGAGAGAGGTTGCTTTGCATGTAAGAGGTCCTGGATTCAACTCCCAGCATCTCCAACTTTTGCCTACCCAGATGCCTTCTTGTTGTCTGCAGGACTGGCAGAGCCCCACAGAAAAGTGCTTGGCCAGCCTGTGGGCACAGCTGGCCTGGGGATGCTTCCCGGCACCCCAACCCCAAAATGTGGGGGGCGGAGGGGCTGGGGGTGCAAAAGGGGTGCAAGCACTGTGGCTCATTGGTTTAGGGGTGTCATCCTAGCTTTGGGTGTGAGAGGTCTCTCGTTCAACTCCCAGACAAGCCCTCCTTTTGACGTAATTCCTCCTTTGGGGGACTGCACTCCTGCTGCTCTTCAGACCCAGTGGAAGAGGGTAAACCCTGGCATCCCCCAGCTGCCTGCAAATGGCACCATGTAGTGTGACCATAGGGTTTCTTTTTCAGATGACACTGGTTTTAATCATCTTGGACACTGTCACTGTGGTGTCAAAGACAATAGACTCTACCTGGGCAACTTTGTGCAGAAGGGATGTAGCTCAGTGGGAGAGTGCTTGCTTTGCATGTAAGAGGCCCTGGGTTAAACCCGCAGCATCTCCATTTTTTTTTTTTTCCTCCCGGAAAATACCCACTTTCTTGCTCATGGGACATCCCCGAAGCCGACCTCCCTCTAGTACTGGGGTCAGGCAGAGCTGGTCACTGTGGATCTGGTGTTAGAAGAGTGACGCTGCCCTGACAGCCCCCTCCCCACCCAGGAGGGGCTGAGCCCTGCCCATGCCTGAGCCGTGTCTCTTTGCCCCATGGGGCAGCACCTCGCTCCCGGCACCAGCGGGACCGTCCCAGCAGAGGGGACAGGCAGCCCAGTTGTTGCTGGATAGTGTGTCCCATCCCTGCAGGGGCTGTGCCCAGCGGTGAGTGGCCAAAAGCAGGGCTTGCCCAGGAGTAGAGCCAAGGACCTTGCATAGCCTAAGTGACAATCATACCCCTAGGCCAACAAACCACAAAGTGCAGCCTGTGCCAGGTACTGGCGGGGGGGAGCAGTACTGTCCCAGAACCCCAGATGCCACTTTTTGGGGACGGGCCCTGCCACCAGGCTCCGGGGAGCAGAGTGGGGCTGGGGTGATGCACTGGCAACCCCGGAGACTTTCTCACTTTCCAGGAAAAGGGGGTAGCAAGGACAAGGGCAGCGAGGGGTGCACAGGGTAGGAGGGGTGCAGCCCCCACCCTGAGGTTTTCCAGATTTTGCATCCCTCAGATAGGTGGGGAAGTGGCATTTTCCCAGGATGCTGAGTGGACTCCCCCACATCACCCTTTGCCTTCTCCTTAGGGGAGGTGAGGGAGGCTGGAGAGCAGAGGGGAGGGAGAGTGCAGCACTCTGGGGCAGCCACCTCCTGCACTGTGCACCAGGTTGGCCTGTGCAGTACCTGGGGCTGTGGGGCTGCGTGGGGCAGCAGCTGGACTGGGCACAAAGAAGGCACTGTGGCTCGTTGGTCTAGGGGTATGATTCTTGCTTAGGGTGCAAGAGGTCCCGGGTTCAACTCCCGGACGAGCCCATGTGTTTTTGGACACCCGTCACCCTCCTCCTGCCCAGCTGCTCCCCCCTCCACTGTCGTTCACCCCAAGAGAGACCCTGAGCTTCCCGTGGGGAAGGGAAATGATGTGCCCATATGCCCTACATAGATTCCAGTGACTCCACCGCCTCTCTGGGCAACCTATTCCAGTGCTCTTATATCCTCAAAATTCCTTCTCATGTTTAGATGGAACTTCCTGTGTTCAAGTTTGTGCCCGTTACCCCTTGTCCTGTCACTGGGCACCACTGAAAAGAGCCTGGCCCCATCCTCCTGACACCCAGCCTTTAAGTATTTACAAGCATTGATAAGATCCACCCTCAGTTGTCTTTTTTCCAGACTAAAAAGACTCAAGTCCCTCAGCCTTTCTTCATAAGAGAGGTGTTCCAGTCCCCTAATCATCTTGGTAGCCCTTTGCTGTCCCCTCTCCAGTAGTTCCCTGTCCTTCCTGAACCGGGGCGCCCAGAACTGGACACAGTACTCCAGATGTGGCCTCACCGGGGCAGAGCAGAGGGGGAGGATGACCTCCCTTGACCCGCTGGCCACACTCTTCTTGATGCAGCCCAGGATGCCATTGGCCTTGCTGGCTCATGGTCGTCCTGTTGTCCACCAGGACTCCCAGGTCTCCTTCCACAGAGCTGCTCTCCAGCAGGTCAGCCCCCAACCTGTACTGGTGCATGGGGTTATTCCTCCCCAGGTGCAGCACCTTACACTTGCCCTTATTGAATTTCATAAGGTTTCTCTCTGCCCAACTCTCCAGCCTGTCCGGGTCTCTCTGTATGGTGGTACAGCCTTCTGGTGTGTCAGCCACCCCTCCCAACTTTGTGTCATTGGCAAACTTGCTGAGGGTGCACTCTCTCCCTTCATCCATGTCATTGATGAATATATTGAACAGGACTGGGCCCAGTACTGACCCCTGGGGAACACCACTTGTTATGGACCTCCAACTAGACTCTGTGCCCCTAATCGCAATCCTCTGAGTTCTGTCTTTCAGCCAGGAAGGGTCTGGGGAGGCAAAAGCTGGAGACGCAAGAGGCTGAACCCAGGGCCTCTTATATGCAAAGCAAGTACTCTCACACCGAGCTACATCCCCTGTGCATGGGCAGGGGTGGGGGCTTGGCCAAGTTCCCTCACACCCCACCACTGTCCCTCTGCCCAGTGGTCACCCTGCTCTACACACAGCGCCCTGGCCCCAGAAACAGACCCTCAGGGCACACACTGCTGGCAGTACCTGCTCTGCTATACCATGCCCAGTGCTGCTTCCAACTTCCTTTCCTACCTCCATCTGCCTCCCTGATGGCTCTTAGGGGCCCATACTGGCCACGGGGATGTGTTCAGGCAGGATGGGGCAAGTACCCAACTGTGCTGGTCACTACAGCCCCTGATGTGCCCTAGTTACACCAACTGGGGCCGCTGGGGAAGGTGGCTGTCCAAAAGGTAGGCTCATCTGGGAGATGAACCTGAGACCTCTCACCCCCTAAGTGAGAATCATACCCCTAGACCAACAAGCCAGGGTGCTACAAAACAATGCACGCCCAGCCTCTGGTGCCCACACAGTTTTGGGGGTTTGGAGGGGACAGCTGAGGCTGTGTGCAACCCTCTGCACACTCTGAGTGCAGGGTGGTCCCTCTTGCCATCCTTGGTCCATGGAGTCAGCATCTGGAGGTGAATGCAAGGTGTTAGTGCCTAGCATCAACTTGCCCAGCATTCCCAACATCTCTGGGGGTTTTCCTGCTCAAAACCACCTCCCTGGCCCTTGCAGTGATTGAAATGGCTGGTGCTTTGCAGCATCACCCCCAGCCCTTCATCCTCCATGGGGCATCACCCAAAGCTGATGTTCCAACTCTGATGTGGCTTTCTCATCACTCCTAGAAAGTTTGGTCACTGCTTCCTTCCCCAGTCCCCTGGAGCTGCTGACCTTGGGGTCCAGTGCTCTGCAGGCACTGGGTGTCCCTCAGGTGCCCCAGACTGCCAATGGTCCAGAATGGGGGTGATGCCCCTGGGGCAGATGAGGGGCATAATTTTCTGGACACAGAACCTGGGTCAGGGGTTAACAGTATCTGTGCCAGGGTGGGCACAGTGCCATCCCTGTGCCCACACCCTGCACTGCCGTCCCAGGCAGAGCTGCTTACTGAGGATGTCACCCTGTCTGTGTCCCAGACCCACAGGGGCTGTGCCCAGCAGTGGGTGTCCAAAAGGAGGGCTCATAGGGGAGATGAACTCAGGACATCTCGCAGTCAAAGCAAGAATTGTACCCCTAGATTAACAAGTCATGATGTGCAGCTGCGTGGGCACCCCCACCATCTGCCAGGCACTGGGGTGCTGGGGGAGCAGTGCTGTCCAAGGACCTGAGTGCCTCAGCAGCTCTCCCAGGTCCCCAGGGACATGACACAGGGTGATGTGGGGCAGTCTAGTCACCATTCCAGGAAAATGCCACTTCCCCACTGATCCCAGGGCTGCAAAGCCTGGAAAACCTCATGGTGAGGCCCAGCTCCGGAGTGGCCGGTACATCCCCACACACCCCCTCAGCCCTCCTCTGCATCCCAGGGCCTGGTGGCAGGACATATCCCCGAAAAGCAGCTGCTGGGGCCCCAATGTCCCTTGGACAGCGCTGCCTCCCAGCAGCCCAGTGCCTGGCACAGGCTGGGGGTGCCCAGGCAGCTGCGCATCATGGCTCATTGGCCTAGGGGTATGATTGTCACTTAGGCTATGCAAGGTCCTTGGCTCTACTCCTGGGCAAGCCCTGCTTTTGGCCACTCACCGCTGGGCACAGCCCCTGCAGGGATGGGGCACACTATCCAGCAACAACTGGGCTGCCTGTCCCCTCTGCTGGGATGGTCCCGCTGGTGCCGGGAGCGAGGTGCTGCCCCATGGGGCAAAGGGACACGGCTCAGGCATGGGCAGGGCTCAGCCCCTCCTGGGTGGGGAGGGGGCAGTGGGGCACAGCAGAGCAGGACCGTGCTGCCACCTTGTCCCTGGTGGGCAGCTCTGCCTGTGGGCTGAGTGCAGAAAAACATGTTGCAAGTCTGCCCACAGCTGTCCTCCCAGTCCCGGTCCCCTTGCCAGCCTGCCGCCACCTAAGGGACACCCAGTGCCTGCAAACCCCTGAACCCCAATGTCAGCAGCTCTGCAGGTCTGAGGAAGGAAACAGCAACTGGGATTTTCTGGAAGCAAGGATAAAGCCAGGTTTTTCAGGGAGGCTGTTTCAGGGGGATGTAGCTCAGTGGGAGAGCGCTTGCTTTGCATGTAAGAGGCCCTGGGTTCAACCCCCAGCATCTCCAGCTTTTGCCTCCCCAGACCCCCTCCCTGACAGCTGTGGGGCTGGCAGAGCCCCCAAAACCCTGTAGAAAATCTCTGGGACTACCTGTGGGCATGGCTGTCCTGGGGATGCTGCCTGACACCTGCAATGCACAGGGCCCTTTCCCTCTCCTGCCCAGGTGCTGCAGGGTGTGGAGGTATCTTGTGTCCCTTCCCCACGGGGTTCAGGGTCTCTAATATGGTGGGGGGAGCAGAGGGGTGGGAGGAGGGTGGTGGGTGTCCAAAAGGAGGGCTCATCCGGTAGTTGAATGCTGGATCTCTTGCACCCAAATTGAGACTCATACCCCTAGAACAACAAGCTGGGGTGCCCAACTCTCTGGGTACCCCCATCACGTGGTGGCCACTGGAGTTGTTGGGGGGGCAGTGCTGTCCAAAGACCCCAGGTCCCCAGGTGCCACTTTTCAGGGATGAGCCCTGCTGTCAGGCCCTGGGGAGCACAGCAGGGCTGAGTGTGTGTGCAGGGATGCACTGGCCACCTCAGAGACTTTCCCACTTTCCAGGAAAGCAGGGTGCCAGGATGAAACATGGGGTGCCCTGTGTGGGCGGCAGCTGTACCCTCTGGGTACACAGCAGTGGGGCTGTGATGGCCGAGGGGTGAAGGCGTTGGACTCGAAATCCAATAGGGTTTCCCTGCGCAGGTTCGAATCCTGCTCACAGCGAGAGATTTTACCTGCTGCCCCGGAGCCCATGCTGGGGGCCCTTGCCAGCAGCTTCCCCCCAGCATGACAAAGTGCTGGTGGGCCTGTTATTGTGCCCTGAGCAGGACCAGGCTGTCCCATCTGGTAGCCATGGCATGGTGCTGGGCACAACAGATGCTTTTCTTCATTGGCGCCACCTTCTCCTAGCAATTAATTGGCACCTGTGGGTAATTAGTGTTATAGGCTGACCCTGGTGAGCATGCAGTGTCCTTGTGCAGACCTGGAAGGGTCAGTAGCACATTGTTTATTCAAGACCTGTTCTGTCTCCTGGATGCAGATCGATGCAGTTAATGAGAAACCCGCATGGGAAAGAGGTAATGGGTTGGGTGCTGGGAGGCTTTTTCTCTGCAGTGGGACAGGAAAGGGCAGGAAAACCCACAGCGCGCAAGGAGCCGAGCGCAGGGCTGTGGCGTGCACGCAGACCCTGGGACCATGGCCAAGCTGGTGGAATGCGTCCCCAACTTCTCAGAGGGGAATAACAAGGAGGTGAGGGAATGCGAGAAGGGGTTGACGGGTGGGCAATGCTGGGGTGCAGATGGCTGGGCTGCCCTGGCGGAGGGGCTGTGCAGGCAGCACCTGCTGCCAGACTCTGCCTTGCCTTCTTTGAGGTGCTGCGCAGCTTTCCCTGCCTGACTAATGCCAAAAATGCCCAAAGGCAGCCCCAGCTCCCTTGGTGAGAAGTGGGGCCTCAGACCCCCTCCTTCCCAGTGCCTGCAGTTGCTGTAGCACCAGGGTTTGGGGCAGTCTGTCATACTCCCTTAGAGAAATATCACTTGCAGTTGTTGTGCCAAAACACACTGTCCAGGTTAATGGGCATCAGCCCTAGGCAGAATTTTGGCCCTGCTAGGGGAGTTCAGCAAACCTAAAGTTGGAATAAAACCACTGCTTCCCCCAGGGAACAAGCTTTATAGAGACAAATCTGTTTTGAAGCTGAGGGGGGGTGGGGGCGCAGGGAGTCGGGGGGAAGAAGATGAGGAAGGGGACAATATCCTTAGGAATAGCAATTTGTGATGGTGCTCTCCGACGGTGATGTGCAGTAGCAGCCAGGCAGCTCTCCAATACCATGGCAGGTTTGGGGCTTGCTGGGAGTCAGGAGTGTCCCAGACTTCCTGGGTAGGAGTGGGATGTTCATGCCTCTGGATCCTGCATTCTGCTGCGCAGGGCTGCATCCCCACTGATCCTCGACCTCAGTGCCGATGGGAAGGGGGAGAGCTGAGAAAAGGCATCCCCCACCTTGTGAAGCCAGGGCTGTGATGGGGGTCTTGCTGGCTCAGCTGCCTTGCCACCTTCCACTGTCCGGCAGGTGATTGATGCACTGGGGCAAGCCATCTCCCGGACACCTGGCTGCGTGCTGCTGGACGTGGATGCTGGTGCCTCCACCAACCGCACTGTCTACACCTTTGTGGGGTCTCCCGAGGCCGTTGTCGAAGGGGCGCTGAGTGCGGCCCGCACAGCTGGGCAGCTCATTGACATGAGCCGGCACACGGGTGAGCTCGGGGTGGTGCAGGAGCTGACCTGATGCAGAGCACGCCTTGGCTGCGGTGCATGGTTGGCTCCAGCTGCACCTTGAATGGCTGGAGCTAAAATCAGCTGCTGACAGCCAAGCACCACACGTTACTGCACCTACAGCAAGCAGCGCTGCCAGGACGGATGGTGGTGGGACCATGCAAAGCTCTTGCTCATCCTCCCGATCCAGAGAGGCTGGAGTAGACGTTACTGCCACAAAAACACCATTTCTCCCAGTGGCAGTGCTCAGTCTGCAAAAGAGACTGGGAAAGGGCTGTCCTCCCTCTTTGTCTGCTTGCTCGTCCCAGCTCCCATCTTCATATCTGTCCCATCCCCAGGTGAACACCCTCGCATGGGGGCCCTGGACGTCTGCCCTTTTGTACCGGTGATGAACGTCAGCATGGAGGAGTGTGTCACCTGCGCCCATGTCTTCGGGCAGCGCTTGGCAGCAGAGCTGGGGGTGCCTGGTGAGTGGGAGCCAGGAACCTCTGCCCATTCCATCCCACCCCACATGCTTCCAGCTGTGAAGAAACTGCACACCTTTTGCAAAAGATTAACCAAAGAGAAAATGAGGTTTGCTCCCAAATGGGCAAAACCAGACCCCACTAGAATACGTGCCGCCAGCCCCTGGCTGGCAGTGCTCACCCTTGGCTCTGTCTTGCAGTTTACCTGTATGGAGAGGCGGCACGGCAGGAGAGCAGGAAAGCCTTGCCCACCATCCGCGCCGGGGAGTATGAGGGGCTGCCCGAGAAGGTGAGTCTGGCAGCATGCAGCTGGGCAGCATGGACCGGGCAGAGCTAACCTGCACCTCCCCGGCTTCAGGCAGGGTGCTGGGGGCTAGCATAGTCCCTTCACACCAAGAGGAGCTGCTGAAACACTTTGTGTGCTGCTGAACATGGAGGTGGCCGTGGCAGATGCCACCTGGGGAGGGAAATGCTGTCCCTGGGAGGGTGGCTCGTGCTGCTTGGCAGTGCCAGCCCACGTGCTCTCCTCCCTCCTCCCCAGCTTGCAAAACCAGAGTGGGCTCCCGATTTTGGGCCCCCAACTTTTGTCCCCCAGTGGGGGGCCACGGTGACAGGTGCCCGGACCTTCCTTATCGCGTACAACATCAACCTGCTGTGCACTAAGGAGCTGGCTCACCGCATTGCCCTCAACATCCGCGAGCAGGGTCGCAGCACTGACCAGGTACTCCTATGATGGTGGCACACTGGGAGCAGACCTGCTTGCCCCCATGCCTCCTGGGACATCCCTTGACTGCAGAAGTTCTTGACAGCCTGGGCGCTTGAAGAGGGTGCAGGGCATCGGCTGGTATTTGGAGGAAGAGAATATAGCCCAGGTTTCGACAAACCTGCTGGACTTTGAGACCACACCGCTCCATGTTGTCTACGAGGAGGTCTGCCAAGACGCAAAGGTGGGTGGCACGGGACAGCACGCCATGCTTGTTTCAATGGGGGCTCCGCAGAGAATGTCTCCCTCCAAGTTTTTCTCCCCATCCCCAGGGCAGGGTCTGCTTGATCTCACGCTCAGTTCAGCCAAGCTAGGCAGAGCGATGAAGAGCACAAAACTCTCAAAAGCTCAGCAACTTGCTGCTAGCTCCCAGCTCCTCCACTGAAGTATTTTTCATGAGCTTCCCAGGTTCTGGGAAGGGATGAGGACAGCAAGGCTTGGGTGGTAGCAGCAGCAGAGCAGGTGGCTCTGGGAACAGTCGTGTTTCTGATGTCCTTCACAGGCACTGAATCTCCCTGTGGTGGGGTCCCAGCTGGTGGGGCTTGTCCCCAAGAAGGCCATGCTGGACACAGCCGAGTTTTACATCAAGAAGGAAAAACTCTTCATCCTGGAAGAGGATCAGAAGATCAGGCTGGTAATGTGGCTCCTCCTAGTACCAAGGCAAAGGTGGGATCATGAGAGAGACACCCTCCCACTCCCCCAGCCTCCCAAAGTGGCACTGAGCAGAGATTTGGGACCACAGCAGCCCCCCAGGCATGACACTTGTGTCCAAGGATGGTGCCTGGCAAGCTGTGAGGGCACAGTGGATGGGACAAGTTGTTTTATTGTCCTGAGGATGCTGAGATGCTCAAGGAGCAGAGAGCCCATCCTGTGAGGACAGTGTGTGGGCAGAAGCTGCCCAGCTTGCCTGCATGGAGGCCAGGAGGGAAAGGAGACCTCCCCAGAGCTCAAGGACAGTGTGTGGCATTATGGGTAACTGCCCCAGGACCAGTATAAACTGGAAATGAGGAGATAAACTCTGTTTTTCAGCTGCAGGAGGGAGGGACTTTTCCACCCTATGGGGAACGTGCTAGATAAGGGCAAGCTAATTATTTATCGGTGGAGTTTCCAGTCATTTGCAGGCAGCTGCACACCACCCCCAAGTCTGGGATGAGACGGGCTGGTGACGCTGGCTTTCTTCTCCCTGGGTGGTGGCCTGAACAATGCTGTCCTAGCGCTGGATCACCCATGGTTAATTAACAGCAGGGAACGAGGATGCAACAGGACTTATTGTGATGTGGCGGTGCTGCTCCTTGCAGGTGGTCAGCCGGCTGGGCCTGGACTCCCTGTCTCCGTTTCACCCCCAGGAGCGCATCATCGAGTAGGGACCCCCATCCTGCTTCTCATCATGGTGCCCATCCCTGCCTGGATGGGGGGGATCCTGCTGCTTGCCTCTTGCATTCATCTTGTTTGGGGAGTGGTACCTGCACCCAACTCCTCTTCACACCCAGGGGACATCTCTGCTGAGTGTTGTGCAGGCATGGGGTGGTCCCTGCTCCCAAATGCTGATTGTTGTGAATGTGGGCTAGCTCGGGCAGGGAGTGGGAGCAGGATCCATGGACAACCTTGAGCATATACACATTAAATCCTCCACCCTATCCCCAGCCCAAATTTCACTGCCTCTGGCTCACATGCTGCTTTCCAAGGAGAGACGCCATGGTGCAGCGCCTGGTGTAAAATGCATGTCTGTGGGGGTAGAGGAAGGGAAATCCACCTGTGATAAGGTGAAATCAGGACTTGCACTTCAAGTCCTTGTTGTCCCTGCCTGGGGACATGGTTGCAGGCATGTTTCTGTCCCACCAAAAGCTGTTTGCACAAGCCCACACTTTCTAATGCAGAGCAACCCCCCACACCACCAGGACCTGTGCTCCCCAGCTGGTTGTCTGTCCCCATGGGGCTCTGTGTCCTGTCCCTGACCTTCCCACTGGGTTTTTTTGGCCTAATCCCCTTGGCCACCTGCAGAGCCAAGGGGTGGATGAAAACCTGTTGGAGGGGTCAGTGCCAGATGAGAAGGGACCAGGTGGTGGTGGTGGGTGCCCCTGCACCTAGAGGGCTCTGACCCACAGGGCCTCTGTGCCACAGGTACCTGGTGCAGGCAGGAGAGGTGGACAGGGGGCTGGTGGCCAAGCCACTGGGCACCTTCGTGCGAGCAGTTGGTGGGAGGTCGGCAGCGCCAGGAGGAGGCTCTGTGTCTGCAGCCGCAGCCGCCCTGGTATGTGTCCCACACCAGGATTGGGTCCCTGCCTGCCTGGAGGGTCCTCTGGGTGTGCCAAGCCTCTGAGGGGAGCCAACATGGCAGTAGCGGTGGGCACTGTTTCCTGCTGGAGGACTTACCCCTGTGCTTTTGCAGGGGGCGGCACTGGGCTGCATGGTGGGGCTGATGAGCTATGGGAAGCGTCAGTTTGAGGAGCTGGACCCCATCATGAGGAAGCTGATCCCCCCCTTCCACCAGGCCATGGACGAGCTGGTGGCGATGGTAGATGCCGACTCCCGTGCCTTCAGCAGCTACATGGTGAGGTGCCACCAGCAGCAGACGTCCCATGGGGAAGTGGGGGACTTTCCAGCTGGGAGGGGCCTGGCATCACGTTTCCCCAGTGTCTTTAGGAGCAGGGCAGTGACCTTGGCCCAAGTGAGGGCCAGGGGAAGGGACATCATCACCTATGGAGGTTTGCAAGAGCATGGGACCTATCAGGTCTGCCCTGGCCCCTGATGCAAGACATGCGAGGTCTTGGAGCAAATGGCAGCAAGATCTGCTTTTCTTTGCCTGCAGGAAGCTATGAAGCTGCCAAAAAACACCCCTGAAGAGCGGGAGAGGTGAGCTGGGCTGGTGGGGACTTGCAGACCGGGGGAGTATGGTCACCCAGCGCTCACCCTGGGGCTGTCCCCCCTCCCAGACGCATGGGTGCCATGCAACAGGGGCTGAAGACAGCCGTAAGGGTGCCCTGTGCCCTGGCAGAGAAGGTGAGTGGGCTCTGGCCTGCTCTGAAGGAGCTGGCACGCCACTGCAACCTGGCCTGCAAATCCGACATCCAGGTACGGGCCTGGGCTGGTGCTTTGGAGGCTGATGGGCTCACCACTTTTCCCTGCATGGTGTCCCATCCTGTCCTGACCTCTGGGTTGCATCTCTCCAGCTGTGCTTCCCCAACTGGCCAGTGGTTTCCACCCACTAACTTCTTTGCAGTTTGCAACCCTTGTAGGAGAGCTGATCTCCACCAGCCCTTGCATGAGTTTTCCCACCTGCGTGGCAAGGCCATGAATGGTTCCCAGTGCTGGAGCCATATCCTGAAAATACCATGTTGGAAAGCGTTGTGTGCCACTGTGTCACAGAGGGTGGGAGTCCTGCAGCATAAGGGTCTGCCCTGCTGCAGGACTGTATGCAAGTACTCTGGTTCAGCAGGAGAGCTTCTCACAAGTCTCTTTTCCTAGGTGGGAGCCAAAATGTTGGAAGCGGCTGTGTTTGGAGCTTACTTCAATGTCATGATCAACCTCAAAGACATAACGGATGAGAAGTTCAAGCTTGCGGTAAGCCTGGGCCATGCATCTGCCTCGACCCTGGTGGTGGGGGTGAGGGGGGACAGAAATGGAGATGAAGCCCCTGGGACACCTCATGCCCAGGTACCCCCTGCCTTGGCTGCCAACAGAATGCATGGGGTGGACGGTGGACGGCTCTTTTGTCCTGTCAAGTGGCAAATGATGCACCTTCTCCCTCCCCGTGCAGATGTCGCAGAAGGTCTCCAGGCTGCTGGAGGAGGCGAAGCAAGGCTCTGCACTCGTGCTGTCACTGCTGGAGAAGCGGGCACCCTGAGAGGGTCTCAGGGATGGACTGGGGGCTATGCAGTGGCAAATACAGCTGGGAAACATGCTCATCCCTCCTGGGCTCCTTTGCTATCTGCCTCCGGACACCTGCTCCACTCAGGCAGATCATGTCCCCTGCTGGCCTTTCCCTGGCCAAGGGCAATTTTAGCTGTCTGGGGCTCAGACCCCAGTCTTCATCCCCCTATCCCCAGGGCAGAAGCAGGCAACTGGGCTGGCAGTGCCTGGGGCCACAGGGGGATGATGACAGGGATCCTACGGCACTGCCCGGGAGGAGATCCCTGTGCACGTGCACCTCCTGACCCCACAACCCCTGTGTGTTTCTGTGCCTGGAAACCCAACCGAGACAGTCCCCTGTCTGCAGGGCTGGTACAAGACCTGGTGCAGTCCCTTTCTGCAAGGTGTCTTTTTGACGGTACATCATGAGACTGGCCTGTTGCATTGTTCGCTGGCCTGGGAAGAGAGTGCTGCCAAATGCAGGGCAGGATCAGGGGTGTTAGTGGGGAGATGGGGATGGGATGGGAGGGGCTCTGCCCCCTCCTCATAGAACCCCGAGAGGAAGACCTGACCATTAGTGCATCCAGTCCTGCCTCCTGTCTCTGTTGACTGGGTCTGACAGCAGATATCACCTCCCACCCACACACCATGGCAGCACCCTGAACAGTGTCACATCAGCTGGACTCTGAGCTCCACTGTCCCACAGCAGTGCCTGCAGGCATGTGACTCCTCCCTGTCGTTCCTCCCCTCCACCCCCTGACACTGTGCCCATGCTGGGAGCACTGAGCCAGGGTTCATGGTGGGGACGCCTGACTCACTGCATCACCTGACGCTGGGAGGTGAAACCACCACCCTCCAGCCACTGTTTTTATCAGCCCCGTGGGAACTTTGTGCCAGCTGGGAGCGGTGTGTTGACATTTCCTGCGTGCCCATGGTGACGGTAATGGTGCAGGGAGTGGTGTGGTGTCACCCCTGCCCACCACATCCCTCGTTGCTTGGGCAGGGCTCTGATATTTAGAAAGTGCCTGCCACCCCAGGAGAGATGTGCTGAGGACGGTGATCAGGGGTGCTGCTGGCAGCGGTGCTTTCAGAGTGCTGCCAGCATTACCTCTGCTGGCAGCTTTTTTGCAGGTTTGGTGAGTGAAAGCGGCTTCCCCAGGCAGTAGTGCCTGGTGGGGCGCAGGGGAGCCGGGAAGCACAGGGGCAGTGGGAGCATAGGCATGCATGGGTCAGGGTGCACTGTCCCCATGGCTGGCGCTGCACCAAGACATGGTGTCCCCACCCCTCATGGTCCACAAGGACATGGGCTGGGAATCCAGCCTCAGCCCGAGTTGGTTTATTATTTCCATTAATAATGGAAACCACATGCCCGGGGTTTGGGTGTGCACAGAGGTGGGGACAGTCACTCTTGGGACTGGCACTGTCACTCGAAGAGATGGGGCATCTGTTGGGGTCTGTGGGGGACAGCACTCCTTGGGAAGCGAGCACGGTCTCTGCCTGGGGCAGACGTGGGGCAGAGGAGCTGGGTCCCAGCTGCTGGAAGGGCGATGACCTCCCCATGACAGGAGGTGTCGTGAGGGAGCACTGACGGTGCCTGTCCTTCCCTTGCAGCTTGGCTGCCGCGAAGAATGTGGAACTCCAATCCAGGTGAGGGGCCGTGGGGCTGGGCAGGGGTGCTGGTACCACACAGCCACCGGGGCTCAGAGAGGAGCTCAGTGCAATTGCCACAGGCACCCTGGTGGATTACCTGCGGGTAAAGGGGAGTGGGGCATCATTTGTGAGGAGAGGGGTAGACTGGAAGGGGTCCTTTTGGTGCAAGGGTACACCAGTTCCTTGCAAGGCCTGTCTAGGGAGAGCCCGCCTCTGCTTGCTAACAGCCACCCTCTTCTTCCTAGGCATGCCCGGAGGGGTTCCACCACCACGACTACAAATTTGCCCACCTGCCCCTCCAGGATACCCTGGTCCCGGCACCCCAGCAGGTCCCTACCCTGCAGTGCCACCTGGTGCTCCTGGAACCTATCCCCCAGCACCCCCAGGTGGCTATCCCTGTGGCCCCCCTCCAGCTGGCCCCTACCCACAGGGGCAGCACCCCCATGGGCACCCCCCACAGGGGCATCATGCCCATGGGCACCCCCATCCAGGACCACTGGGAGTGCCAGGGTGCCCACCGTGCCCCCCTGGCTGCCATCAGAAGCACCATAAGAAGCACAAGAAGACGCACTCCAAGCACCATGGAGGGAAGGTAAGAGTGAGGGGGCAGTGGACCTTTTTGAATCTCTGCTGTGGTCCTTTGGACCCCTGCATGCATACCAGAGTATCCAGCCTGGGCAGCTGGAGCTCCCCTCTTCCACCCTGTGGTGGCTGGAGCGGGCTGCAGACACCTCAGTGGCTTTTTTTAGACATGGAGACTCCTGTTTGGTTAATAAATAGGCAAGCATGAGTCATTTCAAGCAAGTCTTTTGAAATGTGATCCATGAAATTCCTTGAAGCCATTTGAAACAGTGACACAGCTCAGGGTGGACCACACAGCATATTAAATCCCAGGACTTTGTCCTGCTCACCAGAAAGCAAGTCATGCCTCTGTAAGGGACATTCACTCAGTGTCCTGCAGCAGACGAGCAGTTCAGTTCCCTCTTAAAAAACAAAAACAACCCCAAACAAACAAACAAAAAAGTAATTCTCTGTGCCAGAGTAGATGCTGCAGAAAATGCTATTGCAGGGAGTAGGTCTGAGTGAGGGACTGCTAAACAAAACCCCAATTCCACCATTTAAATGCTCCCAGTAGAAGTATTTTCCAAACAAAGCAAACCATCTGCTCCTCTCTACTGTGTAACAGCTCTGAAAGTGATCTGTCTTGATGTTCGGCCTTGCTGGCAGATGGCAGAACCCTTCTGGAGTTTGCTTAATTGGCCTGAACATCCTTGCAAAATAATAAAAAAAAGCAGCCCTCCCACGATACACCTGTAATTGTATTCTCTAAGCAGAAAAATAATGGCTCCAAACTCTAAGACGTGGTTTGTAACAGCATTGCAATAAACATTGTGCTGGTGTTATTAGCCATTTTGTCTTCAAGTCAAGGTATCCTGGCTGGGGTTTGCTGTCTGAGGCCGTGGTGCTGTGCTGACTTCCACGCAGGCTTACCCTCTGCATGGCCCCCAGGGCCTTGACATTAACAAATGACCTTGCAATCCAGCCAGTGTGCAAACCTGAGGGCACCCTTTTTGCTGGCACGCAAAGACAGCTGGGGAGAGGTGGGTCTGCAGACACCACTGCTGCAGGCTCAACCTGGACCCAGCTGGGCACCAGGAACGGGCACCCACCACAGAATCGCTAACACCTATCAGAAATAGTGTGAAAGAAGGCTGTTTCCATGCTGCCCTAAGGTTGTTTTCTCTCCTCCAGCACTCCAGCAGCTCAAGCAGCAGTTCTGACTCTGACTGAAGAGGACATCTCCCACTTGCATGGTGGTGAAGAGAAGAAACACAAAGCCGAACGCCCCATGGGAACCACCTGCATGTTGCTCTGCTCCTTTCCCTTTTCTCTTAGAGCAGCGTTTTGCCTACTGAGTGATTTTCTAGTTTTTAGCTTGTAAATTCTTTGACCTGGAATTGCTTTGAGATGATGGGCAGCAGCTCCACCCTCTGTGTTTCGGGAGAGCCCACTGCAAGTCAACCCTGGGGCTGCAGGTAGCAGCACGGGTAGTATCATATGCTGGTTTGCAGTCTGCTGGTGTCTGAGTGTTTTTTCCTTTGCAATGATGTCAGCTGCAAATGTGGATCTCAAGGCCCATAGAAGTCCTTACATTTTGCATGACCTTTCACAGCTGTAGCAGGGGGTCTGGCCAAGGAATGCCATAAATTTCCCCTTGCTGAGCTGTATGGGTTGCCATCCTCCACACCAGGGTAATAATTAATACGAAAAAGCAGTGAGCTCTCTTTCTGAAGCTTCTGAGCCACGGCCATGGGACTGTGGCATGCTCGCTAGGAAAGGTGAAAAGCCTGGTAGTGCTTTCACCACCACAATTTTAACACAGGGCTGCTTTTGCTGCTGTTTTATTTTTGTTTTGCCTATTGTCATGGCTCAAGAGGATCCTTCCCAGCCCCATTATCAAGAAGGCTTTGCTGCCAGCCAGTGTGACTGGCTGCTGGACCCAGTGGCATAAATACAAGAAGCTTACTGTGGCAGAAGGGATCTCCAAAGGAGGTGGGGCAGCCCATCTCAGCCAGATTTACTGCCAGTGCAGCCTTGTTTGTCCTTGTTGCACTGCTGTCTGGGGGTGTGTGCATGCTGGGGCAGTGGTATTTCACTCCTGCGGCTCCTCTCTGGATGCAGTCGTGTTTCATCCTGTGGCCCTTGAAGCTCCCCGACAGCTCTCCTTTCCAAATGAGGGAAAACACAGTAGTGACACTGCAGCACACATGGCCACAGCTGCCCACTGCCGTGCCCTTCCCTGCACCTGTGCTGCTGGCTCCTCTGCACCCTGTCCCTGGGGTCCCCTACAGACAACCCAAACTGTGTCCAGCATCTCCTCCGCATCCCACTTCCACCACCGTGGATGTCACCTTACCTCTGTCCTTGGAAGGTTACCCTGCCCCACTATCCTGACTTGAGACAAACAACTTTTGGATGGAAGAGGGGCTGAAGAAAGCATGGGTAAAGGCTGACTCAGGTGCAATGCCACCTTCATGGTGGGGAAAGGCACAGCCCTCCTCAAAGAGGTGCACCTGTGGACCTCTGCTCTCCTCACCCATGAACAGGTGAGGAAAATGAAGCAGGTGAGGAATGAAGACAGGGTCTTTGTCATGCTGAGAGACCACAGTTTCAAGGGCACTGGGGGGTGGGGTGTGGGGCCAGGGGGCAGAGGAACAGGTCCGCAAGGGGACTGCTGTAAGCAGCAGGAAGAGCTGGAGGAACCCCATTAGCATCCTGTGGTCCTTCAGGTCCTCAGCAGTGCCCTGTGACCCCTGTGCTGCAGGGACCTCAGCCTTGTGCTCCAGCATTTGCAAGGAGAAGCAGAATACAAAGTTATCTGGACTTAACAGCTTAGCACCAGAAAAATAAGCTGCTCATTACAAACAATTAAAAAAAGAGACACACTACAGAATAAAGAGAGTGAAAAGAGTTTATTTCTTTATTTTTGCAGACAGCACAATTCAAGTTCAAATCTGGACATTGCTCAGCAGATACTGGTGGGAAGAAGGCACTGTGGTTGCTTTGAGCACATTGGGATGAGAGGGAGGCAGCTCTGGTGGCTGCCCAGTATTCTGTGAGATGCTTTGGGGCATGCTATCCCTCAGCCAGGATTTTGGGCGCAGTAATAAATGAACCGGTTCTGATGAAGGTCGGAATGGCAGAAGGAAGTGAGGGAGATATGGCTCACAGGAAAATGAATATTTTAATGATAATCTGTGAAATTTAGGCTAGATAGAGACCCAAAGGAGACCGAAAAGGAGCATCTGCAGACAACTGTAGAAGGCAGCACAACCTCTCATCATCCCGTTGCTCCCAAGAAAGAAAAGTAAGCCACCAGGGGCCATGCAAAAGGAAAGCAAGTTGATGACCATTTCAAGCAGGATGTGATGTGTCATAAACTCACTTGGTTTTTCAGGACAGAAGTACTGAGAGAACAAAAAAGGTGAGATAATCTGGAAAAAGGTTTGCTAAAGAAGGGGGGATGTCACAACTGCAAAGCTCCTCACAGGATGCTGAGGGATACTGAGAGTTTTTGAAAATTAGAGATGATCATTTGTCTTACTACACTGGAAAGGTTTCTCACTTCTCTGACAAGCCCTCCTAGGATTACAATATGTATGCAAGACTTAGTGTGTATAAAGCTTTACGGAAGTATGTCATATGGCTCTGTATCCTGCTTTGATCTTCATTTTAATTAGCACCATAACTGTAAGACACACAACTTTTCATCATGAGAGCTCTGGATTTTGGTTAGAAAGGAGGAGCCAGAGGGCAGCTGTTCTGGGCCACGTCAGAGTTGCTAGCAACCATATAGAGGAAAGAAAATGAAACAGATAGTATCAGGGGTGTGTATACTGGTGAGAGGAGGACATGTGCACTCCCTTCATTTAACATATCCACCTAATGAACCTGTCGAAAAAGCTAGGTTGGGAGAGGCTGTCATAGTCCTTCTCCCGGAAGATGGCTGCCCGGTCCCCGAGGCCAAGCTTCAGCAGGACGTCCATGTCTACATCACTCCCAAGAGCCACTACCGTGGGCATGACATCTTGCTTCTTCATGGAGTTGATGGCCTCCTCAAGGTTCTTGCTTCCTGTGATGCCATCAGTGATGAAGACGAAGGAGAGCTCAGCATTGCGCCGGGCAAGTCGCTGCCCATTTCCTGGGCTGAGCACGATATTGTTGATGGCATGTATGATGGCTGACCCAATGTTGGAGGATGAGTCCAGGTACTTGATCTGTGCCAAGGCGTTGGAGATTTCCGTCAGGTTGTAGGTCAGTGGGAAGACCACATCCTGGTCTCTCTCACTGCCATACTGCAGCAGTGCAAGCCGAGCATTCATGTTGTCACTGTTGCTCCTGGCCAGCGTGAGCTGTTGGGCCACCTCCTCCACGAAGTGGTGGGCCCTGTGGAAATTCTGCTCTCCGATCCTTTCAGAGCCATCAAGCAAGAAGACGACATCAACAGGGCGCTGTGTGCACTGGGCTACTGCAAGCTCTGCAGGAGAAAGAAGACAATAAGAGTTGGAAGTGTAAGAAAGCCTACAGGATAAGGTTGGAGCTTGCCCCGGACAGTTTGGGCTGGAGTCACCTCCGTTCATCTTTGTCCAAAGAAGGACCAGCCCCACTCTGCTGCCAAAGCCTGCCTTTGCAGCTGGTAATGTAGGAGCTTTGCTTCTGATTCCCTCAGCTCCTGGGCACTATGTCTTAAAGAATGTTAATTCTGAGGCCTATGACAGACCTCCACAAGCATCCATGAGATTAGACAGGTTTGTACATTTCAGACCCAGAATTACATCCACCTTTTTACAGCAATGTCCATCTCTTATCTGTAACAGGAATATTCAGAGATCAATGTCAGGCAGTGTCTGCAAACCTCTCAGTTGCTTCTAGAGAGTGGTTTACTTTCAGAGTTACTCTTCACACATAGGTTTGTAGGACAAAAGCTGTTTTCATAGCTTTACCCAGATTAGTTTAATCAGCAATCACTAATTCCTGAAGAGCTTATCAAGGTCAGGTCATGTGGTTGGAAAACAAGACTATACTTGTTGATGAACCTGTACTTAAAGCACCTTTTGTAATACATAACAGACCAATATTCCAGTGAAACAGTGGGACATTGTTCTTCAGTCAGTCAGAACAGCACTTGTCCACAAAGTGGGCATGTTGGCATATAAATATAGACAGTGAATGAAACCAGAAAAAAAAAAGGGAGAAGAAAATAGCAATCTTTGGAAACAGCTGTTAGTTAGGGACCATTATTTTGTTCCTTTGCAGTAGTTATACGTATTGCCTTTGGTGTTCCTCTGCGTGCAATGCTACTCCAAGAAACACTTACATTACAGTACTATTGAATTTTCTTCTTCTTTGAGCTTCTTTTTGTGATGAAAGCACTAGTCAGGAATATGATTGCAACAGCAGTATTGACTTGTAACGTACGTGCTGCGGCTGGCCACCCCCTGAGTGGGCAGGGCAATGGCCATATCACTGTCAAGCAATTCTTTGGCTCTCAGACTGAGTCTCAAAAGGGTGAAGTACTGGAGCCAATGTCATGTTGTGTAGCATGACCTGGCAAGGAGAATAGGAGATTCTGGAGCAGCCCCAGCTTGAGCATCCATTTCTGGCAATGAGGGGCAACTTTCGGGATAGGAGTACCACACTAGGTTGAATTTCCGTACTGTGAGCAAATCCAACTTGACAAAGTGCTTCCTCAGTGCTGAATGCTGTTACACCCGGATTCAACATGGCAGGGTGCTGAACCGGCACAATTCCTTGTATGAGCTGAGCAACAAATAGATCACTGTTTAGTACATTAGTGCTGTGTGTATAGTCAACATTTGGCGAACAGTGAAGTTATATTTTAAGTAAAATAGACACATGCACTCTCGAGACTAGAGACAGTATCCAACAGCACAAGATAGCGTAGCAGAAGCTCTGATCGTTGAATTTGCAGACTATTTGGCATCACTTCCATCCATGATAAAACAGTCAAACCTGATATAGGAACTTTTGCTGGTACTTGTGGTTTAACCTAGCTTGTTGGACATTGCAAAAGTCTGCGGTTGTTTCTATATCATGTTCCCATACCTTGTAGATTGGCATTTCTCCTTAGCCCACACTGTAAAACGTATCTACAACAATAGCATGCCTTGAACTGCTGGAGAGGGTGCAGCAAAGGGCTATGAAGACGATTAGGGAATTTGAACACCTCTCTTATGAAGAAAGGCTGAGGGACTTGAGTCTCTTCAGTCTGGAAAAAAGATGACTGAGGGGGAACCTTATCAACCCTTATAAATATTTAAAGGATGGGTGTCAGGGGGATGGGGCCAGGCTCTTTTCAGTGGTGCCCAGTGACAGGACAAGAGGTAACGGGCACAAACTTTAGCATAGGAAGTTCCACCTAAACATGAGGAGGAACTTCTTTACTTTGAGGGTGGCAGAGCACTGGGACAGGCTGCCCAGAGAGGTGGTGGAGTCTCCGTCTCTGGAGACATTCAAACCCTGCCTGGATGCGTTCCTGTGCAACTTGCTCCAGGTGACCCTGCTCTGGCAGGGGGGTTGGACTAGATGGTCTCCAGAGGTCCCTTCCAACCCTACCATTCTGTGATTCTGTGAACGGTGCTTACTGTATATTATCTTACTATGAAAAACAGGCTTCTGCAATGCCAGTTCTGACTGCAGTAGAAACCAATCTCCAAGTGATGCTTTTTCCCCCATGAGCTTTTTGAATATCACATTTCAAAATTCAACTGTGAAACTCCACTCCTTTACAGCAATAAAGGTACATACTCACCTCTGCCCAACCTTCCTTGAGAAATGTTGTCTAAAGGTACGCTGATGCTGCAGTTCCTGGTATGCAGGTACTGCTGCCACAAGGATACTTTGCCTTGACAGTACCTGCACTCCTGGTCCTCACCTGCGCTGTGCAGTCATAGAGAGGAAAAGGAAGGAAGGCATGCCCCTTGCAACCACACAGTCTGAAATCTATGCAGGGTCTGCAAAAGCAGACAACAAGTGGGTGGGAGTGAGGGCTGCATATCGCATTGGAGAAGTGTTACCAGTCTGTCTCCCCCAGTGCTTGTCTACATGTAGTCATGTTCCTTGAAACAACAAGCAAGATCCACCCGCCTCCCACATGACCTGAAGCAAACCTTAAGAGCTCCTAGTTAAGCAGACCGTGGCTGAGAGTAGCATCACTCCATGGAGCTTCAGTGAGAGCGTAACACGTCTGGCTCTCAAGGCAGCCTCTACTCCCCAGTGCAGGAGCACTCCCCAGAGACACTCTGATTGCTGCTCAGCCCTCATGGCTGGAGAGTCTTGCCTTCAAAATATGTGATAAGATGCCTTTACATATGAGTTATCCCATGAGAACATAACATATGCGAGGCAGTGCAGCAAAACCTTGGGTTTGTCCTGTTCAGTGTCACGCTTCAGTTGCAGCTTGTTCCTGTTTCTGGGAGGCTGAGGACCTGAGCGCCCTTTGCTGCAGCAAGGAACAAGATTCTCATCCTTAACTGGGAGATAAGCTCTCAGAGGCACCACCACAAATCAGGTCAACTGAAATCTTCACATCATGCTTTTATAATTGGAACACCAGTCCTTTTCATTTAGCTTACAGCAAGGCACGAATGCCTGCAGCTCACCGTACTGCATACCGCGTACTAGGACACAGCTGAGGACATCTAACAGATAGCACAAAAAGCAGAAATACCATCAATTTTCCTGCCATTAGCAACCCATATAGTTACGTGCATGTCAGAGTAACCCCACCCATTCACATCATGTTCCTGCTTCTTCTAAAACCTGGGTAACTTGTATTTCCCCTATTGTTTCTCAGTATTGACAGTGGAGATGGGGACTGATCTCCCAGCCCCTTCTGGGGGTATCCCTTTCACATCACACCCACATAGCCCCTCTCCCCATGTCTCTGAGGAGATGGGACTGTCCTTTCACCACCCCCTGATCTATGTCCTTCCTTTGCCCAAAAGCTTTGCTGAAGGAGCCGCTGCAATGATAAAATCTATCTGGTTTTGTCAGAGGGATTAGCCAGGATTATGTTAGCAAAACACCACTACACCCACTTACCTCTGTTTTACAAGGGCCAATGCAAATACTGCTCAGGCCAGAGACATTTAAAGCTCTGTGAACAATTTTCCCTCCGTTATACACCAACAGCGTAGTTCTCTGAGCTCCCTGTCCCTATAGACTGGGAACAAAAACTGCTGAAACCTTGGGAGAAAGACTATCTTTGTGCAGCGTGTCTGACCTGCTCATGTGCTGGGTGACACAAATACCTCTCCTGCATGCCTGTCAGCGGACGGCTTCTAGCCTAGACTGGCAAGCCCCAGATGTTGAAAACACTGCAAGAAGTTCCAAGTGGGCAAGTTCCTCATTCCAGTTCCCGTGCCTGAGCCTGGCAACTGGCTCCACTTTGCACGTCTGTAAACATTACAGCCCAACCGCGTTTTTGAAGGTACATCTCCCTTCTGCCCATTAAATATGACATTTGCTCAGTATACTTTATTGCAATAATACCATATCAGTTTGAGAGGCTGCAAAATTCACTTGCCGGCAGTGAACACTTCTACTCTTGTGTCTGCACATGAAATGCTGTTTTCTTTTCTTACAGCTTGAGAGGGTGGTAGTTATTCTGGAGGCAGGAATGACAATCACCTGCCTGACTTTTTGTGAAAACCAGGGGCAGCTGAGCTCATGGAAATATCAATCCTCGTCTAAATGCACATACCCACAGAGCAAGTGGTGGGTCTGTAGTCTTTCTGAACCAAACTAGCACTGGGTATGGATTGAATGGTTTATGCTACAAGTTTAAATACTTGCTTTTGAATAGCTCATGTAATGTATAACAGAGGTTTTACTGTGCAGTCATGGATTTTTGCTTTAGACTGCCTGGTCCTACATACCATCTACCTCTTGGATGTGAACAGGTATGTGTTGCTAATTAAGACAGAAGAAACACAAATGTAGAAGCAGAGAAAAAGACAGAGGAAGCTCATACAGCTTCTGAGAGAAGCACTCTCGATGGAAAGTCAGGGTTGACCTCTCTCCTGTAGTGCTTGCTTGCTCTTTCCCTTCAATATTCCCAGCTGCCTATTTAATAGTTGTACAGAGACACACACTGCGGTGAGAGGAGATGCCCCTTGCTTTGCCAGTCTTGCCACACAAATGGTTTGCAGAACCTGAAGAGAGCCCTCACGGTAACGCAGCAAGAAGATGCAGAAGATGCTTTAGAAGTGGTCAGCAAATACATATGTAGGAAGGCACGGGAAAAGCACATCGTTAAGCAAATGAGGGGCTCACTCTGGCCCTCAGCCACATGTGTGCTGGCAGTATCCATGGTGGAGCCTGGTGCTCGTGTGTGGCTGAGGGCTGGGACATGCTAGCCTGCTGGAGCAGGGTGGGAGTACAAGAGGGCTGGTGGGGAGCAGTGTGGCTGGCTCAGAGACTGAGGCAATGCAGTTCTGCAGAAAAGCAGTGGGCAAAACAAGAGCATCTCTTGACATTACTGGAGAAAGCTTCCATGCTCATCAGACAGCCAAGCCAGATAGGACTGCCCCTTGCGTCACAGCCCCAGAGGAGCGCTACCAAGCCGCTTCACTGCCTGTGTTTCTCCTAAACTAAAAGCATCTACGAATGTACCTGTCCCCTCTGTCAAACAGGCACTCAAGGAAAGATGATTACCACCTCCACTCAACCTCTGCCTCCACCATCTCTAATGACATGTCAGCAAAGCCCTAGCACGGTTTCTGGGTCCCCCACGATCTCACTGTGCACCATTTTGAAGGTGTCAATGAACAAGTCCATCCACTCCTGCCGCTCATTTCCAGTGGCAAACTTGGCTTTTTCGGCGGTAAAGGCCAAAGTGGCCACCAGCTGGGTGTACATGCTGGGGTCCTGGGTTTCCCGCGTGGAGTTTAGGAACTGGGCGATCGAATGTATGGTGCTGGGGAAATCTATGTTGACTCCCTCTTCCATGGGGCGGAAAATAAGTGGGTTTACGTTCCCAGGGTTCCTGTCATCTGCAAGTGAGCGTTAAAAGAATATTTTCAGGGCCTGCTAGCAATGGCTGCGTCTCTGAATGCTACCTGGCTTTCCTATGTGCACTGCACTAGAGAAGAACAGAGCTAACGAGGGACAGGGAAGACCAAAAACTGATTTTAAATCTTACTGCCACTTTTATGTCTGAGGAACCATGGGATTCATGCCAAAACCAATCACACATCAACTGAGAGACTTCAGTAAATGACATGAAACCTTAACTGCCCAGTTCCTTCCCACTCATCCGGCATAGGCACAATGGAGAAAGAGCAGCACTCAGGAGGAGGGCCACAAGGTCCAGCTTCTTTCTTCGTGTGGGATTCAGCCATCACATAGCTTTGAACTCTGCTATGTGCAAACTGTACACATGGTGCTGTACAGCCAGAAAGACATCTAATGGACATCATTATGTGAACTCCTTGCCTGGGACTCAGCCCACTGCGCTTTGGCTACACTTACTGCCCTGAGGTGTGCAATGCTCCTGTGCAGTGTCCAGGCTAGTCAGGACTTCAAGAGCCTCCATCTCCACCTGGCTGTGCTGAACTTAAATTCAAATAAGATCCCAAAGCTCAAAGCAAAGCCTTTTGCATGGGTTAGAAAAAGCATCACAGAGCACCATGCAGCTTCTATTGAAGCAAGTGGTCAGTTCATATTGCTCAGCATTTAACACTCCAGCATCCTGTTAGTACCGCAGTAATTGATGGGCGGTTATAGGGAGACAAGGGTCTGCCCTGAAAACAGGAAAACCTGGATTTCCTTAGGCAAAGCACCGCGGCAGCACACCTTCAGTTGCAGATGTGAGCCCCAAGAGCTGACGTGCCTGGCTCTGCAAGGCAGCAGGGAGGAAGCCAGGGTGTATGTAATACCTGTCCCTCTCTGTGCTCTGTTGACAACACCCAGCCTGGAACAGGGGTAACTGGCATGAGCAATTGATTTGCTCCTTAAAGTGCCAGGATTGCACCTCTGACAGCCATGGGGCCAAGAACAGGGCTGGCTCCCTGACCTGAACCTGTCTGACCTGTCTACAACTGGACATGCAGTGCATGTGCACGAAGCTCACTCACATATCCTGCGAAGGGCACCATCTTCATCCAAAGGGTTTGCGCGTAAATTGGCACCAATTCTTGAGATGTTCTCAGAGAACCAGAGGAAGCTGAGCACTGAGCAGAGAAGATACAGGCTCTGTCACGTGCCTTATGTCACATCCCATCCAACATGTTCCCTTGCCATGAGTCAAGTGTGATCCTTGCAAATTGATGACAGCAATGTATCATGGACCATCCAGTGCGGCGGGTGGAAGGCGCTTTGCCCAAAGGGCCCTGAATCCCTGGGTATCACTTAAAACTTGATCTACCGGGCCTAGCACAGACCCTTGCCACACCAGGACAACTTTTGCCCATACTGAGATGGGTGTACTAGCACTTTTGCAGGAGGCCCACACCTACCCAGTCATGTCACTCCACCTCCCACATCCTCTTGGGTGCAGGTGTAGGTCTGCCCTTGACCTGGCCTGCCTATGACATGGCTTGAGGGATTCGTCCAAGAAGGAACCCCCTCAGATGCCTCCTCAAGCCTCTTCTGGTCCCCAGGACTGTCAGGTACCAGAGAACTGTTCTCACCTTGCATCAGGAACAGAAACACCCGAGTGCACAACTGGCAAAGGACCACCAACTTCGCTCTGCTTTGGAGGGCTTTGATGGTCCAAGCCTAGGAGAACATAAGTGTGCCACTGCTTGGGTTGGTCTTTCTCCTGCAGTGTTGCTCAGAAATAGGGAGGCTGCAAAGACCAAAATCTTTGAAGACACCTGAGCAGTCACCGGTGTGGCATGGGGAATTCGCCTCCTTGTGCATGGATCGCAGGGCAAAGCTCCTCAGAGGACACTGCAGAGGAGCCTATGTGGATAGCTCAGCATCATGGTTGGACATTGTGTCCTCTGCATGGCCATATGCAAATACTCAAAATACTAGCACGAGATTTTAGACAGGAATAATTATAGCTTTTCCATGTTCCGATTTCTGAGCATCCTAGGATCAGTTTTCTTTTGCTTTGTATGGAAATAAAGGGACTTTGAAAATTAAATTTGAGATTCTGTATAATACTGAGTTGAAGCTGAGGACTTTCACAAAAACACTTACGGCAAGAGTAAAGATAAAAATTGCAAGAACTGGCAAAACTGTGTCCCCTATAAGCTTTGTGTATATCAGCAAATAGTGTATCTATTGTATTAAAACAGGCACAGAGACTCAGACAGACAGGATCTCTATGAATTCAGGTTGCAGAACTGCCCCTTAACAAGCAAAATGTGATCAAGTAAAGCTACCTGCAGTGAGCAGCAGCCATCTCCTTTATACCAGAGGATCATTACAGACTTTTTCCTTTAACCCAACACCCTGAGTTAATTGTTAATTAAATACAGCCAGTGTTAGAGAAGCCAAAGCTTTGGGTCCACTACAGTGTCATTTTCCAAACGGTCCCTACCCCCTGCTCTGCCCTCATCACTCCCAAGGAGCATCCTGCCCAGGGCCGCAGCTTGGGCTTTGCATTTCAAAGGTTACACAGGTGGGAGAGTTTGGCAAGGGGGTTTTGATTTGATGTATAATAGAGACGTGGAACAAGTGAGAAATTAATTGCCAAGTTTGGAGGTCAAAACCCGGTGTCTTCCAGGAACTGGGACAGGGAGAAATATCAGGGCTGAGCCGTGCTGATTCACTAACATGGTGCACTCGTACCTACCTGTGCAGAGTACTCAGAGAGACCGGAAAAGAGCAGGAGATGAAACCCGGGAGCCTCTCCTCATGTAAAGTAACACTATTTCCCGAACTCCTGCCATTCAAAGGGAATGAACAGGGTTGCACACCCTCTTCCCACTCCTGAGCCTTGTGCACTCTTCCCCAGACCTACCACTTTGTGCAGATGGCATAAAGCTATTTGTAATGTTTACCTGTCTGACAGGGCAGCTCAGGGCAGACGATCTGTGGATCTGGAAGGAAAAGAAACAAGGAAAACTAAGTGATGTGCTGACATCCCCCTTCATGGCTTGCACAGACAGGGTGGCAGGCCAAGGTCTCTTACAAGGGGAAAGGACTCCAAAGGTCTGCCCCAAAAGGCTGGCCCATATCTGAGGAAGAACTGCTTATCCAGGGCTACACAAAGCTGTCACCATGAATGACCCAGCTTATGAGCTACTGGCAAACCTGCTGGGACACAGTGTCTCTGTGATTGTTGCAATGCACCATATATTCCCCCACCCCAAACCCTGGGGGTGAAAACTCCAGTTCCAGTAAAAACTGGGCAAGGACAGGCACAGACCTGGGCAGAGCACGTCCTCCATCTTGTCAATGAATTCCTCTGCCACCAGGTCTGAGAAGAGTCTCATCTTCTGGACTCGCTGGGGTTCATTGCAGGCGATGGAGACCAGAGTCTCGCTCTGTTCTGGCTGATCAAACATATCTCCAATGCCAATGGTGTTGACAACCACATCTCTACCGCAAAGAGCCCCTAAGTTCTTGTCATCATCCCGGGGGTCGTAGCGCCCATCCGTGATCACCACAGCAAACACTTGGGCTTTCTCTCGCCTGCTTTCCTTGATGAGCTTGTTGTAGGCAAACTGAAGGGCAGACGGTGTCCAGGTGCCTCCAGCAATCCACTCCAGGCGCTTCACTGCTTCCTTGAAGCTTGACAGTGAATCAATGCGCTCATCATCAAGCTTGATGGCTTCGAAGGTCCCCTCGTGACTGTACTGCACCACCCCAACACGGGCACCTGCCAATGAAGCATCACATTACTTGGCTTCGCATCCTCAGTGAAAAGTGGAGAAAGTCAGAAAACTTTCATACCAGCAAAGAGCTGCCTGATTGGCATACAAAGCTGGGAAGGGAAGAGGGAAGAGCAGAAACTGCTGTGAAAATGCTGGGCAGTTGAATTGCAGCCCAGGACAGCTACAGACAAACATGGAAGCTGGAGGGATCCAAGACCCTTTTCTTTTCCCCATGTCCCATTCTGTCCCCACACAGTCCAGACCTGTCTGTGACTTGGGATCTTTGGCAATAGAGCCCAGCCGGCTGACTACGTTGACAACAAAATTTTTCTCCAGTGTGAAGTTGGTGTAGCCAATACTTTCCGAGCTGTCTATGACAAACATGATGTCCAGGGCACCGCAGCGCTTCTCACAGTCTGGGGAGAGGGACAGAAGGAGGAAAACACATAGGTCAATCATGGTGGGACAGAGATAGTCAGCTATCACACAAAGCATCTACAGGGTTTGTGGTGCTGCCTGTCGCTGTCAGCATAGGGAGGATTTTACAAGCATCTTTCTGTCTATATATATCAAAAGAAATCTTTTTAATCTTGCTGTGTAATACCCTCTATCCTTTCATCTGGACCATGCAACTCTATATTACAGCTCACTGCTCCTGCGATGGCAGAGCTAAATTTTGGGAGGTAAGCTAGGCTGCCCCTGCAGTGCCACCGCACTCAGTGGTGGGCTGGGACTGGGGTGAGAAAGGAAGGGCTTCCCATGGTTTTTCCTCTGCAGGGTGCAGCACTGTGCAGAGTGGCAAAGAGCCCACCGTGCCAGTAGCTCAGTGCAAAGGGCAGTTCATGGGGCAGAGCTCCCTCAAGGGAGATCCTGAAGAATGAGGCAGCCTCTAGAGACTCCCTTTCCCCATCCCTTGAGTAGTTGTTCCCCTGCCCTGGGGAGAGGATATCGTCTGCTCACCGCAGCATCCACATGTCTCTCGCACATAGGTCATCACGTCACAGTCCTGCCAGGAAAAAGGTGCAGGGTGAATGCCTCCCTCCCCTTAAGCAGCATCTGTCCCCTCTAAGCGAAAGGCTTCCCTTTCCCTTCCCACCCAGCTGGCCCCTCTCTTCTTGGCTCCTGTGGGAAGCCACAGGCCACCTCTGCTGGGCAGCAACAAGACCTGTGATGCCCCATTTCATTCTCAGGCTGTGCATGGCAAAGCCACGGTTGCCTCAGGAGGTAGAGCAGCAGAGCACCACTACTTACAGTCAGGCCAGGATCTCCTGGTGGGCCGGGGGTCCCCTGTAAGAAGAGCACAGGGATTTCATGCAGTTTTGCCGTGAGTTCCCTTTTTGGGAACTAGATGTCAGAGACATTAAAAATGTGGCTTTTTGCAGAAGTTTGCCACGGGAAGGGTAGGAAAGCCTTGCTAGGAGCCAGCAGACATGTCTGGCAGTTGGTGTCCCTGGGCTCCCCTGGGCTTTAGAGCATCAAGAAGTAGGGAGGAGAGGAGGGAGCTGCAGCATCTGCTCAGACACAATGGCATGGTACTGTACCTCGGTGCCTGCTTCACCAGTTGGACCACGGGGTCCGGGCTCACCTCCTGGGCCAGGATCACCCTAGGAAAGAAGCAGAATGGTCAAATATTTCCCCAGCAAGGCTAGCAACGCAGCCACTGGTGTTCAGTGCTCCTCCTGACCCCCTTGTCAGACACAGCCCTGCAAAGCGTGGTCACCAGCCTTCCACAACTGAGCTGGGGACACAGGGCATGCAGGAGAGCAGGCAGTACTGTCCCCAGCACACCTGGCAGAGGTGTGGGAGGGGGACGCTGACCCTGCAGGCAGTATAGGAAGTCTGCTTACCGGTTCTCCCTTCTCTCCTTTGGTTCCTTGCACTCCTTTTGGTCCAAGCTCACCTCTTCCTCCCTGCTCGAAGGAAGGAGAAACAGATCTGCCATGGAGCGCATCTGGATGTGCTCAGGCAGAGGCACTACTGCTATGAGCTCATCAAAAACAAATGCCTGCCTGGGCCACGAGACCACCCTCTAAACCAGCAGCTCAGCACAGAGCAAATAAATGGTGTTTACATAGGCATTAACTAAGAATAAAGAAGTTTTGCAAAGCACATTTCAGACGGTTTCAAAAGAAGATGGGCTTGGGAGATACACTGCAGGGAACAGCCAAGGCAGCTGCTGGAAGAACAGGCTGCTTGGCCATGTACCCAGAGGGTGAGGCAACAACCGCTCAGAATTTTAGTCAGTACAAAAAACAGGTGACGGAGACAAACACGCTTACCTTGGGTCCTGGTTGTCCCTTCTCACCCTTGTCACCCTGTGAAGGGAGAGGAGGGAGACGTCAGCAGCCGACCAGTACTGATTCCCCACTGCGCACACATACATCCAAAGTTTGCAGTGAGGGGCACGAAGCTGAACAGCAGGTACAGCTTCAAGCTGATGGTTGGGGTGGTGGGTGCAGCCACCTCCCCATCACCACTGTTGAGGCTGGGGTCGCCAGCACCTCTGCGACAAGGCTGATGGAGCTGCATCCAGGGCCACTCCCGATGTTCAATGCCCTCGCCCCCATTGCGGACTCTATGTTTTTGTAACCCTGACCATTTTTTTTCATCCTTCCCTCTTCTCCCAGGTTGCTCGGCTCCAACAGCAACCTCCACTGAAACCGGCTTCCTCAAGGCACATACATCTGCTCTGGATGAGGCACACATACCTGCAGTCCTCTGGGTCCAGGGTAGCTAAAGCCAGGTCTGCCTCTGTCACCCTTTGGTAGAAAAAAAATGACCCATCAGAAATCAAATGCAGCCTTTCTGACCTGCAATGCTGCTAATAGTCAGAGCTGTTCTCAGTTTCTTTCGGGGTGAGACACCACCAGGAGCCATGACTTCTACAGTTGGCCCTGAAATGTTAGAAACAGTTGTGTGGAGCAAGGCTTTGCAGGGTCTTGGAGACCTCTCATGCCAGGGACACCCCTAAATCTGTGCAGGGTGAGGGATGTAATCAGAGCTGCCTTGGTGAGAGCATCTCTGCCTCATAGGGAGGCTCAGGCTTGAGCCATTCTGTTTCCGAGGCACACAAGTTTCTGCACTGGAAACTGCTTTTTTTTAATAATTAAGAAAAAACACACCAAAATACCCTTTCAAATGCAGAGTTGCATTCAAGTACTTTACCTTTGGTCCTGGTGGTCCAGCGTCACCTCTTGGGCCCAAGTCACCAGGGTCCCCACGTGATCCCTGCAGGATAGTGTTGGGAAGAGTGGAGGAAACAGGTGAGGATGTTCCCTGCGGCTCCCTGGCTGCACAGGGGACTGTCCTGGAGAAACCAGCTCTTGAGATGATGCTGCAACACCATCTCCCCTCCTGATGAGGTTACTGTGACCTTGATTGATTTAGCACTTGAGTTCCCACATCCTGTGGACCCACATGGATGTCATGGCACTACTGCCACAGTGGGGTGCCGGACTAACAATGAACTCAGGACAAATGGGTGGCCAGAGAGCCCCACCTTTCCTTGCCCCATGACCCATTCACCAGCTCTGAAGTGGTCCCTTCCATGTTGTCATGGGAACACCTGGGACTGGGAGTGATGGAGAAGCAAGGACTCCTGGGTCCTGCAATTTCTCCTTGTCAGGGGCCTCTGGGCTAATTTTTGAGCCTCCCTGAGAAAATGGCAGGCAGGCTCCCCTTGGGAAGGACAGTGCAGCCATCTTATATCAGTAGGGCAAGCTCTCACTGCAGAGGGAGGACACAATCCCACAGATGCCCCAGGATGACTTACGGTCTTGCCTGGCTCTCCCACACCACCCGAAGGACCTCGGGGTCCTGGCAGTCCTTGGTCTCCCTGTAAAGCAAAGCAAGATGCAAGAATTTACAGAGGCAGGTACTGGCAGGTGTGCATGAGGAGGAAGCTAGGTGAGCTGCCCCAAACAGCAGCAGCGCTCTCCCTCCTTCCTGGTTGTCATCAACCCCTGCTCTGTGCTTACCCTTGCTCCTTTGCTTCCAACCTCACCAGGCAGGCCACGAGGACCCTCTGGACCAGGATCTCCCTGTGACGAAGGTAAAGATATTCCTGGTTAGGGATGTCTCCAATGCTGTTTGTGTGCATGGCAGTGATCCTTGGAGCAAGGAGGCATGATGCTGTTCTCAAATCTGGTGTTTCTTGGCTTGAAACACAGTGTCAGGGCAGTGTGCCGTCTGCACATGCCTCTCAGCCTTGAGGTTTGCTGCCCTTCATCCCCTCTCTGGATCAAGCCTTGGAAGGGGAGGCTGTACCTGCTGCCACCAGAACAGGCAGCAGGCACAGTGGGAGCAGTGTACACATGCAGAGCCCACTGGGATCTGGAATTCCCAGCTCTGGTGTGGGACACTTCATGGCTGAGATACTGCACATCGTACACACATCTTGGGCTCATTTGCAATGATCTGGGCAGTTGCTTTACTTACCCTTTCTCCTTTGGCCCCAGGAGTGCCTTTGCTGCCTTTCGTCCCTGGATCTCCACGTCGACCCTTGGCAGACAGAAAGTCACATAAATGGGATGCGAAGATGGATGCTACCTGAACAGTGATGCGTAACTGCCCTGCCTTCTCACTCCTGGTCCAAGAGACATCTCCCTGCTCCCTTAGCAAGCATGTGCCTGGGAGCAGGGGAGCAGGGATGCCCATGTTGGCTCTGCTTGGGCGATCTTGCCTTTGACTTTTGGGAAGCCACAGTTCTTTCAGGAGGGTGGCCACCACAGTGACAACAAACACTTGCCGTTCATTCCCTCAGGGTTAAACGCTGCTTTACTTCCAGCTCATCCCGTGTTGCTTCCCCCACCAGATCTCGCATAAGGACATGTGCCAGCTGGGATCTAGCTTCTTGGTGCTGGTAGAGCTGTGCTGCTGTATTCTGCCAGGGAACATCATCTCCAAACCACTCCCCAAATTTTACAGTGCCTCATCACATTAGCTTGGGTCTGTATGGCACCATTGATGTCATGACATGACTGTGATTTGAGGCTGCCCTTTTAAGAGAACTATACTGTAAAAGCCACCAGATCTCAGCTCTGTGAGCTCTTGTGAGAAGACAGAAGTTTGGAGAACTTCCTAGAGGCATTTGTGGTTATGTGGGAATATAGGATGCTTCTCTAAGGTGAAATGGTTAACATCAGGTTTAGGATTATGTAAGTACTGCTCTTTGAAGATGAGGGACACAAGGAGATCAGCATCTGCACATCTTTTGGGAGGCAGAAGGCAGGGCAGGCAGGCTAAATGAGGCAGTTTCTCAGAGCTTATCAATGAAATTGGTATGCCCACTGTCCAGAGTGCTATTCAGACACTTACAGGCTCTCCTTTGGGTCCAGGAGATCCTGTTTCACCTCTTCTTCCCTTAATTCCAGCAGGCCCTTGAGCTCCAGGGTTGCCTGGAAGTCCCTTGGAGAAGAAAAAGAAATATAATTTGTCAGAACAGAGGTAGAGGTGCACACACACATACCTCTTGTCCTGTGTCAAGCAGTCCAGCCTTGAGCAGATGTGTGTAAGAGCACACAACTTACGCTTCCACACACCCACCATGCCTACACGTCAAAGCTACATGCACAGTCTCCAGCCTTGGAGCAGCGTGATGCTGTGTCACCCTTTCTCCATCAACCGGTGCAAAGGCTTGTCAGCTCTCCCTTACAGCATTTGTCCAGCCTTGCCTAAAGCCGGAGGGCTATTTCAGCCTCCTCCACTATGTCTGAAGTAACTGGCTATTAGCATAGCAAGCCCTTTGGCTATAAGGTCAAGTGTAGTGGGTAAAGCCTGCATTAGATTCCTGAGCTAAAGTTTACTCACGTGAATAAAAATAGCCTGCAAACAATGGCACTGCCTCAAACACTGAGGAATTCATGAGACTGTGTCAGGGGAAACCACAGCCAAACAGGGCCTTTCTATGCAGGAGAAGATGGGAAGAAAAGGAAAGATGCAGTGCAATGGATCAGCTAGAAAGGTAAATCCTCCTAAGTCTATGTTGCCCATTTTTCTCTGCTCTGGACAAATGCTTGAGATCTATTCTCATTTTGCTCTGGGCACCTGCAGGGATGTTGCATAGTCCCCTCTCCTGTTGCCCACATGACATTTTCCGCTGTGCCGGTGGGGACACGCATGGTGGGAGAGTTCACTCGACCTCCCCGGGGCCTTGTGCTTTCTCCATGCTGCTAATTTGCAGAATCACAAGGATGCCTTGGCAAGCAGTCATCTTTGTGCTGCGGCTACCCCATGACCAGCAGTTGATATCACCCCGGCTCAATGCCACAGGGAGCAGACCCTAGTGATCACTGGAGACACCTACATACTGCATGGACTTACCGGGCTTCCTTTTTCTCCTGGAGGTCCTGGGGGTCCGCTACGACCAGGCCGGCCAGGATCTCCCTGAAACAGCCAGAGAGCAATGGTCATTGCCTGCGTCATCAACACATTGCTGTGCACCACTGACGTGCACCATGAAAAGCCCAAGAAACAGGGCCAGCAAGGCTCTTCCCTCGGCTCCCGTGTCTGGTGACGGGATCCAGACCCCAGCCAGAGAGAGCCTATGGGCTCCATGAGTAGTGAACGATTTAAGAGCAAATACAGGCAATGGTGTTTAGCTGTCCCCACTGGTGGCCTCTGCCCACACTCTGCTCGCTGTTCAGGGTACCTTTATGCCTTCATCTCCTCTTTCACCTTGGTCTCCTGCATCTCCTGGGTAGCCATCAGGGCCCTAGGGAGGGAAGGGACAAAGAACCATACATTTTAAAGTGGCAACACTATGCACTTTCCCTGCAGAACAGATCAACTGGCTTAGAAGGTTACCCTAGAGACTGAAATAGTTTTTGCGTGTTGCTAGCATTGATAAAAGGGCAGTTCCTTCTCTCTGTGTGGAGGGGAGGGACACTGGGGGATCCCAGCTTACTTGCCCATGGAAAGGAGGCACAAAAAATTCAGGCTGTGCTCCCCATTCTGGGGATCCCAGGCCTGGTATCAGATCATGCAATTGGTTGCAAAGTGGGCCAGTAACCTCTCATTGGCCATTTCTCTCTGCATGTGTAACTCATTCAGCAGGTAAAGTTGGGGCGATACACCTGATGTGCCTAGTCAAAGAGTAAAGCATTCCTACCTTGTCACCGGGGTCTCCCTTGCAGCCTGGTGGTCCAATTCTCCCCAGCTTGCCCTAGAGAGGTAGCATTCAAAAGAAGACAACAGAGCAGCTGTAGGTGTCTGAACGGAAAATACAGCTTTTCCTGTTAACAGTTACTGATTTTTAACACCATCTGCTGACTGTACCTGTGACCAGTTAGAGAATAAATAGCAAGTGTATTCCTTAAACAGGAGTGTGGTGTGCAGAGATAAATGGAGGAGGAGAAAGTAGTTGAAAAACCCCGAGTGGCAGCGTGGATTGGTGGGGATTCAAGCATGCTCACCCCGCACATATGCCCTGGGTGATGAACACATCCCTCAAGGTTGGATTTGGTGGTCACTCGTGTCCACGGTTGTGCTGGTCCTCCATTGTGCACCTTGCATCAGAGCAGCTCAGGTTCACAGGAACCATGCTGCCCGATGGATGCCGTGAGAGCAGTGACTGCCTCACTCTGCACCCTGCTTTACCGGCAGTGCTTAGGCAACTCACACCAGCTAGAGAGCAGTGGTGATTGAAAGACTTTTGTGTCTTAGAGTTTCAGCAGGCATTTTAGGAGTGGGAAGAAGAACTGGCATTATCTCGCAGATGTACTTGGCTGGGTATATGAGAAAGCGCAGAGCAAAACCTGGCCTAGTGGAAGGTGTCCCTGCCCATGGCAGAGGGGTTGGAACTAGATGATCTTTAAGGTCTCTTCCAACCCAAACCATTCTATGATTCTATGGAAACCAATGTGTGCTGGCCAGTGGACAAAGCCAGTTTGAAATCATCTCATATTAGGCTATCCCGCTGAGGTACACCTGCAGAACCGTAGAGGCAACAGAGGATTTCAGGGACTTTTTTTACAAGGTACTTGAACCTGGCTTTAGGGCTTTAATATTAAGAACAAGCAGTAGCTTAGAGATGAAATTTCAGATTCTGTGACGAACTGCCTTGAAACTCAAATTTCTGCAAAACTTCCTGTGTACATGTCCTGTAGGGGTCACTAACGCTTAAGATGAGATATCTGCACCCAGATACTCAGGATGTATCACCTCCTGCAGCAGGAGCACAGCTCAGGTTCCACATATAGTTCCTGCAGAGAGCTTGCTGATGAAGGGATAGCACTTCTGTGACCTGAATTAAATCATCTCCAGCTAGCTCACCTATTTCTACAGGACATGCAGAATAATGTGCAAATAAGTTCACAGAAACCTCAGTCAGAGGGTATGGGAGAAGCAAAACAACCTTTGGAGACAAGGGTGGGTAAAGAAATGAAACAGCAGCAGTGACATTACAGGGTGCTCCCAAGTGGCGTTACCTTCTGTCCATCTGTGCCATTCCTGCCTGCCAAACCAGCAGCACCCTGGGATCAATGGGAAAAAAAAGAGGGATCAGTGATCTGTTAACACACACTGAAGGATTGGTAGCTGGAACAATAGACAAGTTAGAATGTCCTTTCTTACCCTCCGTCCATCGGATCCAATCTCTCCCTGGGGGAAGAAGAGGACAGGAGTCAGCCAGTCTGCCTACATTGCCTCCCACTCATTTGCAATGTACAAACATCACCACTTCGCACCAGGTAAGCAATGCCTAAAGGAGGAGACAGGCTTTGGAATGCCCCTGGAAATCCCTCCCCATATCCACAATTACATATTAGTAGGATTGCAATTCTCCCCATTACAGTTAAATTCTCCCTCTTTGCAACAGAAAGGTGTCCCTCCCATCCCAGTGCCCAGACATGCCATTTGGTCTCTTCTTTCTCACCTTCTCTCCTTTCAGCCCTGGAACACCCTAGACAAAAAGAAAAGAAGAAAACCCCTGTGTTAGTGCCTGGGGACCAGCAGGAGCAGAAGCAGCAGAGCTCTGGGGGTCTTGTGTGGGAATCGGGCAGGTGAGAGCTCTCCCTGCTTTACCAAAAATCAGTCAATGTAAAGAGCTCAGTCACCGGCTATGGGATTCTTACCTTGGGACCAGGGTATCCGATCGGACCTTCAATACCTGGGTCGCCCTTAAGGGAAGAAGACACTGAGAGTTAGCTCGCGAGAAGCAGAGATGTGGTCCCACTAATGCAGGGACAGCACTTCTGGCTGCAGCAGTGGGGAACTTTCCACAACTCACCTGGCGTCCCTTCAGCCCAGGGGAGCCTGGCTCACCCATGTTTCCCTTTGCACCCTGAAGAAAGAAAAAAACCCAGCATAAGTCCTGGCTTAGTGCTGACTGTGAGAAAATGGCAATTTCTAGGAGCATCAGGCTCACTTCAGCAGTTCCTACAGAGCTTGGGGCAGCATGCTGGTGGAGCAGGACCTGCTTCATTCTGGGGAAGCCAGGGAAAAGCTGTATGGGGAAGGAAGTACATAGAGCTGGGGGCAGGAGAGTGAGACACCCTGCACACGTGAGAGCTCTGCTATTGAGGATGGGAGAATTGGAGACAACTGTTGCCTCACTCCTGTTGTCATCAGGTGCTGAAGGTGCCAGCTGTGGCTAGCACAGCTGATGCTCAGATGCTTCTCTGCACTGCTGTCAATGCATCAGCCTTGCACGGACAGGAGGAGACACGGGTGCTGGCTGTGTGCTCCATTCACTGCAGCATGGCAGTCTCCCAGGGCCAAATCAGACGCTGGGGAGTTACTTCCCACCTGGGTGCTACGCCTCTGGAGGCTGCTGCAGTGGACGTGAGATCTAGGGCATCCTGCAGAGTCTTTGGCAGGCATGGGCATTATTGTCTTCCCACAGGTTAGGGCAACTTACCTTCTGTCCTCGGTATCCCTTGAGACCAGGCGGACCCGTGATCTCCAGACAGCTCATCTTGTAGCACTGAAATAGGAATTAAACACACGTAACTGCTGTGCTGCAGTGTGCCGGCTGCTTCACGTGCTGAACCAGCACACACCTGAAGCTCAGCCCTGCACCATAGCTCTCTACACACCTCTCCCTGTGACTGCAGTGCTGAAAACTACTATGGCTCCAGCTGGGTTAGAGTCGAGGCAGCAACAAGCATGCAGAAAAATGCTGCCCATAAATTAAAAGCAGGAAGTTGCCATAAGCACATTCATCGTGGCTTGGCTCTGGGCCCAAACTGAAAGAACAGGACTGCTAAGTGTCAGGCAAGGTGGTGTACGTCCAGTCTCTGGGCCCATCAGGGGATTCGCATGCCCTTTGGAGCATTGCTCTGCATACTCTGATCTGCGTATGTATGCCAAACCCTGTCCACGTGATACCAGCAGGGCAGGAGCTTCAGCTTGCAGAGCACCTACAAAACATGCCTCCAAAGTGATAAAATGAGTCTATTCAATAGACCTGAATACATTGTAGGGGAGGGGAGGCAGAAAGTGAAGAGTCCAGTATGCCATTTTAAACACTGGGTAAAGGGATGGATTCCCAGACTCTGCGCTCACCCACGGGTAGGCCGAGACCTATCCTGTGCAGCTCGCTGCAAAATCTGGCCTGCTACTTCGGGGTACAAGCTGGTCTTCTCTAAATGAGGGAACTTAAACCTGCGTTGTGTGGCAATGGCATAAAGATGCTGCTCACTCACCTCTCCATAGGCTTCGTGTTTCTGCAAAGGAGAAAACAAGATGGACAGAATCAGTTAAGGCGGAGACCCCCAGAGGAAAAGCAGCATCACACCTTGGAGGTGTGTGTGACAGCAAGGGAGAGGAGGTGGTAAAGGTCCCATGGCTTTAAAGACATTCTCAGTAGAGCCCCCAATTAAGAGTGCCTCTCAGGTGGGTCTCAAAGCCCATGCTGATGGTGAGCATGTCTCGGTGCTGCACACTCTTCCATGTGCCCCTGGATGGGGAGCAGGCTGGGGTACGGGTCTGGCCTTGAGCAAGAGCCAGGACTAGGGTGGCAGTCTGCCCAGACATGCAGACATGCCAGGCAACAGAAACACAAACCAAGGAGTCCTGGTTAAGCACCTAACCAGAGAAATCAGAGATGCTCAAGACTCCATTTGGCCCATAAGTACTGAAAGGACATAGAAAAGGAAGAGAAACAAACCGGAGGCTTTTCCCTGCTAGAGGTGCTCTCTAGAGCCCTCCCAAAACCCAATGCAGGGCTGCTCAGAAAGCATCCCCCCCATCCATGTGCTGCTTCTCTTGTCCCCGCCCTTATACTCCCTGCACCTCAGCTGGCACTCCGTACCATAACTTGGATTATCCTCTCGATGGTGTTCACATCAATGTTCAGAGTGTCTTTCTGCGTGATGGCGTAGTTGTTGCGGTACAGCTCATGTGGTAGGTTGGCGATCTCCCGCAGTCCCAGCTCATAGACATTCTTGCTGGGGGCCACTGCGAAGAGCTTGATCCCCATGTCTCGTGCCCTCTCAGCCTGCATCTTCATCCCCCCGCAGGGGCTGCCAGTGACATGGCCATCAGTGATGACTACCGCAAAATTCACACCTGAGGCCATTTGGGTCTGGATCTGCTCTGTCATGTTGGAGATAGCACAGTCTGTGAAGGTGCCCCGGCCAAGGTAGTCAATAGCAGACAGTCTGGGGAGGTATATGTCTTTGCTGCTCGTTAAAGGGCTGTAAATTTCCACCACATCCGAGTAATGAAGTCCACCAAATTGCCAAGTGATGTAGACCTGGTTCTGGTAGAGTTCATTCTCCAGTTTATTGATGAACTCAGGGATGAACTGCTTTATTTGATCCACAAGGCTCTGGATAGGCACAGTCTGCAGAGCAACACTCTCAGAGGTGTCAATGATGAAGTACACATTGATGGGGCAGTTCCTCTTTTCTGCATGGAAAAAATTATTCAGACCATGTCAGAGCACTTCATGCACCACTACACTCCCTCCACTGTCCCCCAGAAACCTGGACCAAGATATGTATATAGATAGCACATAGAGGACAGCATATAGAGATGTGAAGAGAGCAAACCACAGCATAAGGTTCAAGATTCAGCTTCCTGCAAAGGTGTTGCAGTTCTTACTAATCAGGACTTATTTCCTTCTGGGTTGGAGGAAATGAGCAAACTGAGGACTAAATGCCAGGTTTGAATAACGAAGAGCAAGGGTATGACTTTTGCTGTCCTGCACTAAATGAATGCTCTGCCTGACAGATGCTGGTTGCTCTCTGATTTATAAACATTTTCAAAAAGATCATGCCCAGGTGTGATACTGGAAAAAGCACAAGTCCCATTAGCTCTAGCAGTAACATCTGTGTTTAAGTCAGACGACTCTCCAGTGCTCACAAATTCAGAATCCTAAGATCTGCTCACTGTTGAATCAATCTTGAAAGTCTTACCATTTTTTGTAAAAGTCAGGCTGGACATGTAAATCACCCGCTCCACATTGCAACTGAAAAGCACTGAAATTGGCAAATTCAAAATGGACTATTCTCTGACATCAGATACCGAGCTGAACTCTGGAGATTGGCTGGTATTTATTACTGCATCAGCTGGGAGAAGGCACCACTGGCAGAGCCCAGCTCTTCAATCTCTACCTCCCTGCACTTCAATGCAAACCCAGAAATGGGAGTTTTGGTGGAGGACAGTGCTCCCTATAGATGGATTGCTACCCCAGGGCACTGCCCAGGAGTGCAAAGGGGCAGGAGAGGTGTAACGTGCCACTGTCAGTTCCATGTGAGCAGGTTCTACAACTGAGCATGGCCATTGCTTTTGGTGAAATTGCTGCCTACAAAGGATAGAGACACACAAATTATCTGGTTAATACCTGCACAGGAGGTAGGAGTGACATCTCCAGGATCACCATCAAACTGAGCATGGAGAGGAACCAGAGCCACACAAAAGAGAGTGGAAAAAAAGGCTTCTCGGAACATCTCAGCAGTTCCTCTGGATATTTAGATGCCTGTGGGAAAACATAAGTTACATGTTAAGCACAATATACAATCTCCTAGCTCTGCTGAGAAGATACAAAGCTAGCCAATGCTCCTCGTAAACCCTGTGTGTGAAAAACACCTGTCCATCACCATAATGCATTACTGGGCCACTAATGTAGATTTTTATATTGACTTGAAAGCTAAGCAATTAAAATATTTCCTTTGTTGGAGTACGGGCGAATTATTCAGAAGTGCTTTAGCTTCTCTGTCAGTCTGAAGAGAGGGATCAGGTCTGATTTCATGGTTTCTCTACAGGTGTGTGTCTGTCCACTCCATGACCATGTTGACTCCATCAACGTAATTGACACCACCATGTAAACATCCATGCTCATTTCTTCGCCTGCTTAGCCTCATCACCAGTGAAGGTGTGCAGCAGGTCCTTTCCACCTCCAATGAGCCATGTTGGTGTGGCGTATATCGAAAAGGTACAAAATCCTCTGCTTAACAGCACTGCTTTGTAGGCTGCACAACCCATGGAGTGAAGGGATGAATAAACAAGCACTTGAAGAAATACACATCTTTAGCATTCAACCCATCACTAGGCCTCCAAGGTCCAGCTGCACATGGCAGCATATTTTGTGTAGGGTTATAACTTAAGCAGCAGATAAGTTAGAGATCTAGTCTGAAAAGTTCTTGGGAATGTATATATAAGTGTTCAGAAGAGCCTAGGCTTCTGAAAGGATATTCATGGACAAATCCAAGCGACACTTATCAACAGCAAAGAATATGGAGGAAGAGGTGATGTTTGTCTTTATGTCTAGAGGACAATCGCACTAACCAGCATGGGCCCTTGAAGGCACGCAGACCAAGTAGTAGCATAGACACTTTTCTGCTTTGTGGTCAACGCAACACAAACGAAAAAGGGGCGTGTGTGATCTCTGTTAGGAAAAGAAGGCCTGAGTCCAGGCCAGAAAGAGAGCTTCTTCCTTACCTGGCTTTTTTGGGTAGCTCTTGGAAGCATCCAAGGCTTGAACGGACACTGAGAGTGTATTTGGTTGCAACGGCAGTGCAGGGGGAGGGGAAGTTAGTAACGCAGCTCAACTGCTGCCTTAGTTGCATGAGAAACTGCATTACATGAGGAATACAGGCAGCTCAGCTCCACCTGCATCTCTCTAGAGACGTCTCTCCATGTGGTGACCAGCTATTCCCTGGTGGGACACATCCCATTCCAGTTTACACTGCAAGCTGCAGTGCATCACAGGGTTCTGCAAACTGGTTTATAATGGAAAGGCTGGTTCCTATCAATGCTGCCAATATCCTTACAACAGTGACAGCTTTTCTCCTTACTAAGGCTTGTGCATATACTAACAAGCTTGTGAGAGCCAGTGCTCAGGCCAGATTTTAGGTAGGGGAAGGAGAAACCCTCCTGCTGTTTGGAGATCTCCTGGGAGAAGGGGAAAAGATGTACAGAGATCCGAAAGCTTCAGGAACACCAACTTGAGGTGCTTCACAGACATGGCTCAGCAAAGCCCTCTGACATTGAGGGCCTCTCATGTGCCTCCAGCTCAGCACCCAAATGACCCTACCAAGTAGTTCATGGGTCCTTTCCCCCGCGCCCCAGCTCAGAGAGGCTGCACAGGTGTTCGCAGAGAGACACGATGGGCATGAAGTCCCTGCATAGGTAAGTGTGGCTCAACTTCCATTGCGCTGCAGAGAACAGGATCATAAGGATAAAATACTTACTTTAGTGCTAAAGCGGCATTTTAATTAAGATCAAGACTTCCTCCCTCTAGTCTTATTATAGGCTTCCCTTGTCTTGCTTGCCCTCCACAGAGCCACAGGAGATCCTGATCTCTTGTAGGACACAACAGCTTTGTGTCTTCAGTAGAGCCAGTCTTATGTGATGTCTGAGGAAGCTGGAGAGGCTTTTGGAGAGGCTGAGAGCACTGGAGGCTTTGGCCAAGTGTCTGACTCACAGATCACAGCATCCTGAGTTTAACCACCTCCCTCCCTCCATTCTGCCATGTGTGCGTGTGTGCAGAAGAATGCTCTCCAGGCAGAGCTGTGAGGAGCAGTTAAATTGCACAGGCAACCAGGGCCAGGTCTGGCACAGGACTGCCCCTACTCACAGCCATCAAGCCTTTGGGCTGTATCAACGAGGCACCATGGCCTCTATAGGGGCAGAAAGGCGAGGCAGAAAAGTGACAGCTGAAAACGCCAGACCCACTCGACTTCTTTGTGGTTCTGTTGCACACAGTCTGCTTTACTTCACTCTGTCACAGGCACTATCTCCCTCAGATGGGATCTCTATGCTTTGAGCCACGTTAGCCTTCTGATATACCTGGTCATTAACAGTGGATGGACACATAGGGAGGAGACCCCTCTCCCCACCTAAGGGGTTTCCAAGGCTGGGGTGGGTGACAGTGCCTATTTTGTTATCCTCAGAGTACTATCAGCTGTTGTGATTCTCTCACAAATCTCATAACATTTGATATTTTCCTTAAAGCTCCACCTCCTGCTGTGAAACGCTCAAATGGAAACCTCAGATTTCACCAGCAAAAGGGTATATTTCAGACTAAGGCATTTTCTGAACGTTGAAGACAATTTTTGAACACTGACAGTCCAGAAAACTAACGGAAAGGGCAAATTGGGAGCTAGTTCATTACATTTGAATACTTGGGTCTGCCCATCCTGTTCTTCCTTGACCTTTCTTTCTCTGCAAGAGCAGGACCATGATATTGTAGGAGCAGGGCCTTACCAAGGATTTCTCTTGAAATTTTCTTCTCTCTGTATTGTTGAGTGATGTATCTCTTTCCCTATGAGATGCACACAAAGCAAAAAACAACACAGCATCTTGAGCAGGGGTTTTGGGTCCTCTGAACAGATTTTGAGGGCACTGCTTTGCACCATCCTCCCTGCATTAAGGTCTATGCTCAGCAGAAAAATGTGTGGTCTTCTCTGCTGCTCCCACACTCAGATCCCAAGTGACCTGGCTGTTACCCACATAATTGCAAAAGTATATGGAGTTATCTACACAGAGCCCTGCAAAAATGGTGGCCTTGCAGGAGGACCTGGGTTCTCTGCTTGTGGGTACCTCTTCCCACCCTGAGCAACCGAACAAAATGTAATATTATGGCAAACAAATGATTTGCAATGACTCTTTCAAATATGCAAATTACAGTGGGCCTATTTGCGCTCTCACATATGATTATCAGATAGATCAGATTTTAATGGACTAGAAAGGTCATGTCATGTGCCTGGCCAGGCAGAGCCAAGGTCTGTCTTACCCCACACATTGATATTTCTGAAGTTCCTCCTGGTGCACTGTATATTTCTCCTTCAATACTACAACACCTATTATAGCTGAGCAAATTGTTTCCAAATTCACAAAAATTCAGGTGCTCCGCTCTCTAAGGTAACTCTGCCTGCAAGGAGCTTATTTAAGGCCACAAAAACTGCATTACTCTCAAGAAAGGAGAATTATGCTCGCTATGCCATATGCAGAATAAAGTTTGAAACTGCACTCCTGCTCTGACATGGACCCACTCCCAACTTTTTTCATGGCCATGCCCAGCGGGCAGTGCCTGTGGTGCCATTCACTTCTGCAGGCAGCCTTTTACTCCACTCAAATATTTGCTAAATAAAATAAAATCAGGGAAAAAAATGCGACCCATTTGGAACAAAAGCTCTTATAAATGCACCTTCTCTTCCTCGTTTGTGTGCCCACTGTTTGCACATTGCATGCGGCGTAGGGAATTGCAGTGTTTCTTGCAGTCACTACCCAAACATGCCCTGTAGTTTGAGTCCCTGGGCACACCACTCAGGGGGAAGGTTTCCTCACAGCTGCACGGAGCCCTCCAGCTCTCCTAGTCCAACTGTCCCGGGTCTTCAGCCAGGGGAAGCCCATGCTGCACCTGGTGCTCTAGCTGCAGGACCGCGCCTGCCCCCCAGGGAGATGCTGCCTCCCCGGAGTTCGGCACTGAAAGCCAGAACCTTCCATTTACAGCACTCATGCAGACCCCTGCCATCAAAAAAAATAGCTGACCCAAGGAAGCAATTGCAAGATGCTCGCGGGCATTTCCAAACCTGCTGTTACCCCTCAAAATAGAGGAGCTGATGAAACTCAGCATAACAAGGAAAGACGAATCACAGGTTAGTCTAATCCGTATCTTCTGAAACTACAAAAATCATAGAGGAATCGTGCAATAGAACAGTTGCTCTGCTGCACAGCAACAGCAGAGTACCGTGCTGCTACTGCTGCCATCACTTCTGTGTAGCTGGTGAACTTAACTCAGTTGCCCCAGGGAAGAATTTAGTTCAACATATTCCCCCGGAGGGATTTTCTAGACCTATGGCCCTGGCAGATGAGAGTGTGGCTCACACTCCCCACACCTAGGAAAAACTCTTGGGAAAATGCCCAAACTAGCCAAAAGCTGAAAGCAACGGAAAGATACTTAATCTTTTACAGCAGATATTGTCTAAATACGATGTTCCTGAAACGAGGGAGAGCCTGTAATGGGCGGCAAGAGCTGTGCAGTTCGCAGGGGAACAGGCTGGGATTTCAGAGTCTGGCTCTTTTATTCCTAGCTGGAGAACCATCAGGAAATAGCCTCACGACCACTATACAAGGAGAGGGAAAACTCTGCCTACCTGGAAAACGAGGTCATCAAAATTTCCTCCAAAAGGCCTCCGAAACGTCAAGAAAAGGACTTTGTAGAGTCACTGGTGTCAGGAAGGCTCCTGCATCCCCCGCTGGGAGTGTGAGCTCCCAGGCTTCGTGGCTGTGCGGGGAGGAGCGACCGGGAGCGGCAGAGGCCTCTCCAGCCCACTCCCCCTGTTCCCTCGCAGGATGGAACTGCCCTCCCTGTTCCTCCTCCTCCTCCAAAATCAGGCAGAGCCTCATATGTAGTAGCTCCAGACATCCACGGAGAGCCGCTGTGGGTCTACCGACACCTCGGGCGGTGTCCTCCCACCCGCTCCTCTCCCAGGGCGGGTGCTGGGCTGCGGCGGGGTTGTCATCTTTGGAGCTGAAGGCATTTTTGTTTTAAACAAACTGGAAAAAGTCTAATTTTTCCATTATGAGAGGCCGCTTTTCGTAGTTGGCGTTGCTGCCCTACATATTTATACCATCAAATAGTATTCCTCTTCCTTCCCCCCACCTCGTCCTCCTCCTCTTTCCATCCTAGTAACATGTCCCGAGTGGAACAAATAAAACAAGAACATTTCAAAAAAGATCAACTTGCACTTTAGCCTTTGCAAATATCCAAGTCTTGCTCAGAGTCATCCAAGTCTGAGTGTTACCTCTTTCTATTGATTCATTTCTTTGTTTCGATTTTTGTGTTGTTGTGTTGCAGTGGGTTTGGGTTTTTTTTTTTTTGTTTTGCTTTGTTTTTTTTTTTTTTAAATTTTTAATTTCACAGGCAACTTTTATCTCTGCTAAATGAAAAATAGGGGCAAAAGTCCCAACAAAATGTAGACAACAGCAATGACTTTCATTGCTGCTGTCCCTTGAGCCATGACTTTCTGTCTCCAAACTTTTGTGTAAATGGACCATGTGAAAGGAACAGAATCAGGGCACAGCTGCCAGACAAGGTAATCACAATGGGGAAACCCAATTTAATTTTCATTTTACTCTACTGACTCACAAGTAGTGACAAAAGCAAAGGATTTGTCTCAAGAGATATTAGAGTAAGCTGCTAACCTACCAGTCTTGATGTACAGGAACACGTTGCTTAGGCTGTTTGTGCTTGTGAAAACCATCTGAACTGCCAGGTGAAAATAATAAACCCAATTCTGTGTAGCTGCTAGTGCTTAAAAAGGTACATTTCTGGAGTATCTTCTGTATCAGCAGCTTCACCAGGAGTACTCTGGTAGACTTGGCAGTGTTAGGTTTATAGTTGGACTCGATGATCTTAAAGTTCTTTTCCAACCTAAATGATTTTATGATTCTATGATACTCAAGCAGCACCTATAGGAATCTTTGCCATAAGCTAGAATTTTACGTGCCAGTTTCCCCATTCATCGCAAAGCTCTGTGACAGAAGCAGGACGATGGTGCAGCTTCTGATGACAGTGATTTACTGAACAGTACATGAGATGTCTAAGTAAAGCATTCACCTTCCAGAAATCCAGCAAATACACCACATACCGGGCCATTTCTTTTGCCTACTTCACTGCTGTGTGCAAGGAAGGAAGGAAGGAAGGAAGGAAGAAAAAAACCTACTTGATTTTCTGTTCTCCTCTATGACTCTGTATAGAGTTTCAAGTAAGGGAGTCAGTCAGGCATGGATGGCTTATCACGGCGGTATCATTTACATCTCCTTGTAGACTTAAATGTGATTTATGGTATGTTTAGTTGTTACTTTGTAAACTGTGTATCTGCTCCTTTTTTTTTTTACGTCTGAGTTGTCGCCCCCAATAAAATGCAATCTCCTATTTTTAAATCACATACATACATCTGAAACAGCTTTATGGGACTGCTGTGGTTCTCTGGAAAACAGCTACTGTAGTTTTTTTATGTCTGTCTGCAATTGCATCCACCCTTCATGCGATTCTGAGATTATACAGTGGCCTCCAAGGGTCTTGTTTTCTAAATATGTGAAAAGAACCAAAAACGAGGCCAAGATTGTTAAGTGCTTAGTGAAAATAATGAATGCTGTTTTTCAAATAATTGTAAGTATGCGGTTGATAATTGTAGCATTTTCAGTGACGACAAACGAAAGGATGGATTTTACGCTCTTTTGTATTTGCCATTTTCTGAAATTCTTGCTTCCTAACTCAACTCATACAAGGCATTTGTATTCCTCCCCTGCAACAGGTAAACCCCTGCTCCTCTGAGGTTCAGGGTTGTAATTCTGCTGTTTGCCTTGCTGACTTCTCTCATCACCGTAAGTGCCACAGTCTGGTAGTCCCTGCAGACAAGGCTGCCTCCAGCTTTCTCATTTTCATCCAGTTCTTCCCCGTATTTAAGTAGAGGGTCCAAAGGAGCATCTCCCCTAGTTGGTTCATTCATCACCTCCGTCATGAAATTGCCTTCAAACCATTCCAGAAACCTTTTGTGGTGGTCATGCCCAGCCTCAATGCTCTCCTAGCAGATAGTGAGGTGGTTAAATCCACTCATGAGTAGCTAGACCTGTGGCTGTAAGGATTCCTCCAAGTGCCTAAAGAAAACTTCATCCACCTCCTGTTCTTCATCAGGTGGTCTGCAGCAGACACCTACTACAACACCACCTGTGCTGGTCCACACTTCCATCCTCACCATCCTTTGTGTGGACACTGGGTGCAGGCATGGCTGGTTCTGAGATGTTCCTGTCAGGTCTTGCTCAGCCTCACCGGTACCTAGGAGAAGGCATCTATTAAAGAAACAAAAGAAGAAAAAACATTTATTTTTCTAGATTAACCCAGGTCATGTACGTAAATAACAGCCCCCACGGTGTTTGACATTCTTCAGTTGTAGTAAAATGAGACACAAAGGGGAATCTTTCTGAAGAAAAAAGCAAATGTTCATTTGATACCATATTTTAGCAATATTTCCTGGGATTTAGGCCATTAAAGCCAACTGCTCCAGGATGTTTAGAGAGTCATCACGAATACACAAGTGCAATCTGAGGCTTTGCGTACTTTTTCCTATGTTAACTTTTAAGTCCCCTATGCTATTGCAGATCTTATTTACTTAATTCCCTGCTTTTATATACAGCATTAGAGTGCTCATAAATTGTTGTTTGCTAACACATAAGGAAGTACTGTTTGGAGTTCCTAGAATTTTATTTTAAAGAGCCCCATGGATTTCCCAACCTACAGCACTATTGAAGCCTTGCCAGATGCAGGCCCATATCTGTGACCTTGTGTTTTTTCACTGGAGTTCAAGATCCTTAGAGGATGATGATATCCCAGAGACACTACATTGTTTAGATACAGTGGCGAGAAAAGGAGCGGTCAGAAATTGAAGTAGTGGTCCTCTGTCTTCCAGCTGGTCCCACACTGCACAGACTCCAGAGAAGCTTACAGGAGCCACCCTTAATGTTACTAGCAGGGTATTAGCACGGTGTAGCATGCTTTTGTTGGTGGACTGAGGGCCAGTTTTGGCTCTGCTCTGCATAGCAGAGGTTTTGTAGAGAGAGACCACCCAAGGGAACAGCATGCTTCTGACTCTCTGTCTCAGCTGCAGGTTACTCCTTGCCGAGGCTTTGCTCCCACAGCCAGCTGTGAGCCTGCTTCCCCACCATTTCTAATAATCCTCCCGAAGCATTTGTTTAGACCTCGCTAGTGCAGAGACCCTTGCTCCAAGTTTTTTTTCCCCTCTGCTCAAGATCTCCTTTCCCAGGAACAGTTTGAGTATGCAGGCTTGAAGAAACAGCAGGAATGCTCTGGGGGTCCTGTGCCAAACTGCTCTTGCTGCACAATTTCTTAGGGTACAAAAGTTTGCCCTTTTGTAATTGAGGCCATACTTATGAACTTGTTAATATTTTACCTTCAGACACTCAGTCCAGACTTATTGTCTAGAGTCAGCTTTTCTATAGTGCCCTGATGGCTCACCACTTCTGGAGCTGCTCCCTCCCAACAGGGTGAGAGCCCAGGGCTTCCAGCTGACCATTTCTGGGTCTGCTTGCCACTGTGCAGTGGGTGGAAGAGCCACCTCAGGAGTTTCAATATATACAGGGAAGTGAGGGTGCCTGGGATGAACCCAGAGCTGCCAGGTAGCAGCAACACAAGATTGTAAGTGAATCCAGCAAGCAAAAAATGGGTGGACAGAAAGCAGAGTGAGTGGGGAAAGGATGGACTGAAACCCTTTCCCCCAGCATACTTCCCCTTTTGCCGATTTCACAATCCTTGCTTTTTTCTGTCTTTCATCTCTTACAGCACATTTTTTTCCACGCAGCCAGTCAAGATGGTTGAGTCCCAAACCTCGTTGACTCATTGGGAAGAGCCTTTGCATAGTGAAGCAATTGCGTTCCAGCTCCCTGGCAAGGCAGGACCTCGGAGAGGCAGCTGATGCCTCCGTGGTCTGCAGTACATGCTGGATAATCCCGAGCTATCTTTGTGGAGATTTCAAACCATCTTTAGTTTCATAGCCCAGGGTAGGGAAAGAGTTAAAACACACAGTTTATGTCTTTGGAGCTTTGTGATGAAATACAGCAAGAGCAGAATGACCCAGCTGCATTTGTTTTATTTTCTTGTCACCAGAGAAACGAAAAGGAAAAACTTGCAGTGATGTTTCCATGAAATTAAGAGAAAAAACCCGCATAGTTTATAGAGGAAACCTCATTCCTCTTGCCAGCCTTTTACCAGTGATGGTTCAAAAAAATGTACATTTTTAAACTTAGTCACATCCTGCCCCACCCACAGTCCTTAATGCTATGTACAGACCTAAGAAAGATGTTACAGTTTCATTCTTCTGCTGATGAATTCTATCTAAACATTTGCTTTTTCACTGCTGGAGCCTGGAGGTACTGCCTCCCCATGAAATGACTACTCTGGCTAAGGTTACAAAAAAAATATAGACTTTCTCTGTTAGATTTCAACTAACTGTATGAATAATATTCCCTTAAGACATACTCATTATATTGTACCATAAATCTACTGGGGGACAGTTTTGCAATGACTAATGGGTATAAATAGAAAGGAAAGGAATTAATTAGTGCCTTATCCTGGGAAAAGAGGGGGCTGAAAGGGATCAGATAGGGAAAAAAAGTCTTTCCTCTGAATTTGGGGGTACAGCATTGTGGGCTGCTGGGGAGGGAGGAGGCTGGCCCTGGTTGGAATGACTTCCCTCAGGAGTCTGGTGGCCTGGCAAGGACACATTAAGGCTCAGCAATTGAGATAATTTATTTGAAATTATAATCTTGTTTTTAATCCCAGCTTTGTCTCTCTGTAACCACACTGTTCTCCTGCTCTTGGTTCTTAAACAAATGTTTCCAACATCAGCCCTTGTATGGAGCTGGATCCTTGGGGCTGATTATGTGTAATTCTCATTTCCATGAGACCAGTAAAAAGGAATTAGAAAGAAAATATGAAAAAAAAAAAACCCTTGAAGCCAATGAGGGGCTTTTTACTGGCTTTAGGGACCTGTGATTCAGGTCCTAAATGACAGTCTGTGACTTCAAGACTGCAACTTGTAACTAAAGATGTTCACCAAGAGAAAGCATTAAGCTTAGTTTCTTGAAAAGCAGTAATCTTCACAAATCCCCAGGACATGGCGGGGGGGGGGTCACACTGAGGAATGAGCTTGGGATGCTTTAGCACATGGGTACAATAGTGTAGCAGTCAAATATGAGCCCAGGACAATACTGAAGGCAACAGGTAAGGTCTGCCAGCATAGTACCATCCTGGTACATTGGTAGCGGTATTTCTGAAACCACCTGAAAGAGGCTTGCCTTGCCTTCCAGGAGCACAAAGCCACTGAAAAGCCCTCCCTTGAGTCTTTTTCTAACAACACAGTAAGCTTTTAATTTTTATCTTATAGAAGTTAAAGGAAAATATAATCCCTCCCTTTCTAAACCACAGGACCTTTTGGAGATAGGCAGGAAGGAGGCCAACAAGGGTCTAGAAGTGCATCTGATTGATGCTCACATGAATCAATGGGTTGACGGTCAAGACACTGCACAGCTAAACAACGGCGAGTAAGAGTGAACAGTAGTATCTTCTGGATTTTCTGCAGTGGTAAGGAACTGTATCTAGCTACTCACTAACAACATTGGCCCCAAACTTTGTGGAAGACGAGTGCAGTCCAGGAGCAAGGGACTCATCATGACCCCTTTCACAACCTGAATGCGGGGCCAAATTTGTCACAGGTTACATAACAATAATTTGCAAAAATTTTGCACAAATTTGCAATCATAATAATTTGCAAAACGAAAATTTTGCAGCTAATTCAAGTCTTGCTAACAGTGTATGTCACAGGCATACAGATGTGCTTCTGAACTGGAGCCACAGAGACCTCTGAAATCTGTGCCCACCTCAGCCACCATGTCACAAGGCAAAAGTCCAGCATGTCTCCAGCCCCCCTTGGACTGACTTTATGTGCTGAGCCCTACCGGGACTTTCTTTCCTCCACTGGAGTAGAGGTTGTGCAGTGCTGCCCTGCTCTCCAGACATCCCTGTGCCGGGGATCGTGGTGGGCAGCCACCCAGCTGCTGTTCCTCGGGTTGCAGAATTTTTCCACTGCTTGATGGCTGTTGCTTTTCACATACTTGATATGAATCCAGGGAACCCTGTGCAGTTCTTCGGCCTGGGTCACGTACAGCAGAGCATTGCTTGTCTGCTTTTGGCACAACGCTTAACATCCCTTCTTCCCTTGTGCATGCTCAAATTTTTGCTCTAACACAAAATGTTAGCAGCCCTTGTTTCATTTGTAGCTACGAACTTGTAGCTATGTACACTCAAGAAATGTCTCATTCTGTAAGGAAGTTTCCTCCTGGCCAAATACAACATAGCAATAAAATTCCCCTCTACCATCAGGCAAACCTGCTACTACTGACAAGGAAAATGGTATTTGCACCGAGTGTAACAAAAATTTGAACAGGATTTTTATGCATGTAAGAAATGTAATATAATTAGATACATAATCAGTGTTAAGAAAAAGATTCTTATCTGAGTTGGTTTCAAAGGTTCTCCTACAAAATAAAACAGAAAAAAACCCCAAAATCAAAAAATATGCTGCATTATTAACTTGTATTCCTCTGAGACAAAACAAGCAAACACTCTACAGAGCAAGATAGCATTAGAGCGGTACAGGAGGGAAATATTCCATCCTTCCTTGGATCCTTTTTTATGATACCTTAAATCAGCCCAGTAGATCAGGGTCACAAGGAAGTTAAAATATTTTTGCCAGGGATGTGACATACTCTTTTACCAGAGTAACTGAACATTTGTGGTCTTCATTTGAGCGTTGATGTGAGCCCAACTTCCAACATCAAATGAAATCATTTTGATCACATGCACACAATAAATAACATGTTATGTTTGTGTTACTTTTGCTAAAGACTGCCAGTGGAACTCGAATGCTTATCTACAGTCGAAAGAGGCTTGAGATTTTCCAGCTTCAGTGTGTAATAAACAAAATTAACAGTGGGGAAATGAAAGTGCAGGCATGTACTCACTGTCTTTTACATACAGTTCTTTGCCCTCCCTTCTGTCCCTCATCCATCTATACTTTGACAGCCTCCATCTACAAAGATAAAAATATAAAGAGAGAAGCAGAAATCATGCATTATTCGTTTCTTTTATAATTACCTTCTTGGCCACAGAAATCAGATTTTCATTTTACATTGAGATTTCCCCTGCATTTCTCTAGCAGTCTAAATGGTCCTGAAATTGTTGACATTACCTACCTGAGTGCCTCTTCACACCACAACATAACTAGTGTAACCGCATTAAAATGTGCCCTGCCATGAAGTGACAAAGGAAATTGTTTGTGCCAATCCTAAAATCATGGTAGCAATTGTGTCAGGCTCACCAGTCTGCTCACAGAAGAAGCTTCAACGCTTAACAGCTGATCCGTGTATGAGATCAAGCAAACATGAGCATCCTTAAAAGCAGCCTGCTCACGTTTGCACACCTTGCTGCCATGCAAACGCAGAATTGGTGTCCTGTCTGCTCAGCACATCTTTGTCAGACATGAAAAACACAGAAGATGCATCTGTGATCAAGATACAATCTAGTGCAGCCCACCCTCAGGGAGGCACAAATACAAGCACAGTGAGAAAGAGTGAAGGGTGCTGCAAGAAGGAAATGGGTAAGGGAGGACTTGCAGGAGGTGCTGGAAACCCTGTGGGGAAATCAGCCTCCCACATCCCTTCTGAAGAATCCAGATAATTGAAGGCTTGATAGAAAACCCCAGATCAGGGACAATTAAGTTCTCTGGGCCTCTCATCAAGAACACATGGATCCCATCAAGAGACCACAGCTTGGCCGGTGGTGAGCAGACATCTCCCTGTGAGAGGTCTGGGGGCTGGCAGCATCTGGCAACAGATGACAGCAGGCAGCAGTTTGTTTTGGCAAGGCCTCCGTTATGTTTCATCTCTGTGAGCAAAAGCAAGCTTGCCTCTGGTCGAGGGTTCTGCTCTTGAAACCTTTGGGAAGAGGCAGTGGAGCATGGGAGGCACCAGGTCTACGTTTACCCCTCTGCAGCCTTGATTGTAGATGCTGCAGCTGCCACAGAAACCTGTGTGGGCTTCCTGCCCACTGTCAGTAAGAGCAGGGGCTGGTGCTGGCTAGTATGGAGCAGACCAGAGAGCACCCGAACCAGAAATGCCAGTAAAGATTACAGCCTGGGTTTGCTACCTCTGAGCTACTGATATCCATGAGCAGCATCAGCCCCAGTTTCAATAGCATTAGGACGAGTTAAGAGTCCTGCTTTCAGGGAAAGCATGTTTCCAGAACCAGGAACTGCTTTCATGCAGCCTAAAGTCCACATTTCAGGGGAACACATATTTAAGAGATGTCATTTGAATATACATTTGTTACAAAATCTTTTAACATCATCACAGCCTTAACATACAAGTGCTACAAACTCTACCTTTCCTCCCAGACAATTCATATGGACATGATAACACTGTGTTCACACCCCCTCACCCTACAAAATACCAAAATTAAGAAGGTTACAAGTTTAAACACATATACATGATAATCTCTACCCCTTGCCCCTATGGAGCAGGATACAAAGTTTACGCTGTAATAAACTCCATCCCTTGCCTGGGAACAGGCATCCCAGAACATGACAGCCGCTTGAATATTCACCTGTTGCAGACTTCACGTGCTGTCCCTGCACGGGGGTATCCCCTCTGCAGGAACAGCAGGATTGATCCACTGCTCCACATATCCCTTCACTAGTCCCTCCCCTGCACAGGACACCACGGGCCCCACCAGCCTGCTCTCATGAGACATCAGCTGCATCCCACCAGCTCCAGTGTCCCAGCATCCACTGTAGCCACTGTAGGAGCACCTCCCTATTTCCCTGTCCCAATCTTGGGGTCCCCCTCTGGGGGGTCCTTCCCCCCTCTCTGTCTGCTCCTGCAGCAGCTCTGGGGGAATCTTCAGTGCTGACTCCCAACCAGGATCCCCCACAAGTGCCCTTGTAGTGCTCATTGCACCCCCTAAAGCCATTGGTTGGACTCTCCAGTCCTGCCAAGAGGGGGCCAGCCCTGGGCACCCACACAGCAGAGCAGCACACGTTTTCCCTGGGTCTGACACTCAGCACAGCCCTGCTATGGCTCCCAGGCTCATGCCTCTGGATCCTGCACATGGTGATGGTCCCAGCTCCAGGACACTGGGGCAGAGGCTTGGAGCAGGACCCATCCCAGGTCTGGCTTCCCATCTGGGGAGAGCACTACGGGGTGTCCCACATCTCTGAGATTCTTTCCTGTTCTTCTCTCTACCCAGGAGAAGAAAGGACTGGGTAGGACTCAAGCTTTTGAGAATGGGATAATGCACATGCTCTCTGTATCCTGAGACATGGGTTGAGGGATGTTACGCCATGACTTGATGGTTTTAAATGGCTCCTCTCTTCTTTTCTTGAAGCCGTGTCATAACACAGGCCAGAAAACCAAGAGCTGTAGACAGGACTTCATCATCAGGGCCAGGCAATAACAACACATTTGTTCTTCCCACAGAGGCTTTCAGTTCCCAGGAGCTGAATGCTTTGATTGTAAAGGAATTGGCTCTGGCAAAGATTAGGCTTTTTTGGTTGGAAAAATCGATGATCTGTTTTCAAAAGGCTCCTCCAGAAATCACATGTTTCTACAGAATATGCAGAACTGAGCCAAAGATTTGAAAGGAAACAATTCAGACATGGAGAAGTTATCCATAACCTGTTGAAGAGGCAGCTGCCAGGTCAGTGCTCCAGTTTTTGCACCCTTTCTGCCTTGCTGAGGGGCGGGAGTGGAGCCCCGCTCCACCTGCAGCCACCTCTGGCCTGGTTTTGCTGAGGGACATGCTTAATTTCCACAAAAGTACTTGGAGAGGGAGCAAAAAAGCACGGGGTTTTCAGTGCCTTGCTGAAATCTGACCTTAAATTAAAGATTAGTTATTTTTTCGATCTAGTGCCCTGGTTAAGGAAAATTATTTTATTTTTTTTTTCCCAGGGGATGGATCAGGGGATGGGGAACCAGCAAGCAAGATGAGGTGTGAGAGCAAGATGGGGGTGCCACTTCCTAATGCTGTTCTACCAGAAGCTTCACCCCCAGCCATCACAATAAGCTCACAGCAGGCACATGCCTTTTCCAGCTCAGGTCATGACTCTGTTTTATCTGCCCTAAAGCTCTTCATAAGCTGGGAATGCTTTTTTTTCCATAGGCTTGCTGGAGCACACTGCAACATAAACCTGCATGTCTGTAATGCATGGAGGAAACGTGGATTCCACATGCTGTCTCTTTCTCTCTAACTGGATCCTCTCTTCCTGGAGGCCAACAAGGAGTATTCAGGAGCTATGGCTCTGGGAAGAGGATGGACACAGCCCCAAGGGTCTCCAGCACAGCCTCTCATGTGGTCGCCCCTTCTCCAATGTCCCTGGCAGGACCAGGCACAGCAACCAGCTGCTAGCAGGGACACTCAGGTCAAACGGCTGCAACTTTCTCCTTCACAACATATCTAAGCCCTGGGCAAGGAAAATATTGACAACCGCAGTGACATCAGTGCTCCTGCCACCAGACAGGCACAGCACCCCCTTCTGGCCAAAATGATCCCTATTGAATCCCTTGAGCATCCTGGGTGGTGTGCTTCTGTAAGAGATACTTGAAATGCAAGGTATAAATACACACAGCTGGTTTCTTCTGATGTAAATGTTTCTCATGATTTAAAGGTTTACATGTCCCAATGCAAAGGTTTCTCCCCTTTTGCAGACTTCCCATCTGTGTGGCAACTGGAGGCAAAGGGAAATAAAAATCGCAGCCATAAATGGAAACATTTGCAAAGAAAAGGGGGTAAGACCAGCTGCCAAGCTACAGTTAGTGAAGTATGACTAAGCAGCAAAATCAGCACAAGATACTGTACTTTCTGTAAGCTGCTGCCCTTTCACACAGACAAAACCCATGCAGCTCCCCACGCCACTCCCCCACCGTCCCCAGCTAGAGTTTGGTAACCAGAAACACAAAGACACTGGGAGCTAGTAAGCAACAGGGTACTTGGCTCCTGAAGCTGGGCTCTGGGTGCTTTGCAGCAGGCATGGTTTCAAATCCAGCAAGATTACCTTGAAGTGAGAAGTCAGGAACCATTTCAGCGTTTATAAACCTTACCCCTGGCTTTCTGAAGAGGGGAGAAGATCCCTCTTTAATTTTCCTCTGCCTCATGTAATGCCTTAGGATTGCGGAATGCTTTCCTCCGAAACCCTCATTAGCCCAGGGACCTGCAGGGAGGCAGAGCAGATGACTTTCTGTTGCCTCTGGTAAGATGGGGACCAGCAGAATCACAGCTGAATGGTTGAGGCTGGCAGACACCTCTTCAGATCATCCAGTCCAACCCCCCGGCTCGAGGAGAGTCAGCTAGAGTTGTCTGCCCAGGACAGTGTCCAGTTGGGTTTTGAGTATCTCCACAGATGGAGACTACACAACCTCTTTGGGCAACAGGTTCCAGCGTCTGACAACCCTCACAGTAAAAAAAATTGTTTTCTTGTGTTCAGGTGGAATTTCATATGTTTCATTTTGTGCCTGTTGCCTCTTGTCCTGCCACTGGGCACCACTTCTTCATTACTTCCCATGAGGTGTTTATACACATGGATAACATCCCACAGGTCTGGACAGTCCCAGCTCTCTCAGCCTCTCCCTTTTAGGAGAGATGTTCCAATTCCTTCATCGTCTTGATGGCCCTTTGTTGGACCTTCTCCAGTATGCCCATCTTTCTCTTGTTCTGGGGACCCTGACACTGGACCCAGCACTCCGGTACTGAGCCAGAGGTGAAGGATCACCTCCCTTGACCTGTCAGCAGCGCTCCTCCTAAAGCAGCCCAAGATCCTGTTGGCCTTCTTGGCTGCAAGGGCACATTGCTGGCTCATGTTCAATTATAGAACTCATCACATCATGTTGGGCAACTTTGAAGTCAGAACTGGTAAAAATTTCATGACCTAGACCTAATTCTGCTAGAAACCATCCAGGTTGGGAAAGAACATGAGCAAAAATATTCAGATAGAAAAATTATTTTCAATTCAGCAGTGAGTTCCTTACAACATCCTACTAAAATAACTTATTTACTAAATTTCTCTTAATGTACCAGTAAGAACTATCAGGGCCCTAGTAACTGAATGTTTATTTAACATATAGGATGACATTTCAAGTGTTTTAATAGAATTAAAGGGACTTATTGGACTGTTTTGATGCAAATTTCCTGGAAAAAATGTGCAAAGTAATAAATCTGTTTTTAGTAATGCAGCACATATGTCCTCTCCAGTGGCTAACAACCACTTGTTTAACTATAATAAGAAACAGTGTTTGTGGGTCAACTGAGTTCTTCAGTTCCAATTTTACAACTGTGCAGTGAACACATGCTTCTAATTTGGCTATCAAAATCAATGCAGTGTAAAAAACCTGGAGACACAGTGATTGCAGGCTTGATTCAACTATCTGAGTATATGAAAAATTGCACAAAACCACGTGATAACACCGTACAAGGGCTGAAGGGCAGTGTCTACTCTCGGGACTGTAAGAAGCCGTGCACTTCTGAAACAGCCACCATGGCCCCCTTTATAACCGGTGGAGAGAAATAGGACTTCTATGGACCAGTTTGTCAGCCTCTGACCTGTCTGATAGGATTCTTGTTAATTTTACTTCAGACATGCTTATTTCTTGTCCCTGCTATGAAGAGGTCCTAAATGGTCCTAAGGTGTCTTCACTGAAGATAGCTGAGGCTGTAGGAAGTAAATACCTCCCCAAAAGACCTATAAAAGAAGGCATCTGGCCTGGCAGTGAGGTACAGGATTCAGCCAGTATAGGAATCTCAGTAGGGTGCTCCGATGCTCCATGCACAATGGGGAGAGAGCAGAAATTATTAAGCCAGAAGTATGTTTGAACAGGAGCTTGACTTTTTTGTGCATCACTGCCTTTGCCTTGTGTCCACTGTGCACTCAGGATGGTTTTCACAGAATCTCTTGTGCATGGAAATCAAGGGAGAGAGGTTCAGTTCCCATATCTCCTACGGTTTTTGTTTGGGGCAAACAACTCCTTCGTTTTGCAAGACCCCACCAACAAAAGAGCTCTCAAAATGTTTTTCTAGCTCTTGTCTCTACCTAATAACCCATCAGACATCACAAGCAAAAAATATACAAACGGCTTTGTTAATCACCTTGTTTAAAGTATCTTCTGGCATGGAAACCAGGCACAAGACAGTCAGATACTGATCTGATTTCAAAGCAGAAGAGTTTGAATTGTGCGATGCATTCCTGATCCCATACAGATATGACATGGTAATATCTGTCTTTGCTATGCAGGTCAGACACTGCTGTTTTAGAGTTTCTCACACTAAATTGCCTTCCCCTGAGAATTCCCTTCCCTACACCAAAGAGGATACAGAAAATCTTCCCAGATAGCACACCTTCTGCCTTCCATGTTTGAGTGGTACCTGTCTAGCAGCCAGACTGAGTCTACCAGAACGCCCACACAGCAGCCTGTTGTCAACTGGATGAGGCAGCTCCTGGGGTGTGGCAATGTCTATATTCTGCTTAAAGAATGCCATGGTTGACTCCCCCTTCAGTGATGCGGCATCTACCAGCAGAGTATTTCTTGGCCGTGTCTTGCCACATGCATGAGGGTCTTCCCAGGCCTTGCACAGAACATACAACAATGTGAATCCAAGGGACCCTGAATTTACAGGAAATCCCAAATCCTCTCGTGACTATGAAGAGTGGAGCCACTCAATTTGGATTTGATAGCAATAAATTCCCAGTAGCCACCCACTTGCATAGCAAAGGGGACAGCGTGGGCTAGATGATGAGACATCAACTGAAACTGGAAGCCGTGGGGACCCTGAGAACCTTGGCCAGATGGCACAAGCTTGAAGCACGTGCGACCTCAGAGCAATATTACCATCTTTGCATGCAGCCCTCCTCCTGCACCATGGGAAACATGTGGTCTTCCAGGACCCAGCATGGGTCTTCCCATGTGATGTGACCTGTGAGACCCAATGTCATGGTTTGGGCCAGACTGGCCACTGAGATGAAAGTTGGATGCTCTCCCCCACCTCTCCCTGAAGGGAGAGGAGGAAGACAGAGAAAGCGACTTATGAGTTTAAAAGGAACTAAACTACTTTAATTAAATATTAATAAAATAATAAAAAGAAAATAATTAAATATATACAAAATCAGTATTGAGCTCCCATGATGACAATCGTGTCACCGACAGGCACTGGGAAAGTCCCAGACTGGACTCAGGGATGGATGGGAACTGGATTCTGTACCTGGATTGAGGAACACAGGGATCGGGATCAAGGGCAGACAGAGTCCTCCTTGGATGCCAGCCATTGAAGAAAAAGGGCTGACCCTTTGATCTCTCAGCTTTTATACTGAGCATGATGCAGATGGGATGGTTTTGGTTTGGTCAGTTTTGGGTCACCTGTCCTGTCCACTCCTCCCCACAGGTGTGACCCCTCTACACTTTTCCGCTTCTGACCCTCAAACGGGGCAAATTAAAATGGGACAAAGTTAGCTGACCTTGGTTCCTATAGCAGTAAGTATAAGTAGGAGCCTCTCTGCATACCATTCCTTGGTATAAATTATAAACAATCAGGTCTCACCGCTCTGGTAGCTAACAATGTCTGAACAACATACTGTTAATTTCAGAGACTTCAGTTAGTTAGGAGGGGCTTAACTGAAAAGTAAAATTACTGAACAGAAAATTGGTTCTGTTTTACCTCAAACCAGGATGCCCAGGAATGTTGCAGAGGGAAATTTATACAAGGCTAGTCTGCTCCTGCCTTGCTTTGCAAGGTAGTAAATGACACTTTCAGCAAGACCCCATTGTGCCCTGGGGGCAGCGTTCGGGTCGCATCCCAGGCTGCTGTTGGGATGGCTGTTTTCAAATGTAGTAATCTGCCACATGTTCTCATTTCACCCACACGCCAGACCCCTTTTGATACACTTTTCAAAGGAGCTGCGGAGCTCCAGATGGAACTCATCCAGCTGTCCTCGGCTGTGTCTTGTTAAGTACGTGCTCAGCACTTCCACATTAGGCTCTCGGAGCCAGAAAAAACTGCAGTCTGCTGCTTGCAGACTGAGCTTTATCTGGGACAGGCTTGCCCTAGAAAAGCAACATGCTAGTTTTATGAGCTACCTTTGAAAAATCTCTAGTACTTCAGGTCCTGTGGAAAATACGGTATGTGACTGTTTTTAGTTCTCACATTAATGAAGACATAATTTTATATGCAGGGATGATTTTATTACCAGAGGTACTATCAGAAATCCAGAGCTCTCAGAAACACTCCAGGCTGAATTTTCCATTTACCTAGAAATAAGTACAACTCAGATGAAGGAGCGAATGCTTTGTGGCTCCTGAGGGTTTGGATTCTTTTAGGGCAAGAGAGGGATTTGCAGGGATTTCAGAAGCTATAGACCAGCACTTCGAATTAATATCCATGTTTATGAAGATTTGAACTACTTTCTAGAACTGAGCCAGGAAAGAAACACCAGCCAGGCTCTAACAGTTACGCCTTTCCCCCGTGGTTTTGAAGCAGTGAAAAACTGTGGGATCTACGTGCTGGCCTTGCATGCTTATTCCTACCCTGTTTGCTTTCCCTTAAGCCATGAAAAATGCTGGTTGAGGGGTATGGGATTTGATTGTTGGGGCAGAAGAAAAGAGAGACAGAGAAAAACTTTTGAGGCAACCTTTGTATCATGTTTAGGATCTTTAGGATTACATTACACTAGATTTGTGCCATGTAGAAAAGCCTGCTTTCAAAATGAGGTGCTCCAGACCCACATAGTGTGCATTCTGCCCTTCCACTGACACTCCACATCAGAGTCTCAGGCCAGGACCAGGGCAGTAGCAGCACAGGCAAAGGGGGCTGCAGGCTGCAAGCAAGGACCTCCTGCTAGGACTAGACAGTGTCTGCGCTGGATGTGCCTTGAACATGGTACAGGGTCATGCAATGTGGGGCTAGGTATCTGATACCTGATTTGGTTCAGTCTGACTGCAAGAGATGCATTTGTGACATTGCAGAAATCCCTTTCTGGCTGACATCAGCATCTGAGGTTTAATACGCCAGTAGGAGTTAATCCCCCAGTCCTAACACAAGAAAAGCTTATTTCTGGAAAGCTGGAAGAACATCAAAGAGCCATTACCCCCCCATGCAAAGGGCAAGGAGGGATTAACAACAAATTAGTGATTTTCAGCCTGGCAGCCAACAGGCTAATTAACATCTTAGCCTAACTAGAATACAACAACTTATTTAGTCTGGTTATTTTATAGTTACCTATACTCTAAATGACTTAACTATTGATACGAATTAGCAAAACCTAAAATTGTTATATACATATCGCCCAGAGATATGAGATGCAGCATGCTTTGGTGATGCTCCCCTATATGGAGCATCTATTGGACAACACTATTGGACGCCATCAGCTTCTCAAATCCTTTACTTGGAGAAGTGTGATGATGACTGTGGGAAAGTAACGGAAGATCAGCGAGGAGGACTGTAAACACACTCAAGTGACTCCCACCTGGGGTGCTGGGAAACACATATATCACACTAATTGTTGTTCAGTCTTATGTGCTTGCAAGCAGAACATCTGCACTTAGATAACACAAGTCTGCTATGGACTCAAGGACATCTTATCTGCTGCTTGAAAATCCTGCCCTGTTGTTGAAGAAGATCAAAGCACAGTGGGAAAACTATGCCTGCTTGAACCCTTGAAATACTGGCAAGAACACGGAGTCTGAGCGCTCTCGCTCTCTCCCTCTATTGCTAATAAGGACTCTCTCTCGCTCCGCGGTGCCTGCATCGCCTGCTTGCCTGCCTCTGCCTGGGTGTTGCTCCAGAGATTCCCTGATCCATGAGGTATCAAGATTAAATTTGCTCTTTGCCTTTCATCTGCGGTTTTGTGGTTGTTCCTGCGTTCTGCCTGCACCAGTTCACACAATGACAGTGTGTGTTTGGGGGAAGGGGATGATCTTCCTCCATGGTCTTGAGTTTGCTCAGAATTATTTCGGTGTGTCAACCTTGTATTTCTTAGTGGATTACAGTCTTTCCTCTGCTGTTTGCCCACAAGCTTACATACACCATGATTCTTTCTTCTTATACAATATGATTTCTTTTAAGGGGGGATCCATGCAATCGGACAAAATAATGCAAAGCTTAAACTGAACCACATTTGGGAATAATAGAGTTAAAACAAACCACAAATGCCAGGATAGCAAGAGGCATTTGAACATTCAGTTATTCTGCTGTTACAGCTAGGAGAGGCTAGACAATGGACCTCTGCTCCTTGAGAAAACTGTAGCCACAGGAAAGGCTCTTAAATAATTTTGAAAACGCAGTTCAAAATCATCCTAGAGCAGCTATTTATTTGAGGTTTAGCACTAACATCGTCAACAGCAATTTGGCTGGGTTACAGGGCTGTAAGCTGGGGGAAGACTTGCCCTGACAGTCCTGTGGTCTCCAGGAGTCCCATGCTGTCCAGGGCAGTGCCTCTGGGGAATGGGGCTGCCCAGGGGTGTGGAAATAGTGGTCATGATGCTACCATGCCTTCCCATCGGTGGTGGGAGCAAGCACTGACAGCAGTGCAGGGAAATGACATGGACCTCAGGGCTGTAAAGGTACACCACATGGTGCCGGGAAGGGCCTCACGCCATAGTTGATGCCCATGGAGAAACAATGACCAGGGCAATCAACTAACCTGCAGACCTGCTCCAGAGCTGCAGCCACAAAGCTGGATAGGTCTGGACAGGTGATTGGTGCCAGTGGGCAGGTGTAGCTGAGCCTCTTGTTGCTTTGCAAGTGCAAGCAGTCTTATGTTCTCATTTACAAGAGCTAACTGGGCAGGATATTCATCTCTCACTTATCAGTTTACCTCTCTTATATCACATTTTTCTCTGTCCTCTAGGATTGCAGTCCCACAGTATTGTCCCATCCTGTTGCATTGTTGATTTTTGCATTGCTTGTAAGGTATGTGTTCTAGGAGTCCTACCATATTGGCAAAGTGGCCTCAGTGATTGCCTCCTTCCCCAGCCACCACTTTCCCATGAAGGGCTGTGAATCAGCGTTGCCTCAAATGAGGAGAATTTAGTCAGAGAAAAACAGAAATGTGGCACAAATTCTGCTGTTGTTACATAAACCCCCTCGCTGAACATCTGGAGAACATCTGAAGTTTAACAAAGCAGGCCCGCAGGCAGAAGCATTTTTGACCTTCCCTGTAATGGAAGCATAAAAATTGAGACTGAAAAGAGGGGAGTAAATATAACCAGAAATGGAAGACAAAATGGGTCTAGCATATCAGAGCCCACTTTGGCCCAAACACCCGCCAAGGGCTCCCGCAATCCTACCTGGACAGTGCACATGTGTGGGCAGAGACAAGGCAGCATGCCTAAGCACAAGGCATTGGGTATTGCTGAAAAATATCTGCTGGTCTGTGTCTTCTGGGGAAGACAGCTCTTCACTGGACTCTGTTTAAAACTGTGTCTCTTCTGGGCAAACTGGAATTTAATGGGAATGTTTAGATTTTTCTCCTGGGTAAAACTGACAAACACTCCAGAACTGAGGCTTCGAAACTGACAATTTTTGCTGTCTGGGATTTTCTTCCCCTTTCAGTAAGGGGAAAAAGCAAGGGCATGGTTGGGGCGGGGGTGGGGGTGAAAGTGGCAGGGTGGGGGGCAGAGGAGGGGAGAAAGCACACAGAAGCAGGAAAAATCCCTCCTGCCATCTGCTTTTTTAGCAAAAAGTTGTAAACCAGCCCAAAGAGAGCAAGCTTTCTCCAGGTGTCTTTTGCATCCCTGCATTTGATGTGTCCCAGCTGGGGTGTGAGGAGGGCATACCACCAGGAGGGTGCAGGACCTGTGTGGGAGGGGGCAGCCCCTTTTCCCACCCCCCGCCCTCTTACTGGCAGCACTGCATCCTGCTGGCTGGGCAGCCGTCGCAGTAGGTGTGTAACCCAGGGGCTTGTCTGTGTCATATTCCCTTCCTTCATGGATGAGTCACGATGAGGACTGAAGTGGGCCATTAAGAAATATTTCATTAGCTGCAACAATTACTGCCTTTATTAGGGCAGACGTGAAGGCATTTTTTCCTAACTTTCTGTGGAGAGGAGAGTGGGACATCTGATATAAACTACAGCCACTGGCAGAGCCTCCCCAGAGGCGCTCCTCAGACTTTCCAGCTGTGACTGAGGTGTCCCTGGCACTACGGGCCAGCCAGGGAGCTCAACAAGCATCTCAACTGAAATGCTTGGCCAGGAGAGAGCATGACTAAGAGGAGAACATGAGATAAGGGTGAAGCAAGGCAGTGCCCATTACAGAGATGGGACATGAATGTGGTCCACTGTCTGAGGAGCAAGTGACTGTGCATGCATCCACAGTGAAAGGCTGCAACAAGCCCCTGGGATGTACTTGTATGGCCTGGGAGCTTCCCCAAAGACAGGCACCTTTTAGAGCTGTCTTAGGCTGTAAAACAAATGTTTGGGCAGCACTGAGCTTGGCAAAGCTGGATGAGATGTTTGAGGTCTCCACCACTAGCCCTGTCTGCAGATCAGCATCCCCACATGCCCAGAAAATGAGGTACTAAGGAGGGATGCTGAACATAAGCAGAAAGCAAATGCAGCTTACCTCTTCACCTCATGATCACCATCCCTCTGCACCTGGTCTTTTGGAAACAACAGTACTTATCTGTGTAGGTTTGGTTTTTTTGTTTGTCTGTTTGGGGTTCATTGCTTTTTTTTTTTTTTTTTTAAGAACTCAGTGCTCTTCTCATAAAATTTTTATGCATTATTTAATAGCTGAAGAGATTTCACAGTATTTCTCAAACCCAAGGCATTCAATAATAGCCAGATTTTCAATGCAAAAGCAGTAGATCTCTTTTCTTCTATTCCTTACAATTTTATGTGAGAAATTCTGCTGGAATCCTCCCAGATCCCAGCAACCTCTATTTTACCAAGTGACTTTTTGAACACCTTTACCCCTTGAAATTCAAGCCAGAGAAATTTCCAATGAGACTGTGGAAAACAATTTATTTGACAAATTTCTGAAGTGGAGAATTTTAGTAAAACACAGGCATAAAATAAAACTAATTTGTACACTGGATTTTTGGATACAAAGTGAAGAGTTTGGGATGCCGATATCTGGCAATCACTGTTGCTTTCTCAGAAGCGCATGAATTCATAGCAAGAGCACCAATGGAAGCACTGAAACAAAATTTCACCCAGCCAAACCACATCTTCAGTGTGGTCCTGGAAACAACTGTGTAAACATCAGGGGCCCACAACACCCACGTAGTGATAGCACCTTTGTCAGTATATCCATAGAGTGTGAGTCAAAGACCCTGGCAGATAACGGCAGCCTTTCCCTTGACTTTGCCAGGCTGTGGATGAGGCCCTAATTCAATATATAGTACAGTTAGTGGGTTTCCCTAGAGCCCAGGTGCCTAACTCCTAGATGGTGCTATAGAAACAGTACTCCCAGAGAGCTCACTCGGAATTAGACAGCTTGGCACTTTTGAAAAAAAAATTAAAAAAATCCCACTATCTGGGCTCAGAGAGATTTTCCAGAATGGAGCTTGGACCATAACACAAGCCATCAGGTTATTTGTGAGGTTCCTGGTTTCACTGTAGGACCATGAGATCAGTTAGTGAAGGTGTGCAGTTATGTAGCTGCTTCTAGGGTTTCCCCCCTCCCCAGTGGCTGCTGTCCATCTTTCATTCGGTGGGTGCTCAGCCTCCCTGCCCTGAATGGGAGTGTCAGCACTGAGGGATGCTCCACCACCAACCTCCACCCCAACCCTGGGAAGTCAGTGCCCCATCCCATGGCACTGGAGGCCAGAGATGCTTCCACCTGGCTTAGGTAATGCAGTTCAGCCATTCCCCGCCCCCCAAGCACAGGAGATATGAAACAAACTTGCCAGCCATGACAATGATCCCCTCTCAAAGCCTGCTGAAGTGTTGAATATTTCACTTGAAGCACAGCATTGTGTTAGGACCATTGTGAGCTTGGCAAGTGTTCAGCTGATGTATGAAAGAAAAAAGCAAATTAACAAAAACCCCTGTATGTGAAAAGAGCATAATCAGCCTTATGAGACCAGGCTAGTCCTTAGTGGTACAAAATTCCTCATCCTGATTCTTTCTTGGCAAAAAATAGTGGGATGAGGTTGCTATTGGTTTTCTGGTGGCTTATTGCTAGGTGTACTTGTCTTTGCCTGCTGTGGGGTGGGAGAGGCAGTCATGGGCAGGGAGGGAAGTTTGAGGCTAACAAAGTAGAGGTGCAGATGATGAAGCAGGAGAAAAAGGAAGGGGACTATGCACAGCCAGGCTGTGGCACTATGGCTATCTGCATAGATGCAAATTCCTCAGGTTGGTCAAAAATACTGTTAATTTTTTTGTTGTTTTGTTGGTTTTCATTTTTATGTGAGACAGAAGCAGGCATGGCCTTGGCAGAAACCCACCTAGACACTCAGTCAACAGCTATCTTCCTGGAGACTGTTTGGTAGAATACACCACGCAGCAGAGAGGTATAGTCAGGCACACGGAAGAGGTGGCGCTCCCCGTAGACCACATCATAATCTGCGCTCTTCCCTGTGACCAGGACACGGATGTTGGGCTCGTTGGCTTGGTTGCCCACTGCCAGCACATAGATCTCGATGCCAGCCTGCTGAGCTTCCTGCACAGCCCTCTCAATGGCCCTCGTGGTAATCCCTTGAGAGTTGCCATCAGAAAACACCAGCACCCTCTTCTTTGCCCCAGCACGGGAGGATCGCTGGTACAGCCCCGTGACGTAGCGCAGAGCGGCGTTGATATCTGTGGCATCGTTAATGAACTCCATGTTGTCGATGGCTTTGGCAATGACTGTGTAGTTGTACTGGAACTGAGCTTCCACTTTCTGCTGGTTCCTGCCGCTGTACTGGATCACTGAGACGCGCACAGAATCATCGGCAGGCTTGCCAGCCTCCAGGAACCGCTCTGCGAGCCGTTTCACGAACTTCTTGGTAGTCTCGAAGTTCTTGCTCCCCACACTGGTGGAGCTGTCCACCAGCAGCGTGATGTCTGCCAGCCCAGCAAAGGTGACTGCAAGGGGAAAGGCCCAGGGCTTGTTATGCTGTGTTTCTCCTCCTGCCTCTTCCACGGAAAGCTGGTGAAGTCACTGGCTGTCTTGCAGGCTTCCTGCCTTGTCAGACGTGGGAAATCCCCACTCTCTGGGTATTTGCTAGCTTGGTTTCCCCTACCCCAGTGCTGTCCTGCACTTGTCCTTTTACCCTTTCATTCCTTCTTTTATTGAGTTTATGACAGGCTGTATTCCCAGGTTCTTATCTGCCTTAGATAATCTAGTGACTCTTGCTGCTTAAATACAGTGCTGTCCTTGCATGTCTGGGGAACCACTTCATCTCCCAAGGCTGGCTTCTTTCCATGATGAGTCTGAGGATTGTATACACTTCTGACTTGGACGTGTACCCCACTAAATTCCTCCCTGTACTCACTTTTCAAGTACCTTTCTCAAATATCCCTGCCATGCTGATGATTTTTACTTGTGCTCCCACCACCACATAGCGATTGATCTCATTACCTGCCTCAACTAAAGCTGGTGAGGGCTAAAATCTGGCACAGCCTCCTCTCTAGGTTTGGGGTAAAAGAACAGCAACTGCCTAGGCTTTTCCCCCAGGTGCCTTGGGCTGGCGTGTGTATAAGAGACCCCGAGAATTACTGACAAGGCTTGCTCACTTCTCCAGCCCAGGAGCATCCCTGTTGCGAGAGGTCTCCAAGTCATGCATTCCCACAAACTCTCAGTTCCCCCACCACAGTACCACAACCACCTTTGTGTGGCACGAGGAGTCAATACTCACTTGGGCAGGTGTAATCCGGACATTTCTTCTCTGTTAAGAAAATTAGAAAGAGTAACGTCAGCAGCTCACTCAGGAAAACCACTTCTCCTATAGCTTCCCATGGAGCCAGAGAAGGGACCAAGGGAAGACAAGAAGCTTACTTTGGTCACAACCATATTGTGCAAGGCACTGTGCAAAGGTTATAAATGTGCACCAGAAAGAGCAGAGGTGCGCACTTGAAAAATTCTGTGGACAGAGATGTTCTGCAGCAGGAGAGGACCTGGACCCAGCCACAAAGTGTTCTGAGACATGTGATGTCCTTGTCCCTTATTTAACTAAACCTTGAATGCCATTCTCTACTCTCAATGCCTGCTTAAGAACATGACTGGGGGAAGGCAAGGGAGGGCAGCCTGCATTCCTCACTCTTTGGCTGAGGCAATCCTCACTACCTTCCTTATTGCCTCCAGCCACAAACTTTCACCCACCTTGACAGACATACGAGGTGATGTTCTGCAAGAAGGTGTCATCTAGGAGCTCAGCATAGTTGTCCCTTTGAATGGACAGTCCTGGCCTGGTTGGTCTGCTTAAACAGGCGATGTCATTCAGGTGATCTGGATTTGGAGGGTTCCGGAAAATGTCACCTATCCCAAGGGAAACCACCTGCAGGGAAGTTAGGGTCCATCACCAGATGCGTTCATCATCTAATGCGTAATAAACTTCAAAGCCTGTCACTCTGTGAGAGTGCTTCTAGTGACATGTGTTCCCCCTGCCCTAACCTTGGGTAGCGAAGACATGGAGTCCCCCAGAAAGCCTGCACTACTCTGATGCGCAGCTGCCGCGTGGCAGTTCCCTGCAGGCAGGGTGCTTCCCCCGTGCCCTTACCGGGGTGACATCGCACAGAGAGTTGAGTGGTGTAGGGTCCCGCAATGTGTCAGAGCGTCCGTCTGTGATGACAATGGCAACACGCTTGTCAGAGGTGAATCTCCGCAGCAGGTTGTCCTTGGTGAACTGCAGGGCTTCTCCAGTGTACGTGCCCCCAGCTATCCATTTCAGGTTCTTGACTGCCCTGCAAGCACAGACACCAGTGAGCCTGCAAGCCCAGACACCAGTGAGCCTGCAAGCCCTGCCCCATGGATACTGAAGGAGACCCTGGGAACACATATCTCTGACACACTTGTGAGGCAGGGCAACATCCCTGCATGGGGCCTTGGGTGGAAAACTGGCAAGCTCCTTGGCCTCAGCACCACCTACAATGTCACCAACTGCTACTTTCCACTAAAGAACATTTAGCATCCTTGCAGTTGCAGGACCTGCTGGCCTGGAGATGGAGGATTGGAGGTCAGTAGGTGTCCCTGGGTCAGGTCTCTGCATGATGCACCAAGACCACACAGACTCACTGTTTGAGTGCCCCTATGTTGTCTATGTTGGCATCCCCCATGGCCACCAGCTCCTGTGTGTTGTCATGGCTGTACTGCACAATGCCCACATGGGACTCCCCAGCTTCAAACTGTTGGAAAAAACAGAAGTCAGTTAGGTTCAGATAACTTAGGGGGCACTGAGAAGTTCAGAAATCCTGCTGGTGGTTTGTACTGAATGCCTTCACAGCAGCGTCTGCCACCTCTCCTCTACAGAAGGCGCAGGTAGAAGGAGCCCCAACAGAAGTGGATGCACATGGGGACCAATTTGGCAAGCCAGTCAGTGAAACAAAACACAAACCCAGGTTTCCCTGCTCAGTTGATCAACACAAGCCATTGGCCATGGTGGGTGGCTGGGAATAGATTTTTTTTCAAAACTACTGTTTTTCTTCCAACACAGTGGTTTTGCTGCCCAGCTCCAGCCTTTCTGCTTGTTACTGGCTCTTTGCCAGCCAAAGAGACCCATGAATGCCCACACAAGTGTCCAACAGCAGGTCATTGTGGCTTTACAGCCTGTGTGCTCCAGATGTGTCGGGTTATACCTTAAGGAAAGACTGGATCCCAAACATCCCTTCCAAATCACAGAGGTAAATGAAATTTCCCATGCACAGCGGGTTACCAGAGAAGAGTTAGGAAAGTAAGCATTCATGTCCCTCTTCAGATGGAAAGACTCACTACTGGGACAATGTTGCTATTTTTGTCTGCAAAGGTCCTTTTTAGTAGTGTGCTTAACTGGTAACCTAAACCCAGGACAAACTTGGAGCAGACAAGGGTGCCTGGGGGGCTGGCCATCAGGGAGCTAGGGGAAGTTGCAACACACCTCATGTGTTGTCTACTCCAGCCACCTGAAATGCTCATCAGGACAAGGAATAGACGGAGAGACTGATCAGGCAAATGCTTTATGAGCCATCTGCTCTGGGACATGAAGGAAGAGTTCACATCCATAGCAGGCAGAGCCCTTTTTCCCAGAAAGAGTGAAATGTCTATATTTTGTGACAATGAACTGCTGTCTCATCTCCATCACATTATGAATCTGGGAGGAATCATGAACCACCCCAGTTACATACTTGAAGCTAAGCCTTGTAGAGGCTCTTTGGAGTGGGGGCATCTCCCCATTTTTCTGCCTGCAGTGAAAAATGCACACGAGTGTATCCTGGCACTCCGTGGAAATCTCACCTTCACACGCTCATCCTTGCTCAGGCGGTCGATGACTTTGATGATGAAGTCCTTGGCAATCTGGAAGTTCTGCAGGCCAATGCTCTCCGAGCTGTCCAGCACAAAGAGGAGGTCGACAGGACCGCAGGTGCACTCTACAGCAAGGCACAGGAGCAGAGGGGCTTGTGTTTCCTATCTGAACAGCTCACTCAGAGCAGTGTGTTTTGCAGGGAGGCATATCAAAGCAAGCAGTTGATGTCTGCTGTTAGTCCTGACCAGGTGGGTGCCTGTGCCCTATGTACCCACACAGCATGGTGTAAAATAAAGTGGTAAAATAGATGCATAGGAAACTCGAGAATCAGTTTACAAATTTTTCCATTTGGATTTTGCTCAGCACCACTTATAAGACATGTAGGATTTCCAAGCTGTGAGTACCCTGAAAACACCCAGTAATTATTCCAAACCCAATTTCCTCCTAGTTTTCTCACTTCTTCCATTCACCCAGCCCAGGAGGACAGAGGTGGGCTGGAGGAGGCTGATTCAGCTTGTTCCCCTCTTTCCCATGCATGGTTGAAGGACATCCTGTGCCGTTGGCTCTTCCTTCAAGCTTTTGGACTGCAAACCTAACCCATTGGGACAGTATCAGAGAAAAAAAGCCAGCACATTTCTCTGCAGACCAGCACAGGGTCTGGAAAGAGGAGGACAGAGCTGGATCCACAACATTCCCTGAACTGACATCCCTTTCAACTGCAAAAAGGGTAGAGAAAATCCACCTGCAGGTTGCTGGCACAGGGCACCTCGACAACACTTTTCAACCTTGAGAACACAGCAGCTTCTGAATCCATGCAGCCTTCCCCTCATGCTTAGTCCTCCCTTCAAGGCTCTTGCCACATTTCCATAGCAGAAGGCAAGGAGCAGGGAAAGGGCAAGCAAGGAGAAGGGCTAGTAAATGGTTGCAGAGAAACTTTGCCAAGTAACACTCACCGCAGCAAGCTAGAGGAGGAGAGAAAGAGAGAGCATTAAAACGCTTGACACAAGGCTTTTTCACACACTAGTGCAGACTGCAGGTTTGTGTTTCTGCAAACCCAAAGACACCTTGTCTGGACAATTGAGGTCATGGAGGTTTCCCTCCCCTTTGAAATATCCAGATCTTACTCCTGTTTTAGACTGTGTTGCCCCAACCCATAGCACGGCATGCAGCAGAGCTCTGTTTCTGCACACACTGATGCAGTCTTATTTAAATAAAAATAAAAGTTAATCCTGGAGGGATTAAGTAAATCACCAGAGTATGGAGCCCAAATTCAGTTCCCTAAGTACCCTGTGTCCTTCCAGCACCTCATTACTGCATGTGGGCCAGAAACCCTTTGCAACATGTGTACTGCTGCTTCCCATGCAGGACACCCCAGAACAGACCTCCCTTTCCCAGAGGGGAAAGTCAGGCCCTGCTATTTAAGAGAAAAACATTGTAAAATGCTCCACACAAAGATTTTACATAACTTTGCTTGTATTTTCTCTGAAGGGTAATTGTGTATGTACAGAGGCACAGACAAAGCAAACCAGTCTGCAGAGTGATCAAGTGAAACGCAGTTGCACGACCTACTCTAGAGATCATGCTGGAAGTGCCTGGGTCAAGAGAAAGGACAGCAATATTGCCTCTTTTGGATTGTTGTTCCAGCTGCAGGGAGGACTTCTCATGTCTCCCCCAGCTCATTGACTTAATTGTGACTCGTGGAAGGGGAATGATGCCCTTGGCATCCCTCTGCATGCTGCCTGGGGATGGCCCTGCTCACCGGGGGCCAGAGAAAAAGCAGCTACTTCCTGCTCAGCAAGGAGTTGAGCAGGGTGGGAGGAATGGTATAGGGATACTCACAGCACATCTTCATGATGATGTCCAAGATCTCACATTCCTGAAAACAGAGGTAAAGAAATGTTTGAATAACAGTGAAGGCAGCTTCCTGGCTCCCACCTTCCTGCTGCCCACCATCCCTGCTGCTGCTTTGTACCCTCAAAGCAGATCCTGATCTGGAAATGAGTGATGTGCAAGTGGGGCACACTACAGAGGGGACTGGCTGGTAATGGGGTGGCAGGAACGAAATCTGGCCAGTGAGACTTTCTGGAACAGTAATGGGGGTAAGCAACCACCCAGCCCGGGAGCACAAGGCTCCCCCAGCAGTAACCCCCTCCCAGGAGCCATCCTGTGGGGCAGGGAAAGCACAGACCAAGAAAGCAGCGCCCTGATCCTGTCCCACTCACATCTGGTCCTGGAGGCCCCACAGGTCCTTGTGGTCCCTGTCAAACAGAAGCATGGAGAGAGCAGTTAGAAGAGCAGCCAGTCCTATCTGCAGCATACTCTGCTGATACCTTGCTAAGCAATGCAGAGCCTGGAAAAGTCTCTTGGCTTCCCAGTTGCTGGCCCCTGCACTGGGCTTTGAGCAGGTACATCTGGTTGCTAGCACAATGCCCTGGGGCTGCATGGGGGTGGGGGGAAGGAGACCCACTTCCACGTGTGCTGTGCACACTGGAGTGGAAAGGCAAGCTCTTGCTGCAGGCAGCCAGCACACATACCATGTGAGACATGGCTTGGCATTGCCCCCACAGCACGCAAGGGATGGATGTAAGAATGCTATTTGCTTGGAAGATGCCTCTCCTGTAGCCTCCAGGCCAATGTGAGGCAACGCAAGCAAGTGGCAACTCAACACAAACTGAAACACTTTCATGTTCAGGGTGGTCACTTGAAAAGGCTGCTTGCCCTTGCTGAACCTGATCATATGAGAATGCTTTGCTCATGAAAAAGCACAAATGCCTGTATTTTCTGCCCTGATTTGGGGTGAACATGATTTCGGAGACCTGTGTACCAGGCTGCAGCAGTGGGTTTTCAAACTGCCTTGTTCCTGCTGTGAGCAAGGCCAAGCACAGGAGGTCTGAGGAGAGCCCTGCTGTTGGGAGCTCCATCAGCCCAGCACACTGCTCTCGTCAGTGCGAACCCTGCCAGGGTCCTTGCTTACCGGGCGGCCTTCAGGTCCCCTGTGGCCCTTCGCTCCTTTGATGCCCCTGGGGCCAGGGGTTGGGTTCTGGAATGAAAACAAAACAAAATCCACTAATCTGTGGGTGTCAGAGTGCAGCACCTTCCCCTCCAGATGTCTACTGAGCCCTGCTTAACCACAATAATGTTCTCTGAGATTTCTGTACCCAACCAAATGAGCTAGGACTTGGGAGGGTCAGGAGGGACACTGGGAAAATCTCCCTCCACAGGACAATGGTGCCGCATAGGTGCAACCATTGGTGCTATCTGGAAGCACACAAAATCTTGCAGAGATGATACCTACCTCAACCTAACAGGTCTGGAGATCTGCCAGTCATAAACTATAGAACACAAAATGAACATCTGGAAGGAGCTCCCCTTGCCATCAGACACTGCTCAGCGGCAAAGGTGCTTGCAGACTTACAAAGTCTGATGGGCTCTGATCCACAGGCAAGGTAGTGTCAGAGATCCAGCCCAAAGCTCCTGCACCGTGTTCATAGAGAAAGACAATTCAGACCAATAGAGATTACTCACATCATTGCCAGGGTCTCCAGCTTCTCCTTCATCACCTTTAGGACCAACATAGCCTTTCGTTCCCTGAAAAACAGTACAGAAGAGTCTCCTGCATGGACAGCTGTTGTTAGTGTGGTGAAGTTGGTCCTGGCGTGCAGTGACCATGTGAGACCTGTTTTGGGGGGTGTGGGTGTGAAGAGCAGCGTATAGGCTCTCTAGCACCAAATTGTAGTGCTATTGAGGGAGAGAGCTTCTTAGGTGGCTTTCACTGTTATAGCACCATTCAGTTTCTCCTGGGTGGCACTCCCAACCCCAGACTCTGGCTCCAGGGCATCAGAGAGCACCCAGCCCAGACTGCAGCCCTTGGGTGTTACTACCAGTGCACCAAGGCAGAACAATTCCACTAGAAGCATCCACTGCAGGGAAAGGTGGGCAGAAGGAAAAGAGGGCTTTGGAGGAGCAAGGCTGCTTCAGGTAGTCCATTTCACCATGCAGTTGATGGAGAAGCTCTAGGTGCCAAAACACTGGCTAGGGCAACTTCTGTTGGGCGTATGCGAAAGTAGCACACTTACATTAATGCCAGGGTCACCTCTGTCTCCTGGCTGCCCCTGAGGATAAAGGAAAGGAAGCACATTAGGTTGGACAAGCAGAAATAATGGTCTTAGAGTATCAAAGCAGCACAAACAACTTACCGGGGCACCTGTGAATCCAATTGTGCCATTCCCAGGAGGGCCATCCTCCCCCTGGAAAGCAAGGGAGAAATATATGAGATAATGAAAAGTAGACCCCTTAGATTGCATGGCAGCAGGATTTTCCCCTCCTTGGACAGTCTATCTCCACAGCAAAATGTCTGTGCCAAAAATATGTGACTGGTGGGTTGGATAGTGGTGCAGGCAGGTAAAAAGACCACCTTGCTTGTGTGTGACCTGCACAACCACTGTCCCTCTCAGAGACTGGGGATATGGCCACAGGCTGTGAACAGACTGGGAAGTATCAGGTCTCTGTTGCTGGAAAGTACATCCCAAAATACAGCTCTTTGAGCCTACAGATATGGTGTATATTCAAAAGCAAGCTGCTTGCAAATTTTCCCAGCATCTCAGCTGTGTGTGAATGTAATTTCTTTTCTCCCTGAGTTGGATCATACTGTGTGGAACCAGCCTGTTGTACATCCTTTCGACATGGTGTGCAACCCCCCCAGACAAATACCACTTACTCTTTCTCCCATCAGGCCAGGGTCTCCAGGCAGCCCAGGTGCTCCAGGCAATCCCTTTGGGCCCTGAAAAGAGCAGAAGCAGCAGTCAAGCACTGCACACTATCCTTTAAGCTGGGAAGACAATACCTTATGAGGCAACCAGCTACCATCATGAGCCCATCACGGGAGGTGTTTTGCAATGCAAAGCCCACAGCTGGGCTGGGGATTCAGCCCTGCCCTGGGCATCAAATCTGCTGGCAAATTCAGGTGGCTGCCCTTGGGGAGCATCTCCCCAGCTTCTGTGATGCGAAGCCATGTGGCTTGTGGTGTGGCTATACCCTCGCCATGACATGGCCTCTCAGAGGTGGGGAAAAAGGCAGCCATGGCCTTAAAGACCCATGAAAAATGCCTCAATATGTTTGCCAGGAAACTAGCACCTGAGTTTGTACGTACAAGTTTCCAAAAATCCAAGGGATTTGGTGACAGCCCTATCAGGCAGCATGTCCTGGATTTCTCTTCATTCCCTCCCCCCAAAAGATGCAGTGACGAAGCAGTGCTGACCTCATTGCCACGGGGGCCGTCATCTCCCCTGTAACCTTTGGGTCCTGGAGGTCCAGCCTCGCCCTGTGGAAACACAAAGAGCTCTCACAACGGGGATTTTCTCTTGGTGCTGCTCCTACCCTGAAGGGCTGGTCCCTTCATTTTGTGATGTATTGGGTGGGGCATCTGCCTCATGCCTCACACCCATCAGTGAGTTGCCTCTGCCAGCCTCACAAGAAAGGACCTATTGACAGGGGTAATGCAGGTGGGGAGGTGCTTCAGGAGCTGTGCCTGGCTCCCCCTGTGCTCCCCTGCCCGCACAGGCTGCAACTCCCCACTCTTCCTTACGCCCAGCTTTCTCTGCAAAGCCCTGGCCAGATCCCTGCTGAGTGTGAGCAAAAACTAGAAGCTTTCTGGGACAAGGTGTGACTCTGCAGGCGCAGGTTGAACATTATATGCTTTCAGTGGCAGCTGGACTGTGGGAGAGACCAACCTCTGAGCAGAGCCTCCAAGGCCTTAAAAGCCATCCCTCTCCTCCACACCTCAGTCCAGTAACGGAGGACCTGGTTTGGAAGAGGACCAGGGAGACAGGGATGATGCTTATAGCAGCAAAGCACAGCTGGGTTGCACAGTGACAACTCATCAGCTGTGACAGAGGTGCCCCAGGGGCACCTTGGTGGAGCACGTCACCCTGAAGGTGACACAGGCCTCCCTCCACAGAGGCCCTCTCCATGCCTCAGGGCTTGAAGATGTCTGGGTCACAGACGGGCTGGCAGAGGTCCTTTTGTGGCTCTAGGGAGTTTCTGTCCTCAGGAGGCTGCAGAGCCCTGGCAGTGTGTGCTGGAACAGACCAAAGCTGTCAGTCTGCCTTATCCCATCTGGGCAGCAGCCACTCATTCCATCAGTTGCAGGGCTGGGCAGAGACAAGAGAGGAGGTGGAAGGAGGTTTTTTTCTCCAAGGGCTCCAACAGATGTACAAGGGAACCCCTCCTGGTGCCAATAGCCCTTCACGGGGTTTACTTGCCTTTACAAGATTGGTAATGATGCTGGGTAAAAATCAGGTAATGACACTTTTGCCCACAGTTCCAAATGCTTCAGCAAGGTAGCCAGGTGTGCAGCTGGTCCCCAGGTGATGGAGATGACAGACGTGGCCAGAGGAAAGGCAGAGAGCAAGCTGTGGTGGGAGCAAGTGATGGCTTGGCAATTGGCCCCTACAGCATCATTGCTGCAGGCATCGGTCATGCCAGTTCAAGACTCCTGGCCTCTGAAATATTTCCTGTGACGAGCCACACGACTACAGCCTCCTGACAGGCAGAAGTCAGCAATCACTCAATGGTACTTGGGCTTCAGCATTGCAGTGGCATGTGCCCAAGGGCTTCCTCCATATTTTCAGTGCATCATCAGCACCTTTGAGCTTTTGTGGAACTGCCTCAGTGTGGTGGCTCAGCCTAGGCTCAGCCAGGCTTTGCAGAGGCTCTCTTTCCACCTGAGAGCTGAGGAAGCTGAAATCCCTTCCAGCTGTCATCTCTGCTCCTCTTCATATGGCAGCAGCTGGGAGAAGCTGGTGCCAAACATCCATGCATGCCGCACACACACTTCTTCCAAGGAAAGGTGTACAGGTAGGGGCAGAGGACTTAAAATTACACAGTGCTGTGCAGAGCACTAAACTGCCCAAAGGCACGTGATCTTATTTCTGCACAAAAGCCCGGAAGACAGAAAGCTGGGAAGGAGGGACGGGAACTCATGATCGTTCAACATCAGCCAAAGCTGGATCCATGACACCCTTGGCTCATGCTAGCCATACGCAGCCTCACTGTAGCACACAGCACAAATCCCTCACAGCCCTGGAGGAGTTCATGAAGATGCAGGATTTCAGACTGGGAAATCTTTAGCAGTTCCCTGCCTACTACCTTTCTGAGTGCAACAAGAACTGCAGGAGGAATGGGCACCAAGGCCAGGAAGAGAGAGTGACCACCAAACCTGTCTGCGAGGATCAGGGAAAGAGCGTGCTGACCTTTAGCTTCTCTCAGATAGAAAGAGGATGAAAGGGAGTCACAGGTTAGCAGGAGCCCATTCCCCTTGCCAAGAGAAATAAGCTCCAAGAGCCAGAGGTTGCAGATAACACGGCTTGAAAAACACTCGTTCGCCAAAGTCCTTCCCTTGCCCAAGCCCAATTATACATTTATTTTCAATTTGGCCAAGCAAAAGCATTCTTCCACAGCTTATGGAAAAAAAGTCCTCCTTTTGCAACTGCTTTTGAAATCTCCCTAGAGCAGTGGAAGTGCTGGGGCAGTCTCTGGTCTGGGGAGGCATTAGAGCTGTTTCTGTAATGCTTCCCTCTCTGGCAGGGGTTTCACTCAAGTTCAGTGCTCCCCAGGAGGGAAGACCAGTGTCCCATGGGCTCAGTGACAGCAGGGAGATTTCTTTCTCCTTTCTCCTCCTCCTCCCCACCAGCGAAGGCTGGCTGGAGGCAAGATCTATCCCAGCCCAGCTCCCCACTGTACTTGCACAGCTTTGGCTCCTGGGCTTGCATCAAATCTCCACCTTAACTCTGTCCTCTTCTGTGTAGTCCTTCTCTTGCCTTGAACCTGGAATGAGCCTCTACCACACAGAGAGCAGCTCCAGTCCTTCCTCCTTCACTGATGTCAGCCTGCAGCTCCAGTCCATTACATATATACCCCCAAAAGAGCTGCCAGGACCATCTCCTGAAATGTCATCTCTCACCACAGCAGTGCCCAGCAAGCTGGATGCTGCCAGACTCCCTTTGGTTGTGGCAGGAGCTCAGTTCAGCTACAGACAGTAGGATGTGGACAATTTGGTGCTCTTCACTAGCATGAGACAGGCTTGAGGAAAGCCCAACTCCAGGCAAGCACAAGCATGTCCTCTGCGGCATGGTGCAGTTCTGCCATAGGGGTCACTCATGCTGGGGATAATGTGAACGCAACAGCTGTCCTGCATTCCAGGTCTTCAAGACTTTTCAACACTTGGTTGACCATAAAGGAGTTCAAAAGCTGTCTCATCTTTGTCTGCATGCTGTTTTTCACATTTCACCCCTTGGGGAAGTCCTGTTCCACCAGTATGGGAATGTTTATCTCAATACTTCCATGTATCTTGGGCTCAAAACTCTGATGGTATGGGTAGGAGGGGAGTTTTCTCGAATAGACCCCTGTCCAAGAGTGATGTCAAAGCATGCTAGCTTGAGTGGAAAGACCCTGTTGGCCATTACAATTAGTGCTGTTGCCATGAAGGATTAATCCAGCAAAAGTTCCAGACCCAGGGTTATCCCCGGAAACTGGGTATGTCTTTGGGAAGAAAGAGCTTTTAGTTGTGCAGAGGACGAAGCCTTCCTCAGGCTGGAGGTACCTAGCTTTGCTTTCCAGAAAGCCCATGGGGTCTGAGATCTGTTCCTTGAGGCACGCGAGGACAAGCAGAAGGGCCAGAGCTTGCAGTGAGAAGACTTGAGAAACATTGGCTTTGGGACACACCATATCTGCAGATGTCAAGGGTGTCAGGGACACCACTGGGTCCCCGTCAGGCTATCCTCACTGACACAAGATGTATCATTGACTCCCTTGACTGAAGTGACCAGCATCTGGCCCCAGGCCTGAACATTTTGTGTGTTGCTGCAGTTCGCGCTTGCCAGTTTCCAAATCTGTCAGACGTGTTGACGTCTGTTTCCATGGGATTGGGAAATGGCATGGAGGTTGCTCTGTCTCCAGCCCAGCAGCCAAGTCTCCATTTTTTTAGCCTTGTTCATATTCTGACTTCTCCTAGAAATCCCTGCCCCTCTTCAACAGCTTTGCTACCCAGTCTGGAAGATGCTGAGAACTTGCCCCAAGATGCTGCGGCATCAGTTAAGCCCCCTACCCCACTGTTCCCATTGCCCCAGCCACTTCCATCTAGGATGCAGAAAGTTAAACCAAGCTCTTACCTGGTCGCCAGGTGGTCCGAGGGGTCCTTCCCGCCCTTGGTCACCAGGTGGTCCAGGCTCTCCCTGAAAATGCACATAGAGGGAGTGAGAAACTCAAAGAGGGACGGGTGTAGAGTGCAAAGGACCCTGCATGCAATGGGGAGTAGTGGTGCAGCACCAATAGCACATGCTGGATAGGAACACAGTAATCCAAACAGGGAGGTTTTGGAGGCAGATTCAGGACTTGGGTAGGAAACTATCAGAGATATGGGGAGAGAGAGATGGGCTAGTGTGGCCACCTTAAAGCCAAAAGGAAGACCTTCTGAAGGATGGGAGTGCATGGGTGATGTTTCAGCCTGTTTTTGTGCCAGAAAAGCAAATGCTTGGAGAGGTCCATCTCGTAATGCTTCTGCAGATACACGGATCTGGCCCTGGCCCCAAAAGCATGTAGTGGCTCTTCCCAGCCACACTCTGCAACCATGGCTGCTTTTCTAGAGCAGCTCCTGCCCTGGGCAGTCTGCTTGGAGAGGAGTTGCTGTCTCCATGCACGGGCAGAGACTCTAAGCTTGCAGCCTTCTTCCTCAACGCCCTCTTCTTGCAGCCTGCCAGCCCTGTGGAGCTAAGGGGATTTCCAAGGGAATGAGCCAGCAGATGAGGAGGGACTTCCTGACATCTCACTGTTGATACTCTCCCCTCTCCTTTGCTAACACTCAGCACCCTGAGCCGAGTTAGGGCTGTTTGCAGAGAACTGACAGCACAGGAGAGCCTGAAAAACCTGAGTCTGGGTGTTTTTGCACCCCAACAGCCGCAACAGAAGGAAATGACTGAGGGCTGGACGCAGATTAGTTCCGCTTTCACTTAACCAGTCTGGACAGGGTCAGCCTTCTACCAGTCCAGCAGAGCTGTGTCCCAACAGAGCAGCATGTCTGCCAGACCCAGGCTGGCTCCGGGTCACCCTCCTCATCTAGACCCATGGTCAGGAGCAAGCAAGCTGGCAAAGCAAAAGGAGAGCCAGGAGGCATGACACCTCATCCCTGCAGCCCAAGGGCTTACTGCAAGTTCCTGGCAATTCAGAAGAAAGCTTCTCCCCCGAAAATTGGACTGTTACCCCTTGCAGGGCTGAATGACAGTTAAGCACAGAGCTTCACACCTTACAGCCAAGCCACCCCCAAGATCAGCCAGCACCATACGCTGCAAGACGAGCATCTTAACACGAGGTGCTACTCTGCCTGCAGCCCTGGGACATGGGGTGAGGCAGCTCCCAGCCTGCAGGGAAGGGAGGCATTCAGAAATTTCCCATGACTGTCACACCTGACTTAAAACTTTGAGGAAAGTGGTTGAAAGCTTGGCAACCTAAAGCCATTGTTTGCAAGCTAGAAGCTTCCAGATGACTAAGCCAAACAGTAAATATAAAATGCAACTTCCAAAGGGCCCTGAGCACCAGTGAAGACATTTCTGGCGAGGTTATGCAGCCTCGTGCTTGGACTAAAACTTGGAAGGAAGCAGCCCATGATCTGCTGAACAATTTAACTCCAGGACATTGGCATGCCTTCATCTCCTGTGCACATCTGCCCTGCACACCACATGTGGTAGTGCTGCTGCTCCCCAAACAGTAAACAGGAAAGGGGGAGGCTACCAGCAGCCTCCCGCCAGAGCTGCCCCTCCCCAGAGCGGACCTTTGCCCACCCCATATGAGCTGGTGGTAGGTACTGGCTGTCCTCGCACCAGGGACAGGGGAAGAGCAGCATGGTGGCGGCTGCCCATCAGTGCCAGGACATGGCTGGCCACCCACCAGGATGCTGCTGCTGGGAAGGGTGTTCCCCCTCCCATCCACACCCATGCACACTGCCCTGCTGCTAATGGCACCGGTGCCCTCCTTCCCAAGTCACCAGTACATCACGCAGCCCCCCAGCATCTGGAGGGGGACACCTTGCCTCTTTGCTCTCTATCAACTGGTTTTGCAGTCACAAGGCAGTGGCTGACCCTGCTCTTGGCTTGCTGGGTGCGCTCTCCTCTGGGTTTTGGCTGTTTGGTGATTAGCTGACAGCATAAATGTGCAATTGCTGGGGGACAATGGCAGGTCCCCCCCAGGCTGACAGGTAAAGGCACTGAGCTTGCCTGTTGGACCACAAGCTGGTGAAGTTAGACACTGGGCACCTACTTGCAGCCCCTGGCTGCCAAGCATGACCCCATTTGCAAGCAGATGCTGAAAGTCACCCTGCAAATGCAGTTACCAGCTCTCCTCTTGGCCCACGGTCACCTGGCGAGCCCGGAGGGCCTCTTTCTCCATTGCTGCCCTGCAAGGAGATGGTGGGAACACAAAATCAGGACCTGCTCACAGCAGGAGCAAAGTTCTTCCTCATTGCCCACCTCCAAGCAGGTTCACTCCCAGCCCTCCTCCTCCTCTGCAGGATACCAGGCACTGCCCATTCCGTGCTGGCGCAGTGCCCAGCATCGATGCCCTCAATTACCCGTTCTCCTGGAGGACCATCTGCGCCTGGAGCGCCCTGCAGAGAAACAACAGGGGTGGTCGGGTTGTGGGGATGGTGGGCAAGCAAGCATGGGGAGCATCATAGGCACGGGCAGAGGACTTACCTCGTCACCCGTCTCTCCTGCTGGTCCAGGCTCACCCCGGTTTCCAGGCACGCCCTGTGTGAGCAAGCCACAGGGATGCAAATAAGAAAAGTCATCACGTTTCAGAGCGAAGACCTATGTGCTTGCAGAGTCTTGGGCAAGCTCTGCATCAAAGTCAAGCTTGGAGCAGGGGACCTGTCCCTCTCACAGAGGGCACAGAGGATGCTCATGCACAGGTGTTTCACCCACCTTTTCTCCAGGGCTGCCGGGAATCCCCTGTCGGCCAGGTTTTCCATCATCCCCAGGCTCCCCCTTCACAAGGACACAAGGCACTGTCAAGACTGTATCTAGTGCCCAGTGGTGGACTTCAGCTCCCACAGCACAGAGGCTGTCAGGATCCTGGTGCACCCCAAGCCCCTTTCTTGGCTGTGGTCTCTCCCCAGGGGGAGCTCCCCATCCCCAGCAGATTCCCCCCCCAACTCCACCTGCCCAGTGCAAGCCACCTTTTCACAACAGCCCCCCCAGTATCTCAGGGATGCTTGTGCCAGGTTTGTGGGCAGCTGTTAACCTTGGGCACGCTGAAAGTCACATCAGCCAGATGTTATTGTGGGTGATGATCAGTGTCCTCTAGCATAGGCTTGCCCCCTAGTAGTCCAAGGAAGCCAGCGATGGGCCAGTTGCCACATTCTCCCTCTTGTAATAGAGGGATCCCAGCATCCCTCCTTCCACATGAGGCTGGGCAGAATGTCTCACCTTTCCTCCCTTGGGTCCATAAGCACCGGGATCTCCCTTTGGTCCAGGCAGGCCTTGAGCTCCCTGTTGAAAATAAAGGCAGCATCACTGAAAACCAAGACAGTATCATTATCTGCGGGAAACTGGGCATGGACTGAGCATGTCAGCAGCCTGGCCCACAGCTCCCCAGTGGAACAGGCAGGAGGGACATGTACTCAGGAGCAATGCAAGGGATGGCATGGTACTCTTGCACCATGGAGCCATGCAAGCAATGCTGTGGCCACGTTGCTGAAACATTGCAAAACTGAGTGTGCTTCTGCAGCTCAGAGGAAAATGTCAGAAAAGGTGGTTGTTGGGCTGCTGTGTCTGGACCGCAGTGATACTGGTGCCACTATGGATGTGTCATCCTGGGAGCACAGAAATAACCAGGGAAACTGGAGAAATGCAATGTCAGAATAGTGCTTTCCAGAGCCCTCCAAAACCTCCAACATTTTTTGGGTGACTGGTCACAGCAGGCTGAAATGGGTTAATCCTGGGCTTGCCTACCTGAAAATGAGCTCTTCTTTGCCAAGTTCGCTGTGCTGAACAGCCTCCAGCCAAATGCTCCCTCACCATACAGATTCCCAGGCAGCCCCATGCAATGGGGGACAGCTTCCAGGCAAGGACAAGGCAGACTGCCCTGGGGGTACCCCCAAGGTACCATGCCCGGGATGAGCATTGCACGTCTAGAGGCCTATTTCCAAGCGCAGCAACTCCCTCCCACAGCTCGCCTTCTTGGGGGGCTCCCCATTTCCATGCGCCATCATGGCAGACCTGCTGCATTGGTTCCTTTGCATGCAAGGGGCACCCACAGGGTACGTACATCGAATCCGAGTGAGCCTTTGCAGCCAGGTAAACCAGGGTATCCCGCTTCACCCTGTCAGACAGACAAAGCAGGGGTCTCCATGAGCGGTGCCCATGGGAAGACCCCATCCATCATCTCAGAGCCCTGAAAGGAACATTCCAGCCCTGCCCTGGCTGGCAGGTCGACATCCCTGCAGGGAAGGAGCCCCACTGCCCCACGCAGGATAATAGCTTCATTCCCAGACCCCAAAATGCTTTTGGAGGGGCAAATGTCAGGGTTCTCAGGCTAAGCAAAGTGCCTCGGAGAGAAGATTTACCTTCATGCCATCAATGCCATCAATTCCACGCCTGCCTTTCTCACCCTGAAACAGAGAACAAGCACCATGAAGAAGTAATTTCCAAAGACCCTTCTCCCTCAGGCATCAACCAGAAAGAATAAATGGTGCAAAAGTAGAGTCTGACCTTGGCTCCTTTGGCTCCTCTTGAGCCCTGCAAAGGGAAGGAGAGATGTTAGATCCCCATGCAGAGCAGATTCATCCCCCTACCACACTGTGGTCCCCACACCAGCTGAGTCTGAAGGTGCAGGCATTCACCATGCCACTGCACACCGCCAGTCTCTCCCATTCTGCCTGGCTGTGCCCACTGCATGGTACTTTTCTGATCCCCAAGGCTGTGTCAGCTGCAAACTGTCTGATCCCGTCAGATCCCTGCTCCTGGCATGGGCAGTGCCAGCAGGAGGGATGCTGTAGGGACAGCCCAGAGTAACCAAGCAGGGGGACACAGAGATCTCCCTCCAACATCCGTGCTTTCCTCACCTTTTCTCCTCGATTTCCTTTGTCACCCTAGAGATGAAAGGAGAGAGGAAAACGGGAGAATGAAAACTCTTGCAGCACAAAGCCTGTGCCCCACTTAGGAACCATGCCTATGACCCTGCCGCCCTACCAACCTTCATTCCTTGGTAGCCAACAGGTCCCATGTCTCCTGGTCTGCCCTAGAGGACAGAAACATGGTGTTACGGAGGCAGATGCTGTCACCACCATTGCCATGGGGCAATTTCCCCCAGGCTCTCGATGTGGGGTTCAGGCCCCAGCTGCCATACCCTCCTGCAGGAGGCTCTCCCATAACTCCTCTCCTCATTTGCCTGGTCTGGGAACACAGAATCATTGTGGAGGGCAGAGGGGACCTGCCTTCGTGTCCACCATCTCCAGCCCTTCCTGGGGGCAAGGGAAACTGGGCACTTGGGGACATCATTGGGGATGAAAGGGAAGGGCAGAAAACCCTTGGGAAGGAAAAATGCATGGCATGGGGTTTCCAAATTTGGAATGCACAAGATGAGTAACTGCACACTCATATGTGTGGGAGAAATGCACCTTCCAAAAATAAGTGTACTCAGTTAAAAAAAAGGGAGGAGAATGGAAATAGTTTCCTCATGCTATTAGCTTATTATTTACTGAAGGTTTCCCTGTAACACTGCTGTACTTGTCGTTTTAGAGGACACGGGAGGGAGCCCAGAGTCCACCCCTGGGCTGGCATACATGAGTCAGAGATGTGTCCTCCAGGAGGAATGGCTATTTTGGGTAAGGAACAATGAAGCCTTGTAGCAACAGAGGTGGGGACCACCCTGCTGCTCAGCAGGGTGGCTGTTGAGGGGGTCAGCTGGCCATGATCCCACTGACTACCCCATGGACACAGGGTGATGGAGGGGCAAGGGCTGGTGAGGATGCACCTGAGAGGTCCGGCCAGAAGCGGCCAAAAAATAGCCCCTGCGCAGAGTTACCAGGGCTTGTCCTTTACTTACTGGGTCTCCAGCCTCTCCTTTCTGGCCAGGAAGACCTGGTTTGCCTCTTTCTCCCTGCAATACAGGACAGAAACAAAGTTAGCTCATTATCCCCAGGAACAGAACAATGACCTGTTGAAAGGAGAGCAGGGAGGATGGTAGCAGCAATGCTCCATGGATGTGGGGAGCAGATGATGCCAGCTGCATGGGAGCATGTTGTAGGTCCTTATCCACCTCTCCGTGGGGCAGTGGTGGGATGCTGAGGACCTGTGCCCCACCAGTCTCTGAGCATGCCCAGGGCACCCATCCCACCACCCCAGTCCCACAGCATGGCCACAGCCAGCCCCTCACCTCATTGCCTGGGTCACCGGGAGGTCCAAGGAGTCCTCGGGGAGGCTGCAGGAGAGAGGTATGGGTTAGACCAGCCACCGAGGCACAGTCTGGGGCCATGGGGATGTGAGGGAAGGGCACAGGGGGTCTCAAAAGCCCAACTCACCTGGCACTCAAAGGAGCAGCACTGCCCAGAGAGGAGAAAACAGCATTAGAGGCAGCAGGCAGCACCAGGGCCAGGATGCACCCTGTTTGAAGGGAGCTCCCCAGGCTGGCAGGAGCCAGGTGGGGGCTCCCTGCAGGACAGGACTGTGCTGATCCCCTACTTGGCTGTGGGTGACCTGCAGAGGATGGGCTCAGGCACAGGATCAGGGGGGAGCAGGGCTCCGGGGGACACTCACCGATTGTTCTGTGTTAGCTTTCTGCAAGACGAGTAAGCAAAGAAAGGGGGTTTGAGAGGGATGGGTGAGCCCGGGGAGGGGGCGGGGTGGGGAGGAGGCAGGCGGTGCTCACAATCATGTCGATGATGGTGTTGATGGTATCCTCCACATCAAGCTCACGGGTTGGCTTCAGGCTGGTGGCAGTGAAGTTGCGGCGGTAAGCATGGTCCGTGGCAATGATGTTGAGCCGCTGGTCCTATGGTTGGGGGATGAGGAGGGCAGAGTGAGACCTGCAGGCACCTGTGCAGGGCCCGTTCCCAGGGGCCACCCTGGGGACCCACATCCTCCCTCCAGGGAGGGGCTCTGAAGGGCACACAGAGCCACGCTGAGGGTCCTGTGTGCCCACTTGGGACAGCATCCTACAGGGAGCACCCCCACTATGTGGTCCCTACCAGGTGGTTGGGGGAGATGGCAACAGAGAACACTTTGATCCCTAAATGTTTGGCTTCATTGGCAGCATCATCCAGGCCTCCGCAGGGCTCCTTGTACCCTTCCAAGGGGTGTCCATCCGTCACCACGATCAGGTATTTATTTTCTTTGTGATGGGAGCCACTGCAAGGGTTTAAGCACAGGATTTAACATTGCAAGGATTTAACAGATTTAGCTGGAGAGGGGTGGTTTGGGCACCTCTGGACACTCACCCCAGGCAGTGCCCCAGGCTATGGTCAGGGGATGCTTCTTCTCAGTAAAGCCAGAGCACTAGCAACCTGACAACCCTGCACCTATTTTACGCCTAGGTGACCTCCTCTCCCACCCTGGGGACAGCTCTGTGCAATACACAGGGATGTCTTAACCCAGAAGCTCCCAATCTCCATCCATCAGGGCCATACCACCAGCATCACCCTCTCTGCCTGCCCCAGCCCTGTTACCTTACCTGATGAGCAGCTCCTCGATGCCCCGCTTTATGGCACAGTCAGTGTAGGTGCCCTTCCCAATGTAGTTCACGGCTGAGACACGGTTCTTCAGCTCGTTCCTGCCACTAGGCATTGAGGTGAGGCTCTTGATGAGCACAACTTCATCGCTGTAGTGCAGTGCCCCAGCATTCCACACCAGGTTGCGGTCGCAGCGGTAGTACCTGCGCAGACACACCAAAACACGTGGTTTCCGCACAGCTCCCACCTTTGCCTCACTTGCACTGGCCTCCATGCAAAATACAAATCCTCTGACAAACACTGTCAGGCTTTGCAAGGGCTTCCTGCTTTCTTGCAGGGCTGGGACATGCTTCACATGCAGATCCCAGACATGGGATCAGGGCAGTTTGTCCAGCAGCTGCAATGGCAAAGGAGTGCAGCTGGTAGGCATCTGTGAGGGTCAGACAGTTTGGCAGAGAGGTTTTCTGAAGAGGTACCGGGCTGGAACTGAGCAGGAGATGCTGAGCCAGACAGTCAGGTGCATGTGTGCAAGGCAGGTAACCACTGAAACACCCACGCAGGACTGCAGTGAGTTTTCCACTGCCTGATGTGTTAAAATCAGAGGGATGTCTCCCTCTGAAGGATGCTCTGACTCAGAGATGGATGAGTGTGTGTATTGAAGCCCTGTCCTATGCGCTGACACAGCCTGCACCTGTGACGCCCTGGGACAGAGGCATCATGACTACCTGTGCTTTGGCCAGTGCCCCAAAAAGGGTCTTTTCAGGATGCTGGGGCCAATCCCAGAGGGATGGGGTTGCACAGCTTCCTCACTTCCCCAAGCTCATCTTCTCTCTGCCCAGCAGGATGTCTTCCAAAGCCACCTGAATGTTACCCGCTGCTGTCCCTTCCACCCGACCGCTGCCAGTTGCCTCGTCATCACCTGTGCTGACTGTGCACACTTCAGGTGCCTGGCAGCACGGGGTGCATGGTGGTGGCTTGCAGAGCCAGAGCAAGTAGAGAGCAGCAGAGTGGGAAACAGGGGTGTTTGGGGTGGACTCGGGAGGTCCATCTGTCTGTCTGCATGCAGCGGGGACTCTGGACAAAGCCCAGAGCCTTGCTTAGGAGACAGCCATGTTATGTTGATGGAGGCCTGGCAGGTTGCTCCCGAACACAAGGCTTCTGGTCACTCAATGCCTTGTAAGGTAGCTCTCCTGCCTAGGCAACGGGCAGGTGAGCTGCTAACACCCTCCCACCTGTCTTTAGGTGTGGGCCAGCTCATGCAACACTGGGACATCCCTGCAGTGACCAGCACCCATCTCCTGCTGTCCTGAGGGGCTCAGCAAGACCCACGTGCCTCCAGGACTTGTGGTGCTCCTGTGCATCCCTGGGTCTCCTGCCAGCAGGCAAGTCATGGCCTTTGCCTGCAGCCCTTCCCAGCATCACCCCCCTCCGAGATCTGAGAGCTTTGGTACTCCTGGGCATCCCTGGTTGACCTCACCCTGGGAAAGCCAGGGTGAGACCTGGATTGGTGGCTGCAAGGGTGGGTGAAGAAGAAGCAGATAAAGAGTTGAGCAGTGAGGTGGATAAGGGACACCCAAACCTGGGTTCAAAGCTGCAGGCTGTCCTGGGATACGCCAGTTGCAAGGGAAGGTTTGCTCTGTGGGGTGCCCATGAGTGCTGGGTTTAACATCAGAGGTGCCCTGCTGCAACCCAAGCACCCGGGTTTTCTGGGCCTGAGCAGCTGGTGGCACGGGGATCAGCATCGCTTTGGCACTACAGAATAACCACCGGGCCAACCAGATGTGGTGGGGCTGAGGTGCTGTGTCTGCCACTCCAGGAAGACCTTGCTTTCCCGAGGGTGGGCACAGGCAGCCCTGCTAAAGGCACGCTGCTGCCCTCATCGTGGATGGGGCGAAAATGGGGCGGCCGTGGAGTGGGAGAAGGAGGAGACGCTCCCACCCTTCTCCCCGCATCACTGATTTCTTCCTCTCCCTCCACAGATGGGCACGCAGGGTGATCTCAGTATCCTACCCAGCACCAGCACCCATCCCTAAAGCCACCTGAACAAAACCCCAGGAGATGTACCTGTTTGTCAGCTTATCAATGAACCGGTTGGTGAAATCTTTCACTTGGGCAACCAGGTCCCCAAAGGGCTTCACCCTCAGGGCAACACTCTCTGAGGTGTCCAGGACAAAGAACAGGTCCACAGGGCAGTCTGGGAAGAAGCGGAGAGGCTGGAGTTGGTGGGTGGCCCTGCTGCATCGCCTCCCCGGCCCGGCTCCCCACGCTGCTGGCATGCACAGTTGCAGCCCAGCTCCCTTCCTAGCAGGCTCCCAGGATTTGTGCTAAGGGGACCACTTTCACATCCTCACCCCGTACGAAACATGCAAGCACACAGGCACGGGTGAGGTTGCTTATTTCTGTTTTGGCATCAAGGGTAAGCTGTATCAAGCACATATTCAGAAACCATCAGTTTCTGGCATTTAGCAGCTCCCTATGCTTTTTCTCCCATTTACATTAAAAGGCTATCTTTGCAAGACCAATACTATTTTATATAATAATAAAAAATAACATGCAGCTGCAGCAACCACTTAAAAAGATAAAACCAAGACATGATAGCAATTAACACAATGAAAAATTAATGATTTTCTGACACACCCTGGCACAAATGTGATTGCAAAGGAAAGCAAAGGCACCTTAAAAGCCAATGCCAAACCAGAATCTTTCAGAAAGTTAAACTGGTATCAGCTGTTATCTGCCCTGCCCGGGCCCCCCCTGCCCCCCCCGCCCCCCCGGCATCCTATTGCTACTAGTAACACCTGATAAGACAGAGCCAAAAAAAGTGTTAAAATTGTGTACGTTTTGCAGATCGTCTCTTATCCTACATTGCTTTCCTCAGCAAACACAACTCTTCCCCCAAACGTCCCAACAAAGCTGTGTCAGTGGAGGCATCGGAGGCATCCACCCAGGAGGAAAACAGCAGCCAGACTTCTCTGCTGATCCCGGGGAAGAAAAACACTCTGGGAAGCAGCCTGGGCTTACCTTCTGCATTTGCGATCCGAGTGGTGATTTCTGGGCGCTGAGCCCATGAGGCACCCCCCAGGAAGGCGACCGGGAGCAGCAAAGTGAGTAGAAAGCCTCGCAACCTCATTTTGCTTGGTTCAGATCACCATTGAGCTGGATTGAAAATAGAAGCAGGGAAGGAGAACCCAGCAGCTGAGAGAGGCCGCCGTCTGGAGGCAGGAGTCACTGAAGATATTTTTTACTGCTTTCCCCTTGGTTTCCGTGGGAGGAAGAGCAGACAGGAGGGTAAGGGTGAGGAGGAGACGGAGGGAGGGATCAGGGGCTGTCAGCTGTGAGTCAGAAATGAATGAGGCATTTCTCCTTACTATTTTTCTGTACCTTTGATGGCACCCTGGCCACTGGTGCCTGGGAACTCCACAAGCCTCACACAGGGACCTCTGGTGTGGCCACTGCCCAAAATCAGCCCCCGCCTTGGGGGACAGCCTGCTCTGTGGAGTGGGGTGTTTGGGGCACTTGCCAGACTGTTTCCTCCTGGTTCCTGGGCCAAGAAAGCTGGGGCAGGAGGAGAGGCATTCCCATCACATCCTCACCTGCATGAGAGCTTGCCTGTCTTGTCCTGCTAGCCAGGACAGACCCCAACACAAGGCAGAGGTGGACGTGTCCCACGGCCACCCAGGGATGTGGGCACCATGGAGGCACCTCACCTTCCTCCCTGACTTTCAGGGCTTTCTACTCAACCGAGTCAGACCCCTCAGGGACACTCACAGACTAGGAACAACCCCCTGGGCCATGCTCAGGGCAGGAAGTGGGGATGGGGTCAAAGCTGTCAAGCCCAGGAGGTAGAAGCAGGAGCCCATGCCCTTAGGGATGCCTGGAGATGACCATCTTCCCACCCTGTAGGATGGCAGGAGAGCCTGAGGACCTGCAGCAGTGGGGAGATGGACTGCCACAGCAAGGCCCCCCAAGTTGTTGTAGACTATCTGCTCTCCATGGCTAGCACTGGAGACGAGTCTCATGCTGCTGAACTCGGACCCAGAAGCAGGTACCGCCAAACCCCTCATCACAGTGGGAGTATTACTTGCTATGGGGGAGAGAGGTGAAATGCCTGAAGGCTGATCCTGCTACAGCGCAGCTATAACCTGCTCCCACAAGTGGCAGGAGGGAACTAAAGGCTGTCATTAAATAGCAAATTGATGGGTGGTCCAGGCCAAGGAGGCACCTTGCCTTTGAAAGTTGAAATGAAATCCTGAGAAAGGCTTGGTCTGGGCCAGGCAGAGCATCCTGTGGAAGCCCAGAGGACCAGGACAGTTCCATGGGGCACAGAGGTGGCAGCGCAAACCCAGCCAGTACAAATGGTTCACACACAAGATGGTTGCATGAAGGCAGCAGGACACCTGACGTGCTGCTTCATGGGGCCACACAGGACTGGCTGCTACCTCCATCACCCTGCCTTTCATGCACCACTACTCTGACAGCATCTTTGTGTGAATGATCAGGAGAAAACATTGTAGGCTTGGCTGTAGGAAGTTGTCTCAAGTTGAGACAACTGGAAAAAAAAAGCTGTAGCTCCACTCACTACAGTTACATCAGTGGAGGAGCCTGTCCACACTATTGAGGCAGATGCATTAAATAATGACTCTTTGGATAAACAACATCCAAAGTCAGTGGCAAAAAACCACAGACAGTGCTGAACTGAAACCTTGTAAAGAGAACAGCACAACAGGCACTGTTTTTCATACCAACAGAAATTTAGGTGCATCTGTGGAAGCTGATGTTAAAACAAAGGAATGAGGAGAAACTGGTGGTCTCAAGGAGGGGCAGGACTGCTGCTGGGCATCCCTGTACACTGTCCCTGCAGCTTCTCCAGGCTTTCGAGTGCCATAGGCTTTGGCTCAAGGGTAACCAAACCAGCAGGGCTCCTTCTTGGAGGGAGGCTGGGCAGCGTTGGAGGTGACACCAACATGTGAAACAAAACTCTGTGTGTGTTGGGGGTAGAAAGAGATATCACAGTCCCAAAAGAGCCAGGTGTTTGTTGTGCTGAAGAAAGCATTTTTTTTCCCCCGCTGAAAAACTTTAGTACCAGCATGAACCTGACTGGTGTAAATAACCACCCAAGCACAGAGATGGGTGAGCTTCGAAGAGCTGTGCTGGTGACACCAGGAGATGAGGACCCTGAAAGGCAAATTTTCAAGGCATCTTAAACCTACTGAAAATGCTCTCCAAGTCAGCAAGTGTGTCCAGGGACAAATCCTGATGCATGACAGTTCACGGGGAGTCAGACCTGATTTGCCTCTCCAGCACGCCTCCTCGGGGCTCCCACAAGGGAGCTTACCTGGGATTTTGAAAACCAGCCAAAGGCTCCCAGGAAGGGGGTGCTGGGAAGGGACCTGTCTTCATGCCTCAGCTCAGCAGAGGCATCCTGTGAATCTGCACACCAGAGACATTTCCTCTTTGCTTTATCTCTTCCTCTCACCCCTTCCCTCCCAGACAATTACCCCCAGCAGCAGAAGAGCTGATATCCCCGCTCCTTACAGTAAGGGAAAAGAACGTCCATATCAGGAACAGCCCAGCCACTCCACAGAGCCTTGCAAGCTGGAGGACAGTCAGCCACGCCAGCAAAGACTTAATGATAATGGTATGGCTTGTGCAAGGCGCCTGCTGACCGTATATGGCTTCACGCAGCTGCAGTCTGTCAGACCCTGTGCATCCTGGCACGGGGAGCTGGCAAGGTAGGGCTCCCCCCACCCCACCGGGGACCCTGCTCCCTGCCCAGCACCCACATGCCAGCCCCAGGGGCTGTTATGAGGTGTGATGTCCCAGATGCCTCCTCACTGCCGTCCAACTGGACCATGGGCTTGGATCCATGTCCAGCCTCAAAAGCATTTTAAAGCATTGCCTTTTCAGATCTGTGGTGCTAAACCAGGGCCAGCAGCCAGCAGTGTCCCTGGGGCATTGAACGTCTGTTTCCTTGGAAAATTATGGACTAGTTTTGCAAAAATTCAGCTGACAGTTCAGCAGAAGTTTGCAGGCTGACCCCAGGGGTGTTGCAATCATTGGGCCTAGCAGCATGCCATCGTGTCCCAAAATCTAGGAACACATGACTGTGAAGGATGTCCCCTTTCCCTTCTTCAAATGAGGCCAGGGAAACTGATCCCTAGGGCTGTGACACACCAGGTCCTCCAGGAGTGGGGGACCCCCTCCATCTACCTGTGTGGAGCTGGCATCCCTACAAAGAGCCATGCAGACGGCAAGGGGTGCGCCTCCATGGTGTCTGTATGCCGCAGGGGACGAGCGTTCCCCATCCCAAGTCCCAGCCCACAGCATTGCATTGCACAGTGAGCAATGAACTTTTAGTCCAATTGTAGACCAAACTGGGGTGCAGGGAAAAAAAGTGTACTTGGAACAGAATTTTTGCTTTTTCTCCTCCCAGAGATTGAGAAAAGAATGAGTTTGCTCCATTTTTCTGCTATTAACTCTTTCATGCAACCTTTCCTTCCCTTCCCTTTAATCAAGCCCACTTAGAAATGGAAAATGCTCCTTTCATAGGAAATATGGAAATGAGCTGAAATGAATTCCCCTGGGAAAAACCAGGATTGAACCCGCCAGCACACTCATAATGAAAGGGTGCTTTGGAAAGCAGGGAAGGACCAAATGCCAGGTTTCCAGCTCCATCTTCTGCACCTGGGGATACTTTGTCCTCTCACACAGTCCTGGGAGATGCCACAATTAATGAGCACTGAAATTTCCCTGGTTGCAACCAGACGAAGCACATCAGCATCCTGCCAGCTGACTGCATCATCTTTTCCCCAACTCCTCAGGACATGAGCACCCAAGGCTTGCTAAGTGCTTGGGATGGTGAAGACATTTGCTAGGATAGGTTTCCATATGCTCTGGTTAACACATGCTGCACCTCCCCAGGCTGGCTGTAGGATCCCGGCCGCACAAAGTGCATGACCCTGCTTCCCCGCTCAGCTGCATCTCCACTGACTGCCCCATCCTCCATGCTCAGACATGCACAAAGGGAGCAACCATGGTCCAAGCCAAGCGCTGTGCCAACCACAAACTCTGCTGGAAGATATGGCTGATGGTGTTTCTGCACATGATCATTTAGCTTCCCACAGCAGACCTCTGCAGGAGGAGGCAGCAGAGAAAGCCCCTCTGAGCAGGACACCATCACCTCTCCCAGCACAGCAGCAGCTGCTCCCCCAGCACAGGCGGGTGGTGCCTTGTGAGCACCCTACCATGGGCATAGAGCAGGCTCAGCAGCACCAGAGGAGGGTCTCACACTCGTCCCCCCACCTGCAAAAAGACCCAGTGTAAGAGCTGACCCATGCCATGCAGCATCTTCCAAATCCCTTAACATCCCTACTCAAAGTGGCACCTTGGCACCTTTTATTTGTCTGGCGCTCGTATCGAGCCTGCAAGAAGCAGGACAACCAGGATGTGGCACTTATCCTCCGCTTGAATCACTGTCTCATCTGACCTGGTGTGAACTTCCCTGCCGTGAGGTTTGCCAGCTAGGCTTTGCTCCTACCAGTTTGAACTGGCTTGGTGGGGACCTTTCCCTCCCTTCCAGCACTGTTTAGGGACATGCTCTTCCCTTCCCCATCAAAGCCTTCCAAAGCCAGTGCACATGGGGTGCAAATTCCGCCCCTCCTCCCGCCTTCTGCAGACCCCTTGCATGCTGGTGTAGCCAGGGCACGGCAGAGCTCCATGAGCAAAGCCACAACTCCACGCCCAGGCCGGTGCAGGGTGGGTTAATGTTTTTCCTGTTACCTCACGCTGGCCTCTGGTCCTATGGAAAATACAAACCATCTGTTAATAACATTTCTCTAATAGCTGTCTGGTTCTGTGGGAAAGCTTGGCTCGGCTTCTTAGGAAAGAAGAACGAGTTGAGTGAGAGGGGAGGCTGTCGATGTGTCGTGGGAGCTGGAGGAGAGGAGATAAACCTTTCAGGTTCCTTTTTCTGCACCCCCCCCCCCCAGCTCCCGCAGGGGTTCTTTCCTCTTGGGGGTGCCGCAGGATGCCGGGATGTCACATGTTCGGGGTACTGGGAAGGGCCTTCCTGCACTCTCCTGGGAACGAGAGCCTCAACATGGAGGCTTCAAGGTGAACAAAGCAAAACTCACTTTCAAGGCTCTTTTTCCTTTCCTGTAGGGAAAATGTACACTTTTCAGCAACACCTGCAGTGTCCTCCTGTTCTTGGAGTAGACAAAACCGTGAAGGGGTGGTCTGATTTTCTGACAAATCTAGAGAAGAAACAATGGGAGGGATTGATGCTTGAGAGTTGTTGCCTGCTAGCTCCTGGCCAAGCCCTTGGTGGGCAACTGTGCTTGCCCCAGCCAGCTTGCGTGGTGTCAGCAGCACCCCAGGACACACCACCCTTAGTCCTGGGGACACTGCTGCCAGGGCAGGGGACAGAGCACCCACCTCTCCCACACAGCCCCTCGTGGAGCACATCCATCAGGCACAGCATGAAAACTGGGTGGAAAAACATGTGCTAAACCCTCTGGCAGTTGGGCAGAGAATATTTTCCATTTCTCTGCAATAAAACATGTTGCTTGGGCAATTCCCAGGGAGCAGAGCGTGCTTGCTGGGCTGGGCAGGGCACATCTTCACAGGGAAGGGAGGCACTGGGTGCTTGAGGAACGGCCAAGCAGCTGCCAGACACAGCCCTGGCTCCAGCTGGGGGGACTGGAAGCGCTGCCTCCCGCCCAGCCCCACATCATGGGATGGCACAGTGCACCCCTGCCCTGTGGTTTGGAGAAGCCGAGCCAGCCTGCATCACCGAACTGTAAAGAGATGAGCTACCCAGGCAGAAAACCTGGTTTCCCCTGCAATGGATTACAGCACCACTTCTAAGACTCCTTCTCCACATCAGTGCGGATGCTTGGCAGCTCATTGGTGTACAACAGCAGCCAGGACTGGTCCCAGCAAGCCCCGGGTGGAAGGGGTGGCACAAGCTTGGCAGCGCTCTATGTCCCCTGCTGAAACCACACAGCAAAACCCCTGATGCCCACACGGTGCCGTGCTTCTCCTTTCCTCCCTCACCCGTTTTCCACCAGCTTGTCTTGTCTTTCAAGCTGTAGTGGTGCTCGTCTCTTCTCCCACAGAGCCAAAAGGCCACCCTTAATTGCTTTTCGTTTCATTTCTGCCTGCTCTCGAGTGCCCTCCACTCCCCTAAACGTACTTTCATTTTCCTTCTGTGCAGGCAGCAAGCCCCAAAGTCCTAGGAAGCACAGAGGTCTATCTTTCTTGTTGGATACCCTCCAGATAATGTACCTCAGCTGGCTTCATGGCACGGTGCAGTGCAGAGCCAGACCAACCCCTTTCCATGCTTTTCAGAGGGATGATCCACCCCTACCCAGCAGCTTGCACGTGTCTGGCAGTCTCTCCAAGGTCCCAGTTAGCCCATGCCCAGACTGTTTCTGCTCCCAGTTTTTTCAGTATGCACTGTTTATACTCATTACTTTTGTCACTTCAATAGCCATCACAGATTCTGGGGTGGCTGTGCCCTTCAAGAGCAGTCCTAGCAAACAAGGCTTGCAGCTCAGCTCTCTTTACACCAGTGCCAGACCCAACCTCCAGCCTTTTCCTAGAAGTATAAAACAAGTCAGCTACTCTTCCTGGCAAGGACACCTTCCCTGCCAAGCATCCTCCTCAATTCTTTCGCAAACAATGAAAAGCAAATGTAAATCATCCATCCATTTTGCTGTCCTCAAGCCTATTTCCCCTTCTCTGTGCTTAGCCATGGCTGAAACTGCATCAACAATGCTGAACTGGAGGAGAAGCAGGGAGGACAGCTGTCCCTCAGGGGCACCACTGAGGAGGAGCAGCAGAACTCTTTGACTGGGGGACAGTCCTGTGGACAGGCACACCACCAGGGATGTCTCCATCACAACCCCCCTGCAAAGGGAGAGGAGCAGCCACTTTGTAAAAGATACCAGGCCACCAAGCAGGCCAGAGGGCTGGAGCACAGGGCATACAAGGAGAGACTGAGCTGCTCCATCCTGGAGCAGAAGCAGAACTTGGAGAATGTTACAGAGAAGATGGCAGACCAGAGGCCCCCAGCACAAGCTGCAGCAAGGGAAATCCCATCAGGTCATAAAGATAAGCATCTCTTCTTCACTGCTTTATGTTTTAAAGGAACAGCCAAAGGTAAACAGGCTGTTTCAAATCTCCAAATATCCTCTCAGGAGGAAGCCACTGAGCCCTGCAACCAGCTGCCCTGCAGCAGCAGGCTGGACGCAATGAAAAGGGGCATGGGGCATCTGCATCCCTTGATGCCTTCACAGGGACAGAGATGCTTTGTGTTTCAGCTGATGCATCCTGCAGAGGAAAAGTCAGTGCATGCAGGTGAAGGACCTGGGCAGTTAACTCCACATCCCACCTCTCCAGCCTGGGCAGGGATTCAAGCCCTTTGGGTGGGCAGCCCCAGGTATTTGTACTCACAGCTCCATCAACTCCTTCCCTGGGGCTGTTTTGAGCCCAGGCTGTCTCTATCTCTTGCAGGGTCTCCAATCACCATGCAAGGGTGTATGACCACACAAGGTGCTCATGGATGGCCTGTGGCTTGCAGGGAGGTGGGAAAGGAGTCCTGAGCCAGGCTGGCCCATGTTGTTGGGCCCAATGCTCTGGCCCAGAGCATTGTTCTCAGTTGGTGATAGCTTTGGGAGGGTCTCCACAGTGCCGCTGCTCTGAGGAATGGGACAGGAGTGGGGATGGGGGTTTTTCTCTAAGCCAAAGCATATGACCAGCTGCTCGGGCAGAAGAAACCCAAAAAACCTGGTTTTTTAGTGAAAAGTGTGTGCCAGGCCTGGAGCTGCATGTTGTGGGTGGCATTGTGGCTTCCCTGAGCCAGGCACCAAGCCAGGCTGGCTGCTGGCCCGGGGCACTGACAGACCACAGGAGCCAGCACGAGTAGCAGTGTGCATCTTCGGTCCCCGGCAAGTATTGCCTTTGCTGTGTCACCTCATCCAAAATAAAGAGATTTGTGAAGCAAAGCAGGAGCAAAATGATTTTTTCTAGGCAAATTCCCATTTTAGGCAAGATGCTTTTAAGGATGGCACCAGCACCTTAAAAGCATGCTCTTAAGAATGATACCATCTGAGTTTTTACTGAGTAAACTCCCTGGCTTTCTGCAAGCCGGCAAGGGTGGCTTTTCCTGCTGGGGATGCTCTGGGATACACATTCTGGGATGGGTTGGGAATGAGCATCTTTTTTGCCCGTGGGCCTATAATGCTGACTACAAGCTGACCGAGACCTCCCCAGATGGTGCCACAGGCTGACACCTTTATACAGGGCCGGTGTGATCAGCCATGGGGCTAGGCCTGCCAGGGATGGCACAGACGAGAGGAGGATGACTTCCCACTTGGAGGCTCTTGGAGCAAGCACCAGTGCCCATACAGATTTGCGGCTAGTGCTCCCTCAGGAGCAGCAGTGAAAAGCAGCCTCTGGCAGAAACACTTGAACTCAGCCAGCTGCAGAAACCCAGAGGGGCTGCCTGCCTGCCCGCAGCCCGTTTGCAGGGCCAGACTGCAGCAGGGGTGACATGTACTGTGAAAAATAGAACTCCAAATGGAGAAAAAGGTTGAAATAAGAATTTTTGCCTGTGGTTCCACACAGGGCAGAGGTCCGGTTAGGCAGTACTGTTTTCTCCTGGCTGCCTGGCTGCATTTCAGCCCTGGGGTTGGACCAGCTGGGGATGGAGAGCTTCATCGGGGTAATAGGCAGAACAGGGGGCTTAACTGGCAGCTCCGTTTCTGATCATCATGGGGTGATACACCCTGCACAGGGCGAGCTTTACCCAAGGGAGTGGGCACGGATGGGCATGGAGAGACACTGCCGGCGCTGGTTGTATGGCAGGGAGGGGCATCACTGGCATCACTTCTCAAGTGAGAAATGAAGCATCCTGGAGAAAACACATGCCCTGATGCAGCCCAAAATAGCACTGGGTCTGCTCCAGGGTCCAGGGCTGGCACGTGGAGGCCTCGGGGGGGCTAGCTTGAGAGCTGCCGTTATGTGGGGCTGGATGGGCAGCCTGTACCCTGTCCTAATTGCTGGCAGCCCCTGCTGTGGACTGCTCCCATCTGGGGGCCCGGCGGTGACTCATGCTTGCTATAAACATGTCTCCCAACGGATAATGAATCCCGGCTGTCACCACCTTTGGGGAAAGCTCTGGATTTTCTTTGCAGTGCTCCCTATGTCCCCCTCCCCCTCCCCTCCTGGCAGCCCCACTCCCACGTGGGATTGTTTCCTGATGCAGAGCAGAGCCAGGGCTCTGAGGCCCTTTTTGCAGCTGGTTGTGGTTTGCTTCATGGGCTGCGTGGGCTCAGTTTCTCCATTAACCCTTCCGGGGTGACAGAGGCTTCTGCACTGCTGGGCTGCCCCACAGCATCCCACCACCCTCCCTGTGGATGCCCCGCTGCCCAGAGCCACAGCTGTGCCAACTGAGCAGCATGTGCACCCACTGGGGACCCCGTTTTTGCTCTCACCCCAACCTCCTCCTGCTTACCACGGAGGGTATCTCAAGCAACAAAAGCTTTATTGCAATTACACAAATAAGCCACAAAATACATTGCAGAGCGGCAGGAGAGTGAGGGATGATAAAGAAGCGCAGAGAGGGACAAAGGGGAAATACTTGCTTGCAGAAGCAGGTACTGCTACAAGCTGCTGTCCCCCTGCAAGCTGCTGCTCAAGCGCCCTGGTCCCGCTGCTGCCCCATACCACAGCCGAGGGAGGAGTTTCTGTGCAGCCATGGTCAGGGGGCTTCAGGCAGCTGGCCCAAAGGATGCCACAGAGGAGAGGGAGAAGCTCACAGGAAGCTGGCAGCATCTTTGGGGGGAACTCAAGCATCAGCCACTGGCACCACGTCTGCTGCAATGCTCCAGTCAAGCGGTGAAGGTGTTCCTCCCATGGGGATCAGGGTCTGGAGAGCTAGGGGATCAATCAGGGGAGATGGTCAGGTCTCAGCCAAGGCTCCAACACCAGTGCTTCACCCTCCCAGCCCCAACCATGCCTTGGGCTACGCGGACATGTGGCCCCACACAGCGCCTGGAGCAACTCTCCAGCATGATGCTGAAATCACTTGCACCCTGAAGGCCAAGCCTGGGCAAGCTGTGCCCAGGCTGAGCTCTGCTACACCAACACAAACATCCCTTTGTTACTGGAGCTCGCACCCAAACACACACGTGAGCACTCTGTGCTGCCAGGTGAGCCGAGCTGGTTGCCCGTCGTGCTGCAGGTTTGCCTTGTAGGTTCTCACTGGGTGCTCAGAGGAGCTCCAGAAGAGCCATCTGAACGTATCGAGGCCACAGACTTTGTGCAGGGAAAATGCCTCGACCCCATGCTGCATGCTGTGGGTTGTCCCTGGGCTGAGCATTGCCCCTGCCAGCCAGCCGGTCTCTCTCTGCTGGCCTCCCTCTCTCCTGCAATCGTGGCTGCCAGGATGGTGACTGAGGAGAGCTGGCCCCCATCAGCCCAGGCAGCGAGGTTTGGGGGTGATGGGCAAGGGTGAGTGCATCAAGGGGCTGGGGTTGATGGGGAGGAGACAGCAGCTGGGACAGGAGCACTGGGGAAGGGTGCACACCCCTATCCTACTTCTGCCTGTGAAGAGCAGAGAGCCTGTGAGTAGGTTTTGTGCTTGGTGTTGCACTAAGGGGAAAAAAAGCACACCCTGCAGATGTTCTGGCTGACAAGGAGCTGGGGTCACGCAGCCCCAGGCTGCCCCAGCACAGTGGGGACAAGCATCACAGGCTCAATCTTGCATCCAGGTACGCGACCACATGCATATGAGCAAATGCTTTTTGCAGTTCAAAAAAAACCCCTCTGAGCATTGCTGCATTTAATGATGTGCTACACCATCCTGTGCATCTTGAAATCATTGCATCTCAGCCTGAAACATTTGAAGGGGAAATCTACTAGAGGCAAGAAAAGAAATACTACTATGCAACTGAAAATTTGTTTTAAACACAGAGATGGCGGTTTGTCTGGGGTGTCATGTTTGCATCTTTAACTGGCTGTTTACAAGGCAGCGCGAAGCAGCACACCGTTCCTCTGCACCACTCCCATAAGAGATCTGGGAGCATGGCTGTGTGCTGAGTAGCACACAACAACGTCCCTTAGGAAAACCACAGCACCGTCTGCAGCAGTAACCTCCAGTTACATCATTGCAATGTCTGAGTGGGAGCTCTTCCCTGAAGGACCCCACCAAAAAAACCCCCCCAATAGTAAATAAAAGCTTTTGGGTGAGTGCGTCATGAATCTGTCTTGCTCTCCTTTGCACTGGGAAATCCTGTTGGATTTCCATTGCGGTGCGACCCTATGCCATGCATGCAACCCTGAATTCAGGAGTAATGCTGCTCCATCCCTCCAGCCCACTGTCCCTAAGCTCTTTGTGCTTGGCCATGCTGCCAGCTGGCTGGTAGCCCACCACCACTGCACCACTGTGCCCGCGCTTCCCTGAAGCATCCCACACCCCAGAGTCTCCTCTGAAGTATCAAAACCTGGAGAGGCTCCAGAGCCAAGCGTCGCTCATTCCCTTTTTGGTCCAGATGCAAATGCTCTTAGACACAGGCTTTCCTCCAGGAATAAATAATACCACTAAGATGCTGCCCACAGGGAACCAGAATACAGTGCTCCAGAAGTGCTTCAATTACTCGAGTCCTCATGCACATCCTGGCTTTCCCTTTCGGGATCAAAGCAGTTCCTTCTAGAAACAGCATGCGTGTTTTAAATCAGCAACAGGCCACGGTTCAGAATGGGGCTTAGGAACGAAGCCTCCTCCTTCCACTCCATTTTTTATCTCACTCATTTCCTAGCTGGTTTTCTGCAGAGCCATGTGCAGACCCAGCGTGAGCACCATTTCTGGGAAAAGACATCCCTGCAGTTAAATTGCCTAAACAGGGATACGGGAATCCAGAGTCAGTGGTTTTGCACTTGGCTAGATTTAGTCTGCAGGATGCTTTCTGAGTGATCTGGTGTCTCTTGTTCCTCTTTGCAGGACAACTCTGCTGAGGTGGCGCGGTGGGGGGGCTGCACATCCGGAGTCAAAAGAGTTGCACATCTGGTACATTCAGTACTTCCTAAAAGTCACTGCCACGTTACCCTTTGTATGGAGGCCTGGGGCTCAATGCATAGCAGAGTGGATTAAGATCCACAGCTGCATTTTTTTTTTTTGAAGGGAAAGCAAAAATAACCCTCTCAGCAGAGCCCCAGCTCCCCATGATATCCAACATGCGAGCAGGGGAATTGCACCAAGCCCGTGACCTTTCTGCAAGTCATTCCACCCCAAGCTCTGCACTCACACCAGCTGCAGACGCTCCTGCCTGCGCACGCCGACCTCCCTGGGGGACAGAGAGGACTGGAGACCCGGGGGACCTCTCCAGCAAAACCTTGTCCTTCTGTGGTGAAATGCCAGGCCAGTGAGATGGAATGTGCTTGAGCCAGCATAAGGTGGGGGCTTATACCACCAACCTCGTCCCTTGGTGCAACCGGTATAACTGGAGAGTGCGGAGACATCCATGGCCAAGTGATCTGATAGCCGTGAGCATTTGCCCAGGTGGGCTAGGGTGTCTCCATGAAGGTCCCAGCACTGATGGGACCATTCCTGCAATGGGACACAGTGCCAGCTGCCTCCTAGGTGGATATCACCGCTGGTCACTGGTGAGGGGGACACAAATATCCACTCCCTTCTCACGTCCACCAGCATGGCATGTCTTCTGCAAGCGGAGCAGAGGCTGGGAGCAACCGAAATCCAAATCCTGCCCACGCCCCGGCTGGAGCAGGCTGCAAGCAAAAAGCTGGTCAAGGGGGACACCTAGCGACAAGCCTGAGCGGGGCTCAGGGCCGAGGACTGGGCTGCCTCCTCGGGGCTGGTGGCTAGAGCCAGGCAAGGTTCAGGGAGATGGGCTGCTGGACTCTCATCTTCTGCAAACGGCATGAGAAAGGTGTCAGAAAGGGTTTGCGCTAAGCAAAAGGAGAAAATGAAATTAAGAATTCATCTCTCCCACAGCTCAGAGCGATCCCCCAGAAACCGTACCTCTGCCAGCACTGGAGCAGTGAAATTACCCTTGCTAATGGACAATAAACTTGAAATTAGCATAATTAAAGATGACTAGCACGAATACATTAAAAAACCTGAATTACAACTAAAATAGAGTATTAAATTTAAAGACTCTCCCTGATGAAAGTCACTTTCCCTTAGGGGAAACATTCTATTTTTTTTCAATCCGATTATATAGTAGACTTGCAAATACACACTAGGAAAAAAAGGCACATAACAATACTCCAAACACTTAATTTTGGGAGCATGACCTGGGAAGGATATGAGGGGGAGTGGAAACCTTCAACTGAAGCCCAAGGGGTAAAGCTCAGACCTCAGTCGGCCCCTCTCTGATGGAAAGTCACAGTGCTCTGAGGGCAGGGGGAAGCATTGGACCAATACTTTCCTGCCAAAGTAACAATTTCCCACAAAATAACGCATTCCCAAAGAGTTTGTCTGAGTAATACTGAGTCATTTACTTCCAGAAATGTTGAATCATTCTGTCTGGATAAAATGCATTGCTTTGAGAGACAAAAGGAACGCATTAAAGCTATTCTGTTGATTAACTGAGACTTTCATCTTGTATTGAATATTCACTCCAATATTAGACATGTGCATATATTTTTTCCCAGTGGCATGGCTGTGGATGCATTACTGGAGCATTTTAAGTTCATATAAAATGCAAACCCAAGACAGCACAAGTAAAAGCAAGACATTGAGGCTCCTTCCAAAGCAAACAGCAAATATCCTTTTAAGCCATACCAAAGAAGTTTGATACATTCCTTGCGATTTTGTTGTTATCCTTGTTGTCGTCAACGTGTTCCCAGGAGATATTGCAGTTCTTTAAACACCTCTTTCTCCGGGCCTCAATCAAGCCCAGATCATGATGGATAAGCTCCTTAGATTCCCACATAACACTGGAGTTTCGTTTTGGTTTGGTTTGGGTTTTTTTTTTAATTTGCAAAATAACCTGAGAAATGTGACCCCAAAAAGAAGCCACAAAGTCAAAGGTAATGTCAGAAGTAAGGATGCCTCATCCATGCCAGTGCAATTGCATCCTTCACTATGTCCTCTCCTGCAGGATCCCACACGATGCTTTCCACAGACTCCCCTCTCTCCAGCCCTACAGTGAAGGACTCAACTCCTTCCTGCTCCTTCTAAAATCTAAAAGCACAGGGGGAAGAGGCAGCAGGTCAGGCTGTATCTCTTCCTCCACTAAGGAGGGGATTCCTGAGCAATGCGAGGTGAATAAATATTTGCTTTTTAGGGGCCCAGCATAGATTTATCATTTTTTGCATGCCAAGGTTGAGAAACCCCCAGCTTCACTCGCAGGAGGACTGGCATTTCCCAGCTAGAGCTGCTCAAGTGCCTTTTTCTATTAGAAAGGGTCTCCAGATAGCTAAAACATAAAAGCATCCTTTATCAGAGCAAAAAGCAGAATTGTGATTGGTTTGGTACATTGAGATTCCTTTGCCTGCTCAAGCCCCTTGGACATACCTCAAGCAACCAGATATCATTTGGATAAAGCGAGCTGAAATGTCACAGGGAGAAAGCAGAACCCAGTCTCATGCTCTGACCTCCAGGAGGGCACATTTCAGCAACAGTCCTTAAGAAACACATCCCAAGCAGCGTTGCTTTTTATTTAGGCACTGGAAAACTTGTGAGAGCCTCCTGCTGCTCCACACAGAGACAAGGCTGCAAGGATGCAGCCTTGCTGTAAGGTGGCCGCTACCACTGGGATGGTCCGTGGCCCTCCTGTGGCCCCATGCATGGAGTGCTCCCACGAGTCCAGGTCCTTGCTGCAGCATGTGGCTTGACAGATAGCTTGGATACCCGCCTGATATTAGAGCAATGCTCATACCTGACCTCCTCTCCTTCACCCTCAAATTCCCACAGTGGCTTTACTGGCAGGCACAGCCTTGCTGGGTGACAGATGTATTGCAGCAGACTGGGATGGGGATGGTACCCAGAGGGGGATGTTAACTGCAGGTTCAGTGGCATAGAGATGGGTTTAGAGGTATTGCTGTAGTCTGCTCCTCCTCTCTAGTAGCCTCTAGCCTCTGAGCTCGGTTGCATCTGGCGGACCCAATCTGGCATTTGCTATTTTGGGCAGCACAGTCTCAGTGGAGGTGGGGAATAGCACGGAGAGCACAGCGCACACAGAGCAAAGAAATTCAGGGCAGCTGCTATCTGCAGAAACTGCAGGTCCCCGTGCAAAGCCATTTCCACATTCATTGCAATTAGCACACTATTAAGGTCCCCTGCCTTCCTCAGGGCAGAAGCCCCTGACAGATATATGAACCCCACAAACACACTGGCTTGTGATGGATTTCTCAGTCCTGGTCAAAATGATGCTACTGATGATTTATGACTGCACCCTGTGTGCCAGAGCTTGAAAGTGCTCCCGCATGCCAATAAAGCAGCGCAAGAAGAGGCAGGCTACTCCTGCCATGCACCTTGGTTGCTTTCCACGTGCCTCCATCAACTGCAAGATCTCTTCATGCTCCAGCTCGTCCATAGGAGAGCTGAGTCATGGCTAGATGGGCTGGCTCCCTCTCCCAGGGGGACATCACCACAGGCCACTGGCTGCCATCACTTTGCTTTGAGGGTGGTGGCAGTGGAATATGGAGCTTTTGCTGGCTGGCACGTGCCCTGGGCTCACCACCCAGGCCACTGGGGTGGCTTTGGTAGGCTGATGGGTGGTTATTTTCGTGCTGGGTCTCACACACAGATATTTTGTTCTTTCAACAGGAAAAATACTTGTGCAAGACCAGAGTGAGGAAAAGGAGAGGATGAGGAGTGACAGTTGCCCACAACTGACTTACCACCTTGGTAGGCGGCTCTGTGCTTGCTCTGGCCAGTCAGCAACTTGGGGGAAACAACATTTAGTGCCTGGGCTCCCTCCCTCCTCCAGTAACAGCAGGAATACAAGGAGAGGCTGCTGCCAGGGGAGGTCACCGCCTCCACCTGAGCCCCCATAGGACTGCCCAAAGCACCTGTGCTCCCCTGGATCAGGAATAAGGGGATGTGCTTGAGCGTGTTTGGCTACTGCACCACTTGAAAGTCACAGCTGATCCAAACTGCCAGGAAGAGCAGAGCAAGGGGTTGGGAATGGGCAGCAAAGCATCTTATGAAGGAGCTGGAAGCACCTTTAATGCAGAGGCTTGAAATGCTCCAGAGAGCTGACCACGCATAGGTTTTACAACACCTAGGCTGAGCGAATCATTTATGCTCAGCAGCAGGGGATGGCAGCCACCTCCATCTTTCTGGAGCTTTGCCAGCAGACTCCTGGGCTGGGTGAATGGACCTCTAAGGGGTTGTGATGATGCTGCCTGATACACGCAGTTAGCAGGCAGGGGCTGTCTTGCTCAAGCAAACTCACTCTTTTTGCCTTCTCTGAGCCATGCTGTCATCCCTGCCAGCCACCGAGCAGCTGCACTAGCCTCTATGCTGGGGCTGGAGACCATAACCCCCTGCCCAACCCTGGCTCGACTGATGCGGTGGCATCACCCAGGGCCCCCACCACCATGCTTTGTGAGTGCTAAGCAGTCAGCTCTGGCGACAGGAGGAGAAGCGCTCCAGCAACCCAGCAGGAGAAGGGAGAAGGGAAGCATGAAGTCTTGGGGCTCACCCAGAAAAACAATATATTTCCCATGTGGTACAGTGCAAAAATGTATCATGTGGCTGCTTTAGCTGCTTGGGGACATAGTATATCATGATCCCCTCATTTGCAATACAGGAAAAACATGTACCATAAGGAAAGTAATAGATGGAAAATATATTTGTTTCCCTATTTGAGAGGTAGGAGAGAAAAGTAAAGCCTGGAAGCAGAAGACAGGGCTGGGCATAGAGGGTCTTGGGGAAGGGTGTGGGACATAGACATGGCAGATCTGTCCAGACAAGGGGACAGTGAAAGATGTTTGTTGTCATACCGTAACTTGTAAATTAATCTTAGGTAAAACCAAAACATCATGCAGGCCAAATACCCTTCCTTTTAAGAAAAGAAAGCTTAGAATCATTCAGGAAGTGCATCGCTCACTGGGACCTTCTCTAACTAAAATAAAATATGATGTCGGTGATGCTGCTGCTAATAATAATGATGATGATGATGATGACAATGAAGTTTTGTATACAACCCCCACCTTTCCTCCAAGCAGCCAAAAAGGTGCAGAAGGATGCAGAGGGAAGGATGGGGCTGGAGATGGCGGGGCGACCCAGGAGAAGAACAGTCAGAGCCCATTGGTAGCAGAGCTGCACAGACATTTATTGAACACAAACGACAACAAACACAGCTGGCTCACAGAGCTTCCTGAGCTATTGTCCAAAGGCTTTGCTTATGGGGATTGTTAAAAGAGTGCTTTCAAAGGCCCCTGGGGGTGAATCCCATACAGCTGAATTCTTCCCACTTCCAGTTGCTCATTAGTTAAAAGAGAGGACCATATGTATGTATGTGTGATTCCCTTTGTTTAGCATGAAAAATGGCTTGTCTGGACCCTGCCATGTTGCAAAAGGAGAAGTCTGCAGGTGAACCTGTGTGTGCGTGTTAGCTTGGCTCACGCACATTCTGCTTCCTAAACAACATGGGAGTGAAAACTATGCCTTACCCTGAGGGCAGGGATGCAAGGTCGCAAAGGTGAGCCAGGACAAGCAAAGTGAAAAAAGAGGGAGCATCAAAGGAAAAAGGGTGAGAAAAGTAAGTACTCTGAAGCACACACAGCTCTGGGTGGCGTCACACGTCCATAGGCTACAGCAAGTACCGCCAACATCAACTCAGACATGTAAATAGCTACACTAGACTGACACCAGAGACCCCGTCATCTTCTGAAGTCTCACCAGTGGAAAAAAAACAATCCCCCTCCCCACCCCCCGAAAAGCAGACGAAGTAATAACACCATACGCTGAAAACAAGGACCATAACCAAAGAGTTTAGAAGCAGCCTCAGGAGCACAGTAAGGAGCTCGTAAAGAAACGTTCCAGTGTGTGTATATGCATGAGTATTTATATATATATATATATATGTTAGTAAAGAAAAGAGTATCTGTGGAGGCAAAGGGAAGACGGTAAATGTACAGGCAGTACAGGCTGGGTAGAGTGCCGGTGGCTGGAGAGGGTTGGGTGGTGCGGAGTGGAGGATGGTGGGTGGAAATTAGAGTGCGCCCATTCCAGTGACCTCAGACGTCAGCCTAGAATAGACAGGGGCAGAGAGAGGGGTGGGGGGGAGACAAAAACAAGCTCTTAATAACCGGAGCAGAAAAGAAAAGGAAGACCCTGCATGGCAGCGCTCCTCCTCTTGCTTACTCCCTGCTCAGACCTGGGGCAGAGCATCCCCGAGAGGCTTGAGCACATGGGGCTTGGGGATCTCCGCGGAGGGCTGGAGCACAGAGCTAGCTCAATGGCCAGCAGCCTTCCCCTCTCCTTGCTGCTGCTGGGTAACGCCCGTCCCTGGCACTGCATCATGGCAGAGGTGCCATCCACCAGGTGTGCTGGCAGGAGACATCCCAGCACTCGGCTTCACTTCTACAAGCATCCCTCCCAGGGAGGACAGGGACAGCTCCCCTGGCTTCTTCGTTTTGGTCTGGTTTTCGAAACCATGGGAAAGGCTGAGCTATGCCCTATCCTGCCTGCTGCCAGGTCATCTCTGCCTCTGCCACAGCACGGGCTGCAGCTCAACCAGCCCTTCCCAGTAACAAAGAGCCACTCGTTTTTCTTTTCTTTCTCTTTCTTGTCTCAAGAGGTGGGGAGGATTGGCAAGGAGCTTCAGGGAAAGCCACTTGGCCATGCCCTCAGGTGCCGGGCTGGCCCTGTCCCTCTCCTGAGAGGCTGGAGAGGTGCCATAGGTGTGGGCAGAGGGGCAGTGGGGCAGGATGGGATGGTGGAGGTCTGTTGCAGGTCGGGGCTGAGGTGGGTTGGGTGCAAGGAGGAGAAAGCACATACAGACCTCACCGGTGCTCCCAGCCCGCACGCCAGTAAATGTCGGAGTTGCCACCAACAGCCCCCTGTCCCCAGGACCCTGCCGGCAGCCATTGGTACAGCACCAACTCTGCCCGCCGCAGAGGGCACAGATGGGTGGATGGCCTCAGCTTGCGTGGCTGTGCCAGGCGGGCACAAAGCCAGCAAAAGGCCCTGTCTCCCCTTAATGCTCCCCGTCCACGAGTCCACAGGCGCAGGCAAACAGATCTGTGTGAGTACCCCAGATATGGCTCACTGCTGGCACGGAGCTGGTCCCCAACCCCTCGCCAGCTACATCTCCCCTGTATGCTCCCCTTGCAGTCCCATGCCAGACCCTCGGTCCCCCGCAGCACAGGCAGCATCGCCCTCTGGCGAGAGGTGGCATTGGGAGCGCTCAGCCCCTGCAAAGTCCTGCTGTGCTAAGCTTTTTAGCATAAAAAGGAAGCAATCAGGCCATTCCCATGTCTTGCATTTATTGGACTGATTATTTTAATTGGATGGAGGAAAGCCTTTGGGAGGTCTGGAAGCACATGGAAGAGGCTCTGAAGTGGCAGTAAGCAATGCTGGGATCCCAGCAAGCAGGTCCTGAGTAATGCCTTCCCACCACCGGCTCAGCTCCATCCCTGTCCCCGTCCCTTGCCTCATCCACAGGGAAAGACATTTGCAATTTTGCCCACCCACGAGCAAGATCCTTGAGTGAGGATGGTGGGTGGGCAGGCGACCGGCGCAACCCACAACCACTCCACCGGCAGCGAAGCATCTCCCAGTTCCTAGCCAAAGTGCCAGCTGGGGGGAGAGGTCCTGCTGGTGATGTCTGGTCCCCACTCTGAGGTCTCAGCAAGCCACCATCTGTCCCAGACAGCCTCCGGAAGCCCCTCCTAGCCCGCAGTGCCGGGAGCAAGCGCTGCTCCCACCACGCTGGCAGGATGGGTTTGACCATGGCAGGAGGCAGTGGAGGTCGGTGTGGGGGTCTCACCTGGCGTTGATGAGGTACTGAGCGAGGCTGATGTTTGCAGGGGTTCCTGTGATGGTAATTTGGCGCTCCGATGACCCTTCCGTGGCGCTCGCAATTTTGATCTGCGCTCCTGACATCTGCCGAATTTCATTGATTTTGGTCCCTTGGCGTCCGATTATGCAGCCTATTAGCTAGAAAAAAAGCATGGAGGGAACATCTGAGAAGCGACAGCTCTGGCAGTCACTGGCGGGACGTAAGCACAACTGCACAGCTCCAGCCAGAAGCCTTCCTCCCTCTGCCCTGGGACATGAGTGACCTTAATGCTCATGAAAACAGGAGAGGGACAGCCCAGGGGTGAATCCCACCTGCATGTGAGCATGGTCCTCCCAGGACACGTCCAGCAGCCTGCCCTGGCCTGCTCCTCGGGGGACAAATTTCAATTATCTGCACATGATGCCCAGCATCTCAGAGGGCTTCAAGAAGGGTGAGGTGTTATACCAGGCTCGTTTTGGTAATAATAATTTTCATGGTCTAATAACTGGTCAATGTTCTACAAGGATGTGAATAAGTCATGTTTCAGATTGTGCTCTGCACTTATCCCCTTGCCAATCACAGCAAACCTGAAGGTGGTTATACAGGATGCATTACCAGAAGAAAACAAGCCCGCCACCTTTCCCAGGGACAGCCCAACCCCAAGAACCCCCTCATCAGCTGGTGCAGCCACACACCATTGATAGCTTCACATTGCTCACCCCATCCCACACTTCTTCTAGCCTGCTGTTACCCCCTTCAGCTCTTTTGGTGCAATGTAAGGGCTCGCTGGCATGCACATCATTGACAGGAGAGCACCACATGGCTGTGGCACCAGCAGAAGAGGAGAATCCTACTTAAAAACATGTCTTTCACGCTCTTGTGAAAAAATTAGAGCCCACTGGAGGCTTGAATTTACTCAGTTGCCTACCCCTTGAATTTCCTCAATTGCCTACCCCTTGAATTTCCTCAATTGCCTACCCCTTGAATTTCTTCAATGATCCTCAATGGTTTGATTTCCTCAATGGTCTTCGTCTTTGCAGTCACTCATTTGTGCACTGAACTATGGTTCCCTCAAGCACCTCTGCAGCTTCATAACATACACCAAGATGCCCAGCTTTACCAACAGAGGCATGAGGTGTTTCTGCATGTCTTTCTTGGCCATCAGCATTTAAGCTCCTTTCCAAGGTTGCACCTGGTAATTTTATATATGGGACATTCACCTTGGCAGCTGCTGGATTTCTGTCACTGTAGAAGTGGCGACAACTACTCCTCCAAATGTTCACTGGTGCTGTTGTCAGACCATGGAGTTTGTCCCATATGGACCTGAATATACACCTCACTGCAGCACTGGAAGGGTATCAACTATGTTGGGGCTGCAGTGGGATGTGCAACCCAACAGCTGCCTATCCTGGTCTTCATGGTGCAGAAATAACTCAGAGATGCTTCAGCAAATGAAAATCCCTTACAGCCAGGAAGCTGCTGGAGAGATCCAAGCAGAGAAAGCTATTCAGAGAGATATTCAGCAACATCCAAGCATCACTGCAGAACATTCAAGTTTCTCCTGACAGTCAGAGGAGTGACAAGATGGCTATCATCATATTTCCTTGAACTGAAGTGCAACCACAAGGTGACCTACACCACTAAAACACACCCTTTGCTTTAAGCAATTCAAACTTGTCCTCCACTTCCAGGCAAGGTGGCAGTGAGTGTTTAAGAGCCTTCAAACAACAGGAAGCAGAGCTAAGGATGCATTTTTCAGCAGGCAGAAAGAAGCAGGTGATGACATTTAGTGCCACGCAGGTCTGATGAGAGCTGGGCTTTTAGCGAAAGAATGCTCTGAGTGCTCCCAGGTCCTGTGGCAGATCCCTCAACATGTTAAAGGGGAGGAAAGACTCCTTTGCAAGGGGTTGCTTGATATTCCTGAAGATGCTCTCATTGCTGCCAGAGCCATGTTCACCCACACTTGACAGATGTGGCTGTTGCAACCTCAGGAGCACTTGCAGGGCTCCCTGCAGCCTCCCGGAGGGGGCTCCTTGCTGGACGGACAGAAGGAGACCCACGCTCAGCCCTGCTGCTGTATCCCATGGGCTCCTCTGCAGATCCCTCCCGTGGTGGTTGGCCCTGGGGTGAAGCATCTTCAAGGGTTTCAGCCGGCAGATGCTCAGAAGCTGTTTCACTGCTGTGTCTCTCGGGTGAAAGGAGGCCTGGGCATGCATCCTGGTGGAGCGGTGGTGCCCAGCAGCTGCAGCCAGCCTTGCTGTCCTTACTTTGCACTGCTGTGTGTTAGTGAACAGCAGGAAGAAGTGGCAACAGCTGCCAGACCCAGTTCAGAAACTCCTGATGAGGATGGGATGAAGGTGCTTGTAGGTGATAGCGATGGGGACAGAGACTGGAAGTCATGTGACCACTTGCCCTGATAATGATTTAAGCACAGGCTAGTTATCAACCCATGCAACCGGTGGGCCAGTCCAGAAGCAAGTGAGACCTTTGGATCCAGGTGCCGGCTGTGTTGGGCTCTCCATCCCTCCTCCTCCCACCTGAGCATCCCCTCGCACCGCTTGGTGCCCAGCATGACTCCAGCCTCCTCCCAGCAAATATCCCAGTCCAACATCCACTTTACTACAATGCCTCCATCTATAAGACCCAAAAGCTGCCCACCACCAGTACTAAGATGAGACGCACCATCCTTCAGATGCTTGTGTGGCACTTTGTGGCATCAGAAACACTATTTACTTACCTCCTCTTCAACACTCCCCCCCACACCCCACCTCTCCCAGTAACTACACTTGAGCTGAGACAGATCTGCCGGTGCTAGGCTAAGGAATTATAGTTTGATTAGGGCTGGCTCAGGAGCTCTCTCCCCTTCCCAGTGCTGTCAACTGGGCATGTTTCATGAGCACTGAGTTCACTTGGAAAGGTAAAGGAGCATTAAGGAGGATTGTACCTAGGAAAGCTACCAACAGGATAAATTCCAAGGGGTGCTTTATGCTGCAGGCTGATCTCCAACAGACTGCACGTTGCATGAATGAACCTGGTGAAGGGGTATCTCTAAACATATTTAACGAAGTCATATGCCTGAAGCTTATACATATATATATACACACACACATATATATGTGTATGCACACATACACACACAAAAGAAGCATTAGGATTTACTTACATCATTGGGAATGGTGAGTTCATGAGTACTGGCCGGGGGACTGGCATCCAAACCTGGGCATATGCAAGGGAAAACGGTTATAGCTTGCAGAGGCAGCACGGTGGAGCTCCGCTGCTTTCCCGCAACAGTCAACACTGCAAAGGCTGCATCCTGCTCCGGGGGTGGGAGGGGAAGGGGATCACACACTCTGGTACAAGGAGGAGGAAGATAGTTGCTACCTGACTCTGCTGGAGCTTGGTGACAACTTCCCCTGCATCCCTCAGGCTGGCCTCGCAGGTGCTGCCCCATGAGCGCCTCACTTTCCACCCTCCATCCTTCCACTGGGGATGGCTTCAGAGGAGGGCGCATTACAGTGCAATGTTTCAGCATTGCTGGGGAGCATCTGACAGAGGTGGGAAAAGCACCTTCCCTCCTTCACACGGCAGCAGCCAGCCTGCTGGCTGGGAAACCCAACCCTAGAGGCAGACACCTGCCAGCGCCAGGGCTGTCCACGCACCCTCCAGCCCTCTCCAGGTACAGCAGCACAGAGACACTTGGTTACGACAGCAGCTTGGTGCCTCACAACCGGTTTCCCCAGGGGATCCAGCAGTGCTAGTGCAGAGCAGACTGCAAAGTACTTTGTAAGTTAAAGCCCCACAGACTTGCACGCTGAATTTAAGCCAGACTGCTGAAATATGCATGCTATCTGGGCCCAGGACTGATGGTCGCTCTTACTCCCAAGGGAAAGCACACCAAACAGGATGGAGATTCAGAGCCTGCTCCCCTACGAAATTACATGGTAAGGAGTGAAGGCAACCATATGCTTCTTCCCAGCCTCTCCTGCATCAGTGTGGGCACTCTCCTCCATGGTGGGAAAGGCTGGAGCCAGCAGGCTACCCTGTGTGTGCAGCTCCAGATGTAAGAGGACACCGTGCCATAATGCTCCTAGGCCAGGCTGAAGCTTATCTCTCCCACGGGTTTCCATATTAAATCACCTCAATCCTGAAGCAGGGGTGTCCTATTGCAAATCTGCAAGACAGATGTCTTGCAGATGTCTGCAGTCTGGAGACAGGAATTTGCAGTAATCACAACAAAACCCCTTATCCATATGATCTGAACTCCTGAGGAAGGCTTTTAAAAGCAGTGTGTGCGAGAGTCTAAGACACTTGAGCAGAATAAGGGGGTGCAGAGAAAAGAAGTACAAGGACACTGTAAGTGCTGGGCTGCTACAACACAAGACGGCAGCAGGTCCAATCCAGCAGGGCTTCCTCACACTGCATGCCAGTATGCCACTGCCTCAGCCATGCTGAACAACAATTTTTGCTGGTCTGCATTTCCATTGAGACCTTCTGCACTGCGGAAGAGGAGCTCACATCCAACAGCCACCTAGGTTGTAAAACCCAGCAGGTCTGAATAGTTGTCTGTCTGGACTGTCAAAGCAAGATTTCTAAAATACTAAAGTGAAAGCTTTATGTTGCAATTCCATTTCAGCATCACCACTAGAAAGAAGAGTATCGGGTATCTCCAATGTGCTTTTGCATGATTCCTGTGCTTTCCCAAATGCAGTTTCCCAGCTGCACCACCCTTACAGAGACAGAATGCCTGGGTCCATCATGCAAGCATCTGCATTCAGGAGGTCTCTCTACCACATTTTTCACTTGGAAGCGCACAGAGGAGGGGAAATGCAGCGGATGGGGATGCAAATCCTCCACTCAGCAGCCCTACGCCCTCCTTCACCTCTGATGGGTGTACTAATGCCAAAAGCCTGCACAAACAGCTCCTGTCCACCTTTTACACAGTGGGCAATGCTTAATGCTGACTGTACGGTACACTGCACTGGAAGAGATGTTTCAGCCAACCTGGACCATCTTTCATGATGAGCCTTCTAGAAGTCTAGGGACAGATGGACTGCACCTAACACAACGACATGTCCCCCAGGGCGCGGGTGTCCCTGCCTCTGCTGCTGAAAGCTGTGGCACTGCATCACCTCTTGCATCATGATGGCCATACAGGAATGGCCACATCCTTCTCCATTACCTAGAGATTGTTTATTTTAGCATACAAGCTCGTCCCCCTTTGATATGCACATGCAGTGCCCATGTGTTCAGGGGCATGCAGAAAACAAGGCTGTGCAGGTTGGTATCATGAAATCTATTTTTGCTATAGTCTTGTGGGGTCTATTTACTTGGGCTACATTTCCTTTCATAGTGAGGCGATGTCCCCAGACTCTTTTGAGGCATGAATGTGATGCGCCCTGGCTGGCCGCAGAGCACACATGTGCCAAGAGGAGGTCTGGCTCACATCACCTGTGAGCCACCAGGTCTCAGGATGACTCCTCTAAGCAGCAGTAGGTTATAAAATACAAGCACGTTTGGCACATGTGGATGAATGTGTGGGATATTTGACATCAAAATTTCTCCAAGATTACAGCCATGCTTTGGCTCCTCAGGGTCCTGTCCCACTTAAAATGCAGTTCACCCTGAATGGCTTAGAGATGGCTAGAATTGTGTCTTGTTTCTGTTCCCACAGGCATTTTTCTCCTGTTTCTGAGCAAAGTTTACGCAAAACTAAATGAAAGAATAAGGATGATGTCTTTTCATTGCACGGATGGCTGTTATTCACAAACATCAGAAAACTAGGCAATAAACTCCAGGCACTTTCCTTTTGACATGCTGTACAAAGGAGAATGGCAGGCACGGTGCTGCCTGGTCTCTCCCTGCCCACCAAGAAAACCTACTGTCTTCTCCACAAATACCACAGCTTATCTAGCAGCACAACAATGGCACAGTCCTATTTAAGAAATATATTTCAGTGGAAGCCTGCTTATTTCCCTGTAGCTTTGTATTTTACCTGATGATTGGCCCATCAGATTTTGAGCTTCTTCGGAGGAATGTAAGGGCAGCTTTTCTCCTGAAGAGCAAAGAAGAAACAGGTTTAATGCTTTTGCCTTCAAGGAGATAAGCAATGTCACTTCATCTAGGAAGCTCAAAATATGATGAACATACTGTCAGAAATGGCATTTCCAACCAGCACTTCAACCACTGAGCAAACAATGGTACTTTAAGTATCTCTATCCCCTGTGCTCTATCTGCTTCCCAGGTCACCGTGAAAACGCCAGCCTTTGGGATGAGGCTGCTGAGCCACACCACGTCTGGCTGTCCTCCCATCAACACAGCTCCCTGTGGCCACAGCTCCTTCCCATCACTCCCCTCATGCTCCCAGGTAGCATCCTGCCCAGCTCAGCACTGCTCCTTGCAGACATTGGGGTAGCATTCCCAGCTGGTGCCAAGCTCTTCCCCCAGGGAAAGTGGGTCCAGATCAGCACGAGGCAGGGGACGCTGCCTCCTCTGGCAGGGAAGAATGGGACTGGTGCTCATCGCTTCTGGTGGGAAAGCCAGCAAAGCTGGGAGCAAGGTAAGCGTGGCTTTGCAGGAGCCGTCCAGGCGTGCACGGTTAACAGCTGAGCACTCGCCTGTGAGGATCCTAACCCCCAAACAACTGTCCTGTCTCCCTGTTAGCCTTTCCCCATGGACATTGCAACTTCAGTTTTCCTTGCCCTGCTTGTTTCCATTAAATAGCATGAGTTTAGAAAGAGAGAGAAACTCTACAGGTAAGAAGAGAAGGATATCTAGAAAGGGCGTGTGGGTACGTACCAGGGAAAGCGGGGGTGGTCTGTCCAAGGGGAGTAAAGGGGGTTTGCTGCATAGCCAACTGGTGGAGCTTGGTCAACTGCTGAGGGGTAGGAGGGACATTAGAGCTAAGAAGGTTATTGTCATAGAGTACAAGTCACACCAAAAATCAAGAACAAAATTATAACAGAAGAAAAAAAAAAAGCAAATAAAAAAAAAAACCAAACCAGGAAGCCATGGTGAGACATGGCAAAAACATTAGCAGAAGGACTTGGCCTGGGTAAAATGCAATAAAGCCCAAATCTTTTGCAGAAGTGCTTGGTCAGGGTCTGAAGTACGATACCAGCAAGAAGCCCATTCTTAGTTTCTTCCCCTCATCAAACGGTTCAGCTCCTTCACTACGAGCGAGCAGCCGCCTCGGCACATGGCCGGCTGCTGCCAATGGCACTTCCAGACACTGCCCTCCCCTCTGGGGCTTTGCAACCTGTGACCAGAGGCTGCTGCTCACTTTGTGGTAGCTTTAGAGCAGAGGAGTGATCTCAAAGGCACTGTCAGGCTGGTGGCCATCACATGCCAGCAGCCAGAAGACCCTCTTTGTGCTCCTGGAGCTGCACCATGACCGCTTGCCCCTGCAGCAAATGCTCTTGTGCTGCGCTTCTGATGGGAAATGCCTCTGGGAGATGGGCAAACTGTGGCTCTTAATGTCAGCTCATTACGAGCACAAGACCCTTAGCAGTATGGGGAAATAATGGGCTTCAGCCATGACCAGTAGGTATTTCAGATCCTTGTATCCCTTCTTGTACCGGGTAGGTTTTCATGCCCCGTCAAGAAGCAGTTGCATAGAGAGGAGTTTGTTTGGAATACATTTTGTGCTCTGTTTTCCTGCTCCGAAGTAAAAAAATAAACAAAAACAAAAACAAAAACAAAACAAAACAAAACAAACAAACAAACAAAAAAGAAACCAAAAGAAAACAAACCAAACTGGGCTGAAGTCAAGCAGTGAGCAGGAGTGAGGGTCTTTATCACCTGCCACTGGTCAATTTGATGAGTGCTCAGAGGGTTGCCAGGATCCATCATCCCCTAAACGCAAACCGCTCCATGCACGCAACCCCTCCCCAGTGAGGGAGAGGCAGGAGTTACTATTTCCACATTTTGGGGGAAACAATACTCAAAAACCTCCTTGCTCCTGAGGCATGGCTGGGGAGGGAGCATGGGGAGGTCTGGCTGGAGACAGCGAGAGGGAAGCGCTGGAGAGAGCAGACCCAGGGGCTGAGCACAGCGGGGGAGAGACTGGAGGGAGGCGGTGGGGAGGGGAAATGCCTACAAGGCCCTGGAGATGTACCCGAGGGAGCCCTGCCCTGCCAGAGGCATGGGGACTTCCAGCCTCCACCGACCCGGGGGAGAGGTCTCACCACCCCACGAGAAGAGGCACATGCACATCTCTCCCTCTGCAGCACGGAAAATCAGCAGAAGTCATGCTTACGATGGGGTCCTGCCAAAACACTACCAGGTCTGGATAGGGCCGAGCATGCCACTGCTCCTGCAGGTAGCAGGGACACAGCATCCACTACTTTTTAATTTAAGAACTTCCGTGTTTTCTACCAAAATAAACCCAGGTGCACCCTGTTTGCAGAGCTCCTCATTACAACTTGTCCCACCAGCAGGACTCCAGATGAAACCTCCTGCCTCTTTGCACGCACTGCCAAGCCCCTGGGCAGGGGTCCTGCTTTCGTCCAACGGGGAAAATAAAATCCTTTCTAATTCTGATCTAGCATATTTTCAAGACACAGTTCGGATAATGGTATTTAGCAAACACACATATATAGCAGCAACGAAAAAAGCCTGGAAGAGGAGAGGATGGCCACGCCTAGGCATTAAAGTGAAAGCTGCTACGTGAATGCGTGCAGTGCACGAAACGCCTCCTCTCCCATTTCCTGGAAAGCCTTGAGACCATTTCTTCAAACTCTGGTTTTCCTCACAGACCTGAGGGGATCTCCCCCATCAGCACTGTTAGGAGGGACAGGGCAGGACAGGACTGGGACCAATGTACAGCCATGACGAGCATCACTAGATACCCACAGCAATGCCCAGTTACATCTTATCGGCTGCCAGCCTGATGCATACCCAGGAGCGATGCCCTGGTTTGGGAGCATTCCTGTGCTTGACCTTTATTTCACAGCCCTGCACTCCCAGTTGTCATGGCCATCCTTTCATCTCCCACCACAAATTTTGTGAAGGCAGGTAGCTACACATCACTTCCAAAATGGCTTACGAGTACCTGGGCAATGCTGAAGCCTTTTGTGAGCCAAAACTCTCGCTAACCTGGGGGGCTTTTCCCAGGGGAAAAAATCAAGGCAGGAGCTCACATTTTAGCTTTGGCATCCAAAATTCTGCTCACTCTGCAGCCACCGGTCTGTAAAAGGCATCCACTAAATGCAGACACCTGCGAGAGCAAGGGCAATGGTCTAAAACCATGTTCAAGACTGGTTTCTGCACTGAGCACTGTTTAAAATGACTGATCCTATGAGAGGGCTAAGATAGGAAGGATAGAGTGCATGGCCCCTATATGAACAACTTTTTCCAGGTCTCAGCAAACCTGTTGGGAGTAGGGCAGAGTGCAGACAGAAAATGTATTAAATACATTTAATTCCTGACAATCAGAGGAGTATAATAACATGGAAAACACTAAGCTGTTGCCACAACTTGCAAAGGAAAACTGGGACAAAGAATATATTGATCTACCCTCACTAATTACGCAGGTGTATTTATTTATATTCTGCTTAGGGAGCAAAAATGAAACGCGCACACAATTAAGAATATTTCCGAGCAACCATCACAGCAGGCTATTCAAAGTACATGCACAGTGGTGTCACATGGAAAGCCAAAGCCTGGCCTCCACTAAATTGGGTGAAATCACTGCTCCTAAGATCAAAATCCAGCCTACAGCTCCTAACCGTTCCCATGGGGAGTTTGCATTCGCGGTGTTGAACAGCCTTGTCCCGTTCTCAATCATGAAAAAGTGAATCCCATGATTTAATACCCAACGCATCCATCAGAAAGAGGAACACCGAACTGCATCATACTCTTCCCATGAGTGTGACAGCTGGAGAAGGCTTTATACCGAGACCACACCAGTGCCACATCCCCAGACCAGCACTTTGTGTGTGTGCCAGCAAGAGGCTGCTGCAGTGGGACTTGTTGGGTGCTTTATTCCCTCTGAAACACATTTAGACAATCCCAGCTTTTTCCAAGAGCTCCCCGGCACGTCAGCCACGATGACCCCAGAAGCTGGGCTGTCTACTGCCAGCAAGGAGCTGCTGGCATTTTGCAGTGTTTCACTGCTGCTTTTTATAGAGAAATCCTTTAAAATCTACTCGTTTTCTGTTTCTGTTGGTACGTTTACATGCAGACATGCCAGCAATTGTTCCCTACATGTCCCCCTGCAAATGTGCTGTGGGTTCCTGACCCTCCCGGTGTGAGCAGGGGCATCCAAGCATCAGCAAAACTCATCTGTGCTGCAAGTCTGCGTGGCACCTGTCTCCACACTAAGGAGTGTGAGACGAAATGGGGACCATGCCCGTGATGCCTCCCCAGGGCAACAGAGAGCCAAACCCAGTGAGAGAGCCATCAAACCCAGGATGACCGCTTCAGTCTGGGGTCCAGCTCCCCTGGGGAGCTGCAAAGCCCTTGGCAAGGTGAGATCCAGCAGTGTGAAGGGTGGCCATCCTCTCCATCTCTCCAGAGGATGCAGGTGGCATTTTGCCCAGCCTCAGCACCTGCATCCGAGTCTCTCAGAGGAGGACCCCCCAATAAGGCACGTCCCCCTGCCCAGGCTTCAAGCAAGAAAGCACGCGCTGCTGGAGCTCTGTCTTCTCCCCACCCCAACAAAGCACTCAGCACCTAAATAAGCCCTTGGCTTACAAACATTTTAAGGACAAGGGGGGAAATTGAGGGGAAAGTCTTTTCTTTTTTCTTTTTTTTGCTTGTTTTGATCACTTTGAGGCACAAAATGCATAGAATATAGTTTCTCTCAGAACAAAGGGATAGCACTGAACAATGCAAACAATTTAGCATCAGGCCAAGTCCTCAGAATTAATAGTTTAGTGCCAAGAGGTTAAAAGGCTATTCAAGGTATTACAGAAACAGCACATGGCCAGTTACTTTGAAAATATGCTATTAATATTATTGTCTAATATTAATATTATGTGAATGAAAAGTAGCATGCAGGTGACATAAAAGGTTATAAGAAAAAATAGGGTAAAACTCACATCCGGGTGTGGAATAGCGTATTGTCCCTGAATTGTATAGGCCTGCAAAAGAGAAAAAATACGTTATTAGGGCTGGCAGGAGGTGGCGGCAAAACCTCATGCCTCTCCACAGGGACTGCTGTCCCCGGGGTTTGCTCCTTTCTGCCTGACGTGGCATAAGTGTTGTTAATGCAGGGGCTAAAGAGGAGCTCAGCCCCCACCCTGCTCTGCCCAGGACCACACTCAACCCCAAACAACCAAGCACAGGGAGCTGAGCCACCGGCACACCTCTCCTTGTGCTCCGCTGCTGATGAAAGCAGGGTGTAGGATCTTGAATTTTGACTGAATCGGCTTCATTTTGAGGCTGCAGGAGATAAGGGAAGCACTTTTCATGCAACAAGCAGTTACCCCACATGCTCCCTTGGCAAGCCCAGGGGAAAAGCCACCCTGTGCTGCATTAAATGCACTGGGGCAGTGAGTCCTTGGAGTGGAAGGGAGACAAACCCCTCCACTCAAAGCCGGAGCACACTGAGCCACCTAACTTGAAGGTCTTGGTCTCAGTTTGGCTTTTCCAAATGGAAGGAAACAGCTCTTTAAAGGTGACAGAATTGCATGGAGCAGGAAGACTGGGCTTCACTGTACAAAAGCTATTCATCAAACCAGAATTATGTGTAGCAGACGCACGGTAACATCCCCGCTGCCTTATCTAAATGTGCATCTAAATGCATGTAAGATGATCCTAGGAGGAAAGCCAGTGCAATGAGTCTCTCCTTATTTTCAAGTGCACAACTCTTAACATGCTTTATTGCATTGCACCCAGTATATTGCAGTGCTCTGCTGGGGTAAGAGGCATTGCTGCGCAGAAAGCCCGCTGGGCAGCACGGTGCTGGTATCTCACCAACTGGGGAGAGGGCTCAGGGACAGGCTGCCTACTACACTGCAATGCCTTTCACCAACTATCACTGACAGATCCATGCAGATGTCTGCCAGGCAAATAATTTGGTGTTTTAAACAGCGTTTCTAGCAATCCTTTCTCTTTTGTAAATAACCTGAAAACAAGCATCACTGTGGGTAAAGAGCCAGACACTAGAGAGCCCAATATTTTGGACTTAACCAGCTGGCAAAATGTATCTCACTGGTTGACACATTATTCAAATGATTCTGAAAGAAATGGTGAAAAGAGATGGATAACACTTTAAAAAGGGAGAGTAAAGATAGACAAGCAAAAGGGGAAAAAGCCTCTGAACCTCCTGCAAATTTGCCACATCATTTGCAAACAGCAAAGTGCTTTGTGTGGGGAAACCCCCCAGAATCCTGGAGGAGGAAGGAGGCAAAGCCCTGCACACAGAAATGGCAGTCCCAGTGCCTGCCGGCATCCTGGCACTGGTATGCCTGTGAGGACATGGCAGAGGCTGCTCTAAAAATTTCCCTCTTTCATGGCAGTTTAATTTGGGCATTGTTTTTTGATTAGAACAATTGATTAGAAAAAGCTAATTAAAGGCAGGAAGGTGTCTTGGACAGATGCAACCCGACTCTGACAGCACCCACCTATGTGACCCCTGGCGCTCTGCAGAGGCTGACATTGCATGGACAGCAGGGCTAATGCTTTTGGCAGTTGCCATTGGCCACTGCGTCCCTCAGCCTGCTGATCTCCTGCAGGTTCAACCCACCCCAAAGCACCTCACAGCACCACTGACTGTCACCTGCTGTCCTCTACCCACGTGCCCCGTGCCACTCCTCGGGCAGAGCCAAGGGGCTCGCCAGCGCTCCCTCAGGGGCAGCAGGGAAGAGCTCTCATTTGAGACAGTCGCTTCTTCCCACGACGTCACTTCTGTGCAAGACACCAACCATTCACCAGCAGGAGAAAGGATACCTCAATCTTACTCTCCCTTTTGAGAAGATAAGTTCACCAAGAAGCTGGACTCAAAGCTCTTTTCCAAGATGGCTGCTCAGACCAAATGTAACACTCCTCCTGATGCTGGCATGACTAAGAGATGCAAACTGAGCACACCGCCTGAAATAGCCTGTGCTTTGGGCTTTGCTCCCAGCCTTAGTTTGCCCTTCTGCTATTTATTATGGTTGGGGAGAAACTAAATAACTTGTGTGGTGCCGCTCTGGATGGCATTAGCTGCAGTTTTGTGGTGCTGGCTCTACCCACCTGCTGGAGCTCCTGGGAAAGTACCTCTCCTGCTAGATACCAGTGTGCCACAACATGATGGCATCTGCACGCAAGTCCTCAGTCACCCAGTCAGGTGAGTAGATGAGATGGAAAAAGCAAGGGTTCAGGTCCCCTCTTTAAAAGCAGCCACCTGCTCAACTGCTCTTCTTTCATAAATTACATGACACAGGAGCTGATTTTTGTTTGCAGAACAACCGTGTGTGTGCAATGATTATCCTGCAAAGAAAAAAACTGCCATTGCTTCGCAGCGGCCACTAGAAATATCACATTGTGACTGCATGCCTGCAGACCAAGCACTGTGCAATGTCACTGAAGGCAATGCAATGCAGGCTCTCCTGCGGGCAGAGCTGAGACCTAGCTTTGCAGCAGAGGTTATAGCGTTTTTTGGGGAAGCAGCACCCGAATCAGCTGAGCACCAGTGATGTGGACGACCCTTTCACAGAGGCTGCCCTGAACAGAGGCTCTGCACAGTCCTGGAGTGACTAGGATGAGCCCTTCCTATCTCAGATTAATTACAACTATGTAAAGTTATTTTTAATTGGACTTGAGATGACAGAAAATAAAGCCTTGCAGCCACTGTGAGAGCATGGTCACAGCCTCTTGTTCAATGAGGCTTTTCTCATTTTCTCCTTCAGCAGTGGTAACTGTTGGCAAATACTGAATTTGGGTCTAATGAAGCAAACTCCAGCCTCTTCTTGGTGCACAAGTGCCTGGCAGAACTAACACCCTGTCTCCCTGGGCTGGCCCTTTCCTTATCCTCCAGCAGCCACCACAGGAGCTAAGATGTCTGCCCGGGCTTGCAAACTGACAGTGGTTCTGCAAAGAGCTTTCAGTCCACCTGCCATGGCACGCAATGGATGGGATGACACCATGCAAGTCAGAAGGCAAGAAACCTGAGTGCACTAACAGGCAGCGGCTGGTGCTGCAGTAAAAGGCTGAGGTTGGCAGTGGAGGCTGCAAGCGGGTCGGCTCTTACCTGACCACCTGCAAAAATGACAGGGGTGGAGGCGGGCTTTGGGCGGTAGGGAATGGTGGCACCTTTTGGTGGGGACTAGGAAAAGGGACAAGGAGAGGGAGAGAGAACATTAGAACAGCTTTCCTGAAACAGCGGCAAAAAGAGCGTTAGAAAGCACCCGACAAAGCACGGCCCCCGGGGCCGCTGCCAGCAACACCCGCACCAGGCAAACCGCGTTTCTGGACAGGAGAACATGGGGGAAATTTGTGTTTAATGGACAATGAGGACAACCTGGGGTACAGGAGATCCCCTGAAAAGGCATAGGCCCCTAAATTGCTTCCCTCTGCTGCCTTCCTTGCCTTCGTTCTGCTCTCCACAAACTGCATTGCTGCCTGGTCTAGACTCAAGCTTGACACTGGAATGCAGCACCCTCCTCAAAACACCCCCAAGGAGATCCTCAAGGTGCAGCGAGATGGGGAGGTACACCCACAGACCAGGCTTTTCATCCCTGGATGCCATAAGCCTTCTCGTGCGGTGGCTTTCTTTGCAGCCTGAGAGCTCTTGCATGTCGACAGCCCACCTCAGAGTCGTACCAGCCTTGCTAAGCAGCAGGAGCTGTGGCATGGCATCGTGAGCCATGGCAACAGAAGGACTGAGTGGCCCGTCTGAGTGACCCAGCATGATGCTTAAGCTCTTTGACCCCTTTCATATTCCTCACTGCTGGAAGAGGGTCACCTTCAGGACCTGGTTTGGTCCATCACCATCCAAGCTGAGACATGGATGGCTGTGCAGTGGATGCTGCTAGGCACCGTCATTGTGGTTAAGACCTCCCATGCCCTGGTGGGGCAAATGGCAGTGATCACTTTGGCTGGGCTGTTGAGCTCTGGAAGAGCCAGAGGCTGGAAATCCCTCTCAGATGGCAATACCAGCATTTTCGGAGATCTTATGCTAGAGCTGCATGGTGTGAGCTAGCTGCATGCTAGAGCAGTCCGTGTGAGCAGCCAGACAGGCACCGGCAGCAGAGGCACCAACCCGTATGCACTCCCAGCCCTCCTCCTGTGGCAGCGTGACCTGAGGCAGCCCCGCTCCAGCTGGTCAGGACATCCCGCTTCTCCCTGCTGTGGCCTGACCGGTACCTGGGTAGGTCTGAGAAGAAGCTGTAGTGATGCACATCAAGCTGTAGTGATGCATCCTGCTGCATGGTGCACTGGATCTTCTTACCCAAGTCATCTCTGTTGGTCTTCTCTTGAACATAACTAACAGGCCATAGAAGAGATTTTGGAGGTTTCTAGGGATCAGAAGAGATTTCAGATAAAAGCCTTCTGGTTCTACCTGAAGTGAAATGACCCACTTATTGTGATGTAAAGATAGGCAATCTAAATTACACTATCTCATGGAAAAGTCTTCATTTTTTCTGTACATTCTTCTTGATGTCCACTTGTACCTAAGTGGCATATTCAAATCTTCCTGCTGAGCACAGGTCTGCAGGAAAGTTGTAGGATCAAAGCACAGCCTCTATAATCACAAACTTGCTTTTTCTTTTATTGCATTACAAATCTTGGAGAGGGTGAGCAAGGATTTCTGCAGTAAGATAATTTAAGAATGGAAGGTTATTAAGGAGCATCTCTGTTAAAGACAGGGAACTTCCCAGATTTCAGACTGCAAGAAAACTCATGGGTTTTCCTCTTTTCCATTGCTCAGCCATACAGAAGAGCAGCAACCCTTGCTTTTGCCTGTGAGAACAGCAGCCACTGAAGACTTTATAACATACCTGCAAGCATCACCTGGGGCCCACCTCTGCCGCAGTCCAGAGTGTAACCTGGAGTCACCATGTGGCTAAAATCACACTCCTCTGGCAGCAGAGTGAGCATCATTATCAGCAGCGGTGGGTAATGTGGCTTGTGGTGACTCCTCCTTAGCCATGCTGATGCTGAACTGAAGTTGCTTATGTTTGGTTTCGCTTTAGCTCCACCAAGCCTTGGCATGCTCATCTGAAGCTCTTAGAGTGGCAAATGCACTCCTCCCTGCCGTGAAAAGGCAGCAGTGTGCAGGCTGTGCAGCAAGGCAGAGGGGTCTGGCATGGCTCTATGCCTGTCCACCTCTGGGAGGCAGCAAAGGGTGTTACCGTCCTGTGTCCAAGGGGCTTCCTCCTGGTGCTTCTCCCCTTCGAAGTGGCAGGCATGGACATGGGGCATGTGCCTGCAGTCATCCCTGGCAATAAGCCATTGGTGCAGCAGCATCTCTCCAGAGATCTTCAAACTCTGCTCGTCAGCATTTCTCCCAGAAAAAGGGCACTCTGGATACATATCCATGCACCCTATGGGCCCTTCTCTCCATCATTCTTCCTCGCTACCTTTCCCGCTGTGCCTTGCTGGAGCCTGGATTTGCGTTCCCAGACTTTGTGCTCCCAGCTGACTCCCCCAGCACAGGTGATGCAATGGCCTCCTCCTCCCAGCCATGGTCCTCAGGGGGCACCATGAGACCCATGCAGAGAAGGCCAGGTGCTTGGTGGAGTGGTTGCAGCCCCCATCCCCTTCCGACAGCACCCTCAGCACTGCTGGGACACCAGGCTATGGCTGTCTCAGCCCACCTGGCCTCCTCCAGCACCCCTCTCTCCTGAAGCCACCCTGTGCTATGACACAAACCATCTCCTTTGGGGCACCCGACCAGACAGGTTTCCAGTGTGGGACTCTTGAAACAATGCTCAAAGATGGTGGGGAAAACACACTGGGTGGGTTTCAAACGGAGGTACCAGGAAATGAGTGGTCCCACAACGTGTGGTGAAGGGTACGAGAGACACGCTCCACAGCTCCCAGCGCTGTTGTGGTGCCAGCTGGGTTTTTTTCCTATGTACTTTACCCCCTTTGTCACAGACTGTACCTCCAGCATCACCACACAGATCTGTTTGACACACTGGATAATTGCATCAGGTGTCCCCGAGATTGTCACCGCCCGCTCCGTGGAGTTGGGCAGCATGTCCCCTGCCACTTGAACCTGAGCACCTGTTGACTGGAGACAGAAAGAGAGAAGAGGAGAAATCTCACAGATGACTGCCTTTCCTTGCATCCAGCTCCAGGTCTGACACCACGTGCCTCCCAAGAGCTGCACCGCCCCACAGGAGCTCAGACGCAGCTCCCTCCCTGCATCCGCAGGAGCACACCGGCAAGGTGCCATGGAATGCTGGTCCTACGTCAGCAGGACCATCCTGGGAAGCAACATGGTGCATGATGCTAGCAGCACAAGAATCCCCCTTTCCAAGTCAGGTCCCCCTTGTTCACAGATCAGCTCCAAGGAGCTGTGATTACATGCAATAATGAAATCAAGTCTGACTTACCTCCCTGATTTCCTTGATCTTGGAGCCTCCTTTGCCGATCAGTGAGCCACACTGACTAGCTGGCACGACCAGTCTCAGTGTCACTGGAGGTTTGCTGGTAGCAGTGCTGTTGCTCATTGAGTTGGTTATGTCCTTGGGAAGGAAGAGTGCAATGCATCAGCCTTCGATACCTGACCAGGCGCCTGCCACTCAGACCAACCCAAATGCCCTGGGCCAGAAAAGAGGGGTCATGTTCCCCAGACTGTGGCTGGTCTCTCTCTGCAGCTGCATCACTGAGCATCCCTGCAGTTAACTAACTGTGAGACCTCTGAAGCTCACTGAAGCTCAGTTCTTGCCTAGTTAGAGATGACTGGAAGGTTTTGTGCTGAGGTCATGTACCAGTTAAGCAAGTGCAGCCAGGCACGCATGGATTGGAGGTGCCCAGGCCCATCTGCGCTGCTGGCCTCAGCAGTGGGCATGCCAGAGCTCTGCTTGGCTGGTGGGCCACCCAAGGGTCTGGATACAGACCCTTTTACTCTGCCCTCCTGGGGAAAGGACTCACGTTGCTCACCTCCTCAAATTTGTAGGCGATCATGGCAAAAGCCTTGAAGATAGCATCAGTGGGGCCAGTGATGGTCACGATTCGCTCGGGGCAGTTTCCCTCTGAGATGTTGATCCTTGCCCCACTCTGTAAAGAGAAGGGCAGCCCTGGAATAACCACAGCCAAGCAACCCACAAGGATGCACTGCAGGTGCAGCCCTTCCTCTGAGTCAGGTCCTGTCCCAGCCTGGTCCTTCGTCATCCTATTGCCAGCCTCTTGACATCTCATCTAACCTTAAAAACTCACATCCCTGCCCTGCTGTGGTGCGCTGCCTTACCCTGACCCTCAGAGTGAGTTTCCAAGCATCCACTTTGGGTCTTTTACTGCAATGCAAACCCACACGATCAAGGCAAGACCAGCCCGGGGGATTATTGGTTGTAAAAAGAAGAGTGTTGCTCACTGATCTGATAACTCCTTGATAGCTGCAGGCACAAAGACCTTGGACAAACTCAATCATCTTACAAGTGACTTAGTTTCAATGTTTCATTAAGAGCAAATTCTTGGCTCTGGAAAATTCCCATTAAATGTGATAGGAGTTTGAGTACAGAGTGACAAAACTGGACCAAAGAGCTCTGGGCATATCCAGCTTGCGTGTCCTGACCCTGGGAGTTACCGCATGGATCACACAGGGCGATGTGCAGCTCTGGCCACTGTGCTGCATGCTGCTGGGCAGGACAGCCTGACGGCCCTTTCCACTCCTCTCCCCTCCTCCTGCAGATCGTTCTACAGAGCAGGGTGACTTACCTCCTCACGCATCTTCTTCACAGTCTCTCCTTTCTGAAATAAGAAACACAAAAATTCAAGACTTCCATCTTCAAAACAACCCAAACAGCACACATCTCTCTAATACGTGGCAACACACAGCCAAAAATTTGGGCAGCTCTGTGATGCCTGGCCCTCCATCCCCACGCAATGGTCAGCTGAAGAGCTGACGGTGTAAGCCATCATAGCTCTGCTCCCTGCGTCTATACTACACCACAGACAAAACAGCTACTAATGCACAACTGCAGCCTCCACCTCCCTTTCTGCATTTCCCATTTGGAGGAAAACTGCACAAAAAACCCTCAGAAACTGGCTCAATGCTGAGAAAAGCTGGCATTTCAGAGTGGCTTCAAAAAGCAGTTTCTGATATAGTATCTACAGAAGTATCTATAGAGTATCTCCAGATATAAAGCAGGTACAGCTGTGAATCTTTCTAGGGCTGGACAGGCTGATGGAAAAATAAGACACAAGCATATAGAAGAAAGATGTTCATGCTTGAAATCTTTGCCACCATAAACCTGCCTTTTAAAAACAGCAAAAAAACAATCCTATATAGCCAGGACTTTCCAAACCACCGTGGCAAGCACCAGGGAGCAGAGCATCTTGTGAAGCTTTTCTGCACAAGCTAAATGGTGTCCTGTGGCTTCAGAGACAAGTGCTGCAGAATTCAAATGGGTCTGCATGACATTTTAAAATCACTCTTAGTGAACCCATTTGATTAAAATGTCAGGGCAACATGATCATAAACACCTATTCCTCACCCCAGTGAAGCTGCTGGAAATGGCGCTAGGTAAGTTTGGTGGTTGGTTTTTTTTTTTAGGGTAATGGTCTTTGGACCCTCTGTGGGTGTCTCATAATTTCTGTCTCACAATTTCATGCACACCAAACATTTAAGGATATCACAGGGAAGAGGTGACTGGTGTCTACCACACCACAGGCAGCAAATGGTGCAGGCAATAGCATTAAATACACACTTAAAAGATGTCCTTACCTTTCCGATGATGCTTCCAACTTCCTACAAAAAAGAAGCCAAACACAAAGGAATCGATATTACAAAACGTGAGGACAATCCAGACCAACCCTATAATAAAACAAAGACCTGGTGCACACTGTCCCCAGCAGAAGGACAGGGTGGGGGGCAGGCATGAGAGGGGCCAGGAGCACCATGCCACCATGCCACCCTTCCCATCAGCAGGTGGAGGACACTGGCTACCAGCAGCCTAGGGCTGGGCAGGCGGCACATGGGGCTGGACTCAGGAGAGGGAGCTGTGAGCAAACCCCCGCACTGGGAGCACCTTACCTTGCCATGCATCAGCAGCCGGATGGTGAGGGTGACGTTCAGACCACCTTCGGAGACCTTTGACTCCATTTCCTACCGGGGGATGGGAGACGTGTGTTAACTGGGAGGGCAGCCCTGGCGCAGGAGGAGACAACACCACGGCTGTATCACCTGGGGACAGAGAGAGGAAAGGTTTTCTCTCAAAAGAGGCAGGTTCCTCGATGTGGGTTGGGCCCTGGAGAGCAGCAGGGCATGGGAAAGCCATGGCTGGAGGAGCTGCAAGGAGATGTCATGGGCTGAGCCCCTTAGTGGGTGCAGACTGGGCTGGCCACTTGCTGCAGGGATTGTGCTGAGTGCAAGCCTGGGAACAGCCCACAGCTCTGCTGCAGCTTTGCCACCAGCTTCACACAAAAGCCATTGTGGGAGCAAAGACTCGAGTACCCAAGGTGGCACAGCCAGATGGCCAGTCCACACCTGCGTGAGCAAAAAAGCAGCTGTGCCCAGCCAAGCTCATGGACACAGGAGCAGGGAGTTGGTGGAGCAGCCAACCAAAATTCACCATTCCAAGTGTGAACGGGCACTCAGAAAATCAAAAGCCAGTTTTTCAACAACCAGAAAATACCTATCTGACCCCAGGAGCACAGAGTGGGAAAGACGGAGCTGGTGTCCCGATTGCAACGCATCTGCGTTTTCATCCCGACCTGTGAGCACCCTAGCTGGGCACTGCATCTCAGGGCCACGCCACTTACAGACATTCATGTTTTGCACAGATCTAAGGAAACCTTTGCGAGTTTTCCCAGTCCTGTCATGTTCCTTTCCCTTCCCATTCTCTTTCTTTCCTCCTCTGCCCTCTAGAGGGAAAAACACCTCTGATGTTTTGAAGACTGGGGAAAAAAACACAGAACAGCAACAAATGCTTCCTTTTCTTTCCTGACACCTCCTTAGTAGCATCTCTGTGCAAGGACTGGGCATTTGAAATCTTTCTGCAGCCTACTGGTAGGGAGACTGGTCCTGTCTCAGAGGGAGGTGCCAGCATCCTTCTATGTGCAATGCTGTGAGATTTGCAGCAATTTTCCCCCACCTTATTTAATCCCTCAGTATATATCAGATGGGAGATTTTCATCCTCGTCATGAGCATCTGGCATTTTCTTTTACTCAGACAGGGACTTACATGACCAAAAAATGGTGGATAAACCAGTTCTCAAGTATTACTTTAATGCAATGAGGCAGCTGTGATGAATAAACATGCAGCAATGCACAAGTCACGCCTGGGAGATGGGTTTGATGTAAAACCTCTTCCAAGAAGATCTTATGAAATTCAAAATGGATAAAACCGATGTGGTTAGCAAGGAGATGGTGTTCCCACCAAGCTAACAGGAGACCAGCTCACTGGTAATGAAGTTGCTTATAACCTACTTGCAGATGCTAATCTTGAGGCCACTGGATGTTACAACTGAAAAAAAGTAAAATCTCACAAGAAGGATAAAAAATGAAATGTGTTGAAGATGTCAAGCCACAAAGCACTGTTAAGGGTGGGGAGGAGGAGAATATTTCAGAGGAAGAAGGTGACAACGTTGGGGACCAGAGTAATGGAACGGGCTGACAAATGATAGCACAATGTGCGAGATCAGGAACTTTCTCTTTCAAGACCAAGCCCACTGCAGGCAAAACAAGTAACTGGTTTTAGTGGTTAACCCTGTGCTGATTTCTGTGCAAGGGAAGCAATGCTAAAAAGGATGAACATGCTGATTTGTGGAGGTCAGCATTGATGGTGCTCCTGATGTGCCAGGAGTTAAAGTGCCCGCGTGGAAGAGTTGCCCCCACCGTGCCCCAGGGATGTCCTGTCCCAGGAGAAATCTAGCCCTGCCACAGGGAAAGAAACAAAGCTGTGACACCACTGCAGCCACCCATGAGACTGGTGCATGCCAACGCAGAGGTGCAGCTCCCACTCCTGGCCAATGAGCATCCTCTAACAGAAGAGCCAGAGGATGGTAGAGGCTGTTCACAGCTGCTGGTCAAGATGCATGCTCAGGCAGCAGCTTTTGTGACTTGCAGAGGCAGAATTTGAAAGCCGTCCTGCCTCACACACCACCCCGTGGGCTTTCTTTTGCAAGCTGCCCAACTGCAGTGGCCCAGGCAGCTAGAGCCCAAGGTGCCAGCCCCACTGGCAGGCGAGGGTGGGACCCTGGAGCAGTCTGGGCTTTACACTCAGGGTGATGGACCCCAAAGCCCAGTTGGGTGGCTGAGGTGTTTTAAACCCAGGCACATCCTCGCAGCAGCAGGAGAGCTGGCAGTCTCAGTAAGGTGGGTCACAACTTGCCCACTAAGGACCAGCCAAATTTGCTGGTTTGCTTTCACCAAATGCCCTACAGTGGAAGTGCTTATCACGGGGGTGTCTGCCATCCCCTGCTCCACATCCCTCACAAGAGGAACCCTGCATCAGGCTGTTATGTAAATGTTTCCAATTGATTGAAAAAGTGGGTCATGTGTTAGCCAAATGCTCCTGGCTTTAAGATTTATCAGCATTATTAAATTAAACACGCTTCATGCTCCAGTGAGCGGGAAAGCTACATTGGTCTTTTCTTAATCATACTAGTCTTTCATATGGGGGTTCATAAGCTCAATGGAAATGATGGGAACAATAGAACTGAGGCATTTACCCTGAGCGCATGTCGACCTCCACAGCCCTCATTCCTCATGGACAAAGGGCTGGGAAAAATTATCCTCCAAACGCCACTTTGAGCATTTTGGAGCATGCCCTGCCTGAAGAGAGAGCCATCTCAGACCCTTCCCATTCATCATTGCATTCTGCCTAGTTCACAACAGCTTTGAAATGGCTTCTTTGTCCATCTACTTGAAAGCCCTGAGGATACCATTACATCCAGTCTGACGGATAGAGTAGATACAGACCCCAACTCCAACACAGTGCAAAGCTGGTGCAGCCCCACAGATTTAAAAGGTGCAGCATTAGTAGACAAAAGTGTTGTTTCTGGCCCTGAAATGGAAGTTGCACAGCAAGTCAAGTGAGACTCTGACAGGCATCATGCCTGGGCAGGCAGAAGATGGGAGCAGCATCCTCCCACACACGGCCATTAGCAAGTAGCCAGATGTCTTTGCATCGCAGTGAGGGGAGTTCTGCAGGGTGGGGAGTACGGTGCCCACCTGCCCCAAGTGCTGCTGATCTGCCCCAAAATAGCCGGGCAATGTCTTTCCAAAAGATGATCCTGTTGCAAAGTAAATAGACCTTTTAAACACAACTGCCTTCTGGGACAGTGCTTGGAGGAGGCCTCCTTGGTACTCAGAGCAATTCGGTTCTTCCCTCTCCCTTGGTTTTGAGATCAAATATGTTAAATTCTGGGAAATTTCCTTAATCTATCAGGAATGCCCTGTGTCTGAAAAAGCAGTTCAGGCACCAGTGACCAAGGAGAAGGAGAAGAGGAAGGAAAATGGAAAACCAGAACAGCAGAAAGACTCCTGTTCCCCTTACACAAACTTACACACTCTGAGTTTGTTCCCTTCCGGTTTTTCAGAGGCTGGAATGGTTGCCTAAGCCAGTGCTCTTGCCTTTATGCTTGCTGATACCTCACAAATACTGACTCTCTCCTAAAATTTTCTAATTAAGGGAATTCTGAACATCATGTATTAAGTTAATTTAATGATCATCTCCCAGGTGAGAGATGGCACATGAAGCAAAATAGGGGGAGGGAGACCGAGCTCTAGGCTGGACTTTGTTCTCCAGCCTGGTTTCCAAACGGGAGCTGGAAAAGTGGATGCTGGGATCCCTGCAGCCCCCTCCAGACAGGTGACAGCAGGGGCTCGGCTGAGATTGGGCAGAGCTGGTGTCCCTGCAGGGGCCAGGAGACATTGCTGGCTCCGCACTTGCTGATGCCAGCCCTCCTCCTCCTCCTTTTCCTCCTCCCATGCATCCACTTGGCCTCCCCAGGCATGTTAGCCACGCGCGAGTGAGTCCTGTGGTGCAGCTCCAGAAAACGCTGCCTACGCCTCCTCTGCAAATGCCCAGCGGAGAGCCAAGGCATCTGCTGACATACTGGGGGGCAGCTGCGCTGAGACAGCCCCTGCCACCCTGGGACACAGCAGCAGCAGCAGCCTGCGTTTTGGAGAAGGTGGTTGAGGCACTCATAAACAAGCTCCATCACAAAACTGTTCCTCTTGCTTTGGTGCTAGCGTGGCTACTGCCTGCAGACCCCAACTCCAGGGGGAGGGTCTCTTATCTGCACTGAAGTCACCCTGGTGCCTCTGGGACAGACAGTCCTGCCAGTAGGTAGATGCACAAGGCAGAGTTTCTTTTGTAGCTCTTGTCATGGAATATTCTCATCAGCATTACAGAGATCAAATTTCATGGCTTTACCTAGGCATTTGTTTTGGGGGACAGCAATGTTTTGTTCAATCTGTCTGAAAACAGAGAGGACAACTCAGTGCAAAAACATCCCACAGCCCACCCACTCCCTGAAAGGTTTAGATGGAAAGTTCACAGGCACTGTCAAACAAACTCAAAGAAGAAAGTGTCCATCACCTCCCTCACCCATCACACAGCTTCCAGAAAATGACACATTCTTGACAGGTTTGTCATCCTGTCAAAAACATCCAACATGCTTTCCAGGCTCTTTGGTGTTTCAGGAGCCCCACCAGCAGAAAGTCAGCTGTTAAAGAAGACCACAAAGCTTCAGCGTCCTTCAGCACACCACAATACGTTATGGCACAGCCCAGATTTCTAATGTGGTTGGCAGACTTTCATGTTGGGGATTAACATTTTGGCCAGAAAGTCCATCACTCAAGACATCACGTTCCACTGCAAGGGAGGAGATGTTTAAACACCTCTGACCTTTCAATATCCCCTTCACAAAACTCAGGCCAGCATTTTCTGACCCCTGGAAACTGAAAGATGTTCTAAGTGTAGAGAAAAGCAGGGGAAGCCAGGAAAGAAGCTGCTTTTCTGACATTTTATGCTTTCTAGCTTGCTTTCCCAAGGAGCACTGCCTGTCCACCTGCGTAAGCAGGAGCTTTCTCCCCACTCTTCTCCCAGCATCTTGATCCTGCCATTAAGATCTAATCTGGCGATTTTCAGCATTGTGTTTTAGTGGCTGGGAAGCACCACGATGCAGCCAGCTCAGGATTATGACGACAATGCAGCCTGGCCAGGTCAGGATGGGGGTGAATAAGCGAGGAGAAAAAAACAAAGTCACGCATTCCCTTAAAACCCAGGCTCCAAATGGAAATGCATCAGCCACTGGCAGGCTTCAGCTGTCAGAAGATGAAGCTGTGAGAAGACAGTTAGTACCATTTACATGAGTGACACAAAATGCTGTTTTGCAATAAAGCTGCATTTCCAGCTGCTGCCATTTTCCACACACTGCAGTTATTTCAGCTGACCTTTCCTCTGCTCACTCTCCTGCTCCAGTGGAAATTTTTTTAGAAATCTTGAACCAAAAAAGAAAGAAAAAAAGATACCTCCATGCTACCCTGGTACATCAGCCAGCAGTATATCCCTGGTTCTTGCCTGCCCTTGATCTTTCCAAGAGCCATGGGAGACAAACATCCCTGCTCTTGCCCTCACATCAGGCATCTCTGGAGGCTTCATTCTTGGTCACCTGCTCCTATTTCCCTGCTCTCATCTGGTGAGATGTCTCCATTCATGGCCTAGGATGTCACGCATTGGCTGCTGATGACCAGTTATAACCTGCCTTCCCCTCCGTGCCTGTGCGCACTAGAGGGCTCTTCCAATCTCACTCACCTCTATGCCAGTTACCCCAATTACTATTGCAGGGGTGCAAACGCACCTTCCTCTGGACTCTCTGCTCCCTCCCTTCCCCTCTATGCTCTGCTGGCTCATCTGCCCACAAATTCAATACCAGGACCACCAGAGCAACCTCTCCTCCTGCCTCATTTGCTACCTCTATGCTTCAGGTGGTCTTCTAACTCCTGCTTCTCCCATCAACCTCTTTGCTGACTGCAGCTCTTGTGAGCTCTTCTCTATTTCTATACAATTATTTCCTACCACCTTCATGTCAGCATGGCTTTCTCCCCAGATCCTTTGTCCTCCAGAGAGTAGGGTTGGTGTTTTACAGTGTGCGGCCCTCGAGGGAGAGATATTGGCTCTAGATATTGGTATTAGACAGAGTTCAGGAGCATCAGGTACAAATGGCCCATAGCTCCAGCCCTGTCACACTGTGGTGGGCTCAGCCACATCCCAGCCAAATGCACACTTCTGGTCTCAGACCAGCCCAAAGCTGTGCTGAGCCTGCCCTCCCCTCCAGGAAACTCCCTGCTGCTTTCTACTTCATCTGGTGCACCCACAAGCTGATATCAGGCTGTGCATCTTGCTTTGGGTGTTGACTGTACCAGCCTCATTTGCCTCTGCTGAACCCACCTTACATTTGTAGGTTCTCAGTGGGGTTTCATGCATGTCAGAGTGATTTCTGACCTGATTGATAAACCAAGAGGAATGGAAACGCAGCAGCACATATCTCCATCACAGACCTGTCCAAGAAGGCAAGGAAAGCTGTCAAGTGCCTACAACGAAGAGTAGAACAAACCTCTGGTTCCAGCCCGTGGACACTGTAAACCCAGGGAGGGACGTCCAGTAAGAGTCTCTGCTCATCCACTGAGCACCGTGTGGTTCATCGCAGCCTACTGCACCTCAACAGTTAACTAAGACCACTAGCAGCTGCCCACAGAAGCGGCATGGCTGGTACATGGATGTGCAATCACGTGTGAAATCAGAATCGGGCCCCACATGTCAGATGGTGTTACTCTCCTCCATCTCTAAGGCAAGCCTGGTCTGAGGAGAATGACTGGTTTTGTTGCAATGGCGGTGCCATTATTGCGATCTTTTGTGCGAAGGCTAGCGAGCAAAGCTGCAGCGTTTCCCTACCGATCACCCCAGGATGAAGGTCTTGCACACAGTAACTTCATCCCATGCGACAGGCCAGCAGGATGATAGCACCTGCTTCTTGCCCTGATACATCTGCAGAAGACAGAAAACTTGGGAGGCTTATGCTAATTACCAGATTTAGGGGAAATTTAGGAAGCTGCACCTGATATATGTATCTGCAGAGATCTAGAGGATTCAGAATTTCCATTCATTCATATGAGCCACTGCTGTGTTGAGAGCAGAGGCTGGACACACAACAGTGAGAGAAATTCAATTTAGCAGGAGCAGGCTATTAGATGCCCTTGTGCAACCCAGAAAACCCTGTGTGGGCTGGTTTCAGGGCTCATTGATTGTGGGAGCCTGATCAAAATCAGTGAGTTAAATGTGTTAAACCACCATCTCGACAAGCTGAGATAACCCTGCTTGAAATAATAATGGGTCTTCATGGTATTTGTTTAATTTTGTAGTGCATTAAAGCTGCTTTTGGAAGGTTGGGGTGAGCAGGTGGGTGCGAACAATGTACTTTAATTCAGCCACTTCCAATTCACTCTGTTAGTTACTTTTTGGAACAATTTGACAATAAAAATAGTATTTTCAGTGAATGCCAAACTGCTTAAGTACCTCAGAAATTTTGCCCCATGACGTGATGAGAGCCAATGTTCTTTGCACCACTCAGTTTGGTCCATTACAAGTCAGTGACCAAGAGCATCCTTAGATATCTGTGACCCTTTAGTAAGTGCTGGGTGGACCGAAGAAACCGTGCGCTGAGAAAACAACATTTCCTGGGATAAGGAAGGTCACTCAGCCTTCTTAATCACAGCTTTTTTTCTGTCAGCAAATTAAAGAACAGATAAAAATGATCCATTAAGGTTTTTTCCTGAAATACTGGCTGTCCCTCCATGCCCAATCCTACTTTTTGGAGCAGCTGGGAGCAAGGGGTCCAGAGGAGCTGCTGATGGACCAGCAAGGACCAAACGTTGACTTGATCTCTGCTCAGCGCAGGTGCCCTGGTTGCCTCAGGAAGGCAGAGCCGGCAGCACTGCATTGCAGCCCCGGCCTGGACCCCGCCACAGGGCTCAGCACTGCAGAGCGGGGCAGATTCTGCTGCAGCAACCAAGAGACAGGAAAAAAATGCCAAAGCTTTCACAAATTAGCTGAAATGGCACTGCCTTGCCCTGCAGTGGCTGGGTGCCGTACTTCAGTGCCACGCTCCACATCTGCACCCCTGAATGCGCAGTGAGACACAAGAAACACCACTGGCAGTGCTGCAGAGGGCAGCTGGACTGAGCTGCTGGAGAATGGAGAAACCTGCATGACATGAAGGGAGCCAGGGCAGCTCATCCAGCATTTCTGCAAACACCAGCAATAAACACCCCCTGGGATGAGCCTTCACAGAGCAGGGAAATGCCCTAACTGGTAGTACAGTGGTGGCAGTAATGAGGCTGTTCATAACTGTCCTATGTGGCATTGTCCTGAAAGAGCCAAGGAAGCCTGGGGCAGATGAAACAATTTGAAGGTGCTGGCAAATGCTCTAAACCCCCCCAAGACATTTATCAGTGGCACTCCTGTTAAAGTGCCAGATGACTACCCAAATGGGGGAAACCAATATACTGGAGAGCAGAGCAAGAAGCCAAAACAAGCATGGCAAAGGGGAGAAAATAAGACACAGTCCAGCATGGCAAGGTACTGCTTGGCTGTGTGCAATTAAGCACACAGAAACAGAGGAAGAGCTCCCCATCCACCTAAAAAGGGCTGGGAGAGACAGCTCAACCTGCAAGTTCAGGATCTGCGGAAGGAAACCAAGAATTACAAGGTGGGTCCAGAGACCCAGGAAGCAGAGAACAACCCCAGATCCCTGGGGCCAGCAAAAATGGCCCACAGGGGAGGGCTGGAGGAACCAAAGCTCTGCAGAACAGGGGCTGTGGGGCTGACAGGGCAATGGTCTTGAGTGAGGGGCTTAAACTCCAATGAATAAGATCCAGGTCAGGCACAGGAAAAGAGCTTCCCCACAGCCATGTACTGTCAGTGACAATGTCACTCTGCCAGTCATCACTGTTTAAATCTTATGAACATTTGCATATTTGCAAATAAAGCTCGTATCTGTTGGGTAACTGCACTTGTAACACTGACATTGCGCTATGCCAAGGGTCGGTTGTGCTTCAGGGATGCATCCAATTTAGCTTTTTTTTCCCTAGCCACAGGCTAAGGAACAGGACTCAGGAGATGTCGCCTCGCGGCAGGAGATGCCTCAATAGATGCCTCAGTGATGCTCTGCCAGGGCTGTGCATCAGCTCTCAAGGACGTTTGTCTTGCCCAAAGCACAGCAGCACAGCCAGCATTGGAAACGCACACCTCCAAAGACAGAGGGTAGAGACAATCAGATAGCAGTCCCCTGGGTGCCAGTTTTCACATGTCATTTTTCAGAAGGCCAAAGGACACCCAAAAAAGGATGCTCATGGCCATAGGTCCATGCCAGCAGCTCAAAAAGGAGGAGAGACCATGGGGAGCTGTGTGGACCTTGCAGGACAAGCGGTTTGTCCTTCATCAGCCTGGAAACAAGAAGGCACAGCTCTGCAAAGAGCTCCAGGCACAGTCCTGGCATCCTTTAAGTGGGGGAGCAGCTGAGAGGAGAGCACCTCTGGGGCCTCAGGAAAGCAGAAAGCAATGGGCACGTTTATCCCACTGCCACGCCAGAGACTGCACAGCCTTAAACATAACCTCAGTCCTCACCTAAAGAAGCTGAATGGACTTAAACCAGCACAAGACTTTTGCCCGTGCTGTTTCTATGCCGCTGCTGCGCATACATATGCGTAGCCACAACACCTGCAGAGCAGGCACCAAATCCCACCACCACTATTTTTCTTGATCCAGCCACCAGGGACATGGCCTCCTGTCCCCTAATCCCTCTCTCCACCTTGGCCCATCATGCTGCACACCTTTTCAAGCATCACAGAGAGCTGGGGCTGGGGGGCATCTGCTTCCTGTGTGTCCTCTGAAACTGATGAGGATGCAGCCAGGAGCATCCCCCCGCAGCTCAGAGCAGCAGGCACTCTGCGATCCCCTCCATCCGCACCCCCCCTCATTCCTCTCCACCAGAGCCTGCAGGCTGCCCTGGCTTTAATCCTGCAGGCAGCATCATCCCAATAATTTCCCTCCATTTTCAATCTACTGATCTGGGGGCAGTCCACAAATCCCTTCATCCTGAGAGCGAAGCAATCTATTGCCTCATCTCATCCCATCTCCATTTCTCTCTCTAATCCCTAGAAACGGACAAGGCCTGCAGCTCATGGGCTGCCTTGGAGGGGTCTGTCCAGGCGCTGGTGGACAGACAGACTGACCCACCTGGAGCAAACACGAGGTGCCAGGTCAAAATGGGTAAGGAGCATGTTATTTTGACCGTGCTCAGTCTCTACAAAAAACAACTGATTTAGCTGATGATTTATTTTATTAAAAAAAAAATTAGGCAGCAGCCCAATGCCAGGCTGTGCACGATGAAAGATGAGGTGTTTGAGGCTACTCTCATGAATGCCACTGAATTTTTCAAAGCACCCGGGGCAGGTCCTACCCTCTTCTGATCCAGGGGTGGGGGAACAGGCAGGTCTTCCCATTTCCCCCCCAGGTTTGAGGACATAAGGGACAGACTAGGTAGAGCATCATTCTGCTGGTCCCCTCCACATTTAGGAAAATGCATGGGGACTAAGTGAGACCGACGGGGGAGCCGTGACCAGCCTGGCCTCATAAATCCCAGCTCCTCCAGGGTCAGGGCTGGATCCAGGGCTCTGCCTATGCCATTTCTCCACAAGCCTAAACCCATGACTTTCACTCCAGCCAGACATGCTCTTTGGGAATGGAAGACTAATGGGAGACATGGGAAGAGACCCAGCATCGTTTGGTCAGGTCAGAGTGGATTGGTTGGGATGCAGCATTAATGCCATCCTTCCTTTCTCAAGCATTGATTTGCACAGGGCTGGAGAAGGCAAGGGTGAGTCCAAGCTCAGTGGCCAGCACAAGGCCATGTCCTGCCTGACGCTGCCCCCAGCTGAAAGCACCACAAGGAAGGAGGATGCAGGGACAGCATGTGACAAAGCCATCCAGCGGCTGTGCCCACGGTGGAGCCGGGCTGCACGGCCCCCATCCCATGCTCAGCGGTGGCAGCTCTCCCTGGCTTCGGCCAGCAAGGAGGAGGACGAGAGCCCTCGGCAGCTGGGGGTGGATCGCTGCTGCGCCGCACTCAGACCCTGACAGCAGGCTCCAAAACTGTCACTCCTGATCTGTTTTCACTTCAGCTAAACCTCAACCCCAATTAAAATCAAGGAGAGCCGCCTTCTCCTCTCTCCTTCTCCCCGTGGTAGGTCCTCTGTAACCTCAGGTCTAAACACCAAGCAAAATGCACCGGCGAGGGAATTGGTGAATTTGCTTGGCTGGGAATCAGGGCTGTTGGGGAAGGAAGGGGCCAGGACCACCCCTGTCCCCAAACCTGTCCCTGGCTGTGAGGGCACGGCCATTGCAGTGGTCCCATCCCTGCAGGGCTGTGGGTCCCTGTTGAAATACAGGGTGGGATAAGCCACCGACACCCACAGCTGCCTCTGCCATGGGTGGGCGATACCCCGGCAGCTCTGGAAGACAGGGGGGTGCTCTGTGCTGGCACCCATTGCCCACTACCAGCTCATTTAGCAAAGCCTAAACAAAATAAAGAAATTAAACCAGATATACGCGTGTGCACAATTGCAGCACCAGGAGGGATGCATTCAGCAAGAAGCTGAAAAATGCTCACTACAGGGATGGAGACAGCCCTCAGCCACTGGGGAAGCATTTAAATTCATTTTCCATTTCAGCTGGCCAAAACGCAGCTGCAGAGGCCTGGCAAACTCAAGCCACGCAGGGTGCCACCCACCCTTGTGCTGCAGGAATGGGGGCTCCATGCCAGAGGTGTCACTACGCACAGCATGTCCCAGGGCTGGGAAAGCATCCTCTGCTTCACCAAAAGCAGACACGTCACTTTGTTACAGATGGGAGCTGAGGCTGCAAGCACTCCGCTGCAGGTGGGATCGAGTTCGTCCCTGCATGCTGGACAGGAGTCCCCCCACCGCAGGGAGACACGCTGGCCACCACCATGTCGCCAGCAAGGTGCCCACTCCCCTTGCTGCACAGACAATGCCCGTTTCCCAAGCGGGTGTGTGACTTGGAGGAAAAAAAATTCTTATCGCCTGAGAAAAGCGGTCCTGGAACCACAGAGAAGAGCATCCTGCGAGGTCCTGAGCATCCCTCTGTGCAGGCAACCAGAATCCCTCTGCTTCCACCTCAGCTCGGTGCTGGCCAACGCAGAGGCGGTTTGCTAGGTCCGCTCTGCACAACCCATGCCACCGATTCTGACAGTGTTGGTATTTTCTGATCCTTTTCACTAAAATCCCACCATTTCTTTAATGCATTTTGAAGGCAGAATTTGCACTTATTGCAATATGAACACTAAAATAATGTTGAAAGCACTTAAAGAAGGCTTTTTTTTTCCCTTGTTCTTCATCAGTAGCCTTTTTTTCCCCACACCAAAATGATCAGTTTTCTTCAGAAAGAAATGTCCTCTTAATTCAGCAAGATTAAAAGAACATTTACAGTTATTTCTCGGGAAGAAAGAATTTCAAATTTGCTTTTGTATCTGAGAATACTAAATATGTTTATATAAATTAATCCATAAAAGAGGGGGAAAGTTTGAGATTAAGAGCTTCAGAAATATTATTGAATTAGTTTGGAATTCTATATTAAAAGCAAATCCCCATATACCAGGGAAAACTGCCATTTTTCAGGGTTTGGTTTCTGTATCAAAATGCAGACTAGCATCTGTCTTTGCATCTGTCAAAACAAAGGTCAATCATTTTATGGAAACTTAAACACAATGCCCTTGATCCACTGTTTCTGGTTTATTTTTAAGTCGGATGTGACTTCCGACTAATACAATAAGATTTTCTAATATGCTTCACATTAAAATTACATTATCCCAGAAAACTCAAATTACAAGAAAAATACACTCAAGAAAATTTTCCCTTTATAATGAGAAGGTGATATTTTGGCATTGATTTCAACAGCATTTAAGTCCTCCATAACTTTTGCACCTAAAATTTCACTTTTCTGCTTATAAAGCAATGGTGCAACCAAAGAAAATGCAACAGTATCAGAAAGTATTTATCCACCCTGAGTAAAATGGGTATCTGAAGGCAAAATGAAAATAAAACAGTGACCCTCATAATAAAAGGTATTCCTCTCTCCAGATCAAATTTCCCCAGCGCAAGGAAAAAAAAAAATTAATGGATATAGAACCAAAACGTTTAAAATTAAATCAAATCGGGTTGGGAGTTTTATTATGTTGCCAGACCAAGACACGATTAACATCTATGTTATTTTAGTATCAATTTCTTTAAGGCAATTTGAGTTGTGCTATTCCCACCCCAAGCACATACATAAATGACACTGCCCAAAGCCTGTACTGTAAATCACACAAATTAGGAATGGCTGAATATTCTGGTTAATGCAGAGGTGGACGCTTCTCTACCCAGGGATATGTTCTTTAGCATTAGCCGCACGACACAGGTAAAATTGAATTTTAGTAAAATAAAGCACACATTATAACAAAGAACAATAATCTTGCTAAACAATTTTGCAAAAATATTTTTGCAAAACAATTTTGCAAAAATATTTTTGCAAGTATTTTATGAGAGACTTAAGGAGCAGCCGTTAACTCAAGGTAACCCCCTTGCTCATGCACCTATTTCTCCCATAACCCCACCTCCCTCCAACACAGACTTAAATTTTATCTACAAGAGATTCACTTAAGACAGTGAATCTTAAGGATTCAAACCTCTTTTAATCCATACTGGAGCCCCAGACCCGACTCGTTTTGTGATTTTTCCCTGATTTTCATCCATAGGAAAAGTTGCACGTGGCAGGTGGTCTTCCACCAACACAACCTTTTAAATCTTCTTACCTTCCCCAAAGAGCCGCTTTAGTGACGATTTCGTGTGAGAGGGGTCCGGACAGATGGCCAGTCTTTTCACGTTTGGAAAGGATGAAAAATGCTATGGGGGGAAAAAAATCCCAGTGATTTTTTTTTGCTGTACGGTGCACAGGGCTCCAAACCTCATTGGCCCTGGAAGAGCCACCACGTGGCACGGGATGAAGAGCACATGACCCATTTTCTCCCAAATCCCTCTGTTTGCTGGAAAGGGGGATGCACCCACCGCTGATGTTCTTGTTATTTCAGTGGGCTTTGATTATTTTTTTTATTTTTTTAAAGGCCACTGAGCAAATCAGGTTGCCTCAAGGCAATGAGGGCGAACCAGCCAGCACTTATAACATGAAGGAGAAAGGAGGTTGTACAAGACAACCACCGTATGCGCTGTCCGTATGCACAGGGAAATTTGGAGATGCTTTACCAGGGTACTGGCAGAGAGGTGCCTGCCCACCCGCTCTGAGGACAGCGCCTCCAGGAGGGAGAGGAGGGCATACAGCAACACACGTTTGGCTGCTGGTGGTGGGCTGTGCTAAACCATCCATCAGCAGCGGAGGGAAGGTCCAGGCTGAAGCCCTGACTGCAGACCCCAGAGCTCAGCTGGCTCCCTGAGCCTTGGAGGAAGGGGATGTGTTACAACTGCTCCATCACTAAAAAAAGATTATCTCATGTCCTCACCACCACCCCCTGCCTCCCGGCTGATGCTGTCCTCCACTGCCTGCTCGGCTAATGCACAGTGGTTGCACCAACCAACTGCTCCAAGAGACAAAAATTCTCCTGCTTTGGAGACCAAGGGTCAGCTTTCTTGGAAGAAAGACCAAGTGCAGTGGAGGGAGCATGGCATGCTCCGGGTGGGCATTGCCTGCTCCCACCACTGCATGGCCATGCCAGGCTCAAAGGGCATTTCAAAGTGCCCCCCCCGCCCCGACATTCGCCAAACCTAAAGCAGTACTATTCTGGGGATGTTCTATTCCAGAAGGGTCCTCAAGGCCCTGTGGAGCAAGGCAAGACAAGCCACAGCTCCCAGCATCTGACTGATGCTGGGGGTCCCTCCTTGCCCCAGCTCTGTATTTCCTAGGGGACAGCAGCTCTGAGCCACCACATCCCAGGCAGGCGTGGTCCACAGGCCAAGCAGCTCCTGGCCTTCCCTCAGTAACTGCAGGTACTAGCCCATCAGTGTCAGGGCACTCGGCTTAGGGAATGGAAAAGGAGGTTTTGGAGCCAAAAACATCCTCTTGTTTTTCCCATCAAAGCCCATAGGTCATGCCAGTCAGAAGCCGCATTCTTCTGGCAACCTGAGTTTCCACCTGGCAAATCCCTCAGCTGTCCCATCTTGTCATGCCAGCGATATGTCTGTCCGTCACCCTTGCCAATGAAAAGCACCAGGTGAATCTACATCTATCTGCCCTTGAATTTCAGTGATGTTACTTCTGCAGAGCAGCTGTCCCCAGCCATCCTATCATCCAAGGGCTCAAGCCATTCTTCTCTAAGGGTAACACCCAAGGCTCCTCAAAGACCCAGTTGAGCTTGGGCTTTGGTGAGAAAGCACAGCTCTGGCCACCTCCATGCCTCCTTGGCATCACCACCACATCCCGACCTGACACTCAGCCTGGCTGGTGGTTCTCCATCATGGCTGTTCTCCGGCACAAAACTCTGCACGGGCACAGGAGGCATCAGGAGCACAGTCCCTATTTCCAGCTCCTTCCTGGGGCCAGACTGTCTCACCTAGCTGTTATCAAAGACAGAAGTACAGCCATAAATTGCCCCAAACCATGCAGAGAAGTGCAGGGTTTCACCTGAAATCCTTTCTGGCTCGGAGGGTCACAGTTCTCCAGCCACCAGCCACACGATGGGGCACTTTATTTCAACAAATACAAGCTGAGGGAGAAACTTGCCATCCTCAAATACATATACATACATATGGCTACAGCCAAATGTGCTCAACTCGCTGCCTTCCCCTCCTACGTTTTGCGATGGCCAACGTGCAAAGAAAGGGAAGAAAGCCCCCCACCTTCCAGCCCCACAGTTCCCCATTCAGAGCCCCCTCATCCTTCCCCAGCGACACCCAGCTAAATCTGGCTCCCAAGTAATCTTCTGAATATAATAGAGAGGCAGGCAGAGAAATAATTTTAGGCTGCTGTTGATAGAAAGCAAGCTGGATTAAAAGATCAGAACAAGCAATACTTAGATTAAAATGGTTTGCTATTTTCAGCTGCGGAAAATCGGTGGCTAAAGCACAGAAGATGTTGAGGAAAGGTGCATCATCTTTCTTTCCCCAAAAAAGAACTTTCTACATATTAGCCAAGGCAAGTTCTCAGTTTCCAACCTATTCTCAGGTTTTGTTTCCCAGCGGGACAAAGAAATACAATTTGCCAGTTTATATGGCATTTTATCTGAAGACTTATGAGCAGCACAGAGATGCTTCAAGTTACATTTTGCTCTGCAACTCAAGTCCAAATTAAACACCACCAACACATTGCTGCTTGTTAAGACATCAGTCCCTTTGAGCCAGGGGAACTGGCATGTGGCTCAGCAGACAACTTCATTACCTACGAGAAACGGGCCTCCTGGCACACAGCATGGGTTTTATCAGTGCCAACGCCAAGCTGACGGCAGGCAGATGCCAGGCCTACTGGAGGTGGAGAGGCAGCCATGGCCAGGAGAAGCTTATCAGACAGCAGGGCAGCTCTCTGCAGGCGCCTCCACGGTGTCCCCCTGGCCCCCAGCAAGGTCGGCGGCACAGGGTGCCATGCTGGGCCCCGCTGTGATTGATCGCTTTGGAAAGGCGTGAAGGGGAAGGAGGAAAAAACCAGGGAGAAAGGGACCCGACACTGAGGGCCAAGCTCTCCGCAGGGCACAGTGCCCATCAGCCGCATACCGGATCGATGCCACTAGCTTTGCTCATTCACCTTCAAGTTCAGATTAAGCAGAAGGGTCAAACTGTGAAATCATTTGCCACTGGCAGACACATCGCCCTCACCACCCTGCAGCCTTGTGTAGCACTGTGGCCAGCTTTTCCCCTTGCCAGCATGGACATTTCCCACCCGAGCACCTTGCTTGCCCCACAGCATCTCCAGTCTCCAGCATCAGCAGTGACCACTTGTCACATCACCTAGATGCGAGATGGAGCAGCAGCAGTTTTCCAGTGCCAAGTGGTCTCCAAAAACAGAGTCCTCTTCCAGATGTCACTTTCACCTGTAGTTTTTCTATAAAATAGTCATGGTACTACACACACAGGATCAGCTCTGAGTTCAAAGGATGAAATCCCCTCTTGCCAAAAGTCCAGGACACAGCCTGGAAGGGGATTTAGCATTTAAAAAGAAAACCACACCTTGCTTTGCATTTTGAGCCAGAAGCTGCCAGCTTGCACAGAGCTGGGCACCAGGGTCCTCTCCTGCCTGCAGATGTGGGAGAGGGGCCAGGGCACAGGACTGGGAAAAGGGATGGGGTATTGGACAGGGAGCATGGGAAGGCAGAAAAATGAGGTCAGAGACCTTCCTGGAGGGAGGTGGGAGATGCGGGATGTTGTGATGTTCATCCAAATGGTGCTTTAATAACCACTTATTGCAGAAAACTGTCTTCACTGCCAGAGAATGAAATGCATTTGCTGGACAGACTAGGGTTATGAGCACTTATGGGAGGACAGTTTGGGGACTTAGTCCCAGGCTGGACGTTCAGTCCCCCCAGGTCGTGGCTTGGTTTTCCTGGAGTTGGCTATGGGGAGCTCTTCCCCAAGACCTGCCACACTCAGGGGAATGCCAGCAAGCTGGGAAGAGGCAGAGCCCTCCCAGCATGATCTCTCAACTGCATTCTTCCTTCAGCTTGTGGCCTCCAAGCTACAAGCAGGAAAGCCAAAGCCGCTGTCCACCTCCCCAAAAACCCCTCTATAGATGGATGTGTTTGTAAGAGGCTGCCCGTAGCACACAGGAGCCGCAGATGGTGACAGCAGAGACCTCAGATGATGCATACTCAAAACAAGGGACAACCAGTACCCACCGCATCGCTAGTGACCTTGGACAAGCCTCCTCGCAGGTTTTTGAGCAAGTTCTATCCTTTGTGCTCTTTACTGGGTCATCTGCAGCTCCTCAGAGAAACCCTCCACCCCCTTATCCAAAATACACCATCTTCTTGCAGGTATAGGACATTCCTCTGGCTGGTCTCTCACAGGGCTTTAGGTGCAGAAAACAAGGATTAGTGACACTTTATAAAGGAACAGGGGAGAAGAGAGGTGGGTTTGTCTGTCGCTACAACATTTCTGCCTTATGGAGCTATCTTCTCACTCAGAGATGTGTGTCCTTCTCTTCACTAATGGAAAATATTGCCCCGCCATCCATTTGCGATAGTCAATGCCTGGGACAACACGATGGCCCCAGGCCAAAGCAGATCTATTTTAGTAACAAAAGCAGAGTGGCTGATGAAAATTACCCTGTCTATGCACTTCACAGCTTAGCTCTTTAGCTGTTTTTAATGGACCCATGTGACCAATGTGGCAGAAAGCAGGTGGCCAAGTGCAAGGAGAGCAGATGTGGCAGGACAGGAGACCTGCACGGATGCAGGACCGCACCAGCCCCTTTGCAGAAAGAGGCCCCAGCAGCAAAACATGCGTTTCATAGAAGCCCTGTTAGCAGGATTGCACTGTGCAGGGAGCAAAATGTCCTTCCCTTTTTTTGCCCCCACCACAGCATTGCCCCTCACGGGGAGTTGGGTCCCTGCAGTGCAGAGCCCAACCATGTCTTCCCTGCAGGCGTTTTATAGCCTAAGGGAGATGGCAGTGCAGCTGCAAAGACTCCTCAGGATCTGGAAAGTGACTGAGCTTGCCTTACCTTACCATGCAGGCTGGCCTCAGGCTCCAGAGTGATTCCTCAGAGGGTCCAGTCGCACCAGAAAAGGGCATGCTGAGCATGGGACGGAAGCCGTGTCCACGGCACGAGCCTGCAGACCAGGACATGACAGAGGTTAGGCACAGATGCTTGCCGGCTGCTTACCATCCAGGAAAAGTGAATTTCTGAGAGAAATAAAACATGGTTTGGGTTGGGAAGGACAAAACAATCAGAAGCATCACCTCCAGGTTGTTCATGAGGTAGACAGCAAAGCCCTATCTATACATTCAGAGCAGGTTTGGGCAGGTCCTGCCGCAGTATCTAGTGACCAAGGAAAGTCATCTGAAGACCCAGGCTGTGGAGGAGGGGGTCCCCGGGACATGATCCCAGGAAGACCCCCCAGGTGACCACAGCTCAGCAGTCCGGCTACAGGAACTGCCCCACAGGGGGAGCGCGAACCAGGGGTCTCCTTCATCCAGAATCATACCACCACAGCAATGGAAATAATCCAGCACATTTCCATGACATGGGTACAGGGTTATTTTTATTGCTTTATTTTTGCTGCTGCTCCCAATAAGTTAACTGGGGCATGCACTACCCGTCAATAAAATCAATTGAGCAGCCTGAGCAGTTAATAAGCTGAGTGCCAGAGGGCAGAAAAACCTCTCCATCACCCAAAATATTATTCAGGCAGTGGGATGAGCGAGCTGAAGGCCCCACTCGTCACTTGGACTTGGTGCTGCTCTTGACACCCCAGGGCAGCTTGTGCGTTATAAGGGGAAACCTTCCTCTTCCCAGTGACCCAGCAGGCACTGTGCCCGTCCCCAGTGATCTGGGCACAAGGGGCTCATGCTGCTGTGATGGGAAGGAGTCTGTTGGTGGGAGGGGAGCCCATGGGACCCCTGAGGTCAGGCTTCAGTTCTGCCTGCTGCCCACAGCAGCATCAGCACTAAGATCACACCAGGTTGCCCAGGGCTTTACTGCACAGCTTCTCTCAGCGACCAGCTGTCCTCAGAATTAATATTTTTTTCCTCACAATATCTTATATGTCTCTCTGAACAGCAGCCATGTCCTCCAAGGCAGCAACTGCATTCCTAGCTGGTGTCACCAGCAAGCTGGACAGGTCCCAGACTGCCAAAAAAAATTGGAAAGGATGGAAAACTCAAACTGTAGCTCACCGTTGGAGGAGCAGTAGGGGCAGGTTGGGGAGGCCGTGGGGCAGAGTGCTGGGGGTTAGTAGCGGAGGCAGCAGGGGAGGACCTGAAAGGCAGTACAACATCTCGGCACCATGGGGTGCCCGACCAGCCCCCTGACATGAGTACTCGCAACAGCATCCTTCTGGCATCACCACCATGGCTGAGGGCAACCCAGGGGATGGGGAAACACATGGGTAAAACAGCCCTGAGCAGAGGAATCTTTGCTAAATTTTTTATGTTGATTAGCACAAACTTCTGGTCACTGATTCCGGTATTAAGAACAAGAAGGAAAACCCCTGACAAGTTTCACCAAAATATGTGTGCAAGAAGGGACTCAGACAAGGATTCAGGATGCTGGAAGGACAAGGCTTTGCAAGGAAACTCCTGCTCCCCAGCGCTGGCACAAGCCAGCCTCATGGGCTCCTGACGTCCCCACTGCCCACACAAGTGCAGAACTGTGACCCACAGCAACGCAGCCTGTGAATTCACAAGGAAATAAACTTCTATTTGTCTTTCAGGTCATAGGTTTGAGTTTATCCCAAGAAAAGGCTTAGCATTCAGGAAATGTGTCATTAAAGAATTTTTCAGCAATTTTCTTAATCAAATATTGGTCCACCTCCCAGCAGCTCTGCTTCTTGTTATGTTGCAACCCTTCCGTCCTTACACTAACATGCTGCACGTTAAGATCCCAACCACCACCCCGTAGCCTTGCACTGTGCACCATGTGCATATCCATGCACAGAAACTCCTGCTTCCAGCACAGCTTTTCCCTTTTCACCCCCCTGAGATGCACAGAGCAGGTCAGTGAAATCATACACTTGTTGAGCCACCTAACTTGTGTTTTCTGCAATTAAGGTGCATGTCACCTCCAGGTATGGACATGCCTGCATTTCCCAGAGGACAGGTGCCGTGCTGGGGGCAAACCTCAGTTCCAGCATGGGTACAAGTGTACCTCAAGTAATCCAAAATCTGCCTCCAAGCAGAAACCTCATCACCGCAAATCACGTCTTGAACACAACCTGCTTTAAGCATATCCCAGCACCTCCTGTGGGGCTGCTTCCAGAAGACCTCTGCCAGGCATAGCTACCCAGCAGCACCACCTTGGCCAAAGAGGCACTGGTTGTGGCAGCTGCCTGTGTCCCCACATTACACAACAGTGGGGGTCTCGCTCATCAGTCACCAATGTAAGGCAGTCAGGAGTTCTCTTCAAAGGATGCATCACAATCAAGTGATCACAAGCAACTTTTTGGTCTGCTGGTAGACTGTCATGCTCACCACCATCTCCCAAATCCTCTCTCCAGCACAGCACCTTGTGTCTGCTCTGTCAGTACAAGCAGAAGAGTCAATTTTTATTTTTCCTCGTTGTTTCTCTCCAGTGAAACATGCATTGGTGTAATGAGAAAGACACCAGCAAGCTTATCACACCAAAAGCTTTCTAACTCCTGATCCATGGCAGTGGAAAGCACAGCCAGCTTGCCACTAGCCATTAGCAAATTTCATCAGCAATGTTCATGAGGGGTTACCCACGATGCTGAAGGAGTCATCTGTGAAGAGCCGAGCCAGCAGAGGTGTCCAGATCCCAGCAAAATCACACCTATTAATCCCAGACAAAAGCACCTGAGGATGCAATGAATTCCAACACACTGATGTGGCCAGTCCCGCCCAGAATCAACCTTTGTAGACTATGACATTTCAACATCCTTAACTCATCCCAGAGAGGTACCAAGCACCCTGAGCAGTATGGACCTCATGCAGGACAGCAATCCCCAGGGGCTCAGCAGCACCCTCAGCTTGATGCCATCAGTGCACACTGGAGGACTCAGCCACCTGGTTCCAAAGGGCTCAAAATCTCACAATATTTGGTCTTGAGTGGGTAAGGAGGAATCACAGAGATGTGGCCAAATGTTCTCTGAAGAGGGCATCAATAGGATACAAAGATGAACAAACTGTGGGTGGCTCCTCACTCTTGCCCAGCCTCAGAGGTGAGCTGCTAGGTACTTCCACATATGAGCAGGTCCTGTGACTGGTCCCACGGGGCTGTGACAACTCCCCCACTGTTGCTCAGGCTGAGCAAGCTGGTAAGCACTGCTCTTGAGGACATCTGTGGTCATTCAAAGCAGCACCTAGGCATGGGGGCTGTCCCTGGCACTGCCTCGGTGGGTATCCAGAACGCCCTAGCTCACATGCTGCTCTGCTGCCCAGCCCAACTCAGCAGATCATGCTGGGGATCATTTTTAAGGGTCCCCCAAAGCAAAGCTTGCTTAGGCAAAACCAGATTTTCAGCAGCCTTGCACAGAGTCTCACCATCTCTGCACCTACTGTGGGCTGGTGATGCAGAAGCAGCCCCCTCAGGACCCTGGCATGCTGCCCTATACCACCATCTCAAGCACCAGCGGGTCTTCCCATATCCCCTACAACAAATGACCACCACCCCAAACAAAAAACATCTGCTACAACACCCAGCCTGTCTCTTCTGTAAACTCAGTGAGCCAAGCTGGACTTCAGCTTCCCCTCACCTGTGAATATTTGACTCTGTGCCCAGAGGGCATCTTGCTCGGCCCTGTGTTTGAGATCGTGGGGCACCTGTATGAGGTCCAAGGTCTGCAGAGAGCATGGAGAGCTTGCAGATGTCCTCTTGCTTTGCTGCAACCTCCCAGGGAAAGCTCAAGCTCTTTGGGAAAACAGGCTGTGTGGCTGGTGAGGGATGCACCACATGGGATGGGATGGGGTGGGGATGGAGATGGGGATGGGGATGTTCTCCCACTGTATTACCAAATCCCTGAGCTATAATACACCTTATAGTTGGGAACCTTAGCAAGACGGCTCCGTCTGCATTGCCCCTCCAGGCTGCTGGCCCTCTTCATGTCAGAGGGGACCCCACTTAGCATCCAATCAGGGTGCAGCAGCCCCTGCACTTCTGGGATCCACTTTGTTCTGCTGATTGGGGTTTTCAGTGCTGCCACTCATCACGCTGGGGAGCGAACAATCCTCCCCTGACCTGTGTTCCCATCATCCGCCTTACTGTGTGTTTTACACAGACAGAGGCAATGATTTTAATGTCCCAGTGAACAAGCTGTCGGGACGCATCAGCCTCAAAGGGCAGGCTTCAGCAATGGCTTCTCCTCCCAGGCGCTGCCCAGGCAAGGAAAACCAATTCCAGCTCTACACACACACACACACACACACACACACGCGCCATACATGTATCACCAGTGCCCATTATTTTCCAGCCTTTTAACAAAACATCCTTCAAAACCACACTCCTCAAGAGACGGAAGTGATGAACCCAAGGTGGGGGGCCATAGGTGAGCTGCCACTGGGATGGCACGGCCGCTGGGCATGCAGAGCAGGCAGCCCCACAGGCAGGAGCCAGTGTGACGTGATGGGACCTGAGCACTCTGAAGCCGTCAGGAGTCTCGGCAGAGATGAGCTGAGAAAAGCCATGAGCAGAGCTGACATCTGCCCCCTGGGCAGGTACCTAATGAGCGGAGACATTGTCCATTTGGGGAGATAAGGTAAAGTTAAAAGATTTCCTAGTTGACACCTGGCAGCCTCCATCGGTATTCCTGGCGAAACAGCAAGGGAAGGAGAATGGAGACAGGGGGCCAAAACCACTCACACACACCCCTGCAGGCCCTGCAGCTGTGGGTGAGCAGGATGGGGATGGTGCTGGCATCTCAGCATCTCGTCCCTGCTGCCTGGAGCTCCCCTCTACGTGATTTTCTGCCACATTAGAAGAGAAGCCGGTGCTTTCTGAGAGCTGCCCTACTGGGAGCATCCCCCGGGGGCGGGGCGTCCATTGTGGTCCCACACAGCCCCACGCCTGCCAGAAAGGCAGTAGCATAGGGAGAGCACATTCATGGGTCCAGCAGCATGCCAGACCTGTTCTTGCCTGAGGTCTGGGCATAGGCAAAGGATCCCCTGTCCCATGGTCTGCACAGTCTGGGAGCAGGATGGCACTTGGCAAAGTTCCGGCACCCAGCATCACCCAGCAGCACCACCCCCCCCCCGTGCCGCTTCCACAAACCTAGTTCAGTCAGTCCTTATAAACCCAGTGTCTGTAAGCCCACTTGTCATCAGCTTTTCCCTAACTTACCTCAAGCCTCTTTGTTATCCACCACCTTCAAACAGCGCCTGGTGATGAGATGGGAGCGATGGAGCGGGAAACGGGAGAGCTCTGTATCACCCCTATCACCTCCTGGATTTCCCCTCTGGAAAACCTGGCTCTAAAAGTGCTTGTGAGCTGGCAAACCTCCTCCCACTTACCCCCAAACCACTGGCAGGCACGTCATGGGTTCACCTGGGAAAGCCCGCACCGAGATTCTTTCCTCTGCACCTGCCCACCTGCTTTCCCAAAGGCCAAGGGGGTTTTACAGGGCAATCATGGGATCATCCCGGGGATAGTGGAAGGGGAGGTCCTCGAGTATCCTCAAGGCTTTCTACCAGCCAAAAACAGCTTTAAAAACTTGCCATTGCTCCACATAATTTTCATCAGCTCCATTGACAAACACCCTCAGGTCTAAACCACATTGCAAGTGGGATTTTCACCCACGTAGCTCCAGGAGGTTTTGCTCCTTTCCGACAGATATAGACAGAAATGCCCAATCCAGGGTGCAAACTCAAGGGTGGCTTTGCCTGGGATGCCCCGGAGCAGGGACAGCAGCTGGGCTCTGGTCACTCCTCCCCAGCACCCACTGACCTGCTGGGCTCGAGCAGATGGAGAGGCTGCAAATCCCCCCATAAGCCAGGGAATAGGACTAATCTCCTAGAGGACAAATCGGTTGGCGAGGAGGGTAAACTCAGTGTTTTGCCTTTTCCTCCCTCTTGTGGCAAACGCCAGCAGCATCCAGCATGCCCAGAGGGACCCCAGCATTCCCTAGGGTGGAGGATGCAGAGTCAGATGGTTGGGTACCTGGTGGAGACAAGCAGACATTCCATTTAGGTCACAGCAAGCTAAGTCATAAGTACCCTACCCAGGGAGACATAGTGGCTGGTGTCTCCTTGGGAAAAAACACATCTGGTGCATTTTTAAAACTTCCAGAGTGCTCCCCAACCATGAAGGGCTGAGGCTTCGCTGAACGTGAGAAGTTCTTGATGGTCTTAGGAAGCCCTAGGAACAGCCACTGGGATGAGACAGACCATCCGCAGTGGAATCCCTGGTCCTTCCTCGCCTCTGAGAAGGATGGGGATTAGTCAATTGGAGTGGGCTAGTTTAGGTCCTCAGGATGGGATGTGGAGAGCCAAACATGTTTAGGTCCTCAGGATGGGATTTGGAGAGCCAAACATGCTCTCTCCAAAACCTAGACATCACTAAAAGGATTAGGAGTGATGTAATGTGCCAATGTCAAAGCACTCAAGCCAGAGCCAAGCCCCAGCAGCAGATGCCACCAGCAGCTCTCCAGGACATCACCCATTGCTAAGTTCACCCAATGCCTTTCAGAAGGGTGTTTCCGCCCAGAACACCTCAGAGCAGAAGTCAGCACAAGGAGGCCCCAGGGTCTGCACAGCCCCCCTCCACCCCTCCCAGTTCATTTTCCTTCTGCTCCAGAGGCAACGAAGACTGAGGAGGTCAGTATATTTGGTGCCATCCTCTGTTCTCATGGGTTGGTTTTTTTCCTTCCATCCTTTCTTTATCATTTCCCCTCTTCCCTTGCTTAAGGGCTGGCAAAACTACTCCTGCATGCTTGCAAGGGAGAAATGTCTTGCCAGATATCATCAGCTCTACTCACAAAACTCTGGGGTATTTTCTAGCCATGGCAGGGAGAGCTGTCGACGACAGGCATGTTAGCTCTCATAAATACTTGAAATGAGGAACCTGCAACCTAGAACAAGGACAGAGACTGTACAGGCTGGGATGTGTGGCATCTGGGCACGGTTTGCACCCTGGTCCCCTGATGGAGGAGCATGGACGGCCAGCAGAGCCCGGTGAAGCCCCAGCCGAGGTGTAACACACATCATCACAGCACAGCATCGGTTCGGTCACTTGCATGGGGAGCCAGACCCCCGGCACAGAGCCCATGTACAAGGAAATGTCCCAGGAGAGAGAGGGTGAGCTATCTCCCCCCGTTGCCCCAGGTTCCTGGGGACCACAGTCACCCAAGATGTGCAGTAAAACAGGCAACTTCAGGTCCCTCATTCGTCCATCCCCTGCCATGCGCTAGTGTCCAAAATCCCCCAGAGGGGTAACATGTTTTCCAGGTGGAGAAACTGAGGCACAGACCAGTGAGGTGTCTAAAGAGGTCTCCCCAGGTGGATTTTTCAGCCGACACCAAAACCCCAACAGCATTATGCAAACCTCCCAGAAAAAAAACCAAACCAGCCCTAAGGAGAGGTGAGGGTCTTGCCAGGCCCGTCCCGGGCACGTCAGCTGTCTGATTGCTGAACAGCCTGCAGCAAAACATCCCGACCACATCCTTGGCAGTGGGGTCCCCTTGCCTGAGCAGCAGTCACCGACCCTGGGAGTCCCCAAGGCATCCTCCTTCCCTGACACAAAGCATCCAACCAGATCAGGAGAATCTCTGTCAAAGCTATGAGATGTGAGAAACATATGGATTTTGCCCACTGGCTTTGGGCTTTGCAGCTTCCCAAGATTCCCGAGGTGCATTTCATGAAATGGCTGTGGGCAACCACAGCACAGCGGAGAGGCTCGCCTGCCCTGCAGAGCTGCCTCATCACAGGGAAGGGTTTCGTTTCAGACACCCTGGGGTCTCCTCTCTAGAGCTCCCCAAAACATTGCGTTCATGTTATCAGTCAAATAAAAGCCTTTAAATAGGGAATCATTTCCATATTTGAAGGAAGGCCAGAGACACAGAGCAAATCAGGCTGTGAGCATCTCTGTAGGTCTTTGGTCCAGCTCCTGTCCCAAGCAGGGTAACTCCAAAGCCAGATTAGGCTGCCTGGCACAAAATAACTTCACCATGAAACCTCAAAACTTCTTCCATGCCCTCTGTTTTCTGTCTGCACACCAGGAGGGGCTCTCCTGGGGGCTTTCCCAAAACACATAAAAGGGAGGAGAGGTTCAGTTCAGGCACTGGAAACCTGTTGCCCTCATTCACTGCCATTGCCAAAGGTCCTCATTTTTATCATTTCAGCAGCAAAGTGAGCAGTGGGGACCTCACCATAGATCATCCAGCTTCCTAACAACACCTGTGTAAGAGGGGATGGAGCAGCCACACATCAGCCCTTGGCAGCACAGAGCTGGTCTGGCCTGGCCTTGCGAGCCAGGGAGGGACAAAATAGCATCATGCCTGGAGTCCCCTTGGCAGCTCTGGACCTATAGAGGGGCCGTTTCTGCCTCCTTACCCCTGGGGCCGATCTCCTGTGCAGCGCGACTCGGAGACACATCTGGCAGCACACTGGGCGTCTCTCGCCCTGCGGACAAAAGGGACAAGAGTCAGGCTGTGCTGGGGTGAAAGCATCCTCCAAACAACATGCCCTGATGCAATGCAGGGCACATGGATGCCCAGCAGCAAACCTTCCCAAAATCCTCACACGGGTGATGGAGCAAAGATGTTGTAAAAGGAGGCGTGCAACCATGATGTGAGGGGACCTGGGGGGCAGAGTCCACATCATGGTGTGTTTGTACAGGGGAAAAGGTTTCAGGGTTTCAAGGCAGAGACCTCCAGCAGCACTCCCAGCCCCACAGCAGCTGTGGGTCAGTGTGTCCGTGTGTCCTGTGTCCATGCAATGTTCACTACAAAGACTTTGGGGGGAGCTCCAAACCATACACAGAGCAAAGCTGCACCTCGTGGATGAAAAACCCCTCCATGAGCAGCAACTCAGACGCTAACATTGGGAATAAGCAGAGCATTTGCTACCTCCACTTGCAGCAGCACATCGCTTATGTTTCCAAATGCATTGCTTAAGTTACTATCATTTAGTGGCTTTTAAGAAAAGACCCTACTCTCTTCCCACCTCGAGCTGAGTGCCGGCAGGCTGTGCTGGTGCTGGTCACTCATCCTGCACCCACCACAACAGGTCCCCATCCCAGGGACACCCGCACAGGCCCTTCAGCATCATGCAGCACCCGTGCCAGAGATGCCATTGCCCCAATTCCCTAAGGACAAGATGTCCCTAGCAGTGCTGGGAAGCAGCTAAACCTGGAGCCAGCAGACTGGGGCTCTCCAGGGCACTTGAATTTTCAGGAAACCATCACCCTAGGCTGTGAAAGTTTTCACAAGAAGGTTTACTCCTTGGTGTCAGGGACGCATGAGTCACCCTCCAGCCAATTCCCTTGAAACCAGCCAAAAAAGCTTTTACTCAAAGCAGCCAGCAATAGGATACCAGCTCTGGAGCTCCAGAATTAACCCCTTCCTGGGACAGTTCAGCTCATTGCCCCTGCATATGGACTCTCTTTCTCCTCCTCCAGTTGATGCTGGATTTCCCCACCATGTGCACCCACCAAACTTTGCAGGCATAGCAACAATGCTCCCCTGACAAGGCCAGGGGGAGGACATGCCGCGAGACCCTGATGATGGGCTGCTGCTGGACCAATGGGGAGCCTGGAAACACATCCTCCCCAGCTGGGAAATGGCATTTCGCTTCTGTGGATCTCATCACAAAGCCTGCCCAGCAAATGGGGATCGGCAAAGGAAGAAGTAACCAAAGGCGGAAAATTTGAAGTGCTTTGTTTCACAATTTCAGAGGAAAGCTTTTGATTTTTGCACTCCTGAGTGCTAGCCTCATTTAGGAAATCACCCATCATCCCTTGTTCCTGTAAAGAGCTCCCCATCAATTGGGTGTGCTGACTCTTGATGGACTTTCTGGGAACCTGGGAACCTGCCTGCTGGAAAATCCCCCCTCCTCGACAGAAAACAGCCCCGTGGGGACACTCAAAGGAGGGACCTACTGTGTTAGAAACAGCTTTTCTTCTTTCTGGTTTCCCCACAGGCAGCCAGAGAGGTGCTAGCACCCAGCTTGCCTACCAACCTGATGAAAAGTGGACCTATTTCCACATTGCTGCACCAGGATGGGGGAAGATGAAGATGCCCCCATCCCTGCCCCAGGTATCACTGCCCCAGGACTGGGAGCAAAGCGCCCACCATGGGGACATGAACACTGTCCCCAGCCTGGCACTCATCTCTGGCATGTCCGCAGCCTCCGTGCAAGGAAGGACAGCTGGTGAGTGCTGCATGGGGTGCCAGCCACATCTTAACACCATTAATTCACCTCCACAGTGAGCAGGGCAAAGAAGCAGAGATTCCAGCAGAGTGCTGAGGCTGAGGGGAAACACTGCCGGCAGCTGCCTGAACCGTGCTCCCTTCCCACAGGGCCAGAGCAGGGCACTGTCGGCAGCCCTGCGGCAGCCGGGGAGGGTGGTCTTGGGACATTTGTTCCCCCTCTCCAGACTCTGCCCTGTGGGAGGGATACCACACATGCTGGAGTGGCTGCAGCACCCCAGCCTCACCATGCAGCCACGCCAATCAGCTGGGTGGGACCCTGGTCCAGCCTCAAAACAACCCCACGCTCTCCTGGGGCCATTGCAAAGAGAAGGGAGAGAAGCCAAGGGTTATATGAGGGCTCTCCCTCAGCCAGGGAGAGACAGGCTCCTGGACTGGAGCTTCCCACCACAGCCCCATGGACCTGGGGCTCAGACAGCACAGGGGCTGAGCATTGCTCAGCCCACCCCAGCAGTGTCTGGCAGCGGTTTTGGCACCTGCATGGGCCTGCCCTGAATTTCATGGCAGAGCTACACCTTCTTGGCCATCACTTAAAACAAGCTCAGACAGGAGTCTCACATCAAGGAGATGTGAGGAGACCCCCTCTCACATCCTCCTAGATGCGTGGAAATGCTCCTAGAAAGCATGGAATAAGTCACGGAGATTTTGGGTGCTGCCTTCACCTCCCATGGGGGTCTGCATCTCCAGGCTCCTTGCTTACAGCTGGAGCTGGTCTGCTCTAGGTGCTGTTATCCAACCCCTCCATCTTTGGGGGACCATCTCCCAGCCCCACCAAGACCCTAGCACACAGCAGTGTCCAGTGCACCACCCACCAGGACCACCTGCTCGCTTGCTACCGCATCCCTCGGTATGTGCAGACGCTGTCTTCTCTTGCAAGGATGCAAGCGTGCACGTTCTGCGGCTGCAGGCCAGGAAAGCCTGGGATACCTGCACCACCCCGCACGGCCACAGCACCCGACTTCACCCCACACCCTCAGGACCATGGGAGCCCCTGGTGCATCATGGCCCTGAGCTGCCCCACCTGCCCTGGGCTTGCCGTGCTGCATGAAGGGGCAGGACACCCTGCGGCACGGGGCTCTGCGCCATTCCCAGGCGGCCATGCAGCATCCACACGGGGGTGGGGACGTTCTGCAGTGCAGCGGCCACCAGAGGATGCTGCCCAGGGCTGGTCTGCTGTGAGGAGGGTGGCATGGGCCTCCCTCTCCCCAGAACGGGTCAGCAACGCCTCCCCCAGACCCTGGGGAACTTGCTGGAAGGAACTGGGCAATAAATGCTTCCTGCTGCCCCGGAGTCGATAACCCAAATAAATCTAGCCCTCTTGACCCAACTCCATGTGATGGAGGCTAATGGCTGCAGTGGGGAAAGGGGAACAACTCCAGGGCACAGTACCCTGTGCTCCCTCGGGGGCATGTGCTGATGAACCAGCCCAATTTTGGAGGAAGGACAGAAAGGGCCCGTCTGGGGAAACGGGCTCCCAGGAGATGATTTGCCCAGCTGCAGTGGAAGCTTAGAGACGTGTGCTCCAGAAACAAGGCCTGGGCCCCCTTCATCCCCCTGGCACTGATGCTGGGGCTGCATCGGCCCAGGCTGGGTGCACTGATCAGCTGTTTGGTGGGTGCTTAGAGACCAGCACGTCTGGAGCTAGGACTCAGAAACAACCGCTAGACTGACAGCAGCAGGACCCCACAGGATGCTCGAACCCGAAAGCCACCACCTGAAAGCCAGCAGCTAGGACTTGCCCACACAGCATCCCTGCCATCACCCGTCCCCACGTGTGCTTCTTGCAGCAGTGGACGGGGGGCTTGGCAAGCCACCTCCCTTGGGGACCCCCATTTGTGGTCCAGGGCCACAGGGACAGCACTTTGGGACTTGTTTCGGCAGAGGCTGGTCCTTGTTGAGCCAAGCAGCATCACGGGCTCAAAGTCAGGGATGGAAAAGTCTCAGCAGCCTTGCAGAGATGCACACCTGGGGAGGTGGAAATGCATGGCAGGGAGCCCCACGGAGTGCGGCCAGGAGGAACCTGCTGCTCTGCAGAGCCACCCTGGGTTTGGAGGGTGCTCGCCTCCCGCTCCCGGGCTGGTTCCCGGAGTGATGCCACACCGGGAGCCGCCTCCTCGTCGCAGGGGCTGTGTCCTCCTCCCCGCCACCATTCCCCCCACACCCCACCCGAGTCCCCGCGCGAGCGACTCGCCTCCCTCTGCCCCAAGGATGGACCCGGCCGGAGCAGGGCGAACGCAGCGTGCGGCCGGCCGGTGCGGGGCAGTCCCTCTGGCACCGGCGGCTTCGTCCCGGGCCCCCCCCGACCCCGCCCCCACAGAGAAAACAACGCCCGAGGGAAGGCAAACACCTACCTGCCCCCGGACGGACGGACCGAGAGACGGGCGGTACAGAGCGGAGGGGGGTCGGGCAGGGGCTGGGCAGGAGGAGAGGAGCGGCAGGGTTGGGGGCCGGGAGGGGCGGTGAGGCTCGCTCCGGGGGAGGCGCAGCCGGAGCCGAGCGGGTGCGCCCTGCCCGTTCCCCCGGCTCTGCCCGCCCCCTGCCTGCCCCACCCGCGCCCTGCCCCTGCCTCGGTTCTTGCCCCATCCCCTCCCGCCCCTGCCCAAGCCCCAGTTCTCGCCTCTACCCCTAAGCCTACCCCGGCCATTGCCCCTGACAGGTCCCAGTTACTGCCCCAGCCCCTGCCCCTACCCAAACCCCTTCCCCTGTCCCTGCCCTTCTCTGCCCCAGCCACTGCCCGTTTCCCAGCCCGGGTCCCTGCCCTGCCCAGCTCCTGCCCCACCCAGCCCTAGGTCCTGCCCTGGCCCCTTCCCTGCCCCAGCCTCGGCCCCTGCCCCCGCTCAAGACCATGCCCGTATCCCAGACCCTGCTCCTGTTCCTGCCCCTTTGCCAGCACCAGACCTTAACACTGGACCTGCCCCATCCCCTGCCTCTGATCCTGCCCCTAAACCTTCTCTGCCCTTGACCCAGCGCTCTTGCCCTTGCCTCTACCCAGACCAAGCCCCAGCCCCTGCCCTGCCCCTGCTACAACCCCTGTTCCTGTTCTTGCCCCTGCCCCTAAAGCTGTTCTGCTGCTACCCAGACCCTGCCCCTGCCCTAGTTCCTGCCCCTGCTCCTGCCCTGCTCCGGCCCCTGCTCCGGTTCCTGCCTCAGCCCCAGCCCCAACCTTTGTGCTGAAGCCAAGTCCCAGCCTCAAGCCCCAGCAGCTGAGCACCAGGGGATGCCTGCCCTCCGGCCTGGGGGAGTTCCCCTTCCTTGTGAGCAATCCACTAGGAGGCTGCGGTGCCCTTTGCACAAATGCATCTGCCAGCCCAGCCCTTGCACCCCTGGGTTCTATCCCAGGCTGGGCGAAATCCAACCAGTGACTGGGGCTGGATAGCAGCAGCGTGACTTTGCCAAGGGATGCACACTGGCTGGCTGTGGGCCGCAGGTGACACTGCTCGTGGTGACACTGCTCAGGGTCATTAAGGTCCACCAGTGCCCCCAGGGTGTTGGTATTGCCTGAGTGCACAGCATCACACCAGACCCATACCCTTGGGTGCTCCTGTACCCAGGTCCTGCTGCACACAAGGAAGAGACCCAGCCCTGCCATCGTCCTGGCAACCAGGGGATGGAGACACAGGTCCTACCAAGGTCTGTGCCCCTGCCCAGGGGAGGCACGTGGTGGGCACAGGGAGCCTGTAGACATGTCTGCTGTGCTGTGGTCTTACAACCCTCCCCAGGACCAGCGCCTGCCTGGAAGGGGACAGGAGCCAGCTCCTTCTGTAGCACCAAAGCTGTCCTGGTTTCTTCCCCAGGGAGGAAACTGTTTCAGGGAGTAAACGTGCCATCATTAAAGTAGGGACCTGGAATGTCCCTCACCTAAATAACACACCCTGGCTCTATCTGTTTGGCTGAGAAAAGGAGAAGAAAACCCCAAGTGAAATAAATGCTGGTCCAGCCCCCCACCGTGGTGATTTGGCAGGGAGCATCTTCACATGGGTGTTGGGAGGCTCAACGGGATGAGAGACTCAATGAGATAGGAGGCCTCTGAGTGGGAAGATCCCAAGCTGGGGTGCAGCTGCCTGGACCCCTCACAGCCCTGGGTAGGGGGTGTGACAATCCCCAGGCATCTGGAATCCCACTGCCGCACTTCCAGGCAGGAACACATAAATATTTCAGCGGAGTAGCTGAGCACTGTCAGGTTGCATTTGCTTCTGGCAGGATAAGTGCCAGGAGAGGCGGAGAAAAGGAGGAAGAGAAGATGCTCTCAGAAGATGCATCATCTCCCAGGAGATGGGGACAGAAGCTGCAGGGCCTGATCCTTGAGGGTCTCCACTTCCATTTAGTTTCCCTCTATGGATGCTCTTGCCTCTGGGACCAGTGCAGGGCTGTGGTTCAGCCCCTGTGGTTTCACCCCATAAGCATGTATCAGGGGGCTACTGCCAGGCTGTGCTGGGGGAAAGAAGGGCTTCAGCAATTTTGTTGAGCGCAGCTGGCAGCGGCACATCCAGAACACTCTGGGTCGCAGCACAGCCCGGGCTGTAATAAATTCCACCCCCCGCTTGTAAAAAACGGGGGCTAGAAATAAATCCAAGCACCTCCAGGCAGCGGGTAGGGACGGCGTTACATCACTGTGGGGGAGCCAAGGTGGTGGGCAGCGTCTCCTCGGGGATGCTGCCGACCCAGCCTGGCGGGACGCGGGGCCGCGCAGCCCAGAGGTCATGGCAGACTGACGGGGAGCTGAGCCCGGCGGGGAGGAGCCGGAGAAGGGTGTCGTCCCCCCCCCGTCGGAAGCTGTGCGGGGAGGATGCGGAGGCGGTGTTTTACGAGGGGACTTTCCCCCGTCTCGGACACAGTCACGAGCCGCTGCCAGCTCTCTGCAACGGTGCTGATCGAGGTCGAGCTCCCGCTCCCGCTCCCGCTCCCGCTCCCGCTCCCGCTCCCGCTCCCGCTCCTCCTCTTCCTCTGCCTCCCCTTCCTCCTCCCTGCTGCACTATGGGACTTGTAGTCCCCCCACCGCCCCGCACATGGGGCACGACTACATTTCCCGAGGGCCCCTCCTTCTTCTTCCCCCTCCTTCTCCTGGGCTTGCTGCGGCTCCGGTGACGGCGGCTGCGGCGCCGCGGGGAGCCCCGGGACCCCCACACTGCGCTCGGGCTCGTACGGCCCTTCTCCTCCATGCCCGAGGCCCCCCAGGTAGGGTCTGGACTGCGGGGGTACGGGGTGCTGGGGTTCCCAGGGTGCCGGCGTGCCGGGGGTACCTGAGGTACCGGGGATATGGGGTGTCCCCGGGGTGCTGAGTTGCCCGGGGTACCTGGGGTGCCGGGGGTGTGGGTGCCCTCAGGGTAACGCAGGGTGCCCTGTCTCGGGGTGAGCTGGTGCCGCGCAGCCCCGCTCCCCCCAACACCCTGCTCTACCACGTGCACCCCAAACCACTCCGCGGCACCTGAAGAAGCCACCCATCCCTTGGGTGCTGGGGAGGGGGAGGCGGAGAGGTGCACGCACAGTGGGCAAGGGTGTATTTTGAGGAGCTTCCCCTGCCGTGTTTTGGGAAGGTGCCCCAGGGACCCGCACACCCCCATCCCCTGCCCGCTGGGCAGCTCCCCACAGAATGCATTGTGCTTCAGCGGCATTGCTTCTGTGCCACCAACATGCGGCTGTGGGGAGACCATCCCCACTGAGGCTGTCCCCTCCGGACCATGGTGGCTGTGGCTCCGCTAGTAGCTGTGCCTGAGCTCGGCTGCCTGTATTGCCCATGGCCCTGGGTTGACAACCACGTAGCGTGACAGCAGTCTGTTGTCAAAGTCACGCCACAATAACCTGGCGATAAACAGGTTCACATGGTGATAACCACCCACGCTCTGCTCCCTGTCCTCTGCTTGACTTGCCCCAGGGCAGAGGGATGACAGCACTGAGCTGGGAGCTTCCCTTGGGACTTGTGCCCGCTCACCTCACGCAGCAGCAGCTCAGTGGATGGTCTGGAGAGGTGGAGCTGGGTCCAGCCAGATAGGTTCGGGGTTGGGGCCCTGAATATGTGAGGATGCATATGCTGGGAGTTAGGAGCTGCTGCTCCTGGAGACAGTGGCATCGAGGTGGCGGCATGGAGCTGCATCCTGGGTTTAATGCAGATGGCTTCCTTTGGGCCAGGGACGAACACACATATCCATCCTGGATGGACAGGAAAGGAAATGGGGAGCATCTGCTTCCAAAAGAGGTTGGAGTGGAGGGTGGAAAACAGCCCATCGGGATCCCAGAGCATGCGTCGGGGGGCTGCCCTGCAGAGGGCAGCTGCTGGAGGTGACAATTGCTCACATCTTCAGCCTGGCTCAGGGACAAGCAGGCGATGGGGCATAGTCCAGGCAGTCACGCTGGCAGGGGCCCCAGGCGGGCATGGCACAGCATGGGGCTGGGGGGATATTTGGGGGGGTTTAGCCCCTGCTCCTTCCCACTTGCCCTTCCTGGCACTGCAGGGGGGCTGCAGTGCTCCATCCAGTGCCCAAGCTGGCGCTGGCTCTGGGCAATAGTTGGCTGGCAGTAAGTGAGCACCAAATCCCTGCCCTGCTCCCCAGGGACCTATTTAAGTGGTAGGGACTGTTTGCCCAGGTGTGAGCTCCAGGACGTGCATGTTTTGGTGTTGCTTAAGCACCAGTGCTGAAATCCCATGGGAATGCCACTGGACCAATGAGTCATCACTGGGGCAAATAGGTACCCCACTTCTTGCTGCAACTTCTGGTTTTGATCACGACCTGCTTTCCCATGCCATCCCCAGTGCTGGCACTGTCTCATTTCCCTGTTAGCAATGTGTGTGATCCAATGGGGTTCTTGCAAGGTGAGCCCCCCAGTCTCGCCATGCAGGGTGGCAGTGGAGGGCATGGACTGGGACTATGGACTTAGTTTTTAATGACTGTGATTAGTTATTCTGCAATTAGCAGGGTAATTGGGTTTCTAGACCATGCTCCTGCGGCGTGGATTGGCACGTGGATTTTTATGGCTTAGAAAGTGCTGTCGGTGACTTGTCATGGGAGTGGAGAGCGCTGGGAGGACGCCCAGGACAGGCCTTTTCCCTTCCCTTCCCTGCCTTCATCCCGTGACTGCTAATTGGGCTTCCCCAGCACTGCCAGCTTTCCTGTGGCCAAACCTCAGGATCTGAGCATTTAATCCCCCTCTGGGCTGTGAACCTCGTGGCATTTTGTATTCTCCTCAGGCAGAACAATGCCGCCCTGTGGAATTGTGTCCCGCTGGGGCGGAGGAGAGCCAAGGGGCAGTCACTTGCCTGCAGGAGCTGAAGTCCCGCTGACTGCCCAGCTAATGTATAACACGGGCAGCCCTGTGCCCGGTGTGCACATTAACTCGCTTTCACAACCAGTGCAGTCCCCGTGGCTGCTGCCATCTCTCTCCGGAGCATCCACAGCACAGGGTGTCTGCATCCCGCTGCCTCTGGGTCTGCAGCGGAGCAAGTTGGCTCAGAGAAAACCTTCATTTCGGGAAGGGAGTAAAGACCCACTGACTCTTAATAGTGAGAAAAACAAGTTGATGGGAGCTGAGGACACTCCACTGCAGAGCCAGGCGCTTCATGCATCCGGGTTCTTTTATAGAAGATTTACAAATGCTGCCCAAAATAGCCCTCCCCAACTTTTTTCACAGCGAGACATGCAGCTGCTTTTCTTCTTGCAAGAACATCTCCTGTGGAGAAGGTAGCAGTATTTATTTGCCTTGCGATTGTGGAGGAATTTGAACCCGTGCCAAATGTTGCTTTCTCCCCAGAAACTGCAGCGACGTGGCTTTCGATGCGTTGGAGATTGCCTGTGGCCAGAGACACGCTGCCTGGCCCGGCAAAGCCTGTCTAGCTGACAGTCTCCGGGACAACACCGCTGTCCCACTGCAGAGCCAGTGGAGCCATGTCCAAGAAGGATAATGACGCCAAAAAGCCGGCATCAGAGGTAGCACTGGACCAGCGCTGGAAACTACAAGTCTTCTACCTCTGCTTCTACGGCTTCATGACACAGATCCGGCCCGGGGAGAGCTTCATCACCCCATATCTCCTGGGGGACGACAAGAACTTCACACAGACAGAGGTAAGCCATGGGGGCAGCCTGTCCTCCACTGGTGTCCCCTTTCCAGCCACAATCACCACTCTGGGGCTGGCCGGAGTGTCCTCTTGCTGCCCTGGGACATGGAGGTCTGCGGTGGTACGTGGTGGTGCTCTCTGGGTGGGGGGAGAAAGCGGCCTGTGTCCATCCGGCAGCATGTCCCTGACCCACTGGGCTGCAAGGTCACCCTGTACCCTCAGTCCCAGGCTCCTCGTGCTCAGGCTGGAAACCACTTTTGGGGGTGATGCTTGATCCCGGCCTGCCTGGGCAGCCGGTGGGATGGCAGGGGGGTGCTGGGCTGGGAGAAGCCCTGTCCCATTTCACTGGAGAGACCCTCCCATGCTGGCGTGGTGCACAGTGTGGGGCACAGGGCTGGGCACCACTGGGCTGCTGGCAACGATGGGGTTAGATGAGGAGGGGCAACATGTTGTTGTCCCCAAACCAAGGGTTGCTGGCTCCAGTCCCAGCAGGCTGCGTTCGTGGGAATGCTGCATTCCCGGCACGGGAGGGAGCCGGGGCTTAGCCAGGCCTCCAGCAGTGCACGCCATGGGCCACATTCCTCCCCCAGGAGGTGCTGCCACGGGGGTCAGCAGCTGGTGCCCACCCAAACTGCACTCCTCCAGGCCAGGGTCATCTGCCAGGGATGTGTCCAGTGCTCAGTCCCTCCTTGCACACACGGCAGGTGACCAATGTGATCACACCGGTGCTGACCTACTCCTACATGGCCGTGCTGGTGCCCGTCTTCCTGCTGACAGACTACCTGTGCTACAAGCCAGTGCTGGTGCTGCAGAGCCTGAGCCACATCTCCATCTGGCTGCTGCTGGTGTTGGGCACCTCTGTCCTGGCCATGCAGCTGATGGAGTTCTTCTACGGCATCACCATGGCTGCCCGCATTGCCTACTCCTCCTACATCTTCTCCCTTGTTGCCCCATCTCACTACCAGCGTATGGCCAGCTACTCCCGCTCTGCCGTCCTTCTGGGTGTGTTTACCAGCTCGGTGCTGGGCCAGCTCTGTGTCACCTTGGGTGGCGTCTCCTTCCTCACCCTCAACTACATCTCGTTGGGCTTCGTCAGCTTTGGCCTCATCCTCACCCTCTTCCTCGAGCGGCCCCAGCGCAGCCTCTTCTTCAACCGTCCTGAGGGGGCTGGTGACGAGGCTGCGCCTGCTGAGCTGGACAAGATGGCTGGGGGAGACAGCGGTGGGGGCACAGGGGGCTGGCGGGAGGCAGTGCTGTGCCGTATGCTGCAGGAGTTGGGAGCGTTGGCCAGGCAACCCCAGCTCCGGCTCTGGTCCTTGTGGTGGGTCTTCAACTCAGCCGGTTACTACCTGATGCTGTACTATGTGCATATCCTCTGGAATGAGATCTACCCCACCACAGACAACCGCCGGGTGTACAACGGAGGAGTGGACGCCGCCTCCACACTGCTAGGTACGCTGCCCTGGGCTGGGGACACTGGTGATGCAGGAGGACAACCCCATCCCACCGCATCCCCGGGACTGGCAGTCCTGCTGGCATTTTGGGGGATGCAGGGGGTGGTATGGCAGTGCTGATGAGATGAGCATCACTAGATGAGATGACCATGACAAGGCTGGGGGACGCAAGGTGGTCCCATGCTGGTGAGGTGTTCACAATATCCTTCATCCACTCCCTAGGGGCTGGTGCCTCTTTCATCGCTGGCTACGTGAAGATCCGGTGGACACTGTGGTCGGAGCTGGTGATTGGGGTGGTGACAGCTTTCCAGGCAGGGCTGCTCCTGCTCATGAACACTACCAGCAACATCTGGCTGTGCTATGCTGCCTATGTCTTCTTCCGCGGCTCCTACCAGTTCCTGGTGCCCATTGCCATGTGCGTGGTACCCTTGGGGACCCTCTCCCATCTCAGCTGCTGGGCTGGCACCAGAAGCTCACTGGTTCCCCCATTTTTCCCAGTTTCCAGATTGCTACCTCCCTCTCCAAAGAACTCTGTGCACTGGTCTTTGGGGTCAATACCTTTTTCTCCACCGTGCTGAAAACCATCATCACGATCATCGTGGCTGACAAGAGGGTCTTGGGCTTGTCTGTGCATCCCCAGGTAGGGATGAGTGGCACCTAGGATGGTGATCCCCTAATAGTGTGGGATAAAGTGGGGCGGGCCTGCAAGCATTGCTTTCTCCCCCTCTCTCTTTCAGTTTTATGTGTATTTCGGCTACTTCACACTGCTGGCAGTGGTCTACCTGCTGGCAGCCGTCAGCGTGGGCATCCAGCACAGCTGCCGAAAGCAGCCAGTGGAGTTGGCCCTTGCCAAGGAGCCATGCCAGCTCCCTGCCGAGGTGCCGGTACAGGACAAGAGCCTGGAGACAGGTGCCGTGCGAGCCTAAGCACCCGCACCATGACCACTGTGGACAGACCTCAGCTCCATAAATGAGCATCACCTTCACTGTATGCTTTGTCTCCTGTCCTGCTGGCAGTCCTTGGTGCCAGCCCGTTGAGGACATACCCCTTGGGACCCATTTTCTGCTCCATGGGGGCAGGGGCTGTGCTCCCGTCCCCCAGCCACAAACACAACCAGAGCAGGGGAAGGATGCCTGCGACTGCCACCACCAGGTACCATGCAGGGATATGGATGGAGTCCAGGTGGTCTCCTGGTCACCAGCCCCCCATCATCATGCGGAGCCAGGCTACAAGAGGGTAACCTTTTTTTATTCAGTGCCTTTAGAAAATGGTTTATAAGACACAACCGACAAAAAATATAAAGATCCACAGGCTTGAAATTGCATTAATTACACAAAATACAGTAGACTGTAAGAAATAGAGACTGTGTGACTCGCACAGCTTTTATGGTAATAATTTTCATACAATAAAAATAGCTAGTTACAGATTTATCTTTTTTTTCTTTCTTTTTTTTTTAGCACCTTGGATTTGTCCACACCAGTTCAACCCAGCTTTGCTGTGCCTTGGCCCTTAGAGCGCAGCAAAGGGGAGGGGGGGTGATGGCGGTGTCTACCCTCGGTACCACATGTGCTCAACACACACACACACACATGTAAACACAGGCCAAGGGCATGCCTGTCCCCATGTTGGGGCCACCTCATCGCACCAGTCCCCATGCTGGCCTGGCTGTGGCTGTGCCCAGGGTGGTGGAGGTGAGGATGATGATGGGGGGCTGGGTGCGATGGTCCTTACCTTGGGAAACCATCTAAGGAGAGCCCTGGCACCGCCATGGGACGGTCCCTTGCTTGGGTGGGATGGTGGACTTTCGGCTGAAGAGCCCATGGGCCCAGCAGCATGGATTTGGGTCTGGCGCCAAGCTCCTGGCAAGGACAGTGCGGGGCTGGGCGGTGGGGGTCAGAGAAACCCCTGCAGGCTTTCCAGGAGGGCAAACCACATGGCAGTGCTGAAATCTCCCTGCTGAGCATCCTCCTGCCCAGCCACCCTGAAAAGAGCAGGTGGTGGACACAAGATGAAGTGGTTAGATATTAGGGGTTAGAAGAGAAGTGGAGCAAGAGGAGGAGGAGGAAGGCAGCCACTCCATGGCTGCCCTGCCCTGGGTGGGATGTGAGCCCCTGCTGACCCAAGGCAGGGGCAATGGCGATACTCTTTGGCTTCAGGTCTGCGGGAAGAGAAAATCCTGTGGGGCGAGAGCAGGAGATGGAGGGGCTGAGGACCACAGGGGTGCTGGGGTGCAGGCTGGCCTGACCCTCCCCAGGGAGGCATGGGGTACCCAGGGGATAAGGGGGAGGTGTCACTTTTTGGCAGCGGTCATGAAGCTGTTCTCAATGCAGAGGACAATGAAGGCATGCTGGCAGCTGCTAGCCACCTGCTCCAGCAGCTTGCCGGAGGCCAGTGAGGAAGCTTGGCCAGTGGCAGCACGCTCCTCTGTCCGCCACGTCTCACAGTAGCTCTCGGGCAAGCGCCGGCCCTTGGCATCCGAGCCATGCCAAATGCTCTTCTGTGGCCTGGAAAGGAGAAAGGTGGGGGGCTGCTGCTGCCCCCACCGCAGTCCAGACCCCCCCCATCTCCCCTCCTTCCCCATCACATAATCCCACACTCACCATCCTGCATCCTGCAGGATATCCCGGCCATCGAAGGAGAGGATGCGAGTGCCGGCCTGCAGCGGGGCCCCGCTGCCCGTGAAAAGGGCTTCCCAGTTACTGAAGAGCACTTCGTCCTGGTGCGGGGGTGGAAAAAGAGAGGGGAGGGGGTTAGCACTGCCTGCACCTCAAGAGTATCACAGGAGCTCCGAGTCCTCGCAGCCCCCAGGGAGGGCATGCTCCACAGTCACTGCCACGCAGATGGATGGGGGCTCTGAGATGCTTTGCATCCTTTGGAGCTTGCTGGGTGTTGGGAAGGGGACACATATACCCGGAGGTTGACGATAGGCACAGCGGCGCGGTCAGCCCTTCGTACAATGCTGTAGAGGTCCTGCAGGCGGGAGGAGAGGAAGGCGCGGAAGGTGCCAGCCAGCCCAACCTGCCTGGCTTGCTGGAAGCACTGGAAGTCAGCACCCCGGATGCCGCGCATGCCACCACTCAGTGGGGCATTCAGGGCCACCAGGTGAAGCTGCCAAGAGGAGACAACAGAACTTGACGTACATGGCTGTAGCCACCATCATCACCTTCCCTCAGCTGGCACATGGCACTCACAGCAGGCTGGAAGTCCTGGTGCACATGGGCAGCCACGGGGGCTGGATCTGGCCGGCGGTGGATGTAATAGCTGTTGAGGAGCTCATGCTGGTGGTGGAGCAGTGGTTGCTCGGGCAGGCGGTGCTGGTTGGCCACCACCTCATCCCCGCGCCAGGGTCGGGCGGTGGGCAGTGGGCTGTGGTTGTGAAGGGGATGCAGAGGTCCATGGGGCTGGAGGGGGGGCTGGGGGCCAGCATAGTGAACGCTGGGGGGCTTGTCATACACCTCATTGTCCTGGGGAGGGAGGGAGAGACAGGTTGAGGGTTGGTGCTGTGCTGGGCGGGCATGGAGCTGGTTGGGGATGAGGATGGGGAATCTAATGGGGAGGGATGGATGGCAATAGGATGGATGGGTGGAGTTGGGGATGGGAGACAGGGAACTCACCAGAGCTGAGCTGGGGATCAGGGTGTGCTCCTCCAGCTGCAAGTACATGGCACATCAGATCCCAGTCACCCCCCTCTCCTTTTCCTTGTGCAAGGATGGGAGGGATGCCTGAGATGCCACTGAAACCCCAGCATGATCCCACCTGCACCTTCAGAGCCGGGCAGTGCAACCCAAGACAGTGTGCCGCCTCTGCTCCCCTCCGCCCCCCCCTCCCCACTCACCAGCACGCGGCGGAAGCCCCCGCGCAGGCGGACATAGAGCTCTTGCCGGTCAGTCAGGAAGATGAGGCCACCCTCAGGCAGCTCGTGTGCGGCGCTCAGCATCGCCTGGTAGGTTGGCAGGGCGTGCAGCTGCAGGCACAGTCCAGCGGGTGGTTCAGGGCTCGCCTGGCCAGCCCGCAGGCAACCCCCCTCCAGAGCCCCAACTTACCCCAAAGGACATCCCACTGGTGCCTGGTGGTCCAGGGGGCCCCGGTGGTCCAGGGGGCCCAGGGATGCTGATAGCTGTGGCAAGAAGAAGGGTGAGATGGAGAGGTCTGCAGTATGGGTCACAGGGAGGGATGCAGGGTTTGTAGAGAGGGATGCAGGGGGTGCAGGGAGGGATGCAGGAGGCACAGGAACTCACCTTGTCTGTGGGGGCCTGGGAAGGAGGGTTGACCGGGGGGACCGGGAGGGCCAGGGGGGCCTTGCCGCCCCTCATATCCGATACCAGGGGGGCCCTGAGGTCCAGGAGGCCCTGGCGGCCCAACGATGCTGTCCCCCTTGGGACCCTAGGCAATGTGAGAGAGCATCCCTGGAGCAAAGCACCTGGAGATGCCGCCACCACCAGTGCCCCCCTCACCCCCTGTGTCGTGGGGTACTCACTGGCAGCCCAGGGTAGCCCTGGGGCCCTGGAGGCCCTGGAAACCCGGAGACACTGGGACCGTAGAGTGGGGTGTTGCCTGGCTCGCCCTTCTCACCCTTGGGACCTGGCTCCCCCTTGTCACCCTGCAGGATGGCACAGTTTTAGGGTGAGCAGCCAGGGCGCACCCCAGTGCCTCAAATCATGCCAGGTGCCAGCACCGCAAGCTGCAGCTGGTGGGCAAAGGACTTACCTGCAGGTTGGCACCAAAGTGACTCAGGTCGTAGGAGAAGTGGCCTGTGGAGAGGAAAAGAGGGGAGAGGAAAGCCAGGATGGGCACGAGCCACCCCCTGCTTGCCTCTGCCTGCGGGGACCAGTCGCTCACCTGGGGGTCCTGGGTCTCCGGCATCGCCCTTCTCTCCCTTTTGTCCTGGAAACTGGTGGAAACCTTTGGGGAGCAGCAGAGAGATGCCACAGCGCTGCAGCATCTCAGCTCCAGCTCTAACAGAGGGGGTTTCTCCCTACAACCCCGCCTTGCTGGAGGTCCCTGAGCCACCCCGAGGGGGCTGGGAAAGGGACACCCCCTTACCAGGGAAAGCTGGCAGCACAGGATGGCCAGAGTCGCTGAAGGCCTGCAGAGATGCAAAGGAAGCGGCTGCAGAGACACCAGCATCCTCAGGGATACCCCCCTTAATGTCATGCTGATGCCAGCCTGATGTGCCAGCCTTGGCAAGGATGCCACTGGAGCATCCTCCATCCCCTCCATCCTGGCAGGGGGAATGGGGGGGACCCTGTCACCCTCAGCACCCCTATCACAGTGACTGTGGTGTTACTCACATTGCTGCTGTCGTAGGCTATGCTTCCTGGTGGTCCAGGGGGCCCTGGAGGCCCTGGGGGTCCCGGGGGACCCTGCAGGGGAAGAGAAGGTGTGTCAGGGTCCTGCAAGTGGACAGTCCCTGTGGGGCGACACTGGGGCCATGCCCTGCCCCAGAGGGGCAACCAGTCACTGAGAGAGGGAGGTATGTGACCTTTCCCAAAGGGATTCAGGTCCCCAGGGAGACACTTGGTGTGCGTCCCCCAGTCTGATGGACCAGCAGCCCGGGGGGGCTGCCATCAGTGCTCACCTGCAAGCCCAGCACAGTACTGACATCCGCGGGGTCACCCTTCTCACCCTTCAGCCCATTCATGCCAGGACGTCCCTGTGGATGAGCAGCATAGATGAGCCTCGTCCCTGTCCCCCTGCCAACCCCGAGGTGACACCCTGGTGTCACCTCTGATGCCCCGGTGTCACTTCTGACACCCCAGAATTGCCTCCAACACCCCTTTATCACCCCATCTCTCAGGGACACGATTGGGTTTGGGGGTTCAGTGGGTGCAAGATGTGCAAATGGGGTGGGGAGATGTGGTGGAGGAGGTGATGGCTGAGGAGACAAACAAAGTGGGAGCAGGTCTTACAGGTCTGCCTGGAAAACCGATCTCTCCCTTCATCCCTGCTCGTCCCTGGGGACCCTGGAGGGAAGAGAAGATGAGGATGAGGGTGCTCAGAGCAGGGGCACCCTCCATCCCTCTCTGCCTTGGATCAGCCCTGTCCCTCCCCATGGGATACGAGGAGGATGGGGATGCTGACTTACCGATGGTCCCATTGGTCCCCGCAGCCCTGGCTCCCCCTGTAGACAGCAGAGAGGGAAACGGTGTCACCACCGGGACCACCTGGCACCCATCGCATGGGGACATGCCTCCCGTTCCCACAGCACACCCACCTTTTCTCCTTTCACCTGCGCAGTGACCACGGTCCCATCGGGGCTGATGATGACGCCGGGCTCCCCCTTCTCCCCCTGCAAGAAAGGAGGAGGCACGAGAGGAGATGGAGGGACCAGGCTCCCTCCCATAGCAGAGCTGGCATCACCACCAGGACCCCGTGGCCAGGCAGAATGAGGGACCAGGAGTGTGACCACCCCACGGGTCAGAGGTGGCCTGGAGCAGTTACCTTCAACCCCGGGGAGCCCTGGGGACCAGACGATCCCTGGTCTCCTTTCGGTCCCACCGGGCCCTGCAGGCAGGAGCACAGAGCCCGCATCAGCCCCAACCCACCAAAGGCAGACCCCAAACGCCCCCTCCATCACCACCACCCTAGCACCAATGTGGCAAAGTGCAGCAGGACTGGCCACCATAGATTTCCTAAAAGCATGCCCGGAACTTTCACTGGGACCACCCCTGCAGTCCCCAGCCCTGCCACCGACTCACCGGGAAGCCGGCGTGACCCTGTCTGCCCTGTAGGAAGAAGCAGAGATGCTTGTAAGAGTAACTTCCCCCTTTCCAAGAAACCAGGTGCCCACCCAGCACTGCTGAGGTTTGGGTGTGGGTTGTAGCTGGGCACCTACCTCTGGACCAGGCAAAGCCACCGAAGACTTCTGGATAAAGAGACAGAATGGGGTTTTCACCCTGGTCTTTGCTCTGAAGACGTCAGAGCTCTCAGAGAGGTCCCCCTCGATCCCCCTGCATGATGGGTGCTGGGCAGGCCCCTTCCCCCCTCAATTTTAGCTCCCCTCAGCTGCATTGAAGCCAGGAGCCATCACTTACATCTTTGCTTGAGACAGCGATGACTTGTCCAGGGGGACCAGGTGGACCAGGGGGGCCAGGCAGCCCCACACCGTCTTGGCCTCGCTCACCCTGGAAGATACAAGCCATCAGCCCCAGGGCCACCACTGCCTGGTCCCTGTCCCGAGCCCACTGGCACCTACCTTCTCGCCGGGACTGCCTCTGTCACCTTTGGGTCCCTGGAAGGAGGAGCAGGCAGGGGTGAGCTTCCTGCTTGGCAGCACGTGCGGCTGGACCCTGGTTCACAAGCGGAGACCCCCTCCTGCCTGTGGCTCAGCAAAACCTTTCAGATCACCGCCCCTACCCCCCACCTGCAGGGTCCAGGCAGTGAGACAGGGTGCGATGCTTTTGGGTGAAGGTGATGGCCAGCAGGGTGGTAAGCTGATGGGGATGGTGTCCCAAGCAGCGTGGGCACCCTTGGCACATGGTGAGCCTGGTCTCAAAGCAGGGGAACAGCCTAAGGCACTGGGGGAGGAGGATTTTGGCTGCTGGGGGCAGATTTTGGTTGCTGGGGCTGGATTTTGGCTGCTGGAAGTGGCCCTGCAGAGAGCAAGGGAGGAACTTCTGGAAAGCAGGGGCTGACGCTCCTACCTGTGGTCCAGGGAAGCCCTCCAGGCCAGGGCGGCCATCCACACCAGGCACACCAGTATCTCCCTGCAACGAGGTGTGGGAAAGGGCAAGATGCAGTACAGAGCATCCTCCCGACAGACCCAGGTTGAGAAGCACAAGGGTCCTCCCCAGTACTCCACTAACTCCAGAGGGTCACGTACTTCCCAACCTGACTTCTTTGCATTCCTACCTTTGGTCCTGGCAAGCCAGGCTGCCCGGGGCTGCCGACCTCCCCCTGCAAAGAAAGAGGTGTCAGAGCAGGAGCATCACCACAGGCTGCCCATGGGCACCCTTCAAGGATGGAGACAGGCTCCTGCAGCTGGCTTTGGCAAAGGGCAAGAAAGGCATTTGAAGGGCTCCTCACCTTCACCCCCGGCAGTCCTGGCACACCCTGCAAGCAACAAGAAGGGGGCCATGAGCATGGGGTGATGGCAGGAGACACAATGATGGGGGATGCCCCAAGGAGCCCAGGATGGAAGGGAGGGAAGGTGCAAGAGCGGAGCTACCTGTGGTCCTTCGGGCCCAGGTGGTCCAGGGGAGCTGGCAGCAAATGGCAGCCCCGAGCCCTCCATGTCACCCTAGGAAGCGGGGGAAAAGGGATTGAGCCACATCTGCCCCTACTCCAATTTATCCCACTCCCCCATCACAGCGGTGATCACTTACAAATCCAGCCTCGTAGCCCAGCCCTGGTGGCCCTGGGGGACCAGGGGGCCCTGGCTGCCCTCGGGGTCCAATGGGCCCAGGAAGGCCAGCTAACCCCATTTCTCCTGGGGCTCCTGCTGGTCCTGTTTCTCCCTTGCTGCCCTGCAAAGGAGACAAGAATCATAGAATCATAGAATAGTTTGGGTTGGAAGGCACCTTTGAAGGTCACCTAGTCCAACCTCCCCTGCCCCCCGCAATGAGTAGAGACATCTTCAACTAGATCAAGTTGCTCAGAGCCCCATCCAAGCTGACCTTGAATGTTTCCAGGGAAAAAAAACAGGACAGATGGGACAAGGTGGGAATGGTCCCTGCCTTGAGTCTGCAAGTGGGAGGCAGCACATGCCCTCCTGCATCCCCAAACCACCCCTTGGGGCAGGGCCTGGATGCTCCTGTCTCCAGGGCAAAGGGGCTTTGTGGGACAGGTCATCTCCTGGCTATGGAATCCCTTGTCCCAGCTGTCCTCGCATGGCCCATCTCCCCATGTAATGTGCATGGTGGCCACCAGAGGCTTGTCTAAAATAATGAATGTGATATTTTTTTTGCATGCATTGCCAGCTCCAATGTGGCAGCAGAGCTCAGCACAGAGGCAGGGATGCTTGCAGGCACCCTTGCGCTTTGCAAGGTCTCCGAGAGGCCAGATCAGTCCTTATGCCCACTGCCACCCCATCTACCCTCTCGATGTTGGCAGCATTAAGAAATCTTAACTCTTGAGGCTCTTGCCCCTAGCTTAGGCTGGGGTGGATGGGTCATCCTATGGGGCATCATGGCCCCCAAGGGAGGGGAGGATAATTGTGCACATTGCAGCAAAATTTTACTACCACACTCGGGAATGCAGGGTGGAAAGAAGCTCGAGCAGGCTAGCAGGAGAGTGATGTGCAGAAGATGGGGTGTTTTCCAGTGGGGTGTGGGCACCCAAAACCCCCAGGAAAACCCTCTTCTGTGCCTCGAAACACCCTGCTCATCTTTCCTGCCTGCTTCCCAAGGTGGCAGTGCCTGAAGAAAAGCCAAGTGAGGGTGGCAGGAGCCTGGCGAGCATCCCAGGGGTGGTCAGCGGCTCCATGCAGCCTCAAGGTGCAGCACTGCACCCAGGAGGAACCCAAATACCAGCATCCCCCTCCCCACTCCAGTGCGAGGTGGCCCACCAAGCAGCATCCCTGCCTCCAGGCTGCATTGCAAATGGGATTTCTTCCCCCCTGCAAGAAACCCGACACAGGCATGGTACCTTGGGTCCTGGTGCGCCAGGGAGGCCAAGGTCGCCCACATCACCCTAGGGAGGAGGAGGAAGGAGAAGAGAGTGTGAAGAAGCTGCCCTGCTCCAGGAACAGGTTGATGCTCCCCAGCCCAGGGATAGAGGGAGCTGGGACCTCCCAGAGATGTGCCAATGGTGCCAGCTGCTCTGTGGGGGAGCTGTAACATGTTCCTGGGGGACATGGGACACTCACCTGCTCTCCTTTGGGCCCTGGCTGCCCAGCTGCCCCGTCTGTTCCAGGAGGACCCTGAGGACCCTGCAAGATGACCAGGAGCTGGCTCCAGCATGGGTAAACCCCATGGGGCTGGTGGGCACCAAGACCCCCACCACCACAGGGGACAGTTGCAACTCCAACACCACAGGGTGGCCCTGAGATGGGTCCTCTTGGCCACCACATACACCTACCGGGGACCCAGGGGTTCCGTCCCTGCCTGGCAGCCCTTGAGGTCCCTGCAGGTCTGTGCGGTTCATCCCAAACTGTCCCGGCTCACCTGGCAAACCGGGCACGCCGGGTGGCCCTGGGGGACCAGGTGGCCCTCGCGGACCCTAGAAGAGAAAGAAGTGACGATGGCTGACCGTGTCCCCCCTGCTCCCTGCCAACAGGAAGGCACCCACACTCACCCGCAGGCTCTCCAGGTCACCGCCAAAGCCAGAGCCCTCCATGTCAATGAAAGTCTGTGGGAGAAGTGCAAGAGTGATGTCAGGAACCTATGGCCGGGGTTGGTGTGCCCAGTGGTGCAGGGATGCTGCCTGGGGGCTAGCAGTAGCATCCCGCTCCTGTGTGACCCCGTACCCCTCACCCAAATCCCTCTATTCCAGGGGGCACCCACCAGCTTGTCATGCTTGGATGATGGTCCTGGGGGTCCTGGGGGACCAGGTGGTCCAGGGGGTCCCCTCGGCCCTATGCCTGGGTCACCCTGGCACAGAGGAGAGAGGGCAGTTTGTGAGGGTAGCCCAGCCACCAGCAAAAGGAAGGGGGGCAGCGGCGTGTGCCATCCCCCCACACTGACACCAGCACTCACCTTCTCCCCCTTCAGACCAGGGTCCCCTGGCATCCCAGGGAACCCCTGGGGCCCCATATCACCCTGCAAAAGGGAATGGTGGGGGGTCAGCAGATGGCAAGGCAAGGGGGTGACCAGCACCCATCACCCCCCCACCCCACTTACGGGTTTGCCATCCTCGCCAGGATCACCCTAGGGATGGCAGAGAGGGGAGAGGTCAGTGTGCAGGCAGGCAGGAAAGAAGGTAGGGGTAGAGGGAGAGGGGATACCCAAGGGGTGGGAGGCTCGACTCACGGGCTCGCCATCCCTGCCGGGGGCTCCATCCTTCCCCGGTGGGCCCGGGGGACCAGTGATCTGCTCCACCACCAAGCCATCAGAATGCCGTGAGAGGGTCCCGGGGGGGCCAGGGTCACCCGGCTCCCCTTTCTGGCCCTTGGAGCCAGGGTAGCCAAATCCAGCGCTGCCCTGGGGAGGGGAGGGAAACAGGGAGGGGTGGCACATCCCCAGTGGTGGCAGCTCAGGCTGGCATGTCTTTGCCCCCAGTCCCTCAGTGATGCTCACCTTAATGCCTAGTTCTCCTTTCTCCCCCTGCAGGACAGAAACAAAGAGGAGTGCGTGTCAAATGCGGACATGTCAGTGACACCCTCAAGCCCCTGGGAACCCCTCTCTCACCCACCTTTTCACCCTTGACACTGCCCGTCCCCACGATGCTGCCAGTCCCTGAGTCCCCTTTCAGGCCACGCTCGCCCTTCTCCCCCTTTTCACCTTTGGGGCCAGTGCCTGCAGGGAGGGAAAAGGGAGCCGTCTGTGCTCGGGGAGGGTCACCCTGCCGTATGCCTGCCGGTGTGCCTCAGAGCCAGTCAGCACGGCAGGGAAGGGGATGCTGCTGCCGGCATTACCTCCCGTGGAGACTTGCAGTGTCTCCTCTGCTCTGGTCCTCTCGGCTTGCTGTGGGGAGCCTCCACCTCTCCTCAGCCCGCCACCCGCTGCCACAGGGGGAGAGGTGACAGGGACAGCATCCACCAGCCCTGGGACACCCTGTGCCAACAATAAGGGGACACTGTAGTGCTGTTCACCTCCTGGTGTCCTCTCAAAAGGGGCAGGAGCTGGGATCACATCGGGCATCCCAGGACCTCGACCATGGAGGGCACACAGACCTTCTCATCCCTAAAATCTTAGGGTTCTGCCACCGAGTGCAACACCTGCAGGCACCAACTCACCCTGTCTTTCCCCGAGGGTTGGTGTCCACCTTCTGCCCCGCTGCCAAAATCACCAGAGACCTGCATTTGCCCAGGAAGAAGGGGCAAAGGGTGAGCTAGGAGCACAGGGCAGCTGCCCCTCAGCTTGCCCCAGTAAGGCTGTCAGCATTCACCTCCTCAGTGTCATCCTCCTCTTCCTCGCACTGCCGCTCGGCCGCCCGGGGGTCCCCTTGCAGCTTCAAATCAGCAATCACCCCCTGTAAGAAAACCATGCAAGGAGGGCTGCCACAGATGGATGGGTGCCACGGACAGACGTGATGAAAGCCACCCTGCAGCATGATGTGATCTGACGTATCACTCAGCCATCCCAAGTGCCCCACGGACATCAGGCTCTTCCACCTGGTGCAGAGAGTACTCTCCACCTGAGCACCTATCCATAATCCAGCACAGAGAAGTTTCAACCTTACAGCCCCAGTGCCCAGCACCACCGGCATGGCTTGAGAAGCCATGGAAAAAAGCCATGCGCCAGGTGGGCTGAGTGGAGTTAGAGGTCAGGATCCAGACAGACAGACAGCAAAGCTTTTACAGGGACCTTTTTTGGCTGTGCTCCTTCTTTCCCTTCTCCTGAGGACTCCCCAGCCGCAGACAGCCCCAAGCAAGGGCTGCGGCAGGTCCCAGTCCACTGCAATCCAGGTTTTGTATTTCTTAGGCTAATCCGCACTTTCTTACCATCTATTTGGGTTTTGCAAGCATGGTGCACATCCAAACCACTTGTTTATACAAGAAACCACCAAAAATTCCTTCCTAAGGATCCTGCCTCCAGACAAACCCCCACAGCCCAGCTACCTGCACCGCCTGGGTGGGCAGCATACCCATATTGACTGGGGAGGTGTGTGGGTACCAGCCTGAACCTTATGGCTCCCATGGCGAGCGGGGTGTCACACGGCACATCTCAGAGCCCAGCCCAGGCCACTGCTGGGATGGCACATGGAGATGCTGCCAGGATGGGATGCTGCTGGGATGGGATGCTGCCCGTCCCTGTGGTCCCAGCGGGAAGGTGCTGGGGACCACACTGGAAAGCAAGTTCGGAGAGGGCAGATACCTCCCACTCAGTGTTTCTTCTTCAGGCAAGACACCTAAAATAATATTTGGGCTCGCTTGAAAGCACAGCGCACCACGTCCAGGAAAGAGAGATGTGCTCAGGAAACACGATGGGTTTAAGAAAACGAGACTCAGGGGCAGCTGCAGTTCAGCCAGGCTGGCTATGACATTATAATATTATAAATATTATATAATATAAATATTATAAATATATTGTCCTATAGCTATATAATTAATTCAATATATTATAAATATGTTAGATTTCATATATATATATAAAAAATATATATATAAATCCCTCTCAGAAGCAAATGCCCCCAGGTGGGTTGTGACCTCCTCCAGCTGCTTGCCCTTGTGACAGCCAGCTCTAACACATCCCTCTCCTCCCCACTTAGCACCAGCAGCAAGCCAAAGCTTTGATAAATGCAACACTCCAGCCTAGCCTTCTTGGTCCTGGGGCTTGCCAGAGGCATCGGAAATAATTTGGTTTCAGCCCTGAACAAAGGCACCCTCATGAGGGGTGGTTATAAGGGCCCTTTGCAGCCCATTTGCCCCAACAGAGTGGGCAGCAGCATCATAGGTCTTGTCATTCATCCAGCTGTGATCAAATCCTCCTGCCAGACCCTGTATGAGACCCTGTTTACAGTAATCCCCTTGATACCTGCTGTCCCAGGGGCTTCTGTGTTACCTGCAGGCTTTGCCCCTCAGGTTTCACCCTGTTGACACAATGGCAACTCAGGAAGAAGCACAGATCCTGGATGAGACCCCATCAGCAGTCCTCCAGCTGCCTGTGAGCAGCTCATCATGTGGCTTGATCGAGGGCCAGGTTTTAATCAGCTTGACGCCCCATTAGTTCCAGATAACGCAAGTTAGGGCTGGTTGGTGATGGAAATACCACGAGGCAGTCAGATGCCAAGGAAACATCCAAGCCCGCGCTCCCCGCTCCCCTCACAGCCAGATGAGGCAGTCGGTCTCCATCTCTCGATGGCCAGCTATTCCCCGCGGGAAAACCGGGGGCGGGCAGTGGGAGCCGGTGTTTGGCAAGCTCAGGAACATCACCTGCTAGAAAGGCGCGAGTGCTTTGCTCTGCTCCTGACTGTTGCTTTGCCTTCCAAATTGTGCCAAACCCTCTCCAGCTGGGGAGAGTTCCTCCACGGCCATGACCTGGTCCTCCCAGCATGTTCAAGTGCTCTCAAAAACTCAAGCGACCAACCCAAATCCCAGTGCAAACTGTTCTCTAGACCATCAATCATTAACCCTTTTTTCCTGGGGGAGCTTTCCCTGCCTAAAGCCATTTAACCGGGGCTGCAGTAGCACTGCTCATTAGTCAAGATGATGTTTAAGCTCAGAAACATGCTTTGCAAAGCTCCCCAGGAAAAGCATTGCTCCACTTGGCAGAGCCTATGTTGCTGGGCAAACCATGGTCAACCCAGGAAAAAAACTGGCAGTGCAATCTTGAACTTTCCTCTCCTCAAGCACCATGGGGGATTTCCATGTCAGCTGGGCATTTTTCCCGCACTTTCCATAAACCTTATCTAGAACATAAGTCATGTTGAAATCAAGGGCTGAGCTATCAACTTCTCTCCTTGCTCTCCAAAGTCTTCCCGCAGATACCACCCAATGTCAGCCAACAAAGATATGTTCCAGCCCAAGCATTTTTTCCAGCTAAGAGAGACATTTTACCAGCCAGACCAGCTCCTCCACCAAAGGAGTTGGGTATTTTTAGCAATGGGGACATTCAAAGAGGCTCTGTGCATTTGTTGGTAAAGGTATGGGCAACGGTGGCTGCTGTAGCTCAACCCCATTGCCTCCTGCCAGCCCACCTTGAGAGCTTTGCTTTGGTGAGACCCAATACAATAAAGTTGGTGGCATCTCAGGCCACCTTTCTCCCCATCTCAAGTGTCTCCTTCTCCAGGGACACACACGGATCATGGCCACTGGTTTGTCTCCTGGGCAAACAGGTTGGTTCAACATGCACAGGCTGGTGTCACGTCCTTCCAGCCTCACCTAGACTTCTTGGAGATGCTCCTTGGGGTGACCCTTACCTGGTATTTATCTGGGTCAGCCCCTCCAGCCTGAGCAACAAAGAGCCCAGAGCCATCTTCCAGCTCCATCTCATCCGGGGAGCGCTCGAAGCGGACCCGCTCGTGCTCCTCACAGTCCAGGTAGAGAACAACTTCGTCCTCCTCCACGCTGATGGCAAAGCGTGTCCACTGGTTGAGCAAGGTGGGCACAGTGAAGGTGGCTGCTGCATATGAGCTTGGTGAGCCTGGCTCTGTGTAGTAGAAGATGATCTGCTGCTTGCCTGCCCGCAGCTCTGAGAGCTTGATGCCCACATAGATGATGCTCTGCGAGGAGTCCGTGACAGCAAAGAGCACACCGGCCCGGGGCGTAGTAGGCTGGATGTGGAACAGGAGGGAAAAGTCCCGGTAGAAAGGGCTCGGCAGGTGGTACCGGGCCACCTGGCCTGTGTTGGCATTGGGGCCGAAGACATAGCCGGGGTTGTTGTCGGGGCCATAAATTTTGAGGATCTCCTCTGGTGGGGGATCTCCGATCAGCTCCAGGAGGCTGACCTCGGTGTTCAGGTTCTCTGCAAGACGAAGGGAAAGGGGATGGTCACAACCAGCCTGGTGAGGATGGTAAACCTCAGCAAGATGCCTTGGGGGGACACCATAGTCCATGCCTCCCCCAAACAGCACTTTTCAGCAGCTCCCTCTGCTCACCCTCCCCAGGGCCTGGAATTTTCCTTCAGACTGCAGGTTGGCCAAGGCAGCAACGCTCCTTGAGTTGCTCCCACCGCACAGTTGGGATATGGCTCCCAAAATACCACCCATTCCCTGTTACTGACCCTCTGACCATGGCCAGGACATCCCCAAGATGCGATAAAACCAAAAGGATCTTGCCCATGGTAGCAACATGCCCGTGCAGGCAGCAGGGGATGCTGCTGGAGTACTGGGATGCCGAACAATCACAGAGCTGCAAGGAAGTGTGTTGCACCCGGGGTCACGGTGATCCCTCATTTCTTCCTAGGACAAGCTAATGGGGTCACCCCGGCTGGGAATAAATCAGAGACATTCCCTTGCAACACCCTGGGAATGGGGCTCGAGCCAGCACACCCCGTCAGCTCTCCAGATGATCTCTCCTCCTTTCCCAACTCCTTTTTCTCAAGGCGTTTGGGGAAGTTCTGCTCAGGACAGTCTCTCCTACCCAACACAGCCGAACATCTGGCTGGGGCGAGCCGGCCCTCTGTACGCCAGCTCCCGTTGTTTTGGCAGCAGGCACATCCTCATCGCCCACACACCGGGCGCGCTGGATTCCTCCTCTCCTATGTCAACTGCTTGGGGCGGGTGCCAACACAATGGGATCAAGCATGCCTGGTGCTATTTAACTCCATGTTTCCCAGGAGCGAGGAAAGCCAATCACCTTGGCTCCAAAACAGCTGAGGCCTCTGCACTGGAACAGATGCTTGGTGCCAATTTCCACCCCATTCCAAGTCAGGAGCAAGAGCTGAGACAATTCGATGTCCCCAACTCCATCCCTGGTGTTTCGTGTGAGCAATGGGGGGTTATCAGAGGTGAGCGAGCCAGGGAGGACCAGCCAGGAATCTCCACCCTGCTCTGGAGCAGGACATTGTCCTCCAGAGCTCTTAAAAAAAAAAAAAAAAAAAAAAAAAAGGGAAAAAAAGAAAGAAGAAAGAAGAAGAAATCAGCCCAGCCTTGCCCAGCCTGGAAGTAAAACACATCTCTTGGGATGGTGGGAGGAGATGAAAACCTGGGTGCCTCTTCCAAAGCCTGGAGGTACCTGTGCATGCAGAGCATCCCCAGCCTCCCCCCATGCTGAGCTCCAATGCCAGCACCAGCCCCGTGACAGGGACCCAGGCACTGGGGATGTTAGAAATGCCACTGATTAGAAGTAGGGGCAAGTTTTTTCTCTGTCAGACCCCAGACCCATGGATCCTCTCCTGAGCCTGCTGCTCTGAAACTACTCTGTGCCCACCCTGCTCCACAAGCCCCCAGCCCCTCACAAGCTTGGCACTCCAAAACTGAGCACCTGAGGGAGGAAACCTCCCTCCTGGTCTTGCACCAGCCATAACCCCTTCATCTGCCCTGCACCAGTGGTTGAGCTTCCCCATAGGGCATCCCCAGCCCACTTGGAGGGGAAGAACTCAGCCTCTGCCTTGCCGGCCACGAGAACCTCTGGATCATGGAGCCCAGCATCCTTTCGAGCCCAGCATCTTTTCGTGCCCAGATGTGCACAGCCCTAAACCAAACATAATGGGGTAAACAAGTGAGCAGTGCTCCCCCGGACTTGCAATGAGCCCCAGTCTGGCACCCACCCTCGAGACACCCCATGTGAGCATGGCACCCCACAAGCCTGCTCCCACTGTCCCATCCCCAGCCGCACCATCCCCAGCCCTGCCAGCCACCCTGGAGCAGGCGGCTTCCGAAAAGCCGACCAGAAACACCAGGATGCAGGGATGGAGCTTATTTTGGGCTGGAGGAAGCCAAATTCATAGCAGCTTTAAGGGAAGAGGAAACCAAAGCTTCCTCCTGGGGGTCCACACGGGTTTAAGAGCTGGTGCTGCAATTTCTGCAACCAGACAAGCCATTGTCTGCCCCTAGGGCTCAGGATGACGAGGACAGGCTGAAAGAGGCTTTTGTTAGCAATGCAGTTTTCAACCACACTCTTTGGTGTTTCAGCCGGCTCTGGGATCCTCCCTCCTCTGCAAACACGCCACTCGCCCCCGAGCCCGGGGTGGGAGCTGGGTGCTGCCGCTTCCCAAAGCAAATGGGGACACATCTTTACCATGCGCAACATGCAAAGCGGGCAGAGGCCAGGGCTGCGAGGCTGGATGGGGTCTGGGGAGCCCCTGGGAAGCAGGAAGGGTAAGGGGAGACCCCTTCAAATGGCTGCTCCTCTGCAAAAGCCCCTTACCAACCCCAAACCTTTCAGGCTGTGCCTGCTTTTTCCAAAGGGCACCCAGAACACAAATATTGCACACGCCCCTCCCTGTGGCAAACCGGCAGCACCCATTGTGGAGCATGGAGAGCCAGAGACGGCTGACACTGCAGCAGTTTTGGGATGAGTGCTGGCACAGGATGGCTGTGGGGATGCCTCTGGCCAGAATGACCCAGTCATTTGTTCCTGTTGTCATTGGAAAGGCCACAGCGATGCTCCAAGCCACCTTCCTGCTCTGCCATGACCTTCCTGGCTGCCCTGATCTGGGGCTGCCATTATGGCCCTGTGTATCCCATCCCAGCTAGGATTCGGGGGACAGCCAGCATGCAGGAGCTTTTCAAGTCACACGATGGGGCGCACCACAGTGCCCATGTCCCCCACCCATTCCCGACACTGCCCATCTGGGAGTGTGCGCGTCCCTCTGAGCATCCCCATGATCCTGCCACACACCCCCAGGGTTCGCCAGCAAACAGAGCTGCTTTCACACTGAGGGGACCATGTGTGTGACTCTTGTCTGCTGCCCCCCCACTAAATTGCCCCTCTGACAACAGCCAGTGTCTCGCTGCTGCTGGTCGGCAGCTGCAGTCCATCACCCGAGGGTGCGGGGGGCCGGCATGGGAACACAGCTTCATTCAGAGAGCTCGGCAAGGGGAGCGGCAAGCACCCGCTCCTGCTTTCATCCCAAACTGTGTTCTTGCTCTTCCACCCCCATGTGCATTTCTCCAAGTACCAGTCCCCCCACAGCTCTCTTCCTTTCACCCCCCCTGCCAAAGAGGCACGTCTCGGTCCCCAGATGACATACAGAAGGGTCACAACCACCTAATGACGAAGCCAGAGGCAAAGTAACCTCTCCTGCCTGCCAAGCAGGGGGGGATCAAACATTAGCCATTGGGTAAATCATTAACCCTAAGACAAAGGGCCTCTCTGGGAGAGGGGAGCATGTGGGCATAGTCGTGGGTCACCTTGAAGCCTCCACACTGCCACAGCCCCAGATGCTGCTGTGGTTGGGTGGTTGTGGGGTCCTCGTCCTTCTTCTGTCCCCATGGGGAGTTGCCAGCTCTGCAAGTGCCCCGCTCCCAGGATGGACACCCCAAAGCCCTTTCCTGTGCACTGTAGCACCTGCAAACCGTCCCCGAATGCCAGCACGATGAACTCAGTGACTATCTCTTGTCCTGGCCACCAGGACGTTTTCTTTTAACCTGGCTACCACGTTTCACATTCTGAGGAGGGGATGGTGATGCTCAGCCTTGAAGAGGGAGTCAAAACCTGCTGGCAGTCCCTGTTTGAAGAAGCCAAGGCTGGATGGAAAGCGATTTTGGACTCAGCAGCCTCCCATGGGGACAAGGCAGAAGTGCCCCTCAGCGCCTAAAAACCTGGGGGAGTTTGGGGAGGGAAGACACACAGAAACACAGGGACATTCACCCAGCCACATTACCTGCAGAAGCATTAATAAAGACACAAGAATACCCTTCGTCCTCCTCAGGGAGAGCATCACAAGGCAGAGGGAGTCGTCCGCCAGCCAAATGCATCCAACACAGGTCTCTGACGGCCTCGCAGAAGCCCTGGCATGGCGGGGGAGTTACAGGGACCAAGGCGCTACACCCAGGGAGCAGGAGCAAGCAGACAAACCACTTCACGTAGCGATGGCACTGCGATTCAAGCAGTCCCTCCCACTCATGCAAAGCTGCCCGAATTTCCGCCTCGCTGCCGTGGCGGAGGTAATTCGGTAATCTGAAATGGTTGGTGCCCAGAATGCTGCAGAAGGGCAAGTGGGTTGGGACAGGCAGGCAACGGCCAGCTGGCGGCAGCAGTCCAGGTAAGGATAAAAGCTCTGTGCTGCTACTACTGTAGAGCTGCGTAGCAGCGGTTAGTAAATCAAACTCAAGAGGACCGGAGGTATTGACAAGAGGAGGATCCACACTGTTAGCTGCCCTCCTGTTAGGCAAAGGAGGGCTCCGGCTCCCATTCATGCCAGCCAGCACCAGCCCCCAGTGGCCAGTGCCGAGCGGTGAGGTGGGCGATGCTCCATGGTGGTGTTGGGGCGGTTGCACCGTGGGGTCCCAGGGTGGCACCGCCTGCTTACGGTTAGTGTCACCTGGTGAGAAAGGAAAAGGGGCACTACCTGGCCGAAGACCTGCTGGTCTCTGCAAGGACACCTGTGTCCCTGTTGCTGCAGGGGTCCCTGTCCCCAGGAGCTGCTGATCCTTGGTGTTCCCCATCCTCAGGACCTGTGGGTCCTTGGTGGTCCCTGTCCCCAGGAGCTGCAAGTCTTTGGTGGAGCTTCTGGCCACATCCTGGCCATGGGTAGGTGGCGTGCTGCGGGGAGGAGCGATGCTTGGCTGTGCTGTGCTCTCCACCAGCCCCATGGCATTCCTGTCCCACCACTTGGTGTTTTCAGACACAGTCCCCTCACCTGCAGATGCTGCTGTGCTGGGATCCATCTCCTGGTGCTGTGGGGTGGTGATGTCCCCCACCACTTGGACACCCCATGTCCCGGGGGACGTGCTGGGGGTGGGAGCAGTGGCAAGAGGCTCCGGCAGTGCGGTTCCCACACCGGGTGCTGCTGGGCTTCCCGTGGTCTTTGTGCTGCCCCAAATCCAGTCCAGGAGTTGAGTATCGGAGGAGGAGAAGCAGCAAGCCAGGAGGAGCAGAAACTCCAAGCGAGGTGGAGCCGGGGCCATTAGGAAGGAAAAAAGAGCCTTGTTGCTTCAGAGAGTAAAACGGAGAGGCCGGAGGAAGGAAATCAGGGAAGAGGCAGGAGTTTTGCCCAGATCAGACTCCTGGAGCACTCATATCGCACTCTCTTCCCTGTCTCCGGCACACGACCCTTCAAACCGGAGTGGAGTGGGAGGAGCGGCCGTGCTGCCGGCCCTGCCGAACCCTCCTCTCCTGAGCGCCAGCCTCCCTGCACCCGGCACAGCCCCCTGGGGACCCTGCCACCCTGCTGGGGACCCACCTGAGCCCCCCAAAACCTCTGGAGCTGAGCCAGCCCTCTGACAAACCCTGTTCCCTGTCCCAGCTGCTGCTGGCAGCATTTTAACTCCTTACTGCCCAGAAAATCCTAAATCCTCTCTCCTTGCTCGGTGGCTCTGGTTAAATTGCCAGCACTGGGAGCCATACATGGCAGGGTCGTGCATGGATACGATTGCCACAGATGCCTAGCTTTGGTGGGACACAGAGGTGTCCTCCCCTACAGGTCTCAGGAAAGGGTATAACCTCTGAGTAAAACTGAATGAGGAAGGAAAAAAATCCCAGAAAACATTTCCAAGATTTCCACTGGCCAGAAACACAACAAGTTCCAAAAGTCAAGTGCTTTTGAGCAGCTTTCCCAGCTTAGTTACAAGGCCAGGACCCCCCAGACGCTGTTACAAGAAAGACGGTGAGGGGAGCATTTGTGATCCTACCGCCACCACAAGCATCACACACCAGCAATGTCTGTAAGCCAGGAGGTCTGAGCAATCATAACCTCGAGTACTTGAGTTTTACTGAAGTCTGGGATGAAAATCTCCCCTGAGCAGTACTGGCACTCTCCCATGCCCGAAAAATTTCAGTCACTCTATGCCCCAGCTTAAAAAAATCACCCAAAATCCACTGATCTGGCCCATTTCCCAACCTCAAAGGTGCCCAGCTCTGGAGATGTTGAGTCCTCATCCCTGGGGACCACCAAGTCCCTAGCCCCCTGCTGGGATGCAGCACACCTGTGGACCACACCACCACACTGTCCTTGCCATGACATGGGGCAAGTCAACTTTGTGGCTCAAAACGTGTCCCCAAGAAGGGACATTGATGGGTAGATGACAATTTTGGCTCCCCCTTGCTAGGATGCTGTGTGGCCAGGAAAGCCACGGTCTGTGGTAATGTGGTCCTGCAATGTGGAATGGGAAGGGATGCAACTCTCCTCATGCTCCAGTTTAAAAACATTCAGGAAAAACACTGAAACAAATGCTCAGATGTCTATTTTGCTTTACACAACATTTCCCACACTGCTTTTTAAGTGAAATGGGTGAGTTTTCCCCTTAAAACAGCAGCTGGCACAGCAAGCTAATAGCCTATTGCTAATAGGCTTACCCCACGACTTATGCTGTTACAGGCGCATGTTGTGGAACAGCCCACGACTAATCGAATGCAGGGCATGTTTTTGTCCATATGTCAGAGTTTCCATATGCTCCCCCCGAAGTTCTTGTGCTGCAATCAACCTGATGAAAGGAGCCAGCCTGCCAACCCGCCCCAGCGTGTTCAGACGGGACCCCACTGTGCCTGGCTCTGCTCCCCTGGGGCGAAGGTGCAGCGCCCCGGTGACCCTCCCTGTGTCCTCAGCATGTCTGAGAGGAATGCCGGTGACTGCTGCTCTTCTCCCAGCGGTGGGGAGGACAGATGGAAAAGCTCAGTGTTCCCATGGCCTCTCCCTCAAACTGGGGGGAGATAAGTAGAGTGGGTGCCAGCCTGCAGTGGGGTGCGATCCAAGACCCCTGGAGCCATGCAGCATCCCCAAGGCAGCTCCCAGAGTCAGGGGGGAGTATCACGAGCCCCGATGAGCCTCCTTGCCTCAGTCAGGAGGGTTTCAGGAGTGGCACCATGCCAGGGTGCCCCAAGTGTGTACAGACACAATGCCCAGCCAGAAAAAATACCATTTCTCCCTTTTGCTGGGATTAGGCAGCTCATGAGAGCAGAGCAAAGCAGCAATCCTAGGACCTCCCTGCATGCAGGGCTGCCGCTGTCAGCCCTCATTAAGTCAATGATCTTCATTTCACTGCACACCTCTGCGGTGGCAGCTCCCAGGGAAGGAGCTAGGGCTGGGGCATCCCAAAATAAGGGACCCGGCATTTCCAACATAAGCACTTGGGAGGGTGTCCCAGTGGCACAGGTGGCACTAGAGTATCCCAATCCAGAGTGCCCAGCTCTGCCACCAACCAAGTGGCAAGGCAGGGAGAGGGAATATACCAGATGGTGACATATTTTGGAGAAATATTTCCCCAAAGAGAAGCCACGGCAGCTGGCTTACTGGCAGACCAGGGGAAACTCCTTGTTTTACTGTCCTCTAGGCTAAAGGCTCCAAAAAGCACTTTGCACGCTCCCGTGAATGCTGCCAGAAGCTCATATTGACTTTTTACTTCTTTAAAAGCAAAATTGGACCATTGATCTGGTCCTAATTCCCTCTTGAACAGGCTGGCTGTGTCTTCCCACTGCTGTCCAGCATCTGCTGGTCCCACTGGAAAAGGGGGGTGAGGCTGCCCTGTTCACTGTGAGCTCAGTCCTGTCTCAGAAGAAGAGAGAGGCGGGAAAAGAGAGGAGGGAAAATGGGGGGAGGGGGAGAGGAGGGAAAGGAGCAGATAAAAAAGAGAAAAAAAAAAAAGACGGGGGGAAAAAGAGGGGGAGGGGGAAAGAGGAGTGGGGGAGAGAGAAAAAAGAGAGCGTGAGAAAGGGAGAGAGGAAAAGAGAAAAAAGAAAAGAAAAAAGAAAATAGAAGAGAGAAAGGGAAAAGAGAGAGGAAAGAGAGAGGAAGAGAGAGAAGAAAAAAGAGGGGGAAAAGTGGAAAAAAGAGGAAAAAGAGGAAATAAGAAAGGAAAAGAGAGGGGGAAAAGGAAAACAAAAAAAAAGAGGAAAAAAGAGAGGAAAAAAGATTAAAAGAGAAAAAAAAAAAAAGCCTGTCACCCAGGTTTCAGACCTGCAGCATCCCGTCGGTGGTTCAAGAATAATGCTGTTCTGCAGGCACCAAAGTGGGGCCTAGCACGCAGGTTCCAAGCAACCGGGCCATGTGTGTCCCTGTGCCATGGGAGCAGCCCATGCTGGTGGCCGGAGACAGCAAACCTGGCCATGAACGTGCCAGGCCTTTGCAGCGTGCTTCGCGTTTCCACTCCCGCTTCCTGAGCTCCCGCGGAGGCAGCTCCGCGTTGCTGTCCCCACTGTGTTCTGAGAGGGGACGGGGACCCTGCCCAAGCCCAGCTCGGCAAACCCACTCCGCAGTCCAAGGCTGAACCCTCAGAAAGAGCCGACCCGGCAGAGGCAGACGGACAGACGGCAGAGGGAGCCTCAGGCCAAGCAGAGCGCGGAGACATCCTCAGGAGACTCATTTTGCTGCACGCACACGAGTTACACCAGCGACCCTTCCTATCCTGGTCACCCCGGCCACAAGCCGAGGTCACCGAGATCCGGGCAGGGACCAGCAGCAGTTTTTGTGGGATGCAGCTGGACAGAGTGCAGGCAGGCAGATGTGCTCTCCCATCACCTGCAGCTTCCTTCTTCCTGTTGCTCACATCTCAAGGGAAGGTCTCCACAAGCCAGTGCAGAACCCCAGGTATGAGATGTCCTAGGTGAGAAGACTTGAGCCAAAAAAAATTAAGGACAGCTGCAGAAAGTGCTTTAATGCCAACATTGGATCCCGCTGATGAGATATTGAGCCACAGACGGAAAGACAGGGAGGGACAGAGCTCACAGCATCCCCATGGCACAGCTCCCAGGGAGCCTCCCTTAGCAATCGGTAGTTAAATTAACAAATTTAGTTTGTTTAATTAACAAATTCACCTATTACCAGGCTATTTTTATCCATTTTCTGTTTGCCGAGTCCATCTCCGACTTCTCCCAGCCCACAGGCAGGAGGGCTGCAAATCACTTCTTGCTTTTGGCCACCACTAAAAATGTCCCCAGTTCCTTCGGAGCAACCACACCAATCTACACACAGCGTTGTGTTGCAGGGTACTCCATGAAATGGCCTCCTGGGACGAGAAGGATGTCTGGGGTTGGCCCTGGTACGCAAACATGCTGCAGCCCCACAATCTTTCCAGAGCCCACCAGCACTTCAGCAGCTTGCCGAAAGCTTGCTGGTTACCACCAGTGATGGCAACATTGCTGTAGAGTGCTTGAGAAAGCATCCACCTCCAAAGGGCACAAAACTGCAGCAGAGTAAGCACTTGTGACCACCACTGATGCCCCATCTGTACATCTCCCCTTCCATGGATACTGCTGGGTAGGAAAGGAAACTTTGACACCAGCACAGCCAAAATGCTGGAGGCAGGAGCACTCATGCACTGAGCAGAAAAATTCAGTGACTGTCAGCAGCAGATGGTATCTATAAATCCTACTGATGTTTGGGATTTTAATCCGGTCTTCATCTAAAAGCCCAAACAACAGTTAAAAGGCCCTCATCAAGACACACACCGAGGATATTGCCACATCCCAAGCCACTGACCTCCCATGTGGAGACAGCCCTGCGGGGACAGGAGGCGAGACCCGGTCTCCAGACGGGTGCCTAGCCAGGGAGACAGGAAGGCAGGGGCTGGAGATGAGGATGGGGATGAGGATGGGGGTGAGGACGCATGGGGGCTGAGCTGGCGTGAGCAATGGCACCCATCAACGGCTCCAAACACCACACCAGTGATGCAGGTGCCAGTTTGCCAGGATCTGCCTCCAGGCCAGCGTTTCCCCCACCTCTGGCTACGCAACACCATCGAGCCCCTGGGACCGCAGCATTCCTAAACATTTACTCATGGAGAGCCAGAAACATCCTCTCAGCAAATTCCTCGATAAGATAAACCATGAAAATGTCACAACTGCCTTGGGGAGCCATCAAGTAACCCCAGGGGGAAGAAGAGTGGCTGTGCCCAGACCCCCACCATTACCTGCATCCTCCTCCCGCTCCTGAACTGAGCGGAGATGGAGGCACCCACTGCTCTGGGGTATCCATCCTGCTCATCTAAGGAGTATTTTTGTCATCCCTCATAGGAAATTATGTGGGCAACAGCAGCAGGCAAAGCACAAAGCAAACAGCCTTCCTTCCAAGTGTGGCTAAAAATACCCATAGGGGTCAAGCCCCTGGGGAACGATGCGCCAAGGAGCCAGTCTCACCGAAGGCATTTTGAGTTTCCCTTGTAACTCGTTACCCTCCAGCAAAGACCATGAACCTCAAGCTGGAGAAGGGACAGTCAAGACATGCTCGTGTCCCCCTTTTTCCCACCCATATGGGCAGGAGGACAAGGCAGCGCCTGGTTTATCTGTCAGCCAGGGCAGGGAATTTGGGGCTGGGGTGACTTTGGCCACCCCATGAAGTGGCCTGGCCGCTGCAGGGGATGGATGGTGGAGAGGGGCTGTCAACCTCTGGGCACAGCCAAACCCAAGGGAGGTTTTTAAAAATGCAAGGAGGTCTTTAAAATGCAAAGTGAGCTTGGTGTGGCCTGTAGCCTCTAGCCCCATCACCGGTTCCCCCCGCCCTGCCTCAATGAGGGCCACCAGCTCTGCTTCCCATCACTTGTCTCCCTTCAGGGCCGACTAACAGCCTGGAGATAAGGCAAGGGGAGGCAAGGGAAGGAATGCGACCCCCTCGCTCACCCTCCGCTGCATTAATAAATCACCTTGCAGACTAATTGCTCCTTGGAGGGGGAAGACTCACCCCCCTCCTCACACCCTCCCAAGGTCACAGCTCAGCCTGGGAGCCATGCTCCTGGGAAGCCCCAGATTTCAATTGCGTTCCTGGCATTCCTGCCCCAGCATGCAGCCAAGGGGGCTCCCCCAGGGCCCGCAGCCACCTGGGAAGGCACGGGGGTCTATCCCAGTTATCAGAGAGGGGGGTCAGTTCCCATCTCTGGAAGGGACTGAGCAGGTCTGTGGCTGGGGAGCGCATCCCTATTCCCAGGCACCTATTTTTATCTAGAAATACAGGGAGACCAACGCACCCAGCATCCCAGCTCATAGATGTTATCCCAGCTGTGCCACAGGATGGATGCTGTGCCGCGGGATGAGGTGAGATCAGGGCTGGGATGGGGGGGTCTATGAACCGACTCAATGCCATTGCAACCTGCTCATTTGCACAAAGCAAAGCTGAGAAGAGGAGGACAAGGTACCCAGGTGGGGTATGCTTCCCCAGAGCTCAAATGAAGTCTTCCAGCATCATGCAGTAGAGAAGCCAACGAAGCGCAAAATGTTAGGACACAATTCCCATGAACATATTCCCAGACATGGAGAGGGTTAGGTACAAAGAGGGACTTGGAAAAGGCCCGTGGGACAACATGCCCACCCCTTAACCATGCTTGCGTGCTGCACTATGCCAGGATGTTAAGTCATCAATATCAAGGAGCACCACCAGAGAGTAACCTTGCACGAGCTTTGAAGGCTGCACAATAAATGATGGAAGATGCCCATTCCCAGCTGTTTTTCAGGACTTGAGCGCAGAGGAAAATACCAGCACAGCTAAAATAAACCCAAATTCACCATACAAAACACAGAAGATCCGTCAAACGAAGTAGTACCTCAAGCTACAATGGAGTGGTACATCATCCATCCCACAGTACAGCATCCATCCTGCATCTGCCACAAGCCAGGGATGCTGGGTGCCAGCTGGTCCTTGCTGCTGCAAGAGGAAACTGCCACAGCTTGTGGATGCTTTACAGAGTCTCTCCGCAGCTATACAGCAAGAGAAATTCACCCAGCAGTTCATTAACCTCATCCTCAGTCTGACTTGCAGCAAACAAAATCCAAGCTCGCCAGGTTGCTGCCAGGCCAAGTGGCGAGAAACACTATTTTGCTAGGGAATGGAAAGGAAAATAGGGATCCAGAAGGGTGGATTGATTTTTTTTTTTGGACTTCAGCTGCAATCTTCTGCTCATCCAACCAGCCTCAATCTTGTCAGCGCTGCCCCCCTGCAGTGTAGGGGACTTCGTTTAGCTTGGAGCCTCTTGAAGCCCCCAGCTGTGCTTGTCATAAGACTCCGTGTCTGCTCCATGGTCCTTCCACCTCTCTGCACTCCTCAGTCAATAGTTCACCTGTGCTGCTGACTTTGGCATCATTTCCCTGCTCTTCCCAAAGTTTCCTCTGCACCAGGAAGCTGAGCTTGGCCATCCTGCTTTGGCATCGCATCGCACCCCATTGCATCCCATCCCAGGGCTGTCTGCTGGGCACCGTTTTTCTGTGGACAGACCTCACCACAGCTTTCAGTCCCCCAAGATGAGGGGATACAAGAGGGTGTACCCTTTTGGGGATGGATGCTGGGGTCAAAGCTATTTAATGCCTTTGTTAGCAGCTTGGACGAGGGGCCACTTAAACAGGAAAAGTGTTGTCTGGTCCTTGAACCTACCTGGCTGCACATATCCCAATGCTAAATAAAAAATGAATCAGCTGAAGGCCATGAAATTAAGTTGAGTGATGACAAGCTGATGTCAGTCAAGGCTGAATTCCTTGCTCCCTACCAGGATGACAGTCTATGTCTCCACTGGCATGGAAAGTATTTAAGCAGCAAAATGTAGATCTTTGAGAGAGTCCAAGCACCACTGGAGATGGACATTAAAGGGGTCAAACAGGTCAATGTTGTTGGTGGCTACTTTGCTGCTCCATGCAAGTGAAAAGCTTCCTTACCTTCCTTCAGCACTGGGGAAACCACCCAAGACATGGAAGAGGCCAGAAAACACATCTACCCTCTCCAAAAATAACCAAACATGCCAGGCGAGAGATCTACTAGTCCTCAGCACAAGCAGGAGGTGGGGACAAAAAGCCATCATTTAACCAATTATTCCCTTCTTCAACAAATCACTTGATTTTAAAGGCAAAATACGATGTCAATAAATAGCTTTAATGCACTGGAGTTGACCATATATAACACGACAGATGTCAAGAACAAGAATGGGTATAAATTGTGTTCCTGCTCGCATGCAGATGGAGATTCAGGAGCAGGTTTGCCCTTTCCTGAGCACAGGAACACTGCCACAGTTGGGCACTCTCCCTGGCATCGGCATCCCAAAGTGAAGCTGGCCAGCCCATGGGCATGCCACAACCGGCCAAGGACCACCAGGCAGCACGGTGCCACAGAGATGGTTCCCCACAAGCTGTTTTCTGGGACGATAAGGGTTAAAAAAAAAACCCAACCCAAACCACACAAAAAACCCAGAAGGCATGCCTGAAGAGGAGGATTAGAGAGAATAGGGCCATTTCTCACCAAAGACTATGGAAACGTAAATAGAAAAGTAACATTACGCTCAAGACAGGGGCCCTTTCGCTTTGCTCCTGCCCTACAATGCCACTATTGTTTTGCTGACAACTGGTAATTATCCCAAGCTGCACACACTGGTATTCCCACCCTTTAACCGGGAGGGATTTTGCTGCAGCCGACCCTCTGACACCAGCAAAAATTCACATACCACAGGGTTCAAAGGGGGGGCGGGCTGGAAAGGCTGGGCGAGTCTGATGCCGTAGGTCATTCAGGGGACCTCCATTTAGTCATCCCTAAAATACAAAGCTATTTGGGATGTTTTGCTCCAGATGACCATGCTTGGGGTTCAAGATGCCCCAAATAGCAGGGGGTGTTTTCCCTCATCCCGAGTAAGCAGTACCTCCCATCACCCCAGATGAAAAAACATTCACCTCCCAAATATCCAAGTCTGGGTGGCATGTCCTTTCTCAGCCTGGCAGCAAAGAAGAAACTGAAAAAAAAAAACCTCCTACGAAGGCACAGTTTTTCTTCCCTCCTAAAATGCTCAGGCATCCCTGGGGACACTGAACCCCCAGGACGAGCCCCTGCAGGCAGCCACTGCTCTGCTGCCCACTGCGAGGGGACTGTAATGGGGCTGAGTTGGACCCATCACTTCTCATTTATGGGATGGGGGAGTCATGGTCCCAATCTCCCCATCCCACTAGGATTCCAGCCTAGTGTCGGCACCAGCCCAGATAAGGTGATAAAAAATACTAGAAACTGCCTCAAGGTGGATTAAAACACTCCCATGGTCAAAATGTAGATTTATTTTTTTTTGCTGGTGCTGGCTGGTGCCCGAGCCAGAAAGACCAGAAAAAGGACAAAAAAATGCATTTTGATGTCTGCCACAGGCTGCAGGCAGCACAGTCAAGGACAGACCAAGGCAGGGGACACACACAGCCACCAAAGGATCCGGCTACAAGCACCACAACCAGCTGCTCTGGGATTTGTTTTTTTCTTCTGCATTTTAATTACACGATGGCAGAAGTTTCTTCCTAATGGGAAAGCTGGAAACCAGTTTTTCCTGCAGCAAGGCCAATTCCACAAATGCTAGCAGTGACCTGTAAAGATAAAAAAAGCCCCATAAATCAGCAGAGCTACATCTTTCCTTCCTTGCAGCGTCACTGGCCTGTTTCGCTGGGGTGGCTTTTTATTTGTTGTTGTTTTAAGCACCCAAGAGAAAAGAAACCACTCCTAAAACCCCACTTAACCCATCCCAGCTGCAGAAAAAAAAAAAACCACGTAGGCAGAAGGAGCTATGCTACGGGACTCCGGGCAAGCTCCAGCCTGCCCCTGCAGCGCCTGATCGGGCTTTGTAGGGAATGAACCCCCCTTCTCCCAACCCTGGAGCCCTGCCAGCCCCCCGCCTAATTAAAGCGTGTGGCTGCTTGCAGGGTGGAAAGTCAGCAGCTGGAGCGTGGAGGCTCCAGCGCCTCAAGGGATGAGCCCCACCACTGCACCAGCACCCCACTTTTAAGGATGCTGAAAACTGGAGGAGCTCCCGAGGCTGTGTTGGTACCCGGCTCCTCTCCATCACTTGCTTGGTCAGAGCAGCGACACAGCTGCAGGGAAAAGATTAAACTCAGATTTTGCTCTTTAAACTGCTTTTGGTTGAAGGAGTTTGCTTTGCACCCACCTTTTCAGGGCTATGAGCACACCACAGGATGGGGGGAGTAGCAAGGAAGGGACAAAGGCTTGCACAGCTTGTGGGGGAAACGCTCACCCGCCCCTCTGCAAGGAAGAGAGGGCAGGAGAAAGCCCAGAAGGGGCCATAGGGAAAGCAGAGGAAGGGCTTAAAAGATTAAAATGGGACAACGTTATCAGCAGGCAGCTGCCCCATGCCTCCACACTGCGTGTGTGCGGGGCCTCTGACTGCCAGCTGGGCAGCGCCCACCAAAATTCTGTGGTACTCACTGGGGTACCACCCACTGGATGTTCAGGTGCCAAATGCTGGCACTGGCTGCACCCCTGAACCCCGGCACAGGCGGTGAAGCATTGCCAGCAACACTCAGAAGCAAACTGGGGTAATCGAAAGATTGAACAGCACCAGTGTGATAAAAAGATTAAACAGCAAAATTAAAGAAATGGGAAACAATTTTACTCCCTGCCCAAGCAAACTGTTTTTTACTGGTGTTCATGCAACTGCAGCTTATCAGTCCAAAGCACATCAGCAACACCCTGAGGCCAGAGAGATGCCAGTAGCTTAACAGCAACAGACTATTCACACAGCCAGAGCACTGGGGACATATTGGGAGACCCATTTCCACCGTGAGAATCAGATTTACAGCGACACAGGCTGTCCCAAGGTCCTGGTGTGGTTGTGGCAAAGCTGGTGCGATCAGGTGGGCTGTACCTGGCCATGGAGCACCCCCCCAGTGCACTCCCAAAATCAGGCTTCATGTCAGTAGGGGAGGCAGAGATGCTTCACCAATGACCCACCCATCCCTGGATGGATGCTGGTTAGCCAAAACATCCATGAGCTTGTTTTATCACCCGTTCCCCAAATTTCTGCACCACTGGACCAAAGCTAACCACCAGGGGTTGCCGGCAGAGCTGCAGGCAGGCGCAGGGAGTGGGGCCAGGACTGTCCCCAGAGCCCAGCCCACCTCTTCCCCCTGCCTGGCCAGGCAGAGCTGCACGCATCTGGACCACCGGCCCAGGATGAAGAGGGACCCAGCCAATGTCTGCCTTACACCGCTGCATTAATCCTGTTGCTAGGACACCCGCGGGTAAAGAAATACAACACTTGACAGATTAGCGTCTAGACTGGCTGACCTTTCCCTCCGCTCGCGAGGTGGAACCAGGGCGAAAAATCAGGCACCGTTGGCTAAAAGGAGGAGATGGGTTTTTTTTGTAGATGGGAGCCAGGGAGGGAGGAACATTGCTGTCGCTGAAAGAGCCATTTCACTACCTGCTGCCGGAGAGGGATGTGGAGGAGACAGATCGGGGTCTTGCAACCTGCTGCCAAGCCCAGGCTTTGCCCAGCAACCCAGCCAACAAAAGAGCCTTTCATGAGAGGGGACGATGTCAACTCCGCAATTAGCAGGGGAAAAGAAAAAAGAGCCGAAAGAAGATCATTACCTCCAGCAGTTGCCTCAGGGGGCCCCTCTCAAACGGTTTCATTAACTCTTTCGGCTGAGCCCAAGGAGAAGAAAGTGGGGAAGGAGCCACCAATGTCAGCAGCAGCCATTGCTGGCTGGACGCAGGGCAGCATTCCAGCCTCTCAGGATGCTATGAGGAGACCAGTCTCCTTGGGCATTGTTGCTGCAGTCTAGCAGGGAGCAATGTCTCTGCCCCTGAGCTCCAACACTGGATCGGACCCTGCAGGGACCACCACCCTTCCACATCGTGGCTGGGAGAGGACCACATTACAGGTATCACAATCTCCTGCCCAGCCCTGGAGAGTCCCTGCGAGATCAAATGCTGACCTCAGCAAGCAGCATCCTTGTTCAAGCCATCGGGTGGCCACAGCGTATGCCACACACTGAACTTCTTCCACCTCCTGCCTTGCTGAGTGATGGAGAGCCCATACCAGCCCACTCGGTACCACAGACAGGGAGGGATGCTGGGACTCCCCCACATCCTCCACCTTCATGGCCTAATGTCTCCATCTCCCCACCAAAAAGATGCAATGGCTTGTTAAATAAGATCCACATTTTTATCAGATGATGCCCTGGTTACCTGATGGGAAGAGGTTAGAAACCTCCCTCCAGGCTTTTTCTCTTCCTGATGCCAAAACCAAAAACCCACAGCTTTCCCTTTTGCCACTCACCCCGAGGAAATCCAGGATGGGTCACCCAGTGGACAGCAGCTTGCCCTGACAGTGCCACTGTCCCCTACCCCAGACGCATCACTCGATGTAAGTCATCCCTGCAAAAAGCTATCCAGAGACTAAATCCCTGGCCTGGCCTCCAGCCCTCCCGAGCCTTTGGCAGGAAAGAGGCCAGCCTGAGCGCAGTCAGAGGATGGGGATGCATGGGGACAACTCAGCCTTCTGCCAGGAGTGGCCTTGTGATCATCACGACCGTCACTTTCCAGGCTCACCACAGGGCTGTGGCAGTCACTCCTGAGGAGCCAGCCCTGGCTTTCCTGTGCCCCAAGGATGCCCTTGGGGGCTGGAGCACTGGGCTCATCCCCACACAGAGATTTAACAGCAAGCCCCAGGTGCAGATATCCCCAAAGCAGTTACAGAAATAACAACTGCTTAATCAAGTCCTACACTAAAAGCCAAAAAACATGCACGTGTTGTGCTACACACCTTCCTCCATCCACAATGCACGGGGCTGGGACTTTCTCCCACTCACTGATATTCAAGGGGATTTAGTACCAGCTGAAATCATTGCAGATCTCTTCCACACCACCTCCCACCCATCAGTGCCTCCTCTGAGCACTGGTTCTCAGCAATATGAGGCACATCTTCCTGAAGGGCAGCTGCACTGCCGCCACATGCATGCTGGTACCCAGGGGATGGGGAGTGTGGCTGGAGGACAGGAGAGCTGGTGAGAGCACCCCACAGACAGAAGAGAGCAGATGGAGCTGTGGGGTGAAGCAGAGTCCAGCACCGGCCTCCCATCCATCACAGAAGGTGCTGTCTTCAGGCTGCATGTGGAGAGATGAGCAGGACACCCTCTGAAAGGGTTCATCTCCCTCAACAAGGCTGTGGGGAGCTGAGCGATTGGGTCCATGCCTGTGCCAGATCAGGCCTCACAGGCAGGCTCACTGGTGCTGACATCTCCCAGGAGGGCAATGCCATGCTGTGCACTCCATGCTGGGCTCTGGGGAGGGAATCCCCACTCATGATGCAGCAGGTGGTAATCTTCTTAAAACACACTAGGCTTCCTGGCTCTGAGAGCGCCTGTCTTCTCCCCAGGGCAAACGACCCAGTGCTCAATAGCAGAGCACAAATTCATCTCGTGAGGCAAGTGGTTATTAATCACAAGCAGGCGCTAATGAATGCTGGATTGAAGGCTCACAGTCCTGGCACGTGGGAGAGTAGCCACTACTAGCCCTTATCCTGTTTCAGGACCCAGCTGGGGAGACGCTGACATCAGCGAGAGGGTAACGCAAGGTGTCCCAGGGTTCTGTGTCACCCATGGGTCCTGGGTCTAGGCAAGCCTGTCCCCTTGGCACAGTACGGGCCCCTGCCCAAACAGAAGGAGGGACAGCAGCTACAGATAACCCATCCCTGGGGTGGATGCTGAGAGTGGGCATGTGTCCTAGGGGAACTCCCCAGGAGGGAGAGGTGAGATAACCCCATGCTGGGGTTTGGGGAGGGACCTCCGGAGTGGCTGCCATCCCCTAGGCTGGCCATGCGAGCACTCACCACCAAGGCTGAACTCAGGGTCTCCATCTGCACCCAGCCCCATGCTGAGGTTTCCCCCAGGTGAGGGTCCTGGCCCCTCTGGAGAGCAGTTCAGGGCCAGAGAGGAAGGATCGAGACAAAATGTTGCCTTTTCATGCTGGTGAGCTGGTTTAGAGCAAGACAAGATGTCATTCCACCTTCACCATAACACACTGGTGGGTTCCTTGCTACCCTGACTTGCATACATCACCCCTACAAACTGGACTATAGGTCCTTAGAAGAGGGGTCCACATCACGCCTTCCCTGGGGACCCTGCTAATCCCACTGCTGGCAGGCACAGTAGAACATGCAACATGCCAGCACCATCCATCTCATTGGAGGTACGGGTCCCATATTGGCACCAGGGAGATCCCCTGGCTTTTGATGATTTTGCACCATCACATGTTTAATCAATTACAGCCTATTGTAAACCAGAACAAACACAGAGCCCCTGATCTGTGAGCAGCAGCCTGGGACACACCAGCAGGAGTGATGGCCTAAGCCTCTAGCACCCATCAAACATGGACCTTCTTGATCTGCCTCGCTGGGAGATGCACGCCAGTGTGGCACTGCCTCAACAGGGAACACTACTGCACTGAAAGGAAAGTGGATGGGACCCAGGCCACCATCCACCACATGGGTGCAGCCAGCAAGCACCGCCAGCTTATCTGGGGTTATCAAAAAGGTGCTGTTTATCCAAAAGTCAACAATCCCTGACTCAATTAAGTTACAGACTAACGAAGAGGGTGGGAAAAAAAATAAAAAATTGTTTGACTACAGCATTTACTGGAGGGGAGGCAGGTGGCTTACTTATGAATTAAAAAATCAGAGATAGCTTCAAGAGCTGCCAGGCTGATGGAGATTTATGCTATCAGCGATGGAGCATGGAGATGGTGATGCTGGGCTGGCAAGCTGCAGAATGCAGGTGCCCTGGCTGCTATTCCCACCCCAGGCTGTTTGAACAGACTCCCACAACCTGGGGACAGGGTCAGAGGAACAGCCAGATCTTCCAGTCCCCCAGGAGGGGGAAACCAGCAGATTGAGCTTGGGAATCAAATAAAAACACAATAAAATCCACTAATAACCAATTTCCATCTAAGAAAATGGTTGGGAGGGGATGCCAAAAAAAGCAATAAAAATTCCACAAAAGCAACCTTTTAAACCGAAAGCAAGCAGACACGGGATGTTCCAGACCAGATGTTGCTCACTGAAAAAGCCCCCAGTGCTGGGGATGCTCCTGCCAAACAGCATGCCGGTCAGAACCAGGAGGACAGCAAGTCTCCAGAGCCTTGTCCCCAGAGCAGCCCCATCCCACAGCCATAGGGCAGGGAGGTTCCTGCTTCCTCCTAGCTCCCAGCACTTGCTGGGAGGCCATAGCCACTCCACCTTTGGCTTGCGGGAACCATCCCTTCATGCCCAAAGGGGTTATTAATGGCTCTCATGCCTCAAGGCCGTGGAGGTTTTTTAGCCCACCATGCCGGTGGGGAAGGAAATTGAGCTGAGAAACAGGGAACACGCTGAAAGATGTGCATTTACGCGGGCAGAGCGGGCAAACATGCCCAGCACTGCTGAGGCAACCCATCAGCTGTGCTGCAGAGCTGCCACCCACCCCACAGGCAACCCTGCTCCTGGTGACAGGGAGGGATGCAGGACATCAGGCTACAACATTGCAACAAGATACCCAATGGCTTTCTCTTTAATGAAGGCTTCTCACTTGTTAATAGTGGAGCCAAGCTTTCCAAGCCCAGAAGACAGCCTCACAAGTGTCTAAGCAACTCTGCATTCACCCAAATCTGCACAAACGTCACCCAGAGTGTACTAGCCACAAGTTTCCCAGGTTGTGTTGTTTTTTTCCCCACTGCATCCTTCCCTCTCAACTCTTCACTCACTCTCACCCAACATGACCCATTTTTGCCCTCAAGCCCTCTGCAGCTCTCCGCACACCCGCAGTCTCCACTCTCATGTTTCTCCCAGTGGCTCCAAATCCACATTAAGGCAACGCTGGAAGCCCCCATTAGCTGTACACATGTCCAAACCATTTTCTAATCCTGTTCAGCTCCTTGCTTCCATTATATCTTTGGCAAAAAGCTCTCTAGGCTAATCAAATCCCACACTAAAAGCCAAAAACCACACATGTGCTGCTACCACATACTTTTCTCCATACACAAAGTCAGGGACTTTCTCCCACTCCCCGATATTCAAGGCAATTTAGCACCAGCCAACACTGTTGCAGGTTTCTTCTCCACCACCTCCTACCCATCAGTGTCTCCTCTGAGCACCTGCTCTCAGCAAGACACAGCACATCTTCCCAGAGGGCAGCAGCACTGCTGCTCCACACACATTGGTATCCAAGGCATGAGGAATGTGGCTGGAGGACAGGAGAGCCAGTGAGAGCACCCCACAGATGGCACAGAAAAGATGGAGTGATGGGGTGAGGTGGAGCCCAGCACCAGTCCTCCCATCAGTCACAGAAGATGCTGCCTCCAGGCTGCATACACAGACAGAGATACACAGGATGCTCTCGGAAAGGATTCGTCTCCAACGCTTTCTCGAATGTCATCAGATACGCTAGAGGATCGTTAAAATGCTTTATTAATCCCATACCTCTGGGCTGCTGATATACATCCGATACTTAATCCCAGACGTCTCCTTCAGCACTTTGAACTCTCTACTGAAATATCAGAATTAATTCTTTTCTTGGTAAACTAACAGAGTTTGGATGAGACACAGTGCACTCGCTGGAATTGTTATGTCAGGGCTTAGACCACCATCCCTAACAGTTGCTGCAGACCAGAGAAGCCAGCACCACGCACATCTGACAACAGCAAAAGCAGCACGATGCAGGCAAGCCCTCACCAGCAAAGCTGTGCAGCAGCCCTTGCCAGCCCCACCTGAGCAGTTCTCATGGCTCCAACCCTCCTCCTTCTCCTCCAGCTCCCTCTCTCCACGCATGCTCTCAGAGACATCACCCTCTGCAAAGCAGCCCCAAGCTCAGAGCATCTCCTGAGGCAGGGAACCATTAGCTAGAAAAACACGGGACAGTTGCCTGTGGATGGAGGATCTTCTCCCTCTGCTCTCCAGGCACAGGGCAAGTATTTCTCCTTGATCCCACCTCCCTGGTACATCTCTCCTGGCTAAACAGGGACCTTGAGGAACTGGAGAGTTGCTTGGGCCCTACTGAGCTGGTTATGGTGGATGCGTGTCTATCACAGCCACAGGAGACCAGTGAGGCCCAAGGCACTGGGAGGGATCCCAGGTGAGAAACATGAGGACTCTAGTGCAGGAAGGATACACTGTTGAACTGTACACCAGCATGGACCATGGGGCTTCCCACATGGCTGGTCAGTGGGAACCCCAGATCTCCATTCTCCAGGCAGTGCTCAGAAGGAAGGGGTATGTCCATGGCTGGGTAATGTAAACCAAGACCACAAAACAGAGCGGGAGCAGGTAGAAAGCGTGGCCAGCAGTGCAAGGGAGGTGATTCTCCCCCTCTACTCTGCTCTCGTGAGACCCCACCTGGAGCACCGTACTCCCCAGCACAAGAAGGACATGGACCTGTTGGAGCGGGTCCAAAGGAGGGCCATGAAAATGATCCAAGGACTGGAACACCTCTCCTGTGAGTAAAGGCTGAGAGAGTTAGGGTTGTTCATCCTGGAGAAGAGAAGGCTCTAGGGAGATCTCATTGTGGCCTTTCAACATATAAAGGGAGCTTATAAGAAAGACTTTTTAGAAAGGCCTGCAGTGAAAGTACATGGGGCAATGGTTTTAAACAAAGATGGTAGGTTCAAACTGGACATAAGGAAAAAATTTTTTTTATGATAAGGGTGGTGAGACACAGGAACAGGTTGCCTAGAGAAGCTGTGGATGCCCCATCACTGAAAGTGTTCATGGTCAGGTTGGACAGGACTTTGAGCAACCTGATCTAGTGCAAGACGTCCCAGCTCATGGCAGGGGGAGGCTGAACAAGGTGATCTTCAGAGGTCCCTTCCAATCCAAACCATTTTGTTATTCTATGATAAAGCAAGAGTGGACAAACTAGTAAGAATTCAGACACACGAGGGTGACTCGCCTTGGGCTTGTGCAGAAAAGCAGGTTGCCACATGTGCCTGGGAGCTTCCTCCCAGAGCCACTGCCACAAGCCCCAGATGTGCCGGAGGATACAACAGTGGCATCCCGTGGCACAACCTGGGGTGAGAACAGCCCTCCCATCCTGAAGGGCTGAGGACAGACCTCAGCTCCTCCAGACAACCCTCAGGCTGCCCAGGAGACTGATTTGCAAACGGTTGCGGCTATGTCACCCATGTGCCCAGGTCCTCAGCATCCTCTGCAGGCTCCACACTCATGGAAAGATGCAGCTCAGATCAGTCCTCACCCCCCAGTGAGCACGGTCCCTGCTCCACTCACTCCTGCCTCCTAAAAAAGAAGTGGTGACACCCTCCAACTAGAGAAAAGACTGCTTCCCAGCAGAACAGCTATCTGCTTGGGTATTTTTTTTAAACCATGCAATAATGCTTGAAACGGGATTGCAAAATATGTTTCTCTGTCTTCTCCACGTGCTCAGGTTTGCTATTTAACAGCACCCGAATTATATTGACATAAACACCGTAAGAAGAGGTTATTCCAGATGCGGGCCAAAGCAAATAAGAAGTGGTGTCACAAAGAGGCTGCTATTCAGAGCAGAAACCCCAGTTCTCCCGGGTCTGGTAGTGTGTGTCAGGGATCTTCCAGGGGCCACAGGGAAAATGAGCTTGGTGCCCTGTCTTCCTGGAGATGCACACCAGTGAGGAGCTCCCAGGCACCCACGGCTGCCTCAGGCCAGGAGAGACATGGGCTGAGCTCCTTTTCCCCACAAGGCAACTCAAAATCATGTCGGAGCTCTGGGTGAAGGATGCTGGGAACAGACTGAATCCAAGTATGGAGCTGCAAAACCACTGAGAAAATTAGGAGCAGGGCTTGAAAAGGTTACTTGCATCAAGGGAAGTGAAGAAAAATCCTGCCTGCTCCGCAGAACTACTCAGTCTTTTTTTAAACTAAGTTTCCAACCCCAAAGTGCCATCTGAGTGGGGCCACTTCATCTCCGCTGCTTCCTCCTCAGGATGGGATAGGATCCATCTGCCAGAAGATGGACCAGGAGCCCTGGGAGCATCCAGCAGTGCTGCAGAGAGATATCCACAGGCTTGGGCTTTTCCGGCTGCCAGCAGCCCGGGGCAACTCTCCCTCCCCACCAGCTCCCACAGGAGACAGCAGCGGCCCAGATAAGGTTTTGCAAACATAAGTCCTGCCAGTTGATAAGGAGACGAAGAGTCCAGAGGGCCTCCCAAGCACAGCATCCTCCTCAGTTACTCCAGCCCATCCCAGAGCCAGTTCCCCACAGCCCTTCTTCTAGTCTTTAGGAGAAATTTTTAAAATAATGTTTGCGAAAGCTCCAATCCACCTGTCAAAAATCCCCAGATGCTGATGCCAAAGCAGTTATGTCACAGGCTGTAAATCGCTTTGCACGGCACCTGTTTCATCTTTAAAGGCACGTGCTTGCAAGGAATCCCAGCCATTGAGACCAACGAGCCACTGAAGATGGAAATAAAATCAAGCATGAACCTCTACACCAGCAGCAAGCAGCTCCGGCACCTGCTATATTTAATAGCAGAAGGAGGCAGCTCGGCTTCTCAGGTGCTGCCTGCATCCTCCTCATCACCACCAGCCAAGACCTTGATGTACCAGCCCATCCCAGCCCCAAACTGAGGCAGAGAAACTCAGCATGAGAGAAGATGAATGAAGTCAGGCTGTCTCCACCACCAGATTGGGACAACCCTGGCCAGCTTTGTAAACCCCTAATGGTGGGGATCCCCCATCCCCAGTGACCTGTCCCAAGGTTGTCCACCCTCCTGGGGGTGGGGATTTCCCCAGCGTTCAACACAGCCTGGGCTGCTGCCCTGTGCATGGGGGACACCCATATACCCACATGTGCCCCAATTCCCCCACACTCTCAAGACCACTCCCACAGCAGCATCCCTGCAGTATCCTCATCCCCTGTACAGCTACATGCCCTTGCTGAGGAATCCCAGAGATCTGGAGGATAAGAGCTAAGACCAGCTCCAGTCAGCTAAGCCCCCAAAGTTTTAAGACAGGCAGATAAACAGAAAGGTTATCTCCATGCCAGGACAGCCTTCAGAGCAAACATTCCCCAGGAGCCATCACAAAGCAGTGCTGGCAGAACAGGCCCCTGCAGTCCTTGGACATTGAACCAAGGGAAGGAAAAAAAAAAGAAAAAAAAAGCCACACCAACCCTCCTGCAAATTCTTTTAAAACCCGATTCACAGCCTGCCTTTGGGAGACAGCCAAGTCGGCTGGGTGAAACAGGCACCTCCCTGCCAGCGGTGACCAGCACTGGCGGTGCTCCCCCAACATTTAACCCCTGTGTGTGTCACGTGAAACCTCCTTGGGTTACCTGGCATGGCTACTCAAAGGTGGGGAGGATCCAGCTTCAGCTTGGCAAAGGGTCCCAGCCAGCCCTGTGCACCCAATGCCATTCCAGGAGCTGAGATGCCAGTGGAGAGGGGGGTAGGAAGGGCACGAATAGCTCTGAGTAACCACTGTTAAACCAGCTCCTGGCCCTCCAGCTCAGTTTGGCTGTGCTGGACAGTCTCCAGGGACCTAAAACAGTCAATTCAGGATTTCACATGGGAATGATGTTCCCGTCACTGAAAACCTCCAAGGGGAACTTTGTTCCCAAGGTCCCTGGAGAGGCACCCACGCCACAGAAAGTGGCATCATAAACCCAGCCTGGGGCCCTTTGAGAGCTTCTCCAAGTGTTCCCAGACACACTCTGGGAGTGCTGGGCAGCCCCACTGCCCAGACCGCTGTCTTCCCCTCCATGACATGACCCAGCCTCTGCAAAGCTGAACCCGAGCTCTTCCTAGATGACATGAAGCTTTGCTCCAGTAAATAATCCACCGATTTCACAGCCCAGTGCCTGTCTGACTTCCAGCTTGCTTGTGGGGCAGCCACTTACCAATATGTCTTGCCCAGCCTAGGATGGTAGAGGGGCATGAGCCACTCCTTATAACGTGCTGGCGAGCTGACAACGCTCAGTGCAAGCAGAAGACAACCAGAACATCACCCTGGAGAACAGTCACCCTCATCTGGTTTTGGATCACCGCTTGCAGCTCAGCTGCTTTGGCAAACAGGGTTCGTGGGCTGCAAGCAGGTTTGGGGGCTCCCTATGTCAGCCACGGCTCTCTCTGCTGCCTCACACCGGGCACACATCCAGAAACCAAGGGGAGGAGGGCTTTCAACTGGCCTGGCAGCCAGGAGGAAGCTTCCCCGGTGAGGAGGTAAAGTTCACCAGGAAAACAGGCAGCTAGTGCACTCAAGCAGTGGGAGAACTGGCTCGTATGCCCCATGGGGAAAGAAGCACTGCAAAGCTGAGTCAGCACCAAATTCCCCTCTCCTGGTGCACAAGCTGCTTGAGAGCCAGAGGAGCGAATTGTTTCACAGAAATCCGAAGGCAGGGGAAAGCCAGTGAGTGGCGTGGGAGGTGTTGTATCCCCGGGGGGCACACGCTCGAGGCTTCCTACTGCTCAAAATGCTTCCAAGGATGTGTGGGCACCGGGAGGACTTCTGCAGGCATGGCAGAAACCGCTAACACATGGAGCACGGACACTTTGGGATAGCGCCATCCTGTCTGTCTCACAACCAGAGCAATCCAGACAAACCACTCTCACCCCAGTAAAGCCACCAACTGCACTGCAGCCAGGCATCTCTCTCAAGGATTGCCCAGCACAGCGTTCCCCAAGCATCCTTCCCCAGTTCCCTGTTGATGAGATGGGGCCCACATGACCCCAACTGTGCCACCCTCAGCAGCCATAAAGGACATGGCCATTGAAAGGGTGCATGGGGGGAAAATCCCCCCATCACCCTTCTCTTCGGGGAACACGGACTGAGTGCAGCATTTGACGTGAGGGAAGGCACAACTCCATGCCTGCTGGGAAGCAGGACTCCATCCACATCGCATCCCAGGGGACAAGGGGCTTCAGGACAGGAAGGGGGTGCAAGGACCCCAGGCACGGCGGCAGGGACCTCCCCCCACCACCCCTCTTAGCACCCCACGCACGTTACCCGGCTCCTGGGAAGCGGCAAGGACCAGCAGGACAAAAAGCCCAAGCAGCAGCCGCCGCGGGGGGCACCTGCGGGAAGAGAGAGCAAGAGGTTACTCACTCTTCCGCCGGCTCCGGGGTGTCGTGTCCCCCGGTCAGCAGCCTCCGGCCGGGCCAGTGCAGCCCCAGGGCGCCCGGGCAGCTCGGGGGTCCCCACAGTATACCAGGGCTCCCCAGCCTCGGCGGCACCGTTGCACCGGAGTCTCGGTGAACGCCAGCCCCGGTGACTCCGGGGTCCCCGCGGTACCAGTGCCGGTGCCTCTGGGGTTTCCACGGCATAGCGGTGCGCCCTAGCCCCGCCAGCTTCAGTGTTCCCACGGTACCCGTGCCCCCGGGGTCCCCCACCTACTATACCGCTGCCCCCCAGCTCTGGCGGCTTCAGTGCTCCCGCGGTATCGGTGCCCGCCAAGCCCTGGCGGCTACGGGGTCCCGGTGCACGCCAGCCCTGGCGCCCGCAACCCCCCGGCCCCGTGGCTCACCCTGGGCTCATGGTGCCCGCTCGATGCCGGCAGTGCGGCTCGGCTCGGCTCGGCTCGGCACGGCCTGGGGGGCGGGGAGGGGAGGGGAGGGAGGGGAGGGGAGGGGAGGGACGGGGCGGGGAGGGGCGGCCCGCCCTAGGCTGGCGGCAGAGCGGGCGCGCCAGGGCCTCAGCTCAGCCCGCCCCCAGCCCCAGGTCCCGGGGCTTGCGCTGCCGCTGGACTCCTGCAGCCGGGAGGGGGTCGGGGACACCTCCCTGGGGCGTCCGAGCCCTGCGCCAGCCCCCGGTGTGCGGAGGGCACGGCGCGGTTCCCCGAGGAGCATCCTCACTCCGAGAAGCATCCTCTCCCTGGGGTGCTGGGGAGCACCCTCACCTCCAAGGGGCACCAGCAGCCCGGACCTGCCCTGGCATCGCCTGCTCCACCAGGCACATGGGTTTCGGCTCACAGGCCAGGCCTGGTCTTGAGGCAGGGAATGAATCAGTGAGCTGAGCTTATTCCCTCTCCTCACCCCTGTCCAAGCCCCAGGTGCACCAAGCAGGGAAGGGTGCTTCCATCCGGGCACCCTATGCCCTCCTCTCCTGGGCCCTTCCCTACCCCAGAGGCCCCTCGCTCTCCCCAACTGCATGTGGGGGGCTTGGGAACCCCACGAGCCTCCCTTGCCACTCTGGCTGTTCATGCAACAAACCTGGCCCAGCCTGGCAGGATGAAGGGCCTGGGGGACCCTGGGCACCCTCCCGGGACAGCCCTTGCCAGGGGGCTGGAGTGCCAGATCCTGGGCAGCAGCACACCTTACCTCACCTTTCCTGTGCAGCTGGCACTGCTGCCCAATTTCACCTCACCCCAGCTTTCATCTCCCTCCAGCCGCAGCCCCCTCCTCCCCTTACCCCAGCTTTCATCTCCCTCCAGCTCCAGCCCGGTGGAGGGCAGGATAATCCCCACAAAACCTGCCACACCTTGCTTTGTCTTCTGCAGCATTTTAATGCCCCGCGGCAGCAAGCTTCTGAAATCCAAGCCCTGGAAACTTCCAGGGGATCTAGAAGTGATTCACTGATGGCAGAGTCAGTGTTTAGTCTAAGCCACAGTTTGGATCTAGCAGAATAAACCATGACATCCAGCTGCTCGGCTGCATGCTTGCAGAGGTGCATGCTATCGCTATCCGTCTTTTAGCTATAAATCTTTTAACCACGCCTTGCACCAAGGAGCCAAAGGCAGGCATCCCCTCAGCACGACCCCAGTCTGGGGGCAATGAATAGACACCAAAGCTGCCTTTTGTTTGGGTGCAGAATGATTTCATGCAGTCAGGACTGCTAAATTTACACTTTCCCAGCTGGATGCTGACTGATTTACTGCCCCTTTCTTCTCCCGCAGCTGGATTCCTTTCCTCCAGGTAGACGCTGATGTGCGTTGCCAGAGTACCTGAGCTGCACAAAAGGCAACACGTGGCAGCCCTGAGTCACCAGGCTGCCATTTCGTGCAGGGTTTTCAGAGGGGTGGATGGGCTGCAGGAGGAGTCACAATGGCACTGGGCCTGGAGACCGTGGAGCAAGTGTGAGGAGAGTCCTGGGGCAAGGACAGTACTTGGAAAAATCTCCTTGAAAACAGAAAATGATCCTCCCTGATAGTGGCGGTATCTTCAAAGCAAGCTGACTTTTAATGGGCTTCATGAGAGTGGGTGGGTAAATGCTCCCACAGGGTGGGAGAGGCCATGGGCAGCTCTGGCTGCCTGCTCAGGGCATTGCTTTAGCTCAGCAGGGAAACATGGCGCTGGCCCTTCCTATTGTTATCTGTGCCACACAGGCCAGGAGGTGCAAACCTGATCAGAGCTCCCCTGACCGCCTGCCCAGACATTCCCACATACTGATGCATCTGGTGCTTCACTGAGAGCAGAGATGTCTCACTGGGCAGAGATGCCACTGGGCGCTGCGAGTGCCAAGGTGCAGGTGAACGTGGAGCTGCTTTACAGCCCGGACTTCCTCCTCTCTGCACCTCTGGTCTCTGCCTGACCTGGCCATGCTCCCCCAGCTCCCGCTGGGCTTGTTTGCCCGGGAGAGACACAGCACATCACCTTTTGCCCATGCTCCTGCCTTTCCTGTGCCTGCCAGCAGGTCTCTACCCCAGTGCCACCCCACCACTGCAGAGCCATCTCCCCCCAGCAGACCTCCGTGCAAAGTGCCTGGCTGACACCAGGGCAATTTCCCATCGTAAAATTTCTTCCCGCTGTGCTTTAAAGTTTGAGAGCCATGAAGGACAGATAATGAGGATCATCTTTTCCCAAGCAAACAGACACTGCCCACCGCAGGGGGGACATGCTGCCAGGGAGGCAGCTCTTTGGAAAGCCGACCAAATGGAAACCAGCAGTGCTCTGATGGTGGCTCAGCCGCTCACAGCCATGACTTCCCAAACCCCAGCCAAAAAGGCCCTCCTGCCCTGCAGGCTTCAAGTTCCAGCAAAGCTTTGGCATTTTTCATCTCTGCACGGCTCCTCCAGGGTCCCACTGTCCCCCACCCCTGTGCCCGGCTCCCACCCGCTCCCTCCCAGCTGCATCCTGTGGTTGCTTGTCCCATGTTGCTGAGTGGCCCTGGGCAGGGGCACCTCAGTCTGGGGACAGAGGGGCTGCCCCAGCTCCCAGCACACAGCCCCTGGCAGCTCAGCAACTGGGACAGTGCAGCGGCCAAAAAAATGTCATCCTGGCAATCCTGCAGGATGACTGGCCTGGTTTTCCCTCCTTTGGGCAGAGGGGAGGGGTTGGAAATGCTGGCTTTGGGGCCCAGGCACATCTCTAGCAGTGGCTCCAGGGCTGGAACGCATGGCCTGTGTCTACATCCCCCTCCCAAAGTGGCTTCGCCGTGATGGCTGTCCATGCTCTGTGAAGGGCAGTGTGTCTCCAGGCTGCTGGGTGGCCTGAGGAGACGTGACCCATGTGCTGTGGGAGCAGTGGGGGTACCAGCAGACACCATGAACCGTTGCCACTGCTGAAAAACAGTTGCTTATGCACGGTTGCCTTGCGATGCTCCTGTGACTTGCAGCTGGGATGCGGGCAGGGGGCTTAGTCCTTCTGCCACCATACTTTTCCACAGGCGGCTTAGTGAGGAGGCTGGGGAGCAGCAGGAGCCATAGGACGGGGGCCAAGGGGCTAATAAGGAACAAGAAGGCAAAGGACAATATTTGGCAAGTGTCTGTGCAGAAAAACAAAGGCTGCAGCAAGGGGAGGGAGCAGAAAACCACTGACAGGCAGGGCTATCCTAACTGTGACAATCCCCAAGCGGTGGCTGTCACCAGTCTTGCCACTTTGATGTGCCATTTGTTTGTGTTAAAGATACCTTCTCCCAGCAGCAGCCCCTGAGTGTGAGTGCTCAGGACCCTTTTGCACCAGCCGGTTTTGCATCTCTCTGCCACAGTCATTGCTCTGGCTCAGAAGCCCATGTCCACTGATGGCCTCAACCCGCCAGGGCAGCACTGGAGGAGGTGATCCAGGAGGGATGTCCGCTGCAAAGGGCAGCACCATGCCCTCCCTTCAGTGAGGATACAGCAAGGGATGATGCAACAGCATCTTGGTCTGTGAAAGGCATCCCTCCTTTCTGGGGGTGAAGCACACACAGGCCATGAAGGTGGGCATTTGGGAAGGACCCAAGGAGAACAGGCAAGGAGTGGGAATAATTGGAAATCCAGATGTTCCTGCAACAAGGGAAGTTGGCAAGCACAAGAGCTGGGCCAAGTGGGGAGCACGTTACCCGCCCACATAGGCAGGTGATTAGCTAAGCCAGGATGGGGTGCCGGGAGGCTGGGAGCGTATCAGCACTGCGCCTGGCCCCAGCAGCCAGGTCTGGCAAACGCATTAGCAAGGGGCTGCAGAGGGCAGAAGGAGGTGTTATGGGGGCGGCCGGGGGCCTAGCCAGTAGCAGAAATCCTCTAGGATCTGTAGCTCACCTGCATCCCTCCCACAGATGCAAGGAAGATGGGACAGTGCAGATTGCTGTGGCTCAGCAGGGAGGTGAGCCAGGGCCAGGAGATCACTGTGCCATCACCTCCTACCTCAGCAGGGACAGAACAGACTCCTGTCTGCAGGCCCCCACATCACGTGTCACAGTCCCCCCACCACCTCAGAGACCAGAGCCCCTCACATAGAGCTGGGTGGGCAGGAGACACCAGCCATGGCCACATCCCAGAGCCGCTGCCCCTCTCCCTGGGCCATGTGCTGTGGAGAGCTCTCATCTGTCAGAGATGCAATGTAATGGAGATGGCCTGGCCCATCCCCAAGCTGGATATCGGCAATAAAATAGCCGAGCGACACATGAGAGAGAAGGGCAAGCAAGAATATTTGCACTGGAGCTGGCAGATACACAGCCACTAATTCATCAGAGATAGCACTGGTACACACAGTAACCTCCACCCAGGGGAAGGAGGCGGGGGACCAGAGGAGGGATCCCCCTTCCTATCCTAGGGCTGGGGAGCCCCATGCAGTGTCAGCAGGGAGAGAGCTAGCCCCAGACCACGTGCATCCTTCCTGCTCTCTCCCGGCACCCCTGGGCAGTGCTTGCTCTCTCTTGTGCAGCCTCCTCACCAGACACAGGCACCTGGGGTGTCCCAGCAGCCTCTGCTCCCTCCCAGCTTCTCCATGACTCATTCACTCCAGGGGAAAATGAATACTTCAGCACACATTAGATGAAGGACCAAGAGAAGCATTTCATGGGAAAGGGGACAAGGCGGATGCTTCTCGCATGCCTCATCCTGGCCGCTCACCCTTGGGTCTCTGCCTCTTGGCTGGCTGTGGGAAATGGCACTTGTTTCCCTTCTCACTGTGCAGTCATGCTCATACACAGCAAGTGGAAGATAAGAAGGGTAGAGCTCTGGAGCTGTGTGAAACCTTGGTGCATCCATATGCCAGGTACAAGGTGCAGATCTGGTCCCCTGTAGCTTAAGAAGGACTTGGTGGAGCTGGTGTGAGGAATATCTGCAACAATGAAGGGGAGGGAGCAGCTGCCTGAGAGGGTGAGACCACCCGGCAGGGGCTCTGGGAGGGGAGGAGGGGGTGGAAGGGTGGGATGATGGAGGGCTACACACTCACAGAGCTGGTGGGCAAGCTGGATGCTGAGCTGCTAGGCACCACAGCCTGCAACACCAGATTTGGGGGCACTCTCTGAGGCTCAGCAGAGAGAGGCTGAGAGCAGATCCCAGCAGGTGTTTCTGTCCTCAGCCACAGTGCTTGCTGCCAGGGTAGGATGGGGAGGTGGATAGGACCAGCTAGAAACAGAGGAGAGAAATTTGTAGTCATGAACAGGTCCTAAGGACCCTTAAAGACCCTGCCAATATCCCTGATGCAATGACTACAAGCACTATGAGAGTACCAGGGGACCAGCCCACAGAGAGTGGCCAGACTCACGGCATTCCCCAGCAGCATCTCTTCTCACTGCCTGTGGAGATGTGTGCCAGCCTGTACTCCCATCGCCCACCCAGGGGAGGACACCATGTCCCCCTCTGTCCCTTCCCACTGTGTGCCCTGCCCAAAGCCTCCATCCCTCTGCAGGGCTGGAGCTCACTGGGAGCTTTGGCTGACTGCAGCTCTGCCAAACCCAGCAAGGCTCGGAGAGCTCCCAAAGCCTTCCCCCAAATGCCCTGATCAGCTGTGATGCCCGAATTGCTCATGTGAGGCAGGAGTCCTCCCACACTGGGACACCCTGGTTGCCAGCTCCAGCCCCTCCATGTCCCTTCTACAACTGGTGGGGGCCACCCACAGCCTCCAGCTCCTGGCTGGGACGGGTTCCCTAGGCTCTCCCTCCTCTCGCCCATGGACACGGTGCCCCAGCAAGCTCTGCTCACACACTCACCTCCATATTTTCCCCAGAAAGTGCAGTTCAGTTCAAATCAATGTCCACCTGCCCTGCTTGGTGTGACCCATGGCCAGAAGACACAGAACAAGCAAACTCATCTGGATTCCTGCTTCTCTTCCCTAGCCCTTTCAGAGAGACCTCTTGAAAAGTACTTTATTTTTAACATGAGAAAAAGAGCATGTTCCTCCTCCTTCCCATATTGACGGACAGGTGCTTGCTCAAGGGAGAGCCCTGAAATTGGGCCAGGCAAGACAAGGTCACCAGATCTGGCACGGTAATGGGGCTGAACCCATGCCGCCATTTTGGGGAGAGCCCTGTAAGCATCACGATCGGCTTGCCAGGCACAATGCTGACGGGCTGTAAGTCATGGCTGTCTGTGGCTCAGGCATGGGGAGTGGGATGCAGGCAGGAGGACACAGGTCACAGTACAGGGTGGTGGCTGGAGGAGGGAACAGCGGGGCCCTGGGGATGCTGTGTTGGTGGTGAAGCATGCCTGCATTTTCCCTGTGTGGAGGTAACGCCCCAAAAACTGAAGGTCCTGCCATGTGGCAGTGCTGCTTCCTCGGGGAATCTCCCAGCAGCCCTGAGGTTGTCTCCTCCTCTCTCCCTGATTCCACTCAGCATCTCCCCTGGAGAGGAACAGTCAACTTTGACTCAGTTGGAAAAAAAAAAGAACATAAAGGAAATCAAAGTCCATTGCTCCAACAAGACTCAAAATAGGAGCTGTTTCCTCCCTGAGAAGAGGAAATTCCCAGCTCCCCACAGAGGAGCTTGTGCTGGCTGGCTCTGCGGGGGACCAGATCGTCCCAGGCTGCTCAGCAGCTGGATGCCCTGAGGTTCTGTCTCAGTTCCCCATGCCAGAATGCACTGAGCAGCCTGGGAGAGGGTCTGGCCACTGGGAAGGATTGCTCCTGTGAGGATCCCCACACTCGAGGATCCTCGAGCCATCTTGCAGAGGGTAGCACTAGGACCTGACCACGTGCCTGCTGACAATAAATGTGCCCCATCCCTTTCTGGTCAGCTCATGCTGGCCACCCCTGGGCTGTCCAGGAGTGACCGACATTTAGCTTGGCTCTCCAGGATGACTCCACCAGGATTTCTATTCCAATTTATGAGCCCCTCCCACCTGTCTGGGAAAAAAAAATGAGCTGGGATGGGTGGGGGTGGAAATACCCTCAGGGCAAAGACCTGTCCACTGTGGCTGTCTGGTCCCTGTGCACCCTGCTCACCTCCTGGTCCCTGCAGTAGATTTACTGAGCTGTTCACCACTAGTTTGAGCACATTTGGCAGGACAATCCTCAAGCCTGCTCCTAGCCCTCTTTCTTCCCCATTTGTATCTGACTTGCTGCGTTTTTTCAGCTTTCCTGTTCTTTCGTCAGACCTGCTCTTCAGCATCAACCTTTTTCCTGTTGCCCCAGTTCTTTCCTATCAGCTGTGCAGGGATTTTACAGGATTGCCCTATTTGCTCTTTGCTCCATGTTTTACTGAGGCTCTTAATAAGGTGTTTTTCTGCAGCCTCCAGGCAGCTTGGAGGCTTCTGGCTTTCTGGACCACACTGTTGAGAGGTTTGGGATTGGCCTGTTTTTTCTTTTTTGACACATTTCCTCATTTTTACATGGTCTCTTCTCTTGACATCAAATAATCGCATGCTGGATTTATTCAGCTTGTTGTTCCTTACCTTAAAAATAAAACCAAGTGGTACCACAGCGGGCCTAGACCCTCCCAAGCTAAGCCCCATGTGCTGTGCAAGAGCAGATCCAGAAAAGCATCTTCTCCTGGTGGTTCTCAGACTGCTTCTGGGGGGATGGCACCATCTACCGCATTCAAAGGTTTTATCCTTACATCTTGTCCCTTGACACTTTGATTCAGTCCACAAGTGGGTAGTTGAAGTGTCCCTTTATTACAGCCTCCCCTAAAATCCCTAAGTATCTGGCTTTAGGTATCTGGTGTTGGTGTGGGGACATTTGTAGGTTTGCCCTTGCTCTGTTGCCCAGATGTGCTGTCTGTTCTCCTGGCACTCCAGAGGATCTGATTTGCCTTTCCTATTTATTGCAGTTATGCTATTTGTTTTCCTGCTGGCATTTTCAGAAGCGTACTGAACATTAGCTGCATTCCCCACGTTAGTCCTGTCAGGCCAGACCAAGTGCTCTCCCCCAGCCACCAGTGCCAGCAGCCTGCTTCTGTTGTGATGAAGGAACAGTATCTCTGTCCTCTGCGTTTCCCTAGCATCCCAAGAGGCACTCCAAGTCCTACCATAGCTAAACACCCCTCTGTGACCCCCATCTCATCTCCACCCTGAGATTCCAGCTCTCTGCATCTTACCCCTGGGACTGTCAGGTTTTCAGAGAGCACCACAGGCAGGTCCTGGGCACCGGTGTCTGGCCAAGCAGCCTGGATGTAGCTGCCAGCTCACCCTCCAATACCCACCTACCACACAGCATGGCACCATCGGCTTCTCTGCTGTAGTCAGAGCATCTCCCTAGCAGTGTGTGAAGGCAGCGAGCATGGGGGCATCCTGGTGGAGTTGCTTAGAGCATACAAAGTGCCACCAGGCACCACTTTCCCCAAAAAGCCTGACGTGCTGTCTAACCCCAATGATGAGAAAATGGGCCATTTCCTCCCAGCACTTAGGAGCTGCCTTTGGCTCCTCTTCACTTGCTCAGCAAACACGCCGAACAGGTCAGCACTTTCTTCACAGCAAAGCTATGTGAGGAATTCCTCCTAAGGCAGCTGGACCCTTTCCAAAGAGGGTGAGCTGCCAAATTCACACCCCCCCCAACCCCCAGCAGACAAACAAGGTGCAAGCTTAGACCCTGAAGACTTGATGTGCACTTCCACTTCTGCCCTTCTGTCTGCTAGAGCTGGGGAAGAAGAGGTCCTCTCCACTCCCTCCCATGCCTGGCTTAGCTGCACCAGGGAAAGGACTGGTCCTGCTCTGTCTTTCCCAGAGAAACCTTTAGGTGTCACAGCTCCCCCCAAATGGAGCAGCTAGAAGACACAAGTGTGGATTTGCATCTTTCTGTGCTCCCTTTTCTACTCTGAAGAGGGGTCTGGCACTGCCAGGCTGTGGGTAGTGGGCAAGAGGAGGCTTCTGATGTGCAGGCTGCATGGGGCTGGGGGATCTCAAATTGCTTCTCAAAGCTCCAGCTGTTGGGCTCATGTGCTCAGGCGAGACACTAGGCTTTCCCATAAAAACCCATTCCCAGGCCTCCTGGCATGTAGAGATACTTGCAGATGTGCCCCCACAGGCATGCTTTCCACTTGCTCCTGCTTGGTGCGTCCTGCAGATTTTTTGCCAGCAAGGCACAGAGCCCTGCAAAGCACAGCGAGTGCCCTGTCCAGGCAGAGGATAGACACACTTGGCAAGCTGGAGAAGAAGCACACCCTCCAGGCATGGATACCAAACCACCCCCTGCGTCTGGCAAAACCAACTGCAGTTGAAATTGCTTAGCCGGATATCTGAAACTTCCTGCTATTTATGAGCATGGCTGCTCGCTGCAGAAAGAAGGCTGCTTATCTGTGTTGTACTGTGGGTTCACAACTTCTCTGCCTTCTACCTCTCAGCCTCCCCAAGGCCCCTGGAGAAGGTGCAGCCTTCCCTGCCTGGCCCCCAGCACCTGAAATTGGCTTTTTGGCACATCACTCTGGTGGCACAACTGGACACTCATCTGCTTCATTTCTCTGGCTACACTTCATGAGTAGGAAAGTTGGCTTTTTTCTCCTGCCTGTCTGCTGGGAAGGTGAAGAAGCATCTCTAGGGGATGTGACCCCCTCTGTGCATTCACTAGGAGAGTGACAAGGACCCTTGAAAGCCAAGTGCCTAGGAGAGCAAATGAGCAAGTCAGCCTTGGTGACCCAATGATGTTTTCCAAAGCTTTGTGACGCAGATGGACCTAGGATTTCACAGAAGCAAAGATACCAAGTGTTGGAGCTACTCTGGGCTCTGATGAAGCACCTCTACAAACATGATACCCAGCTCTTCGTCCCTCCCTGAACCAGCAGATCACCCCCAGAAAACATCCACAACTCCACTTTTGGAAGAGAGGTGCAAGGAAACAGGTTACAGGTAGTTGATCACAACCACGCACAGGGGATGGGCACTGTCACCATGCAGCTCCCATCAACTCCCATCTTGAAGAGTAGCCCCAAGCAGAGCTGAACCTTTGAGGCACAAGGCTGACCCACGCCTTGTGCTCAAACCTTGGGTTGCTCTAAGTGTTGGGCCCCTGAGGGCTCTAATGGGTCTTGATGACCCTGAACAGCCTCACCTGGGACCCCCACCCACACATCCTCCAGCCATGGGCCCTGTGCTCACTTCAGCTCAGCCCTGAGCACCTAGTCCTGGCCCGAGCTCTGTGAGGGTGTGTTTATTGATATCTCTGTCTCCAGGTGGACCTTGGAACTGCATAACAGGTAGCTTACCTCATGTGCTGTTTCCTGTGTGGACCTCATACTTGTGTGGTCTACAGCTTGTGTTCAGCTCATCGGCTGGATGGCCCTCAGACAGACATTGCAGGTAGCTGGTCTTTGTGTCTGGCCCCATCTCCTGGATGGAGCTCTCAGGTCCACAGTGTGGCCTTGCTCCTGGTATTGCCTCCAGACCCCTCTCCTGCTGCTCCCGTCTGGACCTCAGCCCTGATCCATCCTCTTGCTGTGGCTGCTGACAGACACTGTTACTCACACATAGCACAGCAGAGAGTAAGTTCCTGCAAAGCAGATCAGGGCTGGAGCATGAGAGACACTGGCTCTCCTGCACTCATTCTGGGGAGCCTTTGCAATGGGCCGGACCAGCTGCCAGAGCAGGGCACTCTTGCCTGCCTCATACCCAGGGTGGGCTTGTTTCCCGTCCCCCAAAGGATGCAGGTTTTAAGCTAAGAGTAGGATCTCTCTCACCTCCAAGAGCAATTTCCTTGGCACCCTGCCCATTTTCTGGCAGGGACCCTGCCCAGCTGGCTGTACCCTTCTCGGGGAGGAGGTCTGCTGCGCAGCCTGGCCTCCTTTTTATCGCAACCGCCATTTATGGCGCTGTAGTGGGATGCCCTGGCTCTTGGGAATGGCCCTCAGTCACTCTTTAGTGGGATTGCCCTGCCCTCTGCCGATCTTTGCAGCAGCAAGCCGGGAGTTGAGGAACGGGCCGACAGCCAGCAGCCTAGCTGGGCTCCCAGACAATGAACGCAGGGGTGAAAAACCTCTACAGATGTGTGCGGGGTAAATATTCTGGAAGAAAGCAAGCAAGATGCACTCTCAGCTGCTCGTGTGTCTTGCACATGCCCTACAGGGTAAAAGCAGGCCTCTCCAGAAAGGGACCCCTTTTTCCTGGGTGTTTGCTGCCTTGCTGGAAGCAAGCTCAGGGAAGCAAACAGCAGCAGACCCTGGCCAGCAACAGAGATGCTTAACCTGCTACTCCAATGAGATGGGTTGCTGCTGTTGTAGCTGGGCTGGGAATGACTGCCTCGGGGTGCACCCTGCCTCACAAGGAGGTGCAGGAAGCTTTGGGGGTGACCTGGATGGGAGCCGTTACCTCTCCCAGGAGCACCACACAGGCTGCAGGGCAGCAAGGCTGGATCCTGCCAGCTTCCAAGTATGGTGAGGCGTTTTCTCAAGACCTCCTGGGACAAAATGGATCCACAGGGCAATTACCCAGTGGGTGAGCAGTGAGGCTGTGGGCCCCTGCAGTGCTTCGGGAGTCACTCAGGCCAGCTGTCCAGGATAGGAGAGGCCAGCTGGGAGAGCTGTACTCTGAGAGCCAACAACCCAATGTGAAGACATGCACCCCACTCTGCTACACAAACATAAGTGCCTGAGGCTGTGCATAACATCTCTGATACGGTGCCTGCCTAATGAGGGCTGAGGTCCTCCATCTGCCCTGGCACAGGGGTCCAGGAAGGATGGACAAGGAGCTCTGCTCCCCTTATGGGCATCACCTTCCCCTTCTAGCACCGCCTGCTCCAGCCCTGCTGCTGGGGATGCTTCGCTATCCTGGCTTGCCATTCGTGTGTGGAAGAGGCACATGCTGCCCCTTCTCTGGGGAAAGCAGCCCCATGAGAAATGCATCAGCCATGAATGGACAGGGCAAGTGATAACTTGAGGAGGTCAGAGGAGCTTTGATCTCATAGGGTGCTGGGACTCAAAGGGCTGGCACATAACTCCCTGCAGCTGCCCCATGGGCACTGGGAGGTATACGCAGGAGTCACACAGGCGTGGCGATGAAGCAGCATGAAGGGAGCATGAGCACGCAGAGAGGGAAGTGGGGGGATAAATGTTCCCATGGCACGGACCAGAGCTGCTCTGATCCTGCAAGGTGGGAAAAGACTTGCACTGAGGGTGCTCAAAGGAGAATGAAGCTAACCTGAGGTTCATTCTCCTAAATTCTGCCACCTCTGCAGTGTTGAGACCCAGGCCAGATGAAGAAAGATCCTCCTGGGTTGTCAAAGGTGACAAGACCTTCAGAATGGGGACTGACCCCACTGGAGGACCTTTTGCCGTGATCTGCCCTCATTCACTGCAGCACTTGTGTCAAAAGACTCTTGCAACTGCTCTTGCAGCTTCAATGCTTGTGTGCCAGAAGCCACGGGGACAGAAATGGCCTGGTACTGCAGGCCGTACCACATCCACCCCTTGCCACATTAGACATAAGCACTGGAGAGCAGGCGCCCAGGGGGCAAAAGCTTTTCCTCACCTTTCCTCTTGCTCTCACAGGCTGGCAGAGCAGCTGGTGCCTGTGGCCAGGCCATGGGGTGTGGGTATGTCCGGTGCTGCTGACGGCTGCTGGAAAGCAGACATGGCTGGTCACTCTCTGCTGAGGGTCCTGGTTGCTTCAGGGTCTGGGTTTTCCCCTGTTTTGTTTCCACAAAGGAAAGATGTGCAGAAGGCAGTACCTCTTCTGCAGTCCCGTGCCCAGAGACCATCATCCTCCGCATGGTCACAGCAGCTCTGCAGGCCCAGAGCTCTGTGTCAGCGGGGTCTCGACCACAGTGCTGTGGCCTGGGAATCCTAGAGGCCCAGGCTGGCTGCCAGCCCTGCCTTTGCCCACCACCACTGCTGGCAGTATACAGTGGACATGCCCCTGTGGGGGCTCCTTCTCCTCCAGCCAGGTCAGGCTAGGCATGTTGCAGGGTATCCCCACCATCCTGCAGAGGCCTGGCCTCAAGGCCTTCTGCCGCAGGCATGGGAGATGCCTCAGGGAAGCACCATGGAAACAGGGGGGCAAAAAAAAAGGTGGCTGTGTGGGGGCTCCTCAAGGCCTCCTGCCACCCTGTCCTCTCAGGGCTTCCCACCCAACTCCTCAGGGCTTCCCTACAACCTCTTCCCCTCATGGCCTCCTGACACCACAGCTCCTCAGGGCCTCCTGCTGCCCCATCACTTCAGGGCCTTTGCACCACCCTGTCCCCTCAGGGCCTTCTGCTGCCCTGATGCACCTGAAGACATCCCACCACCCAGTCACCTCACGGCCTCCAGCCACCCTGTCCCCTCAGGGCCTCCAGCTGCCCTGACACACCTGAAGATGCCCCACCACCCTGGCCCCTCAGAGTCTTCCACCAGTTCATCCCCTCAGGGTCTCCTGGCAAAGCTGCCCCACAGAGGCGGAGCACTGAAGGAGCACTCCATAAAAGCCAGCTAAAAAGGCACCTTGGACGTCTCAACAATCCAGTCAGCAACACACAGGCAGGAAACAAATGGTGGTTCACAGCTGTGATGGTATTTGTGGACATTTCCAAGGACAAGTTTTTCAGGGATCCCCACAGCTCTGGGCTCTGCCTATGAGCTTTGTCAGAAGCATTAAGGCTTCAGCAGAAGAACCAAAGGGTAAAGGGGTTGCTGGCCACTTTTCCTACCACACTGCACACCTGGGCAACTGTGGTAGAACACAAGTACCCTTTTTCTTCTCTTCCCCAATGCCCTGGGGACCCTAGGGACCAAAGCAAGACCCACTGGTGGGAGAAAGATAGGCAGAAGAGAAGTAGCTCAAGATTTGCAGGTACAGACATTAATGTGCTTCTTGCAACCAACAGAATATGGCCAAGTCCTGCACTAGGAAAGCATGTAGCATGACAAGCTACAGAAATAAAGCCTCTGGAATACCTAGAAATCTCATCACTTCTTTGCTTGTTTCCCTTCCCTTTTTTTTCCTCCAGAGGTTTGCCTCTGCATCTGTACACAGTGTTGGCAGCTGCAGCTATTAGGTTCAACTCACCTTAAGAAATATGAAGCTACGCAGGTCTAAAAGCCATTAATTGTCCTCTCCCTTTCATACTCCTGGGTCTCTGTGTATAATAACATGGATTTCGTATTCCCATGTTGGGGTGAAAGAAAGTACTCTTAAAGAAGAGCTGTCCTGTGGGCAGGGAGCGGGCAGGAGCCACACAGCCTTCCCTGCAGGCTCAGGTGGTCCCAGCACACAGTGCTGCTCCTGGAATCAGCTCTGCACAGGGCTCCAGCAGCACAGCTAGCCATTGTCCCAGAGACAAGGCTGCCTCCTCCATGCCCTGCAGAGCTGATCTTGCAGCACCGGCAGTGCAAACCTGGGGGAGAGATTCCTCTCTGCAGCTTTTAGCAGGAATAGGGTTTGAGCTGCCAGGTTTGAGACAGAGAGGCTGATGTAATTTGTCATGCCTTGAAGGGCTGGAACAGAGTCAAGGTCAGAGCCTGGGTTGGTGGGGACCCCAGGAACTCCTCCTGCCAAGGCCACCCCACCCAGCTCTTCCCATGGCCAGGAAGGAGCAGGGGCCAACAGGGTCAGATGAAAGGTGCTGGCCACGAATACTCCACATGCCCCCAAAATATCTCTCTGCTCTGTCCACGCCACCCCTCATCTGCCCAGGGAGAAGAGCCCTCCCCATCCGGGGCGGGAAATGCAGCTCCCTGCCCAGTGTCTTTCCTCCCCGCCAGTCCCCGCTGACATCCCACTGCCCTCACTCACCCTCGTAGATGACCTGGAGCTTCTCCTGCTGTCCCCTCATGTGCCGCCCAGCGAGCCCTAGGAACCCACAGCCCATCACAAATCCCGCTGGTCCCAGTAGCACAGCTCCGCCACACCGGCCCTGCTAACATGCCTCACACACCCTCCTCCCTTTGGCAGGGCCGAGCTCAGGGCATTCCCCGAGTGTGACAGCTACAGGCAGGGGTGGAAGAGGGCAACAGGGAGCCCCATGAGCGCCCTGGCCCCACATTGCGTAGTCAGGGATCCACAGCCACTAGGCCAAATCCTGCTGCTGGTGCCACAGCTGCAGCTGAGGCCAAGCTGCAGTGGGGCTGGGAGGGACACCCGGGGGTTGTGGCTCAACAATGAACCTGATGGCTGCCTCTCGCATGGACTCCTGTGGGATCTGGAGGTACAGCAGGGACTGGTGCAGGTACTCATCTGCTCTGTTCAATTTGACTTTTGTTCTCTGCCAGCAGGAGAGAGTGCAAGGGGATGGAGGGAAGGGTTGGCACAGACTCTGCCCTTGGCTGGGCAGTCCCTGCACCCAGGACTGGCCTCCCCTGCCAAGAGACCCACAATGCCCAGCCAGCAGCTGGCTGGTGCCGGGATTTGGAGGGATCAGAGGGCTGGGTGCTCCCCGGGAAGCTGCGGTGACACCCTGCTGCCAAAGCCCAGCTGAGCTGGGGCTCCATTGGCACCCCTGGGCTTGGGGAGGGAGAGGAGCCTGGAGAAGAGCCTGCAGGGCCACACGCCTGAGGGACGGGAGCGTGTGTGGGGTGCAGGCTGGCAGCGATGGGCTGCAGCAGCGGGCAGGGCACAACTGCCAGTCCCACACACTGGGCATTGGGGGCACAGGGCTTATCCAGGCTGGGTCTGGGGCTTTGAGGCCATCCTTACCAGGCACTCACCCATTGCCCAGCGATCGTTTGCTCCCTCTTCAGCAGCTGCCTGAGCTTCCTCTTCTTCAGGAATTTGGTAGCTTGAACCAGGGTTACCCAAGAGGCCTGCAAACCAGCAGAGTCTGGGAGATGGCACTGCTGCCCAGGGCACAGGACCTGCATCCCCTGCATCCGGGCAAGGCTCAGGGCCTCTCCTGGCCCCTGGTGGGAAGATGCAGCAGATGGGGAACATGTCCGTCGGCAGGTTGGGTGCCTGGGCAGAGGAGTGGGGCAACCCCCATCTCAGGTACATAGTGCTGCTAGGGCAGCAGGACAGAGGTCCCCCAGAGCTGCTGCTCTGTAGGCAAGGCCAGCAGGCTGAAGCGGTGCAGTCTGCGAAGTGCCAGGGCAGAAGGCAGCTGAGCCACCTTCCATGGGACCCCAGCAGGTCAGAAATCCTCACCTCTGCCACAGGCTGGTTGTCATCATGCAAATGGCAGAGTAGTGGGAGCAGGCTCTGATGCATGTGCCTCTACAGCGGCTTTTTTCCCACTTTTGCTACAAACTCCATCGCATCTCAGAAGAGGTGAATGGAGAGCAGTTGCACATAGCTGGACTCCTAGTGGAAAAGAAGAGAGCAAGATCATAGCACTGGCTGCTCCAGGCCGACCTGGGCATGGGTCTGAAAATCCACAGGGCACAAAGTTTCCTAGCAGCACCCAGAGCCCATGGTGGGGGGCACAAAGCCTTACATTGTCAAAGGGCGTATGGAGCATCTCAGCCAGATACAGAGCCATGGGGCTGGCAATTGGGATGTCTTTGGCCAGGAGCACCTTGCTAAGCACAAGGGATGACCCTCTGGTCATCCCAACCACCTCCCTGTCTGCATCCTGCAGTAGCTCTTTAAGCTTTTGCAGCAGGAACTGCATTCTTTTGACCTGTGTGGAACACAATGCTGTGTTGTGAAGCCATAAAAGGCTGTACTGCCAAAACTGCTCCAGGGTTTTGACCCCATGCTGCTGCCTTGGGACCCAGAATACAAAGGCCTGCCCCGAAGGACTTGGGTAGGTCAACGGGAATACAGGAGAGCTGGGAGCAGCTGCCACAGCTCCCAAAGTCCAGCCAAGTCTTAGCACCCCTTACCCAGCCCCACGCTGCCAGCACAGCTTCAGCCAGCTGCCTGCTTCTCACCATCACAGGTCTCTCACAGAGCATGATGAGGCCTCTGAGCACCAGGCTATGCATCATGCTGCACTCACTCCGTAGGTACCTTGGGGTGAGCTGCAGGATGCAGTCAGCCCACACACTCACGCCAGGGCAGGCCAGGAGCTGAAACACATAGAGCAGTGACAGGTGTGCCCAACCAGCAGGACCCCAGCACCACGCAGGGCTGGGTCCAGCCAGCAGCACAAGGCGCAGGCACTGTCCCAGGCAGCTGAGCCCAAAGGCAGTGGCGGCTGCGGAGAGCCCCTGGGCTCCTTGCCCTGGGCCACGGTGAAGGTTGCTCACCTGCTCTGCTGTGGCTCACAACCCTCAGCAGCTTCTGATTCCTCAGCCTTTAAGGCGCCGTGGTGGGAGAGCGAGAGGTGGCACAAGGGGGACACGAAACACAGGTGGGGACAAGTGTCATCCCAGCAGCAAGGGGCCAAGGGCACACAGTGGCCCACCGTCTGCCCCAGCTCCACCGACTGGGCTCCCCCCACAGCTGCAGCTACAAGGGGGCAGACTGGTGGGAGGCAGCCCAGCAAGGCAGTGCTCGCCATCAGACTTACCTCAACAAGGAACACCGTGGCAGGGACCTCCCAGCACGGCTCCTTCCTCCTGAGCTGCTTGACCAGGTACCATGCAATCCAGTAACGCAAGACCCTCGGGATATTGTGCATCTCTCTGGCGGGGGGAAGAAGACACAGTTGGTGCTGAGCAGGGCAGGACTCTCTTGGGACTGACTTCCCCACCACCCCTTGCCAGGAAAAAGGCAGTGCCCAACACCAGCAGGCTCCTTTTGGGGAAGAGACTACAAAAACACCCTTTCTGCCCCAAAGCCTTCTCTGAGGAGACTCCTTTCCTGCCCACAGGGCAACTCATGTTCCCCAGGCTCTGCCCCTGGCCCTCAGTGCACCTTGCCCCCAGACAGACCCCTGCTCAGCTCAGACCCCACGGGAGGGGATGCTGGCGCTCTGGGCAGTAGCTGCTCCTGTGCACTCACCTCTCCCACGCTTTTCCAGTCTTCTGGGCGACCCCTTGGTGACAAGTCCCTCTCGCCCACAACCAAGGGTGTGTGGCACCCTGTCTACCGGGGAGAAATGGCAAGGGGAGTGGGGAGAAGGGGACTCTTATCGGGGCAGCAGACCCATTGTGCAGTGGTGCATCTCAGCGTTGAGCAGTGTGTCCCAGCCACGCTTACAATTAACTTGAGGATCTTATCAATGCTTATAAATACTTAAAGGATGGGTGTCAGGAGGATGGGACCAGGCTCTTTTCAGTGGTGCCCAGTGACAGGACAAGAGGTAATGGGCACAAACCTGAACATAGGAAGTTCCATCTAAACATGAGGAGGAACTTCTTTACTTTGAGGGTGGCAGAGCACTGGAACAGGCTGCCCAGAGAGGTGGTGGAGTCTCCATCTCTGGAGACATTCAAACCCCGCCTGGACACGTTCCTGTGCAACCTGTTCTAGGTGACCCTGCTCTGGCAGGGGGGTTGGACTAGATGATCTCCAGAGGTCCCTTCCAACCTCTATCATTCTGTGATTCTGTGACTTCAAATACCATGCACTTTAACCCAAAATGGCAGAGCAGTGATTTCACAGTCAGCACTGCAAATCTGTGTGCAGAGCAAAACCCAGGTCATGCTGGGAGCCCTGGCCTCAGCTCCAGGGCCATGGGAGGGATGGGAGGTCTGGGATGGAACACTTGTTGGAGTGGGTGGGAAGGCAGCCTTCCTACTGGCATCCCCTCTAGAAGGTCTCAGCCTCCTCTGGCATCTGTTCTGAAGAAAACTTGTAAGAGCAGAGGCAGGAAGAGGTGGGGAAAATGCACCTTCAGCCTCTGTGGGTGCCTGGGCAGCTTGGAGGATTGCCCTGGTTGCCTGCAGAAAACAAAACACCCAGAGGCAGTGCCCAGTGCAGGGCCTGAGCGTGGGAGGGTGAGGCTCAGGTGCTGCCCTGGGCCATGGGAGATGCAGGGGGAGCACCTGGCCCAGCTGCCTCTAACCCAGTTTTTCAGCCCACCACGTGAGGCAGGGAGATGCAGTGGTGGGGGAGGATGGAGAGCCACCCGGAGAGGCAACACTAGAGGTGAGCAAAGGCCTGGTCCAGAAACTCACAGCCAAGGCAAACACTTCTGTCTTGTCCCCATCGGAGGTGGACATTCTGTGCAGTGGCCAGTCCTCCCGCAGGCAGAGCAGCTTTACCAGCACCTTCCCTGCAGTCAGCAGGTCACAGCAGCTCTGCAGGCCCAGAGCTCTCTGTCAGCAGGGTCTCGGCCACAGCACCATGGCCTGGGCAACCCTGGGGGCCCGGGCTGGCCACTGGCCCTGCCTCTTCCCAGTGCCCCTTGCTGGCAGCACCCAGTGGGCCTGCCCCTGTGGGCAGCAGGCAGCCGAGCAACGGTGCCTTGAGGGGCAGGGAGGGAATAAGGCAGTGGGCTCTGGGGCTGACATTGCCAGGGCTGGGAAACAGAGGGGATGGAGGATCCTGAAAATCTCTGTCTGGCAGCCCACACGGGATGGGCTCTACAGGCTGATGGACTCTAAAGGCTGGTGAGCCCAGAGCCCTCGAGGCAGGCACGCCCTGTACCTGTTGCACAATGGGACACAGAGCAGGAGGGTCACCACCACATCATGGGGGTGCGTGTGGGTCAGCTCCAGAAGGGTGTCGTTCAGTCTGTGCTCAGCAGACACATCCCTGTTGGACATGAGCCAGCAGTAGATGCACCTCACAATCCTGAGCACCTGGAGGAGACGCAGCTGAGAGCTGGAGTGCTGGCCAGAGCGCCATTTCTCCAGCTTCCCTTGAGGTGTACTTCCCTTCCCACCACAGAGTGCTGTCCTAAAAGACTGTTGGGTGCCCAGCAGACCTGGCTTCAGGGAGCACATGATCCCTGGGGCCTCAAGCCCCAGCCACAGTCTACTTACATGCTCCAACTTGGAGATGTCACTTTCCACAAGCACATCCAATGTGGCAGTACAAGCCTCCACATTACAGGAGTCAGAGTCTGCCGCGCCCTCAATGGCCATGATGGCGGTGTCTTCATGCTCAGTGGGCTTGAGGGATTCTCAAAATATATGCAGGAGAAGGAAGGGCAGGGAAGAGCAGGATGTCACACTGAGTGCTCGATGATGGTGCCCAGTTGAGCAGTGAGAGCAGGCCCAGCCCAGGCAGGGATGGCTGCGGGTACATGTGCTCTGCTGTGGAAGAGAGCACGGGGCGTTCCTGCTCTTCTGGCAGGTCCCAGTCTGGATCTGGCAAAGACCAAGCGCAGGCAGGGCTGAGGGGCTGCAGGAGAGGCTAGAGAACACAGCCAGGCCCTGCGCTCCCCAGGCAGGGCTATGCCCAGGACAGGGGCTGGCGGGGACACTGACCCCTGTCTCCTTGGACACAGGTTGGGGCTTGGGGTGCCCAGTGGATGGAGCATGGCTGGAGCCCAGCCATGGGGAACAGCTCTGTCCCATCTTTCCCTGGGGATGTCCAGAGGGGATGGGATGGAGCCGAGCCAGCTGCAGCCACTAGCCCTGTGGCCTAGCTCAGCCACTCACCCACCTGCACTAGCTGGACCTCCTCCACCTCATCAGGCTGCCACACTGGGGCAGCCCTAGCACCTTTCTCCTCCTCCCACCACAGCCAGTCCAGCCTGGGCATGCTGGGGGGTCTCTCCACCACTGACCTGGTGACGCCTGGCCTCGATGGCTCCCGTTGCAGGGATAGGAGATACCTCGGAAAAAACACTGCAGACGCAGGTCAGCAGAGAACAAGGTGGCTGCACAGGGTCTCTTCACAGCCCCGCTCTGTCCTGTCCCATCATGTCCTCTGGGCACTGTAGGGTGTCCGCGTTACTGCCAGCGCCCATGTCATGTTGGTTCATAAAGGGCCCTGGGACACACTGCCACATGCCCAGGGGCATCCTCCAGCCCAGCAAAGGTGCCCTGCAGCAGCACAGCACTGAAGGACCTTCATAGGTGCCAGCTAAAAATGCATCTTGGACCCCTCAACAATCCAGACAGCAACATATGGTCAGGAAACTAAGGCGGTTCATGGCTGAGAGTATTTGTGGATATCTCAAGGACAAGTTTTTCAGGGATCCCCACACAGGCATCCAAGTTTGCACAAATGGGAGTCAGTACCGGAGAGGAGACAGAGGACGGCCAACTTGTTTGAAAGCAAACTCAGTCTGTAAAATGGTTGCTTTTCTTTGGAGATCTTCTCAGCATAATATACTGTTTGATTGGATTAATAGCAGGCTGCCCATGGACTAACAAGCTGCATCTGCAGTGTCATTGGTGATCATCCGAGGCCAGCACCGAGGCAGACTGAGAAGTGCCCATTCCTCCACTGCCAGCTGAAGTAGGTTGATTTGCTTGCTTTTAATGTCAGTGATCCCAAAAGTTCATTTTTGATAAGAACTCCCCAGAGTCTTCCTCCCTCAGAAAAGAGAGGATCAAAGGACCCAAATCCCATAGACTTTTCCTCCAAACTGCATGCAGCTTTCACTTCTGTGTCTCAGTTTCCAGCTTCCAAGGTGCAGGATCTCAGCTAAGGTGACCAATATTAAACGTGCTTTGTTGACACTTCCTTCCTTGGTTGATATTCTCCAAACTGGATGAGATATAAAGAGAGATAATGAGAACCCATTGGTGAATATAGCTGGAGAGCTTCCACTGCTGCCTCAGGGCCAGCAGTCTGCATGCAAGCTTCCAGCAGATGAGGCTTTAATCTCACATGTATTTACTTTCTGCAGCTCAGCTGACTCAGGAAGACTGGTATTTATCTTCATGTTTTAAAAGGAGGAAAAAAATATATTCAGGATCTTACATTTTTTTCTTCATTTGATACTGAACCTGACAGCTAGCAAAGGTTTCTATTAATTTTAATGAGACTTAAAAGCCAGCGTCTATTCCTGGAGAGGGGGTTGCCATGAACGTATGTTTATTGACGGAGAGATCACGTTCATACAGAAGATGTCTGAACTATGGGCATGTGTTGCTTTGAGGATGGCTCCAGCCATGTTCTTTACTTGGATTCCCTGTCTGATCCTTTCTCAAGCTCTCATTTCTTCATCCTTCAGGGTTCTCCCCTTTGCCCCAGTGGTTCAGACTACAATCTCCCCACAAGCGTCTCATCCTACAGCCCAAAGAGACAGGAGACAAAGTACAGCAGGTCAAAGTCACCTCATTTGTAGCACAATGCACAGGCCTGTACCTCCTCAGCAAGGCATCAGCACTGGCAGTGATACTAAAAGCAGTGATACTGCAGGCACAGTGGCACATGGTTTAGCTGAAGACTTGGGGAAAAGTGGCCACAAGAGCCTTATATTGACTTCCCAGGTTCACAGCAACATTTAACAGCTTCAGGTGCAGCCTGTCATCTTGGCTGTGTTTAACTGCACTGCTTGAGGTCAGACTCACCTTCCACAGTCAAGTGTCTCAAGCCAGCTGCATCTGTGCCATCATTCGCAGCTGTGATGGGACCCAAGCCTTGAGGTGCATCTGCTGTACCTTTCCTTCAAGCAAGCACCTTAAAAACATGTGAACGAGCTTCTAAACTCTGAGTCCAAGACTTACTAGGAACAAACCATAGCAGTGCTGTTTTCAGAGGAACTCTCTCTGCATACTTTCACTCATAACTGAGGCTGGTAGGTTGCAAGCCCATGTAGTTTTCTCTAGGATTTTCTGATGGTGATCCTTCTCACAGGACCCTTCTTCTCTCCCCAAGCTCCAGAGAGGAATAGGACATTGTTAGGAAGAGGAACCTCGTTTTTCCCTTCTGAGTAACTGCATTGTAAGAACGTTCCCCAGAAACAGGGGTGTTCTGCATGCAACTTCCTTCTGTATGCACTTCAGAAGTGCAGGGGTTTGTATGCTCTAGGAGAGGAAGGAGTAGCAGACACTGAAGAAAAGCAGGGACTCATGTGGATAAGATTCAGCAATGGAGGGAAGTAAGCATATTGCTTTGCTCGAAAAGATAAGTCACATTGGGGTGGTCTAAGAGCCAAAGCCTCTGACAGCAATATGAGCTCACAAACCATTCAGAGATGAGCAAGAAAGTATCAGAATTGCGTGTGAATGTGCTGAAATTTGGTATCTGCTGAAAAGATGGCCCAGTTCACAAGCTCAGTCTTTGCCACTAGAGGATCCTACTCTGGTTTTGCTGGAGGCCATTCCCTGCCAATGCATGGCGATCCATTGTTTCTGGCTCAAGTCGTCCAGACCCCATGGGAACAAGTTTGCCCCATGTCCACCTGGCAGCAGAAATTGGCAGAACGTATCTGCTTCTAGCACTTCTCTTTGCTGCTCCTTCAGGGTGGTGATGTCATAGTCAGACACACAGAATAGGTTTTCATCCCCATCCTCTGCACTCCCCAAAGTGTCTCCCTTGTTATTCACTGCGGAACGTCCCTGTTCATGGCTGTACATTTCCTTGCACAGCAGGCATCTAGTTTTGTTTGGATATCAACTGCTAGCAGCAGCTGAAAACACAGCAACTGGAGTGTTGAACACCAAAGACTGGGCTTCTTTTTTTCCCCACAATGCAAGAAAAAAGCCAAAAGAACACAAGGAAACTTGAAAGTCAGTACAAGTCTAATTGCCTTGGGAAACTCATCAGCTCGTGATACTTTTGTGCTGCAGGTAATCACTTCCATGAAAAAAATAATTCTAGGAAGGAGCAAGAGCTTCTGTATTCTGACCAGATACCAACTATTGCCACTGATTCCTCCAGTCCATCTTCAAAACAGCCACCTGCAAGAGCCCAGACATTAATGTACTTTGACTTCGGCTGCCCACTTACAGAGAAGTCACCCAGGGGCACAGGTCTTTGAGGCAGAAGATGGGTACCGCAGTTCTCAACAGTGGGGTGGCAGGTCTCTTTCTGCGAGGACACATTTTCCACCATACCTACTGATTTCAGTACACCAGAGGCAAAAAGTGTCAGATGACCATTCAGGCACTTACTTATCCATTTGGACACATGTTCCTTGTCCACATTACAAACAACATGTTTATGATTACCACAAGCTGTGACTTCTTTCAAGGAGGCCACGTCAGCTTCTGTGGAAGGCCCCATGACCTTCCTGCTGAGGCTGCTTACACCGGTGCTCCTTCTGCTGAAATGAGCAGGCAGAAAAGGGGCCCATCAGCAGGGTGAGTGTTTACTTATTGTTTGAGCTGTTACTAGGGTTCATTTCCAGCTGTCTTAAACAGTTTTGAGAACAGATCCTTCTCCCAGACACAATGCAGTCAGTGAATTACAGCCATGTCTCAGCTGTAGCTGGAGGGGATGGATTGGGGGAGATGGAAGCAGGCATTTTGCCTATACTTGGCTTCCTGAGGCAGTGTTTAGAGCACTTTGCTGTAACATCAAATCAGAGGAAGATGCCTCATTCCCCTCTTCCCAAGAGGGCAACGTGTTGTCTTCTCTTATGTTTACTTCTTAAGGTGCTCCTCAGCCTTGGCTGAAGGGATGACACTGGAGTTGGAGAAAGGCCACCTACTCTTTAAAGTCAGTCTTAAACAAAAGGGAGAAGGGAGCTCTCCTTCACCTCTTTGCTTTGATGTAATCAGGCTCTTCCTTTTTCCAGTGATTAATAGCAACAGTAATAAGGGCACTGCAAGAATACCTGAGGAAACTCGCATTAGCACAGAGGACCATACTTTAACAGCAGTACAAGGAAACATTTTGCTGCATTTACTGCCCAGTGTGACTCATAGCCCTGTTCTTGCTATGACCTGCACACAGCCAGATGAGTGCAGTAATTTCCAAGGCACTATGGTGCCAGCTTTCCAAAGCAACTGATGGTTCTGGTTGGCACTGGTCTTGGCTACCCAACACGGAAAGTTTTTTTAAGGTACCAATTTTGGAAAAGCAGAAACAGCTTCTCCAGTGAAGTGACTTGGGTTGAACACCTAAAACTCACAGGCTCCTGCCTGTTCCCTGCAAACAAGATCAGTCCATATCTCCTCTCACGCTCACAATCCTCCCTCCTCACCTAAAGCTAGAGTCAGGGGGCAGCTAACCCCAAGACTCCCCAAGGTGAGGACTGTCTCATCATCACTGTCAGGGCCTTGATGGCACTAATAGGCCTTAATGGCACTGACCAGCCCCCCTCCCAGGGCCTCCACGCACAGCCCCAGCTACTGATGCTGAGGTCTGTATCTTCGGTGCCCGAGCTATGTGGTAGGAGTGCCAATTGCCAGCTCAGCCAAAGGAACATGGTTGGAGTGAGTTATCTAGATATCTAGGCTTTTCCTCACTCATTGTTTTTCCTCTCCATGACATTGCTCTGGAAAGCATAGGAAGAGCCTTTGTCCTCTCCTTGTCCCTGTCTCTCTCCTCCACTTGATCAAGAGTTCAGTTCTGCCTGTATTTTGACTATGGCCTCTGCCTGCACAGGGGAGCCCTTATTACACTGGATAGCACTGGAGCAATTCATAATTGCTATGTTCAACCTGCAATGCCACATGCCAGCCAACACACATTGATCCACCTAGTTTTATTTCTTCCAAGTCCCATATCCAGTGTCCCCATAACTAGCACCAGGGTACAGTGTTCACACTGTACATGCTTAGAGGTGCCCCTTCTGGCTGTGAACTTAAAGATCTAACAAAGCCATATGCATCCAAATTCCCCATATAAGGCCTTTGAAGAATAGCTTCTATGCTTCATGAAGCACCATGAGTGCCAAAAGATTCAAGGCTCTTCCAGAGCAAGATCAGGGAGAATGTGGCTACTTCCAAACAGATGGCCCCAGAGGAGCAGGTGCTACCAAATCAATTAACAACCCCACACAGTAAAGGTGATGCCTTTGGTGAGATTTTTCAGATCAAGCCATATGTCTGGGGTCCCAGGGGTCCCTACAGTCCCAGGGAGATGGTGTGGTTTGGGCCTGAAATAGCTTTGCCTCAGGGCAAAAGCTCATGGGGGAAAAACAGGAAACAACCAGTATCAGACTCCTGTGTCGCTCTCTTAGACCCTTGCCCAAATTTCATAGACTATAAGAGATTTCATTGACTATAAGAGATTTCATTAACCCATGGGCATGGGTACACCATGTCTCGTGCCTCCACTGGAAGATAGGAACAACTCAGGGGAAACAGTCTTCCTGCAGTGACCAATCCCTCTGACATCACAGCTCCAGCAAAAGACAGAGAGGTCTGGCAATCTTTTCTTTAAATCACTTGCATTCAGTTCCAACAACTAAGGCAGAAAGACACATTACTTGGGATTTCAAACACATCTATTAAAAAAGGACTCTAGGAAACAGTACAAGGGAAACACAGAAAGAGCACTGGGACCTTTCCTAGAGGTGGGAGAAACAGTCCTGCAGAAACAAAGGATAAAAACCCACAGAGAGCTTCACCTCTAACTTGCAAAAATATGTGTAGGACACAGGATCTAGAAGAGATAAATAAATTTCAAATTCTGTATAAAGAGACAAAGCAGCCTCCTTTGAAAAACAAAACGTTTTAAATGTTGATTTTGACAAAAATGTCAGCATTTTCCCTAGAAACAAGAAACCCTTCACTGAACGTTTATTGCATTTGAAACCCAGTTTCCTCTCTGATTTTTTTTTTAAAGGAAAATGTTGGCTAGCCCTGCCAATCCTGTGTATAAATCTCTTCCAAACACAGACTGCAAAGTGTTAGTTGCAAATCAGAGTTTTCCCTGCTAAACAGATAAGGCAACAGGAGAGAGAAAATGCACCTGCCATCCCCCTAGACTATGGTTCAAAAGCAAAATGCTTCATTCCCATAAAATCCAAGCAGATGTTAAAGTGCCATGGCCACACAATCACATCAAGATCTGGTCAAATGGAAGCAACAGGTTCAGAAAGTTGCAATGAAACACTTTTACTTATGGGAAAGCCTAACTTCTGATTTTCTTTGTTTCTTAAATCTAATCCAAAGAGCTCAATTCAGTGCTTCCTTGTTAATACGCCAGTCAGCACCAGTGCACTGCAGGGAACACTTCAATGATCTTCTGACAGCAAACATGTCAGCACCTGGGAGCTCTCTGCCACATTCCTGTAGGAGGTCATCAAGATGCAGCCTTAGTCTTTGGCCTTGCATGGGTAAGGCCTTGTGAGACTGTCTTGTTCTTCATGCCAGCTAACATCTGAATAGCCCTTCATGGTCTGACAGAGCTAGGGACCTGCCTGCAGGGAGATCCTGCATGCATATCTTTGGTGTATAAAGTGCAAGCAATTCACCCTGGTTCCCATGTGTGCCTGAGATAACTGGCTTCTCAATGCATGTCCTGCTTTCCAGGATCTCCAAGGGATGCAGTCTGTTGGGTAAATCATCCTCTGTATTCATACCGTTGTCATCAAATCACTTGTATTGGAACAGCTGCTGAGTTTAACTTATCATTGTGCTGCTTGGAGGCAAGTAAAGAAAGTTAGCAAGGAAGCAACCCAGCCTTAATTCTCTGAGACAATTGCTCATTTCAGGGCTATCAGATGTGCTCTTTCCTCAGGGGTTAGACAATGGGAGGAGAGAAAATAAAGAGGTGCTTGACAGAAGTCACAGTCCCACCTAGCCTGCTGTAAAGTTATCAGAGGGTCAAGTCCATTTTGGCCTGCTCTACGTGCATCTGCCTTTCTTTTGCTATCTAGATGTTTTATAATGAAACAATCTGTTTCATTAGGATGAGTATTTGCTGCATGCATTTCACTGATGGGCTGCAGCTTCCCTCTCGCCACAGCCTTTTACGCATGTGGCTTTCTCTCCCTTCCCTCCATACTCTGATGGAGTCTGGCTCTGTTATCAGCAGGCAGAAGCTGAATCTCATGATGGTCCTGCCGTACCACCTCACCACACTCCCTATGAGTGGACCAGGGAAGAGCTGGCAATGAGGTGGTTCATGGCTGTTGGACAGCCCGCCTGCCTGGTTGTGGTACTTGGGCAGAACTGAGCCAGAGGCACCGCACAGAGAGGTGCAAGGCCAGATCAATACATGGGGCACAAAGATGAGACTCCCCAAGATGTCCCCAGCTGCCTGGCCAGGCAGGGAGTGCCATGGCCCTAGGCACCCTGCACTGGCCTACCTGCTCGGCAGTGTTTGTCAGCAGGCTCAGGGCTCCCTTTCCATCTCCCCCACCTTGGAGCACAATGTCTGACATCATCACCATCAATGTCACTGTGCATCAGGACAGACTGCAACAAAACCCAAACAAGCAGAACAACCAGCCTGCTGACAAGGTTACTCATAAAAAACAGTTTGTAATTGCCTCTGGCTGCTGTTTGCCCAGGGTTTAGGATAGACAAAGAGACTTGCCCACAGTTCATTAAGTGCTGTGGCTTAAGTGATAGCCAGTTTATGTACACAGCGGAAAGGCTGTTCCTAGAGCTGCTGTGCTGTTTGCATTTCAGGACTGAGCTGAAGCCCATAGAGTGCTGCTTTCAACACCACAGGGACCTGCATGGAGGGGAAACTTGTGGGAAAAGCCACAGACCTTGGAAGGTTATCAGCAGGTTTCTCTCTTATTACTTCTGAGGGAGTTTTTGGCTCACTCAGCAGAGCTGTTTTGAAGGTACATATTAAATAGATGGTTGAAAAAAATTTGTAAGTGCTGTCCACAGAGATCCCGGTACAGATCAGGAGACCAAGGGTTAAAACCCCTCCAGCTGCCAGCTTACAGCCAGTCACTGGGGCTGGGGATGCTCAGCCACTGGGAGCAACAGCAGGAGTTTTAGGGACTGAAACCTCAGCATTAGCTGAATCAGATGAAGACTAAAGCATAACACAATAGCTATGTTATCACACAAATGGAGGGATCCGCAAGGGGACCTGCATTCCCATGGAGTGGGAATAGCTGTCCTTTTAAGAAACCACCACTGGCTTTCCCAAAATTGTGAGCAATTTCTTGCTAGAATCTGGTGCTACAGGAAGAAACTGAGGGCCCTTCTCGTGTTGAATGAAGCCCTCATTACCCCCTGGATTAGCCCTTAAAGGTAAGTATAGCCATTCTGACACTTCTTATTACAGAGACTGCACTGAATGACATGGGATGGCTGTGCCACATTCGCACAGCTCTGAGCTCACCAGACGGCAGACTTGCATCAATGCAATAAACACAAAGGCTAGGACACAGCAGTTAATAAGGAGACAGTTTTAACAACTGCACAAGGCACTCTGCAAGCAACAGCACCAGGCCTTACAACATGCTGCATTTAAAAGGCAGAAGAAGATCTCAGGTGTAATTGTTAAGTACAGGAAAAGACACCTTCATGAGCCTATTCATGCATATTGCTCTGGGTCTGTCCTGGAAGAACCCTTAGCACCTGCCCTTAAGGAGACTGGGAATAACATCCAAATGAATTAAGAGCAAACCCTGTGTTGCCCAAGCAGATCCCTTGTAGGCTGGGATCTTTCAGGAAGATTGTCAGCTCAAATCCCAGGGAGCAGATCCTTGAAGCGAGTGGCTCATAAGAGCTAAGGCAGCTTCTCTGGCTCGCAGACCCAGTAACACAGAGTGGGGCTGTTTGAAAGCCCTCATTTTTCCTGGTTCACACTGGTAATCCTGTGGTTCCTAATGACATGACTTCCTCAGCATACACAAAGTCTCTCTCAAGCCAGCATGCATTTCATTTGTGCTTAACAGGCTTAGCAGTGGATACTACATTTCTAGGGGAACTAAGTCACACACTCACCTCCATGGAAGACAATGCCAAGACATCAAATCAAGTGGAGAACCTGGGTTTGAGGAGCTGACCCCTGCCAGCAGCCAAACACCCACCCAGCCTTTTGCTCACTCCTCTCTGTCGCAGGATAGGGAGAAAATAGAAGGAAGGTGAGAAGACTCATGGATTGAGGTAATGACAGCTTCCCAGGGAAAACAAAAGCTGCATGTGCAAGCAAAGCAAAAAGAGGAATTCAATCCCTACTTTCCATCAGCAAGCAGACACCCAGACACTGCTTGGGAAGGAGGGCCTTAGCCTAACAGTTGCTTGGGAAGACAACCATCATAACCACAAGTGTCCTCCCTTCCTCCTCCTTTCCCTGAGCTTTTATTGCCAAGTATGACTTCAAATGGTATGGAAGATCCCTTTGGTCAGTGCAGGTCAGCTGTCCCTGACTGAGCTGTGGTGTTTGTGTTGCCCATACCTGAAGAGCTCCTAGGCCATTCCAGGTTGCACACCATCCTGGACAGTGAAATGGTTTTCCATCTATTCTCATAGTCCAATTAACTTAAGAGCACTCAGCTGATTCATTGTTTCTCAAAATACAGAAGGATGCAGTCAGTCCTTGAGGTCACAATGTTTTTAATTCATGCAGATCTCATTTCTTCCACACACAGTCAGCAGAAAAACATGCACACCCAATGAGTTTTAAACAGCTGGACTGAAAGACAATCATCTTTTTTTCTAACCACTTTCAGATAGGCTCTAGAAAAAAAAATCCTTTATTTTTCACATGGAGGATTTCAGATATTTCCTTTTCCTAATTTAAAAAAATCTGGGTTTGGCATCCAATAAGATTTTGTAGGTCTGATCAGTTTGCCTTCTACCTTAGCAAAGGGAAGTCCCTTCCTCTCAAAAAGGAGATAAATTAAAATGCCATGCAGTCTGCCTCCCCCCACAACCCAAAACCCACAAATGCACTTGCACCATTCCTTTTTCCTTCTCCATAGATTAATGGGGTTTGGTTTCACAGTATCTACATGCAGATAACAGTATGCCTTAAGTGAGCAGCTGCCACCTGAAGAGGAGGTCCTGGACCACAGCAGCTGACTCACAGCACAGCAGCTGTCAAAACACACTGAGAAATGCCCCACAGCCCCAGTGATCAGGAAAATCAGAAGGAAGAGCAGAGCCAAGGAGATGCCCCAACGCCCCTGGGAAGGTGCCTGCTGTTTGGTGGCCTCACTGCACAATGGTGACCCCTAGCCTCAGGGCAGGCAAACCTCCACATGCATCCAGGGATGCCACAAGCCACAGACACTCAGGATCCTGAAGCCCAGCTCCTCCACCCCACCTCAGCAGAGAGCTGAAAGACGCCCTGGAATCCAGACAGAATGTAACCACCTCATCTGTGGTTTGCCCTTTTGCAAATTGACTTGCTTTGTGCCCTCTGCTCTGCTTAATTGACCCACTGCCCATCTCCAGCAAACTGTTCTCCCATTTCATTCATAATATGCTTCAAATAAAGTGTTCTTCTGCCTGAGCAAGCATCCTTCGGGGGTACTTCAAATTGTCACACTGCATAAGGCTTTCCCTGAAATCTGCATTTTTACAGAGCTGGGTCTCTACAATGGCCCCTAGAGCCACACTTAATGTATTTCAAGGGATGTAGAGACTTACCTTGCTTAAACAACTTGGCTAGGAAGGCAAAGCTTGCTTTAAACCAAGTTCTTTCCATCTTCTCTCTTCCCCCCGAAACCAGCTGAGTTTTGCTTTTTCATCCTGAAAAAAAAGAAGAAAACCAACCTCCAAAAAGTGCTTCTTGATCCAGCTCTGAGAACTCACCAAATCAAAGCACAATCCAGTTGTAACGGGGCAGGAGGTGTAAGGATACAAGTCCCTGTGGGATCAGAGGACTAGCGGCCGTTGCAGTTAATTCATCCTGGTCTTGCTGCTTGAGGAGCACGGCTGAGGACATCAGTGAGGTTAAACCCCCCAAAGCACGCTTTGAGCAAGAAGCCAGCATGCCCAGGAGATAAGATCCACAACTTTGAAATCCCACCACAAGCTTGTACTTTACTCCAGATTTAACAATGGTACAGAAATACTGCTGAAGGAATAGGCCATCACTGCTGATAAATGGGGAGGAGCTCAGATTTGAGCTTCTTTGCACATTTCCCATGTATTTCCAGGACACAGACCAAAAGCAAGCAGAAGGTGCCCAAATGCCACCCAGTCTGTATTTCTTTAGTGATGCTAGACCTCTCTGAACACCTTGTGTGTGAAGGACCTCAGTGAAACAGAGAGAGACAAGGGCATTGGATTTTGCTTGTGTTTGCACAGATTTAGAAAGTGAAACAGCTCCACCACATGTATTATTAGCATAAGAAAGCCCTAAAACGCTTTCTATTTTTGCCATCAATCCAGGTAATCCCTCCACGAGAGGGAGCTCCCATGTTTGTGCAGGATGGTTTTGGGAAGCAAGGAACTCCTCAGTATCAGGAAGCATGGATCCAACTGCTCCATATTTGTCTTTGAATCTGCATATCATGGGAAAAAAATACCAAGACCAAGGTCCCTCAGTCTCTTTCCAGGAGCTCGGAGATGGGCAGCACAGCACAAATGCACACCCAGCAGCATGGAGCAGCGCAAAAGTCTTTTACCTCAATTGACGCTGGCAGCCTCTCCCTGTGCAGTCTGTCTTGCTCAGAGCCAGCGAGATCAGATTTGGAGCATGGATTTAGCAGAATATTGCCAAAGCTGGCAACAGAGCTGCTTCCCAGCTGGAGTCTAAAATAACTACAATATTACCTCCACAGGGGCACAGCCAGCATGCATTCCTTTCCTTGGCCTATTCCTTTCTCAGCTTCCAGTCTTGCCTGGCGTCCCTTCCTCCTTTCTTCAAAGCCTCCTTCACCGGAGGAACTTTATTCCTGCCAAGGGGAAAAAGAGGGCTGAGCTTACCGCCTGCCATCATCCTTCTGCTCTCCCTCGAGTGCCATGCCCCATGGAGGGTACTTTGCAGGCAGCCTCCAGAGGGCCCCTGTCCATGCCCAGCTTCCTGGCTGCCAGAAACTGCCCAGTCCCTCTGCACCAGCTGTACCCCACCACAAACCCAGGAGTGCTCCTTTCCTGCCTGCACTAGGAAAAAGTTCCCCAAGTCAACTGCAGGCAGGCATATAGACATCTTGGGAAAACAACTCCAAAATTTACTGCCAGCAGTTACTCGAAGAGCAGGATCAAATCTCCCTTGAGAGCTGCAGTTCCCTTTCCCTTGTGTGGCCAGGCCACTGTCAGCTCGGCTGGGACTTTTAATACTAATGTTATTTCACACTCAAGTAAAAAGGTTTTCTGGTGTGAACTATCCAGTGAAAAGGCAGCAAGCACAGATATGGAAATTGTTCTTGGAGAAGCTTGCAAGAGCCATTTCCTTCTCCAGAGAGACAAAACTACTGCTAGAGATGGCTAGAAAAGCAGGTGCCAGAGCCCAGTGACAATGCAGAGGACTGTGCAAGGTAGATGTGACACTTGGTTCACCTGTTCAGTTTGGAAATCCTCTCAGATGTGTTTGACGGCTTAGCAACCACTCCTGACAGCTGTCCAGGAAGAAGGGAATTAATGTTATTTGGAGGGGAGGAGGAGCAGCGGAATTCAGAGTAGACATGAGACACCATGAAACCAAACAGCCCTAGAACACCTCTGCTCAGGGGAAAGACAACTGGGAGACATATCAGCAACATAACAACAACAGTACATCTGTTAGCAAAGGCAGGAACTTCTCACAGTTGCAGGACAACAGCAGGCTGCCCACACACCAGGAGAAGGGGCAAGGACAGTAATACATGGGTGTAGCCAACAAACGACATTAAAGTACCCAGACATAGGTGACTCCAACACCAGTGGATGCTAGTTAGTTTAGCATAAAGCTAATTCTGTTCTGATACAGCAAAGTCTCAGGAGAATGGATCCAACAGACACGACCTCAGTGATGCTGTAAGGGTACAAACTGGTGAAGTAATGAAGCCCCCCCTCCCTCCCCCCCTAAGAAAAAGGACTGTCGTGGTTTGGCCTCAGACGGCAACAAAGAACCACGTGTCGCTCGCCCAGCGCTTCCCGGTACGGGAAGGATCAGAAGAAAAAGGCAAAACTCTTGGGTTGAGACAAAGGCAGTTTAACAGAACAGCAAAGGGAACAAGAAAACAACAACACCGACAGAGGAATATACAAACGTGATTACTGAACCGCCGCTCCCCGCCAGTCCTCCGGCGTCAGCCCGCTCCAAACCCAACTGCCTGCCCCCTCCCTCCTTTTAATCTCAGGGTGGGCGTGGCTCACATGGCATGGAATACTTAACCCTGTCCCTGCCGGAACCAGGACAAGGGGTGACTCATAGAAGCCAAGACCTGCATTCCTGGGGAACCACCCCATCACAGCTGCGCCATCAGCCAAGCAAGACTGATTGACAGCATTCATCCATGAATCTATGCCAGAGAAGGGTGGATGCTCCTTGTCTGCCGCCCCCATCTACTAGAGCTGTGCTGGTGTCCAACAAGACTGGTGTAGGAAAGGCTGGCTTCACCCTCTTGCCATCTTTGCTTACACATATGTCAGCAACTCAGCTCCTTACCTGTCTCAGACACACCATTGCTGGTCCCCAGGCACCTCTAGTGATCTAGATCACTCCCATGTAGGTGTTCCTCCTGTCCACCTGAAATTAGTACCCTCAGACTTTGCAGAAAGAAAGAAATATAAAAGGAAAGCTAACGTGCTCTGGGTTGAAAATAAATGTTTCACTGGAGGTTAAATACAGTGCTGGTTTTTGACTGTTGCTTTCTAAAACCTGTCAAGGAAGCCTGTCAAATAAGTTTTAGTATTAAATAATTAAACAAGGGAACTGAAAACATCTCCTATAGAAAGATTTCACATTAGCTTTGAGATTATTTTTTGTGACACACATTTATCAAACAACATGAAAAGTCTCAGCTCATCCAAATCAACTTTCCTAGGTCCAGCAAATAATAATAATAATGATGGTGAGGATAATAATAAACATAATAATAATAATAGTCCCATTGTTCAAAAGTACCTCCTAGCCGTGAGCTGGTCATTCCTTCCAGGATGATGGCTGATGTACTCCATCATTCTTTATATCACCAGCCAGGCTTGGAAAGCCTTTGGACCTATCAGAAGGATACACAAATGTATTTCTTCGGGCAGATGACTAATATTTAATGCCCATCATATGTGAAACTCATGGGCACAGAAGGTTGTGTACACAGCTGGCCATTCAACTCAGTATTAAAGCACTGCAAATTCCAGATATTCTAAAGTGCCTGCGTATTAGAAGAGACTTTATACTTTGTCTAAGTTATTTTTTTTAATTATTTAAAGAAAAGTGAAAAGCATCTCAGCTGTTCCCCAGGAACACACTAGTTAACTTTGCACCCACTGTCCCAGATGTCCCAAGTCAGGATGCAGCACTGGTCTGCAGCTCTCCTCTTGCCTGGCACAGCCTTGTCACTGAACCACCAAAGAGGACACAGACCAGATGTGAATGAACATCATCTCCCCATATCCTCCTTCATCTCTATTTAATGTATGAACCATCACAAAGCATTCTGCTCTACTGCCCACAGCTCCGGTCCCCATGTAAAATGGATGGTGCACATAGGTGGTGTGGGCAAACACCAGTCTGAGCTTTTATAAAAATATTTACTTTGCTCTCTGCTGCCTTGGGGCCCTGGGAAACATCTGCTTCTGGCCCCCATGATGCCACCTGGGAACCAGTGCTTTCAGTCTCATGGATGCAGGCAGCATCAGGTACTACCTCTCCCAACTGGCTTGAGCTGGGAGCCTTCCTTTGCTGCAGGCTGCAATGCACAGACCCCAGCTCTGGCTGGAATATGCTACAGCTTGGGAAAATGGTGGGCACCTTCCCTGCGTGCATGCTGTTAAAAGTGCTAAACGTGCTCCCTCCCCAGTTATCACACAGCAGGGCATGAACACAGCCACAATGCTCTCGCCATTGCTCCCAGGTCAACCGCATCTTCTGCCATGGGTAAGGGGACACCAGGGGCTGTTCCTTGAGAGGGCACAGGGCTCTCATCCAGGGTTAGCCCCTCCTCACCACCAACCTCCATCTCCCCAGGTGAGAAGGCTGCATCTCATCAGTGCCTGCCAGGCACCTAACTGGACCGTAACTGGACTTATTTAAGCCTTTGCTTGGGCTGTTCAAACATAACTTGACTAACAGTAAGGTTGGCTGCTTGTAACTACATGGCAGAGTCAACGGCAGGCCCAGGGCACGGAGGCAGAGCAGAGTGCATGGATGGCATAGGACTAAGAGAGGTGCAGGCAGAGCAGAATGCCAAGCGTAAGACCCTCACCTCCTCAGCACAGCTGGAGCAAGGGCACCCAAACATGTCTTCTCCTGCTGTGAGGAGGCACCACAGCTGGCTAACTGTAGACTATCGTGGCCTGGATGAAGTCATGCCACCGCTGAGTGCTGCCATGCTGGACATGCTAGAACTCCAGTATGAACTGGAGTCCAAGGCAGCCAAGTGGTATGCCACGATTGATATAGCAAATGCATTTTTCTCAATCCTTTTGGCAGCAGAGTGCAGGCCACAGTTTGCTTTCACTTGGAGGGACATCCAGTACACGTGGAATCGACTGCCCCAGGGGTGGAAACACAGCCCCACCATTTGCCATGGGCTGATCCAGACTGCACTGGAACAGGGTGAAGCTCCAGAACATCTGCAGTACATTGATGACATAATTGTATGGGGAAACACAGCCGAAGAAGCTTTTGAGAAAGGGGGTAAAATAGTCCGAATCCTTCTGAAAGCTGGTTTTGCCATAAAACAAAGTAAGGTCAAGGGACCTGCACAGGAGATCCAGTTCTTAGGAATAAAATGGCAAGATGGACGCCGTCAGATCCCAATGGATGTGATCAACAAAATAGCAGCTATGTCTCCACCAACTAGTAAAAAGGAAACACAGGCTTTCTTAGGCATTGTGGGTTTTTGGAGAATGCATATCCCAGATTGCAGTCTAATTGTAAGCCCTCTGTATCAAGTAACCTGGAAGAAGAACGATTTTAAATGGGGTCCTGAGCAACGACAAGCTTTTGAACAAATCAAACAGGAAATAGTCCATGCAGTGGCCCTGGGGCCAGTCCGGGCAGGACAAGATGTTAAAAATGTGCTCTACACCGCAGCCGGGGAGAATGGCCCTATCTGGAGCCTCTGGCAGAAGGCACCAGGGGAGACCCGAGGTCGACCCCTAGGGTTTTGGAGTCGGGGATACAGAGGATCCGAAGCCCGCTACACTCCAACAGAAAAAGAGATATTGGCAGCATATGAAGGGGTTTGATCTGCTTCGGAAGTGGTTGGAAAACCAGTTGGCATCACCTGCTGGTTGTGGCCAAAGCTCCGTCAATAAAGGTACGATGCTTATGAAATGGACAGGCAGCAGCTGTGCCCACCACATGGCCCAGCCCTGCCCAGCCCACCAACCTCTCCAGCACTTTGAAAATTTCCCCCAGATACTTGTGGGGCTGCAGGCACAGGTGGTGTGCACCTGGCATTCCAAAGGCTGCAAGTGCGGCTGGGGTTGGGTGACTGCATTCTCTTCAAGCTCTTCCAGGCTATGCATCTCACACATGGCAGTCCCCAGCATCAGATGGAACAACAGTACTGAACCAAGGGCAATTGTACACAGAGGAAGCTTTCTTCCCCAGGGCCTGAATATCACTCAGCAGCAGCGCAGATCTCTGCGAGTAGAGAGTTTCTTACAGGCAGGGCTCACAGGAGCCAGCACTTAGTGCCTGCCACAGTTTGGGCCAGGCTGGCCAATGACAAGACAACAAATACTCTCCCACACCTCTCGCTCCAGGGAGAGGGAAATAAAGAGATTTATGAATTTAGAAAAAACTAAACTACAATAAAATATTAATAAAATAAAAAGGAAATAATAAAATAGGTACAATATAAATAAATATATACAAAACCAGATCAGGTTCCTAGGAAGATGTCACTGGCAGGCACTGGGAAAGTTCTAGACCGGACTCAGTGACAAATGGGAACTGGAACACACTTACAGGGATCAAAAGGCAGATGAGCTGACAGTCTCCTCCTCAGACATCAGTAACTGAAAAAGAAAGCCATTTTAATTGTTTTCTTTATGTTACTGTTTTTTTGTGGGTGTTTTTTTTTTTTTTGTACAGTAAATCTGAAATCACCTTCTTAGGTTAGGCAGCTCCACTATTTATCTGCAATCTTTTTAGGCACACTTACAAGGTATGGTTTATATGCCAGCCTGCTCCTGCTGTTTGAGGATGATCCCCGCTGCCTGTTCAGGTACTTCAGATCCCATCAACCAGGAGAAAAACTGCTTATCAGCCAACCTGGGCACATCATATACAGTACAGCAAACCCCAGGGCATTTGCTATAGGGGGTCTAATCTGAATCCTAACAAATGGGAATACCTGGGACACAGATAAACCTGGCGGTGGGGAAAGACCAGTGCAACATGAGAACACAAGCCAGGGTTCACTTTCTTTATAAAACAGGCAATATCTGTACAACTTGGCCACAGCCACAGGTGTCTGGCTGGGATGGCAGGAAATTTAATACCAGAGGTGAAAACCTTTCCTGTCTCGCATCTGTGTTGGATCATGCATATAATTGCAAAGCTTTGGTGAAGCTGGAGGATGCTAACCACCAAAAACCCACCTGCCCTTTGCGGCGAGGGCTGCCTTCCACAGACACTGTGGGGACTACCAAACTGTGGGACCCAAGTGACAACCATGGTAGCAGCCCGGGTTTCCAAAAGCCTGGCAAAACACACCAAAAAAAATGTACTTTATTAATGGTGGAACTGCAAAGACAAGCGTGACGGAGAGCTTGCTCCCTGTATTCTTGGCAAAGTGTGGGATTTGCCACGTGAGTGTCACACCTTCAACAGAGCAGACTGGCTGGCAAAAGAGAGCAATTGTTTTTTCCTTTCCAGAGCAACAGTTAGTATCTGAATGCCATTTAAAAGGCAGCAGCAACCATAAAAGGCCCAAACAAGTTGACACGCAGTAAGATATGCAGGCAGGATGGGTAGACACTCACCCTGCCAGGGAAACAAGAGCAAGGAGGTCAGAGGGTGGGATGAGAGACAGCACATGACAAACATACTCTGAAGTCTGAGATCCTCCAACTGACTGAGACCCACACAACTCTTGGACACCACAAGAATTTTTAAAAGGGAAGTCTGATTGCCTGTTGCCGCTAAGCTGGTACACAGAACTGGTACTGCTGCAACACCTCTGCATATGTACAACTCCTGAGGGCAAGCAGCTTGGCTCTTCTCAGCAGCTACTGTAAAGGTCTCTTGAGTTTGGGATGCAGAGGTCCGTTTAACCTGAGAGGAATGTTTTCCCAGGAGTGGAGACAATAAATAGTGTGAGGGACATAAAGCTATTGGCTTTCTGCAGTAGAGACTTGGTTCCTACTGCAGATTTGACTTACTGCTTTAGCATCTGATATAGCCATAAAATCCTCTGGAGGAGTGAAGGAATACAGTCTGCAGTGTGAAGCTGAGGGAAGGAGGCTGTGTTTTTAAATGCTTAAATATTAACAAAAGTGGTGTAACACATTCGGTGCTATTACAACAAGGATTTTTGTAGTGAAAAAAAGTATTGGTTCCTTTAGGTAAGAATAGGCTTATTGAAGGAATAATTCTCTATAAACATCTACCAGTCAAAATATATTCTGCTGTAATCCTTTGTGTCTAGCCTAGTGAAAATCCAAGCAGACCTTTTTTTCTGGCTCTGAGGATTGCCACAGAAACTAATCTGTTAATGATGATGGGGTTTGTTTCAGCAATATTTTTGTTTCAGTAAGAAATTTTTTAATTTATATTGGTTAGGTTTGCAGCTATCCATGCTGAAACTCCTGAATTCAAAGAAACGTGTGAAGGTAGTTGTGGATTTGTTAGCTCCATATGCCAGAGAAGGAAAAAAATTGGCAGGGCTCTTCCTTACAATAAATGGATGTATCCTTTTTCTTTAACAATACATAAAAATATATAAATGTTAGTTTAAGTGAAATTTAGAATGGGATGGCATGGCTTTACAAGTACTTAAGTCAAATGCTAAATAATGTATGCAAGCACAACTTGAAAAAGTTTTCACCTACACCTTCTTTTTCATTTTCGTCAAAACACAAGCTACCAAGAAGTCTGAAGGTTACCAGGACTTTAGATACTCTAATTGCCACATGAACCATATTATTTTTAACTGTAGTCACAATAATATTTACTTAACTCCAAGGCCTTGCCTCATAGTGAAACTCAGCTGCTTTACCTTTGAATTGTAGAGGTAGGAAAAAATCCTGGAAGTAATTTTTCCAAGTACTTCAAGTACTTTCTCAGATGTTCTTTATGCAAATGGTTGGAGCATCACTCTTAAGGGAATGTTTCCTGCCTCAATCCAGGCTATGGAGGCCTTATTGGATACCAAAAGGGGACAGTAGGATGTTTCCTGTCTCCAGAGCTGTCCAGAGATTAGTACCAGAGCAGTTACAAGGTACCGTGTAGATATCAGTGGCTTGTGTGCTTATGGAAGATGAGGATGTTTCACTACAGAATAAAAATGGTCTAGGGATACAAAATGATTTGGGTTATCTTTACATGTAATCACTGAATGAATGTGGGAGAGTGACAGGAAGTTTTCAGGTGTGTACATTACTCCAAGAACAGGGAGGACAAAAGGAATATCTTTGAGAAAATCCTTTGTTTTACCGAGCTCATAGTTATGTGTCCTTGCATTTTTCCAGGTATATGTCCTTCTGGCTCATATCATTTCTCCTGTAAGTTGTCAGACACTGCTGGCTACAAACATGGACCCAATGCAGGAAAGAATAGCTGCTACACAAAAAGGATCTTTACATCTTTACTGGTATTAGTAGCAAGCTTCTAACTCAGCTTACATAGAGTAAAAGTGAATGTAACATTTTGTGCCAGGTATAGATGGCATGGACACTAAATTGTAGACTCCAGTCTTCTGTGACTGATAGTATTTTATGAATCTGTGTGCTAAGTGTTATTCTACACCCTTTAAGAAGCAAAAGAAACAATTTCTGACAAAAACTACTGGTATTCTGAATGACTTGTTTCAAAGTGGTTTGTGTTTCAGCAGGTGATCTGATTGACCTGCCTGCAGATATTATTTGAATGCGTAGTTGCTACCACAGTACTATCCTGTGCTATTGCTGAACTGGGTGTCTTTTCAGCAATAGCTGTTCTGGATTCTTCACTGCAAATCAAGTACCCTAATCCTATAGACTTGGAATACTATGATGTGTCTTGTGCTACAAAGAAAATTCTCCTGCTAGCCTGTTTGTGCCCTTGATACTTTCTCCTATTACTATTCAAATGCGAAGCTGAAATACTTCAGATCAAGCAACTGACACTTCATAATTGGCATCATGTGCAGCATTCATATTCCATCTACAATGATTCTAAGAAAGGATTTAACTCGCATCGTCTCCTCCAAATAGGATTACAAATAATTTCAAGACACTGAGGAGGACCTACTGTAGCTCAGACTCAAAATTCAGAGACTTTTGTCTCAGACTTTTCAGGGTATTGAAGTTTTCACTGGTTATGATGGAAAACCTAGTGCTTCTGAAAGAAATTATTCTCGGGTATCTTAGCTGGTAAAACAGTAACACCAGACAAAACACAGCTTTCCTGGATTGATGCTACTCTCCCACTTTTTAGTAGAGAACCTCATTCTGTTGGTTTGGTACGTGCTGCTTTAGGGCTGGAATGCATTCACTAAACTGCTGATAGTGAAATAATAACCACTTATCATGATAGTCTAGTGATATTTGCATCATTCTGCCATATTTTTTTGACCTTATTGAAGGATCATGCTGCTAAACGTTTACCAAAGATGGGGCATATGATAAAAAAGGCACTTGTTGCTAGTATTGCAAAACTCCACTATACCATCCTTGGGTAAGCTGATACCTTCACTCTATGTAGTTACATCTGTCAAGGCACCATGCATGAACAAAATCGTAACAGTTGGTGTCTTTGAGGGAGAATAAATTAAGCCTTTTTATTTTGTGATTTAGTTTGTGAAGTATCTCACAAACAAGTACATGAATTGCCCATCTCTCAGTTAATGATATTTTTTTATCTTTTTTTAATGATATTTCCCCAATCAAAATAGACTTGTCTATTATGGTATTGAAGCTTTTGAAATAAATGAAGCAAGGGATATAGAAAGTAAGCTCATTTTTTCCATGTATGATGATAATTTTACATGTGTTCTGTATTCTACTTCCACAAAAAATTACTTCACTTGGTGTTAGATTGAAGTTCAATGGCTAAAACCTGTATATCAATACTGCATCAAGTGAAATCAGTCACTAATTAATCACTAATATTTCAATCTAATACCATGCTTACAATTTGTAATTCTTGTAAAAAGAATTATATGGAAATACAGGAAATATTTGTCCATTTCTGAAGTAGGTAACCTACCACAGTGCTTTAAAATCAAAACATCTTTCTCCTCTACTTCTGGTATTATTATCTCTTAACCATAATGATTAGAGAGGTGGGAATAGATTCTCTACATTTTTTAGAGCCTGTGGTATTCTAAACCATATTCCAAATGCATGTGCATGGTGCTACAAAACATCTGACTTCTTAGAGGCTCTTAAGGAAACAAGTAAGTTTATATATAGTGTGAGTTTTCAGATGACTTATTTTTATATTATGTATGCTATAGAACAAGTGAAGCTTTTCAAGTGGTTTTCAGAAAAGAAGGCTGAATGTCTGGAGTAGAATCTCACTGTGGAATCTCAGCTTTTAAATATCAGGTTGGCATGCCAAAAAAGAATCAGTTAAAAGATATGGCCATTGGGTGTCAGCCTTGACGCAAGCATGAATGTTTGGTGGGCATTGCTGACTGCAAAGATTTGCTTTGAGATTACTGATAGAGCAAGGCTGTTAATATCAGTACTACGACTAATACACTTCTTTTTTTAAAACTTCAGGAAATTGATCTGTCTTGTAGGAGTAACAATACTATGACTATAGTCACTTTGCTTCAAATGGAGACTAAAACATATAATGTGGTGGTTTTACAGTTTTGTTTTTCCGTTGAATGATCTGTTTGGGCATTGCACTTTACCTATGGATCAGAAATATGTACGTAGATGGGAACAGCTGATCTTTCCTCCTCCCTGACCTCTGGAATGCTATCATAAATAACTGCTGGGCAAACACTGGTCTGTAATGGAGTGTGGGCTACCAGAGCTCTCCTTGAAGGAGAAAAAAAAAAGGGGAGGGGGGTGTGTAAGGTCTTTTGTATGAATAGCATTGCCCGCTGGAATGACTGAGATACAGGCTTTGTTAGTTAATGTAGCCTGTTTACTATATTACTGACCTTTGCGTGCACTTTTCCCTTATATAAGAACTTAGTCCTTTTTAGAGTTAATCTCATGTGACAGACCTGCAGCCTTCTCTTCTGAAAACCACTTGAAAAGCTTCAATTGTTCTGCACTGCAGAAAAGAAAGTGTTTTTTTAAAGATAGCATTTGTACACTCTGTTCCCAAAGCTATTTTTAATTGAGCTTTGGATATTGCATATACAATAAATGTCTACGGCTTTATTACATTTCCTTATGTTGTCCATATCTCCACCTGACAGACAGGGAGATACAAAACTTTCACAGGGAACATCACATTGTAGTATAAGAGTTTTGCCAAGCTCTGTAAATGGGGCTCATACTATTAGTGATTCAGATGAAATGAAAATGCTGATTCAACATATTCTGTGAGGTTTTCATGGTTAAAGTTAATTCTGTTTTGAATCATCTCAGAGTATGAAGACTTTCAGAAAAGCATAATCAAATTCAAGGGAATGTGCAAAGATATAGTACTATGTCATTCATTTAGTGTCCAGCCCAGCCTAAACCACTAGTTAAGCAAAATTAATTTCAGAAGCTATACAAAATGAGCAAATTACAAGGTCATTTTTCATGTCTTTTTGGAGATTCAAAGGTAGCCTAACTGCCTGCTCCTTCCCCCACTTCTTTTATTTATTCCTGCATTTATTGCTTATGTTTTCAGGAAGTTTTTTTTCCTGATGAAACTGCTTTTAAAGAGTGAGGTGGTAGTACTGAAAAAGCTGACAGAACTGGGAAGGAATGTTCCTCACAGTTAAGAAACTTTTTAGTGCTGGATTTCTTACATTCTTGAGACTGTATGTTGAACTGAGAGAACTTCAAATAGATGCTAGCTGAATATTAGAATGTTGAAGTACCTTCTGTGAGTAGGATCCTGAAGCATCTTCATTGCATCTTATATGTTCTAAATAGGCATTTTTTTATGTGGACATGCCAGCTGCAGATACGTATCTTCCAGATTAGTGGCTTTTTTGTGGAGCATCTTTTAATTGCTTCAGATTGATTTGTTGAGACTAGAGATGCTGGGGGCACTGTGGGACAGAACTACCCAAAATATGGTTCAAAACTCACTTCCATAAATTATATAATGACAACTACTACATGCTTGTAGAGGTTGCTGGCTTATGGGATGATGCTTCTAAACTGTAACCAGGACTTGGGAAAGATGGATGATGCCCTGTCAGCCTCACCTCTGTGCCTGGGAAGGTAATGGAACAGATCCTCCTAGAAGCTATGCTAAGGCACATGGAAGACAAGAAGGTGATTTGAGACAGTCAGCATGGCTTCACCAGGGGCAAGTCCTGCCTGACCAACCTAGTGGCTTTCTACAACGGAGTGACTGCATCAATGGACAAAGGGAGAGCTACGGATATCATCTATCTGGACTTGTGCAAGGCCTTTGACATGGTCCCCCACAACATCCTTCTCTCTAAGTTGGAGAGATATGGATTTGATGGATGAACTGTTCGGTGGATAAGGAACTGGCTGGATGGTCACATCCAGAGTCAATGGCTTGATGACCAGACGGAGAGGGGTCACAAGTGGTGTCCCTCAGGGATCCGTACTGGGACCGGTGTTGTTCAACATCTTCATCAATTATATAGACAGTGGGATCAAGTGCACCCTCGGCAAGTTTGATGATGACACCAAGCTGAGTGGTGCGGTTGAAGTGCCAGAGGGATGGGATGTCATCCAGAGGGACCTGGATGAGCTAGAGAGATGGGCATGAGCAAACCTTATGAAGTTCAACAAGGCCAAGTGCAAGGTCCTGTACCTGGGTCAGGGCAACCCCTGGTATCAATGCAGGCTGGGGGATGAAGGGATAGAGAGCAGCCCTGCGGAAAAGAACTTGGGGGTACTTCTGGATGAAAAGCTGGGCATGAGCCAACAATGTGCGCTTGCAGCCCAGAAGGCGAATCGCATCCTGGGCTGCATCAAAAGAACTGTGGCCAACAGATCCAGAGAGGTGATTCTCCCCCTCTACTCTGCTTTCGTGAGACCCCACCTAGAGTACTGTGTCCAGCTCTGGAGCCCTCAGCACAAGAAGGACATGGACCTGTTGGAGCGGGTCCAGAGGAGGGCCATGAAGATGATCAGAGGGCTGGAGCACCTCTCCTATGAAGACAGGCTGAGAGAGTTGGAGTTGTTCAGCCTGGAGAAGAGAAGGCTCCGGGGCTAGCTTATAGCAGCCTTCCAGTACCTGAAGGGGACCTATAAGAAAGCTGGGGAGGGGCTGTTTGCAAGGTCATGTAGCAATAGGACGAGGGGCAATGGCTTTAAAGTGGAGCAGGATAGGTTTAGATCAGACATTAGGAAGAAGTTCTTTACAATGAGGGTGGTGAGACACTGGAACAGGCTGCCCAGAGAGGTGGTGGAGGCCCCATCCCTGGAGACATTCAAGGCCAGGCTTGGTGAGGCTCTGAGCAACCTGATCTAGTTGAAGATGTCCCTACTTACTGCAGGGGGGTTGGACTAGATGACCTTTAAACGTCCCTTCCAACCCAACACATTCTATGATTCTATGAATCATTCTATGATTCTATGTGGTAAGGGTGGGTTGAAGGAAACAGAGGAATGGGGTTTTTTTGCATGCTCACAAAGCATGACCTAGACAAAACAGCAACTGTTTATACCTGTGGTGCCTATTGCTTGTAATGTGGTGCAAAGCAGTGGATCTTAGACCGTGTTGCCTCCTTGGCTTGAGAACATCTTGAGAAGTCTGGCCTGGAGTAGAACTTCTTACCCCACTCTAAATATATAAAGTTCTAGTGAAAGGATTTTAAAATAATAACAAAAAATAATAAAAGTGAAGTTGCCTGAACTAGAAGTGGTTGCTGATCATTGTATATTATAAAGCATACTGTGGCATAGTTAAGACAGTTACTCTGCCAAATGCAAACAGAAGGAATTTGCAGAGTTTACAAGAATTTGGATGTAAGATTCTTTGAGTATTGTGTGTTTCTTTCCTATGTCTTCACTGTGTCAGGTATTTGGTCCATCTCAGCCCTGGTGGTAATGGTTACTATCAAGAGGAAGATAAAGTCAAGAAGGAAGAAGTCCTTTGTCAAAGAATGAGATGTTAAGTGTACTGAATGCATTACTATTTTATTTGCTTTAGAAGTCATTCATGTCATAGGCCTTCCTTAGTAGACCCTCGCAGTTCATGTCTGTTTCCCAGGTCTGTTAAATTTAACCTCAGAGATCAGGAAAAATTTCTCCTCCTCCCCTTGAACCCTTTTAGCCAGGGGCAGCTGAAGTAAAGATCACTTCAAAGGCCAAGAATGGCTTTTTTTTTAAATTTTATTTGGCATTGCAGTAACAGTAGATGGTAGCCCAAATTTTACTGTCACAGTTAAATGTAATGACTATGCCTCATTTGCTTCATATTTGTGCATATCAGGAACATCTCTTGTAAAGATGCTGGGATGGCAGTAGCTTAAAATTGGTGTTGTAGAAATGGGATTATTCCCCATACATGATAAGAACTCTAAGGCAGAAAAGGCACGTGACTCAACATCCCTTATCTTCAGCTGTAGCTCCTTTCAGAAGTACTTAGATAAGATTAAAAAAACAGGCTTCCTTCCAACCATCTCCCACTTTTTCACCTGAAGAAATTTGCTGAGAAAAAGAGCAAACCCCAGCTGCAGAATTTGAGTCATCTTCTAGCATGTCACAGCGCAGATTCAAATTCAAGGAAAATAGGGCTCATTTCTGCAAATGAAATGAATGAAATGAACTGAGCTCTTTTTGATGTTGCAATTGAGTTGATAGAAAAGATTCTGTTGACTCCTTTTTGTCATTCATTTTTTGTGGAAAATTGTGTAAAACAAACACTAAACAAACTGCAAAGCAAAATTTAAGACGAGTCTGACAGTTTAAATAAATGAAAACTAAATTCAACAAACTATTAGAGCTGCAAACTTGGGTAGTCTGAAAATGTAAATGCTACTGTTGCCTGCAAAACTTTACCTCTGATCCTCCTCCCCAATTTATTTATTTTTTTTATCTTAAGGAAGCAAGTGGCAGTAGCAAAGATCTCTGCTCTGTTTGGCAGATAGGGGAATGCAGACATAAAGATCAAAATGACATTAAAACTAAAAGGTAATATTTTATTATCTTGTAGGGTAAAACCACCAAACTAATATTTAGCATTTTCAATTTGTTTATAGTGATTTGCATTTACTTTTGGCCTCTCCTTTCTGTGACTGGATTCTAAACTGAGCAATGAGTTACACAGGTGCTAAAGAGCAGTAGTGTGCAATGAAGTCCCTAAAAATATTGAAGTGTTTTGTACAGAAGACTCAATACAGTCTACTGTCAACTTAATTAGTGCTTCATTAAGCATGTGCCAGCAATGTATCAAAAATGTACCTAATGCAGTATTCCTGTAGGTGTTTAAATCAAGGGCAAAGCTTCTGTTTGGGAATCTGACACGAGAGTCTCTGTGCTATACAGCATGTTCCAATTGAGCACATCTGGGAGAACGGGCTGTGGTGGAGACACTGGAAGATGAGCCCACATTTTTTTCTTCTTCCTTATTCCTCTCCCCTAAAATAACACTGGATTAGTTCTGTGCTCTTTTCTGTAAAATCTACTGGTATAATTGAACTTGTACACTGAGTCAACATCACATTTGTTTACTCTCGTTCGTCACAAATACAAAATGAATTGAACTCAATGAAGATATTTTCGGTTAAACTGCATGAACTGTAGCTGTGTTCCTGGGTTCTCTGTAGCCATAACGCACATAGTAAGGGCTCCTTACGATTGTGCCCAGTCCAGAAGCTGGGTGGGGGAATGTCATGGAAGAGAGGCAGAAAAAGGAAGGAAATCCATGGACTTGTATATCCACAAGTCCATGGGTCCTGATGGGATGCACCCAAGAGCGCTGAGGGAGCTGGCAGAAGTCATTGCTGGGCCGCTCTCCATCATCTTCAAAAGGTCCTGGAGAACAGGAGAGGTGCTCGAGGACTGGAGGAAAGCCAATGTCACTCCAGTCTTCAAAAAGGGCAAGAAGGAGGACCCAGGAAACTACAGGCCAGTCAACCTCACCTCCACCCCTGGAAAGATGACGGAACAGCTTGTTCTGGGCATCGTCTTAAAGCATGTGGAGGAAAAGAAAGCTATCAGAAGCAGTCAACACAGATTCACCAAGGGGAAATCCTGTCTGACTAGTCTGATGGCCTTCTATGAAATTCAATAAGGGCAAGTGTAGGGTGCTGTACCTGGGGAGGAATAACCCCATGCACCAGTACAGGTTGGGGGCTGACCTGCTGGAGGGCAGCTCGGTGGAAAGAGAGCTGGGAGTCCTGGATGACCATGAGCCAGCAATGTGCCCTTGTGGCCAAGAAGGCCAAGGGCATCCTGAGCTGCATCAAGAAGAGTGTGGCCAGCAGGTCGAGGGAGGTTATCCTCCTCCTCTACTCTGCATTGGTGAGGTGTCTGGAGTACTGTGTCCACTTCTGGGCTCCCCGGTTCAAGGAGGACAGGGAACTCCTGGAGAGGGGATAGCAAAGGGCTACCAAGATGATTAGGGGACTGGAATGCCTCTCTTATGAAGAAAGGCTGAGGGATTTGGGTCTTTTTAGTCTGAAAAAAAGACAGCTGAGGGGGGATCTTATCAATGCTTACAAATACTTAAAAGGTGGGTAAACTTTAATGTAGAAAGTTCCATCTAAACATGACAAGGAACTTCTTTACTTTGAGGGTGGCAGAGCACTGGAACAAGCTGCCGAGAGAGGTGGTGGAGTCTCTGTCTCTGGAGACATTCAAACCCTGCCTGGACACGTTCCTGTGCAACCTGCTCCAGGTGACCCTGCTCTGGCAGGGGGGTTGGACTAGATGATCTCCAGAGGTCCCTTCCAAGCCCTATCATTCTGTGCTTCTGTGAAAGGAAAAAGGGTCTCCAACTCCCATAGTCCCTCTAAATCATCCCAATATCTTGTATCTTGGAGAATAGTTTTCTAGTAGAGATTTGATAACAGAATTAAATCTTAGTGTTCACACTGGATTTTCCTATCCTACAAATGCTTATCTAGTTTTTAGACACTGTTAATAATTTTTTAAAATGTAGTACTGGATTTTGAAATCTTGAAAGCCATTAGGTGGAATTTAGCTAGCTAAATTGCTACGATAGCAGAATGGCTTTACCATAAAACTGCTTAAGTAGGTCGCAAGCATCTGTTAATATGTTACTGTGTTTTTCAGAACAGGAGATAGCATTTAAATTTTGTATTTAGAATCTGTGCATGTCCATATGTAAAAATTAAAGTATATATTAATATCTCGACTACTTAAAAATGCTGGGAATACTGGTGTCCAGTGCACTTATTATTCAGGCTTTAGTAATGAAACAATTATGAGAACAGTTTTACACGCTTATTTGATAGTGGCACCCAAAGGTTCAATTAGGGTGAAGAGTTAATTGGATGGAACAGTGTAAAAATGTGAGTAGCTCCGAAATACTAAGTTATAATGAAAAGCATTACTTGAAATATCCTTATGTCCTCTATTTAGAAACATTAGCAGGAATGATAGATTCTTTAGCCTGATTTTGGGAATGCGACCCATGGAAAACTACCTATTGCTATGGGGAAAAAAAAGCATCTCCTGCACCATATGATTGAGGGCATGGAGTGCAATCGTGTCCCTGTTGAAATTGGTCAGTTGTGACAGGATTTTTAATCTCAAAAATAATAACCATTCTCTTTGGTATTCTAGAATATGGGAAATCCCTAATTCGTATATTTTAACCCTTAACTGAATTCCAGAGAGAATTATATTTTGAATAGCTTTCTTCTAATTTAACATGATTATTTTACTGTTAAAACCTAAAGGCCAAATTAAAATGGAAAACTGCCCACAAATCCCTAGTCTTTCACTGTGTTTAACTCAGGATGAGTGTGATATGATGACAGGTGGCTTTAAAGTACCTTTTGTCCTTTCCTAATCCTGGTTTATGGGGATTTAAACATCACAGGCATAGTAAGTAATCTACAAAATGCTCTGTCTCATAGATAGCTGTTCAGGTATCGCTGGGGACTAGGAAAATATAGAGTCTCTAGTGTTGTACCTTCATCTCTTCCAGGTATGCACTCTGGTTGTGCTCTGGAGTGGGATCTAAAGTAGTAGTGGCCCTAAACCATATTCAGTTTGTATGCAGTTTTTATACTGGTAAATTAGTTCAAACCAATATCTTCATAGTTGTGGATCTGACCTTATATCTTTTACTGCAACTTGATCATTATGTCAGTTTATGTAAGAAGTAATTCTGTTGTGCCGTAAGAAGAGTAGTAAGGACTACTGCACGTATTGATTACATTATTTTTGTTTGCAGTCCTGTTTGCTGCCTCTTGTAACTTAATCTTTAAAGAAGCAGATTAATGCCTGTAAGGAGATATTAGGAAGACAAGAATCTATTGGGAAGGAAAGAAAAGGAAATGGCGATTTGAAGAATATGTGATCCATACTGGGATAAGTAGAGCAGCAGAAATAAAGAGAAGAGCATGATGTCCATTAAGAGAACCAACGGTTCTTGGTGCTGTAGCTCTAAGAGCAAGATTTGGCTTTAATGTTCTCTTTCATCAAAAATAACTTCGTGCAGATATGGAAGAGTGCTGGCAATAACACGAGACACAATTTGAAACTTTGTTAATGGTAGTCAGTGCTTCAATATTTGAAACCGTTGTAGTCTGATGACATTTGGAAAAGTTGAATGATAGTAAAACATGAGAAGTTTTGTGTATTTTGAATGTGTTCTCTAAATTTTATTGAAGCTCACTTACATGAATTGATTTAAAATATGAAAAAGCTTGTCTAAAGCTAATGTATTACTACATTCATGAGACTTGCCAAAGCCCAAGCAAGATGGAATTAAGAGTGATTATTGGCAACGAGTGCATAAAGGAACAGGTATTAAATAATATTACAAGGATAGCGTGGGATGCCTGTGTTGATTACTGAAGATGTAAATGTTTGTCTTGAATTTTCACTAGGTTTCTTTGATTGCTGGATATAAAGAGAGAGACATCTACTTCTGCTGGAAAAGCTAAACATGGATCAGCAGAGTTTCTATTCATTAGTCTTTACCTCAGCATTTCTCGGTATCATCATCTGCCTGTCAGATGATGACAACTTCTTAAGTGAGAGCTTCATCATTCATATATATGTGCCTTCACTCTTCAGATTGAATTACTTTATTATGCTCGAAAGGTAAGAAGCCTTGAAGATCACTCAGAAACAACAGCTAATAAAAACTCAGGGGACTGATTAAGGTTGACTAGAAAAAAATAACTTGACTACAAGGAGTCCCTGCTTGTATCTAGGACAACTAGATACCTAGTTTTTAAAGTCAGCCTGGGGTTTTGTCATTTTTTCTTGAAAAGTACCTTATTTTCTTCCTGCGGTAGATCCAGGCATCTTGTGTTTCATTTAAATAATGGCTATGGGGAACTGGTCACTACTGAACTTTGGGGTTTTCCCTTTTTAGTCTAATGGAGCCAGAATTTAACGTAACATCTAAATTTTTTTTTTAATCCAGAAGAAAGCTTTTTAACTGTGACCTGTGGAAATCATCTGAATGTCTTGGGAATTGAAGACTTACTTATTGGTATGTACTTGATCACCCACCAGCTTTTCACAGGTAGATGGCAATACTAATATATCAGGACTGCTTGAGTCACCACTCCCCCTTTTCCATTGTGCAATAATTAACTAGGTATCCATCTTCATAATTCAAAGGTCCAAGGTTTGAAGTTTGTCTTTTCAATTATTTCTGGAGTTTTGACTACACCACTACAATATGAATAAAACATTACTTTCAGGTCAATATGAAGCTTCAAGCCCATGGGCTTCAAATTAATGAAACAACTTTTTCTACTGTACCTAATCAGCCACAACGGATTATGGGGACCTAGGGCATTTTCATTAGTAGTTCTTAAACTGCCTGACACAAAGTGACATAGCTCCAGTTTTTCTAGAAAGGCTAAACACTAAACAGTCATTCTTAAGGAACAAAAGGAGTTTTAATATCTAGGAGAACATGGTATGTAACCTTCTATTTACTTTTAATAGCTTGTGGCTCTGACTTACAATGACAGTTAAGCACAATTGTTTATCTTAAAGAGGAAAAAAGCAATGAACAACCCCCTCAAAGCCTTCCTGTAATCAGTAATTACAATGGATATGTTGGATATCTCTGTTCTCATACATTTTTTTCAAACTCACAAACTACTGTTCCAGTGGAAATTTAGGCAAAATGAATAAAGAATGTTTCTGGAATATGCCCTTCAGCTTATGGTGCAATGCAGCTGCACTGGAAAGTCAAGTGTTACGTACCTGAAATTTCTTAAGATAAGCATCAGAAAAGTAACTTTCCTGTTGGTTTTAATTTAAGATCGCATCCTGAATAATGTTGATCACTGTATTCAAAACAGTGAAACAGCAGGAGGTACCCTTTACTGTGCTGAGGTCTTTAGAAGTATCCTAATCAGGAAAAATCTTAAATTTTGGAACTGAATTATACAATAATAACCTCTGTATGCAAGAATGACTGCTGAGAGGAAGGAGGAATTCAGTTAGATACATTGCAAAATACAAACCACACCACTAAGATCTTTTTTCATGGCAAACTTCCACCTCACAATTCTCTATTCTGTGCTATGTTTGCTCTCCTGATGGTAGCTCAGGTGGATCTATCTTCTCCAGGCATGCGATCCTGTTCCTCCTGCGTTGTAAAATACAGTCTGATGAGATGTTGGCATGAGCAGTAAAGTTGGTTTAAGGGTGTTGTGTCCCCTACTACCATTTGCAGCTCAGTCCCATGTTTGTGGGACTGTGCTGTAAGGTGTGCACAGTGGTCAGCACTCTCTTGAGGACCTGTGCAACTGAGGGGACAAAAGGTGGTGTGAATTGCAATGCTGCAGCTCCAAGGGAAGGTGGATAAAGGGGTAAGGGTGGAATTCTCAAGACAGTTACCCTGCTTACCAAAGTCTGTGCTCATTGAACTGCCCTATGTCTCATTCCTGTGAACAAGTCCCCCATAGAGGAGAGAGGTTTGGTTTTTTTAATTATTGTAATCCTTTTGACCTCGTGCATTCATTAGTTTGGTCTCTTCTTGTCAAAGTAGTTTTGCAGGTTGGCTGAACCAGGTACTATTTTCAAAGCAGATATTTTGGGTATTGTTCCTTAGCAATCAGTTAAGAATTGCTAGAATGTGGCTTATCTTGAGATATCCTTTTCTTCATATTTTTCCATTTTAATTTAATATAACAAAATATATTTATACTGTAAATATCTCAGTATACAAATCAATGGTTGGCATGCACAGGGTGTTGCAGGGTATATTTTGGTCATACAGTGGGTAACTTTGTTCTCAGAAAGGCTGTGTTTCATAGGCCTATTGCTGTCTAGTCCTCTTTTTCAATAAGCATGAAGGCTTGTTCACAAAAGTCATTGAGTAAGACTGTATTTTCAGGTTTTCAATTAAGTAGGCAGCGGTTAATCTCTGATGCTCTGAAATACCTATCAAAACTGTGAGAATCTGCCACCTGCAACCCCTATACTGCTAAACCATGCTCTTATTTGCTTGCTGTTATTACCCTGGGTTTAGTCTGAAATTCTAATTAATACTACTGATCTAAAGGCTTATTATTTATCATTTCTCAGGTGCTTTTGATGGACTGCTTTTGTGATCTCTCAAGCATTTCATCCTGGCTGTTGGAGGAACAAGACATAACAGTTCTTAATATGTGAGAGTCCTACTTACAAAGGTGTTTATCCTGAACACACCTCAAATGCATTATTAATAGGGATGTATACCAATGAAAATAGATAATTTAACATATGACACGTGCTCAATGCTGTTGCCTATTTGGTAATTAGTTTTTAAACTAACTCTGTGGGAAGTGAGAAGCAAAGAAATTTGTAGGACGTTCTAGCTTGAATGATACATAAAAGAATAGTAATCTTGCTTCATACTAAGTTCAGTCAGTGTTATCTCTTATAACATCACATCTGTATTTACTTGTAACAATAGCTGAGATAGATGGTGTACTGTTTTCTCCTGCTGTCTTTTATACTACTCACTTTTCTCTGAGAAGCTTCCTAATTTCCTCTCACATTTTTTTCTAGTTCTCACCTGTAAAGTACCTGAGAGATTCATCTAGTTTTATGCATAGAGAACTTAAGCACAGAATCAATGGTTAAAATATCCTTTGGTTTTGGGGTTGTTTTTTTTTTTTTTTGGTACCTCAATTAAGATGTTTCAGGCTCAGAGATTTGGAGTACTTGGTATTACATCTTCAAAGCACAGCTCTCATAAACTTTGGTTACAGTAATGAGCACTTCAGGTTTTGCTAAACAGGCACAGATGTCTTAAATGAGAAAATAATGAATGCTTCAGAAGGTTTAAGTGGCTTCCTATTGCATAAAAAAAAGGCTGTGGCCTAGGCACAGCTAGTGTAGTGTTCCCTAGTGTAGTAAACTTACTTTCTTCTTTCATTTGCTATTACATTTCTGCAATACATGAGGAAGTGGCTTTCCTTCTTTGTTTTATTCTCATTGATTACCCAAGACCAGTCTACTGGTATATTGAATGAGTTAGCATCCTATGAAAAACAGGAGGTCCTTGTGTAATTAAACTGTTCCTGGGTTACTGGCTTCAGAAGTGAAGGCACATTGGCTCTTATTTTGAAAGACATCCTATGTGTTTCTCTCCTTTATGGAATACTGTATTGAGATGCATAACCTTGAAAGTTAATATTATCATACAGAACTCCTAAATAAATGCGGGAAATACTAATGTTTCTATTGTTTTTGTTTTATATGCGACGGCAGTGAAACTCAGAATAGGTATTCACAGAGTAATTATTTTCTACCCCTTGAGTGCTCTTGGGATGTGCAGTTGTGGTTTTGTGATGCTGCCCAGGCTTGGTTGGTAAAGTGAGATGCAGTTGGAAAAACATCAAGAAGACAAGGACTCCAGTCTTACTTTTCTTCAGCGTAGCTCAATCTGCTCTTGTAAATGGTGTTCAGATTTATTCCAGCTATCCTATTTCCCTTGTTAGTATCCTAAGAAGTTTCCAGAACATAAGTCATTTGGAAATACCTCTTTACCTCCCATTCCTTTTCAAGTACAAATTCCGTCTGTTGCTTCCTTGCAGGGCAGAGCAGGCACTGCAGAGCCAGTAAACTGGAGCAAAAATGAGGACCTCTGTTCCTCAGAGACAGAGAAAGTGCCAAAGAAGCCTGCTTGCAGTACAGCAAGTACCAAGAACTTTGGTATCTAGAGATACAGCTGGAGTAAAGCAAACTTGTCCTTACTTTGTGACTGTGTCTCCAGGATAGGGCACAGAGACTTGCAAGCTGGACTAGACAGTGCTGACCAAAGGGTGGAGAGGACAACTGTAAGCTGTTTAATCTTTCTCCACTTCCTTCTGCCTTCCAGGTAAATAAACTCTCTCATCTCTATACTGTTACTGCTAAACTCCATCACAGGCCCAGTTCTGCAGGTAAGTAAACAGGGGATGTTTGGAAGCTCATTTAGTGACTGTCTCTCTGCTAGTCTTGCTTGTTCAATGGCAGTTACCAAAAAAAGCACACGGTTGCCATGCACTGCTTCTTGTTCCAGGGCACAGTGATAAAAATTGCAGGTTGAAAGAGAGAAGTTGTAATGTGTCACTAACCAGGGGACCTTGAAGAAACTTCTCGCCACAGTGCCAGCTCCATTGTGCAATCCTGACACTGTGATTTCTGTTCTGGCCCAATTCACATCTCCTCAGTTTAATGTTTCTCACATTCATGTGAGCTGGGGATCCACCTTTGATCCAGTCTTCTAGAACTCTATGCTCTAGTTATGAATATGCATCAAATGTTTGGGAACCATATCAACTAAGGCCCTCTTTTTCTTGGTTTGAGATTAGGTGGGCTTTGTTCTTTCAATTCTTGGAAAAAAGACCTCCCTGTCAAATAACTGCCATTATTTTAGATACAGTGAAATGTCATGTGCCTTATATCAGAAACTTTGTGAATTCAGGACTGTTTTCTGCTTTTTCTCTTCCATACGTCGTAGACTTGAAATCAGTACTGGTTCTGTGTACAAGATGCAGCTCAGTTCCCTAAAACGTGACCTTCCTATTTATGGAAACTTCTGCTCATGCTACATGTACTTGGAAAGATTGAGTGGTGAAGTCCAAATACACATTGCTACTGTGGACCCCCATGAAAACAATTAAGTCTGCTCTCCCTGAAGTCTGATGGCTTTGATGCAAACTGAATTGGGCCTCAGGTGAAGGAAATACCTCAAGAGTAGTGCCTCTAAGAAGACCCTCCTGCCATTAATAGCCTGTTAAGAAAGGAAACTTCTGTCACACACACATGCAAATATTTTTGCTTGCTGTAAAACAGAGGTTCAGTTAAAGAAATGGGCCACTTTAAATTGTAGAACAGCAAAGATGGATGAAACCTGAAGAATTAACTGCTGCTGTTGGGTACTTATATTATTACCCTGAGAGAGAGACAGAGTCTTTAGCTTAGATTTGTGTGTCTTGTCATTACCAGCATTCTCTCAAAAAATGAGTATGGTTATAGGTAGCCTTTCTTTTGGATGATTAAGCAAAAATAACAAAAAAGCTTGTCATGATAAAGGCATAGGATTTAATGATGAAACTTAAATATGAAATTGGAAACACAACTTGTAATGTAAATGTTTTCTATGTGGAAAAACCTGGGTTTATCCAAGGACAGATTGACCACAAGATTACCGAATGCCAGTGGCAATTACAGCTTTATTGGATAATGCACTGGGCAGATCCTCAGCCTTTATAAACTGTCCTAGCCCTGAGAAGTTCACGAGACAAATCTACAGGTGCAGATCTGACCCACTGTTTCTTTTACTGAATGTATTTTTTTATTATTTTTTTTTTTAGCCATCAGCTTTGTATCTTTATCTAGCCATACATCAACCCTGGTGTTTCTATCTGTTTGTTAAGAACTGGATAAGTTTAGACACTAAATTAGAACTGAACCCTGGTCAAAAATCAAGTCTTTTAATTTTTAACTTCTGTGCTTAACATGCATCTTTAATGTATAAGCAACGTCATTGTTCATTCTAAATTACACCTTTAACAGCTTTTCTCATTGCTTGCTTACAGCAAAAAACAGGCACACAAACACATCTCAAACTGTATTTTGATTTAAAAGCAGAGTTCAGCGAACAACTGCATTGCCTGTTTTCTCCCTCCAACCTTCAAACAGATGTAGTCTACATCTTAAACTTGAAATAATCAACTAAAAATCCCTAGCTCTAGTTCAGTCAGGAATCAATCATCGACATTTTAGTCAACAGGAAGCTGAGAGGGAGAGATGTGTTACACCAGCACGGCTGATTTTGGATGTAGTTGTGCAAAAGCTTTGAGGTGTTTTGAACCCGATCTTGCTGCTCTAGCCCTGCTGAAGTCGCATTTGATGGTGTCCAGCAGGACAGGGGCCCTTTGGTTGGATGCTGAGGTGCCACGATAAAGTGAGAAGAGAAAATTTTAGATGAAGTAAACAGAGAACAGCATTGCCCTGTGCTGGTTCCTTAGCGTCTGACTATTATTCTTCAGCAGTGAAGCATCTGGGAAGATCAGTTTGTTTGTTTCTGAATGCAACTTTTGTCTTCTGAGTGCAAAGAATAATGGGCAGGGAGGGCTTGACCCATTATCTCAGCAGAGGGCTTCTCCTCACTATCAACAGTGTCTCCACCATTCCTGTTTGAGAATCCCTCTTGCCTACCACCCTGTGGGAAGTGTAGATGTGTAGAAACAGTAATGGCAAATGGGGCAGGAGCGCACCTTCTGGCTGCCAGCTGTGTGGGAGTGAAACCTGTGGGTAGGTGCCTCCCAAAGCTTCTATCCAGATCACCGCAAACTTGGAGTGACAGGGGGGTGCACATAGCTCCCAACCTGGGCTTGCAGCTCCCAAGCACTGTTTGCCCTGTCTGCGTGTTGCTGGGGTGCAAACGGCTTTAAACAATTCCTCTTCTAATTAAGTACCGTCAATCTGTGCGTTGGCTTTTCAGGCACCCATCTGTACAGAGCTGATCTGCTTGCTCCCCTCTGAGGATCCTTTCCTTCCCTCCCCATCGGCGTTGTTGGGGGATTAAAGCAGCGGCGGCCCCATACACAAACGCAGCTGGTTCCGTTTGGTCAGCCTGAGCCTTGCTGTGAAACCACGACAAGAATTCCAGTAAGTTGGCAACACTGAAACACAAAGAAAACAACAATAGGAAAAGTCCTTCCGTGCAGAAAGGAATGTTTCAAGCACTGTTCTCCTACAGTGAAAGGAGAGAGGGTGGGAGGGAGGAGAGAGATTTGAAGAGGGCAGGTCCACCCCCTCTCCCAGCAGCTCTGGATCTTGTGATGGAGAGATCTTATCCTCTCTTTGTGATTCAGAGGTGCCAGGAAGCTAATTGAATATTCTGATCTGCCCCCAGTGTTTCTTGTGGCTTGACCCCGGTGCTGTGTCGTACCACTACACCAAACAGCCCTGAACCTGCATAAATCACAACCTTGCAAAAGCCTACGTTCCACATCTTCTCCCCCCATCTCTCCCCGCCCACCCCCCCCCACCCCCCCCTTCCCCTTTCTATCTTGATAGATAGAAAACCTTTACGGAAAGATTTAGGGGGATTAGTGTGCTACAGGACCCGGAGAGAAATCACAATCTGCTAATAAGCAACAATGTGTTCTTCTGCAACTTTTGCAAGACTAATGCAGGCACCTCTACCCCTTAATTGAAATTGCAATCCATGGCAAAAAGTTGAAGAGTTAATGCTTTGAAATATTGCTTAAGTTCCGTTCAGCAAGTGTTAAGTGTTCAGCAAACACCCATTGCAGTATAATGAATATGGAATGAAGCTAATGTAAACAATATATGGGATTTATAAAAGTGGTGTCATTAAAATTAATCTGACAAAGCCTCTTGTAAGACAAATAGACCCATCTTTCTCCCATGGGATGCGTGCACAGTAGTCATTGTTCACATGCATGTGTATGTGTGCACACATACACAGAAAGGAACAGCTTGGCATAAATAAACTTTTCTACGTGGAAGACTTATTTCTGACTAATATAAAACAAATTAATGATTTAACTTCATACAGTTTATGTATGATGCTTCTGATCCTGCAAGCAAAGCCTCCAAAATGTTTGCCCTTTTCCCAAGACTACATTCCAGCCTGAAGTATTAGGGTATCTTTATCTTTCCCCCATGATACTGTGCACTGTTCTACCCTTCTTAGTAGCTATATGGTTCCTGAAATGGCAGCAGTAAAACACAGGCAGACATTTCATGTGTGCTGCATGCACTGTTGGAGAGTTAGAACCCAAGTAAGGTGTCTCCAGCTGATATCTTAAGCACATTACCAAACTGATTTTACCTACTGAGAATGTGAAGAAGCAAGTTTCATCCTTACAGTTTTCCTTTCACAATATTTATGTGAGGAATAAAAAAAAAACGTTCTAAGCTTTATCCCCTGCATCGGTAAGTAGGTGTTGTGATGTTTTTCAAAGTTGTCAAAAATACGTGTCTTGTTTGGAGCAAGCCTTTGGGGCACTAAAACGTGGGATATATTTCGCTTGCACCTGAAATTCCCCTGCTCTACTCCAAATAGGCAGTGTAGCACCAACGGACTCTGATATGAAGTCTGGAAAGTGCAGGGACTTGGAAGCATCTTGCCTCTTCTACAAAGTGTGGAAGGAGGGGCAGAGGCAGGCTGTGGCTGCAGGGCCTGGAGCGGTGCCTGATTCCCTAATGCTAGTTCCGGGGCCGCCGGGTATAAAGAGCTTTATGCAATGTCTGGAGGGTGGGAGTTTATAGAAAACGCGATGTCTCAACAGGCGAACACGCCTTTCTTCTGCAACTAGCGGGATAAGAAAAAGACACCAGGCTCCTTGTGCTGCTGCTGTGCAGATCAGCACCCCGGAGTGGAGGAGCCAGCTTCTGAGGGAGCTGGAGCATCCCAGCCCAGATGGGACCTCACCATCGGATGGATGGAAGAGCAGCAACTGCTTGCAAACTGCTGATATTATTCACTGCATGCATAATGCAGGGCAGTTGCCAAGGTAAGCGCTATGCTCCAGTCTCTCCGGACTGGGGCTTGCACCGCAAGGAGCGCATCCCTGTCCTGGGGACTTCTAGGAGAAAAAGACCGAAGTGTCTGAAAGTAGAGGGTTAACGGGAGCCGATTCAAGGAGTTCTTTCTGATAGCTGGGGGACACAGTCGACTCTCTCCAGGAGTCATTTGATGAGTCGATTTGGTTGTGGAAAAGGAAGTATCGCCTTAAAAAACACTACAAACACCACCAGCTCGTTAGCGTCACTTCATCTTGGTTTTAAATTATCCCAGGATATTTTTTCTGATTGCTTTTCTGGTTTGTACAAACTTTTTTTCTGGTTGTACAAGACAGTGACACACAAACGTTGCTAAATTTCAAGGGACAGCTCAGACTTTGCAACTCCACAGTCTAAACTCACAGTTTTACAGAGGTGCAAGCAGGCAGCTTTCCCTGTAGCGAGGCTGTGGATAAGGTTAAAACAAACAAGCAAAAAAAATCACCCCAGATCTTTTGCATTTTTTCCTTGCAATCTTTGTGCCATTCTTGCTACTGAGGCGTGGGTGGTGTTGCAGAGCAGAGTTCACCTGCATTCCAAGAGCAGGTTTGGTGACCACTAAAATTGTACCTGGAGTTGTTTTTTGACGAGAAGTGCACGGGCTGCGGCACTTGCCCGTAGACAGGTTGTGCCAGTGTGTCTATGGGGGGGTGATGCGGGGACAGGCCTGCGTATGTGTGTTTATGCAGTCATTTACAGAAGGCTATAAGAAAGAAACAGATGCTTAGTCTGGAGCACAATAAGCTCCCCTCAGTCGGTCTCAGCCACAGATTTGAAGTTGGGAGAGGGAGAACTTTTTCTCTGGGCTTTGCTGTTGCCAGGCGACCTGCGGGAGCATGTGACGGGCCGAGCAGGCTGAGCGCCGCTCCTCCGCCGCTAATCTGGCTGCTGGGGATGGAGCAGCCCCGTCTCCAGCCCTGGCCCCAGCCGCTGATGCAGCCCAGCTCTTCCCCCTCTTCGCGCCGTTTAATTTCCCTGCAGCGAAAAAGCAGCCTGTCTTGTCGGAGCGAGAGTGGCTGAAGTGCATTTCCTCGGCCCCGTGTATTGACCCGGCAGTGCTGGGGGGGTGCGTGTGTGTCTGTGTATTACGTGTGCGTTCAAATGGTTAATCTGCTTTCTTTGCTCAACTCTTAGTTTAAGCTCCTTAGACAGAATCAAGTAAGTAATTATACAGCAACTGTTGCTAGCAGCTCCCGCTTACGAGCAGGGAAATAGGAGACAGCTAACGTGCAGCAGGAGACCTCAAAAGCTCTATCCAAGGAGGTCACACTGGGCAGAGTTAATCCCATGCACTATTATTTTACATTGGATAGAATGGAAGCTGCAGTGCTGATCCAAAAGTTTATTTCTTTGCTGTACAGCCACTTTTGACTGTTCAGGACATGCCCGGTAAATGACATGACGGGATAAGCAGAGGGAAGCTTTGAGCTAGCTAGCATCCATAGGCAGTGGAAGTACAGAAGTTTTTTACTTTCATGGTGTCCTGCCGCTCCACCCCCCCACCCGTCACAGCAGAATAACTGTGTAAATTAAACAGTATAATTTTAGTAACAGGTAACTGATACTAGTAAAATCTCTGGATAGCAATCTTGGCCACACTCTGATTATTATTGTGAAATATTTGGTATCCTTAAGTGCTAGCTCCTTGAATGTTGAGGTCATGTCAGACACTCATTTAAAAAAAAAAATAAATTTAGAGAAGCATGAAAGCAGTTCCAAGGCTCAGAGTGAGAACAGTGAAAATCGTATTATCTTGCCTAGTACACAATATTTTCAAAGGTCCTTCCGTGATGTTTTTGAAGGTTTTTCTTGGTAATACCTGAGTATTCCCAGTATAAGATGGGTGTTTCTAGAAATAGTTTCACCTGAGCAATTGCTCAAATGATAGTATCAAGATTCTTCCTTGATTTATCTAATTCGGGATTTACTGGAATTAAACATAGCACTTATAAACTGATAAAAATACTGCTCTTGTAATTGCCAGTAGTACAGGACCTGGTTCTGCAACCTTTACTCTATAAGCCTTGTTGCCTGTGGGATAACAATTACCAGAAAAAATTGCATCTGGAAACTAAAAAACAACCTAAGTGAAGGTAGTGTCAAGAAGGAGCATTACGGGAAGTTAATGTTTATTTTGAGGAATCTCAAAGTGCTTCACTCTCATAAACTAGAGACACTGGGTGGATGTTGTACTCTCAGCAGTTTTGCAGAGGGCAAATGAGATCACCAGGGCAACTTTGCATTTGAACAATGAGTTCTTTAATGTTCCTGCAAAGCATACCAGATCTACAGACTCATGCAATATTCCACGTAGTATCTGCTACTGGGCTTACCTTATCTAACAGGGAAGGCCTGCTCTACTTTTTTTGATGAGGATTTAGTATCTGAGAGTGTTTGAATTTTTTTCTCTTCTTAATGGTTCAGCACCAGAGGAACTGCTAGTTTAGTTTCTTCATAAAATCTTTCATATATATGGAATCATATAAAAATCATTAATAGAAACCTGCTTTTCTTTATGAAAGAGAATCCTTCTTTCTAGACATTCATCACAAGCCGAAAGTAGTTAACATTTCTGTAACCTGTATATTTTAGATCACTTAAATTTCCTTCATTGCTTTTTGGTGTCCGTTAAGTCCTTATGACCTACTTTCAACAGATATGATGTGAATCTTCCAGAAAATAAAAGTATTAAAATAATATTAATTATTTAATAAATGACATTTGTATTGATTTTTGTCATCGATTCTGTTAAATCAGTGCAAGTTACAAAACAATGCTAGTATCATCTTTTTTCAGGCCTGCATGTACTTACACTGAAATTCTGGCTTTGCTGAAATTTATTGCAAGATACCGCATTGCTATGTAAAGGCCAGGATTTCAGTGTATTTTGTGGTCTACGATGCTTAAATTGTGGTTTGCCTCCCCCATCTTTCTGGTGTATACTTCTGAGGATAGTTTTATTTCTTTAGCACGCTTTGTGTATGGAATCAAAGATGACAGGTTCACATTGCTGTGTATTATATGAGATCAATGATTGCTTAGCCAGGCTGTATATTTTCCTTGCTGATAATCACAATATTTGTGTAAACTTTCAAATTCTGGGAAATGCAGCTGGAAATGCAAGCATCTCTATTAATGGTATTTCTCTCTACATATATGCTAATTTTTTTGAATTTTTGGATTCTCTATTGAGTTAAGAGGCCAGAAGATCACAGCTAGGTTGACTTCTAGTATTTATTTTTTGCTCCTCTTTTCAATAACTCATAGTTTACTGACATTTTTTAAGGTTTCTGTTGTTGATCTGAAGATCAGAAGACTTTTAATTTAACATATGTATTTTTTAGGAAAGCTGATTACCTATTCTGTATGCATCTTGTCAAAGTGTGATTTGTGCAGAAACTTTGCAGTAACACAAAAATCAGTGCATCAAATTTGATTTACATCCTAAATCTCTGCAATGATAAATCAGCTTAAATGTGTCCCAGGCCAATATGACTAAAATGTGACCATTATAATGTCTCTATTAGTCTGAGAATGAAGGCTATTCTAAGACTGAATCTATATGGTGTGATGTCATATCTTAGAAATCACAATGAACATTTTCCTGAAGTGAGACCAGTAATAAATAGGTACGATAAGACCAATTAGAAAAGAGCTACAGCAGCTCTTTCCAGAATGGCATGGAGAAACATGCTTTTCCATCAAGCATTGTAATAATTCAATCTCCAAATTAATAATTCAGTATTTTTTACACATTGCCTTCAGTCAAATCTATTTAATCTGTCTGTAGGATGATGTATAGTGACATTGCTGTCGGCGACAGGCCACAGTCAGTATTCATATTCCCTTGTAGAGAGCTGTGCATGTTTAAATGACAGAGAAGCCTGTCTGTAAGATTACACCCCTGCCGAGACCTAGTGTTCGAAGACCTTGAGTGAGACTTTCCTTGGGGACTGAGGATTTGGGAGTAATGAGAAGGCAGAAAGGATGGCAAAGAAAATGAATATACCAATGCAATCCTGACATACAATTTAATAGGTATTGTGCATGACCTATGGGCTGCAGTGTTCATAATCCTGCACTAATATAATTTTCTTGATTTGTCTTGGAGATGCACAAAATCAAGAGCAAAAATCTCACTGAGTGTCCATCTACCTGTCTCTGAACTAGTTTATTTCCTGAGGACTGGCAATTTAAAAGTACCTATCAGTGAAACACATTATAATCTTCTCACATTTTAATTAATGAGTGGTCTTTCTGTGTACTGACAGTCTTTTTTTTTTTTTTATGTTTCTTTTTAATAAGTAGCCCTCTTTTAGTACATCTCTTGAATTTTCTTAATAATTTACTCTTTTTACATATTCTGTTCAGCAAAGCATATCAGGAATTTGCAAAGTAATCAGCTAAAATGAAGAATGGGACAAACCCCATAATTTTAGTTAAAAATTGAAAGCAGTAATTGGATGACACCAGTGCTAGAATGCCAAATGCTAGAATTACAGTAAATAATTAAGCTACATGAGTCAAGAAAAATAGAGACAGAGCATCTAAGGAGATTTCAATGAAGATAAATGTGTGATGTATGCGATGCTTCTATTTCCCTGTAAGACAAAGCAAAACCTTCTTTCATATATTGAGCTGATTGGAAATTTGAGCAATGAAATCCTACTTTAATCCAGATTTACTTTCCATGTGTTTTGCAGGAAATGAGCAAAGATTCATTTGGGGGAAAGGTAGAATGCAATTTCATTTAAAACCTTTTAATTCTTTTCCTTTTGGGCTTCCTGGATTGACATGAAATCAATCACACTGTTTGTAGCCTTTCCCCCTCCATATACCTTTTTGCATTGTTAGATGATTGCCAGATCAAAGCTCAATGGTGGTTTTTTTTTAGCTTCTAATTATTTAGCACCAAACCTGGAGGTTCCTCTGCTGAGATTTATTTTTTTTTTTAACCTGAATACTCTTTTTAATTGCGCAGTAAACAGGCACATATTAGAGGTAGTTCATTTTATCTTTATGAATATTGGATCAAATGTCATTCAGTCTTCCTACAACACTTATTTTGAGATCTGAGATCTTGTGAAAACTCTTCAGATGATAGGCAAATATGTAACTTTGAATTACATTGTGCTATCACTTTTTTAAGGAGGAGTTTATAATTGTTTCTCCTCTTTTAGAGCTTTGCTTAAAAAGTGCTGGAACCATATAGCACTTTGGATGTTTCAAAGGAAATTGCACTTTCTAGAAGTTGTCATTGTTGAAAAACATTAAAGGTCCCTTCTAATTAACGATCTACAGGTTGACAACTTTTTAAAGAGAAGTTGATGTTTTTATTCTACTATGGCTAATTAGCGATGATAATCAGATAATTTGTCAGCTTCTTTTTAATAGTTTACACTGAATGTGGCAAATAAAGGACAGAGCTGTTTTTCAAATTATTTAAAACTAAAGTGCTTCTTTATATAATTTGATAATTCTACTTTATTCTTAAAGATACCTTGAGCTGTTTCTAGATGAAGGTTTCTTCAGAGTCAACCCATTGCAACTCCATTAATTTCAAAGAAATTATCCCTGAGTTGTACTGATCTCAGAGATAGAAAATAGGATTCAGTAAAGAGTAAACATCTCTTTTAATGGCTTATTATTGTTTGAGATCCATTTTGAAGTCCACTTTCTTACAGTAACGTTAATTTTATTAACTGCTTTTTGCTTCCTGAACTCGGCACACTTTTAGAACAGTTCAAGAAAGCTAAGTTTAATGCGTAAGCATAGAAATGTTTAATGGAATGGATAGCCTTTAGCCGATTCCATAGCCTTGTACTGTTGGTTTCAACGCTTTTAATGTTTTCTTTGTTTTGCAATGCTTAAAGTGGATTAGAGATCTAAGGATCACTGTTACAAGTTTTGTTTTGGATTAATGAAATGATATGTAAGAATTGACTGAAGTTGTTCTACTTTTATGACCTGTTCTATTTTATACTTTTAACATGAATAAGTTGCCTTTGTTTTACAATCAAGAAGCCAGATCTTCAGCAAAAGGGAACTATTTACAGCAGCAGTGTGTCTGCTCAATTATTTCCTTGCACAAGCAGGTCATGATAGTACACCCTGCTGAGTCGAGTCAAAGAATGGGGATCCGTTCCAATAGGGACTCCCTTTTATGGGGATTGCAGGCTCATGCTTTTGTGGAGAAAGGATGGGGGGGTTTAGTTGTGTTCTGTGGCATCTCTAAAAAAAAATAAAGGCATATGCCACAAGATATCCCAGGAACTGACACATTCACTGATATATTTAGGATCTAGGTAATTGTTTTTATCTTCAGAAGCCATTGTGCCCATTATCAACTCAGATAAATATACCACAGAGAGTTTAGTTTGAGGAAGTGTAGGTCCTGCAGAACTGGAGTACATACATAAATCAATAATCCTCCCCAGGTTTGCCCAGAAGAAGGGAGTTTACTATATAGAGGTTCACATCATTCAACACTAGTGGGAGACCCCATTTAGATCTGCTCAAGTCCTTGTCATACCTTGTCATCTAAGGGTTGCAGTTTCATGAGATGCGATGAGTCAACTGAACAGTTCACAGCTGCTGAAAGCAGGTGGCCCTACTCTCCTTCCCTCTGTCCTTCAATGTCCCATTCCCATGTTGCTGCCAGCCTTGAGTTCTTGTTACTTGCTTTGTGCTAGCACTGCTGCTCATTGGACCTCTCTGTCAGCTGCTTTCACTTACAAACCCAGAGGAAAACTAAACCAGGCCTAGGGAATTAGCTGGTTTCCTGGTGGTTTCGTGATTTAGAGCAGCATGTAGAAAGGTTTGGTTGTTACTGGAGTTTGGAAAAGATAGTGAACCTTGGCATCAAGTGGGAGGAGAGGAGTTGGGAAGAGGGAGAGAAAGAGAGACCCCTTTTTCCTATGGACAGTCAGTGGTTGGCTCAGCTGGCTGTGCAACCACTGCTTAATGCTACTGCTAAGAACATATAGGAAATGCTTGGCTAGCAGGCTAGTTACAACAGTGGCCTCACCAGGGCTACAGTGAACCAGTGTTAGCACTGTGGGAAACCCTTTTGTAAAGTTGTCTAGTGTAAACAGATGGCTTGACTTGAATGGGACTGCTCACGTGTTCACTTTTGAGCAGGATTGTAGGGCTGTTCTCAATCTGCAGTGCAATAAATGAGTTGGACGATAACCAAGCACATGGAATGCTGCTGCAGTTTTTGCTGGCCTTCTAGCTGTGTTAATAAAAATAACTTTACTACTGTGAGGTCTAATAGGTTTTTAAACCATTTCATGTGAAACAAACGGGCTCCAGTTTGTGTCTGAAATGAGTGACAAAGTTTGTGGTGTCTTCCATACGAATATACGAGCTGTTTTTATTAGCTTGGCAGTTTTTACAATGGTCAGCCACAGAATGTGCTTTAAAGCCTCACTGAGAATCAATTTTTGTTCCTAGTATTCTGTAAATGTAGCAAGGTACTAAAATTCCTTTTGTTACCTCTGCAGTACGTGAAAGTTATTTAGCGGAGTAATTAAACTACTTCAGTTGTTAATCTGAGCCTTGACAAATTTCTGGTGACTGAACCAACAGGAAATCTCAATAGAGCCTCAGACATAGCTCAGTTCTGGCCTGTCTTTTTGCTCAGGCCGGCTGGCCATCTGCTGCATCTGCAGCTCTGCCCGAGCACAGAGGGCAGCAGCCACAACTGGGCTCATTTGGCACTTGCAGAAGTGATATCCTGTCAAGGAATTTGTGTTCTGACAGCTGGCAATTGGAAAGAAAAAAAAAAAAAAGTCAATTTCACAGTGGAAGTGCAAAAATGCTGTTATTACTAGCTTTTATTAGTTTTACAGTTTTTAACTTTATCAAGCCTGCCATAGAATGCATTATAAAATGGTTATCTTACAGTGAAAATAAAAAAAATGATAGAACTTTAAAGCTGAACTTTAAATCCTTTAGAAATTCGGGTATCTCTTGGATTTGTTTGAGCAAAAAAGAAAGTAAATGTCAAATAGTTAAATTCAATAAAATAATGAGTAGCAAAATTAACATTAATTTACAGTGAGGTAAAAGCTCCAACCTTGATGAAGTACTTTATCCATACTAAGACTTTATCACCTATGAAGTAACAGAAACCATTCCTCCCTGCTTTTTGTTTAGTTTCCTAAAATAAAGACACTTTAGCGATCTATTGCTTTTTTTTTTTTTTTTTTTTTTTTTTTTAAGATGTGCAATACTTTTTAACTTATTGGCCTATTTAACTTTTTCTAATGGGGGTCAAGAGACTCAAATCCCAAGAAATTTCATAAGGTGGTAGAGAGAGAAAAACCCAAATTATCACCCTGTTGAGGGAAAATCTCAGTGATTAAACATTCGGTATGGAGATACTGACTCTGTGGCCAGCGATGTACCAGGTACGCTTGCAATCTTCTTCCTGCAGGCATTTTGAAAAACTGTGGAAAATACTGCAATGAGGAAGCAGTTACGATTTAAAGGTTGCAAGGCTGTAGGCAAATGCCTGCAGTTCTGTGAGCAATGTTATTTACGTGTTGTGTGCTACCACTGTGAAACGTGGGAGACGTGTGGTTTTGTGTGCTTGCTTCTGGATGTAAGCACACAGTATGCAGTGCTTGTATGCTCTTGTGTTTCCAAGGATGCAGCAAGGGTAGGGCTTATCCAGCTACACAAGCTAAAGCAGGAGACCCTTCTTCTCTGCTATTCACCTCTGTGCCTGGAATTTGAAGAATTACTTAAAATATTATGCCTAGCAGCCACCCATGAAGGGAAGTAGCAGCAGAATCAAGCATCCTTAAAAAATCCAAATGGGTGAGTAAATCTGACAGTTGTAGAGTTTGGCTGGTTAGGGGAGATCTGAGTAAAATGCTTCCGTTGGGGCTGACAAGAAGGGTAATGTTTCAGTGGGAGATGGTATTACTTGTATTTGTCCTCTTCTGAGGAATTCAAGGACTTTGTCTTTTTAATTTGACAAACTTATTAATATTACTATTTGGGTGATTTTTTTTCAATTCTTTTTTAAACTGAAAACTTTTTTAAACTGAAAGAAAATATAGCACATTTAAAAATTAAATAGCCCAAGGATGATTTAAATCATATTGTTCATTTTCAGGTCTATTAAGATAAAGTTGCATTTTGTGTGAACACATTGGACAACGTTGTTTCAGTTCAGGTGATCCTTCCTTACTCACGCCTGCCTTAGCACATGGAATTTCCTTTTCAAGAGCTTGATAAGGAGTGACCAGCCATAGCTATGAGCTGCCAGCCAAAACTGAGTCACTACTGAATAAGGGAGAAAGGTGATGAGTGTCAATGCATCCAAGGAAATATATGTGGTTCCTAACGTCATGGTCAGTAGTAAGGAGCATTAGAATGTCTGTCGAGGCACACTAGATGGTTGTAGCATATGATCTGTCTGTTGTGTACTGACACCAGTTTTTTCTGCTTTTCTTAAAATGTTCTCACATGTTCAGCTTGCAACAGGTAACAGTTGCTATTTTTGAAGTGCAAAATTGTGACTACTACTTCATGAAGCTTTGGGACACAGCTTAAATTGTCTTGTCTATCTAGAGTCCCACTTGTATGATGGCACTACTCAAGTAGTGAAGAATTTTGTTATGGATTCTCTGGTGGGAAGAGAGAAATAGCTTTCACTTTATCATGTTTATTATCTGTAAGGGAAAGTGGTTTATTTTTTGCATGACAAATTTCACTTTTCATTTAATACTTTGTGGTATAATATTCCAGTAAATTTATGATTTGGCAGTGTTATATATTGCATAGCAATTTTCAATCTAGCAATAATACATAAAAGAAATATAAAAAATTACAGCATTTCACTGTCACAAACTGGATTGGAAGGCTCTTACTGAGGCTGATTCCTAGTGCTACAATGACTCATCAGCTTTCAGGAGAGCATGACTGAATTGAATGCAGTTCACCATCTCAGCATGGGGTCTAATTTTGAGAACAAACAGCACATTGGTTGGAAAACTTACTTAAAAAACAGAACCGTTCTCAAAATGAGAATAGCTTCCTGAGAAGGTTGTTTTATCATCTGCTACTACATCTATCAGACTTTCTCAGTGGTATGTACTATACATGTGCTAAGTTGTTTAAGCACTCTTTTTTTCATTCTCCACACACTTTGTAGTTGTAAATACTTCATAGCCTTGAAGATTTTCCTCATTTGGTCACATTCCCCCTCACTCTGGTACCCAATTGTTATTCTACAGCAGCCTTGGGCCATTAGCAATATTCATTCTTATGAAAATGCTTGGGATGCTTCCTTCTGTGAGTAACTCGGGGTGTCTTTATTTCTACTGTGTTTGTTTGTTCTTCCTCTTTATGTCATTTGGTCAATTAGAACAGATTTTTGCATATTTAATGTGCCATTCATGAAAAGGAAGCTTCTGAGATTTAGGAGAGCTCTGACACACATGCTTCCCTAGAGATCCACAGTGCTTTCTTCCCTTACCCAGCTAACACAATCACAATTGATTTATGTGGATTAAGACACCTAATGTCAAGAAAACTGGTTGAGGTTATCCAATTTAGTGCAGAACATGTTCTTTACATGTAATGTGTCTGAAATATGTTTTCATATTGTGAAGGCTAATCTTTCAGTACTGCAAATACTGGGTTTGTTGAATTTGGCCATGCAGATAACAACTTTACTAAATTCTCTAAGAAAGGAGTACTAATAGTTTTTACTGGTCTCATCTTCGAAAATGCTTTATATACAGTTGGGGTTAAAGAAAGTGTCCAACAAAAATTAAAGGCTGATTCTCAGTTACCACTGAAGTACACGAAATTTGACAGTGACTTAAATGGAAGAAGGAACCTGGTCTATTCAATATAAGGAATATTTACTTTGTCAGTAGAAAGGAGTATCACCTCCTGTCTATTAGAATTAGCCCTTGCTTAAAAGGATTATTTCTTATTCCTGCCTTGTTATAGGACTAAGAAGATAGTAAGTTTATTTGTTGCTTTTTAAAAAGTGTGTGAGTTGAAGCAAGATTATAAAGGACCTTAATTTTGATTAATTTTCTTATAGTACTGTATGATGGTAAAGTTACATAGTATGGATATGTGCTGTTTGTGAGCATGTATGATAAATAAATTGTCATGATTTTAAGTTTAAGCAGCTTATTTTTTTACATTTAGTATCAGTAGTTTTGTTTGGTTTTTTTTTTTTACTTTTTCTAGAATGGCTGGTTTTAAAGTGATAGTGTACAACCCATAGTTATTTTGTTCTGAATTCAAGCGCCTTAAGAAAAAAAAATAATTTAAAACTGAGAGTTTTTTTCTGAGAGGTCCATATGTAGTTTATCAGAAAATTAGGAGCTTGTTGTCTTTATTACTAGTTTAGGCTTATACTTGAAAAAAAAATGAATAATTTGTTAAAAATGAATTTATAAACCGTTTCTATTTTTGTCAGGCTGTTTGCATTCATTGCTTTTTCGATTAATAAAGCTAAAGCAAGGTAGAGAGTGTGAGGATTATGAATATCTTTAGCGTTGCTAGGAGGCATTTACAGTGTCATTCCTTTGAACTTGCTGTCTGCAGGAGACTTCAAGCCTTTTTTCGTTGCAGGAAAGCTTTCCTGCTTAGTTTCAGTAGATTAAAATCCTGAATTTCTTTAATTCTTGGATTTATGTTGAGGCATTAGTAGAAATGAATCTATAGTCCTTTTATAACTGTATTAACTGAAAAAAAATATTTTAACATAGAATACACTAATTTTAATTATTTTTTTAAAAATATTTTGCATGTGAGCATTATTAAAATGAGATTTGATGCTTTAGTTTTAACAATGGTTTTAGTTGGCTTCGGCATTTCACTGCATCACAAGAGTATGCAGACAAAGCACAGAATATATTGCAGATTTTGCTGTCTCCAGACTTCCTAGATTTTGTTTGTTTGTTTGTTTTTCTTGGTTTTTTACTACTTGGTAAGTGGTTTTGAAAGGGAAGTGACAAAAATCTGCTGTTGCTGCAGTGAAACATGGTATTTCTAAGTCCACACGGAAACATAAAATTTTCACTTTTGTTCTTGAATTTTAAGGTGAATTTTAAGGTGTTTCTTATTAAAAATCAGTGAGAAAAAATTTCAAATGTAGGTTAGACAGGCAACATCAATTTATTATAGCTTCTGATACCCATCATTCCATTGAAATCAGGATGTGGTTTACACAAAATTTCCTCTCCTGTGAGTACGGAATATCTAGCTCATTCATCTGAGATGGAAATAGACTCTGCATATCCAGGTAGCCTTACAGAAAGAAACAAATAAGCTGAGATTAAACTTTAGTTTCTCTCCTGTTTTCATTCCTCTCGCCCTCCTGATATCAGTTCTATTTATAATCCAATAATATACAAAGTTCTACATGTGAGTGGATTTTTAAGGAGAAGGCTTGAAGTATCCTTTTCTGCTGTTTGGTGGAGCAAAAGCTAGTTTATTATTGTAATCAAGGGATTTTTGCTAATTTTTGAGGAAGCCCTCCAACTGGGACTTGGGAGCCAAATCTCTGAGTCCAGTTAGTGTCTGTGGAGAACCAGATCTGTTGCTTCAAGTTCAGTCCTTTATCGTTTCCAAATTCCTCCCCGCCAAATAATCTGAAATATTCTGTATAATATGTGTACCAGAAAGTTTTCTAAAATGTCTGAATCTTTGCTTGGGGGCTAGGGAGTGCAGAACAAAACAATCACATTAAATAAATGCATACTTCTGCACATGCATCACGTGATGTTGGCATTCAGAAGAATAAATGGACTCAAAAACAGGGTAGATAGATAGATAACTTTTGTGAAGAGTAGCACATTGATCACTGTTAAACACACCAGAGTTAGAGATGGAGTCTCTGGCTCGGAATCCTTCCAGCACCAATTTGTAGAAGGTTGGAGGCCCCTCTATAGGAAAGATCAAGGTGTATGTGCCTTGTTTCTTGTGCTGTCTAATAAATATACCAGCAAAACTGAGTGTGCCTCTCGTGTACTGTGACTTCCTGGAGTGCTACTGCAGAAACAGTAGAATATGAATATGTGTTGGCGAAGGGAACAGCAGCACCTCTTGGCCTTTGCTTGTTGATATTGGGGCACCCAGTAGAGTTCAAGTGCCTGTCATCTTTATGCTGCAAACTACCTAGGGTGTGACTCTTCTTTTTGTTAAGTGTTTGCACAGTGCAAGGCACAGAGTCCTTGATTAATTACTGAGTCTGTAGATGCTATTTTACTAATAATAATCTCGTTATAATATATAATTGGATGATAATTCAGCAATAGAAATCCTATACTTCCCTATTAACATTGTAACTCTGTCTCTCTGGCACTGCAGCTCTTCTGCTGCTGATTGTCCCTTGACTAGTCCCCTGTCCACCTGTCAGTCTGTATACAGAGATCTCGCAGTCACGTGAAGTGATTCCTACACAGGCAACACTTTTTGGGCAAAACTTGTCTTGCAGAACATTTGTATTGAATAGTGCTTGTATTGCATTATTTCCTTTGGGAAGAGATACATCTATTTTTAATAAAGTAAAAGGAAAAAAAAAAGTATTTAATTTGGTCAGTGTTTTGTTCAATCTTTGCTATGACAAAATCACTATTATGTTTTTTTTTATTCCAGTGGAAAATAACTACCTGGCATAATCTTTGAGCAAGTGGCTTACTCAGAGCCAGTAATATTCGCCTTCTTGTTTTTACCCGAGCAAATTGTGAATCTTAAACATCCGCTTAGGAGTCTGTTACAAGAGAATCCCAGACACAGAAAACCACAGAAAGTCTAGTGACAAAGTTAGCATAAAGCCTAAAGATAGTAAGTATAGCAAGAAGTTTAAAAGTAGTGCTTTGGGCTATATTTTTCCAGCGATGCTTCTAATTCTTGATTTGCTTTTTTTCAGTGCTAGACTGGCTTATATTAAAGATGATATCATGTATTTGTGTTTTCCTTGGTGTTTTCCTGAATATTGAGCAGTTGAAACAGATCTTATCTTGCAAATTTATTTTTTTTAATGCCTAGTGATTCTTCTTCATATATGTTCTGGTGTGATTTATGAGGTCTCCATGCATTTTTTAGTCTGTATTTTAGTAGTGCTTTAATCACAGTCAGAAGACTAAAACTGAATTATAGTAAAAGTAGAGAAACACCAAAAATTCAATCATTTCTGAGTTTTGAACTTTCAGAAGTCACGTAGATTCTTTTTTATCAGCAAATTTTAAGCATGATAGTGAAGACTAATTGTTTTACTGCTTGTTTTTAAACTTGGTGGTTATTTCCTCCAGGAGTCCTGCTAACAGGATCCTGTTTGCCTGAAAGAGGAATCTGGTTTTATCAGCACCTGTCAGAGAAAATCAGAATTTCTATGGAAATTAGCTCATTAGTATTAATTCTAGGCAATGTCTGACTGATTCATGAGCTGCCTTGCCATTTAAAAAAAAAATCTCTTATTGAAAGCAAAACCTTCCATAAAATTACTAATGACTAATCCATTAGTGACTTGAGGCTTCAAATAATGGCAGTAAACAAGTGGATACCCCTTGTCTTCTGACAGTCCCCACTCTTGCTGAAACCCAGGTGCTGCAGGCTCACACTGCATAGCATATACCAATGGAAGCAGTCCTTTTGGATTCCATGTGCTTCCGCTGTTGGTCATTGCTAGTCAGTGTGAGCAATGCCTGCAACATTTTTGCTTAAATTAATACTGTTTAAAATATATAGCTAAATTCATGGCAACTAAATCACAATTCTTCAAATCTCATAAGTCTCCAGTACTTGTTTCCAGCAGAATACGTTCAGTTTTGAGAAAATGGACACTGTAGTTGTCTACAGTAACAAACCTGGTTATTGCTGACACAGTTATTTTTCTTTCATTTTGGGTATTTCTCCTGGGTATTCGTAGCAGTAGTTTTGCAGTCACGCATTTTTTCCCTGATTACTTTCTCCTTTATCAAAGTTAGAATTGTTTTTGTTTGTGAGAAGTGCCTTTGATATTGCATATCACTTTTACTTCTTCCATATTACTTATTTTCAAAAATTGTCTTTTAAATGAATTAACATCATTATCTGCTATGTAATTTTCTTTGTTCTAAAGATAGTGTACAACAGTGATAAATGAAGTATCAGTCTTTTGTATTTTGTATAGGTGTTTCAGAGCTCTTTACCTTCAGTTGTAAGTAAGCATGGAAGATAACATTTGAAAAGCCTAATAACATAATTAAATGAACTATAACAGGTCTGCTGAAGAACTGTATAAAAGGACAGTGATGTAACACTTACTGTATGTAGGTGTGAGCAACTTAAACTGTAATTCTGCAAAGTATTACAGAGTGTAGGAGAACTGCGTGATTTGCAGGTTTTCTGTTAACATTCAGTTACCATTTCTCATGCTATACAAAAGCTGCTATGTTTACAATGCTTTCTAAAAAGTTTATCAGTGTTATCTCCTCATTTTTATCACTATAAGGGTATGATTAACTATAGTAACTTAATACAAGATAGGCAAAATAAATAAGCAGTGCTGTACATAGTGCTTGAAATATTTTTGCTAGTTATTATTTAGAAATAATACACAAATTACTCATATTGCTTGTCTATAAGCATGTTTCATTAAAAATTATGATCATGTGGATGCAGATTTAATTCTGTATTGTAACTTCTTTTTAAGTAAGTGGCTATAAATATTCCAGTGGTTTTGAATAGCAATAATATACTGAATATACAAGCAAATTTAGTATTTGCTTTGCATAGTAATTCCAATTAATAAACAGTGGTTTATGTGTTGTGTTTATTAGAGCTTTAAACTGCTAATCTCATATGGAAATGTTGCTTTGTAGGGCAAAATTCAGCCAGAGGGCCTGGGATTCCAGAGTGAACTTGTACATTCCTTCAGGGCATTTTTGCAAGGGAGGTTGTTGTGTTTTAAAGGTAGTTGATAAGAGACCTGCACCACCAACCCCAGACCTGCACCACCAACCACCATCATGCATTAGTCTATAGAAGGTATTTGGGTGAACATACTCCTGTACCACTCCGTACCACCATTTATCCAAGGGAAATTTTTGACCATTTGCAGGATACATTATAAATCAGTATGTCACTACCAGACAATCAGATTTGAACATTCCTTGCATAAAGTAGCTTGCCTATATCCCTTAGGAATACATCACTTAACTGTGTTTATGTGACAGTGTTGATATGCCTGGTTTTACATGAAAGTTAGGGTAGCATGTTATTTATGTCATCATGAATTCAAAAAGTAGATGGTTGTGCTTTACGTATGCTAAGGTTATCTTCTCTGGACAAATCACTCAGAATAATTGAAAGATATAGTTTTATCATACACCTATTAATTAAATCAGGAAACAGGATTTTTTTCTTCAGAGTTGGGCTTTGCTGCTACCTCAGGTTTTTCAGTCTTCCCTTCTCTGAGGTGCTGACAACAGATTAACATGAAACAGAGCTCTGTTGAACCTAATTATGTTATAACTCATTGTTTTGGGGACCTATAAAACTGTTCACTCCCTTTTTATGAGGCTGTAGTCACAACGAAAGGCCATAAACAGTACATTTTCTCTTTCCTACGGGACTGGAGATTTCATCAGTTGACTCAAATAAAGGCCTGATCCAGCTGCATTTACACCTGGGAATGAATACGTCTTTATCAGGTCTTAATCCTTAGTGGGTCAAGGAGGAGGGAATGACAGCAGGATAGCTTTTGATCAGTGGTAAAAGTCTGAAAACTTAATTTCTTGTAAAATTATTTGCTATTCAAATGTTGACTGAAGATGTGCTTTCCTGTACTTCAGAGGAAACGTTTTAGATACTAGGGCATTATTAAAAAACAAAACAAAACTGAGGTATTTCTATGCTTACAAGCGGCTACTGCTGAAACAAGATTTCCACATCAGCTAAGGGGATTATCATTATTATTATTATTATTTCTTTAAATCCTCAGAGACTCTGGAGAGGACTAATATGTAGGACCTTTAGCTCTCTTTCTCATGTGGAAAATGCTGCTCTACCTTTATTTAAGTCTATACTGCTTGGCTTGTGAATTTAAAATGGATACATTCCTGCTGAATTGGTTTCTGTAGCGTAGATGCTCCTCTGAATTTTCTAGAAATATAGTTGGGACATTTCCTGTAAAATTTAGAACTGGTTCTTTTCTTTATTTGGCTGTGGAGAGATCTTTTTTTTATGTATATACTTATTTATATTTTTGTATTATCATAATATTATTTTCTTTCCTTTCCATACTGTAAAGTAATGTATAGGTTACAGTTGTTTGACAGGAATGCACTCTGCTGTCTGTTTTTATGTTCTGACACTGCTAACCTGCTTGTTTCTCTGCTTTACCACAGGATGTGAGCGGGGGCAGTTTCGCTGTGGAAATGGTCGCTGTATTCCTGCAGATTGGAGGTGTGATGGGGCTAGAGACTGCTCAGATGATACAGATGAAGCTGGTTGTCGTAAGTGAAACAACTACAGAGTAAATTTTGTAATATAAGAAATACTGGGATCCCAATGTGCTCAACTGTGTGTGGTACAAGAATGAATAATGGAGGGGGAGAAAACTAGTTTTCTTGAGATGACTGGAGAATCTGCTTAAGAGTCGTATTTCTTGAGCGCATTGGCTTTGGTAGTCAGAAAATCAAGTGGTGCTCAACTTCTAATCTGAGTGTCCAATAATGCCGTTTCGTTTGATGACTAAAGTACTAACTAGATGTAGAAATGTATTTTATTCTATTATGGCAGTAATCCTGAATATTGGATGTACGTACAGCTACTACCAGCATCACTTGATCTCCAAATCTTTGAATCTTTCACGCCCTAGACAACAAGCTGTACCTACTGCACCTTAACTAGAGTCTTTGTTAGTTCTGTAGAGTTGGTTGTGTTATCCTCAGTGCCAGCAGCTCAGGGAGAACAATTGCATTCACATGGGATGTAATATCCATGCACAAAGATTCTCTCAATCTGAATGTTAAAAAGTTGTGAAAATAAATAAATTCTCTCCACAGTTTATTTTCAGGAACTCACCTGCATTTTACTTTCTCCGTTCTAGTGTTCTTTGAGGCCTTGTGGGCTGCTGCGGTTATCAGCCCATTTATGGGTTAGGCCAGTTTTTGCCCCTCAGGTGACTGGGAGTGAGAAAGACTAATTTATGCTGGTTCTTTTCACACTGGATTGTCTCTTTGCTGCTTGACCCATATAATAATTAGTGGTCATTCATACAGCTGGGCAGTCTGATTTGTGGCTTAGCACTTTAATTAGCTCCAAAAACCAGTGCAGTTCTGGATGAAGAATGCCTTAAACTGGCAAAACAAATGGTGTTGTCCTATAGCTTGCTATTTCAGCTTAGTTCTGAAAAAGAAGCGGCTGGGCTTTGAACAAGGAGTTGGAAAAATTCATGTTGACTTTGTGAAAGATAACACACACACACACACCACGACACCACCTTTGTCATAGTTATAAGCATGAAATTGAGTTGTTCTCATTATCATACATGTGATAAATTAGGAAAATGAAAATTAAACTTTTCGGTGTTTTCCAGTTAATAGTGCTTTTAAAAACAATATGTTAATGTGCTATAGGTAGTGGGGCACGTGTGTGTCTAGGAAGATAGTTTTAAACTGTTTAAAACTGGCCTAAGGTTAAAATTATATTACAAGATTATTCTTTGGTTTTTAAAACAGGAATAAAAAAAAGGTGTGCATGAAGTACGTTGCATATGATTGATTTTATCCCTCCAATTACCTCTAATGTAATTTTATACTTCTCAACTCTAAATCTACAAAGTGATTTATTTTTCTCCTTTGATGCTTTGTTTACATTGGTAGTTGTGCTTGCATATCATCCCAGGAGCACAAAGTGTTTCTAGTTGACTTTGCAGTACTGCAAAAACATGATCCTGAGAAAAAAGATGGTTAAGGCCAGAGTCCTGTCTCCTGGACTATGTTGTTCTGGTGATTCTTCCCAGGAGTATTAACTAGGGATGCAGTAAGCTGTAACACAGTTTCAAACATTTAGTTTGATCTTTCTCTCTAATGGCTCCCTGTTGTTTGGCTATTTGAAAAGAACAGAGTGGAGCTGGGACAACACCGCTCAGATCGTTCTGACCTGACCCTCACTTTTGTCTCATGAATTCACAGAGAAGAGTCATGAGCTTGTTTTGAAAGACCCTCTTCCTACCAGGTTATAGACCACCTGAGGTGCGATGAGAGCAATTGAACAGACCCCTGTGCTACTAGGGAAGCTAGCATGACTCTGTATAGAAGTGAAAAAAAAAAAGGCTCTGCCAGAGGGCAGTTGAGAGCCTTAAGCTTTTGCTGTGACCTGCCTTCTGGAGGAGCCTGTGTCTCACGGGGAGGACACAAAACTAGAAGATTCATACGCGGTAGTTCACTAAACTAAATTTTGCCTTTGAGCATCCTTCTGCTGGCTCACTTCCCCTCCCACTCTGCCCTTTTCTTTGGTTTGTCAAATGCTTCGTGTGTCTAGTAGAAGTTACAGGCAATTGACGATTGAACCTTAAGTCTTCTTTTCCCTTATTTGTTTTCTTTGAAAGTGCTTTTCCAGTCTGTGAAATTACAATTTTTTCATTGCTTGCACTAGCACAACCTACCTGTGAGGGAAATCAGTTTCAGTGTCAGACTGATGGCGAATGTATCCCACAGTCATGGGTTTGTGATGATGAGGAAGACTGTGAAGATGGCTCAGATGAGCATCAACAGTGTCGTAAGTATTTAAGTTCTAATGTTATACCAGCTTTGTGAAATAAGGTAATTCACATAGCAGCATATTGAGAACATACAGAAACAAGCCTGCTGCAAGCATAGCTTTTACCAGAAGAGTCTCTCTAAAGTAGTTTCTAGAAATGAAATGATCTGGAATAGATAAAATACAGAAAATACATCTAAAAAGACATCACCAGGTCTTGCAATCTGAAAATTACTGATGTTTCAGTTAATTAAAAAGAAAAAAAAAGGAGAAAAATATACAGTGCATATTACATTACATATATACAGTGTAGTAGTTCCAAAAATAGTGAAATATACATAATACTCAGGTGTCCAATCACTATCTCAGTCACAGAAAGAGCTGCTTTATTCATTGCAATTCACACTGGTATCTCAGAATTATACTAAAAAAAATTAATTTCTTTCTAGAACATTTTGAAATTTGTATGTATATAAAAAAGGACAAATTATCAGTCAGTTGAAGTAAACATTGCTAAAGATTCTTGTACCATCTGCAGTGATGCTATTTAATGGCATTATTATTTGTATGCAGATAGGAGGAACACCAAAAGTCCTGGCATGGCATGAAAGTCTAGTCTTTCATTATCATTTGAACAGCTTAAACTTAGGACATAATTCCTATTAGTATTTCACTTTAATATGCTAAACAGTGTATTAATCATGTTTGAATTGCTGTTTTAAACTAAAGTGTTTAATGTTCTCTGTATATTTTAGAGCAGAGAAATCATTTAGTAGCCTAACTGCCTTTCTTTTTTCAGTATTGATAGAAAGATAAATACTGATAATAATATAATATGTCACTCGGATTTTCAAATTTTGTGACTAAGCATTTAAGGGCTACATACAGTTAAGTACATGCCAGTGATGAACAGTCAACTGAGATTATTGCACCAAATTACATTCTCTGCATTGCTGCATGAGAAGGAAGAACAAGTGTTGTAGTGTTCTAAAGAACCAATTTCCTGCTACTTATAATATTAGAAATTACTTTAAGTGATGAGGATAAGATTAATTTCTTTTCCTTTTGAATCTATGTATAATTTTTGGATAGCTTCTTTAAACTGAACCACTCTGGAGGTACTCGCTATTCCCCTTGATTCTAGGGAGGTTCACAGGTTTGAGTTTTGGAAGAATTTTGCTCACAGACTTGGTTTGTGCTTTTATATCTTGATACTTGTTCCTGCTGAGGATGGAAAAATTGGAACTAAGGTTAATTGCCTTTTGCTCCTCTCTTCCTCTGAGAAGGTGTCAGCACAATTGCCGGTTATGTTTTAACTAAGGAATCTTTAGATACAAACTACAGAATGAGCAGCAGCTCTGAGTTGACTTTTGAACTGGGTCACTGTAACATGGTTCTCCATGTACTGGTTAATCATGAGTGTTAGTAACTATACAGTGGCACTGTGTTGCTGCTGCTGCTGGTTTTGAGCCATCTCCTGGTATTTGTCCTTGTTCTTCTAAAGGGACTTTTTATCTCTGTGCTTGGGAATCCTGGAGGAGCTTCTCCTTCTTGAAACATTAAAAATTTTTCCTGAGAAAAGTGGCTGAAAGCTCTGGAATTCATACATGCAGAATTAAAACAAGTTTGTTTTACTTTTTACTGTCTTGCTCTTGTTTTCCCTCATGACACTAGTATCCTAGTAGCTGACCTTACTTTGCGAATGCTGGTGACAGAAGAAGGAATAGAAGGCTCCTGTAAAGCAGCAGACCAGATGCCAGTATATAGACTGAGATGGTGTTGAGATATTGCACGAGTTTGAAAGAAACAAATGCGCAGGTGTCAAAGGGAGGAGAATTTAGCAGTAATTTTGCCCTTCAGTTATCTTTTCACAGATTCAATTAATTTGCCTGAGAAGAACAGAGAGTTTAGTTTAGCTGCAGTGGAATCGAAGTGGAATTGCACAGTTTTGTATGCTTGCTTTTCACTGGCACAGCTGTCATGAGAAGAGACGTAATCATTCTTGATCCTCTATTAGTTATGAATGTAAAATATTCCTGACTGTTGAGGCCCTGGCTGTATTAGAAGGCAGTGCCTTACCTCCAGCCCTGCTGTGTTTACATTGTGGCATGCTAGTTGACCAAATAAATTACAGTTACTGACAGATTTTGACCCAGTAAATAAAATAATGGAGAAAACTTTAAAACAGTGAGAATTGGTAATTTAATCTTTTAGGCGGAACTGTTATAGGGAGGTTATTTTTAACCTAGAGGTCAACCCCTTCAGTGGAGAAAAGCAGTGACTTTGCAGGCTACAGAAGGCCTCACAGAGCTATGTTATCTGCCATGGGCTTGTCAAGCGTTCTTTGATCTGCATGAGTACACAAAGGTACAGGGGGAGAAAGTCTTATGGTAGTATTTGTGAGAAGGATGAAGTAGTTAAAGAGGAAGAGGGAAAATATCTTTCTGCATAAAAAATCTTGGTTGATTGAAAGACTGATTGAGTGCCTGTTTCTTGCAGCGGGAAGGACATGTTCAAGTCAGCAGTTCATGTGTTCAAATGGACAGTGTATCCCAAGTGCATACTGGTGTGATCGAGTAAAGGACTGCACTGATGGAACAGATGAAAGAGCATGCCGTGAGTCTTAACTCTTAGCATTAGATCTGGTTTCATCTCATCTCTCTGTGGCTTTTTAATAAATTTGTAAGATTAAAGGGCTTGTTGATGGACAGGATGACCACAATATGCTTCTTGTTACGGGAGTTTCATTTCAGATTCTTTTGTGTATTAGAGCTGATGTTCTGATACAGATCCATTATTGCAGAACTCGAATGCAAACTGCTACCATATGATCAGGGCTTCTTGTTTGTCATTGCTTGAAAGATAATTAATACTGCATTGGAAAAAAGCAACCATGTTTAAAAGGCTTAAATCCTTGGGAGACTCAGAGCTAACTGCCAAATTTTTTCATATTCTTTTTGCATACTCCTAATGAAATCTGTGGTAACTATAACCTGTATAGAAAAGCACAATTTGACCCCAAATCACTTGTTTGAGGGACTTGACCCTTTCAAAAGCATTTGTATTCTAGACTGCAGTTTCCTGTAGAGATGAAGTGGCATTGGGTCATATTGTATTCAGATAAGCTGATTATTTTGTGCCAACAAAATGCAGATGTGTAAGTGGGTTTTTTTCAGTCTAACCTCCCCAGAGTTGAGGCTGCCTGACTGTCTGATGACTGCCTCTCTAGATCCTGGCCTAGGTTGAATACTGATGGAAAGGACAACTGGCCACAGAACAGAGGCCACATTTTTCAGAGACGTTTTTGCCTAATACCTACACAACAGTGTGTAACAGCATGTCTGTTCATTGTTAGTATTAAGGAAAAGCTTTACACATGTCATAAGTGACATGTAACATATGAGCTGCTATTCCAGCTGTTAAAACTTAGTGTGCCTTTGGGGAAAAAGACATAACTGTAAACCTTGCTCAGAACCATAGCCGGGGAAGGGGGTAGGGGAAGAGGCTAGCGTGCTAAAGAATAGATAAAGAAGCAAGAAATCAAATGTTGTTAATGGCTGCGCTTAGAGGAAAAAAGGGCATATGCATGTGTTGTGTAAAGGAAAACCAGTGTATTACATGGTCAGCCAACAGCTAATGTGTTTTATCCCCGACTCACAAGCGGCTAAAATGTACATAAATGAAAGGTGATTTAGAACTATATGGTACTCTGGAATAAAGCATTGCTGAGACAGCCAGCTTGGAACTCTTCCATGTGATAGACCCACAGCCAATTCTGAAGTCACCAACACAAATGGCTACAAGCCAAGATCCAAAGTACTCCATATCATTGCTGGAAGAATATGTTCTGTAGCTTGGCATTTTTTCTCCTAAAGTTTAGAGGAAGAATAGAGATTGGTAACTTAATTTGGCAAATCTATGACACATTAAAAAAAAATCCTGAAGAAAAGGTATTTGTTTAAAAAATGCATTATCTGTGAATTAAAAAAAGAGGAACTGCTTGGCATCTCTGAGAAATCTTTGAGCAGTCATTGAATACATTGTGGAACATCCAGATGAAATGGTGTGATCGTTATAATGCAGTAAATCTGTGGCAGACTGGGAGTGGAGTCCTAAAGACAATACTCACAATTCTTTCTTCAGACGAGAAGCTGCCATGATGTTTGAAAATTGAAGTGCACATTTTATTTCATGTTTCACATTCTCAACTAAGTAAATTAAAAAGGCAGTTTGGAAAGGGGCATCTCGGTACCTTAACAGTAATGCTGTACTGCTGTGTGGGAAACCCAGTCATCACTGCATCAGCCAGTAGGGCCCATGAGTGTTGTGACAGCAGCATATTTAGCCCCAGGCAGAGGGACTGCCTCATATCATTCAACAGCCTCTACTCTGGTTTATTAGAATATGTGTTGACAATCCCTCTAAGACAGAAGAATGACTGTGGCTTGGAACATTGAAAGTAGGAGTGCTGGACTAGTTTAAAGAAATGTGATGGTGCCGGAGACAAGAGAATCAAGAAACATAATGACAAGACCCATCCAGAAAGGCTGGTTAATTTTATTGCCTCTCTGTCTTTGCAAAGCCTGGAAATTTAAACAGAACCATAAGATAAAATTAATAATTTGGTGATTTTATAATTAGCTATACAGTAAGGATTAGTTTAAATGTTAGATTTTACTGTTTTGCATCAGATTCTAATACTTGCTTTGAATATTAATTTTTCCAACTGTTATTATTTTATTTCCCACTGTTATTATTATTCCCACTGTATTAATTTTTCCCACAAATATAAGAGGAATATCAATATTTTGGCTTTTTCCTTTGTCATTATTTTTCCCTTATTTAATTTACACTAAGATTTCATAAATAATAATGAAACATCCATGAAAAATGAAAGAAAAAAGCTATTTAGAATTGATTATGTTATTTCATGGAGCCTAATAAAATGCAAACTTATCATGTCTGTTTACTTATGCCTTGAACTGACTGATCTGTCTGGAAGCAGATTTAGATTGTAAAGAAGACAAAATTTTTGTTGCTGAATAAGTTACATTATTTAAGAAACTAGTCAAATGCAAAATGCCACAAATATTAAGTAACTCAGCAATTAAACATGTAAAAAAATAGAACAAAGGAATTCAAAGCCTGAGTCCATTTTACTGCTAATGGGATTAACAGCAAGGGAAAACTGCCCATGCAGAGGCTAAGATAAACATCAGAACAATGTTTCAGCTACGGGTCATGTAATTAGTGCATTGAAGCTGCTTTAATTTCATAAAATTGTGGGTTTATATTCTTTAAATATATGTATCAGATTGTTTTCCCAGCTTTTTTAATACTCAGCAGCTAGCAAATACTTTCATTTTAAAACTTCAGAAATGTAGAATGAAATGGCAGACTATTTGAGGTAGCAAATACTTTCTGGGAGTAAGCAGCCAATACTGGTGTCATTTTTCTGTGTTACATACTTTATTTCTTTCAATTAAAGGTAGAATTCTCTCTCCTGCCTCAGCTTCATAGTTGAAAAATGAAGATCCCAGCCATGTCCTTTTTTACTTTCCTGTGACTGATAGAATAACCTTCCTGGATACAGCTCTGTCAGCTGAGCACTGCACTGAGGCCATGAGGGAAAAGGGGAAGTATTTTAAAGATGTGTTCTTTGAGACTGATGGGCTGAATGCAGGCCCAGAAATCCTGGATTTTTGATTCTAATTTTGATGTTGAGTTGCTGCCATGGGTCAACTACTTAACCTGTTAATTCCTGCTTCTTGTTTGCTACACTAAATAGCTGTTGTGGTCAGGAAGTGGGCAGCCAGGTCTGGGATGAATTTGCGGAGATCAGGGCTAAAGTGAACAAAGACCAAGAACTGAAGAGATCATAAGAGATGTAGTCCAAGAAGGAAGAAAAAGGCCATGGTCAGAGGCTAATGTTCTTGATGTTGGACAAATTACACATACCAGCTACAGGATAAGGCAGAAGTTCAGGCTGAAGGAAATATCTCCACCAGGGATAGTTTGGGACAGGGAAGAAGTAAAACTGGAGCAAGGTAAGGAAGGCAGCCAAAGGCTAGAGTGGCAGGGCCTAAGATCAGGAATTTAGGCCAGGAACAAGGGTCTGGTCAGTCTGCCAGCTCTCAAAGCATCTCTGCTATGAACACTACCTCGTATCATGTAGCTGATAGGACTCTTGGGCTTGAGGTAAGTCCTCCTCCTGGTGTCTCTGATAGGCTATGAGCTGTCAGGACAATGATTTGGCCACTATGAGGTGGTGGCAGTGAGACAAAGGGTTTTAATTAATTTTATTTTGTAAAATGTTTTGAAATGCTGCGATGAAAGAACGACACTTGGAAGTAAGAAATTGCCCCTTTTTTTGTTTCCCCTTCTTATAACATGGGTTAGGGTTACAGAAGGTTACACTTCCTGACTGTGACAGAAATCAGTGTCTGCTGAATCAAACACCTTGTTGCATCTGTTTCCTGCTACTGTTTTTGTATGGATTTATTTCCAGCTTGCAGAACAAAAGTGTTAGGCAGAGAGCAAAATAATGTAGGTTTAGCAATTCCTGTGATATAGCTTTCAAGAATCTTCCACATGCGTACATTGAAATGTGCCATTGAAATGTGTTTGTAACTGCCCCAAAACAGATTGTGGGTTACAGGGAGCCAGGTGCCTCATCTGTCATTTGTGCTGGTGTTTGCCAGTGTTTTCTATTTTGCAACTGAAGTGCTGTCATAACATGGGGAGACGGATTATGGAGAAGTATTTTGGCTAAGAGAAAGAGACGCTTGAGAGGAAGAGGAGAGAAAGAAGAGCTCCCTTTCTTCCTGAGCACTTGAATGAACCTGTTTTCAGAAAGCTCATCTTATCTTCTAGGAACTGTGATCACTAGGAAAAGATCATTTCTTTTCAATTTTCTGTAAGTAACTAGCCAAAGGTTCTTGGGAAGAACAGATAAAGGAAACAATGCTCATGTTGGAGGGTCTTCACAATTAAAAGCGAGGTGAAAGAAAACAGCGTTTATGTTTTTCTGTCCCTTCACTTTTCTCTCATGTTCGGTCTTATACTATGTTCTTTCACTCTCCTCTTGTATAGCTGGATTCTCAGACCTCATTAGATGCAAACTACCTACCTGTTGTCCTTTTAACTTGGAACCTTATCCTTCCTTTTTAGCTCTTTCTAATCCATCTGTCGCTGACCTAGAAAAAAAACAATGTGTCTGAGTCCCTGGAAGAGAACCCTTCCTTTGGTTTTTACAAGTTCCTGCTCACTCGCACAGCACTGACACTTCTTCCATGTGCCCCTTGGACAGAGACAGTATGATCAGCTTCTCTGATCAGTATCAATTCTTGCATAGCTATGGATTTTTATACCCAAATGCATTGCTCTGGGATCAAGTGTGCATAGAGAAATCTTAGTTTAAAAAAAAAAAAAAAGTCAAATAAAAGCCAGGAAATGTTTATTGTGCAAGCCCCAAATGCAGTGACTAAAGTAAAACCTTCCAACTTAAATTCAAAATGTCATGATACTCACTTTCCAGGCTTTCTTTGCTGGAGAGCTTTTCATTAAGCTAGATTGTATAGGTCTTCCAGTTTAGGGGGTTCATCCCATTCCTACCCTCCCCACTACCAACGTCCAGATTCTTCTTTTCCTATTCAAAACTTTACATTTGGTGATAGGGAGCAGAAGAACTCAGCTCACTCATTGCTAATGTTTTCTAAATTTTGGAGAGAAAGATAGGGAGCTTTAAGTCCTGTTCTTTCACAATTGCAAGGATGGGCACTCCTGCATTTTCAGGTATCCTAGTATTGTTATGAAGTTCTGTTTCGGCTTCCTTCATTCTCTCAAAGTAGTCCATCACAAGCACAATGCCATAGGTGCATCTTGTGTGTGATTTCCACAGGGGCCTTAACTAGAAGCTATTGGAAATTGTAGCACAGTGGTTGGCCTTCACAGAAACCAACATTTCATGCTTGATTCTTGTATCTCTGCCACTTCTCCTCCCATAAAATTGTGGATGGTTATCCCAGCTACTGTGGAACTGTCTTGATGGCCCAGATGATACTTCTGAACCCTGCTGTGCATTTGCTATAGCCTTTGGTGTAACTCACAGCTTTGCCGTTATTCATGAGGATTCATGCCCCAAATAATTAAAACCATTTTATTAAAATAATATGCTATAAGGTACAGAGAGTATAATGTACAATGCACAATGCAATGAAAAATATCTTTCAGATCAATGAGAAAACTGTGATCAGAAATATTTACTAAACTTGGCCTTTAGACAGGGGACTGGGAATGGGATTACCTGTACAGAGTTTAAAAGTTAAATTAATGTCTGTCAGGCTTTTCAAAGAATGTTCTTGCTTCTGCAACTACAATTAAAATAAAGAATCTGTACACCAAACGGATCTGAAAAGAAAATAAGGACAAAGAAGTACTTGTTCAAATTCTAGTAAATCACCAATGTAGTCAGAATGTGTATTTTGAAGTGTCTGCAAAACGTCTTTACTTATTGCCCTGCTTGGTATTTTTATAATGATTTCCATTTATACACTAGATTATATAATATAATAAATAAAGATTTTTCCAGGTTGAGGACTTCTTTAGGCTTGCTGCAGGAGAGAAAACTTTGACAAAGTCTTCCTTCTTCTAAGGGAGTTTAATATAAGCTTGAGAAAATCTTTATTAGCTCATATGGAAGTAAAATGGAATAAGAATTCAAACAAAATCTAAAAGGTGCAAAATGAAATTTGATTATTCTGTTTCTTGAGTTCATTTATCTAGCTGTATTTACGTATAGACACAAAGGTTCAATAAATCTCACTTCTAAAAATAATAATTATTTGCTAATTATTTTGCCATTTGCCTGAAATAAGTAACTTTTGCCTACACAGCAATGAGCTAAACTGAGCTCATATCTTCCTTCTCAACTCTAGCACGTGCACATGCTTAATTTGTCAGATAGTTCCACTAAACTCACTGGCTGCTTATATACAGATGCATTTTCAGAATTGGTTTTAAGTTGTTTGAAGTAATCCCTTGTGTTGGCCTGTAGGTCATCTATGTAGGTAGAACAGTGAGAAACTGAAAAATCATTCATTCTCCAGAATCGTTTTTGGTTTGGGAAGGAAAACAAGTAGTAAAAAAACCCGAGATCCTGAAGTTGGTCATGGACTTGGAAGTTCAACATCCTTGGCTTAATTAGAACAAAACCATAAAAACCTGAAGTTTCTGAGTTTGAGACCTCATGACGTTCTAAGAGGACCTAGGAACCGTAAACTTCAGGAACTCCCTTTTCTACCTTAGCACTTTTATTAAGATCAATAAAGTGTAAAACTGAGGTACAAGTAAATAAAATAAATGTTCACTGCTTGCTCTCCTTTCCTGTTGCATTGGTTTCTATCATATTGTAAACTGTTTGGGTTGCAAATCTTTTTGGGGTGTGGGAGGGCATCTAATTTTTTCCTTGCTTCTTGTGAGGTTTTGTATCTGTCTGGAGGATATTCTTAAATATCTGTTGGAGGAGACAGCATACTGGATAAATGCATTCTTTGTCAGTAGTAGTATGGGAAGTTTTGTATTCCTTGTTTTCCTATAAATGGAGATACTCTGTTGACACTGGATATATATGACTCATTATACTCTATAATCTAACATTCCTGCTAATACTGAAGAATTTCTTTATTGTAGACTACCCAAGATGTGAACAATTATCATGTGCAAATGGAGCATGTTTTAATGCAAGCCAGCGATGTGATGGCAAAGTTGATTGCAGAGATTCTTCTGATGAAGCTAACTGCAGTAAGTACCACATGCCGAGTGATCCCTAACAAATATGCTTTATAAACCCTCTTTTAAAGTCAAAGATTGTAGTTTTCTGACAGATTTTCTGTATGTCTTTCTGTGCTAAAATGTTTTTCAGCACATGGATGTACCAGTACGCAGTTTCAGTGTGCTAATGGAGAATGCATCCCACGAGCCTTTATCTGTGACCATGATGATGACTGTGGAGATAGGAGTGACGAAAACTCTTGCAGTATGATGGTTTTTTGTTTTTTTCCACTTTCTTTAACTCTTTACCTAAGAACTGGTTCAAGCAGATAGCAGTAAGTAGATTGCTTGTCTATACAGCCAAGACTTCTTTGTATGGAAAGATGTGGGGAGGACTCACAAATATTTCTGAACTCTTATCAGGGAATGCTTCCCAGCCATGGAGGGCTTTGAAAAAAATGTTCATTGTTTTTTTTAATTCTGTTTCTCTGAGTACAAGGCATACAATTATTTTACCTCCTGATGTCTTGAGTATCATGTCCTTGTCATGTCCACCTTCAGGAACTGTGTTAATGAGGTGCTCTGCATGTAGTTGCACAATTAATTGAGAAATTTAGCCTTTCTTTTCATTTCTGTAAAGAACCAGATTATGCTAAAATGAAGTTCATACATAAAAACAGAGCAAACCAGCAGAGTTTACAAAATATGGGACTGGTTCAGTTTTTCGGGAGAGATTATAAATGGCTATTCATCTACGAGGCAATATTACTACTTCTAACCTTTTAGTCACTTAGAGTAGTTTGATTTTTCTCATATTTCTTTCCTTAGCTTATGCAACTTGCAGAGGCAATTTTTTCACTTGCCCAAGTGGCCGTTGCATTCATCAAAGCTGGATATGTGATGGAGATGATGATTGTGAAGATAATGAAGATGAAAGAGGATGCGGTATATACTTCTAATGATGAAATTTTCAGAGGAAGACCTCACTAAGCTACTTCTATGAAATTTGACCAATCAAGATGTTCTGAATCCATTTTAATTCTGTGAAAACCTTAGAATTCTATCTCCACGTGCTTGTGTTTGTTTTTTGTTTTGGGGTTTTTTTTGTTTACTTATGTAATATTTTTTATTGGGGCATGTGTGAGAGTTATCGCTGTCATACTGAGTATGATGCAAACTAAGTCTAGCATATAGCAACATCTTTTTTTTTTTTTTTTATTACATCTTCTCTTACATCTTATTTTTTTTTTTTCCTCTGTGGAGGTTTTTCAGGTTGTCTGTTAAATGACATGAGGCTCCTAATAACCAAAATCAATTGGTTGAAAATGAAAAAAACTCAGTTCCTGCAAGATTTGTCATGCAAGAAACAGAAATTTTAATGAATGGAAGTGTGGGCTTTTTTCCCTTTCATTGGTCTTTTCTGTGATGAGCAGACAACCTTTGCATGTTTTGAAACCACAAAACTATAGTTTCATTTCTGGTGCACCAGTTAGTCTAAAGCTAAATGGTTTTACTGTTTCTAACAACACAGAAAACTAAAAGGATTTATGTGTCTACACAAGTATTGTTTGCATTGTACTTTGAAGGTAAAAGAAAGCATAACAAGGAAGTATAGATTATATTTCTTTTATAGTCTTTCCCAGCTGTGTGCAAGAACCAGAAAGTGAATAATGAAGGATAGAGGTGCTTTGAGAAGCATCTGTTAGGGGAGAAATTCTAAGTACTATCTAAAACATACTCCTCAATTGTTCTTGTTTTCATTTTCCATAGAAAGTGGTCACCATGAATGCTACCCAGGAGAGTGGTCCTGCCCTGGGTCAGGGCATTGCATTCCAATTGGGAAAGTGTGTGATGGGGCTGCAGACTGCCCTGCTGGAGAAGATGAAACTAACATCACTGCGGGCAGACATTGCAGTATGTATTAAAATCAAAAGCCTACACAGAATAGCAGAAACATCAGCAAAGATGTCTTTTTACATTCACCTTTTGTCTCCTAAAAACCACTGAAATTTTGGAAGCTCACCATTTTTGTTGGCACCGTTTTGACTAAATGGTCTGAAACAGGCATAAATGCTGTGAACAGACTGTTCTTTCTGTAAATCTGTACATGAAGTTTCACAAATAAAGATTTTGACTCACTCTCCATATTCTAAAACGTGTTCAAGAAGACAGGGAAAGGTGTGCTATATGCCTTTTGTGTTTAAATATCTGTGCTTTCCGCTTTCTATAAGAAGAAATGTTGTGTACTGATCAGAACACAGGACTGAATTAGTGTATCCTGAGCCTTGGCTAGGTCACTTAGATTAGATTTTTCAAAAATATCTTGTCACCTGGGATGTCTGGTTCTCCAGTTAGTGGTATGCTGGGTTTTCTTTGTTGGAGGCAATGAGCATGCGTAGTTCCTGTTAATTTCACTCTTATGAACATTGATTCCCTCTGAGAATCAGGACCCTAGGTATTTTACATTTTTAATTTCTAGGAAGAAGAAAATTCCTATTAATAAAATCATGCCTTTTGGAATAGGAGGGCAGAGAAAATAATAGGAAATTAAACCTTATTGTAAGAAAGCGTCTCTTGCTTTGCTGAGTGGTTTAGTAGTAACATCAGATGTGGTCTGCCAAGCAAGGACTTTAACAGAAGAAACTGATGAAAAGGAAGAAGAAAAGGAAGGAGGTAGAAGTCCTTTGCAATTTAATTTGATCACCTATCACTGAATTGTTTACCAGGTAGCAGTACAAGGAAAGGGAGAAGTGGTGAAGGAAAAAAGAAGAGAGAGAAAAGAAAAGGATAAAGAAGTGTTTCTCCATGGATACAACCCAGCCAATATATTTGAATATATTGGACTAATATACATATTCTTCTTAATATAATGTAGTACTTGTTTTCTGCATACAAGGGTAAATTGTGAGGTTATGTGCCAATGGATGGAGCTCAAGGACAGTTTTGTTCACAAGTAGGTCTTATGGAACCAGAGAAAGATAATGGTGCATTGCAGATGGCTTCCTCTATGCAGCTTTTTACATAACACTTACCAGTGGTGGATAGAAGACTGATGTTTATCCCTTAACTCTGTTCTGAAAACCTATTATAAACAGTAGATTATTTTCTGTCTTCCATTTCTTTGCCTGCATGTATGTAAGCATATGTGATTTTGTGAACCTTTATACATAATTTCTTGTGCAGATTTTTTTTAGGAAATTGCAGACTCATAGGAAAGACTATAGCTTTGTAACTTTGTAAGGCAAAAAGCTGTTCTACTGGCAATATGTGTAATTGTATTTCTGAACTATTTTCTTTCCTTTTTAGACATATCACAATGCGCTGCTCTGAGTTGCCAGTATCGCTGTCATTCTTCTCCATCAGGAGGGATGTGTTATTGCCCTGCAGGATATACAATAAGTAGCAATGACAGTCGTACTTGTATTGGTAAGTGAAGTACTGCGCTTGCAGGTATCTAGTACCTTCTCACAGCTCATTAGGAAAGTCTGGATTCCAGGAAGACAAGTAAGTTCCAAATGGGTGGATACAGTGGCAAATAGACACTTGGATGGCTGTTTTATTATCAAATTTTTTACAGGTCTTTTAGTGGTTAGATGGGGAGAGTTTGTTTCTGCTCCAGGGATGTGTGGTGGTGTATGCCTGGAAGAAGTTAATGATATTGAAGTTTGGTACTTTTTGAAAGTGGTTGTATATGAAGATATTAGAACATCGTACTTTAAAATGAAAAGGGTGCTTTGTATTTGCTCTATGGAATGGCTGTATCTCCTATAACATTTCAGTATATACATTATTTACATGAAAATGAATAATATTTGCAAGAATGTAAAGGTAAGTGTGGTATTTTGGTGTTTCATTTCTATTCTGCAGCTGGTGTAACTTGGAAGCACAAACCTTGGTAGTAAAAATTGTTTATCTTAATAACTGGAAAAGAGTAACTTCAGAATCATGAAGTTTATCACTGCCTAATAAAAGAAACTGGGTAAATATCTGTTATGGGTTTTCAACCCAAGCTATGGTGTTTGTGCTATTAAAAGTATTCCAGGTGTTCAATCTCTAATGATATTTCTGTATTTTTGAGAATACTGGGTGGCCTAGGTTTGTATGAACTGCCATGATGGGATGGTTGCTCTTAATAGAGAGGAGGAATCAATGCACTGACTCCAGGCACAAAATTTACTCCATTCTTTCACTCTTCTGTGGGAAATACATGAAGGACACCTTTGCAAACATGGTGCAGTCCATGGTGCAGTCTTCTGTTGTTCTTTGACTGCCCTGTAATCCTAGCTATCTGATTCTGGCATGTAAATCTGAGTCAATGTATTTTGATTTGCCAGGATCTGGGCATATATTTATAGTGGGAGCAAGACTTGTCATGGGGGAATGGGTCACATTCAGTACTGTATAATTCCAGGTCTTATTTTAAATAAATGTTACTGGTTTAAGGCCAGAAGAGTGAAACTATAGTGTTACCAAAGCGTATTAGTTATCAAAACTATAATCTTTTCAATTTGTTTTCTAATTTGTTTGCTTCTGGCTCACTATATACTGAAGGTTTTTAACACATGTGGAAGTTGGAAAGCTACTGAGAACAAAATTTTTGAGTACCAAAATGTACTATCTAGGAAATATTTCATTTTCACTATGTGTTAATAAATGTTTTAAATCAGAAGTTCCAGTAGGAGGAACATATGAGAACTAATTTTCTCCTTTTTTGGCTTAACAGTAAAATTACGAGGTTCCAGCAATGTAATGTCCTGATTCTACTCAAGTTTTCAAGTGAAGGAGGTCAGGTTTTAATGTCAAAACCACGCATTAAGTAATGTCAGAAATCCCCTGGGATTTAAATAACCACAGATAGGAGACAGGATGAAACACCGTGTTCCGATCTGATAGGGATTTTTTTAGAAAATCGGAATTTTAAAAATCCTTGTTTTTAAAAGATGACTAGTTAAATATTTCACAATTTTAGAAGTAAAAGATTCTCCAGCAACCCTGGAAATTGCTTGTAGAGCACATCTGTGAGAACTTGCTGGGTCATCTTAGCTGCAGACTCTACCTGTATGGTATTTTGCATGCCAAAGTGAAGTTCTTTGTACTTTTTGCTGGCTGGTTCTGGTGCACAGCCAGCTTTTAATTGGAAATCAGACACCTGTTAGCATGGTACCAAGTTGGAGCTAATAAACACTGCCTTTTAGCAGGACTTATTTGCTTGAGTTAGTGCTTGAGCCCTAACATAAAGGTGGGCCTCCCTTTCAGAGTGGGCTTAAATCCAGCAGAGTGTGTGTGTGCGCAGTGTGCAGATCTATTGCAGGAAGAATTCTGCATAGACATATCATGTATTGTGGAAAGTAGACAATGCCATCCCTTCCAATGATTTTTCCTCTTCTCCTGACAGGTGTGGGTTTTTGGTTCTTTGATATTTGGGGGGAGGAGCGGGGCAGGGGAGAGGGGGGGCACGGCACGGCACAGCATGGCACGGGTAGGTCTCTGGGCAGCAAACGTTCTCCAGAAACAGAAAATTGAAACATTTGTGGAAAATCATACAAAACCTCTTTTCCCATGCCACAGTTTTGCAAACAGATATAAAGCAGGCAGAGAGGACAAACTTTCATCTTCACAAATGTAATGATATCCCTTTTATACACAGCATTGTTTATAAATATGCCTTATACACTTGACAGATTTTGATGACTGCAAAATGTGGGGTGTCTGTGACCAGCTGTGTGAAGATCGTGTGGGACATCACCAGTGCCACTGTGTGGAAGGTTATTTCCTAGAGCATCATCGGCATTGTCGGGCCAACACTTCAGGTTAGAGTCCAGCAGTGCAAGTGTCCTGCTGTTATTCTAATAATAGATAGAACTAGGTAAAATGGGGCAGTTTGCATGGCTATGTCATACGACTGTGTTGGATTTTGACTTAACTCTGGCCTTAAGGACTCAAGGTCAGGACAGCATCCAGAACATAAGCAAATATCAAGAGACTGCATCTGAGGTTGGTGGGAGCTGACTGCTCATCAGGGCTGCTTCTCCTTAAAACATTGTCTTCTGGGCTCTAGCATTTTCTCAGCATTCCTGACTTCCGCAGAGTTGGGAGATCGTTGCCAGAGCCCTCCTTAATAGACCAAATTGTGCTCCTGTGGGAGGCAGTTTCCTGACCCGCTCTCTGTGAAACTCAGTGGGAAACCTCAGAAATAAACCTCACTTTTTCTAGAAGGACTGTGTCATGCAAGAAGATGATTTTGCTGAATGGTGAGCTCAAACATTTCCCTGGGAGAGAAACCGTGCTCCTGGCTTCTAGTGTGCCAGAGTCTGAACTTCACAAGAATGCTTGCCTCACACAGAGTGGGGTTCCCCGTCAACAGCAGGCAGCTGCTCCTGGTTGTTCACCTCCTGCTCTGTTCTGAAAGCAGGCCCTGGGAAGCCCTTCTTTGTGGAGACGTAATAGCCTAACAGGCTTTTGTGTGAGGCAGGTGTTCCTGCCTGCAGAAACTCAATGGGAATGGGCGTCCCTGCTTGGCATAGCTGATTAGCAGTCTTGCTTCTTAGAAAAACATGAACTGCCCATTTCCCTCCCCCTTCATTCTTCAGCCTCGTCTGCAGATCAGTCATCATCTCGCAATTTTCTAAGTATGCCCTCAAAAAATAGGGAATTTTTTGAGCTAATGAAATATGCTTGACTGTAGTAAGACATGCATATGCCAGCACCAGGAAAGATTGTTCTTCTTCCAGAAAAATTCTGGATCTTTCACAAGACACTTTTCATTCAAATTATCATGACTTTTGGGCCAGTGAGTTGTTTGTAAAGTGTTGATTCTCTATTTTATTAATGGGGAAATTTCATACCTGCTTTAAATCAGTTTCCCTGGATTCATTTTTGCTTTAATTGGGGAGGGTTTTATGAGTAGGGTGAATAGGTTTTGGACTTAAATATACTCTTGTCAGACTTACACCAAGCCTTTCAACAGGCATGAACTTTCAAAGTGAGCGTTCCTTCAAAGATTTGCTGGAATCTCTCTTCTGTTGTAAGATACAGCAAAGATTTTCTGATGAGATGAGGGAATGAAGAAGGTGGATAGGATAGAGCAGTACATAAAAAGATAAGAAACATGGCCTGCCTGCTAGAATCAAAGGAATATCTGAATCTCATGGTGCAGAAAAATCTTAAGAAAGTTTGTACTTCAATTAAGGGAATGAAAGCAAGGAAATAGAAAAGTAGAAATAGACTTTTGGACTTTTTGGGGTTTTGTAAAAGTTTGACCTGGCTTTAAATATGTATTCCTGCCTAGTTTGCTCCAAGTTTGGAAACCAAAGGCAAATCAAAGCAAGCTAGTACTCACATAGAAACATTTATACAGATTGTAGGCTGAGCATCTATTTAAACCTTGGTGACCAGTGTGTATGAACCAGTATGTATATATTTCAATGCCCCTTCGCAGAATAGCTTGCCTGCAGAGTAGTCATATATTTGTCGCCCCTGCTTTCAGCTGGTGTTGCATCAATTATTTTTTCCAATGGCCGTGATTTACTGATTGGAGATCTTCATGGCAGAAGTTTTCGTACTTTGGTGCAGTCGCAGAATCGTGGGGTTGCAGTTGGAGTGGACTTTCACTTTTACCTGCACAGAATCTTTTGGACTGATACAGTGCAAGATAAGGTGGGTAGAAATTTCGAGAAGAGTACATTTTTGTGTATGTGGAGGTAGAGAACTGCATGAAGGAGAATGTGTTGATAGGCCTTCATTTTTGAGAGTAGAAGCTGGCTGTATTTTTGTTTTCTAACAAAAAAGCTCCTTGAAATGTTTTATGTTAATCACCACGTTTTTCAAGCTATACTATTACATGTGACATATTAAACAAAGAATCCTATTATATGAGAATGTCTTGAGCAATTTTTAATTTTACTCGAGATTGAGTCCAAAAAACTAATTAAGAGAAATAGTAGACATTCTTTCAAAACTGAACAAATTTTTCTTGGTAATTTTTTGAAACACGATCATTTAAAATGTAAAAGCTGTGTGACTTCCAAGATGATAAAAATCAGATTTCTTCATATACTTCAAATGGCACTGTAATTGAGCTTGAATAACAAATATTGACAGTACTTTGTGTAATGAGCCAATATTTTGTTACACTTTTTTTTTTTTTTTTTTAAGAGGAAATATTTTAGCTTTGAGATACAGTAAAACAGAGTAGTTTTAAAAAACAGTCCGGAGACCCTTGTGAAAGCTGGACTTCACCCTTATTCTTTTTCTCTGTGCGTAACTTACTGAAACAAGAAAAGTCCTAGGTCAAATGCTGAAGCTCCACAATCTTCATCCCCGTGTTGATTGTCATACAGAGTGAAGGAGAATCCATGGCCTGTCTCCTGCTGACACTACATATTGTATCAATTTGGTGTCACCATTGTTATTCTGAACCTACACATAAGCTGTAAACTATAGTTTTGGTTCTGTTGAAAGCACACTGTATGGCTGCCAAGTAGGACAGGATTTGTATGCACAATTTTTGACTTGTTCACAATTCATAGCATTTTTAGTTTCCCTGCAGTGGGTTCCCATTCCTGAAATTGCATTGACAATGGCCAAATTAAGTCAGGGTCAAATCTGAACTTTCATGAGACTGGTGATTTATGCTATCTATGTAAAAGGTATAAACAAAAGATAACGTGTTTTTTCACTGCACACCCCAGATGGCCAGGACTGTCTTTTTTATTTGCCCCAATATAGTTAAATCCTAATTAATTAATTAGGATTAATTAATCCAATTAAGTTCCAGCTAGAACACCCAGATGAAAACAATGACATTAAGAATTTTCTTATATGATGCATATTTCCACCTGAGGCCTTAAAATAAACGTATTATTAGGGGATTTGGTTTGGTTGTAATTTTTTTTTTTTTTTTTTATGATTAAGATGTAAACTAAAGCAGAAAAATTGTGGGTTGTGTTCTGTGTCATCTTTATCTCATTTAGTGTACTGTCTGATAACCTAATGCCCATAAGCTCTTCCGTCAATAAGGTTTCCAAAGAACAGAATAGACAGTTAAATGGTTTGCTTGGTTATTGTCACCTGGAGCAGAAGAATATTTAAAATGATACAACTATTTCATCTTTTATTTTTCTTGTATATATTCACTTGTGGTAATCTGTATTTTCATTTAAATACATTCCAAACATCATGCTGTTGTTCCAAAAAAGGGGTAATGATTCCTAGCTTTTATCGTATTACCCAGTGCTGTAATCACGATTACTGTATATATAAAATTACTGTGTTTATACTTTTTTTTCTTCATGTAGCTCTGAGCTTGCTTGTAAGATAACAACACTATTTCTTCTTGAGCATGATGCTGTTAAAATTAGCCTTAAATAAAGGAGACCAGAAGCAATTCTGAGCCTTCTCCTTTCTGTCAGGATGGAGAGTTTTCCCTTTCTTTCTTCACTTTGCAATTTCCCCTTAGTGGTTAGTGCAGTAAGAGCTCCCCCTCTTGTTTCTGGTCACTGATGAGAGCTTTGCTAAAGCATGTTCATTTGTTTTCAATTAATGAAAATATTGGGTTTTGCTAGATTCCAGGAAAGATGCACTTTCATCATCTGTTTTTTGTTTTTTTTTTTTAATTATTTATTTTAATTCAGCAGTTTGTCATGTTTGCTAAAGCACAAGGCTGCTTGAGTCTGTTACCTTATGTTTTTTGAAAAAATGCTAGTTGAAGGGAAACTTCCTGTAGTTTTTGCATTGCTTTCCAAAGTTTTGCAAAACTGCTAAGCTAAGGAATAGCTTAGTGGGTAACTTGGTTGAATCTAGTGGCCAATTGTGGATCTGTGCCCAATGTGGTGATAAAGGACAAGTGCCACTTGTCTTGTGATTAGTAAAACATCAGGGGGGCACTGACAGTATTTGTATTGTTTTCAGGTTTTTTCTATTAATATTGATGGCTCTGATTTGCAAGAAGTTTTAAATGTTTCAGTTGACACACCTGAAAATCTAGCAGTGGATTGGGTTAACAATAAGCTATATGTGGTCGAGACCAGCGTCAACAGAATAGATATGGTTAACTTGGATGGAACAAACCGTGTGACTCTTATTGCTGAAAATCTTGGAAATCCTAGAGGAATAGCACTTGATCCAACTGTTGGGTAAGTGTCAGGATACGTGTCAGGTAATGATATAAGATGTCAGAAATTCCGTTATTCCCACGCAAAAAGAGGAGAACTAAGAAATAGCTAGGGCTGTTATTTTAGAATCAGGTATAAAATGTTTTAAATGCTTACATTCTATCCTAATCTATTCTACACCTTAAATTATTTTGGGAGGGCCATGCACTGCTTTTATTCCCACTGTGCGGAATCTGTTTTATGGCTAGAGTTGCATGTGCATCATCAGCTCTGAAAACGAGGGAACTGTGGAATTGCCCTGCAGATGAGTAGAAGTTACCCGGAAAGATTTCTGTTGCAGTACCATCCACAGACCTTCCACTATCTGAAATAAAGTGGTGGAGAGAAACCAGGGAAGTTAGTGTCTCCCAACTCAACAGGCTTCAAAAATGTGTGTGAACAATGAAAACTTGGCTCCTCAGAGAATGGGAAGAGGAATTTCATGCAACTTGTAGTGCTGGATGCTGCTTTCATGGTGCACCTATTTGTCACTGGTTTATTTCTGGCAGTACGCTTAAGTCTGTATTTTACTAAGAAAACTCAGTATTTCTGAGGTCTTTTGCGTGCAAGCATGTTGCTTTCTAGATTTATTCTATAAAATAAAATTCAAATTACTTCTTGGGCAGGAGGTATTTTCATAGTATACTGGCTGAGAATCAAGCTCTGTCCTGAACGGGTGTTGGTTTTAAATTCCATGTAAAATGGTTTTTTTTTGTAAAATCTCAAGGAAACATGGGACTTTTTTGTTGTTGTTTTTGTTTTTTTTTTTTTTTTTTTTTTTATAGTTATTTGTTTTTCTCAGACTGGGATAGTCTGTCTGGTGACCCTAAAGTGGAAAGGGCCTTCATGGATGGCACAAACCGTCAGGATTTGATAAAAACAAAATTAGGCTGGCCTGCTGGAATAACTCTGGATATTGTATCAAAGAGACTTTACTGGGTTGACAGCCGGTTTGATTACATTGAGACCGTAACTTATGATGGGCTTCAAAGGTAGGAGAAATATTATTCTGTGGAGGTTACAGATACACTGATTATTTTGTATTTAGTTCAAAGAAAGATTTGTCTAACAAAATGAGATACACAATGGATGAAAATTACTACATAATGAATGTGATGCACCTTGATATCTATGTTGTTATGCTACTTCTAGACAATCCTTAATTCCTCCATCATTCTTTGTCCTTTGTTTACCTTGAATACCTATTGCACTTCTTTTATAATGTATTTTTTTTATAGTCCACCACTACAATACACATTTATATAACATTTGCTTTTTATTATTTTTGAATTATATACATTGTCTTTCATCATCATGTCTTTGCACCTTTTTAATGAATGAATTTATTTGAAATATTCCACTCCAAAGCTCCACTTTATGTAATGGGTGTTAAGTGCTCTTCTTACCTTTTATAAATCTTTGCTATCAGGAATTAAGTCATCACTCGCCCTATTGTGATGCTGGGGAAACTGTATCACAGCAGGCAAGGAAGGAGTCCTTGAATTTTTATGGCACTGTGTCTTATAGTATAGCATTTAGAAGGCTGCTTATCTCTGCATCTGCGATTAGTCTCTGTAAAACAAAAAAAAAATTGTCCTCTTTAGCGTACCTCCTATATAGTCACTTGAAAAACAGTCCTCTGCTCATTTGACAGGTTTATTGTTCAATGTATTTTTTTCACTTACAAAATTATAAAAATAATACTGGTATCTTTGCTTCTTTATCAGAGTTTAGTAAGACAAGAACATGTTTTGGGTTTTGAAGATAAAAACTTATCATTCACAGCAGCTCCAAAAATCTTCTAGATGTGGTGCAAATGGGCAAGAGTGTATTCTGCAAAGAATGTTAAAATGCAGTTTACTGTCCACTTGTATCACATCTTGCATGTCTACAGCATGAACCAAAATGACTCAGGAAGCTGTTAGAGTAGAGCTGTAGAATTAATCTGATTTTGTAGACCTTCCTTCATGACTTCATGAAAATAATAATGTAGTGTTAATGTTATGTATTGTGTGAGGACTTAAATGTCTTTCTTCATCTCCTAATATTTATCCAGAAAAATATTTTCACAATATCCTGCATAGAAGGGATACAGTTTATTAGCATTTGGTTTTCTTTGGTTTTGCATGGGCGATTACTTCAAGCCAAGGAAAGTTGGGGTGTGGTGTGGGTTTTTTTTTTGTTTGTTTTTCTTTTTCTTTTTTTTTTTTTCTTACTGCATACATAGGATTTTATTTTTAGACAGTGGTTGTTCCAGCCATAATTTTTTACACTCAAGGTTTCTTGAACATTTCAAATTGCTTACAGATGTCTTTGATTTCCTTTGTTTGGCCTCTTTCTCTAATTTTCTCTCAGTAATTATAAAACTTTTCCTTGTAATTATAAAACTTTTTATAATTTTAAATTATAATTATAAAGCTTTTTAAGTCATCATCTTTACTCACTGTGTTACTTGGAAATTGCTAGTACTTTTGATTGCTCTGTTTTCACTGCTGTATCTTTTATGTTTTTGTACCCTGTATGTTTAGTTTCATCTCTTCAGTTCATTTGGTCTTTTCATTTGTACTTTGGCAACTTCTACGTAAAAGCAAAAGCCAGTGAATGAATTAATAATCTTGTATCCATTCCTCTGTTAATAAAGTTATTCTCTAGATAATGTTTTGTAAATAATTTTAAAACTATCTTTATAACAGGAGAACAATAGCTCATGGAGGCTCACTGATTCCTCATCCATATGGAATCACTTTATTTGAACACAATGTTTATTTTACTGATTGGACCAAAATGGCAGTGGTGAAAGCTAACAAATTTTCAGAATCTAACCCTCAAGTGATCTACCAGTCTTCTCTGAGACCTTATGGAGTGACAGTTTACCATGCTGCCAGGCAGCCATTTGGTAAGACAGTAAGTAGATTATTAAGGGAGTTTTAGGAACTATCTTACCAAAAGTTGGTAAAAATTATGACACTGTTGTTTTGCTGTAAAGAACTGACAATTACGATACATAAATTTGTATTGTAAAATTGGACTGGCTTTTATCCCACAATGGTTTCATCCAGCTCCTGTAGCTAATGAACTGTCAAATGAAACGTTTAAGGGGGGGTGGGAGGGTGTGCTTATTAAATGTATTGATATTTGGGAGAGTCAAATTTGTGCTTATGAGCGGTGTTGGTGTTTGGGACTTTTTTTCTTCAACACTGCAATGAGGGTGCAGTTGGAAAAGGCTACTACCAGTGTGAATGAATTCTGTGAGCTGTAATTCTGCAGTAGATCTATATGCAGAAAACCTATAGCCTAGATTATGGCCTCAATGCTGTGTGCTGAGTATCTCTGTACGGAGCTGAATACCTTGAATGCTGGTTAGCTCTGATGTGATTTCAATGCATTCCAGTATAGAACTGATGGCGTATGTTTTGATGTGATGTAATTTCCACAGTGTCCACATGATTTATTGTGGACGTTGAAAAAAAAAATCCTGAAAAATCAAGGTAATGATGCCATTAGTTTGATAGAAGAATTTATAATCCTATCTGTCTTATTTTCCAGTAAGAAATCCTTGTGGAAGTAATAATGGGAGATGTGAACAAATCTGTGTTCTCAGTCACAAAACAGATAATGATGGACTAGGTTATCGTTGTAGATGTATGCTGGGCTTTGATCTACATGTAGATGGACGACATTGTGTTGGTAAGAAAATGCCTTATGATTGTTGGAAATAGCACTATTCTATTAGCTCTAGAGTTATTACTAGAACATCCTTTCTCTCTTCAATATCTTTGTGGGTTCAATACACCAAGGACTTCATGTTTTTCTATCACAACTCTTGTTGACAGCTTTAAATGTAATCATGTCTGCTGATGTTCATTTCAAGCCACAACAACTTAGACTCACCACATTTTATAAATGTTTTAAGAGAGTTACATATAGAATATGTCTAGACAGCTGTACGATTAAACTCTCAATCCTGAAATCAATCATGGATGCTTGCTAATATGCAGATTTTGTGTTATTTCGAACACGTAAGCCTGCTTTCCTGTGCAGTAATGTGCAGATTATCATAGAATCATAGAATACCAGTTGGAAGGGACCTCAAGGATCATCTGGTCCAACCTTTAAGGTTGGTCTTCTCCCTTTGAACAGATACGGCAAGAATAAGAGATTCTGTTTTGGAGCTGTGAGCTTTCATCAGCAATCTACTGCTTCCAGTGTGAGCGCAGACTTGTCACTGATGGGAGTTTTACCATGTGTATGTATTGGGAAATCAATCCAGATATGTTGTCTATAGTTTTACTATTTGACCATGCATTTATCTGGCTAGTTCAGATAAGATCTGATTTTGATCATGGGACCTGATGAGATGCACCCAGAGTCCTGAGGGAATTGGCTGATGTAGTTGCCAGGCCACTCTCCATGATATTTGAGAAGTCATGGCAGTCAGGCAAAGCCCCTGGTCACTGGAAAAAGGGAAACATCGCACCCATTTTACCCATTTTTAAAAAGGATAGAAAGGAGGACCCTGGGAACTACTGCCCTGTCAGCCTCACCTCTGTGCCTGGGAAGATCATGGAACAGATCCTCCTAGAAGCTATGCTAAGGCACATGGAGGACCGGGAGGTGATTCAAGACAGCCACCGTGGCTTCACCAGGGGCAAGTCCTGCCTGACCAACCTAGTGGCTTTCTACAATGGAGCAACTACATCAGTGAACAAGGGAAGCGCAATGGATATCATCTATCTGGACTTGTGCAAGGCCATTGACATGGTCCCTCACAACATCCTTCTCTAAGTTGGAGAGATATGGATTTGATGGGTGGAATATTCGGTGGCTTGTCATATCCAGAGGGTAGTGGTCAATGGCTTGATGTCCAGATGGAGAGGGGTCACAAGTGATGTCCCTCAGGGATCCGTACTGGGACCGGTTCAACATCTTCATCAATGATATAGACAGTGGGATCAAGTGCACCCTCGGCAAGTTTGATGATGACACCAAGCTGAGTGGTGCGGTTGAAGTGCCAGAGGGATGGGATGTCATCCAGAGGGACCTGGATGAGCTAGAGAGATGGGCATGAGCAAACCTTATGAAGTTCAACCAGGCCAAGTGCAAGGTCCTACACTTGAGTCGGGACAGTCCTCGTTATCCGTACAGGCTGGGGGATGAAGGGATAGAGAGCAGCCCTGCAGAAAAGAACTTGGGGGTACTTCTGGATGAAAAGCTGGGCATGGGCCAACAATGTGCGCTTGCAGCCCAGAAGGCGAATCGCATCCTGGGCTGCATCAAAAGAACTGTGGCCAACAGATCCAGAGAGGTGATTCTCCCCCTCTACTCTGCTTTCGTGAGACCCCACCTAGAGTACTGTGTCCAGCTCTGGAGCCCTCAGCACAAGAAGGACATGGACCTGTTGGAGCGGGTCCAGAGGAGGGCCATGAAGATGATCAGAGGGCTGGAGCACCTCTCCTATGAAGACAGGCTGAGAGAGTTGGACTTGTTCAGCCTGGAGAAGAGAAGGCTCCGGGGCTAGCTTATAGCAGCCTTCCAGTACCTGAAGGGGACCTATAAGAAAGCTGGGGAGGGGCTGTTTGCAAGGTCATGTAGCAATAGGACGAGGGGCAATGGTTTTAAACTAGAGCAGGGTAGGTTTAGATCAGACATTAGGAAGAAGTTCTTTACAATGAGGGTGGTGAGACACTGGAACAGGCTGCCCAGAGAGGTGGTGGAGGCCCCATCCCTGGAGACATTCAAGACCAGGCTTGGTGAGGCTCTGAGCAATCTGATCTAGTTGAAGATGTCCCTGCTTACTGCAGGGGGGTTGGACTAGATGACCTTTAAACGTCCCTTCCAACCCAACACATTCTATGATTCTACATGGTGGCTCCACAAAGCCTGTGAGTTGTTTTTCTTTTTTTTATAGATGATTGAAAGAGGGGAGCGCAGAAGGTGATTTCTGCTTCCATAGGGATAATGTTTTCTGTAAAGGTGTATTAGGACCACAGTAACAATGCAAGAGTAATACCTGACTATATAACCTAATATTCTGGGTTAGGCTTTGTTTTTCTTCTTCAGTTTTTAGGTCTGTGTATATTTAAATTTCTGTTTTCTCATTCTTCCTTTTTCTATTGCCAGCTATTAGTATTGCCAAAGGAAAATAAAGCTTTACAGTTAATTAATGCTCAATTTTTCTCACCTTCTGAATAAGTAAAGACTGTGTCTGGTCTTTTCTTCTGCAGCTGTGCAGCAGTTCCTGCTGTTTTCATCGCAGCTGGCAGTGCGGGGGATCCCATTCAATCTCTCCACCCAGGAAGATGTGATCATACCTGTAACAGGGAGCCCTTCATACTTTGTTGGAATTGACTTCTTTGCTCAGGATGACACCATTTTTTTTTCAGACACAAGTAAAGACATGATCTATAAACAGAAAACCGATGGTTCAGGTGAGAATTATTCCTAGGAATTGTAGAGTAATTGTGGTAAGGATAGTGGAATATGTATGTCTAAAAAGAAGCACAAAAAGTCACCGTGAGATATACAGATAAATCTCAGTGTCACCCCGGTAATGTGGAAAATGTTTGTGGAAAATGTTTGTTCAACTCCTGTTAAGCTCCTGTTCTTTGACAAACTTGCTGAATATGTTTGGGAATGAATGATTTATAGCACTTCTCAGAACTAGTATTTGTCATCACCAGTCTGTTTGTGCAGACTAGGATGGTTTTCAGTAGTATGAAACTGAGTTTCTCTTTTTAATTTCCCTGTCTGGAGAGCAGGATGGTTATTATGATACTGTAATACAAAAGAAAGAACATTATGGTTGTGAGATTTTTGGAAGTCCTATTAGGGGTAGTGTGAAGAATGTTTCTCTCCAATTTATAATAATGATCTAATATGTATCGTCAGCAGGTAGTTTTCTGAGCTTGCACGCTGCCTTGGGTCAGAGTAATGGTAGAATGCAGCTGACCGTTACTATGCAAAGAGTAGCTAAGGTCTGGCTGTTGAGCAAGATGTCCTTAACTGCACTGACCTTGCTGACCTTCATTCATAAAACTCCTCTCAGTGTAAAGTTAGTGACAGATTTTTCTCTCGTCTTTGGCTAGTCTGTATTTCTCCTTTTTCAGGTTTGTGCTCCTGAATATTACCTCCTTCACCTGGAGTAAAGGGCACCCCCTTCCCCTTGGTTATTGGTCTTTATATTAAGTAGCACAGAGGCAGCATTTTTAGCAAGCAAAACTACTAGTTTTGTGAACAGAATACTGCATTCATGTTGTTTCCTCTATTTTTAAACATTTACAATCATTACGTGCATTATAAATTCTAGGAAGAGAAATCCTGACAGCTAATAGAGTGGAAAGTGTTGAAGATTTGGCCTTTGACTGGATCTCAAAGAATCTATACTGGACAGACCCTCGATACAGGAGCATCAGTGTGATGAGGCTGGCAGATAAATCTAGGAGAGCAATTGTTCAGAATTTAAACAATCCTCGATCAATAGTCGTTCATCCTGTTATTGGGTAAGTTTAGCTTTGATTCTCACCTGAAACTGTGCAAACAAATTTATGGTCTAAGCAGAATTGGTGAAGTTAGATTCGCATCTCATTCTGGATTTCTGTTTGGATTTGTGTTCTTTTCTGAAATACTGTGTCTTTTTGGTTTTATGGTCTTTTATTTTGTTTGCTTTATTCTGGCCTAGGTTTCAGCACCCAGAGAGGGCAAGGTGATAGCGATTCCACATGAAAAAAGTACTCAAAAGAATTCTCCTTAAAAGCATCAGTTTTTTTTTTTCTTTCAGTCCTGTGATAAACAGATAAACAGGCAAAAGAACTTTGTTTCTTTGTATTACTCAGATTAGAAAGCTGTTTCTCATAGTTGAAAGATAAAATTTTCTAAATTATTTTTAATATACTTTCAGTTCCCAGAACGCAAACCTCGGTTCCTTTATTTTTTCTATCTGAATTTCTTTATTTGAAACATATTAGATACTACTGGATATATTTGATACAGACCTTACAATATGTGATTCTGTGTACATAAAATGAAGCCCTGCTTTTCCTTGATGGAAATGCTTAACTTCAAATTTGATGCTCTGTGTTATTAGGCTATGAGAAAACAGTGTTTCTTCACAGCATAGTTCATCTTCCTACTGCCATACTACTGAATTTATTAATTCTTGGATATTGATGTTTAGTAACCAAATACACTATTTTGGAAGTAATCTCAGAAGAACAGTGCTGAACTTGGATCCTTGAGTATCTCAACCTTTTCTGTTTGCTGCTTTGTAAAGTTATTTAACACTAGCTTCAACTCTTTGTAGGCATAAGTCAAAAGGATCAAGAGAAAATTCTTGGTAATATTCATGCTTACTTGTAAATATTACCAGTAAGATGGATTTTTCTTGATTCCTCCTCCCTGTCAATACTTTAATGAAGTCCTTAACAATTTTAACAAAGTTACAGATATTTTATGTCTAAAGGGACAAACCACTTCAAAGATTTTGGAAGCTGTTGTACACAAGATAAATATTAATTGTTGATACCACTACCAATTGAGGAGAGGGTCAACATAAAATTGTATTTCTTTTAAAGGTATTTGAAGGTCTGGTAAAAGAATAATGTTAATGCTGTTCAAATGTTTGCTCTGTTTAATTATGTTGTATTATTTGGTTTATGTGTTTTCTGACATGTGTCCTTTCAGATATATATTCTGGACAGATTGGTTCCGTCCTGCAAAAATCATGAGGGCCTGGAGTGATGGATCCCATGCCTTGCCAATTGTGAATACAACGCTAGGCTGGCCTAACGGCCTAGCCATTGACTGGAGGTAAGGACAACACAGAACACAGAGAAGCTTTTTAAGCACGCATGTTTCTTCCTTTAAACTGTTAGGGATTAAAAATACAGGAATTGTGTCAGATTGCATGCACTGTCACTTTTGTATTGAAGGCCTTATTTTTCAATTCATTAAAAAGCCTGTAAAATGTAAGATTTTCTCAGAATCTCTTCTCACATGCCCCAGTATCCTCTTGTCAGATTTAAGATTATTATTTGAGAAAGTGTTAGTGCTTCCTAATGGACATAATGTCATTTGAAGATATATAACATTTTCATTATTTCTAGTTCTCTAAGGCTGTACTGGGTGGATGCCTTTTTTGATAAAATTGAGCACAGCACCTTTGATGGGCTGGATAGACGGACTCTTGAACGTATTACTCAGATGACTCACCCATTTGGCCTTACTATTTTTGGAGGTAAGTCTGTCATTGAAAAATACTATCTATTATTATCACAGACTTTTTTTTCATATGATGATCCGTGAATATGTGAGAGAAAATAACGTGGCCTTTCCCTACTGCTTTCCAAAGCACTGTTGAAAGTTTCTATAAAAATATATACATTTAGTACTTCTTGCTCGGTTTTAGGACTGGTTTTATGTATATTTGCATTTAAATAATTCAAGGCAGATCAGGTAACTCTTTTAGTGCAACAAGGCAGATATGCTGTACTAATTATAGACTTCAAGGTGGGCTACTCATGTTGGACAGACAAGGTAAGACACCTCCCTAGAGATGATCAGCAATTTCAGGATTTTATTTATTGTATGTAGTGTTTATGACTGGATTTAGGTTGTGTGTGAAGAAAGATATCAGCATCTGACCCCTTTCTATTTTGTGTAAAAATATGTTCAAAAATATTCTAGAATTTTCTGGAAAGTTGTCTTAATGACTGACTTCTAAAATTGCCGTGGAATTTGAAATGTCAGTTGAGTCTGTTATATCTCAATTTAAGTGAAATCTGAGAGGGCTTGTTTTTCTAAGTTCTGTCTGCCTATGACTGAAGGACTGACTGTGACCGAATTAATGATCAAGTCCTTTTGTCTTTTTCGTGAAACAGTTATGAAAAATTATTAAATTTACATGAAAAGCCGTGTAGTTTTTTCTCATGATGCTTGATCTTTTATGCCATATTGCTTTGTAATTATTATATTTTAAATGTCTTTCAAAACAGGTTATGCTTATTTCACTGATTGGAGACTTGGTGGAATAGTTCGAGTGAGGAAGTCTGATGGAGGAGAAATGACGATTATAAGGAGGGGTATTAGTAACATTATGCATGTTAAAGCATACGATGCTCATTCCCAAATAGGTGAGCTCTTTTGTTGTACAAATGAAAGACATGAAATAGGGAATAAGAGACAAAATATCAGGACAGCAGGTTTTCACTCTCAATTTTAGAAATGACTTCACTGAATTGTAACTTACATACAGGGAGGCAGCACAGGTACTTGCAATTACATGTATATTTCATTGTTTTGTGACTCTATGCAGTTTTCCTCCACCACTTCTGTTACTTTATTTAATAACCTTGTAAAATGAAATTATGAGTCCCTTGTATTTTGTGTAATTGTATCACCAATTACAACCTTGCATTTCTCTTTTCTGGTAGAAGTTTTAGTTGAACTGAACTATTTATTTGGAGGAATTGGGTCAACACTTATTAATTAAACTACTATTCTTAAAGGAATCACTGAGCATAAGTCTCTAATTTTTTTTTTTTCTTTTCACTGCTGAATTCTATGTGATTCTATGGTCTAGAACAAGGATTTGGTATTGTAGTTAATCTAGTAAAACACTCAATGAACTTATCAAACATGATCAAACCGTGTGCTAAGGCTCACCGTCTATTTGGTGTCCAAAGATTGCATCAGGTCTCCCAGCCTTGCTCAGACAAATGTCCTCATATGTGGTGGTATGCTTGTTTCCAGACAGTTGCTGAAAATTGGCAAAAAATCAGATGAAATTTAGTAGTTTGTTCTTGGCTTCCATAAACATTTGTGTCAATGAAGAGTATATGGAATGTGGGACTTATGACTACTACTATTATTACTGTCAGTGAACTTGACCCTGTTTTGCAGTGTATGCAAAACCAGGATTTGCTACAGCGTCTTTTTTTTTGGTAAAACATTCTTTTACAGTTACTATGCACTTTTAATAGTTCCCAAGCTGCTACCAGTGTTGCATACATTTATCTTCTCTATCACTTTTTAAGGCTCTAACTACTGTAATAGAGGAACAAATCCCAATGGAGACTGCAGCCATTTCTGTTTCCCAGTACCAAATTTTCAGAGAGTTTGTGGTTGTCCTTATGGCATGAAGCTGGCTGCAAATCAGCTGACATGTGTTGAAGATCCATCTAATGAGCCACCCACTTTGCAGTGTGGCTCCTACTCATTTTCCTGTGGTAATGGAAGATGTGTTCCTCAACACTATCAGTGTGATGGTGTTGATGATTGCCATGATAACAGTGATGAACAAAACTGTGGTTCTTCAAGTAAGTAATCCCTGTCATTTACAATTAGTATTTGTTGTTTGCAGTTCAGGAAGTTTGATGGGTCAGTGTGATTTTGTTGGAATAAACCCCAATTTTTTAGGGTTGCATCCGTGAGTAAATCCTGAAATCTACCTGGGAGATTAGTTACTTTGGAAATTATTTGGATAACTCATAGGAATATGGGAGTTAACACTGGCCACCTAAAGAAAGCACAAAAAATATTCATATCTCACTAGTTCTCAAAATTCAGTTTACAGAGTAACAAAAATCTATCTTCTAAAGAAAAATGTTATCTTTATTCTTAGTTTTTTGTAAATTTTGAAAAGTATTGGAATATCACTTGCTTGTCTTATTTTGATGCATGGGGACAGGCAAACCATCTTAATAAAGATGAAGACATTTAAAAAATAACACCATAAGAAAAATAAAGGAATCGATATGCATGTCTAACCATCCTCTAAGATTAGAGCAGCACATTTTATTTCAATTAACATCTGAATAGAAATTTTTTTGTCTCCATTATATTTGGCACTTCTGAACTGTTTGTTACATCTGGATTTTTACAGTGAAGTGGATTAAAAGCATGTTGGTTCATTTCCTGGTGTTACTGTAGAGTGTCTTACACAAAATATTTTGTGTAATTGAGAGAACAGTGGGATAATTATAGTTGATAAGGTATTGAAGAGTTCTTGGCTTTTATGACATATTTGGTGCTTCTTTCTTCAGACTTAATTTTTCTTTTAAATCGCAAACAAGGAAAGAGGACATATTAATCAAATGTGCTCCTTAACGCATAGGACTAACTAGTATGACTCAGATATAAACTATATTTCTTATTTGTGGGCTATTTTAGAATAACTAGAATGTCTTTGGGGGAAAAGGAAAGTAAAAAGCAAATGGTTATTTGAAAAAGTTATTTTTCTTGTTCTTTAGATTGTTTTAAGTGCTTAACAATTTAGTTTTTTATTAATTCTTGCAGTTTAAAAAAGCTTGTAATCTGATCAGTTCTGCAGCATATTGGCATGAGAGGCATTTTTCATTTTAAGCAATGTGCATTTTAGAATTTTATGCATATTTTAGACATTCTGTACATATACTAAATGTACTGAATACTCTGTCAGGGAAAGCAAGTTTTGGACATCTGTATAAAAGTGTCCTCCTGTTTTGTTTTTTATTTAGACAATACTTGTGCTTCATCAGCTTTTACCTGTGCCAGTGGACAGTGTATTCCAGGCCGCTGGCGTTGCGATAAACATAATGACTGTTTTGATGGCAGTGATGAATTGCATTGTCCTACACAAGGACCCACTTCATGCCCTGTAACCCTGTTCACCTGTGATAATAGAAGATGTATTCCTAGGATCTGGCTATGTGATACTGATAATGACTGTGGTGATGGGTCAGATGAGAAAAACTGCAGTGAGTATCACAACTGTCTGTATGTCTGCATAGATATGCCTGTTGGTGTAAGGATGATAAATGAAATTAGGAAGAAAGAACTAATATCTACGTTAGACTAAAGTTTTGCGGTCCATAAGATGTGGAAAACTCATCTAATTTGAACTACCAGAACCAGGTAGAATGCAGAAAAACAATTAAGAAAAAATATAAAGGGGCAGCTGCTATAATCATGGTACATAAAGTCATCCACTGCAATTTACAGCAAAAAGCCACTAAAACTTAAATGTTCTAAGCACTTATTTCATGAGTGATCTTAGTAATGATTAATGGTGTAGTCAGCTAATCAAGTCTGAAAGTTTTTACCAGAAGTAAGACAGTAGTTTTTCCATATACTTTTTTTAGTGTTATTTACCACCAAGTGGAACCTTCTGTTTGTTTTGTGTGAGTCCCAGCCAACATTTGAATAAACAATTAGCTGATACAAATGTATTAATGCTTGTAATTTATATGATTACTAGTTGCTGCATTAGATGCTGCAAGCTACTGGTAGTGGTTTTCTTCTGTCCCAGTATTATGCTGTTTTCAGAAGAGAGAAGAGAAACATATCTGCATTTATTGTCATTCTTAATAGCTTTCACAGGTACTTGTGAACCCAGGCAATTTCAGTGTCCAGACCATCGCTGTATTGACCCATTCTATGTCTGCGATGGAGACAAAGACTGTATAGATGGTGCTGATGAGCATGACTGCAGTAAGTGTAGCTTCGTTTGAATGCCTCTTTATTGTTTCCTCACTCTTGCCCCCTGAGGAGTCCTTGGTGATGTCATATTACCAGCTCCAAGATAGCAGAATGCATAATAAACCTATCCATAAATTAACCCTGTTTGTGGTGCTTGTTTTAGCATTTTCGTAAGCCCTTTGATCTCTAGGCTGGTTGCAGAGGGGTGAAATCTGTTTCCTCTGTTTTCTGTAGATTCCAAGGTCACTGCATTTTCTGTGTCCCAGGGAAATCTTGGACTCCTCATATCATGTCTGACTTGCGCAACTGTAGAAAAATTGGGTGCAGTCTAGCTCTGTAAAATAAATAAATAACATCAATATTTTAAAATTTTGTAGTATATAACTGCAGTGCCACAGAGTTTAAATGTCTAAGCGGAGACCAATGTATCAGCACCTACTACCAGTGTGATGGTGTATTTGACTGTAATGACCACTCAGATGAGACTGATTGCTGTAAGTATATTGATGCTGAAAGAAAGACTTCAGTTATTAGATGATGCTTCTGAAAATTTCCTTTATCTGCTATGTCAACTAATTGGCACTACTGTCCTTAAGACCTCAAAAATTTTTTAGGGAAATTTGTCTATAAATTGTTTTTTCTGGGCAGAAATTTCAAACACAGTAGGTTCCATCTCAGGAGCCGATTTTTCTGGCAAAGAGTAGACTTTGCATTTCTTTTGGCTGTCACATTTTGTTTTATTTGGCACCTTAGTCTCAGGGTTTAAAAGTAAAATGAAGAAGTCTATTCATCTAGAAAACTGAAAACCTTGTATCCCTGAGAGTTAGATTGAAACTTTTCCTTGAGTAATTTTGTACATTTAAGTTAGTTAAAATGTTGCAATGCAGGGCAGTGAAAACTAGTTTCAGCAAGTAATTTCATATTGCATTGTGCATGTACGTACATATCAATATGTGCTTGCTCAAAATATAACAACAGTCAAATTGCCTTGTTCACCATATTATAAAGAAGGAGTTAAATTGGCCAGATTTTGAAGTGTCATGTAGATTGACTGGCTGTGATTCTATGACATGATCTAAAAGCAGCACAGTTTGTAATAGTGTTGTAACTACTTACGCAAGAGATGAACTGAACATGGTGATTTTGCTTCTCTGTGTAAAATTGAAACAGCTTCTGAACTGTTGAATGTCACTGTTTTAGCTACACGACCACCAGGGATGTGCCACCAGAATGAATTCCAATGTCAATCAGATGGCAACTGTGTTCCTGCTACCTGGGAATGTGATGGCCATCTTGACTGTGCAGATGGCTCAGATGAACATCATAGGTGTCCTGCCAGGACCTGTCCTCCATCTCTTTTCCGCTGTGATAATGGCAACTGTGTCTATCGAGCATGGATCTGTGATGGTGATAATGACTGCAGGGATATGAGCGATGAGAGAGATTGTCCTACTCAACCCTTCCGGTGCCCCAGCTGGCAGTGGCAATGTCCAGGTCACAGTATCTGTGTGAATCTGAGCAAAGTATGTGATAATTCTGCCGATTGTCCTAATGGAGCTGATGAATCCCCGTTGTGCAGTAAGTTACTGTTCAAGCATCTACTATAGCCTACTATGTGCTACAGCTTCAGAAAGTAATGGAATATTCAGCATGCTGTGTTTAGTGCAGCAATGTTTTCTAGCAGAATTAGTAAGCACGCTCATGTTACTAAATCGAACTTGCTTGCAGTGAAAGGAGACTATGATGATGACTAATGTCATTAGTTATATGCAATCTTGTGCTCTGAATTCAAATGTGACTTCCACTGAATTCAATATAGATTTTTATATAGCAATATGGGAACAATCTTTGTGTTCCTGAACACATTCACGAAAACATAGTATGCTTTAAGTTCAGATGAAATGTGATTCAGTCCTTAATGTTTTCCTTTCAATTTCTAACTTCAAAAATCATCAAAAAAATCTAAAAGCTCACATGTAGTCAGAATTTGTATTTATGTTTATTATGAATTGATTTAAGCATAACCTTTTTCTTTCTTTCCTTCTTTCCTCCTTCTTTTTAATCAATGCACTTTCTCAGATGAACCCCAGCCAGGTATGATTATAAATGATTTTAAATGATTGTTTATTAATAAAATTTTAGGTTTGGAATGGTACAGTAAATTTTTGTATATTTATAGCTAGTTTTGAAAAATGTGTTATAAATGGTTTGACAGCCTTCTGTTTAGCATTCAATTAATGGGATTCAGTAGTACATACTATGTTATTACCCTCCTTTATGTGCACTGGGTGTGTTATATTTTGCATAAGGGCCTCAGTCCAGTCTTACATTGCATAACTGATGATTGTGGAATCATATTTTAGTAGCAATCTTATGCTAGTAATGCACTTGCAAAGTAGTAAATTTAGCATAAGCTTTCGTTAACTATTTTCTCATTTCTTTCCCCAATCCCATTTCAGATCAGGAGAGCTGCTCTGACAATAACGCCGGCTGCACTCATGAATGTATTCAAGGACCCTTTGGAGCTCAGTGTACCTGTCCTGTTGGATACCAGCTTGCAAATGACTCCAAGACTTGTGAAGATATCAATGAATGTGACCCTCCAGGCTTTTGTAGTCAGCATTGTTACAATGAGAGAGGGTCTTTTAGGTGTTACTGTGATGAAAGATATGTTCTAGAAACCAATGGGAAGACTTGTAAAGCAGCAGGTGAGAAACATTGATGTCAACCTAAAGAACGACAACAGTGTCTGGAAAACATACAGCTTTGCCATTTTCATAGTTCTCTTTTAAAAGAGCTGATGTAAACGGGCAAAGTTGTTCATGGCAGATGACCTTGAGTATTAAAACTGCAAGCTGAGGGGTTAATTGGAAACTATTATTTCCTTGAAATAATATATTTAAATTAACACTGTAATTTTTAACCCTGGAATGGTAAAAAATAATATTCTGGAGAAAAGCAATGCCAGGCACCTGTATGCCATAGGTTAATATTTGCTCTTTATAAAGTTCAATGCTTACAGAATGTTTAAATCCCAGCCTTTCACAGGACTTACCTAGTGCCTATGCCATACTTTGCTCATTTCTAAAGAGCAAACAACACTGACACAGCCCAGCTGTCTGTTGTTCTCTGTCTCTTAGGTGATAGTGTATAGATAGACAGTACAGAGGGGCCATATACCCAGCGGAATTTGTCACCACAGGTTTCCTGATTTAAGAGATGTATTAAGGTTGTGGAAGATTCTTGCAATTTACCTGCAAAAAAGTTTGGCCCTTACTTTTCATAGTTTGCTGTCTTTATGGTTGCTACTCTGCAGTTGTTTTTCAGCAGCTTATCAGTGTAAACTGCTGCACAGTTATCTAACCCCAGCAGCCTATGGCTTTCCTGTAATCTGTTTATTTTCCTCCCTGGTCCCCATGCAGGCTAAAGGGGGATAAAAGAGCAGGCTTACTCAAAAAGAGGAAGAATCAGACTGAGTAGAGTAACTGGTGGTCTAAAGAACTTTGGGATTTGAATCAGGACTGGGAGCTGAGAGTGGCTTATGGAGGAATAAGGGTTGGATGTCTGCAGCAAACTGATTGGACAATGGGGAAGAGGACTCAAGGTCCAGATATAAGACTGGAAGGGGAGTCTAGTAGAAAGAGTAAATGATGGAGAAAGGATGGAGAAAACCCAAGGTAGATCCAAAAGTCAGGATGGACAAACTGGATATGTTAAAATTTCTTGGCCTGAAAACTGATTTGAATTTGTCCTTTCAATATGTGTATCTAGATACAATAGCTTTGATGTTATAAAGTCATATCAAATTACTCAGTGTTTCTTTTCCTTACAGAATTACTGTTGAATAGCTTATTGGTTTAGTTTAATTTCTTTTCCTTTGACAGAGTCTGGGCATCTTCTTTTGCTGGTGGCAAGTCGTAACCAAATTGTTGTGGACAACATCACTTCTCAGTCACACAGTATTTATTCTCTGATTCGGGATGGGAGGAATATTGTGGCTATTGATTTTGATTCAATCACAGATCGTATCTTTTGGTCTGATACAACACAGGATAAAATTTGGAGTGCTTATCAAAATGGGAGTGACCGAAAAATAGTAAGTTTCGCTGAGTTATTCTCATCTTTTCATTGCGAAGAGAAAATGAAGACGGTGTATCCCCAATTAACAAAGGGGTTAATCCTGACATAGGGGAATCCCGACATAGTAAGAAGAGAGATAACACAGACAACTTGAAACAACTTTGTAGATACTAAGTCAACATTCCATGTAGTTTTTTGAAAAAGAAAATTGAATGCTTTCGAGAAGCCCTTTTTAAACATCAGGCTGTAAGTTGATTTTCCTATTAGTAGATGCTAACTTCTTCAATAGACCCGCTGAAGTTAGTAGGAGTGTTTGGGTATACGCTTTGTCAGTGCTTTGAATATGTACATTCTGCATAAGAGACCTAGAAAATGTTAATCATTTGGTTCCCTTTATTTCCATATCTATAGAAATGGAAAGGGTAAAAATTTAATATCAACTAGTTTGTTCTCTCTCTCTCTCTTTTTTTTTTTTTTTAATTTTTGCTATTAAACAGGTGTTTGACAGTGGTGTCACCGTGACTGAAAGTATAGCGGTAGATTGGGTAGGTCGCAATCTTTACTGGACAGACTTTGTTCTGGAAACAATTGAAGTCTCTAAAATGGATGGGAGCCACAGGACTGTGCTGATTAGTGAAAATATAACAAACCCGAGGGGACTAGTGTTAGATCCCAGAATTGAGTAAGATTTTTTTTTTTATGTTTTGTTTTGAAAAGATGCATATTTTATGATGTAACACTATTCAAATTTGAGATGTATCTAAATTTTATTGTAATTTTAAGTGACAAGTGGCAGAGAAAAATTAAGACCAGTTGATTTAATATTTGAAGTCATATGGTAATTATTTATGATCTGTTGCTCTGTTTCACTGTAACAAGATGGTTTTTTTCCCTGTGAAATGGATCTTCCTACGTTTATTTCCTAGTTAAGAACTGTTGAGTCAAAATTCTGACGTACCACTGTCAGTTGGTGATATAGCACAAACTTATATGTAATATAATGTGATATGCCTACCTGGCAAAGAAGAGGTTCCTTCATAGCCCCAAATCTAAAATGATTACCTATACCATATTAATCTTATCACAAAAGCACCTTCCCATTTCAGACAGCAAGTGGCATAGAGTAAATGGAATGTTATGATTTGAACTGTTCATGTACAAACTTTTACTGTTTTTTAGCTCTTCAGTGTCTTGAACTCAGTTTACTGGCAGCCATGTGGGGCTCTTCAGTTACAGAGTTAACATTATCAGTGCATGCCTGTAAAACTACAAACTATATGAAATTATTATTTAGCAACTGGAGAATCAGATTATAATCAATGTTGAAAACCAGTGATAACAGTAACTTCTGTATGCTGCTTTTATTAACAAATGAAAACAGCAGTAGAATTATTGAAAGAATTTTTACAACAGAAATTATGGTAACATCTTAAGTAAGCATATTGCTGAAATTAATAATTTCAGCATCATTGTGTAGGGCTTCTCTTAAAAAGGTTGTTTCTATTTTTTGGCTAATGAGTCTGTATAATGTTTCTCAATAGGCAGCTGGTTTTTTTCAGGTTGGTAATGACAAGTTACTTTTTTCAGTGCTCATGTAATGTTCTGGACTGATTGGGGCCAAAATCCTCGAATTGAAAAAGCCAGCATGGATGGCAAAATGCGAACAGTGATTATTAATGATAAAATCTACTGGCCCAATGGACTCTCCATTGATTACCCAAATAAACTTCTCTATTTTGCTGATGCTTATCTTGATTATATCGATTTCTGTGATTACAATGGAAACAACAGACGACAGGTGGTTGCAAGCGATCTGGTAAGACATAAGAAACCATTGTTTTCCCATGTCCTTGCTGATATGCTTAAAAACGTATTTGCACTGTCATAGACTTGGATGTATTTTTCTTCAAAATACTTGGGTGAAGCAGGTATGAAGTATTTTAGCTGCTTGCTACAGCTGGAAAAAGAAGAATTGCATCTCCTATTCACAGTCTCTCAGGAGACCTTCAGCAGAACCTGGAGCTGAGTGTAGACTTAGTTCTTTAGATCGTTCTCATTTTTTCTGTCTGTATGCATGAAGTCTGAAGGTGACATCTGACACTGCTGCTACTAGCTGGTGCACTTGCTGTAGGCAAATACAATACAAAAAACCTGGAACAAATTTCCCCAGTCACCTTCTGTGAGTGTGTACAGGGCACTTCATGAAGACCATCCCTCTTTCAGGCTATCTCCCAATGAATTGCTCCTAGCAGCTTGTAGCACTGTCCCTGTACCAGCACAATAGTTCAGATGTTAGTTGGTACACATAAGCTGGTATAAATAACCACATGTATATTTTCAAGAATTGAACCTTGGGGCTTTTATTTTTGGCTAGAGACGCAATTCTTGTGATGTAGGAGCTGGTGCAATCTTTCTTGCCTGGCTCCTAGTTTTCTGAAATTTAGATAAGCCACTTTCTTTGACCTTCTGGTAAATTATAGGGCAGCTTATCAGAGATGCAAGGTTATGACGGGTTCATAACTCTCACTAGAGATTTCCTCTTGTACCCTTGAAAATCTGCAATTGAGTCTTTATCTGTTGGCAGAACTGTGTTCTGCCTACAGTTACATCGCTTTGTTAATTCCCCACGCAGTACCTCTCACAGGATCTATTTAGCATTTTCAGTTTAATAAACTTTTATATTTCCCCCACGACTAATGTCTTGTTTTCAGGCAATAGATGATATTTCATGTTCTTTTGCTGAAAAATATCTTTCGAGACACAGACGATTTTTTTTTTTTTTTTTTTTTTTTTAAATTGTGCTCAGCTCTGCTGTTACTTCATTGCAAGCTTTACATATACAAATGTCCAGAACTAAATTGGTAAAAATCCTTGCCTTTTAGATATTGCAGCATCCACATGCTCTAACTGTCTTTGAAGATTTTGTGTACTGGAGTGACCGCTATACTAATCGAGTAATTCGGGCCAATAAATGGCACGGAGGAAACCAGACAGTTATGATTTACAACATTCACCAGCCTTTGGGGCTTGTGGCAGTCCATCCTGTAAAGCAACCTAATGGTAAGTTCAGCAAAACAACTTTGGTAATTACAAAAATAAGCCATGCAGTAGTGCCATGCATAGGCACTCCTGGAATCAGCCTTGTCAGCAAATGGGTTGTATTAAAACAAGCAAATAATTCATACTATTGACTTGCAACTGAAGGTCATTTCAACCTGTCCAGCCTGGTGTTTAGGGAAAGTAACCGAGGCAGCATGTAAGCATAAAGACTATCCAAAAAGAATAATAGGGAAGTAGTACATGCCATTTTTATAAGAAAATTGGAGCATTTTTGTAAAGCATTTCAATTTTTAAAATTTTTCTTTGTGGCATACCAGACTCAGTTCTGTATATGCTAATAATATCATTCTTTTAGACAAGATTACTGTCATCAGCCTTCTCTGAAAGCACTTTTAAATTATTTTACTTAAGGAAATAATAATAATAAACAAACCCCTTCATTGCATTCAAGATGCCCTCTGAGATCATATGCTGGTGATGTTTTGTAGCTGAAAGACTGGGGAAAAAAAACACCAAAAACATTTTTCTTTCTGTTAGGTAGAGTTATCTTCCAAATCAGACTTTTTGTCATTTCATGGCATGACGTGAAGAGTGGGAAATATACTGACACAAATATTGTCTTTCATTTTCTGCTATGTTTCTTGTGTATGGAGTGTTCCTGATTCATAAATATTAGTTACATTTTTTTTTTTTTTTTCCCCGTGAAAACTGTAAACTATCATACCAGGAAGGGCTGAGACTTGCATCTGGCTAAGGCATTAGTAATTTCAGTGCTATATTTATTTTGGAACAAAACATTCCTCAATCGTGTTCAGAACTAAAGCCATTTAGCACTCTCACTGCAAATTGTTCAGTCATCAAAGGATACCATTAACATCACAGTTCTGGTTTAAGAGGTTTTATTCTACAACCCAAGGTTTAAAAAACTTTCTACCACTGGTGGAGAAAATTGTTTATTTTTCTTCATGGTATTAAACTAGTACACTTTATGATTTTTCATTTAGAACTATTCTGTTGTACTTTACGTGGCCAGACAGAGAATAAGGGAATAAAGCACTTGGCAAAATAGCCAAACATGCTAATGTTTACAAGTGAAGAAATAATTATTTGCTGATTGAAATTCCAGATGCAGAATTAAAACTGTCATCCACTCTTCTTTTTTGTAAATCGTTAGACCTTACATCAACTAGAGTTTAGATTTGTTATACTGATGAGATGAATAATTTTCTTAGAGTTTGAGTTCTGAGTTTATGCCATTGTTTTATTGTCATCTTGTTAATTTGTTTTCAGTTCTTGTTAGTTTTTGTATTAGGAACAATTGTGTCATTTCCTGGAACTTCTTAGAGTAAGGCCTGCTGTAATTGCAGAAACTATATTCAAAATCTGATTTTTATTTTCTTACAAAGATGGCTTATCCTGAAAAATCCTCTTTAGCAGCAAGTTTGTGGAAGAGAACTAAATGATTGAATTTTAGTGTATAGTAATAATAGCAGTCAGTAGAGACCTTCTTTGCTGTATTTTTTACATTTTACAAGCTTAGACTGACAGTTTCAAAGCGATCCAAGAAATTATGCATTGAACTCCCACTACCTTTGAAAGAGATGTAGGGAACTATTTTATCTCTTTATTTTTGTCCAAGAAGCTTCAGTAAATAATTTAAATCTCCTGTCTACATGGATCTCCCGTCCCATGCCACAACAACCCTGTGCATCGCTACAGGCTGGGGGAAGTGTGGCTGGAGAGCTGCCTGGCAGAAAAGGACCTGAGGGTTCTAATTGACAAGCGTCTGAATATGAGCCAGCAGTGTGCCCAGGTGACCAAGAAAGCCAATGGCACCCTGGCTTGTATTAGAAATAGTGTGACCAGCAGAAGTAGGGAGGTGATTGTCCCCCTGTACTCAACACTGGTGAGGCCACACCTTGAGTATTGTGTCCAGTTCTGGGCACCTCAATATGAGAGAGATATTGAGGTGCTGGCGCGAGTGCAGAGGAGGGCAATGAAGCTGGTGAAGGGCCTGCAGAACAAATCTTATGAGGAGCGATTGAAGGAGCTGGGACTGTTTAGTTTGAGGAAGAGGAGGCTGAGGGGAGACCTCATCACTCTCTACAACTACTTGAAAGAACATTGTAGAGAGGTTGGTGCTGGTCTCTTCTCATAGGTAATTAGTGATAGAACAAGAGGGAATGGCTTCAAGCTGCAGCAGGGTAGGTTTAGACTGGACATTAGGAAAAAATTCTTCACAGAAAGAGTGGTCAGACACTGGAATAGGCTGCCCAAGGAGGTGGTGGAGTCACCATCCCTGAATGTGTTTAAGACTCGTTTAGATGTGGTGTTAGGGGATATGGTGTAGGGGAGAACTTTGTAGAGTGGGGTTGATGGTTGGACTCGACGATCCCAAGGGTCTTTTCCAACCTAAATGATTCTATGATCTAGAAGAGTTATAATGCTTAAAGACTGAAAATCCTGCGGGCCTCCTGGTGCAATTAAGGAAAGTTTGAAAAGGAGTTTGAAAGATTTTCTATGATGCAAAAACTTTGAAAAGACCACTGTGATAATGGTACATGGTTTTACATGCATAATTATATCCTGTTACGAGTGCATTGTATTGCTTGTGGTTCTTGGAAATAACTTAATTTCTTAATTTTAAGGAAACAGTAAAACTGATTTAGGACCAGGTTGACACTATCAGTAGCAATTGGATTGAATATTCTTTCCAGTTGCTCATATTGTCACAGTTGCTAATACTTTCTCTTTTCTTTTCAGGTATCAATTCTTGTGCATTGTCCCCCTGTAGCCACCTCTGCTTGCTTTCTTCATCTGGACCACTTTTTTTTTCCTGTGCTTGTCCTTCAGGATGGACGCTTTCTCCTGATAACAGGAACTGCATGAGAGGTAGGGCAGTAATAACAAGAGATAAAAAAACCCAAACCTGACACTGTCAAATCCATTCCTCTGACAGACAAAAAGCATACTTCAGATCTGTGGGTTGCTGCTCATTAAATGAGTTTGGGGCCATTCCAGGCAGACTTCATTTATGATGCACGGAACGTACTTGGCCTAAAGGTTTGGACCCAGGTTCTGGCAAGAACTCAGTCAGAGATTCAGATGCTTCTTTTGGGGAAATGGATGAACTCAGTTTTCTTTTAAGCACTTAAGACACATTTTAAAATTTCTCAACACATGGAATGTTTTGCTGTTGGAATAAATCTGGAAGGAGCTTAGTATCTGTTCAAAATGAAAACATACTCTAGAAGAATGTTGTCCTTATCATTTTAAATATTCAGCTGGGAAACCTTTTTTTAAGAGTTGTAATTGTAAGAATGTCAAGATGCAGGACTAGAAGGGACTTTCTTGGTCATTCAAGTCTGTTTCCTTCTTGTCCTTGACTACCATATCACAGAATCATAGAATTGTCTAGGTTGGAAGGGACCTTTCAGATCAGCTAGTCCAACCATCAGATGTCCCCTTTCACCAGTCAAGCTCCAGTTTAAGATTACTTTGGTTTCTTGCCACTAAAACTCACTGAACCTCACAGTTTTGATATTTGGAAACCTTCTGATTTTATATTCAAATATAGTCTTTCCCCAGTTTATGCCCATTTCTTATGCCATTTTTGTCCTTCGGGATAACTAGCATCAGTAGTTCTCCTTCATCCCTGGTATATGTTTGGTGCCTCCCTAGTAAGGAAGCATCAAATCACCAAAATTTAAGTAGAAATTTGGAATTTGGGATGAGCTAACACTAGAAATCTCTGTCAGTCAAAAGATCCCTTTCTTTTAAAACTATCTAAATTTTAAAAGCCATATCATGCTGATTTCCTGCTTGATACTTAGCAGTGTGCTCTTTAAAGAGCTGTATTGAATTCACATTTTTCTTAGCAGCAGTGAAAGAATTACCAATTTGTATAATCTGAAATGAAGTGCAAGTTTGTTTAATCTATTAACAAGAAAAGAGGGTGTCTTTTAGGAATCTGTACTGGTTTTTGTATGTGCAGGCTTGTAGAGGGATCATGATGAAAGAAATAGAACATGGCAGTGATGAAGCACGTGCATGTAGAGGTTGACCCAGTTTTGCTGATGAATTGAGCTATTGACAGTTCTTATCTTTACTTCCCACATGTTGCAAAGTTCCCTCTGTCTACTTAAGTATAGTTGTGGCCCTTTTATAAATTACGTAATTGCTCAACATAAATTGTGTAAGAGAGAAATAGAAATATCCTTCTATGAAGCACAATTCTTTTAAACTATATGGTCTTATTTTTTTCTTTTTAGATGTAATTTATACATTTAAAACAGTATGTAAAAAAACATCTACAGATTTTGTGGTTTGATGTATTTGCTGAAGGTCAACACAACAGAAAAACTTATTAAAAATATGTTCATTCCTTTCATGGTGAAAGACTTTAATTATTGCTAATGGTTACAGAGGAATAGGCATTTACCATTTCTTTTCTAAAATTTACTATTATCCTTATACTTGCTGTCATTGTTTACTTTAATAGGCCAGTACAAACTTTCAGAAGAAAGATTAAACTGAGCTGCGTGCATTTGGTTGCCCAGTGTTTCTACAAAACAATGATATTGCTGGTCTCTGCCTACTTAGTTCGCATATTAAATACTGCTAACTTCATGTTGATGGAAAAGCATTGACTCTAGGGTTGCACCATTTTGCAGATTATTATAAGATTGCCTTTGCACTTATTTACCTTAAGCTGCATTTCATATTGATATTAAAGATGGTAATGTAGCAAGCTGGCTTGGAAACAAAGCAAGGAATTTGTGTATATTAAAATCTTGTATTAATATGGTAAATTTGCATATTTAATATAACAATACATGAATTTTATATGGATTATTATTTGTCATGTAAACCTGTATTAAGTTTTAGGTTTGCAGAAGTTATATTAATGTCTATCTGATGAAGCTACACAGATTTTTAGATCTGTATAGCTCAGCAAATTTGCTCTATTGTACATTATACGAATAAGGAATAATCGCACTGTATAGATTTGCATAGGTGTTAAAGGAAGCAATCAGCAAAAAATTTTCTGTGGAATATAATTGTTCAAATGAGACTATCAAAATTCTAAAGTACAAACAGTCTAGCCTAGAGAATTCACATATCTGTATTTCAGCAGGATTCATTAGTGTTGTACTGTGTACGATTGGAAAGGCAATAATGACTTCAGGGTCTTACATGCATTGGAACAATGTCACATGAATTTAGCTGTTCTTTGCAAACGTTTCATAGAAGAGCAGTGGTGTGCCACATTCTTGGGGGAAAAAAAACATGGAAGAAGTCCAAGAATTTCATAGGCATATCTAGCTTCAGGCAATTATTTGCCAAAATGTGATTTTTGTGTTGAGACAAACAAAATCTAAGCTTATGTCAAATTTGATAAATAGTTTGAGTTGCCAAAGAGAAGTATGGAGAATAATTTTTGAGATGTGGAATGATGCTGTGGTTTGTGGTTTTTCATATCAAAAATTTCACTGCAAAATTTATATAAATATGTTAGGCAGCCAGTAAAGGAAATAAAAACAACAAAAAACAAACAAACAAACAAAAAAAATCAAAACAAACAAAAAAACCCAAACCAAAAACAAAAACAAAAAAAGTCTTTGATCTATTATAAAAGAGCAGCAGCAGCCCAGTTCTCCAAAGGCAAAAGCACAAGGAAGAGGGGAATTGGCGTTCAGGAGATTCTCTTCCCCTACTCCCCAGCAGATAAGAAATGAAGTTGCTGACTCACACTCCACAGGTCTCCAATGCTTTTTCTCAGATCACCTGACTAGATGCCCTTTCTTAATAAGATTTAAGCCTAAGGGTACAAGTTTACCTAGAAGTAAATATACTATAAGGGAGTATGTCTACTCCCTCAGAGATAAAACAAGAAAACACAGTACTGGAGTTATATTTAATAATACTGTTGAGCAGTTACTGCTGTGATGTTGTACCTTGCTTGTGAGTCCTGCTCAATATGCATTGGAACCCATCTCAGGCAGAGCCTGGAGAGCCCTCAGAGCTTTGTCCTGCTGGTTCCCATTCTCAGAGATTTTAAAAAGCTGCTCAGAGCAGCTGCGTGAATGTACTTCTTCCCTTGGCCAGCAATGAGTGATCCTGCCTTATTTACTCCCTCCTCACGATTTGCTTGCACAGGCGTTGTGATTGCACAGTGCTGAAACTTTAAATGTTAGAACAATTACAATAACAATTAAAATAACCTCATTCCTAGTGAGGGAACAGACTTAAAGGTAAGTGGTTACAAAACATCACTGTTAACGTTCAACCATTCTCAGCATCAGGGAACTTTTGGGTGGGAAAGGGGAAGCATATCATAATGCCATTTTCGTGATCAGAAACAACTCTGAATTACATTATATATTTTCGCAGTTGAACATCCTTTCCTTATTGCTGTAAGAGATAATATAATTTATGGAATTTCTCTGAACCCCGAGGAGAAGACGAATGATGCTATGGTTCCAATAGCAGGAGTTCAAAATGGTGTTGATGTTGACTTTGATGACTACGAACAGATGATTTATTGGGTTGAAAATCCAGTAAGTTAGTATTTGAGTTCAAAATGTGCACTAAAACAAGACTTTTTATTTTAAAATAATGTTTTTGACTGAAATGTACTAGCATTGCAGGTAAGAATTTTGGTAAATATAATTGAAAGGAATGAAAGGGGTTTTTTATTTTTTTGGGGGGTTAGTTTTTTTGTTTGATTGGTTTTCCCCCCTAGGAAAAGATAAAGAATCTTCATCTCTTTTGTAAATTAGTTTTTTGTAAATTAGTTTTCATCTTTGTCAGCTGAAATATTTGATTAATGCTATTTCTGGCTCAACCCAAGGCAGGAACAGGAAATATCAGAAAGCATTGACAGAACCATACTCTCAGCCCCGCTTTGCTGTGGTCTACTCTTTCTCCTCTCTCTTGACTTAGGACTTAATTCTGCAAACACAGCCAGAACACTTCTCCATGGGAGCGCTATATTGGACACAGTGGCACTAAGCATTACAACGAAAATACATGCATCTAGTCTGATCACTTAATGACGTAACATAGTAGAGAGGCATCTTTTTCTTTAAATAGAAGAAAATGGTTGTAAAGTCGCAGCCATTTCCAGGTAGCGCGTATGAGGTTTATAGATCTAAAAAATAATTTGAACTAACTTTTAATGGTTGATTATAATTGTTTTACTAAGCATTTTTAATGCTTGTCCTGAACTAAGAAACAACATATGTTCCCTAAGGCTAACTTGCCACAAATATTCCTAATTTTTGCAGAATGGACACTTCAGAAAAAAACCTGTGGCAGTCAGGGAGACAGATGTGGTAGGGAAGCTGCTGCTTCAGCAATATGTGTTCACTCTTGGAAAATTAAAAGCAGTTCTTTTTTCAAAGAAAGCAGTGCTTGGGTCCTGGAGAAGTATAATGGTAGATAAGGAGATTTCTGCAGTTATGTTTTACAGCAACAATTCACACTAACTTGTTACCTTTCATTCAGACAAGATTTACGTTTTTTTCCCCCAATCCATTTCCCTTACATTTTGCAGATCTGAAGTAAAAATAAGTTTACAAAGCACTCATTTTAAAGCCTTTTGTGTGTCACTCATAAAGGAATTATGATTTGTTTAATTATTTATTCTTTTAAAATTAGAATGTTTAGTTCCCATGAAGTATTTAAATAGACCTATTTAAGCAAACCTTTGCTCAAGGAACTAGATTAATACTCAAGAATGCTCCCTTGTCTGGGAGCCTGCACCACAGAGTGAGATCTTCCCAGGACAGGCGCAGCTTGTCTGCATCCGCAGAGGAGGAAGTAACTGGTGAGGAGACAGAAACAGATTTCAACACTTGCTCACGGCTCCCCTAACCCTACTGACCTCTTCTCCAGAAGGCTTCATAATGAGCGATAGCTGGTGGTATTTCAATTCTATATTAATACTAGTTGTGAAAGATTCACCAATAATACTCAGAACTTCTGCAGAACTCCTGTAAAACTGACATGACCTGAAGAAAGCTCAGTAAGCTACAGTGACCACTTCAGACCCTTATCTGGCTTGTCTCTGTTTAGTGCTTGTTTATGTCGTGCTTTACCATCACACGCTGTAGCTAATGCCATAGAATCTGCAAGTCATAAGTTACCATTTCAAGGGTTACCCTTATGAAGAAACCTGCAAGGTTAATCTTAGTCTTGATTCTTGCTATTACAGCTTATTAAAAATTTGAATCTTAAATATTTATGCATGGAGAGAACACTGTTTTCCTTTACTTGATTTCTGGTATATTCAAGATAGTTAACTGAGGTATCCTGGTAAAAATCTTTTGATAATGAAATACAAATTACAGAAATGTGACTGTATATAACTTAAATACATACAGTCAATCAGATGGTGGTTGGTGAACAGTAATGCCTCTTCATACTGGGTAATTATGATTTACAATAATATTTTTACCATGTTTATGCATTGAGCATATACAAATACATTTCTCTCTACTGGATTTTTATTTTGCTAAGAAAATATTGTAATATAAAGTCAGAGCTTATGTAGTTGGAATAAAAGTGTTTTCTGCTCCTGACATTTTTTCACTTCTGTTATCTTTTTTTCCAAGGGTGAAATTCACAGAGTGAGGTCAGATGGAACCAACAGGACAGTCTTTGCTCCAGCAGCTGTTATTGGTGCTCCTATTGGTCTGGCATTGGACTGGATATCTGCAAACCTGTATTACAGTAACCCAGAGACACAGTCAATTGAGGTAATTATTTAAGAGGGACAACTGGAAAGTGAGAGCCTAGATTTTTCACTGCTATGTATACAGGTTGAAATTAGGTTTTGGGTTTTTTTTGTGAAAAACTGAAATTAGATTTATCTTAAAATGCAAACAGTCTGTAAAAAATACTTTACAGACTTGAAGAGATAAGCCTAAGTTTGAGCATAGTGAAAAAGATTGAAAGCAGTATATTCTGTGAACTTTATTTGTGCATAGATCTCTTCTTTCTTTTTTTGTCTTTTTTCTTTTTCCTTCTTCAAATCATTAGCCTTCCAGTGTTTGACACACAAGCTCTCTGATAGATAGAGTTACTGATATTATTACTATTCTCACTTCAAATCAATGATCCCAATGCAATGCGTCTGATAATAAAGGAATGTTGCCATCAAATGCAGTAAGATCCACTCCCAAATGCTTTGATATTATATTACATAGCTTTCTGGAGACTAGCAGTCTGATGGTATGTGAAGGATAAAATTGCCATTTAGTGTAGGAAAACAGAGCATAAACAATATATAATACAGTAGTGACTGTGAATAAGACCAGTCATTAGTGTCCCAAAATATAGATACATACTATTAAATTAGAAGGCGGATAATTCAAACAAATAAAATTGAGTATTTTATAAATCGACATTTCATCAATCTGTTCAGCCTGTAGTACCTTCAAGATATTATAGAAGCTGAAAGAGTAACTGTTTTTATACCTAGGATGCTTATTTGTTAACATAGGCAGGTTCTAAGTTGCAAGCAGCTCTTTCAAGGCGGGGTACACACAAGGGGTACACATTAGAGAAGGGAGGTGGTTAGAGTACAGAACAATGTGCTTTTTCTTCATAGTATTTGAGGGAGTCTTCTGTAATTTCAACTCCCTGTGGATTTAGACTTCCTTCCTTTAATTTGAAAAATCTATCATAAGTTCTATATTACATGCTCTGATGAGTTCAATGTTTGCATAGGTCCTGAAGCTGCGTGGTGACATAATGTACAGGAAAACACTGATTACTAATGATGGCACCTCTCTGGGAGCTGGTACGCCGATTGGTTTGACAGTTGATCCAGCAAGAGGGTAAATTTCTAAAAATGCTGTGGTCTTTGCACATAAGTATATTCTCCACATTTTTCTTACTTTTTAGGGTCTTCAACTTCTGTCCTGGATTTGACAGGTTTGGGGTCTTTTTCATATTTGTGCAGAATTTATTTACTCTTTAAATCCTAGAAAATAATTGCGTGGCTTCATAAATTGTTGCATAGATGTTCATTCTCCTTAACTTACCATATGGTAAAATTTTTATTAAAAAGGATAACAGAATATTATGATTGTGGAAAAAAATATCTGAAAAATGGGAACCCAGAGTAAAGAGAACTCTGAAGTTTTTCTTTATAATACCTTGTGATGTCTGTCTTGAGGCCTGTCTTTAGTAGAACGACACACTACATGGGAAGAATGTCATGTGTTAAATAGCATAGCACTAAATACGATTTTACTGCTTTCTCCCAAAAAGAGCTGTAATTTGCTTTTTTTCCAACAGAGCATGCAAAATTGCAATATGGCACTTTTTTAAAAAAAAAAAAAAAAGAAAGAAGAAAACAAACAAACAAACAAAAAAACCCCACAGTGTTCCATAGGACCATAGTAGTAAGCAGCAGACATAGCAGTAAGCACAGACAGATCTGCTGGTGACTTGTCAGACTTTCGGATGGATTGATGCCTAAATTTTTGTCCCTATTTGGGAGTCTGTCTGCCACGTGCCCTAGCTGTTCTTTAAAAACTGAGGCCAAAGCAATGCACATATTCCCCAGAGCCAGACAGTGGAATTCTGTTTCATATAGCTTTTTTAAAACTTGTAGTTTTAATTCTGAATTGGAACTAAATTCACGGCTGAAACCTTGCAGCCATCTGTGAAACAGAATTATTATTCTCCTGCTTTCTTGTTATAGTCCTAATACTCTACTGAGTTTACCTGATGACAGTATTGTGGGATGATACAGGGGAGGTTATGGATTTCTAAAAATGATTTAACAGGTATTGTTCTTTTCAAGGGAAACAGGCATTTCTCTTTTTCAAGAGAACAAGCCTTTTTCTCTTTTTTCAAACAAGATCTCTTTTTTCATTGTGACCTGGTTCAAAGTGATCTCTGCTCAGCATGTGCTGAAGTGTTTGGCTGACAAAGGAGATGGATTTAAGTATATGCTCAAGTGACTCTGTCATCAGCTTTGCTAACAGATGTGATAATGTGTGTTACAGGAAGCTGTACTGGACAGACCAGGGAACTGACAGTGGAGTCCCAGCAAAGATTGCCAGTGCAAACATGGATGGATCAGGCATACAAACCCTCTTCACTGGCAACCTTGACCATGTAGAGTTCATTACCATTGACATTAAGGAGCAAAAGTTGTACTGGGCTGTCACAAGCATGGGAGTGGTAGGAGGTTTTTTTTTTTTTTAATAATTGTTTTTTTACCTATTCATCTATCTCTGTCTGTGGTTCACATGAGTAATTCAGTTACTTTAGTTTACTCATCTAACTGGGAGTTGCAGGATTGATGAAAATCTGAATAACTGTTGTTATTAATTACCATTAAAAATATATGAAGAATTTGAATGAAAAACTAGAAATCATTATTGGCATCATGCTGACTCTTTCCTTCCTACCTCGTACATAAAAATCTCATGCATGAAGAGATCTTAGTAGCATATGTTACATTTTAATTTTGTAAGGTAACATTGAACTTTTATTATAAGAAATGTAATATTAAGCTTTAAACTGATTTCTTAGATTGAGAAAGGCAATGTGGATGGTACAAATCGTGTGACTCTGGTGGTTCATCTTTCTCATCCATGGGGAATTGCTGTGTATGATACCTTTCTGTACTATACTGATCGAGATTACGAAGTTATTGAACGAGTTGACAAGTCTACTGGAGCAAACAAAGTAGTACTGAGAGATAATGTCCCAAGACTGAAGTGCCTACGTGTGTATTACAGAGACAGTGAGTATTTGCTAAAGAGGTATTTCAGGATATCCAACTTGTGAAAACTCGAACTTCCCTCAGAGACAGAATACATGCTTTTTCAAAGGAAATGGTTTGATTAGACTTTCAGGAAAAACGCCAGAAGCATTTTACCTGGTTTTGGTAAAGAGGTGTTCTGCCGTCCAGTTAAGGCATCTATTGGCACATGTAGTTTTACTAAAATACAATCATTGTAATATTGACTAATTAACAAATTTTGCTTCTTTGGCTTCAAATTTATATATCCGTTTTATCTGATTCTTGGCCCCATTGATCTTAGATGACAAGAAACCAACAAATGCATTGCCAACAATTGTGTGCTAAAATGTACAGTGTTCAAGATCTTTATTTTTTTCAGATGGTTGTTAATACTATGAAGTGTATGAATTTGGTTATATATCCATGGGAATTTGTGATGATACAGTTCAGATTTTTATGTCTTGCTATGTGTGTCTTTCACAGATTCCGCTGGTTCTTCAAATGGCTGCAGTAATAATATTGGAGTTTGCCAGCAGCTTTGCCTGCCTGTACCTGGTGGATTATTCTCCTGTGCCTGTGCTACTGGCTTTCAGTTAAATCCTGATAACAGAACCTGTTCCCCATACGGTTCATTTGTAGTTGTTTCTATGCTTTCTGCAATTAAAGGATTTAGTTTAGAGACATCTGATCACTCTGAAGCCATGGTACCACTGGCAGGAAGAGGTATGTGGATATTAAAGTAGGAAAATATCTTATAATGCCTAATATTTTGACATTTCTTGCTGGCATAGCACGTGTTTTAAAGAAGTTAGTTCATACCAAAGATAATTAATTGTTACTTTTCAAAATATTTCAGGACGAAATGCACTTCACGTGGACGTTCACATGCCTTCTGGTTTCATTTACTGGTGTGACTTCAGTAGCACAGTTTCTTCTCAGAATGCAATACGTAAAATTAAACCTGATGGTTCGTATTTTAGAAATGTTGTTACAAATGGAATAGGACGGAATGGGATCCGTGGCATTGCAATTGACTGGGTAGCAGGTAAGCATAGTTGAATTTAAGAGAATGTTATTCTCAACAGATTGTAAAATTTTAGACTTACATAAATGGATCCCAGTGAAACTATACTGAATGGAAGTCCTATGATTCTAACTTGTATGTCTATGGATTGATTTTAAAACAAGAGAAAATAATTAGTGGCTCTTATGTTTGTATATATGTGTAAAAATGAAAGTTTCTCAGAGCACATGTATAGAACCTTTTCTCTCACGATGCTTTCATATTTGTCTTAGATCTCTGCCTGTGCATTCATAAGTAGCTGTTATCCAGTCTACTACTATACTTTATTACCACAGTGAACAACATGTACCAGAGAAGAGTGCACAAAAGTTGACTGATGACATTGTTAATACGAAAGAAGGAATCTTCATCTACCATCAGATTGCTGTGCACAAATCCGATAAATTATAATGAAAAGAAAGCAGAAGAAATACTATGTCTTTGAACTTTAATTTCCTCACTTGCACTTCCTATTCCTATTTCAACATGTTAGAGATTAACTCAAATATTAAGTCTTCAGAAAGTGTTCATCAACTCTAAGTAGCTGACCATTACCATTAATAGTTTCACTTTATATGTATATGTACTATATCTACATATGTTTTGCAAAAAGTTCTTCTGTTGATGGATAGGTTTGTTGGGATGAGTTTTAGAATAATCATCTGCTGTATACGCTTAATTTAGTTACTGTATACAGTGCTGTGCCTTAACATGGTTTTCACAGTTGTGTGTTGTAAAAAGAAAGGGGATGAGAGTATGGAAGGGCAAGCCAAAGGCTTAGATTACTACAAAAAAAAAAAAAAAAAGTACACATAATTAACAACTGTAGTTAATGCACTTTTGATCTTACACCACTGATTTTCCCCATGGCAATCAATGAAGATTTAGAAATTAATTGACTATTGTCAGTTTGAGTGTCGTCTTTCTAATTCCTCCAAGTATAGGCAAGTACCTCATGCTTCCAACTACTAAGATGTTTATGGATATTCATTTTACAGTTTAGTATTTTATCAGCTCATCTTTCTCGGGTATTGATGCTATATATTAACTTCCTGTTTTGTTTTTCTGCTTTGTTTTGGTTTGTTTTTTTTTTCTTCTTTAAATACAGGAAATCTTTATTTTACAAATGCATTCCTGACAGAGACTTTTATAGAAGTTTTGCGTTTAAACACAACTTATCGCCGTGTTCTACTTAAAACTACCATAGATATGCCAAGGCACATAGTAGTCGACCCAAAAAACAGATATCTGTTCTGGGCAGATTATGGGCAAAATCCAAAGATTGAACGTGCATTTCTTGACTGCACCAACAGAACAGTTCTTGTGTCTGAGGGCATCGTCACACCTCGTGGGTTGGCCATAGATCACAGCAATGGCTACATTTACTGGGTGGATGATTCCTTAGATATGATTGCAAGAATTCAGCCTGATGGTGGTGATGTTGAAATTGTGCGTTATGGCAGCCGCTATCCAACTCCGTATGGTATCACTGTCTTTGGAAATTCTATGATCTGGGTGGATCGGAACCTGAAAAAAGTCTTCCAAGCCAGCAAGGAGCCAGGCAATACTGATCAGCCAACAGTAATACGAGACAACATTAATTGGCTAAGGGATGTTACCATTTACAACAGTAATTTCCAGTCACGTTCACCCCTTGATGTCAATAACAATCCTTGTCTGGACAACAATGGAGGCTGTTCTCATCTGTGTTTTGCCCTGCCTGACACACAGACGCCCAAATGTGGTTGTGCCTTTGGAACACTGGGCAGCGATGGCAAGAGATGTTCCATTTCAACTGATGATTACCTGATTTTTGCTCTTGAGAATGCCCTCAGAAGTATCCACCTTGATCCTGAAAATCACAGTCCTCCCTTCCGCACAGTCAATGTGCTAAGAACTGCAGTGGCCCTGGATTTTGACAGCATAAACAACCGAATATATTTTACACAAAGTTATCCTTCAGGGACAGGAAGAATCAGTTTTGTTAGTATTTACTCGGGAGTTGGCTCTCCAACAGTAGTTGCATCTGGTAAGTGCACTGAAATGTGATACAAAGTAATTGGATATTGAAAAAAATGGACTGCAGCACCTAGCACTAGCTCACCAGGTATTTTTATACTAATGGTCAAGATAGACTATTTAGTTAAGATATCTAATGAAATGCTCCTCTTGATTCTTCTTCCTCAGTTTTTTCCTCTTCTAAGATTGTTATTTCACCTTGATCACAATTAAATGGAAATATAAAACTGTTTAAATATTATAATATATACAAAATTATACATAATAAATTAAAATTATATATAGTAAATTAATATTTTGGAGTGAGGGACCATTCCTGCTACTTGGAGAATAGCAACCAGAACTTAGGTCACAGAATCATGGAATGATAAGGGTTGGAAGGGACCTCTGGAGGTCATCTAGTCCAACCCCCCTGCCAGAGCAGGGTCATATAGAGCAGGTTGCACAGGAATGTGTCCAGGTGAGTTTTGAATGTCTCCAGAGATGGAGACTCCACCACCTCTCTGGGCAGCCTGTTCCAGTGCTCTGCCACCCTCAGAGTAAAGAAATTCCTCCTCATGTTTAGATGGAACTTCCTGTGTTCAAGTTTGTGCCTGTTACCCCTTGTCCTGTCACTGGGCACCACTGAAAAAAGACTGGCCCCATCCTCCTGACACCTGCCCTTTAAGTATTTATAAGCATTGATAAGATCCACCCTTAGTTGTCTTTTTTTTCAGACTAAAAGGACCCAAATCCCTCAGCCTTTCTTCATAAGAGAGGCGTTACAGTCCCCTAATCATCTTGGTAGCCCTTTGCTGTCCCCTCTCCAGCAGTTCCCTGTCCTTCTTGAACCGGAGAGCCCAGAACCAGACACAGTACTCCAGATGCAGCCTCACCAGTGCAGAGTAGAGGGGGAGGATGACCTCCCTTGACCTGCTTGCCACACTCTTCTTGATACAGCCCAGGATGCCATTGGCCTTCTTGGCCACAAGGGCACATTGCTGGCTTATGGTCATCCTGTTGTCCACCAGGACTCCCAGGTCTCCTTCCACAGAGCTGCTCTCCAGCAGGTCAGCCCCCAACCTGTACTGGTGCATGGGGTTATTCCTCCCCAGGTGCAGCACCTTACACTTGCCCTTATTGAATTTCATAAGGTTTCTCTCTGCCCAACTCTCCAGCCTGTCCAGGTCTTGCCTTATGGTGGCACAGCCTTCTGGTGTGTCAGCCACCCCCCCCAGCTTTGTGTCATTGGCAAACTTGCTAAGGGTGCACTCTATCCCCTCATCCAGGTCATTGATGAATATATTGAAGAGGACTGGACCCAGTACTGACCCCTGGGGAACACCACTCGTCACTGACCTCCAACTAGACTCTGTGCCCCTAATCACAACCTTCTGAGCTCTGTCTTTCAACCAGTTATCTATCCACCCCACTGTCCATTCATCTAACCCACGCTTCCTAAGCTTCCTTATGAGAATGCTGTGGGAGATCGTGTCAAAAGCCTTGCTGAAGTCAAGGTAGACAATATCCACTGCCCTCCCCTCATCTATCAATCCAGTCATGCCATCATAGAAGGCTATCAGACTAGTCAGACATGATTTCCCCTTGGTGAATCCATGTCGACTACTTCTGATAGCTTACTTTTCCTCCACATGCTTTGAGATGATGCCCAGAACAAGCTGTTCCATCATCTTTCCAGGGGTGGAGGTGAGGTTGACTGGCCTGTAGTTTCCTGGGTCCTCCTTCTTGCCCTTTTTGAAGACTGGAGTGACATTGGCTTTCCTCCAGTCCTCAGGCACCTCTCCTGTTCTCCAGGACCTTTTGAAGATGATGGAGAGCGGCCCAGCAATGACTTCTGCCAGCTCCCTCAGCGCTCTTGGGTGCATCCCATCAGGACCCATGGACTTGTGTATATCCACTTTACTTAACTGATCTCTAACTTGATCCTCCTCAGCCAAGGGGAAGTCTTCCTTTGTCCAGAATTTCCCTGTTACTTTCTCCAAAGACTGGGACTCCTGAGGGCTGGCCTGAGCAGTAAAGACCAAAGCAAAGGTGGCATTTAGTAACTTTGCCTACTCTGCATCCTCTGTCATCATGGCTCCTGTCTCATTCAGCAGTGGGGCCCACATTTTCTCTAGTTTTCCTTTTGTCTCCAATATACTTGAAGAAACCCTTCCTGTTGACCTTGACATCAGGTTTAATTCCAAGGAGGCCTTGGCTTTCCTCGTTTCATCCCTGCATATTCTGACAGCATTCTTGTAATCTTCCCATGTGGTCAGTCCCTTCTTCCACGTACTGTAAACTTCCTTCTTCCATTTGAGCTTTTTCAGAAGCTCCCTGCTCAACCATGCAAGTCTGCTGCTTCCCTTGCCTGATTTCTGCTCTTCGGGATCCACTGATCCTGAGCTTGGAGAAAGTGGTATTTGAATATCAACCAGCTCTCTTGAGCCCCCCTACCTTCCAGGGCCCTATGCCATGGGATCTCTCCAAGCACTTTCTTGAAGAGGTCAAAGTTAGGCCTCCTGAAGTCCAGGGCTGCAATCCTACTTATTGTTTTGTGCATGCTACCCATGATCCTGAACTCAGTCTTCTCATGATCACTACAGACAAGGCTGCCCCCAAACTTAAATGTCATCCACCAGTTCCTCTTTGTTTGTCAGTACTAGGTCCAGTAGTACACCTCTCCTTGTTGGCTCCTCCACCACCTGAGTCAAAAAGTTATCATCAATACACTGGAGGAACCTCCTGGACTGTACATGCCTGGCTTTGTAGCCTTCTCAGCAGATATCGGGGTGATTGAAGTCCCTCATGAGAATCAAGACCTGTGATTGCAAGGCTACTTTCAGCTGTCTGTAGAAGGCCTCATCAGCTTCCTCATCCTGATCAGGTGGCCTGTAATAAACACCTACAACGGTGTCTCTCATATTGGCCTGGCCCTTAATCTTTACCCACAAGCTCTCATCTCTCTCCTCATCCACCCCTTGTGAGAGCTCGATACATTCCAGATGCTCTTTCACATGGAGAGGAACCCCACTACCTTGCCTTGCTGGCCTGTCTTTCCTAAAAAGGACATAGCCATCTGTGACAGTGCTCCAGTCATGTGAGCTCTCCCACCGTGTCTCAGTAATTGCAATGAGATCGTGGCCCTGCGACCGCACACAGACCTCCAGCTCTTCCTGCTTATTCCCCATGCTGTGTGCATTGGTGTATAAGCATTTCAGAGAGGGAGCTGAGTATGTAGTTTTCACCCTTGAGGGGTGGTAGGCCTTCTGGTTCTCAAAAATACTAGCATGCTCTAGTCTATGTGAGGAAAAGGTCTTTGTAACCTTACTGCATACACAGGATTGCCTGAGTCCTAGGTATTAGTTATTCAGTTTTTTAAATGGACAAATTTGCATTGATACCAATGGCATTTCAGATCTTTGGTGTTGCCACATTATAATAGGCAAAGAGTATTGCAATATCTCAGGAAACTGTACTGAACTTGTGTGTATTTGCTTGCATGTGTCTAAGACCTGGGGACTCCAGATGGCATAGCCTTTGATTGGATCAACAACAGAGTTTACTACAGTGACTACCTCAATCAGACTATCAGCTCAATGGCTGTGGATGGATCTAACCGCACAGTGATTGCCCGGGTTCCACGACCAAGAGCCGTTGTATTAGATCCCTGCAGAGGGTATGTGTTGCACTTTGTATGTTTTATTTTGACTGAAGGTGAAACTGCATTTAGACATTAACAAAGACTGCCAAATACTTCCTGTTCTGAGCCCTAAGTTCCAGCTGAGCCTAACCATCCTAGATCTAACTCCTTAGGTTTAAGTTTTCTAAGCTGATCTCAGCCTCAGAGATCTGATTTTTCTTCTGAGATTTTTAGAACATTTCTGAATGTGTAGTGCATGAGGCTTCACTTAGTGAGGGTGGGAGCCAGGTACCCCCAGGTACTGGGGGTAAATGAGAACAAAGTTCAAAGCAGGTGTTTTTATCAAGCAACTAACCACCCTCCATTTGTTGTGTAAGGCAGGAAAAAGGGTATTTGTTGAAATGAAGATTTCTTCAAGAATATCATACCATAATAATCAGGTGGCACTGCCAAGAGATCTCTCTATTCAGTCTTTTATATTTCCTTTTTTCTGTTGTATTTCCCGAGTGCCTCAGAAGAATTATTGTTTCAGTATCAAAACATACCCTGAGGGGCTGGGCCATTACAGTGTTATACTGTATTTCTAATTTCATTACTAATTGTAGTGTATTTCAAATGAAGAAAGATAAGAAAGAGATTAATTGACTTTACTGGATTCTCATAGGAGCTGGAAAAACTTTTCTGAAGTTCGCTCCAGTGGACCCCAGTGATCCCTGTTAGAAGATTCCCTTGTCAATGTGTGCTAAAATAGAGAAGGAAGTTCTTCTCCACTAGTTTTGCACTGCACGCTTCACTGAGGGACACCACGGTGGAAATACTTGGAAGCAGATAAGAGCTTTGTGAGCTTTATTTGCTGAAAATATAACCTCGCAATCATGTTATTGACAGGTATATGTACTGGACAGACTGGAGTACAAATGCAAAGATAGAACGAGCTACACTTGGAGGAAACTTCAGAACACCTATTGTGAGCACCAATTTGGTATGGCCAAATGGACTTACCCTGGACTATGAAGAACAGCAGCTATATTGGGCTGATGCAAATCTGTACGTATTGATAACATGCTTGTTGGTTTACATTCGGTTAATTTTTTAATAGATCTATCATTTTTTTTTTCCTGATTTTTTTAAACTGTTTTTCAGCATTTCTTGAATTTGGTACTTTGTATTATAGAATGTTAAGAGTTACTTAACAGCAATGCAATGTCAAGTCTTGATATTGATGTGGAACTACTGTGCAACAAGAAATTTTGTTATGCCACGGTGTAGATTTAGTCCACTGCTTCATGGCATTTGTAACTGCTGACAGTTTGTTCGTCTTAGGTGCAACTCAGGACTTTGCTAACAAAAAAAGCATCTTCCGTAACAAATACAGTCCTAGTGCACATTTTCATCATTCATTGCTCATAGTTAATGCCTGTCACCTGTGGAATTTGGCATGATGTCCTTGCTGTTGCCTACCAGACAGGATTTTACCCTTCAATTTATGCCCCCAGTATTTCTGCCATCAGCAGGAAAGTTTTTAAAGATAATTTAGTTTGTATTCACTCAAATTCACCCATGGTCTCAGGGAAATCATTGTGGCAATCGAACCTTTCCCCTCTGGTTCCTTCAGCACAGCAGTTCTTTTGCAGGCTTCTCCTTTGCTGTGACAGAATAGTGATGTCTGTAATGTAATAACTCTTATGGTCTGTGCCTCTATTGGATCTTCCAGTAGGAAGGCATTCTTATTTGGATTAATCTGTGTGCAGGATGGCAGGGCACCTGTAATGGGACCCTCTATTTTAAGGGGAATGCAGGATGTCAAATGAGACATCCTCTTTTCTCTTTCAAACTCTGGTTGATGAAGGTAGGGGAGCATATGCTTAAACAGCATGAAGTCTTTATTCTGACTTTGATGGGGAGGGCCTTTATCCCGTCAGAGGGACAGATACTAGCATGGGTTAAGATATGAAGACCAGACACTCAAAAATGACAGCGCTTCTTAGTTCTGAATGCATGAAGGGAACACAAAGGTGAGCTGCATATTCTCCTCCATTTTTACTCTTGCTTATGCTAGTCTCCCAAAGGTGCTACCCCTCTTTCCCTAAAATAGTGTTTCTATTCTTTTGTTCTAGACCCTCCTGTTGCCTTGTAAGTATTGTGATACCATTGGTCACACACACAAGTCTTGAGACACATCTCAAGTAGATAGAACATATGTGATAGTTGTATGCTGTTCTTTTCTCATATCTTCACAGTTGCTGCATGAAACATAGTAAGAATCCCTCACCAGATGGCATACTGACACTTGGGAACTATGTACACAGCTCTCCCTAAAAAGTTCCCTGTGGCACGAAAGGGGGAAATTACCTGAGCTTGTATTGCAGGAGAGTTGCATTTGAGCTTCTTTTCTTTTCTAGAAGAGCAATTTCATAGAAAAGTGCCTTTCTGCACTTTTCCGACAACTGTTCTTTCACGTTAAAACTTTTGCATTATAAAGGGTCCACCTATTATTATTTTCTTGTGATGATTACTAGAATTCTGTTTCTTCTGCTGCTTATATGAAATGCAGCTTTTTCCTTCCTACTAGTGATGACAAAGGAGACAAGCTGTGCAGCTTGTTAAGAAATTTCTTTTCTGCTCATTTTCTCTCATTGGACATTTCCATTCTTATTCAACCCACACTGGTAGTCTAGTAAATGCCTTAAATACAATTGGTAATAATTAAATTTTATCTCTAGCAGAGACTTAAACATACAGTTGCTTTGAGGTTGGATAAAATAATTTCAAGTGATTTTCTTCCTGCTACTGCTAAGTTGTTGGAGCATTTCTGTGTTTCTGTGAGAACTCTTTTGGTGGCTTGAACAGAAGGATGGAGGTTCTCCTAGTAAAAAAAGTCATTAACATCATACCCATTCCAAAAGTGTATTCTCTCATGAAGTTTTGCATTCATTTTAGGTCTCAGTAGCGCAGTTGTTTAAACACTTCAATCTTTAGCCCGATTACTTCCACTACATTATTGTGTCAGTATTACAGAGCCGCTACTCTGCATCACTATTGAAGCCATAGATTGAGAAATTGGAGATTTTTAATTCATAACAGCACCCTACTATATGTAGGTTCTTTCTTTTAAGATGTAATCGTCTCTTTGTTATTTTAGGCAAAAGATTGAGCGATGCTCTCTCACTGGTACAAATCGTGAGGTAATTGTTAGCACTGCTTTGCATCCATTTGCAATGACATTGTTTGATCAGCACATATATTGGACTGACTGGAACACACGAAGCATTTACCGAGCTAATAAGTATGATGGTTCAGATCAAATTGTAATGATCATGAATCTTCCACAAAGACCAATGGATATTCATGTCTGGGCAAAAAGTAAGCAGCAGCAGTGTACCAACCCTTGCAACCAGTTCAATGGTGGCTGCAGTCACATCTGTGCACCAGGTAAGCTGTCATGCTTGATGACTATAAGCTATTAGTGTTGCTTGTATTAGAGTTCATGGTATAACAATTTTAACCACGTGGGGACAGCTGAAATATTTCCTAATGTTCCTAAATGTTTAATATTTATTTTATTTATAAATGCAATCAAAATTATTGCTATTCAAGGTCATGTTATTTAGCCAATACATCTGAGGGTTGTGTCTGAGAATCCTCACAAACAAAAATTATGGGTTTCTCTAAACATTATTTTCTGGGGTTTTGACTTTTTTACCTCTGGGATGAGACGTGAAGTGAGCTCCGCAGCATATAGTTACCTTAGGAATACATACTAATGCGCTGCATACTGAACAGATGTTTCCTACCACATATTTAAAAATTCTTTATGGTCACTATTTCTTTATCACGTGATATTACAAAGTCTTTCCCTAATGATTAATTTCCAAAATAAATGTTTCTACTGCCTTTATTTTAAATGTTGTACAGTTACTAAGAAGATAGCACAAACTGATTTCTATCTACACTGTGCAGTACGTGTCCTTTTCAGTCACAGACTCTGGAAACATGCTCTGTATCATCAGTTGCATATGGGGGTGAGGCCTGAGTGACACATGTATTCCATCTTGTATCTCTCCTCGTGCATGTGTAAGGAGAGAGTCGAAGTGATCCAACAGGTCACCAGTCCAGATGGCCAGGAAACCAGAATGGTAGTATACCTCAAAGGCCATACCTGTTACAAAGCTATGTTGTGTATTGTGTATTTTTGGAATATTGTGTATTTTTGTGTATCTTTGACTTTCAAGAACTCATTCAGTTTCTGCTTGCTTTTGTAGCATCTTAAAGACTTTTAACAATATTTATTTATTAAAGGTCTTTTAGACCTTTAACAATTACATATCCAATAATAACATCTTGCTGGAAAACACCTCAAACTTCTCTTTGATTTTTGAGAAGAACACTTAGTCTAGTGCAAGGATTTTTGAAAACCCTGTTTTGATTTCAAGGGACAGAGCCTCAGCTGGTGCAGCTCTGATATTTGAAAGTATCACCTGCCATCTTGCTGCCACCCAAAAACTATTTGGACAACAAGAAAATATTAAGATACTCCAAGTTCTGATCTCAGTTCCTCTAGGGAACTCTGGAACAACTCTTGTGAGTTTTAATGGGCTTGCATATGCTTAAATGAGACAAAAATCTGGCTAAGTCACCACATTTCTATTTAAGCAGATAGATGTTACAAGAATTGTGAGAATTTTTCATTGCCTTTTCCAGTGTTACAGCTGTGAACGGTTTCATGGAACCCTATCTAAAGCATCAATGTTAAATCTGTTTCATTTTTTTGTCTCCTTTTTTATTTTTATTTTTTAAACTGTCAAATATAAATTTAGGTCCAGCTGGTGCAGAATGTCAGTGCCCCTCTGAAGGTCGTTGGTATTTAGCCAATAATAACAAGCACTGTATTGTGGATAACGGTACCAGGTGTGACACTGGTTTCTTCACATGTCTTAATGGGCAATGTATCTCTGAGCGATGGAAATGCGACAATGACAATGATTGTGGTGATGGCAGTGAAGAGTTGGAAAGTGTGTGTGGTAAGCATTTAAAATAACTGCACGAGGAAGTGATGCATAATCAGTCTTGCCTCTGTCTTGCCTGCACTGTATTCTCTATCACTTTTATGGCTTTATGATAATGGGTCTGATGGCTGTAATTTGGAAAGTTTCCCTTGCTTGCTCACAGACTTGAGGTCTGAATAACTACTGATCTTTAGAATCCAAAAGCACTTGAATTTTTATCATGTATAGCCAATTTCTACTTTGTTTAATTCAAATATGTATTTTACTTTTCATGCAGTCCGTTTTGCAGCTGTGTTTGCCCTGGCAGGTAAAAATATTGTGATTTTACTTGTTACTTTGTCAGAGAAGTTAGATCGCATTTTATCCATGTATATATATTTTTAAATTTTTATTTATTTATTTATTTCCTGCAGCTTTCCATACTTGTCAGCCAACAGCTTTTACCTGTGGCAATGGGCGATGCATACCCTATCATTACCGCTGTGATCACTACAATGACTGTGGAGATAACAGTGATGAGGTTGGCTGCTTGTTCCGAACTTGTGACTCGCACACAGAATTTACTTGCAATAATGGAAGGTGTATATCTCTTCAGTATGTCTGCAATGGAGTAAACAACTGTTACGATAATGGCACATCAGATGAGAGGAATTGCCGTAAGTTTATCCTAGTTACCTAGTGCCTATTTGAGTCTGACTCTTTAGACCAAAGAAGAGGCAAATGTGTTTGTGTATGAAGAATTATGACAAAATCAGCAGAGGATAAAAGAATTCTTTATTTACATTACAGATTTTGAAGCAAGTAGAATTGTTAAAAGATATTCCCAAGTACACTAAGATATTACATAACTATTATTTTAAATAGACTGCCTTGATGCAACAAGTGCTCATGCAGTGTGTAATGTTAGGTTTTGTCAGTAATCCCACGGATTTCAAAAAGATTATTTCAGATTAATTGGATGTAGGGTTTATATTTTTGCAGGATTAGCCTGGAGTTTGACAATGAGTCTTTACTTTGTGTCACGCTAAGTATACTATATTTAATCATCAGGACCGTATATTGTGACTCTTATACAGACAGTTTATATTTATTCTGTTTAGAATTATATACCTTATAGCTCTCAAAAGGTTATTAGTTATGTTTGTTTTCCTTAAGATGTAAACTGTGATTAGTTCAATATCAACTACTATTGCAGTTAATCAAACTAATCGTGTCTTTGCACTAAAATTACATTCTTCAGTGGAAATTTATATCTGGAGTTAGAGAAACTGATGAAAATATATTTAGAGAATTATTTTTTAATACATTTTTGTGTGCACACTGATTTTTATTTTTAAAAAAAAAACCATATTATTTGTGACAATTTTTTTTATTCTCAGTGAAATCTGAATATTTGACATTCCTGGTCTATTAGTCGTTTGTAGTTGGTCTGGTGATTCATGCAGTACCAGCCGGCTGCAAATGCAGGTATCACAGTGTGAATACATGTCAATTTACATTCCCTCACCCCCAAGTATTGGTGTGTGTTTCTTTGATCATGTTTTTGTCAGGCTTTTGTCAATAAAAGCAATTGTCTAATTGTTTCCATATAGCACAAGAAGTATAAGCGCACTTTAGCAAGTGAGTGACATGGGACTCTTGTTAACAATATCGTATATCTTTCAATGTGATACAGCATAATGGTGTTTAAAAAAAGCTCCAAAGAACTTTTGCTTTTTTTTCCTCCCTCCTTAAAGCGGAGCGCACTTGCCAGTCTGGTTTTACAAAATGTCAAAGCACAAATATTTGCATTCCTCGAACATATTTGTGTGATGGTGATAATGACTGTGGAGATATGAGTGATGAGAGCCCTACTCATTGTGGTAAGTTAATAGGGCCTCAGTTACTTTTCTTGTACTTCCGTGATTTATTCCACTGCTCTTTACCTTTGACATAACTCCAACTGTTCTCAAAACATCTACTCTTGTAATAGTGAAGAGTTATAAGGTATTGTCGTGGTTTTGGCTGGATTGGCCAATCAGAATGACAATGTCCCCTCCCCCCATCTCTCTCAAGAGAAGAGAGGAAGAGATAAGGAGATTTATGAGTTTAGAAAAAGAACTAAACTACTTTAATGAAAATATTAATAAATAATAATAAAATAAAATTTTAAAAAATTACACAGTATATACAAAAAACTGTAGTAGTTAGGTAGTACTTTTCCCATATAAAATGTTTTGGATCAGTTTATAAAACATAATGTATATTTTCAGGTAATGATTTATTTTTAGTATTTCCTGAGTGGATTATTTTTGCTTTCACTAGTTTTCCTAAAGGTACCTGCCTTGAATTAACTATGCCACATTTTTTCTAAAATATGGTTCAATTTTTCTGTCCAGAACATGGCCACTTTTATCTGTGGACCCCTATATGTCAAAAATATGTGGTTATATACACAGACATAGTGAGTCTTGTGCTGCTCATGAAAGGTGTGCTTTGTCCCTTCTACTGTTTGTGTCCCAGCAGCACTGCTGATTAATTTAAATTGAGAAGTGGTGAAGGGCAAGAAAGAGGGAGAGAAAGGGAGTATGGGAGATGAAAGTAGCCCCAAAACATTAATGAGTAATGTGTTAATTGCCTTTGATTGCCATCTTTAAAGACACGTAGAAGAGCAAGATAAAGGCCAGACTGTGTCCTTTTTGGTATCTTGAAACCATCAGAGGGTACAGGAAAGTATCAGTAACTAATGAAGAAATTATCAAACCCACTCTACATGCCAGTATCAAGGGGCTCAGCCAAAGTGCAGAAGGAATATTTGCAGTGTGCCTAGTTGGAACAGTTGTTACAGTTTGTTCTTCACTGCCATTAAGAAAAGATTCCTACCTGCAAGTGAAGAAAAATTGGTGGAAGAACAAGGAAAGCATTATCTACCATGAGATATTACTTCCTTACTGCACATTTTGATTCCTTGTAAAGCATGGAGTATGATACTGCCTGGTCTGGGCACTGTAGAAAGGAGTATATTGGACTGTGGTCATTTTCTTGTGCACAAATATCAAGTATAAACGTAGAACGTATCTACAGTTGCTGCGTGCAATCCTATTTCCAGGGCAAATTCTGCCTACGTATTAGGTGATATATATACCCAGGAAGAGGATTAAGCCCATTTTTTTGCATACAAAGATCAAGTTAGTTTGGACAATGAAGTCTTTGCAGGTAGGCTGTGAAAAGACATCCTTCCTAGCATAATTTTTTCTCTTTCTTTTTTGGGGTCTGTAATATTTTTACATAACATGGACTCAAAAGCAACTTAAAACAAGTTGGAAAGGTAACAGAAAGAAAGAAGTCATACGTAGGTTTTTTCTTCCAGTCTCACTGACTTGCACAAATAGTGAATTTCGTTGTACATCGGGACGTTGTATTCCTGCTCATTGGTACTGTGATCGAGGAATAGACTGTGCTGATGGCTCTGATGAACCTGCCTCTTGTGGTAAGTTTACACTTAAAAGATACAACACAGTGGGTTATGGGAAATCAGTAGTTTCTCTTGCAGACAGCAGCCCGAATCCAGACTAGGTGGAAAATAAATATCTTCTGAGGTTTATTCACTGACTCTAAATATCTGAGTCACTGAGTAATTCAGGTCTTAAAGCTGTGTATGGAATATGAAGGCTTTCAATTGCCCCAGTTGGTTGCTCTTAATGTAACTAGTCTTAATGTATAATCTCCTGTTTCTTTATAAGACTGTGATGATGGACTGTGATGACAAAAAGTAGCAAATATTTTGATATCATTTTGGATGTAAAAGCAGATGTCATGCTGTACAGGAAGTGTGTGTGCAATATTGCATTTGAGGAAAAAAGGAATGTGGGATGCAGAGGAACGTTGTTGACACGGTATGAGGTAGAGTATCATAATATTACAATAAGCAAATCCTGTATGTACAATAGAAACTGATGGTAACAAACAGCGGAATGGGAAAGAAGGTGAAAAGAAGTAGGGTAACCTCCAGGGAGGAAGAGAAGGGACTAACCAAAGTCACTGAGAATTGATATTACAACATAGTCATTATTCTCACTGTGAAAGCTGGCATAACACAAGGCAGAACAGATTATTGTATGACTTAAGCAGGTCTGATAGCTCACTTTGCATGTAGCAGGAGTTGCACCTTTAGCTTAAGAAAATGTCTTGCAGCTTATACCTTAACTGTCTTATGCTTAAGCTTCTATTTTACATTTCACTATTGTAAGATTCTCCCTAAAATACCCTCCTCAGTAGATTTTCATGGCAGTGCAGGTTAGTTTAACAAGCAAAGTGATTGTGTTCCTTTTTAAGTGCCCCAAGTGCAGACTTGTTCAAGCGACCAGTTCAGGTGTGATGATGGCAGATGTATCCCAGCAACGTGGATCTGTGATGGTGATAATGACTGTGGGGATATGAGTGATGAGGATCAAAGACATAATTGTGGTAGGTGTTTAATGCAAATAGATACTGCACTTTCTTTATTTGTCCTGCGGGCATTTTTCAGAAAACAACCAACCAGCTCCCAAACTCCCACCCTCTGCCAATTTTTCTATCCATAAAGGTACCCATTAAGCAAGAGGTACACTCTTCCTGTACCTTCATTTTCATTACATTGAATTAAAATGCAATAGTTTACTGGTAAAAAAAAATTAAATAGTTCTAATTTTGTAATTACTCTTCTTTGAATTGTTGAGTTCAAATGCAGATAGAATTAACCTGGGTTGTTTGTATGATCTGGGCAGCAATAGCAGCTTTAGAGGAGATACTCCCCGACTGTCACATGCTACATCTTGTGCATATTAATAACCACATGGTTTTGGCATAATTTCTTTAAAAATTAATGAGCAAAATAAGTGTGGCTGTTTAGAGGACGAACAAAGGGAAGAAAGTTCTCCAAGCCTGGTCCTGCTCCTTGATTCTTTTACCAGCAGCTGGATATACTTGCAGTCCCTGCCCTTTTTAACTGCAGTGGTGCCCCCTCTGTCTGCTCCCTGGGGCACAGAATACCTTGAAGGAAGCAGGGGGTAGAGAGCCTAGGCCTAATACCTGTTCAGTTCCCAAAAAATCTGGCCAAACGCATGAAAAACTTATGCTGAGGATCCAATAAGATCCAGAGTTCTGCACATGCCAGCATTGTCTAAGGAATCCTAAAGTGCTTTGGCTCCCAGTCAGCCTCTATAAAGAGCAATGCTCAGTGAAAATTAGTGGGAATGCATGTGAGTTTTGTATGTGAGAGGGTGCAGTGATGTCTATCTCTGCACGTGCAGCAGAGCATGGCTCTGCTGTGGATTACAGGTGGGCATCCAGGCTGTGTGTGTGTGTGGCGGTGGAGGGTTTTACATACACAGAGTATAACTTGGTGTGTCAGCGAATGTGCTTTTCTTTCAGCAAACCGCAACTGCACAGCAGCAGAGTTCACATGCACCAACAACCGACCCCCACTCAGGAGGTGCATTCCTTGGGCATGGGTCTGTGATGGCGATGCTGACTGCAGTGATGCACTTGATGAACACCAGAACTGCACACGAAGATCTTGCACAGAAAATGAGTTTACTTGTAGTAATGGCTTGTGCATCCGAAACACCTACAGGTTTGTAACCACCTGAGCCACTGCAGAAATTCTCAAAATTTGTTTAAAGTGAAGGAGCTAATTAAACCCTTTTTTACCACTATTTAGTTGTTAAGTAGGTCTGCATATTGCAATGAAACTTTTTATCTGCTCTGCATTCATGCATTAGTTTTAACTTGAAAATGCCCTGGAATTTTCTGTGCTAATATCCCCAGTACTCACCATTAGCATTTAATCCTTTTTATTGTGCCTAATAACCTCTCCTGAGGTGATTCTGTTCAGCTTGTAACGCACATGGGGAATACAAGCAGGACTCACAAGATCAGACTCTATATAATATGACCCTGATTTCTGAAAGTCTCTTCCGTTGGAGCCAATAATAGCTGACCTTTGGAAATCAGGAGAGTGTATCTATCTATCTGCCCTAGAGATAGTAATTGCCTTCTTATATTTGAAAAAAATGTTCACTCTTCTTCAGATGTGACAGGCGGAATGACTGTGGTGACAGCAGTGATGAAAGGGGATGCATCTATGAACCGTGTCAACAGCATCAGTTTACTTGTCAGAATGGGCGCTGCATTTCAAAGGCCTACATCTGTGATGGGGATAATGACTGCGGTGATGTATCTGATGAGCTGGAACATCTCTGTACTACACCAGAAGCAACGTGCTCTCCCCATCATTTTAAATGTGACAATGGAAACTGCATTGAAATGGTTAAAGTCTGCAATCGGTTGGATGATTGCTTAGATAATAGTGATGAAAAAGGATGTGGTATGTGTAGATTTATTTGTACTGTCTTATTTAATTTAAAATGCTTAAGCAGCTCTAAAAAAATGAACTCTTAAGACAATTGCTTAATCACAATCGTATCTGTTCCATGGTTGTGTCTCAGAAGGATTATAAGAAATCTACAGGTATAATTTTTTCTTTTAATTAAATCATACTTATTATATACTGTTTTAACAGTATATAATAAGTAATATAATATTATATACTGTTAAAACAGTACTGTTTTAACAGTATATAATAGCTGAAAACTAAATATAGTTTATACATTGTTACGTATTGCCCTTACATTTCCAAAATACACATTCATAAGTGTATATTTTGCACTCAGTGTGTTTGGTGACAGGCCTCAAAGGTGCTAGAATGATTTTATATTAGATTAGGTTAGATTCTTTTCCTTACTCCTTTCTTATAGCAGCCCAGATTCATATTCAGTGTTTTCAAGGGGTAGCAGGGAGAAAGAGAGAGAGTATGTTGGAAAGTGACTGCACTGTTTTCTCTGATTGATAGCCAGTTCCTTGAAATAGAACTCCTTTCCTTCCCCAGGTGTAAATGAATGCAGTGACTCTTCAATCAGTGGATGTGATCATGACTGTACAGACACACAGACAAGTTTCTACTGTTCTTGTCATCCCGGATACAAACTTATGTCTGATAAACGGACTTGTGATGATATTGATGAATGCAATGAAACTCCATCAGTATGTAGCCAGATTTGTGAGAACACAGCTGGCTCCTACATCTGTAAGTGTGCCCCAGGCTATATCCGGGAGCCTGATGGAAAAAGTTGCCGGCAAAATAGTAATATCTCCCCATACCTTATTTTTAGCAACCGTTACTATCTGAGAAATCTCACAGCAGATGGCCAGTCTTACTCTCTCATTTTGCAAGGACTGAGAAATGTGGTGGCACTGGACTTTGACAGGGTGGAAAAGAGGTTATACTGGATTGATGTGGGGAGGAAGGTCATTGAACGGATGTTCCTAAATGGAACAAATAAAGAGGCAGTGATAAGTGATGATGTGCCCAACGGGGAAGGTATCACAGTTGACTGGGTTGGCAGGTAAGAAAATACATTTTCTGTCTTTCTAGGCTACTAAGGAAATGTTGTGTGAGGGGTTTTTCTCCCACTTCGTATGAAATTCCCGATGAGTGCTGAAATAGTTTTGGATTGTGAATGCAGTCTTATACAACTGCTCAGGAATTGTTTATCAGCATCTAATACGTTACATAACACTTTTCTTTAATTGCTCTCATAACTAGTATACTGAGTTTATATCTCAGTTGCTCTCATATCAGCAATAAAGCAGTACGTATGACCCTTGGGAAAAACTTGTTAGGAAACCATTGATGAACAGACTAGGCAAGCAGGCAGCTGGGATGTTACATGTGGCTAAAGGGTAGGGATTCTGAGCACAGGCTATTTATTCCTTTGCTAGCAGTTGTTGGGGTTGGGATGCAGGCTTAACTCTATGCAGGAACGATATGTAACAATAGGTAACTAGATACCAATGAAGTAAGTAATAATAAACATAAATGAAATTTAGCTTCTGTACCAATGTGAAGAGCATGTTTCTTTTGCTGTTAAAAAACGCGTCTTAAACTGACAGTCTGACAACATGATCCACATCATTTACTGTAAGAAGAGCAGTATGAGGGTGAGCTAATTGAAAAGCACTTTACATTATGGTCATTTTTTAATTGCCTGCTATGTGTCAAAAAGTAGTCTGATTTACTCCCACAGAAGCTCTGTCCTTAGGTGGTGCCCTCTGACAGTGTTTTCAGCTGTTTCTCATCTGGTTTTGCTTTCTGAGTGCAGCACTATCAGTATGAAAAGTTTAAACATCATGGATCAGACTCTGCAAAATAATGAGATAATGAGCATGGTTCAAAAAGTCACGTTTGGAACTTATATGAGAGTGTTTATATGGATATGTCAATATAATCATTTTTATTTTTAAACCACTTTGTCTCTAAACCTGATGATAATTGATGTTGCCAGCAGTCCAAATGCTTTATGATTCATGGAGAGGTGAGGAAGGAAAAGCCTAATTTTAGTCAGTGGCCCTACTGCTCCCTTACTAATACAGTTGCTGAATTATTACAGCTACCATTAGTTATGTCTTCAGTCAGTTTTTGTTTAGAAGTTTCAGAAAGGCAAGGACAACACAATGGTAGATGAGGTTTTCTGCTCATTTTCAGTACAGGGAGAGGACTGGAGGATACCATGAGGTGCAGGTTGGGGAAGACTACCTTCTCCTCCTCCCTGGTGGGAATGGTACTGCTCATGGTGGTGTAGACAGAGACTGTGTCTGTCAGACTGTTTCTGGAATGATCCTGTGGACACTGGAGCTGACCAGCTGTGCAGACAATTTCAAAGTAGCCTGCTGTAGTTTTAATTAAATTAAATGCTTTTTTTTGTCACAGGCTTTTAAAAATCATCACTTCAACTTGCATGATTTCTTTGGTTACAATTGTGTATAATTCCTAGACAAAGTAATAGAAGTGTTAGAAAATTCAAGGTGAAGTTTAAATTAGGCCATCAAACTAATTAGGAATTTTCAAAGGAGAACCTGGCAACTGTTCTATCTGTTTGATGAAAGCAGAGGTGGCAGCATGGAACAAATGGTGATTCTCTCCAATACTTTACAGCCCTGGTCACAATCCATTGCACTGCATGTCTGTTTTCCTGCTCCTCTGCGATGAGCATTGTTGGTAGGTGAGGAAAGGAGGAAAAGGGAGGGTTAGGAATTTATGGCAAATGGTATATTATTAGTCAACTGAGCAACTGCAAGTTTGAATTTGGCTCCAATGACCGTGGATACAGGAACAGCAGGAGTGAAAAAAGGGCAGTCTGGAGCATGGTGTAGAAGAGATGTCACTAGAGTATGTGTATGCTTCCTTTGCACTGGTTATATTGCTTCTAGGACAAAAAAAAAAAAAAAAAAAAAAAAAAAAAAGAAATTTAAGATCCTGTGAAGCAAAATAAACCAAAAAAAATTAAGTAAGAGTAAATAACTTAACTCTAAAACATTTCAGAAAATTGTACTGGGTGGATGCCTACAAAGATTGTCTCTATGTCTCTGAACTTGATGGAAGATTACGGAAAAAACTGGTGGATCGGTGTGTGGACGCCAACAACACTTTCTGCTTTCAGTACCCCAGAGCAATTGTCGTTCATCCAAAATATGGGTATGACATTTCAAGAGTGCTTTGCCTTTCCTTTGCAAATAGTCTTGCACTGTCTCTGAAAATACAAAATAAATTCTGTCTGTTTGCACTGAGATTTGTGTGGCATTACATTGTAGTTGCATCTTAGGAAAAATAGTAGCTTGCCTTTTGTAGGTATATATGCAGGCCTGCCAGATAGCATTGAAAGTGGAATTTCATTCCTTGTGGACAAGGAGGCTTTGATTGCGAGGCTAAAAGGGTTGATAGAAGTGTGTGCGGTTTTATAGGCAGTGGGGCTGCCAGTTTCATTCTTTAAAGACGATTGTCAGCTGTAGCAGTTAAAGTAACAAATATATTAACCTTTTTCTTATCTTCCTCAATCTCTACTTTAGTTCTGTTGCAGGAAATAGTATGTTTGTGGTGTGGCTTCTAATATTTACTTCAGCGTATTTTTACTACCATCCTAACGATAAGTACTTATTTGAACAGACAGATTTACTGGACAGACTGGGCAGATCGAGCGTATATTGGACGAGCAGGCATGGATGGCAAGGAGAAGACGGTGATTATCTCTACAAAGTTAGAGTGGCCCAATGGACTCACCATAGATTACACCAATGACAAGCTCTACTGGGCAGACGCTCATCTAAATTACATTGAGTATGTATGCAGAAAAGAAACAACTGAATAATTGCTCACGTCAAATTACAGTGGTAGCATTTATAGATGCTGTAAGCATTGTACTTATTTCTACCCACTGACTCTATTGGAAACCAGAGCCAGAAACTCTGGAGTAGTAGGCGGTACGAATCACTAGATGACACAGTAGCCCAGTTCCTATATTTGCATCCTAGGTCCCTGGAAGTGGTCCAGAAATTATAGTGAACAGATCACAGTCTGTACTCGAATGTGCAGCTTCTCTAGTTGTACAACCTGAACCAAAGCAAAACTGAGTATAAAATCACTATTTCTTCTGATTCACTTGCTTCTGCTTAGAGATAAGAGTTGAGCTGTAACTAAACTATTTATGTGCTATAAAATGGTATCTAGAAGATGTCTGAACATTTGTTCATAGGTATGACACAGAATTTCCTGTTAGCATATGTGGGTTTTTTGTTAATCAAGAAAAATCTATTAATTGCTTCTAGTGTTAGAAAACTTCCACTTTAAATATCAGTAAAAATGAATATCTAGCATTCTAGTTCTTGTCAAGGCATTGAAATACTTTAAAAACAATCCTTTGCATTTATATTTGTATTCATACTTCTGTGTACATTTAGATTTATATTTACTTCTATTCTTTACATTTGTTCTTCTGGAAGCCTTTTCTATGCTGAAGTCTTAGAAATGTCTTTTCAAAAATTTATATTAGTTGTATGTATGTTTCTCTGTCTCTTTTTCTCTCTTGTATTTCATAATTTCCCCCTCTAGCAAGGTGATAGTAAAAAGATAAAATCTTATTAAAGATATCTCATCGGGGGGGGGGGGGGGTGTCTAAATCAGAAAGACATGTAGAATTTAAGAATATAGGAGGCCTATTATTGTCTTAAGTGTTCTATTATTAGCAGTCTGAATGATCCAGGCAAGCTAGTCTCCCATGTGACAAAAATAATAAATGTGCAAAATTTCATTGGACTAACTGATATGCTTCTGTGGGAAGACTTTACATTTCAGTAGATGTTCCTCTGTTCTGTTTATTTCCCTAAAATAACGTGGTTTACTTTCCTGCATATCTTAAAATGAATTCAGTGAGGACAGTGCTCTATCATTAGGGACTAAAGAAGCTGCAACACCACATGGCATGATCCCGGTCACCAATAGTGAAGTACCATAAGCATACATAATAAAGATGTGAAGAGGTTTTAGTATTTATCTGAATGTTTTGCACATATTTTTCTTTGTGTAGGTACTCTGACCTGGATGGACATCATCGTCACACAGTATATGATGGGACTTTACCTCATCCGTTTGCAATAACAATTTTTGAAGACTCGATATATTGGACTGACTGGAACACAAGAACTGTGGAAAAGGGAAATAAATATGATGGATCAGGCAGGACTGTTCTTGTGAACACCACACACAGGCCATTTGACATCCATGTTTATCATCCATACAGACAGCCATTTGGTGAGAAAACAGATTTGCATTTAGAGGGTCAGCTGTTATCTGGAGACTAATTGTAAAGGGTCCTGAGCACACTCAGCTTTTGCCTTTGATGAGGGGAATAAAATGCACGGAGTAAACGTAGACGTCTACTTTACACTTATAAATCGCCTTTTCTTTGAATAGCAATGACTGGAAAGCATAATTTTAAGTAAGTTTCTAGAACAACATGGCTTAATAGCATATGTTTCCTATATGTGAAAACATACATATTTTTTTCACTAAGTGCCTAATATCTAGGTTCTGGTTTTCAACTTATTACATTTAAACTTTCAATACAGTATTAGAGGAGTCTGTTGTAGATTGAGAACTTTGTGTCCCGAGGTTTGCAAAGTATGGTAATATTTATTCTTCTGTTTTACCAGTTAACAATCCTTGTGGCACCAACAATGGTGGCTGTTCCCATCTTTGTCTAATAAAAGCTGGTGGTCAGGGTTATTCCTGTGAATGTCCTGATAACTTCATGATAGTACAGTTCGGCAATACAGCCCACTGCCTCCCAATGTGCTCTAGCACCCAATTTCTCTGTGCAGACACTGAGAGGTAAGTCCATCGCTCACCGTCTTTTTCTCAATGTCTTTTTAAGGATATATTTTACAGTTTAGTCTCTTCAAAAGGGCATGAAATTAGGGATTCCTTCTGTTCTCACTATTGAGTTTGTGGTGTGCTCGCAAAGACCAAGCCAGGACCAGACAGGCTTCCATTTTCTAAAAATACTTCTAGACTCATTGTTTAAATAGTATTTTTTTCCCTTTTCTTCCTGTTATATGATATTGCTAACGTAGAAGAATTTGGGTTATTAGAAACATGTACCTCCAGAAACCATTTTCAGTTGAATTCCCAAACCTGGAACCACCTCTTAATTTTTGTACATCTTTTATAACGTATCTGTTTCTGCCAAATATATGCTGTCTGCCAGTGGCCCAGGAAAGCCATGTAGCTGATGTGGGGGCGTGTTTCTGACCCTTTTTCTGAGACAACAGCAGTGGAGGGAGAGGAATGGTGATATTGTTACACTCTGGTGCCTGTGGGGCAGGTATGCTTATTGGGTGGCCTTTTGAGGCAGTGTTACAATGATAATCCCTAATGAAATTCTTGTGCTAAAGTTTAGGTGAATTATTAAAGTGTTACCTCATTAAAAAATCCAGTTGAAGATTGATTTAAAAAGCATGAGAGACGGTTACCACAAATATACATAAACATTAAATCCTTATTAATTTGCTGTGATCTCCCTTCTAGAGGCCCACCAATATAATGTTTCTGGTGACAGTATTCTGGCATATTTTGTTAGCATTGGACATACGAAACACAAGACATGAAATTCAAGATGTCTTGGAAGTTTCAAGAAATAACACTGAGACAAGACTGTCTTTTGTGCTGTAAAAGCATGGTTTTATATCTGTCGAGACATACCCTCAACAAAGAAAACACTGTTTTCTCTTTGTAGGTGTATTCCTATCTGGTGGAAATGTGATGGACAGAGGGACTGTCGAGATGGCTCTGATGAGCCCCCTACCTGTCCACACCGATACTGTCCTGTTGGTCAGTTCCAGTGTAATGATGGGAACTGCACAAGTCCACATTTCTTATGCAACACCCAGCCAGATTGCCATGACAAATCAGATGAAGATCCTGTACTTTGTGGTATGTTACAATTAATAAATTTAAATGTTTTGCCAGTACAAAACTTGTAAACCATATGTAACTTTCAGAATCATTATCCTTTTTTTACAGATGAAAAGGTGAGGTAGACAGATGCAGTCTTTTCTAGTCTTGCACCTGCTAGAGCAATTCGCCTCAGTGCAAAAGCAGAGTAAATGAGAGCAAAATGTACTATTTCAAAATATAAACATTTTCTATACCTTTGAGACAGATTTGCACTGGTATAAATTACAATCTGAAGCATAAAATACTAGAAGTAGGACCCACTTTGTTTTCTTCTGAGTAAAAACCATGGTCAGTATGAGGAATCTAAGGCTTTCTAATGCCCAGGTCAGTCTATCGGATATGCTAATTTTCCCTGTATTCTAGAGCTTTGAGTGATGGGATGAAATTATTTCACCCTCTGCATTGCAAAAAATCCAGTGCATGTGGGAAGATTTGTTTTGGAGAGCTGTTTGTGGTGGCAGTACTTTAGAAATACAGCCTAATTATGCTTGTGGAACAATGTTATTTCCTTAAAAATCTGTCTTATTGCACATACTTATGTCTAATTTAAAAAAGCACATCCTGAGTTTTCTTTTGGTAAATAACGTAGTTCTGGCGGCTGCAAGCTTAGGGGAGATGTGTGGGGGAAAGTGGCATGGTTGTATAATTGATATTTTCATTGCCTTCCTTTAGCAAAGTGTTTCTAACAATGACAGAATTAAATGAAATGTCAATTTTACCTGAGCGTCAAGTAGCTAAGCTCTTAAGTGTGGGACAGGGGAATATTAAATAAGTAGAAACGTGGCAACTGCATAATGTGTCACTGATTTTAACGTACTGGGTACAATTAAGTCATTTTAGGTCTATGTATTTCCTTCTGCTTATCATCTTATGCATGAGAATAGAATCCTTTAGTCTAGAAAATGTATGGAAATCATAATATACTGTTTCCTCTTGAACAGTTTGGCAGTATATGTGAAAAAGTAGTAGGGTGGTGCCCAGTGAGACATACAAAATCTTGGAAGCAGAGATCAGTGTTGACTCCTATTCTTGTAGACTTTCAGAGCTCTCCCAGTTTGCCAGCACTGATGACTTCAGCTTCCAGTGCTTTGCCCTTTGGAAATAGAGGCTTTATATTTATAGGTTGTGGAGCTGTTATTAGCATGGTCTTCTGCCAAGTTTTCTGACATGTTCATTCATAGTCAGAGGAACAGGCTCATCAGGCAATCTACATCTAAGTTGGTAGCATGGCCAGAGCCACAACGCCACTTAGCTTCTCTGCCAAGTGACTGGGACCCCCTGCCTCAGTCATGTTTGAATGCTGGGTTTACTCTCCTCTGCTTTAGGAGAAGATCATATCTGTGTCACTCCTAGGAAAATGTAGAGCTTTAGTGAGCTTCTCTGAAGATGTCTGTGGGAAATGTGCCATGTGACATTAGAAATCTGTACCTTAACTGGGCAAGTAGTTGTGATGTTTCAAATTTTTACTGGCTTTCTTTTTAACTTTTGGTGTAGACACAATTACTGCTCAATTGACATGACAGCAGCAGACCATTCCAGTAAGTTTCAGTATCCTAACAGCCAATTTGTATTCTTTCAGCTAATCACCAGTGTGAAACTCATCAGTGGCAGTGTGCCAATAAACGATGTATCCCAGAAGCCTGGCAATGTGATAGAGAGAATGACTGTGGTGACAACTCTGACGAAGATAGTACTTACTGTGCCAGTAGAACCTGTCCCCCAGGCCAATTTAAATGTGACAATGGCCGCTGCATCCCACAGTCCTGGAAGTGTGATGTGGATGATGATTGTGGTGATAACTCTGATGAGCCATTCCACGAATGCAGTAAGCACACAGCTGTAGTAAGCTGCCTACACATTATAGCGCACCAATGCAGAGCAAACTGCTTTACTTAATTTTCCTGAGGTTGAAAATTTATTGGAAAGGAATATTTTCTGCAAGCTAATTGCAATCATGTAGTAAAGGGTGTTAGAAAACATAGAGGATATGTGATAATTTGCTACTTTCTTATTCTTGAAGGGGAGAAAGCTTATTTATACTGGCCAGGTTATCAAGAATTGGCAGCATCTCACTCTGACTTGCTTGATGCTAGCAGCATCCTTTGCTTGGCCCCTAATAACATGTTGTAAAAAGGATATATGCTGATCCATAGCCTTTGTGGAAGCAGAGAATGCCCGTTCACCAATTTTCACCTTATTCCAGTTTGGAGCATGACATATGTCATACTTTTTACAAAAACAAAGTAAAGTTTCATTTCTTGAAGCTAAAGTTTCTCATGACTTGGAAAAAAAAAAGCTTACAAGGAGAACAAATGCAGAGCACTGTCTAGCCTATGTTTAACATCAGGATTTTCCTATGTGCTCCAGCATGTCTCTGAGTCACTGGCCATCTGAAAGAGCTTGTGACCAAATTTTGCCATCTGACAACAAGCTGCTTCCTCTGGCTTGCAGGTTTGGGGCTTCTATTACCACCATTACCATCTCTAAATACTTCAGGGAAAAACACACTGAGTGTCATTTGAACCTGTCATAGGTTTGTAGCATATACAGAATACAAGCAACATAGATCGGAAAAGACAGTAAAATCAGAGACCTTTTAAAACTTTTTCTTTTATAACACTGAAGTTAGCAGATGGTAGAAAAAAATTTTAGTAGGAAAAATTGACTACAAATCATAGATTTTGGAAGACAGAATAACAAGGAGGACACTTTAATGACTAACTTTGACAACTGCCTCTTTCAGTGGGCCCTGCCTATCGGTGTGACAATCACACACAGTTCAGCTGTAGAACCAACTATCGTTGCATACCATTGTGGGCAGTGTGCAATGGGAATGATGACTGCAGAGACAACAGTGATGAACAAGGATGTGGTATGTTTGGAGAAGAAGGTCCTTCCAACATAACTTTGTACCTAAAATATTTCTCCAATTTACAAACACCTTGATTTTCTGAAAGTCTTCAGTAATAATGTACTTTAAAAAAAAAAAAAGTCTATGTGCAGCAATTCATGGTGTGGCTCACATTTTTATGATCTCTGAAGATCAGGGTTTTATTATTTTGCCCAATATGTCATCAAATGAAACAGGAAATATTTCTACTTGAGCTGAACTATTTTAGACAATTAACACTGTCAGTGTTTTCTACATTTACTTAACTTACCTCCTATGCTGGTGAAACCATCTGTATGGGAAGTATGATGATGCTTTCCCAGACCCTCGCATTTGTGTTGAAACCTCTTATACACTTATACACAAAGCTTAGAAGTCATCAGATCACTATATCAGAACTAGAAAAGACCTGAAAATGTAACGCACCATGAGGTCAAGATGCCTTCCTTTGACAGTACTAAATTTATGTCTTTGTGTTTCCATCTCAGTTCCATACAGTTATTTCAGCTGTTTCTTAATCACTTCTCTATTACTTGGCCCAGTCTGTGGCATGAACATCTCTATCTACTTCCATTATCTTCGGTGCATTCCATCTTATCCAAAGACTATGCTAATGTGTGCTGTTTCATTGGCAAACTGTGTATGCTGCAGAGGAGATGACTTGCAGTCCTTTTGGAGATTTCCGTTGTGACAATCATCGATGCATCCCACTGCGCTGGAAGTGTGATGGAGATAATGACTGTGGAGATAACTCTGATGAGCACAACTGCAGTGAGTTCTTTTTTGGCTGTCATGTCCAGATTTTGACTTAACTATCCTTCTATTTCTTATGAAAATGGGGCAGACAGCTCTCAACTGCAACCATTGCATTGTTTCACGCTACAGCCTGTCTCTGCTGAAATATCCAGTGATGTCACAAGGAAGCATTTTGGATACATAAAAACACTGATAAATCCAGTCATCACAATAACACAAATTCTTTTTTTCCACTAAGAAGTGATGTTTGAATTCTGCCCTGTGTGCAAACATAGAATTATGTAGTTTCTCAAACAAAGAGAGTGGGTTCTTTTTTTTTTTTCTAATTTGGAATAGAAATTCCTGTATAATTCTGTGATGGAACAAAATCCACAAGGAATTTTCTTTTTTCTATGTCAAGAGGAACATAGGATGATTAACATAATTTAGGAGTGTTTGGGGGAATGATGTTTTCACATCATTTAGTTTTAAGGATTATACCACATTATCTGCCCATATTACTTTTGTATGGTTTAATGAGACAGGTGTGGATATTTGAATCTACATCTGGGGAACTTTTCATATATGTACATTCATTTTAAATGAAGGTCCTCGTGAATGCACAGAAAGTGAATACCGTTGTGACAATTTGCGCTGCATTCCTTCCCGGTGGATCTGTGATCACGATGATGACTGTGAAGACAATTCAGATGAACGTGACTGTGGTGCGTGTTGTCTAGATGCTGCCTCTTACATGTTCATGCTTTTGTTTCTAATGTGATAAATTATTCTTCAAAATAATCTTTTATGGGAAGCATCTTTAATGAAGTAATGTTGACCAGATTGCTGTAGTCATTCCACCAAAAGTAGAGGATACCACAGTTTTAATGGTCTGGGATTTTGCAGTCTTTTTTAAGGTGTTGCTCTCAAAAAGTAAACACTTTATCTGTTTATCTTTTCAGAGCTGAGGACCTGCCACCCAGGTTATTTCCAATGTGATAGCGGACACTGTGTTGCAGAGCGCTTCAGATGTGATGGAAATGCAGACTGCCTTGATTTCTCTGATGAAGCAACTTGTCGTGAGTTTCAAGCTTTGCAATTAGTGCTCGTTGAGCTCACTTCGAGAAAAATTTGCACTGTTCTCTCTAAGTGAGATGACCCCTTAGAGGTACAGAATTCTGCAACACTCAGTGATGTCAGTAAAAATTCAGGATAAGTATAATACTTTGAATCAGCTTTTTAATGTAATAATGCATTGCCATCTCTGACACTGATTGTAAGCACATTCCTAATGCTAGGAGATTAATGCATTTACAAGGTCCAGCAGAACACACACGTGACAGAATTAAAATTTTTCGCTATCCGATGGACACTGCGAGAACTACTGTTTCAGTTGTACTGTATTCTAACAAGGTTCTGTAATAGGATTGACTTTTATAATGCTCAAAGGTGTGTGTAGTTTCCTAAAGTAACAGTGAAGTCAAGGAAGTAAAATAATTCTCCATCTGCCTTCCGTATATTGATCTACTGTGAGAAAATATGTGTACACTGTAGCTTGTATGGAGCTACAGCTCCAGTTGTTAACTCGGGAAGTATTGTTCCCAGTAGGAATCAAAACATCACCTCTGTGCTCTATCTGTGCTGACTGACTTTGGCTTTTTAGGTGATATTGAAGTGTTGGTTTTGACTTAATATATTCAAATTATTTTAGGCTTCAGTACTCAGGAGAATTCCCTTCTCTTCATGTCAGTATCAGGGACGTTCTATACATCTTCCCATGTAGTTAATTTTAACACCTGTGCTTTAAGTAAGAAAGGGCCTTTGCACAGCAAAAGCTTTATTATTCTGATGGTAACCACATCCTGGAATGTACATCACAACAGTTAATTGTTCAGAACCTGAGTTACACAACATTTGGCTGTTCTTAAAGGGAGAAAAAAGCATATGAGAAGCCAATGAAAAGGCAAGGGTTTATTTATGTATGTTGGAAGAGTCATATTTTTGGTTTCTCTTTGCTCTAATACAATTTTTTTCACAGATTTTATGGAATCTGGGTAAGTCATTCACATTTGGTGCCAGTGACATTATTTACCTTTATTACTGAACTAGATTTGTCAGTAAGAAATTCAAGTAACATTTGTTAAATTAATGACAGCATATTTTCAAAAGCTTCTGGGAGTAACTTATGTTGTTTCACTATTCATTCAAACCTGAATTAATTATATTATAGCTACTAAGAAGTCCTCAGTCCTTGCAGTCTGTTATTGCTGTAGATCTTTGCAGTGCCTGATGTTGTATCCCCTACTATGGAGAGAAGAGTATTGAGAAAATAATATAGGGTTGGGCTGAATATTTTTCAGGAAAACTTAAAATTTCATTGTAAATTAAAATGTCATAATAATTTTCTTTTCTTCAGCAACACGCTACCCTAATGGTACATACTGTCCACCCATGTTCTTTGAATGTAAAAACCATGTCTGTATCCAGCCATACTGGAAATGTGATGGTGATAATGACTGTGGAGATGACTCTGATGAAGAACTCCACCTTTGCTGTAAGAGAGAAAAATTATATTAAAATCAATAATATGCATAATCAAATATCTAATTATGATAGAGCAATTAGAAAATAAAATTTAAGTATTTTCTTTTCACTGGAGATTCTCATAGACTTAATTCAGGAAGAGTGCTGAGAATTTTTCTTCATATGTAAGTTCACTTCATCTTCTTACAGTATGTTTCTCACTCCTTTGCAGATGTTTGTATGTGTGGTTATAAAAGTAGGGAGAAACGTATCAAGAGATAAGGACACTATTTCACATTCTCAAGTTGGTTATCTAAAGTAAAAGAATCAGTTTGCAATTAAAGATAATTCAGATAACATATATTCTCAAAGGTGCTGAGCTTTTAAAGCTATCGGTACAATCAGGACATCTTTGGAAATATGGTTGAGGAGTCCTGACTTTAGCTCTAAAAATGAAGTGTTGGAGGTGCCACTTAAACATTTTTCATCAGTTACACACTGTATAGTCACTTAAATAGCATGTTGGATTTTCAATCAGTTTACTTCATAAAAAAAATCTAGAAACTTCAGTGTTACATGTAGTCAGTCGTAGGATATGCCTTTGGCCAAAGATGATGTACAGTCTTCTGATAAAAAATGTGTAATGGCCTAACATACCATCACCAAAATGTGGAGAAAACAGTCTTTTGGGTCTGAATGCCTCCACACCTTTCAAAATACAGGAAACATATGAATGTTACCAGATAAAAGTGATTAGGATAATTTGTAACTCAATGGTGTGAGATATCAAAATGTGACTGACTTGATCTCTGTGATTTCAGTGGATATTGCTTGTGACTCTCCGTTCCGTTTCCGGTGTGAAAACAATCGCTGTATATATAGTCATGAGCTGTGCAACCAGGAGGATGACTGTGGAGATGGAAGTGATGAGAAAGAGGAACACTGTATGTTTACACAAAATTGAGCAGCAAATTCAGTAATTGTGATGTGCTTAATGTTTAATAATACTAAAGGGCTATAGAAAAGTCAAAATTAAACATAGATTATGAAAACTAGAGCTCAGTATGAAATATTTTGAACTATGATTATTTTATTGGTACTACATATTTGCAACTCTCCATACAAGTAGCAAAAATCAACAAACATTTGTCTGAAAAGTACAGAGCATGATTTTCAAAATAATTTTTTTTATTATAAGTATTTTATTATAAGAATATTTTCTCATATGAGAAATTATGTCAACGTATTATGAACTCCACTTAAAGCAAGGAAGAAGAAAGAGTTTGGCTGTATTATAAAATCAGGGTGGGATGGATAGATGGGACTTTAAAATAGAGAAATGAGTACTTCTGAATTTGTGGCACATAGTAACAGCATTAAAATTTTGTCCCAAATCCTGCTGAAGCTCTGTTAATATTCAATAGGTTTTTGCCCTCAGATATCTTATGTAGTTCTCATTGACTATGTTCATTTGTATATTATCAAGTTTAATAATATTTTTGGTGGCTTAACAATATTATTTGCTATCTTTATTGTGCAATATTCTTGAAGTTATTAGTTTACTAATATCTCAGTTGTCTCCTGAAGTAGATGTATGAAGTATATCATTAAAGGATATTAACAGATTTGCACTATTAAAAACAACGTTCAATCAACTATTAACAAGAAGTATTTACCTTCTGTCTTTATAAAATGGAGGGGCTTCTTTCAGTTCATGGGGATGTGACTAGAAGTCAGGAGGCCCTGGTTATAGTTTTAGCTTTACTACAGGCTTCCAAAGTCTCTAGGTGTTATTTTACCAGATTGCATCAGCTTCCTCATTAGTAATGTGGAATAGTGTTGCGTGTTGGTATTCCGTAGCTAAGACTGTGACAGAGGAGTGTTTCTCTTCTCAACTGTAGGTAGAGAACCAACTCCAAGACCTTGTACGACGGAAGAATTCAAGTGCAGTAATGGAAATTGCATTCCTCTACATTATGTCTGTGACAATTATGATGACTGTGGTGATCATTTTGATGAAATGGGCTGCAGTAAGTAATAATATCAATAGAATACAAAATTACAGTACTATTGAAATAAAAATTTCTGAAACTGATAACAATGCATGTTTCTTCTTGGATAACATACTAAGTAGCATTGATTTTTAGTTAGCCTGTGCTAGGATTACCAAATTAGCCATGAAAGTATCTTCTGTTTTCCTTTTTTGGGGAAAAACCCTATGAAATTCAGAGTTTTAAGCACTCCTTTTTAGGCTTAGACTATTTATGCATCAAAAAAAAAGGGTTTGATCTTGTTTTTCATCTTGTTTTGAAATGGGTTGCATTGTGGAGACAAGAACATCCAGATATTTCAATCATAATTGCACTAAGCCCAACCTACGGAATTACTTATGGGCAGACTGAACTAGTATAGGTTGCTCTAGCCCTGTTAAAAACAAAAGTATATTGTGATGCTTCTATTTTCCTGTTTACAGACATGATGACAGAATTCTATAAGGACAATGAGTCCTTGGGCTGAGGGCCCCTCAGATCCTCTACACAACTTTTATTAACTATGCATTATAAATTTACTAGCATCCACTTAGATGCAAAATCTTTGTCTTGAACTTTGAGTTAAGAGAGAGTATTCTCATGGAATCTGGAAAAATAAATTCCTAACTTGTTATATCAATATATAGACAGCTGCAGAGTGATAATATGAGCATGTACTTGCAATTCCAATTTGTCAGGCTTTGATGGCTTCAAGTGAAAGTGTGCCAAACAATGCACTGGTGATTTACAATCCAGCATGCTTGCATAACACAAATAACGCAGAAGACTGTAGTGCAGTCCATTTTGAAGCAGCTGGTTTCTCTGTTCCACATACCATCCCAATGGTCTTTAGGCAATATAACATTACGCAATGACCTGATGAAAATGTAAAAGTATAAAAGGATATGAGACAGTGCAAAACAGACACCTTCTGGCAGTCAGCCTTCTACTGTTTGGAATGAGATGTGAATGCAGATCAGATGGTAACACGTGTAGCCTTCCCAACACCAAATACCTGTGTAATAAAGAAAATAAATTATTTGTGTTTGTGTGTGTACAATGAATTTATGCTTCTACATGTATATGAAATTGAGCTTTTTAAACTTAATTTAATCATCACTGGGATGTGTATGTATAAAGGAGATAATCAGCTTAATGTAATGTCTTTGCCATACATCTTTATCTTTTTCTCATGCTCTGTCAATAAATAGATATTATTTATCTTTTTTACTTATATAATAGATTTGAGTTTGAAAATACTTTGTGTATGTGTAGAGTATGTCAGAATCAATAGAATTCTGTATATACTTGGAGAAGAGTATAATTTTCATTAACTATTACAGAGTATCTATTATCCCCGACTTGCCCTTTCCATTATAGGCATGTTTTAAAGGGCAGCACATTCTGTGCCATGACCTGTATTGACTTCTGCAGGCTTTAGATTAGGTATGGCATGAACAAGCTGTCATTTTCTCTCTAATTTCCACATATAAATAATGTAGATCCTGTGTTATGTATGATAGCAATTGAGAACATTTTTTGTTTAGCTGATGAGAAAGGACTGGGTAAGAAAGAGGTAGGTTGGTAAAGTTAGGAGTTAGAGTCAAGTCTCAGTTTCTGCAGGGTGGTGGTAATGTAGAATGCCATTTCTCTTAAGGAAGGTGAGCTTGCATGGTTAAGGCTCTTATTCTGACCCTGTTCACTTACTTCTAGAGGTTAAACTTCTTAGTTGACAGCTGTCTTGACCAGTGTTTACCATCCTCTTCAAGGTAGTTATGCCTTAGAGAATAGACATTCGCATTAATTGAGTTTCAGTTAGAAAAAAAGGAAAGAAAACTAACATTGTCTACTTCAAAACCATTGCATAATTTACTCTTCCCCCCCCCCCCCACTAGATCCTGGAACAGAGCGAACTTGTGCAGAAAACATCTGTGAACATAACTGTACCAACCTGAATGAAGGAGGCTTTATCTGTTCCTGCCGGCCAGGGTACAAGGCCAGTGAAACTAACCGAAACTCCTGTGATGGTATTTTCAATCTTCTAAACCTTCTCCCTGATAAGCATTCAGTGACCTGTCACTCCATCATTCTAATGTGACTAGCTATTTTTGTATTCTAACAGGTTTTTTATACATCTAGCAGATGCTTCCTAAAAAGTTTTGCTGCAGAATCATATTTTCTAACATGCAGGCCTCATTCAACAAAGAACTGGCTCCACAGTTTAGACTTGGTATAAGCTTTTGGTGGCTGTAGATATATGTTTTTTGCTTTACTGTATATAGGTTTTGTCATACCTTTGCAATCTTGAGGACAGAAATTTGCTGTGTTTTTACTCCTTATTGAAAGAAAACTTACTGATGGTTATACTCCCCTCCTGTTCTGCTCCAGAACAGACCTCCAGTAAATGTCTATTTTGCCATATTTTTTCCCTGGTTATATGCAGATAAAATATGGTGAGGAGTCTACCCAGTTGCTCCCAGCTTTTGTGAACAATTTGTGTAGTTTTATTAAACATGATCCAAAGCCACCCCTCCCTTTCCTTCCTGCTGGTACTGTTTCTGAGGACTAGGTATCTTTGCTTCAGCATTTCAAGAAGGCTTTACTCTTGTATCTCATTGTAGTCATGCCTCATATTTTGTCTTTCCTCAGTGATTTAACACAAAAATACATGATCAAAAATGTCTCTCTGAAAAGCAATCTGATAAGCAGGAGCAATGCAGTTACTGGCAATCTGTAGTTAAGACAAGTTAAAAGTGGATGAGTGATGAGGGGCATCTGTTAGATAACAGAAGCTGATGTTAAAGATCATTTACTAGGTCACTGATCTTTTAGAGTATGCGGGGAAGGGACAAACCTGCCACTTCATGGAGTAAAGGTGACCAGCATGTGGAAGAAAGAGATTAAACGCTGGGTATCTTTTCTCTACTTATGTCTAGATATCAATGAGTGTGAGATCTTTGGAACATGCACCCAGGACTGCAAGAATTCCAAAGGAAGCTATGAATGTTTCTGTGCAGATGGCTTCAGGTCTGTGGGTGATCAACAAGGGAAACAGTGCACAGCTAATGGTATGTTAACTGACAGCAAGCTTGATTGCTACCTGTAAAGAGCAAGTGGAATATAGCAACTTAATGAATATAATCCTTTCTTTTTGGGAAAGGGACAATGAAACAAACTTTATTCTGTAACATAATATTGTCTGTGTATTCCACCCATTCCATAATCGGGAATAGAAGTGCTCATCTCTGCTTCCAATTGTAAACATTAAAAATAATATCTTCATTTGGATGCCTGCCTTCCTTTCTCCTGAAATTTTCTGTGAACATAAACCTGCTTATCCTATGGTTGTCATCAGAAGGAAATTCATGTTGCCTATTGCTGAAGTTTAGGTTTCCTCAACAAAATAATGCATCAGAAGAAAGTTGCATTAAACTGGTACAAATCAAAGGCCGTTTGATGACAGATTACCATTCAGTGTTCATGGACTGATACACACAAACAGAAGGACTTTGGCCAATGTTTAACATCAATCATTAGCTTTTTGTCATACCTTGGTGTAGTGACTGCAGTATGTGACAATCATTGAATAGGTAGAGAAGTTGATTCAGAAAATAGTAGTAATAGAATAGTAATAATAAAGAGCTGAAGAAAAAAAAGTGACAATGCAGCAGTATTATATAAAAGACAGAAACAATATTGTATTTAGAAAACTACTTACACTTTAACAGCTTTAAGAGATATATGATAGAAATGTGGTGTGCCTAGTCAAATAGTAAAATCTTCAGAACAGAATGCCTGTGACCAAAAGTGTGTGCTGCTGGAGGTTTTGAAATCTAAAAATTATTTGTAGTATGAGAAATGATACAAGGAAACCAGGTCTCCAGGTTTCCACTCCAGGGGCCTAATTCACCAAATATTTACAGTTAAGCATGAAACTGGAAATACAAAAGGGCATTTGCACCTGAGTTTCTGCCTGGGTGCTTCTTTACGTGCCTGTGTCAGAAATGTAGTTCTTTGAAACCCTTCATAGGCTTTATTCAGGACACATCTAGACACACAAAGTTTTCAAGGCTAAGTGACAGAAGATAACATGATTGTAGCTGACAACGTAATGAAATTTGTTGTGCCTAAAGTTCTGCTTCTATGTATGCCCAGAACTCTACCACTCCTTGTAGTACAAGCTCACGGCACTCATAAATGAGGGCTTACTTTGCCTGTGACTGCTGCAGACCTGATCAGTAGGCATTTTCAGAACACACATAGAATTGTGGGTCTCCTTTTTCCTGTAATAGCATATATATTAGAAATGTTGTCAATTTCTACACTGAATTGGACATTCATTAGAGCATAGAGTCACTTGTCGTATTCTCCCATAGTTGGGCATGATTTAGAGGGAAAGGGATTGTGTTCAAATGAACACTTCATAGGAAATTGAGCATTAGTAGTTGGAAAAGACAGTGGTAAATGAGATTTTCCTTTCCCAGGTGAATGCTTGTCACTTCTCATTGGCTCTGTGAAGATGTGATTAATGTAGGAGAACTTACTCTCTAGAAGAAGGCTTAGGCTTTAAGTTCATGACTCCCAACTGAACTTTATCCTTAGCAGAAGGGCTGAACAATTAAATTTTCTCACCAATAAAATCAGTCAGGTGGGACTGATACTCCCTATAGTCAAGTCATTAGCGTATTGAGGCTTAACCCCAAATTAACCTGTAGGTAGGTGAACATTCATGTGAATATGGAGACATTAGGATTTAAAGACTTTCAGGTAAAGGAACTCAGACAGGTTGGGGCTCAAGGTACCAGCAATGTATTTGTACTTTTAAAATTGTTTCCCATACTTTGAGGGGGGCAGCTGAACCGCATAGTGTATAGCGGCATTCTGTTTTTCAGATGTGAAGTGGTGATATGCCACCACTGTAATGTTTAAAAATTTTTAAGGAATTATCCCTTAATGATTACTACTGCACAAAATCTATGATGAAAAGGATAATACTGTCCTCAGCAGTAAGCATTTCCAGAGTTTTTAATGAATTTTGCAAAGCCAAGAAGTTTGACTAGCCCTGAAGCTTTAGAAGTGGCTCTGTGTTCCTTCTGCTTCTTACGCAGACAGAACTTGTGAAATCCCCAGTTTAATTTTGACTAGAAGTGATTTTCATCTGTTTCTTCTAAATTGAGAAATACGTGGAAGTAAAATTTATTATCATTTCCCAGGCAATCCTCCATTGTTACTGCTGCCAGATAATGTGCGGATTAGAAGATACAATATATCATCAGAACAGTATTCTGACTATATTGATAACCAGGAGCGCATCCAAGCTCTGGATTATGATTGGGACCCTGAAGGAATAGGCCTGAGTGAGTATGTGTAGAACATTAATACTCAACCATGCAATGGTTGGGTTAAAAAGATGCGTTTCTCCAGCATAAGTATTTAATTTATGCTGGAAATCAAAATGAAATTAGATTAAGTGGCCACGTCTTGATTGAACTGTCCCTCCCCTCTACTCATTCTTCAGCATCAGTGTGCTTACTTTTAATGCTTTAATTTAGTTTAGCTAGGTTTTGTTCTGTTCTTCCTTTTGTTTTGATGTGAGTTCAGGTGTGGAATTGTGGGTCTCCAGGATTATGCAGTAGTAGAGGATTGCTATAAATGAACACCTTCCTTTCCTCCTGCCTCTACCAGTCCCCAAACCTGGCTCAAGTCTTGCAAGAACTAATCTTTATACTAAGTAGGATTGGCCAGTAGATCCCTATATTAGCTTACATCTTATCCCCTTTATCGGCATCCCTCCTTTTGCCTTTTTCACAGGAATACTGTCCTGGGCTATACTTGCTCCTCAGGGTCATAAGAGTCTAAGTTACTCTCAAAGTCATGTGCAAAGCCTTCAAAGCTAAGATCCTCTACTCTTGAAAAATGTGATACATATTGATAATCTCGATCAGGATGGTTGTAGATGTGCATTTTACCTATGACGAATGGCTTAAGAATTTACATAATAACACAATGTAATTTAATTGGACAACTCCCTGTTATTCATAAATAAATGGACCTGGTATCTTCACATAAGAGCCTCAGAAAGATTAGAATTTTCCAAAAATATGGAAAAACTAGACATTAAAAATTATCTTTGTCATCTTCTTTGAAGGTATTGTGTACTTCAGCATTCTGGGCCAGGGTTCTGAGTTTGGAGCCATCAAACGTGCTTATCTGCCCACATTTGACAGCAGTAGGAACAATCCTACAAAGGAAGTTGACTTGAATCTCAAATACGTAGTTAATCCTGATGGGTTAGCTGTTGACTGGGTTGGAAGGTAAGTGCACTGAAAAGCTAGAAAAATGCAGCACATTGAATGTGTCGAGGGCCTGATCAGGCCATGCAAAATGCTTATGAACTGTCTCTGAAGGTATCTAGTCTCAAGGTAGTTAAGAAGAATATAGTAAGCTCTGTTTGCCCAGACAGCAGATTAATAGGTCAAATGCATGTTGCTGACTGCATCACATATCCTCTGCGGAAACTTCTGTTACTCCACAACTGGCAGATCAGTTGTGCATCAGTAAAGTGATAACACACAGCCTTCGTGTCAGAAAGATTCTTCTTCAAGGGCTCAGGTAAACTCCAGGGAACAAGCTTTCTCTGCTGTTGGAAGGAGACCTCCCCAATCCATAATGGAATTTGTCTTTTATCTTTGCTCCTTCCTTACCAGCCTTGTGCTATATTAATCCCAAAGCAGAAGCAGCTCCGAAGTCTGATGAATACATGTGTTTTCTCAAAAAAAAAAAAAGGTTATGTATTTGTAATTGTGTCTCAGAGTTTTTTTTCCTCTCTCTTGTTGGCTGTGGATTTTTTTAGGCTAAAATCTCCCCTGGATACGAGCTGTCAGAAATTTGGGCATGACTTTTTGGAGTTTGACTCTGATGTCAATGGTGTCATTTCTTACGTACAATGTAACTGTTAAAGGATGTGGTGGACAGGCATAGCTGTAGTTCATTCGGTATAATGTTGAGAGGATCTTGATGTTTGTAGATAGACACTATGAAATGAACTGTTTGAAGCTGAACAGAGAGCGGTTATAGAGATGAATCAATCTACTGAATGCTGTTGACAAATTTCGGATATTCCTGGTAATGCAGTCAATATGCTAAAGAAGAATCATGGAACAGAATCATAGAATTGCCTAGGTTGGAAGGGATCTTTCAGATCATGTAGTCCAACCACCAACCTCACTCTGAGAAAACCCATCACTAAACCATGTCTCTAAGCACTATGTCTACCAGTCTTTTAAATACCTCCAGGGATGGTGCCTCAACCACTTCCCTGGGCAGCCTGGTCCAATGCTTAATAACCCTTTCAGTGTAAAATTTTTTCCTAATATCCAGTCTAAACCTCCCCTGGCACAACTTGAGGCCATTTCTTCTTGTCCTATCACTCATTACTTGGGAGAAGAGACCAACCCCCACCTCACTACAGCCTCCTTTCAGGTAGTTGTAGAGGTCTCCCCTCAGCCTCCTTTTCTCTAGGCTAAACAACCCCAGCTCCCTCAGCCACTCCTCATAAGATTTATTCTCCAGACCCCTCACCAGCTTTGTTGCCCTTCTCTGGACACACTCCAGCACCTCAGTGTGTTTTTTGTGGTGAGGGGCCCAAAACTGGACATAGTACTCGAGGTGGGGCCTCACCAGTGCTGAGTACAGGGGGACAATTGCTGCCCTAGTCCTACTCACCAAATTGTTCCTGACACAGGCCAGGATGCTGTTGGCCTTCTTGGCCACCTGGGCACACTGCTGGCTCATATTCAGCTGGCTGTCGACCAACACCCCCAGGTCCTTTTCCACCAGGCAGCTCTCCAGCCACTCTTCCCCACGCTTGTAATGCTGCATGGGGTTGTTGTGACCCAAGTGCAGGACCCAGCACTTGGCCTTGTGAAACCTCATACCATTGGCCTCAGCCCATTGTTCTAGCCTGTCCAGATCCCTCAGAACAGTTTGGGTTGGAAGGAACCTTTAAAAGTCATCTAGTCCAACCCCCCTGCAATGAGCAGGGACATCTTCAATTAGATCAGGTTGCTCGGAGCTCCGTCCAACTTTGAAAGTTTCCAAGGATAGGGCATGTACTACCTCTCTGGGCAAACTGTTCCAGTGGTTCACCACCCTCATTGTAAAAAATTTCTCCCTTTTATCTAGTCTAAATCCACCCTCTTTTAGTTTAAAACCATTACCCCTTGTCCTGTCGCAACGGGCCCTACTAAATAGTTTGTGCCCACCTTTCCTGTAGGCCTCCTTTAAATATGGAAAGGACACAATAAGGTCTCCCTGGAGCCTTCTCTTCTCCAGGCTGAACAAGTCCAACTCTCAGCCTGTCTTCATAGGAGAGGTGCTCCATTCTGCTGATCATTTTTGTGGCCCTCCTCTAGACCTGCTCCAACAGGTCCATGTCATTCCTGTGCTGAGGGCTCCAGAGCTGGACACAGTACTCCAGGTGGGGTCACACCAGAGTGGAGCAGAGGAGAAGAATCACCTCCCTTGACCGGCTGGCCACACTTCTTTTGATACAGCCCAGGATATGGCTGTCCTTTAGGGGCTGCAAGTGCATATTGTCGGCTCATGTCCAGCTTTTCATCCACTAGTACCCCCAAGTCCTTCTTGGCAGGGCTGCTCTCAGTCCCTTCATCCCCCAGCCTGTATTGATACTGGGGATTGCTGTGACCCAGGTGCAGGACCCTGCATTTGGCCTTGTTGAACCTCATGAGGTTCACATGGCCCACTTCTTGAGCTTGTCCAGGTCCCTCTGGATGGCATCCCATCCCTCAGGCATGTCAACTGCACCAATGAGCTTGGTGTTATCTGCAAACTTGCTGAGGGTGCACTTGATCCCACTGTCTATGTTATTGATGAAGTTATTAAACAGTACTGGTTGCAATATGGACCCCTGAGAGATACCACTTGTCACCAGTCTCCATCTGGACATTGAGCCATTGACCACTACCCTCTGGATGTGAGCATCCAAACAATTCCTCATCCAGTGAACAGTCCACCCATCAAATCCATCTCTCTCCAGTTTAGAGAGCAGGATGTTGCAAAGGACTGTCAAAGGCCTTAGAGAAGTCCAAATAGATGACAACTGTAGCTCTTCCCTTGTCACTGGGATATAGTCACTCCATCATAGAAGGCCACTAGGTTGATCAGGTAGGACTTGTCTTTGGTGAAGCCCTGCTGGCTGTCTCGAATCACCTCCCTGTCCTCCACGTGCCTTAGCATAACCTCTATGAGGAGCTAGAAGGATATTAAGATGTAAAGCATGACATTTCTGGAAAGCTGGAAAATAAAAGGAACCTAGCTATCTGCTTCCCCTCTGTCACGTGGTGATCAGCTGAGTGGGTGAATACTTTACCTTTTATGTCCTTAATCAAAAGACGATTGGAAGGTGCTTAAGATTTGGAATGAGGATAGGTAGCACTTTTAACTCTGAATTGTGTTTGTGGCAACAGAGATTTTTTTTATAATGATTCAAAAAGCTATTGTACGAGTAGGCAAAGATTGGGAAAAGACTTATTCCAGTTTGGGGCCTGATATGTAGCTTTCATTGCCTAGACTCTTTGTGTTAGGTTATGTACGCTATGTTAGGTGTTGTGTGCTATGAAAGAGTTATGGAGTTGCTCATGCAGTATGTTGCCTTGATTTCTTGAGCAGGATAAAGCCAGTCTGGCTGACTGAAGTGATTCACTAGGCTGAAAAATTCTGCCAGTCATGATGGAAAAGAAGTGGAAAATTGTATCTTTCCTTCCAGCAGATTTTGAATATGAGATAGATGTATTAAGGTCTGGGGTAGCCTTCAGCCTTAAGGTTATTTTGTTGTTTGCTTTGTGAACTGCAGGCCACCCGGAAAATAAAATGTCTTTGAGGGCAGAAGGGAGTGTCTGAGTTTCTATTGACAAATCTATATGGTGATGAGAACAAAGATAAAGGATCCTGGTGAGGCTAGCATCTTCAGCACTTCAAACATAGTGTTACACTGAATCCAGAACAATGTTGAAATGTATTTAAAAAAAAAAAACAAACATATTTAAGTGTCTGCACATTGTATAAAAATTGATACACGTTTGAGACACACAGTCCTTCTTCCCATCTCCAAAATAGGAATTACAGGATTTTCTTACATTCCCAAGCCAGTTATGAGATCATTTATTCCACCAGAAGGCACTGTATGATAAGTGAGTGCATAATAATGAGTATGTTTATTGTCTAAGGTGAAAAAAATAATAAGGCCATGATGATAAAGATAAGCAAAACTTCAAGAAAGAGCAGACTGAGTGCCCTGTTTGTAAGGACTAAAAGCATTTGCATCTGATGCAGTAACAATTTATTCATTAACATCTCTGTCAGAAGACAAAAGTCTAGAGAGGAGCTGTGGACTAATAAGCTGGATACCCTCAGAGTTGCCATATAAATTACATGGTAGATAAATTTTTATTTGTAATGAGCCTCATTGTCTCCTGGAAAACTGAATCTTCGAAGTTGCTTATTTAACCACCTGTGGTGCTTGAAAGTAACAATTAAAGTTCTCTGTAGCCCTTTAATAAAGATTATTTGACAGGGAACAGAGGCAGCTGCAGAAACTTTGTCAGAGGAGTAAACTAGTGAGCCAATAGATCACGTTTGCTAAACTCACCTATATTTAGCCAATGTTCCAGTATGTTCCAGGCTGAAAAAGTTCAGATGTAATCAATGCAGCTTCAATATATTAATTTTGTTTGGGTTTGATATAGCTTTTATTCTTAAAAAGATTTTTTTTTAATTTCTTTTCCAAGTATAAATTATTCATTTTTGGAATGTTTTGTGTTTTATGTAATTCAGACACCTTTACTGGACTGATGCTGGGACTAATCGCATAGAGGTGGCAAAATTAGATGGACGATACAGAAAATGGCTTATCTTTTCTTTACTGGATCAACCAGCAGCTATTGCTCTCAATCCAAAACATGGGTAAGTACTACAGGACTTCCCAGACAATGCTATCAAATACCAAAAAAACCCACAATGATAAACTTTACAGGAAAGTCTAAGGAATACTTCCTGGATTTTCCCTTTACTAATGTTAGGAAATGTGTGTGCATGAGAAAGTAATTTAAGATGAGATTTCATATGGGTGCTTGTGTTGGTGACACCACCAGGTAAATCAAATTAAAAACTCCTTTCTACAGCATCATATGCCCACCAAATTTCTCTGTTACTACTGAAATAGGGGAATTGATGGGAATTTCTCTTGACCAGCTCCAAGCTATACAGACATAGTCTCCTTCACAGTGAAAAGCAATATAAATGCACTGGTACATTCAACAGCTGCTCTTGCTACATCTTGTATTGCATGATGGATCACCAGGTATCATGATATGTGCTTCTCCCAGCTGGAGTAAAGCAGCACAGCTCCCTGAAGTCACCTGGGCTCTCCAGCTTTATCATGACTGATGGATGTTCAGTGTTCACAGTCATTTTTCTTTCACTGAGAATAAGAAACTGTCATTAAAACCACTCTGTCTTCAAATCAGGACACAAGATGCAAACATTCTTCTTTCAATATTTATCTTCTGTATTTGAAACAAGCTTGTTCAGTGAACTCTCTGTGACTTTCCTGATCACATCTGTAAAACAGAGGTTGCTGAACAGCCTTATGTTCCACATCTGACCTTTTCCATGAAAGTCCAAAGGATAATCACTGTGACCAAATTCTGAACTATATTAAATTCTGGTTTTGTCCTTTCAGGCTCATGTATTGGACTGACTGGGGAAGGCAGCCAAAGATTGAGTGCGCCTGGATGGATGGACAACAAAGACAAACTCTGGTCTCTGAAGACCTTGGCTGGCCAACAGGGCTTTCTATTGACTATTTGAACAATGATAGGATCTATTGGAGTGATTCTAAAGAAAATATTATTGAATCCATGAGACCTGATGGCACAGACAGAACTGTAGTATTACATGGAAGTAAGATTTTCTTATGCAATTAATATAATAATAACCAAGATGTATGCCAATGAGCTTCAGGCACAAGAGGATGTATATATATAGCTGCAAATGTCTTAAAATGAAAGGATTAAGTGATATATTCAAGCTGAAGAACAGCAGTTTTGTCACTTCTGCTAGAGATTTTCTTGCTGACAGTCTTTTGTTTGATTCCTTTGAGAAGCAGGCAGTCCATACAGCCTTGACGTCTTTGAAGGCCATTTATATTGGATAGCTAAAGAACGAGGAGAAGTCTGGAAGAAAGATAAATTTGGAAGTGGAGAAAAGGTGAAAGTGCTGACCGTAAATCCATGGCTTACTCAAGTGCGCGTCTATCACCAGCACAGATACAATCAGTCAGGTAGGCAATCAGCAACCTGGTAAGCCACTCCTTGCTTGAGATCAAAGTTGGTATTGATGTCTTCAAAGAGCTTAGTAATCTCCTGATAATGCGTCTATCAGTATGTGATAGTATTCACTTATGAAAACCTAAAAATGGAACAGAGGCTGACAAGTGTTTTCTGCATATCCAAAGTGAAATCAACAGTGGAATAACGCACACTGCTCTTTAGTTTTAAGTTATGACTCTGTCTTTGCTCTTCTTTCCCTCCATCATGGAGTTGTTATAGAGGTGTCAGTCACAATATGAATTTGTCCTGGTAACATACAAAGTGCTGGCCATTTAATACAGCCTCCAAGGGGCAGATTTCAGCTATGACACGTCCACAGTAATCACAGGGGAGAATGTCCAGCAAAACACTCTCTTTAAAGGTGATTTAGCTTTCAGAATCAGGAAGCTCCATGTTGCTTGGAGATGTTCAGGTTCTTCTTGGTGCTACTCTGACTCCCAACAGCCATAGTCTCCCCTTAAGAATGTAAGAAAAACCAGAGAGAAGGTTTTGATATAAATGTGGTATTTGGGCATCAGTTGTTTTAAAATAATGGATCTAGAGTTTATATTTTTGGTGTGTGGTAATGGTGAGCTATGCTACTGACTACGGAATTGCCCTATGTTACTTCAGGAATATGCTACATTGGCTCTTCAACTGTCTTCATCACTTTTTTCAGTGCCCAATCCTTGTAAAGATGTCTGCAGCCACCTCTGCTTGCTGAGACCAGGAGGGTACACCTGCACTTGTCCTCAAGGGACTCAATTCATAGAAGGCAGCAGCACAGAGTGTGATGCAGGTAGAATAATTTATCAAACTGGAGATGAAAGCAGACAAGCTTTTCTTTAGGAATGCAAATGCATTACTGAATTAGAAATATGGAGGGATGAGCTAGCTGATATAATAGATGTTGGTAAGTCAGGACACCTGACTTTTATTCTCAGCCATCACTGATTTGTGGTCACCTTGTGCATTTCATTTAATCTCTCTGCATGTCATTTGTAAAATGGGTATGGATGTATCGCTCCAAGCAGTCCAGACTCATCCGCAAAACTGATCACAGTTTCTGATTTTTGTTTTGAAATTCCAAAATACTTTATTTTTATTTTTTTCAAATGCACGGATTTCAGAACTAGAGAATTTCTGACAAATTATGGCTTACAATTATGTTTACAATTCTGTATAAGTTATTGTTTGATCAGTATAATAGAATACAATAGAAACTTGAAATAAAGCTTACAGAGCTCACAGTGTGAACAGAGATAACTTCCAGATAATTATCATGCATGGAAAGCCTTTTAAGCACTAGAATTTAATGCTTCGTTGTTGCAATGCAGCAGAGCCCCCCCAGTGCTTCCAGGAGCATCAATAAAATAGAATTGCTCAGCTTTTCCCGAGAAGGAGTAGTATACCACTGCAGGATTTCTCTCTCTCTGGTTGAGAGTCTGCATTCTTAGCTTACAGTGATGTGGGTGGTAGCCAGATGTCCTTGTCCTTGTCCTTGCAACATATCTCTGATAAATTACGCTTTATAACATTATGTGTGGCACCTTTTCTATGGATAATCTTCTCTGAATTCTCTTCTTCTGGCGTTAGATGAGAAAATGTCATAATTCTTTTACACTGCCTTACCTCTAAATTACATTTTCTTAGTAATTGTTAATGCTCTTTCCTATTGCCACATGGTGTGAGCTGTAGAAAGAGGAGCTAGTAATATGATGTAATAGTGAATGGAAGTGTGCAATACATGTTTAATTTAGGGATCAATTACAGTGTTGATCGCATTTGCTATTTGCTGTGTATTGTTCTGAGGATAATGCATTTGTTATTCTTTGCTGAAACTGATTTACATAAAACATCAATGAATTAAGAAAACTGTGCTTGACCTTATTTTGAGGAAAAGGAGGAGACAGCAAATAGGATACACAGTAATGTCTCCATTTTTGAACTTCAGTTTTTATCTTGACTTAAGCAAATTTTTTAGCAAGTGAACTGTGACTGCCATAATTGACGTACTGACCAAACATAGCTTTTTTTATATACATTTGTGTTATTTGGTCCTTTCCCGATATTGCATCTACTGAGAAACACAGCCTGTGAGACCTCTGCATTTCCCCTTTTTGTATCCCATTTACTTGAAGGGAGTTTTACCTGTGAGGAACATTGCTCTACCTTTGGCTGATAAAAATTTTATGACAAAAGTATTATGATCTAACTTATCAGTATAAGACAGACTGTCAAAGTCCATCCTTAATTTATAGCCTATAATGATGTCTAAGATCCAGAGCTTTTCCTGTGTGAACTATACTATTCTGACAGCATATCCTGAGCTCTTACTGAAGCCTACTACAACTTAAAGAAATTTCAATTTTTTTTTTTTTTTTTTTTTTTTTTTTTTTGAGTCAGCATTAGAATAATGGCAGGATCTTTGTAGCTCTGTGTTTGGGCCAGCTCAGACAGCACTGCCACTTGGGCACCTCAGGGCTTCTGGAGTGCAGCTGAGACAGTGGCATGATGAAGAACAGGCTTCTGTGCTACCTGGTGCCAAGCCATCAGTCTGTACTGAGAGAAAACTCTGAGGACTTTGGGTTTGTCTCCCATTCTCAATGTCAGGATGTATAAGAGTTTAGAGGGCCCTTCTGTACACGCATTTCCATGCACTGCTATTCTTCGTAAGTGAATGTGTCACAGTTTGGCCCTCTCCGTACAACTTCCATCTGCTTGGGTGGAAAGGTCTGGGTAAAGGAGATTAAGTATTGCTGCTTTCTGAAGGGAGAGGTTTGAAGGGTGGTGGTGGGCTGCATTGCATGGGCAAAAGAAAGCCATGGGACATACAGCTTTTGAGTTGTCTATGCCTACTTTTACTGAATAAGTCATTATTTTCTGATAACAGGTTTTACTTCAATTGAAATAAGATAATTTGGCAGAAAAATAAATATAAGAGCAAGAAATACATATGCTATTAAAAGCAAAGCTTCTGAAAAGTAGCCTGTGAGTTTGCATATGCAAGTTCTGCAGAGATAAATAAAATGCTCTCTGTTAGTATTTCTTTTGTTGAAAATGTCTTGATAACACATACGTGCCTTGCGAATTTTGCAGCTATTGAGTCCCCTCCCACAATGCCACCAGCATGCAGGTGCATGTATGGAGGAACATGCTATATAGACGAAAGTGGTCTTCCAAAATGCAAGTAAGTCAGTATGTTGTTATGGTAATCCTCGGTCAGATTGTGCTGATTTAGTGTGACAAAACAATTGAACTCCTTGAAATGTGTTGCAAATGCTTCAGAAGATGTCATATATCTGCAGTAGCACGTTTGTAATAATCACAGAAAAACACATATCCACATAAAAATATCAGCAAATAAGCAATATAAATGCATCACTTTGGGGGGGGAAGCCTCAACAAAACACCCAAAAAGGCAAACCTCTGAAGATTCTAGTCAAGGGCTATACCAAAAAAAAGGTAACAATGAAGTAATGCTCAGCAAATGGAGCTTGGAACAGCCAGTAGGTGCCACCGGTGCTCCACTGAAACCAAATCTTTTGACTTTAGTGACTAGTTTTCTGACTCAGCACTTCTTATTTCCACTTTTAATTCTTTTAATTCTATGAAGATAGCAGACATACTATGTTTACAGTCAGTGAAATGTATAATTACTGACCATGGAGTTAAAATTAATGGCATGTACATAAACATTACAGAACATAATAATAAAGCTGAGAGCCTAGACTTAATAAAAGTCATTCAGTCAGCTGTCCTTACATTTACAGGTGTTCTTATGGCTACACTGGGAATTATTGTGAAATAGGATTGTCAAAGGGAGTGCCTCCTGGAACAAGTAAGCTTCAAGTATATATTACATTGGATATTTTGAACTAAAGAATGTATAATACCTCGCTATGGTACCTGTTCAGGGTCAAACTTATAATTCTCTGGGCTCTTTTTTGCACTGAACTATGCTTGCTTGAATGTTTGCTTATTCTTCTGTCTTTGATAGCAGCAGTAGCAGTGTTGCTGACAGTCATACTAATCATAATAATTGGAGTGTTAGCGTTTGGAGGCTTTTTTAACTACAGAAGAACAGGCTCCCTTTTACCAGCGCTTCCCAAACTACCAAGGTATGTTTTGAAGGCTTTCATAGCTGTAATTTCTGTGCACTGAAAATGTGTGTTTCTTCCTAAATATTTCTGAAAAATCCAGTTTGTTTGCCGTGCCCCCATTCTGTTGGAATATGGGAAGTGCAGTGTTGCAGTAATTCCAGTGGATTTTTGATTCCAAGCAATATCATAGCTCATCGTTATTTTGTAACAAAAGACTATTGTAAAACTCTTCTACATTCTAAATTAGCTTTTAAATGATGAGCAATATAGAAGACTACTTACCAAATCTGGAACTGGATATTCAGTTCAAAAAGATACAAAAGACCATAGTTACATATGTTTTACTTTTTTATAAAACTTAGTCAGAAGATTATTCTGGCAAAGAGATATTTTTAACATTGAAAGGCTGAGCTCGTCTGCAACACTGTACTCATCTGTTTAAAAATAATATGGGGCATGTGTAGTGAACTTCTACCCGTTTCCAGTGAAGCAGATTTCCTGAGAAATCTGTTCTTTTTGTAGGTTCCTGCCCTCTTGACAGTTACACTGTCCAGTGAAAACCGGCTTTATGAAATATCATTCAAAAATATTTTATGTTTTGAATCAAAGGAAGAGGAAGAAAAAATATTTGTAATGATTTAAAATTTTCTTAAAAAAGATGTCAGAGTATGGTGCTTTCAAATTTTTTTAGCTTTAAGCAAATTATGTGTTTTTAAAGGCATAAAGCTGCATCTTCATAGTCTTTGCACCAGTTTCACAGTAGTAGCTCTTAAATCAGTGTAATAAAATCATTGTAATCAGTAATGTGGATGTAGCGATAACTGCTTCCTCACTGGAGGATTACACTGAACTAATTAATTTTTTTTATGGCTTGCCGTAGTTAAATTGGGGCAAAATCTTTGTCCAGATCAATCCTGCAGGACAGTGTCTGTAAGAGATCTCCAAGCTCCTCACTGAAATTCCCTTGTTATTGCTTTCTCAAATAGAAATTTTCTGCATTGTCAGATGGTGAACAAGTAAAAATTTTAATGCACTGACTCAAATTTTACTGTTCAACACCACTTGTCATATAAGATATGAGGCTGTGTGAAATGGCGATGTCAGTTTTTTGTCTGTGAAGCTTGACTAACAGTTTTCATTTCTGCCATGACTATGCCTTAGTGCTGCCATTGCTCAATCCCTCTTTAAACTGTTAACTCATAACTTTACTGCAGAGTTAATTCAAACTATAGCTCAGCTGTTACCCTTAACATGGACTTGTCCATGTACAGGAATGATAGCTAAGATTTAAGGTTTTTTTAAACTGAACCAGCTGATGCCTATGGCCATCACTGGTAAAGCTGCATAATGCACCAGCTGTAGGCAAGAGTAGGCAAGCCAGCCCCAATGAGGACACACAAATGGAGAGATTATTTCAATACTTCTATCTTCCTTCAAGTTAGGCAAAGTTGACAAAAATAATTCAAAGTTTAATTCTGCAGTGGATTAGTAGTTGCATGTTTTTGGGGAGCTGCATGCTCAGCGTTGTGTGCAGAAGGTCCTGTATTTGTCTACTCACTACTGTCTTTCACTGCCCCTACTATTTTGAGCCTGACAGTGTTCTTTCAGCCCGTTTCCAATATTTCTCATGCAAATCCAATGTGCACTTGTGGTTACCATAAATCTATACACGGATTGAAAATTTGCTTATATGAAAACAGTATCCTATAGGTATCTTCATGATTTGCATGCATAAACACCTTTAATATAGGTGTTGTTGGAATTATATCCACAAAGTTGTATACCATTTCAGCCGCATTTTTTTAAAATAGGGTTCAATTAATTTGAATAACTGAGTGGATTTATGCATTTGTTTGGAAATCAACAATGAAGTAAGAGTAGTCAAAACGTAGGTAAATTTGGGGGAACTGTAATTGATTGAGTTCATTTGATGTCTGCGTAAGCACACATAAAGAGAGTTGAGATAATTCCGAGTGGGCTAACAGGTTAAAAAAATGGTTGAACTTATGCAGGAATACTGCCCTTGTTTGTAGCCAGCCAGCCAGCCAAAAATTCCAAGTGATAATTATGCTTAGAAGAACAACTAAGATAATCTGTTTTATAAGATCCCTTTCTGTATAATCTCTTCTTTTGGTTTTTTTTGGTGGTTTTTTTTTGGTTTTGTTTTTTTTTTTTTTTTTTTTTTTTAGTTTAAGCAGTCTTGTAAAATCTACTGAAAATGGCAATGGGGTAACTTTCCGATCTGGAGCAGATGTGAGTATGGACATAGGAGTCTCTGGCTTTGGAGGAGACTCTGCTATAGACAGAGCAATGCAAATGGTAAGTTTTATTTCTGAAAATATTTTTTTAAATTCTGTTCTTTTAAAGTCATTTTTAGCTGATAGTCTTTTGTGAAAAAAGATAGTGAGATTATAAATGTGTTCTAGAAAAAGAAGTGAACATTTATTGATAGTTTCCTGAAATAGATTTTTGTAAATTGAAGGCAAGGACAAATGCAGGCTATTCTTCAAATAATGCGACTTTTCTCAAGATTTATGTGAAAAAAAAAAAAAAATCAATTACCCCCTTTCCTGTTTCATCATATTGGTGGACTATATGGGGAATGGATATGAAAATGAAAATATTGTAATACGGAATTTTTTGAGGGTCTTTGTGTTCCATAGAACAGGTTAAAATTTGTGATTTTCAAATTCAGACTGTATGTTAGAAACTTCAGAGGTAAAACTCAGGCCTAACCACAGGATACAGTACTTTGCACAACAAATTATAAATTGGACAGTTCTTATTTTAGCAAGTTTAAACAAATCACGTTTAATAGTTTTGGGGACATCATAAAGTGTAACTATACTTCATCTGTGTTTTGTTATGCACATCTGAGAAATAGCACAACCTTGTGCTTCCTATAGTGTATAGTTTTTCCATGGAAAAAAATATTCCTCTGTTTACCATAAGAAATACAATGTACAAAAGATTTTTACTTACAGCAAACAGTTCACAGGTATGTTTGAATAATAAGCACTTGCTGCGAAGTCTACACTGGAAAATCCCTAAACTTTTGAAGTTAAAGATGAATTACAGACTTAACTGACAGTAAATAAATATGAAATGAAACAGCTAGTGAAGATAAGCTCATAATATATGTATATGACCTTTCTCTAGATGAAGAAACACACTCTTTGTTAAAACTAGAAAACTTGTGTAAATAAATAACCTGAACATTTTGGTAAAAACCGGGAAAATAGCTTTAGGCTTAAATATTAGCTCAAATCTTTTTCATGCATGAAAAACTTTATGGTACTTTCCATTTTCTGTCCCAATTTTGACATAGAATCATAGAATGGTTTATGACCTTAAAGATGATCAAGTTCCAACCCCCCTGCCCTGGGCAGGGACACCTCCCACTAGACCAGGTTACTCAAAGCCCCATCCAGCCTGGCCTTGAACACTTCCAGGGATGGGGCATCCACAGTTTCCCTGGGCAACCTGTTCCAGTGTCTCACCACCCTCATAGTAAAAAAATTCTTCCTAATATCTAATCTAAATCTCCCCTCTTTCAGTTTGCACTGTTACCCCTCATCCTATTGCTCCCCTCCCTGATAAAGAGTCCCTCCCCATCTTTCCTGTAGGCTCCCTTTACATACTGAAGTCCAACTGATGCAGCTTTTACATTACTAATAACAGTTCTGGATACAGGCTATTTCTGCTTCAGTGGTGTTAATTCTCCCTATGTATTCAGAGTATAAACAAAAAATTGTATAATTCACTGGGAAAGAACTCAAAGGCTTTGGTTTACGGCAGCAAAGAACTGTGGGATGTGTTTCCTAAAATTTTAACATTACATATGCGTGTTACAGGGATATTTTTCAGTGTGGCTTTTTTTAGCCAAGCTAAGTTAACTTGAGGGAGCTGACAGGAGTTCACTGTGTGTTAAAGAGCTACACTCTGATAGCACAAAGCGTAGATCCTTGTGGCACGAAGCAGTCATTTGTAGAAACAAGGCAGGTTTAAAGAACTAGATGATGTACTTATTTCTATGTTATTTCTCACTATTCCTTGTGATGGGGCTGTGGCGAGGAGCAGGACAAGTGAGTCTGGGTGAGGTTTTTCTTTCATTATCCTTCTACCTGTTGATGCTTAGCTGGCTAGCCCTGCATGGCTATCCTTAGGTGGCACTAAATATTTTCTTAAGAGATACTTAACTGAGCACCTTTGCTCGCCTGTTGTGAGGGCTGACCATAGCAGCAGCTCAGGGTTTGTCGTAGTATCTGTGAAGTAGCTGCTATCCACACAGTGTTCTTCATGCATGGGCGATGTATTGATCTGTAACAAGAGGTGTGCTAAAAACTGTGAAACATTTTATTTCTGACATAACTCATATGTTCTAACTAAGGGGATGCTTTGTCTCAAAAAATATACTGCTTTGTCTCAAGAAATATAGCCATCTCCCTGCTGGGACAAAATGAATGAATCCTGCTCTTTTATATTTCAGATAGTGCTTATTAATTTGTATGTCAATTTGAAATCTCTAAAATGAAATCTTTTTTTTGGTATTATGCTTCCTTTGATACTTCTTCCCTCTTGAGGGTGTGGTTTGTGAGAGTCATTTTTCCATATCATAAAATACTTTGAGGCAGTTATTGAAAGGGCGGGGGGTGTCCATCTAGGAAATGGAGTAATATTGGAACAATAAATGGTCCAGCTGCTAAGTCAGGGAGTAAAATAATGGATGATAAACTAATGTTTTGATTTTAACAAATGCTAGATTTTGTGAAATCTAGCCTATGTGAAAGTAAACTTGCATTGTTCCCTGAGAATTAGAATTGGACTATATATTAATTCCTAGGAATATGGATGTGTTTATTGCACTGCAGTTGTTGTTTTGGGTTTTGTTCCTTCACAGAATGAAAACTTTGCAGTGGAGTCAGGGAAACAGCCGATCACATTTGAAAATCCGATGTATGCGACCAGAGATGGTGGAGCCAGCACAGCCAGTGCAGTTACAGTTGTTTGGCCAACACATGTAAGGGAAATTTAGGATTGACTTTCATCTTTCATTTTCCTTTATGACCTTCTTTTCTTCTTTGAAGAATGTTGATTTTATTCCTTCTCCTACAGGTAGCAGCAGCTGGTAGTGAGGAAAATGAAAATTTTGAAAATCCTGTGTATGCCTCTGTGATATCTGCTAGTCCGAAGGAACCCCCTCAGAGTACAGATGCACCTCAGGTGGGACACAGAAATGCTCTAAGGCTGCCTTGTTTGCTTTGTGATCCAAATCAGGGAAATTGAGTTGTTAGGGAAGCTGCAATATAGTTTCAATTCTGTTTAAATAATGCCATGGAATTGGAACATAGTCTGCATCAAGTCCAACTAACTGGACCATATTTACAAGAGCTGGTCAGGAACAGTTTGACAAGAGAAAAGCAGCACAAGCTCAGAATTGCCTAGGGCACACAGTAAGGATCTATTTGGATCAAACCCCCTTTTCTTCCTGGGCCACCCAGTTATTTTGAAGTGAACATATTGGAGCTGATGAGGGCTTGTTTACAGGACTATTTTCACCCATTGTGCACTAAAAACCTCTGATGAGCTTTGAAATGACAACTCTGTCAACCTATTGTAGTTTCATGTCCCTCAGTAATTTCTCTTGTGTTGTTTTCAAGATCATTTTTTTCCTCTTTTACTTATTTGTCTGGAATGATGGGCTTCCACGAATTCATGTAGTCACTTTTATTGCCTTCTGGCCTAGCCTTGTGAATACTACTTTAGGTAAAATAACCATAACTGGTTATCTAGCAGAAAAGAAAGTTGGGTCTCATGCTTAGAATCACAACATGGCAATGTAAGAACATCCCGCTGAAATCACTAAGTTAGCAGTCAGTGCAAGTGAAATACACCAACAGTGATGTCAGTTTCCAGAGAAGTTGTAGGAAAAATGTGTAAAGTTCTAATAATTTTTATGTTTCAGGAATCAAAGTGGAGTTTCTTCAAGAGAAAAATGAAACAAAACACTAATTTTGAAAACCCAATATATGCGGAGGTATTCCTTAATATTGTATAATTCTATTTTTCAGCTAATGTACTGCTGGACTTTGTTCTTGCTTTCATAGGATAAAGATTATGGGTAGATTCTGCTGCTAAGTGAAGCAGCACAGGAATTCCAGCTCAGGTCAAGGCAGGACTGAAGTGGTTTTGAGAAAAGTTATAAAGTCTTGTGCAGAATGAGGTGTTCAGCAGGCATCTAGTTCAGGCAGCAGAGCTGCATTGCCCACATCTCTGCTTTCCAGCCCAAGCACCATGGCCTGCTCCTGCTCCAGGATCTCAGGTGCTGGTTTCAGCTGCTGGTGCATTCTGGTACAGCTCAGGGACCCGGCGCAAGTGGGAGTGAAGCATCTATTTCTGCTCTCTCAGTTCTGGCTTCAGCACTGCACAAAAAATTCAATAGCTCTGTGCACTGCAGCCCAGTTTCTATACCAGCCCTATTTTTTTCATTGTATGGTTGGATGAGACAGTTCTTTTAAGATGGTGTGCCAGCGGGTGGTATGTGTGTTGGAGGAATTCTCCCCTTCCTTGGGCATGAAGGTTTGGAGTTCTAGTGACTTGAGCCAGTAATTCCAGCCCTTTTCATCTCACAGTTTAAAATTTCCAGATGGCCTAAGTGACTTAAGAATCTCAGTCCCACAGTTACATGTGTAAAACTAGCTGCTTTTTGTGAAGAATTTAGGTTTTTAATGCTTGAACAAGGTGAGAGTGTGAGTTCAGGAAGCCAGGGATTCATTTCCCCAACACTAATTATTGTAACTATTTACAAACAGTAGTAGTGCCAATGTTATCTACATTCATATGTGCATATGGACCTATCAAGCTACTCCTGACATTAAGCTTTAAAATAGAAGTCCCAATATATGGAGTAAGTTTATAGTAGTGTATTTACCCAGCTGTACCATGAGGTGAAATTAGCATTTAAATTTTGTTACAGGTGGTGATTTGCAGAAATAACTTATACCATGACACTTGACCTTAGCAAAATATTTGGTTATTTATTTAGCATTTCTGAAAGTTAAGGTTGGATGTTTTGTACATTAGGATGTAAACTTGGATTTTCTGATTAATGTTTCAGATGGAAAAGGAACAGCAACAGGGCACAGAAAATGTCCCTTCTCCTTCTCTGCCTCCCAAGATTACTCTGAAGAGAGACCAACCATTAGCTTATACTGCAACAGAGGATACGTTTAAAGACACCGCCAATCTTGTTAAAGAGGACTCTGTGGTATAACTAGGTAACCGATTTAGGGAAAATTAGACACATCCATTTGCACATATATTTTTTATAAACAGAAGAGTAAGGTTCACATTCAAATGCTTTATAAAAATATATACATCTCTTAGCCAATGGCTGGAGATGTATGTTGAAACTATGCCTTGTTTTTTGACAAATGCCAATTGCTATTTTTATGAACAATTATCATGATGTACTATATGTATATCTTTGCACTGAAGCTGTCTGAAAGTAATGTTATAAATATATTGTACATTTGTAAATTTTCGAAAGATTATCTTGTTCGGTGATATTGCTAGTAGAAATCTGTATGGAATTGGTCATATCTTTAGGGATAAATTCATTATATAAATGCTTAAACTAAAAAAGAACCAAACAAGGTGAATATAGGAACATTACTGATTTATAGGATCTTAGAGTATATAACAGCACCTTTAAAAACTTCTACTGGTGCTCAGGGCATCTTTACCACCTATTTTATATACTACTGTATGTAAAAATGGGTGTCTCTGCTTATCTTGTGTTAAACAAAGGATGGAAGAGTCAATGCAGCATCATTGTGCTGTGCAAAATGTTGTTCTTACAATATTTTAACTGCCTGAGATAAAATAATTTCCTCTCAATCCATAAGACATACTTTTCCTCTAGGTTCCAATTTACACCATTCCATTAATAGTGTTCTTAAAAAAATCTGATATATTTAGATTTTAGTGCCATGAGTACCTAATTTAATGAGATTTTCTCCTGCTCATCAATGGAATATCTCTGTTCTTGGCTGGAGTCTCTGGAAGTAATTTGTACTATTAAATGAAGTAGCTAGATTTCTATAACAGCTTATTTCCAAACAGCAAAATACGAAAGCTACTGGTTCATTTAAGAAATTATTCAGGTTTTTTAATGTGAAAATTTAATTTTATTGACTATTTATTTCCTGAGGTGGACATTAATAGAAAGGGAAACAATTTCTACTAATGCAGTCTTTGTAGTTTTCTGGTTATTTTTATAATCTTCTATCAGAATATACTGTACCTCTTACTAGCTTTTCTATTAATTAGTCGAGGTAGTTTTCACAACATGAACCATTTGAGGAAACTGAGTACCACTGCAGGAACATGTTACTCAACATTCCTGGCTAGCTACTTATATAATTTAAAGATTCCTAAAGTTATAATCATAGAGACTTCTGCTATTTGATTGTTTTATATCTGAGTTCTCAAAATATATACTATTTCTAATTAGAATGCTTATAATTACTTTGTAATGTACTTTGATTAGAAAAGACAACTGGAAAATGATGCTGCTGAATAAATCTAATAAATGTATTATTTTATCACATCCTTATTTCATAATTTGTGTCAAGGGTCTATATACTTCTTTTCAGTTGTGGAGACTTCAGTGCACTCTGCGATGAAAAGAACAGTGCTTTAGATAAAGTCAAATAAGAATAGTGCTTAGTGCTTCACACAGCTGTCTAAAGTTCTTGATATAACATCAGTGACATCATATCACTGTAAGTGTGAAAACTGCCCTATTACACACACTGACTATCAAGTAGTATGGACATAAGAAATTAAAACCTTAGCTCGATTAACTTTCACAGCTGAGTGCTTTAGTGTAAAAAAAATCGTTAGAATCTGAGGCACAGCATGCACATGTGTAAGGCTATGAGAAAGGATTTCTTTGAAAGGCAGGTTGCTGTTCTTAAGGAAAGAGTTCACCATGTTTTTTAAAGAGAGAAGGCAGGGCTAACATTTCCACAAGACTTGCCGTCCATTGCATACCACAAGAAAAAGTAGCATCAGTGTTGTGAATAGTCATTGTCAATGGAAAGATTTGGAATCGATTTTGGAGAAAACTGCTAATATGTCAGCCACGTATCAGAGGTTCCCCCCTGCACCAAGAGTTGTAATGTTTCAGATGTGGAAAAGATCACCTAGTTCCAACCCCCCTCCATGGGCAGGGACACCTCCCACTAGACCAGGTTATTCAAAGCCCCACCCAGCCTGGCCTTGAACACTTCCAGGGATGGGGCATCCACAGCTTCTCTGGGCAACCTGTTGTCTCACCAGTGTCTCACCTCCACCCTCACAGTAAAAAAATTCTTCCTAATATCTAATCTAAATCTCCCCTCTTTCAGTTTGCACTGTTACCCCTCGTCCTATTGCTCCACTCCCTGATAAAGAGTCCCTCCCCATCTTTCCTGTAGGCCCCTTTTAGGTATGGGAAGGCTGCTCTAAGGTCTCCCAGAGCCTTCTCTTCTCCAGGGGAGAAGAAAACCATCCCTGGGATACTATATAGATAGGTAGTATGTGGATTTGATTGTTCAGTGTACCTGATGGTGAAGGATTCCTAAGCTTCAACTGGGCCTCTTGCTCTGAGTAGCATACCACAATGTACCCTTCTGTTTATGTAAAATTTAATTTTTGGTACTTTGTTCAACAGAAGTTTTAGATTCTACCCCTAACTTTGTTTTTCACTTGTATTCTTTTTTCCCTATGAGGATAGTCACTGCTTGGATTCTTGAACTCTGGACTCATTCTGTTTCAAAGAAGGCTGATTTTTAGAGATCTCAGCACCTCTCTGTAATCCACCACTGATAGATTATACTATTAAGGCTGACAAATTATACTATTCAGTTTTTTTCATGTACATTATCTTTCAGCTGTCAGGTCAGATAGAGAGAACTATCCCTCTGCAGGTATTTATCATGAAAATGAAGTAAAACAAATTTATTCTTGAAGCCCTTTGCCAGAGAATAGAACCTCAATGAAATACTTAAAGGTTACTAAACACTTTTACATTCTGCCCCTTTCTTGCACGTGTACAAACACACACATGCCCCCTCTCACACACACAAAGTGATGAAACTCCTTTTCTTACATTTGGAGTTCTGACCTGGACATGGTATTTTTGTAAGCTTAATTGAATTGCACATTAATGATTAATCACCAGCACAGCTCTTTAGCAAATAAAACCTTTACCCCTTCAATTTTAATATCTCTAGGAACACCAGTTTGTGAGCCTCTGGCCAGCAGCTTAACAGATAGAAATGGTGTACAAGAGGCACAGTAACCTCAACTAACATTTTGCCATTCTGAACACACTCTTTGTACAGTTGAAATAATTTGCCAAAGCATACACTAATGACCTGTTTCATCTAATGAGTAAAACAAACATCCTTTTAACTTGCAAAACACACTGAACATGAAAGAAATGTGAATGCATATTATTTTTAATATTTTCCTCATAAACTATACTAATATTAGGAAGAAAGTTAAAATATAAGTTTGGATACTCTATTTGCATGGTAACAGAGTACAATGTAGTTTTGATTTTCCCTGTAATTGCATATCTGTGAAATAGCTACACAGTTGAATAGTTAGGTGATTAGATGTGGTGAAATACTGCAACTGCAGTTTTTGGAATATGTTGCAATAGCTGGGCTTCGTTATTATTTGATTTCATGTCTTGTGTTCAGAAGCTTGTGAAGTTTAGCAACTCCTGAATATGACCATAAGAAACCCCCCATGAAAAAGATGACTAAAACTGACCAAATACATTCTGTAAGGTATGTGTATAAGATATAGAATCATGGAATCATATAGGTTGGAAGGGACCTTTAAGATCACCAAGTCCAACCACCAACCTAACACAGCCAAAACCACCACTAAACCATGTCTCTAAGCACCATGTCTACCTGTCTTTTAAATACTTCCAGGGATGGCAATTCCACCACTTCCCTGGGCAGCCTGTTCCAATGTTTGATAACCATTTTGAATTTTTTCCTAATATCCAATCTAAACCTCCCCTGGCACAACATGAGGCTGTTTCCTCTTGTCCTATCGCCCATTACTTGGGAGAAGAGACCGACCCCCACCTCTCTACAACCTCCTTTCAGGTAGTTGTAGAGAGTGATAATAGTCTTATTTCAAGTTCACTAGCAGCCTATATGTTGATGAAGTCCACTTGAAAAACTGATTCCTTTAGTGGTTTTATTTTTCTTATTTAATTTTTATTTATTGGGTGAGTAGTATTAACCAGCTTTGTAGCTGAACATTTTATGAATGCAGATCCTATAAAGGTATCATTTCTGAGCATAAAAAATGACCTTCAAAAATATGCTGGATTTACAAGCCTAACTGCAAACTCAGACATTCCAGGTAAGGAGGTGGGGTGGGGGGGGGGGGGGGGGGGGGAGGTGTCTTCTAAAAGGAACTTAAGCAGTTTAGTAACTGGTAAAGAAGATGAAATCTGGTTTTGACAAGATTAATATTTATTTCTGCAGAGCTGATACTGCTTAATACTAAATGTCAATTAAAACTCCAGGAGCTGATCTCCCACTAGCTGCTGGAGCTGGAAACATCATACACAGCAGCATGTCAGATAAACAGCTTGGGGCATAGGAGAGAAAAAAACAAAAGAACTTTGCATCCCACCTAGCTCTGTATCGTGTCCTGGGGTACTTTGCTACCAGGGCATGTTCCATGCATTTTATGACCTTAGAAATATCGGAGTCACACAGTCTTTTTACTGATGATCTTTGAGCTTTTATATCTGTAAAGAAGAAAATAAACATGAAAGCATTTATATGCAACATTCTCTCTGAGAGGATTATTTATATTAAAGGTTTGGCTACAGCTTCAGGCTTGCTTTAAACTACTGGCTCAAGTACCAAAAGCAGTATAGCTACAGCAGAGCAGAGACCAGAAAGGATGCAGGACACCCAAGAGCCCAGTAAACAGAAATCTCCCTGGTCCATATTGTGAGCCAGATGTTCCCTACAGTAAGTGTAGCGTGACCTAGCACAACCTTTCAGATATCAGTAAGCCATAAATTTAGCATATAGTCACAGCAATTCATTCCCCCGGGCATTCTACCTTTAAGTATAGAGCGATGGTAGCATGACATCACATCCCACTGATCTCATATGGGAATTAATAACACAGGCCTCATCTAACAACATACGCATAGTCCAGAACAGTCAGCAATGGGTTCTAAATGAACATTAATGAAGTCCAGCAAACATTCACAGAATCACAGATTGGTTGAGGTTGGAAATGAACTCTGGTCCAGCCTCCCCTGCTCAAGTTGGGTCACCTAGACCAGGTTGCCCAGGACCATGTCCAGACAGCTTTTGAATATCTCCAAGAATGGAGACTCCACAGCTTCCCTACACAACCTGAGCCAGTGCTCAGTTGCCCTCACAGTAAAAATGTGTTTTTGAATGTTCAGTGGAAACATCCTGTGTTTCAGCATGTACACATTGCCTTGTGTCCTGTCCCTCCGCACCACTGAAAAGAGCTTGTCTCTGTTGTCTTTTCAGCCCCACTTCAGGTATTTATATACATTGAAAATATCACCCTGGAGCTTTCATACAGTCCTTTTTCTACTTACATTCAACAAAGTATTTCTCTCCATAAGAGTCCCTGATCTCAGGAGTCAGTCTGTTCCAAAGTCTTAAGAGGTCTCTCTCAATGACATCTGAATTAACTAGTCCTGCCTGAAAGAAACCATGTTCAACAATGCTTACTTTCACTCCAAAATGCTGCATCTCTATTCTAGAAGAAAAAAAAACAATAACCATCCCTGACCTCCCAATAATGGCATAACTATTAAACAAGTCACATAAATTAATATTTGGGACTTTGATTCTTATCTTCAAATGTGGAATAATTTTGAGATGTTCAGATTAGCTTCATAGCAGTGTACCTGTCTTGTAAAAGTGCAGCAGGCAATTAACTCTCAGGAAAAAAAAGCAGTGTCATGTAGATTCACAGCTTTCTGTGTGGTTTATGTTGGACCGATACAAAGAATGCAGCAGCCAGCTGCATCTTAGCAAAATAAAACTTTTGACTATTTCAAATGCTGTTGCATCATTTCAGTTTCCAGCAGGAACAGATTATCAAAGTGCCTGGGAAAAAGTAAAAACAAGCAAAAATTTTCAATTGGATTAGAACTTTATTGTTCTGTATGGTTAAATGGCTATGGTTAAGTGATTATATGTTACTGCAATAAAGGTTAGTGTGTTTCCTGGTAGCATGCTTCCCTCTATGTGATTTTGAGTTGCAATGCAATTATTTTGGGATGAAAATGGCCTCTTTGTCTTGCTGAGCAGCTCAAGAGACCCAGGCAGTTTCATTCCAAAGTGCGTAAAGGTATGGACCACAAGCGCATTAGCCATTACTTTGTCCTATATATCCTTGGGGCATATACTTTCTTTAAATAAGTATTCATGCAACCAGCTTTCCTAGACCTTGTGAAGACTTGACTCACTGGGCTTTCTCAAGGCAGTGCAACACAACTGGTTTCAGTGAAAGGTGCTCAGCTTAATAATTTTCTGAAGTTATGAGTATCTTTGGTAAGGTGGTTGCTGCCTGGAATCACCCAGCTCAGATTGTTGTGGAGCATTAGAGCAAAATAAAATGGCTTGTAAATGGGCAAGTAGAACTAAGTACAACTTGCCCAGGAAACTCTAGGTGTCTGACCAGGCTATACTGTTGATTTACTTTCACGTACACAGTGGATTCACATGCCCGAAAGCTGCATGCTAGCCGTTTGTCCAGGACATGAAAATTTTTCCCAGTGCAGTTGCCCGGTGTGTCTGTTCATAGTACTGGGGATTGAAATTCCAATTAAATGACCAGAATCCTCTTATTTTCCTTTCCTCCTGGCAAGATTTCCAGAGAGAAAACTAGAGGGGCAAACATGCAGTCACCCTTCCTCAGCACATCTAGAATTGGTTCTTGGATGCATGCATGTATTTCTAGCTACTCACCGTAAGATGTCAGAGAAAGCTTCCATGCCCCATTTGGACAGGCTGTAGCCACCCCCTACAAAAGCCATGAGACCGTTGGCATTAATTGGATTGACTACTCTTCCCTCAGCTTTTTTCAGAAGTGGCAGAAGCTTGAGTGTGATTTCAATCAGTCCCAGCAGACTAACATCCAGCACTGAGTGGAAGTCTTCAATCCTCAGCCAGTCAGTGGGTGCTACAGGTGCTGTTCCTTCAGCATTGCACACCAAGCCAAAAAGCCCTGAGAGGATTACAAAACCATTTATTTTGGTATGTGGCAATATCTTACCCTAGAGTTTCATATGTAGCATTAGGAAGCAAGCACACAGTCTGCAAAAACTTTAGTGAGATGAATACAGTTGTCTGGGTTTTGCTTTTAAGATCTACTCTGTACACCTGGCAAAATTTGCTGAAGGCCTTAGACAATGACTCTAAAAAAGCGCGGGTAAAGTATTAAAAGAAAAGTATTTCGGTTGGAGATATGGGCCACCATACTAGGCTTTATTATCCAGATCCACTCAACTATGTAGGCTCCTAATATGCACTTACAATCCTGTGAAAACCAAATAGTTTACATAAAAGTGGAGAGACTGATTTTTTGGGTTGGGGTCTAAAGGTCTAAACCAGACATGCAGAATTAGTCAATGCTTCTCAAAATATTAGCTTAACCCTGTGTATTGATAATAGTGCTTTACTACCTTATAAATTACTTGAGGAACTTTAGATAAATAGTGACACTTCCAAGAGTTTGCTGAGGACAGCTTGCATCTGAAGGGAGAGGCTGAAAGTCCATCACTCAGCCTTCATAAAGAGTTTCCCAGACTGAGGTGACGGCATTAGCAGTGGTTACCCCAACCAAGAACATGCGCCTTTCCACAAGCTGGAAGCCAGGGCCTGCTGGAGGAGGTAAGCACTAATAATTATGTTGTCCTTGCCCTCAGCCACTCCTTCCAAGAATGGTCTGGAACGCTCATGATGAGGCCAATGGTGTTTTACAAGCTTTGAGGAGAAAGTCCTACTGGTAGAAGATATGTGTTTTGCTGCTTTAGCTAGTTAATTAATTAACAAGGCTATTGAATATTTGGTATAATTCAGCTATTGTAACTATTACAGCTGATAGTTAAGTGCTGTGATCGCCTTTGGCAGCCGTTCACAATGTTTAGTCTGAGCTATTGGTACTGAGAAAGAAACATGTATTGCTATGGTTGAATATATTTACCACACAGATCTTTTTTATCACCCTTTCCAAAACCAACACTTAAGTCTTGTTTTTTAATTCAACTCATAGGTATCTAAGGACAAACTCTTCCTCTTTTAGACAAGTGCTCAGAGGTGTATGATAGCAGTAGTGAGAGCTGCCTGTGAAACAGCTCTTAGAAAACGGGCTGAAACAGCAAGTGTTTAACTGTTATAATCAGTGCAATTGTTGTGCGCATTGCGAAAGTTGGACTAATTCAGACATGCAGAAGTACTCTTTTGCTTACTAGAGGAGGGCTGAAGAAGCCCTGCACCCACTGATTTTAATGGGGTGGGATGGTTTTATTGTCAAGAAAGTTCTTTCTGGTACCAGTTAGCACCTTCCCCCCACTGGCATTCTTCAGCTGCACCAAAAAGAGCCTGAAAAATATACCTGGGGATGATATGGTTTTAATTGACTGAGAAACTAGATTTTTAGGCACCCTGTTGGTGAAAGTGAGGGGAAGCCCAAAAGCATTGCTTGGAGAGAATCTCTTTCAACTGAGAAATGACAGAAATTAAGAGTGAACGTGTTTCATCAGTAAGATGAAAAATGCCTCTGCGGGGAGTGGAGAGGCAACAGAACTAAACCACATTTGGTTATATTGAATCATTTTTCTGGGGAATTACCTTGCCACTTACCCTCGCCAGCTGTCTCTTTGGTCACAAATGCCACAACTCTGGCAATGCTGTTGGAGTCAGCTAAGTTCAGGTTCACTGTCTTCAGCGAGAGTGAAGAGCACAAACGTAGCTCTTGGCCTCCTTTTTCTGTGGCACATGCAGCAATGACACAAAATCCCCTTTTGTCAAGCCATTTAACCAGTGACTTTCCAAGTCTGGTGTCACAGTCTGTTATGAAGATGTGCCTTCCACTCAGGTTTCTCACTCTGTGACTGTCTCTGATGAGCCAGTAAATGATAAGAGAAAGTATGGAAGCCAAAATTGCTATGTGCAGTGAGTCTGAAAGTGAGAGCTACAAGAAAATAAGTTAACAATTAAATGAAGCGAATGTACTTACTAACCCCAAAGCTTCCTCAGACACAATTCCCATAAGGGGCTTTGGTTCAGGTCGCAGCCCATCTATCTCGCTGTAAGTCAGGGGAGAGCAGGGGTGGAAGCTTTCGCACAGTGTGATCAGGACCCACGAATAATAAGTGTCTTGGCAAAAAACTTCCCTATCCTCATTTTCAATAGATCTCCACTGTTCTCAAGCTTTGCTGACCAATCTTTCTAGTCAGCCCTGTCCTTTCAGCATGTTTCAGGATGAAAGGAATGACTGCATCACCTCTCACAGTAGCATCTGGGTTTCTTTGTGGACAGTGGTGGTTATTTCTGCTAATACTGGAGAGAATTCCTCTGGGAAGAAGGAAGATTCTCTTTGATTGCCTGTATGATGCCACCCAGGCTGCCCTTCTTATCTGTTGCACAGAAGCAGAGTGACCCCAAGAACAACCAGAAAAGCCTAAGCTGTAGTGGTGGCTCTGGTGACTAATTTGTTGCGTGACTCGTGTTGTGTGATGGTGAGTGATCTGCTCTCTGACCCTTAGACAAGGTAAACTTTGGGACAGTGCCTGAGTCTTCTGTCTTGTTCCTCATTGCCTGTTTAGCACTGATACACAGCTCAGTAGAATATATTATATAGGACGTGTGTTTGTATAAAGAAATGGGGAAATGCGTGGAGATGTTGCCCTCAAAAAAAAAAAAAAAAAAAAAAGCACTGAGGGAACACAAGGTTTCCTAATGCTGGTGGGCAGGATAGTGTTTGCTTATTAATTTTTTCCTTTATAAATGTAGAATACAGTTCTTGCCATCTGTTTTTCTATTTGTATTTTTTGTTTGTGCAAGAATTAAACAAAAATAATGAATTAAATTAAATATTTGTGGAAGACTCGTAAGCATTTTCCAGACATCTTGTTAAAGAGAAACAAGTGCTGAGCAGTCACCTAGGCTTTAGTTATTTATGTGTAGACATTCAGATATCTGGCCTCTAAAATGTGATTGTTTTCAAGGAATTAAGTGATACCTTAAAAAAAAGGAATTTGTGGTTATCCAACCACATACTCAAAGAGGAAGGGGTCTTTCTTCTCTAACTCATAGCTGTCTGAAGTTAAGCATTCATTTGGCTGTTTTTTGTGTAACATCCTTGCTACCTTAAGACATGAATATTAAAGGAAGTCCAATGTATTAGGCCTGGTTGCTAGACCCTATCTGCTGTTCTTGGTCCTACTGAGTTCATGGGGTGATTTGGATTTCTTCTGATTCTAAATTTTGCTGTCACCTCAATGAGTAGGAATGGAAGGAATGTCAGAATTTGATAGTGAATGAATGTTGGACTCTCATTAAATAATGAAATCAGTCACATAGCTGATAAATGATAACAAGTGACAACATTTATTGCCACTTAATGATCTTATTTTGCATAGTTGGGTGCCTCAGTAGCCATCAATATGGACTTTTAGGCTACTGGTTAATACTCTCTGATTTTAAAATGTTAAGCAAATACATACAGATAAGAGTTTGCTTCTCCTTCCACTGCAATCTACAGGGAGGTTCCCACTGAATCTTTGACGTGTTAGATTGGTCCCTAGGCTGCACTGGTTATTTTAGCAACCCATCTCACTGTTGTTTTGAGGCTGATGTAATTGGCCCTCTAGTTCAGGTACTTCACCTAGGTACTTGGCTTTTTTGCTGTGAATGTCCCTGTTAGGTCTGACAAGGATTGCAGTGCTCCTGAGTGTGTGCACTTTGGAATCATCTTTGTAATGTTTCACTGAGTTGGTGACATTTCTTTTCTGAGAGGACTCACAGAGTGTGCTCTGACGAAGTGCCATTAAAACTCTGTGAAAGAGCTGAGGCTAATTCAGGCTTCTGTGTTGTAAAATAAAGTCTGAAAACAGAATGTTGCAGCAGCTGATCATAGGTACACCCAGTCCATTTGCAGCAACATGCCAGTCAGTGACATTCCTTTGACTGCTGAATTAGAATTTGGAGCTGAGCTAGATACAAATAGAGAGAGGAGTTGCTACCAGCAGGCTCCCCACGCTAATAAATCTCGGCAAAATACTCAGCAAGTTAATGCTGTGATATATCATGTTAGGACTCAATTCATCTTTTTCCCCAATACAAAATTAAATGAAATAATTAGAGATTTGGGGAAAAGATTAACCTAATATGAAACAGGAGCTGTAAATCACCCCTTCCTTCCTTGTCTGTGCTGCAGGGAGGAAGCAGCGGGCAGTGAGCGTGCACTACTGCAAAGCAAGTTAAATTTGAAACTGGGCATTGTGGAGAAGTTCTGGAGTGTCTGGCCAGGATGCCTATTGGCTCCTGTAAGAGAAACACCTGGGACTGCTCTGGTTAGTGTTAGTCCTTGGATTTAGGTAGCAATAATTGGCACAGAAGCGTTGTAAGATAAGGGGTTCCAGGGGCGACAGTTGAGAGGGCAGCACTGTGTGTGGAGCCTCTGCTGCTCCTCTCTCCCCTATCAGCCCTGGGCAAGTGTTCCTAAACCTGTAATCCCTAACCACCTAGTTCTCCCTGAGTACCAGTGCTCCTTCTCCGATAACATGGATGTTCGGTGCTGAACACGTGGCGAGTTTTGCTCTGCTGGAGCCTTCTGCCAGTATTTACTCTGCTAGATGATGTCATTGCTGCTGGAAGGATTCTGGGGTTAGAATGAAAGGAGACAGTCTCGGTTAAACTTTTCTTCCAAGAAAATAGTCTAGTTGTGTGAATGTACAATGTTATGCAAAATTTGATAATTGCAGAGCACTAAAAAAGCCACTTGTCTTCCCGGGGCATATTGATTTTGAAATAGCTGCCTGGAGTGGCAAAGAGTGTGTTTCCAGAGAAAATGTCAGCATGATATTTCAAGAGTATTGATATATCTTCATAAATATTGAATTCTGATTACTAATGTAGCCAGTAAATAGCTAAAGGCAAATTCTACTTTCTATTAGAACTTTGGTATTTGCCTGGCAAATTGAGAACTCTTGGGATAGAGCTTGGCTTCTTATGCCTAGACAAGTGCCATTATAAATGCAATTGATTTTAGAGAAAAGCAGCATGACTACACTGAGAGCCCTTTAAGATCCTTAGACAACTGCAAAATACAGCATCCCTCTGCTTCTCTGCACTAAAGGAAACTGAAGCACATAGATCATATTGAAGGGGGGGGGGGGTGTGTTACTATTTTACTTCCACAGCAAGTTTTGTTTGGTAGTCATGCCAAAGAACCTGAGGTTGGAGTGAGACTTGGGGTCTGGGTGTGCTTTGGATTCCTTCATCTGCCACTGTGCTGGCAGTGCAAACCTCCAGAAGTCAGTCTGCAATGGGTTAGAGTGACCTGCCAGGCATGCTGAGGAAGAACTGCCAAGGGGACATTTACGGACTGGGGTCCTTCAGAAGCAGCACTCACGTAGCACTGAGCAGAAGGTTTAGATGTATCAGACAACACTCTGACAGGTCACCCAACAGCTCTCCAGAGTCTAGGAAGTACAAACTTTAATAATCGGCCATCCTGCCAGAGCTACAAACCCCCTGGTCATCAGTTAACAAATTGAACAAATATGCAGGCACTTTTGTTTCATGGAAAAGGAGTGGGGGTTTGTATGCTGTGTAAAAATGTCAGTGTAATATTTCAGTTTGGTGATCAGCAGAGAACTTAAGATCTTCATTAATCTGTCTCCTTAAAAGAAGTACATCTCCAAAGTCTCCTGCACTGCATTTTGCAGGGAGATGAATGTAGGCTGCTACAATGGGGGCTGATTTCTCAGCGTGATTGTATCTTTCCTTGTATTGCTTGCAGTTCAGAATTTTACCACAGTATCAGTAAAAGACCCAGGAAAATGAAACCCTGTAAATTCTTAGGTGAATGAACCAATAATTAAAAATAAAGGAGTAGAGAAAGATTCCAGATGGTGTGAAGAATATTTCTGAGTTAGCATTTTATTCAGGCCCTGTGGGTGCTTAGATAAGCAACAATTGTAAAAATCACTCTAGAAAGGAAAGGACTGCATGTTCTCTTGTCTGCTCACTCAAAAACAAGTGTGTAATTCATTCTCGCTGTTATTCTGCAAGTGCATGTAACAGGTACTGCTCACTATAATGATAGACACAACTTCTGTTTTTGTGCCAGTACTCACATTCTGGGGAGACATCTGCAAGTTCAGTCTATATCTTCAGGTGCTCGCGAGTTGCCTTCACCAGTTATTTCCAGTGTCAGAATATGGAGGCTTCCCAAGACAAACTCATAAGCTTGTGCACCAAGATCTGCATGGTGATAGTTTCCAGAAAAATCTCACTGTAAATCCTGTGTCTGCTGGTGCTTTCTGATTGCTGTACATCATTTGACAAGCACAGTCCCTCTCCCTGCTGTTGGTAATGACTTGTACTGTGATGTTTCTACCTTAGGGACTTACTTGGTGTTAACCTTCTGTACATGCTTCACGCCTGCCTATCCTAACTATGTTGTGTAAGCATCGCTGGCTATATATAGTAATCAACACAGCCTGGGGGGCTGTCAAGACTCTAAGAAGAGCTAATCTACTCATCTGGGAAGGACTGATCTGTGATTCCTCTTGAAACCAGCAGGAGTCTTTCAATTGATTTAACAGGGCTTGGTTCAGACTTCCACCTTTTCTCCTGCATATGAGCAAGTTATTATTGACATGACTTAATCTTTTAAGATACATCCTTGTGTGTGAAAACTTCCAGGGATGGAATTAGTTTTTCTAGTCTGCAGGCAGCTTTTTGATACTAGAAGCAAACGGATTGCCTGAGTAACTAAGCAATGCTTTTCAAATAAAGGCTACAATTCTACAAACTGTCCAAACAGAAGCTGGTAGGGTGAAGCTGGAAGTGACGTGGCCCCACTCAGTTGAGCAGACAGTGGCAAGTGACCCCTGCCAGGAGCTGCAGAGTTGTTAGTTCACCCTCTGCTTGGTGGGCAGCTCTTCTCCCTTCAGTTTCTCCCCCTGCTCATTTCAGCTTGGGCCTTGAAATTCTTGCTTCTTTTGTCGCTCTGAGTGCCACACCAGCCTGAGCTGCGGTGTTGGCTGTTACTGCACTTTCAGCACTGGGGGCAGTCAGGAGAGGCGTGCAGCTTGATGGAGATTTGGTGATTCAGCAGGGGGCTGGCAGAGACTTCCACCGCCTGTGCCTGCCTTGTCCTGTCTGGCCTGATTCAAACAACAGGCTCTACAGTGTGGTTGAAATGACCACAAAACAGCACTCCACCAGCACGCAAAGCCCGTTGCAGGGGAACGTTTCTCCAGGAGTGTCAGGTTAGGAGTCCTGGTGTTGTAGTTCGCAATCCTTTGCCACACAAATGAAGGAGAGAAAAAACATAAAAGGAGTTTCTTTTTCTCTACTGCTGATTTTTTTCTCAGCAAACTGCTTTGGAACCGTAGATGATAATTTCAGAAAGCTGAATAGATCCTGCTTAGCATCCTGGAAAACATCGAAATGGGGAATTTTCCCAATAAGTTCCCTTTCTCACAGAGGATCCTCTGACTTGCTCAGAGTACAACATGCAAGGGAACGTAACGTAAGAGAAATGACATAAGCAAAATGTGAGCTCCATATGTAGCTTTCCGTTAGAGAGCACGGCATGAAACAGTCTTTCATCTGCAGAAAGCGGCACTTGACTGTCTGATTTCCCATTGACTCCTTAGGTGCATTTCATAATGAGATCCGTGACTCCTAGAAAGGATGTGGAAAAATTGCCCTGCTTGAAACATAACATTGGGGAAGGAAATCTAGTTCTCAAGTGAAAAGCAAGAAGATAACATTATTCCTGCTGGACAAGTGGACGTTTTGAAGCATGCCTTTGTGTGCTGGCTTTAACAAGATAACTGAAGCAAGGGCCTCTGGGTGCTGTCCCCCAGGATGTTCTGACCTTGTGGAAGTCATGGGTCTTCTCCTGAACAAGTCCCTTCTAGTCCCTAAAAACATGTGTCTAAATATTCACCTGCCTTATGCAGCCTTGTGAGCAGGAGAGGTTTTGATAGCCATAGCAGAGCGCACTGTCGTTTGCTCATTTCCAGAAGTCACTGGTTTTTGTTGCTGGCATCTGAGTAAACGTAGCTTCTGGTTCCAGGAGAGAAAATGCCAGCAGAATCTGACCCTCCAAACAGTGAGAAGTAATAAATTGAGCAGCTGATATTTTTCCTGCATTTCTAATTTAAAGAATATATTTACAGCTAGTGTGCCCTGTCCCAAATTCTGTGTTTTCCTTTAGATGTTAACCTTCACATTGCTAGGGTCTCGCAGCAACTGACAGTATATTGTGGTCTGACAGAAACTGAATTAAATGAGTCAAACCATAATTTCTAAAGATAAAGATGAGAGTAGGTGGTGTCATTCCGTACTTTGTTTCCCTAATAACTTTTGGCTGGGTAATCTTGGTGAGGGAAAAGAAAAAAAGCAGCTTTAGGTTCTGGAAAGGCTCTGTGTGAAGTGACACCAGGGCTGCCTGCTAAGATCAGAGGTCACATCCCTAGGGCCCAGTGCCGCCTGCTCTGCAGGAGCCAAGAAGTTCACTGACCGGGGTGGACTGATGACTTGCCTAGAGAGCTAACGGTTCATGCAGATTGTGACAGGAAAGCTACTAGCTCACCAGACAGCCACACAACCGCCTTCAGATTAAATCCTAAATAAAGAAAACTTGTTCTTCCGTCACTTTTATTGATGCAAAGTTGGTTTTAAAATAAAATCTACTACAGCAATGCCATCAATACCTTAGTAAGAGTAACCAGTTGAGAGGTATTCACCTCAAACCTGCTCTAGAAGGAATAACTTTTTTAGACAGCTGAGATATAAATTAAATGACCCCACTAAAGCCTAAGCATAAGCTGCACTGAGAAAAGTAGAACTGATGTTTTGCATGTTCCAAAGAAACTAAATTGAAAACCAGCACTATTTGGATAGCCACCAGGTAACTTGCTCTTTAGCCCAATCATGTCACAGCAAATTCGTCAGCATGAGGAAAGCATTTGGTTCATCGCTGAGCAGTTTCCATGGCAGTGGGAAACAGCTTGCTCAGCAATGTGTAGTTACAGACTCGACGTGGGGTCTCTGCAGTTCTCAAGCACTTTGCCATGATTAATTCCAGTGGAGCTGGGTCTTAACAGGCACTTGTGTCAGGAACTGAACAAGAGCAGCACCTCTCCACAGGAATTACTCAGCATCTCACAAAACACAGGGCTATTATTTTTGTTCCAAGAAATAGCTCCCAGACTTGAAGCCTTGCAAGCTCAGATTTATTTTTTTTTACTAAAAAAAAACCGCCTTAGCTCTTCACTACCTTAAATGGAGGTATTGGGCCCATGTAGTTGGATTCACAGTCTACATTTGTAGCTAGCTGTGGATCCTTTACAACAGAGGGGTAGAGATGGGCTTTAGAGACCCTCAGGATTTAGTATGCTGACCAGGAAAATGCCTCACGTAACCCTTGCAAAGTCCTGTGAGTGGAAAGGGGTGTGATTCCCAACCAGCTCAACGACTTGGGCGCTTTATTTTGCTCTCTCTCCAGTTAGGACTGTACCTAGGAAAGGCAATCACACTTTCCTTGGCCTCAAAACTGAATTGGAGTGACTGCTAAAGAAAGCAGTATCAGGAAGAGGATTTTCTACCCTCCTTCCTACATGAGTTCACTTCTCCCAGAGGAAGGCCCTGTTTCCATTCCCTTCTCTGCCCAAGATGACCGAACTCTTCCTGCTGTAGAGACTTAAAGCCACATTCCCTGTTTTCCTGGGATATTTTTGTCTTATGGAGCTTTGTGAAGAACTGGAACCTTCAAGTGTTCTCAAACTAAGAACCTTAAAGGTGGAAGAACTGAAAAATTAGTCATTTCTGAAAGTTTAATAGTTCCTTTGTTCTTTCTGGATTACAATTTAAAAATGAAATAATGTATTTTTTTTTTAATAGTAGCAGATATTGGAGAAATAGATATATTTCTTACATTTATAGGGAATGCAGGTGTATTTCATGTGTATTTTGTATTATGCGATATAAAGGACAGGTCTTACAGAATCAGCCTTGTCTGTGATAGGGGATATATTGGCAAATATTTACTTTGCATTGGAAGCTGCGAGCTCTACTCTGTTCCGCAGCAGTAGGAAGTCTTGTATAACTGCTGGCATTCTTGCAAGGGGATTCCAAAGCAACTTAGCATCCTGCCCAACAACGTAATGGGCATGTGGATGGAGGCTTGTTAGGGCATGCTCCATGCACTGAATAACTGGTGAAATGTCCTTGTTAAGGCAGATCTTGGACAGTTTTTCTCCCTTTGCTGCATCTGTAAAGTTCAAAAAAAGAAGATCATTTAATGACAGCCAGGCAAGGTGCCTCTTAACTCTTTCCCCCTTGCTAATCTGTGCAATTTCACTAAGGAATTGGTATTTCTTGGTTCTCCGTACACAAGACTTTGTAGCAGTTTCTGAAGTTGCCAATCATAACGACCTTGTGATATAGTTGATCCCAAGAACTGTCTAGGTACTCTTAATTGTGGAACAGTCATGGCAAAACTGGGCCTGTATGGTCTGAGGACAGGCAACCAGCATTGACAGTAGCCCAGAATAAACATAACTATGTAAGAGGCAAAGGGAAACAGAAATGCTGTAGTTGTAAATGAGTCTCTTGCAGTAAAGAAATTGCTTTGTGGTAAATTGCAAAACACAACTGTAAACAAGAGATTTGAGGGACAAGAAAGTCAAAGGATCAAAAGACAAGTAGCCCCTGTTCAAGCAGGCTTAGCCTGTGTCTGTCAGACAGTCCTGGAATGGCTTCATCAATGCTGTGGTTAGCAGAAGCAAAGGGAATTGATCCCTATTTGATTACTAAATAAATAAACAAACAATAATGAGAGAAAAATACATCAAGCTCATCGTTTACACCATCTGTTTTTCTGTTTGGCAGTTTGTTCAAAAGCTTCATGCCAACACGAATAATTAATCTTTAACTGAGATTTGAATAAAGCTTCTAGAAGAAGTCTTTTGTGCCTATGATCATATTGTGATGCAGATGCATTTGAAGAGTAACTTTTCACATCACAGTCGTTCCAGAAAGTCAGAATGATTAGAAGATATAAAGCTAATTTCCAAGGCTTTCTCAGCAAGAAATGCATTGCTTGTTTTGCCACAAATGTCTGGAAATTGCCTCACCTTTCTGAAAATACTCCTCTCCATATTGTTTTTTAATATCAGGGGGGAGCTTTTTCCAAATAACCTCCTTCTCTTTCAGAACCTGTGCTGGATCAGTCAATGCTGTTTTGAAGAGTCCGGGTTGAATGCAACAAACCTTAACTCCAAAAGCTTTCATATCTCTCCTGCAAAGACAGCCCAATGATTAGACATTATTATTAATGCCGTGGGATTTCTTTTTCTGTACTAACACTTTTACTTCTGTCTTTACATGTCACACCAGCACACACACATTGTGAGGTTTGTTCATGGTTGTGAACTTTCAGCTTGTTATCCCTAAATGAAAGAGGGATAAACTATCTTACCTACTTCACAGAGTGAGAACCTGCATTGGCAGTGACAGTGCAGTAGCTGGCATAGTGTATTTCACATCCTAGTTCAACTTTCAGTAGCTCATTATCTATCTGGCTTGTCAGCTGCCTAAATGCAAGCATGTAGAGCCATTTTACATGTCTTAGGGAATCCCTTTCAACCTCTCACTGATGCCCCAGATTGGTACTCTTCCTTCTGGTGCCATCTCATATCTGCCAGCCCTGTTTAAGTGTCCCAGTATCTAAAATGGCACAGTATCTATTTAGGCACACAAATTCCTCCCCGACTGTGTTACAAGAAGAAGCCATGGTGGTCCCCAGGATTAGTTTGCTATGTTCTCTAGATCTCTCTAATGATCGGTATAATTTAGAGAAGACACTTTGAAGAACAAAGCTTAGACAAGAGTTACTATCGTGCAGTAACTCATGGTGTGTATTTTTTCTGGATGGGCAGCTGCTGTAAATTTCTAGGTGCACTTTTAAATTAGGAAAATTAGGTTTATTTTGCAAAGACATCTCAATTCCCTTGAGTGGCACTTCCTCTGCCATAAGGCCTCGGTGCACATTAAGATAGGTTAGCCGTGAATCTATAAGAGTACCAGTTACACTGCAATAATACTTGAGGACAGCTTGTGTGCCCAACAGACTTTATACCTTAATCTTCAAAAGTCACACAATCTATGTTGAGCAAAGGCACTTTTAAGAAGAATTAGTCCTAAGGATGTAGTGTTTTTCAACTTTATACCAAGTGCCAGGATTATAATTCAGCTTCTATTGTGCATGTGCCAGTTTTCAGTCTGTGAGCCTTCAGAAAAAGAAAAGTGGTCTTTCCTCATAATGAGTGTTATACCTTAAGCTGTCATTAAATCCTTCTACTGCAAACTTTGAAGGAAAATAGCCTCCACCACTGAATGCAAGGCGACCTCCAACACTGGATACATTTACTATCCTTCCCTTTGCTTTTTTTATCAAGGGAAGCATATTTATTGTAACATTTATGAGTCCAATTAAATTAACTTCAATTGGTTCTCTAAAGTGCTCAATATCCAACCAGTCTGTAGGAGCTGTTGGCCCCAGAATCCCAGCATTATTGACAAGTCCCCAGAGACCTGCAGGGAAAAAAAAAGAAGAAAGTCAGGAAGCAAATTTCCACCTACTGCGTAAGATTAATTGAACTGGGTGAGACTTCACAGAAAATCAGTGAGGGACCAAGAGGGCAATGAAGATTTGGAGGAATTGCTTGAGAATGTCCTGCAGTATTCAGCTTTATTCTCAGTGTCCAGGTTTTATCACCACACGTTCCATCACCCTGTGCGTAGTCTTCTCCCTGCTGCAACATTTTGGGCAAGGGGTGGTGCTGTTTTTTTGTGGGAGAAAGGGAAGTAGAGGAAGACAAGGCATTGCAAAGAGCAACTATATTGAGTGACAGGAAATGTGTAAGGAATAGATCTGGTCCTTGGTACAAGTAGAGTGTCCTGAGACACGGGTAAGTGTGCCCTGGTTATGAAAGGGATGAGGTGCCAGGACAATAAAAAACATCTCTTTTTAACAAAAAAAAAAATTAAATATCCTTCTCAAAGTTTTGAAAACAAGGAACTGTGACAAAGAAGGCTTTCACTATTCTTTTTCCCTGCACTAACATTTTTGTTGTAGCAGATAACTTATGCCTCACATTGACTGACATGCCCCAACTGGAGATGGAAATGACTTGCTTTTAAATGATCCAGCTCCAAAAAATGAGGTGGAGGCAGGGAAAAACTACTAGATTGATTTGAAAAACATGTCTGAGTGCTCAGAAGTGGGAGGGGAAAACACAAAAATGTAAAACCAGTTCTTCTCTTGTATCAGCTGTTAGAGTCGTGTGAATGAATACTTTTGCTGGTCTGACCTTTCTCATAGTTTTTCTTGGGGAAAAAATCACTTTTGGCCTGAAACCAAGCACAGTTTCAAATAAAAGCAATTTGGCAAGTTATAAGCAATTTTATGAAGAGATAAAAGGTCAAATGGAGATTGGAATTTAGCATTAAGGATAATTGGTACTATGGCACATCATAATAGACCAGATTTAAGACTCAAAGTTAGCAGAATCCAGCCCATAGGATCTTGGGCTTTTGTAAACTCTACTGCAATACCACTCCTACTGAAATCAGGCAGTAATAATGCATCATTAATGCATCATTAATGCATGAGTAACAGCAGCAGTATCTTGTCTTGCACAGCTTGTTGTGTCAGAGATACAGAATTTTTCTATTTTTCAGGTGGTCTGCAAGCAATATTCCAAAATAGTTATATTCAGATTTATTCAATAGAGTTCATATGTATTTTTTGCTTTTGATAGAACAAGTGATTACTTACAAGTCATTTATTACATGTATTCAATTTTTAAAATAAGAACTCTTCAAGCCCATTAAGCAGAATTTATTTGATTTGTTCCCTAGCTGCATAACACAGCATGGGAGGTGCTGAGCACTCGTGCCATAACCCAAATGTGCATGCAAGTGCAAGCAGTCCCAATGAAGGATCCAGGAACTGGATTCCTGCTCTGACAATGATGTATTGATAAGCCTGACTTTTTAAGCACATTCCCAAATATTTACCTACCACTAACTAGATGTATAAATCATCCCTCTAGTGAAATCTTCTTCCATGTTTCTGGAAGGTGACAGGACACCCAAACACACTTGTCAAATGTTAATTAAAATAAGCTATGAAAGTAGCATAGTATTTTTAGGAAAACTCTAAACTCTAGTTCTTTTTTTTTTTCTTTTCTCTTTTTTTTTTTTTTTTAAAGAAAGATATCCTGGCACTCACCTTCTGACTGAACTTCAGATTTGACCCATGCAGCCACTTTCTTAACACTGTCTGAATCTCTTACATCTAGCAGCACTGTCTGAAGCTGCCTCGAGGTCACAGCTTTTAACTCTTTGGCTCCTGTTTCAGTCAGACAACTGGCAAAAACACGGAATCCCTTTTTATCAAAAATCTTTGCTGCCATATTTCCAAATCCTGTGTCACATCCAGTGATGAATATATATTTTCCAGTGAAATTTGTAACCTTCATCCTGTCTCTTGCCCTCCAATGCCACCACAGAGAGACGATGCCAAGAAAGATTAATATGTAGAAAAGCATTTTTGTTGAAGACTTCTGGACGCGTTCTCCTGAAATGAAAAAAGAAAAAACACAAACTGCTAGTTTTTAAGGGATTGTTAGTTGGCTGGGTTTTTTTCTTTTTTTCTTGAGTCAACTAACTGCAACTACTCAGAGAAGCAGGCACAATTGGCCTCTTTGTGCTAAAACAAAAAAACAAAAATCCTCTCGAGCAGAAATGAGACCTGGTGATGTATTGCAATAAAGTTACATGGAATAATGCACATTAGGTTATTTTTGCCAGGTCAATGAGCTCCCATTGAACATATCTGGGAGAAATGCTGACTGGAAAAGAGTAGCAAAAATGAAATATTTGCATGGAAATCAACAGAAATGTCTGAACTTAGTGTCAGTTCATAGAAAATTAAGGAGTAAGACCAGGGTCAGCTGGCAAGATCAGCAGGACCCAGCACCTTTCTCATTACTGTGGATACTTAAGCAATGCTAGCCAGGAAAAATATTTCACTTTCTTTTACTAAAACCTTTGGTTGTCAGTGTTGGACTCTCAAGAAAGAGGGTAGGCAAGTACTGCCACTTTGCCTCTCCAGAAATAAATTCCCACCAGCTAGGCTGTGGGAGGGTGCGTGTGGTACCTGTGCATAGGAAGGAGGGCGCAGGTCAGAGCACTTCACCTGCCAGAGTGAAGCTCAGGCAGTGTGACACAGTATGACAAAATATGTTTGGGAAGAGCCTGCATATCTGGCATTATACTCCAATTGACTGAATAGTGAATTTATAAGTAACTATTGATGATGGATGATATTCCGCTTAGAGAAAAAAATTCAGCTATACTTTTCCATGAATGCTCATGGCCCGGAAAACAGGAGATGCCTAAAGCAATCGACTGAAAAAATAATTCTAAATAGACGTAAAGGAGTACAGATCTTTTTAGAGATTGCTTACAGACAATCCATCTCTGCAGGGCAAGATGCAGTGAAGTTGCATTTACTATTGCCAAATTCTCCTCTGGCAAAACTTAATTCAAAAGGAAATTGCAAACACTTGACATGTTTTTAAGCATCATAATAGGAACAGGAACACTGCTTTTATTTTCTGCACGTAGAACTGCTTTCTGCTCTGATATGGGAGGTTCAACATATCTCCATTTTTATTGCAAGCCCTGGGGCTGCTCATGGTGCTTGTGTATATAAATACGTATGCTGGTGAAATGCAGCTTCTTGTGCTGACTGGAAGTTACCCGTGGTCTTGTTAACGTTGCAATCCAGAGATGTTAGTTTTTGTTGCTTAACTTCCTCTGCAGCATCAGTAGTGAAGAAAGTATGAAGAAGTGATTAGGTAACTGTCCTCCCCATGTAGTATTTCATGGTTCCTTTGCTAAGACAAAGAAATTTTTCCCTCGGCATATGTACACATGCATAGCAGACTCCGCACAGCGGCTGGCTTTCCTTCTCCTGCAACCCTTATTAATATTACCGTTCTCTCTATATCCCTTGCTCTGCTTGGAGTTGCCCTATTCCTTCGCAGCCTTCCTCCACCTGCAGCTGAGTAACAGTCCGGGCAGTCCCTGGCTGTTACACATCAGAGCCAGGGCCAGGCTTGCTCCCGGAGGCTGTGTGGAGGCCTGCCCTCCTTGGCAGGGAGGCATGATTTCCCTGCCACGCCTGCCCTCCCACATCTACCTTCTCCCAGGCCTCATCCATGCCAGATGGCTACACCTCATGTGTGGTAAAGCCTGTGCAGGGTCTGGCCATGGTGGCAAACCTGGGGGCCCAGGGACAGAGGTTTGAGAAGAGCCCCTCCAGAGAAGGAGACAGCACTGTGTTTCATTACACCCTACTTCAACTATAAAAGAGATATAAAGTATAACTAGTAAATTAACATAAACAAAACAGAGTTTTGGCCTGATCTGTAATCTGGTCAATAATTAAAAATAGAAGCCAATTTAGACTGAGGGAAAAGGCTCACCGAGGTCTGTTTTTGCCATGGCAACTGGCACATCTACAAACATGAGACTTGGAAGATAAGGGTTAACTTCTGGTCCCTGTGATCTTTAATCAATGGGATGATGGGACTTTCTATCCAATTAATAAAGTGCTGAAATGACAAGGTTTTCAGATAGAGTGCTGTGTTTCCAACTCCAGCCTGCCAGGTAGACTGACAGGTCCAGTGCCTGCCCACAGTGACCCAGCTTTGCAATGTAAAGATCTACCTCCAGTTTTTTACAGGGACCACAAACCAAAAAAAGAAAAAAACCAAAGGGGTCATCAAGAAGAAAATGTATTCTCTAGTTTCCAGGCAGGATAGTGATAAGAGGCAGTCAGTGAAAAGCCCCAAAGGTATTTGAGTGGTGGCATTCGATAGTGGTTGAGAAAGCAGAGGCACAGGGGGACAGGCAGGCTCACATGGACATGCCACTCTGACAGGAACAGGCGAGGTGACCAAGGAGCCAGTTGCCCAGGGGGTGGGCACTCTCAGAGATGTCTTTTTGAAATATTTTTTTTTATTGTAACATGTTGTGTCACTTAATTTTGATATAAAATTTATAGCTTGCATTTAAAATGTACAGGGGTTTTGTTTGTTTTTGTTTGGGGTTTTTTTTGCTATCCCTGCTATTTTTATTTGCACAAGTGTTGGAATGGAGAAAAAAAATCCTTAACAGCTGCCAAACTTAGGTAGGATCAATGGGATAAGTGAGTGCGTGTCCTGCTTCTGATACTTTCCAAGAGCAGATAGTGAGAGGCTAACTATAGAAACAAGGCAAGTAACAAGAGCTAAGTCCCTTGCTGCCTACCTCCCAGCCTCCTGGCTGGACCCACTCCAGATGGTATTTTGCAGTTTCAATAAAGCATATTTCTATGACTAAGAAATAAATATGCCATGACTTAGTGTCTCTGATCATTATTTAGACCATGGGAGAAGAAATAAGTTTGTTTCTTTCTTTGTGCTAGCCTCCCACCTGGAGCCTCCCAACAATCACTGATCGGGACTTTTACTTTCCATAATAAGAGAAAGTCACCTTCAAAGAAACATCCCCATTGTGCCCAGAAGTACTTTCCTTATTTCACTGTAAGGAAAGTATCTGCTATTGCCCATTTCAGTATGAAGAAATGTAGTTTGATTGCAGAAAAAAAAAAGAAGGAAATTGACTTCTTATCAACGAACAGCTTTTTGCTTGCAGCAAAAATCATAAAACCCGGCCGTCAAAAAGGAAGTCTTGCTCTTAGGTGCAAAAAGGAAGTTGCTAAAGATCTTTGGAAAGGACAGTAACTTTTTCAAAAGTCATGCTGCACTGAAGGAAATAATGTACATATGCATCTCATGGGATTGACATAATTCCATTTTTAATAGCATAAATCAAAAATCAGTAGGCTCAGTGTAAAATTCACTTTGGATTGTACAAAATGAATACTAAGTCATGTTTATATACTGCTGTGGTGCCAAGAAAAGCATGAAGACACAGCATGTGGGTACTTGCCAACCTGACCAACTGTGTCTGTACTGACCTTTCCTGCAGCTTCCCACTCCTCTAGCCTCTGCCCTCATCAGAGTCCCACAGAGGAGCTTGCTCCCTTCCAGCCCAATTTTGTTGGTTTTGTCCTCTAGATACCTTTATAACTGTGGTCTTTTTTTTTTTTTTAGATGAATTTCATAAACAGTATTTAACAAGTGATGCTCCAAGAGCAGATGTGGAAGTCATTTGCCTAATAATTCAAGCTGCATACAGCCAGATATATTGCAATACTGCAAGATATATTGTTAGCAGAACCACGCTGGATAGTGATAAAGACTATGCAGCTTTACTTCACTTGAAATACTTTATGACGGATTACCTCCAGAAAACTGGAGACTCATATTGAAAGACAGTCCCTCTCTCTTGGAACTATTTTTCACCAACAAAAAGAAATCAAAGCAAACCATACCAGACAGACAGTGAATTTTTTTCCCCTGCCTAAACCTAAACAGCTCAGGTTTAAGGCAGTCCAGACTCAGCCTCTTTTGTTCCATGGGAACCATACTTCTACCTTTTGTTAAAACTTGTGTTGTGCAGCAAAATTCTTCACATAACCATGTATGTCATGAAATTTCAGCCAATAATCAAACTTTTTCAAGACCGATTTTTAATAAGAGAGCCCTCTTCAAGCCTCTCTCCCTGCTATATAGCAGCAGAGTGTCCCAGCTATAACTTGACCTGTGACGTCTGTTGTTATTTTTAGTAGTTGCTTCTTAGTTGCTGATTGATGCTAAATCTGTCTTTCAAATCTATTTCAAATTCATTGTGTTTGGGTTTGGGATTTCCTTCCAATCTTTATCTGTAACAGGATGTCTCATACGACTGTTGGCATAACAGTGGAGTTTGAACACGTCTGGAGTATTCAGTCTGAGCTTGGACTAAGCCTTGATTGTGGTTGTCTTTGTGGAGATTGACTGATACCTGAAAACATACAAGCAGCTGTTCCATTAGAAGACAGCGCGTGTGCTTTTCTTGGTCTGATATTAGAAACTGAACAAAGCTTCATGTGTAGAAGGTGTTATGGTTACGTTCCCACCTTCTGTCTCTCTGTGTCAGCCAGATAATTCCTTTGCTTTTAACCATCCTCATCAAAACTCTCTCACTTTGCTGGGATTATTCTCCTAGACTAGATAATCTCCTATTCAACAGATTCAAAGGTCTGTTTTTGTTAGGAACCCCAAATCCATTGTTACAGCTGGTAAGAAGATAGTGTAGGAAATTATTTGCCAAATAACTTGAATGTGTTCTTAAAATCAAAGCTGCCATGCTTGATTCTGCCGCTGATTTTAAAGTCTGCAACACAGCAGCAGCAACCTGCTACTAGCTGCTACTACTGTTGTCAACACTGGAATAAAGACCAATAGGTTACAGACTACAGTTTAGACCAGAGGAGTCTTGTGCCGAAAGAGAGCACGGGCATTCATTTCTTACTGAGAAATTATCTGTCTGGAAATAACTAAGATTCATTTTCATTCACTTGCTCTTATGAACTGTTGGAAAAAAATCCAGAGAAGAGAGTATACCTTAATTTGGAGTGGTAATATGTCAGAATAAACAGCTACTCCAATTGAGGGAAGAAGCAGTTATTTTACTGCATTTGGCTCAATGAATTGTGATCTTTTTCTTTCTGTGCAAAGGAGTATTAAAATGACATGAGCTTTAAGCAAAATTTCCCTTCAACTCAGACCATGACTGAGGGGAATTATCCTGACAGTATTGCTCATCTTTCATGAACTGAATAGTATCTATAACTTACCAAAATTCAGAGATTTTGCACATGTCTCCTGCAAGAATGCAGGGATGGGAGCATCTGTCCTCAGTCTCCTTGATTTACTGAATTCCTGCTCTCTACTGTTTTAATTCAGTGGCTATTCTTCGTTCACTGAAGGGATGACTCTAGCAACAGAAACTGAGTTTTCCCTTCCCAGGACATCAGAAGGAAACAAAGTACAAGAGGACTTGGGGATATGAAGTGGATTTGTCTCATTTTTCCACCAGCAGCTGAAAAAGGGGGAGGGGACTGTGGGAGTGGGACCAAAATTGAGTGCTTTATGTTCTCCACTTCGCCCTACACAGATGATTTTTCAGCATAGATTCACTTTTATGGCTCATGTCATAAAGTCAGGTCAGAATTTATTAATCTTCAGGACTTTTTGTAAGGATGAGTTGAGAGAAACGGAGGTTTAGAAGGGAGGAGAGCCCTTCAAAAAGGTTTGGGTACTCTGTGGTCTTGGCTCCAATTCATCACTGCCGTAATCTACTTCTTTAAACAGTGTGAAGCAGCCTTTGTGTGCCCTTTCCGAATGCTTAGATGAGCAAAGTCCTTAAGCGAAAAGACTGAAGTGATTTGTGTAAAGCTAAAACTGTATTCTGCCTCTGGCAAGCCAAGCATTTTCTGGAGATGTTGAACTTCCTTGCACGCTAAGTGTGAGGTCTGCTCCAGTACCTTGAAAAGCAAAGGCGTTGCATGACCTTTGGCCGTGTTGCTCCTGAAGAAGCTGTCAGAGGAGAGCAAGACAAAGCAGAGTTCTGCTCCACCATATGTATTTTCCTTCCAGCCTTTCCATCCCTGTGCCCTGCACTGCAAGTAGCTATTTTTTTTTTTTCTGTAGCTCTATGATGTGGTGCACAAGATGGGTAGCACTGTGACATTATCTCAGATAGCGTTATTCTCAAAGCTATGCTGTGTACACTAGTGTAGATTGTAGACTTCTTTTTGTTAGGAAAGTGGGAGAAGGCAACAGGTTGGTGTTTGGTTATGCTGTTACTGTGGACATAGTAATGAGGAAAATGGAGTTCTGGTTAACTACATTTAATTGTGATGCACTTTTGTGCATCAGGATTTATCACGGAAAATTTGAGAGCACAGAAGATTTGAGGAGAGCTGACAGTCACTACGATTAAGGTATTGCCTTTCTATCTTGTCCTATCAGCCAGAGGTTTCTGCAGTAGGAACTGACTCCAGAGGGGAACCAAACATGTTTGCCACTTCACTCTAAACTGCAGTGACATTGGCTGAGGTCATAGTATTGTCCTGACCAATGTCCCTTATTGAAAAATCCATGGAGGGCTCATCTCCAATGAAAATTCACTACTACTCAGGACCTTCCAGGTTGTAAGATCTTCATTTTAAAGAAAGAATGGTAAAATATTAGAAGCAGTGGGGAGAGGGACAAGCTATGGGTTAGAAAACAAAGCTTTTCAGCAAGTTTTTAATCTGAGTTTAGCTTAATCTCTGAACCAATTCTCATATTATTCAGCTGATATTGCTATTTACTGCAGGGACAGTAGTGTATATGGAATTATTGCATGGCTAATAAAGTAATTCTATACTAATGCTGATAAAATAATGCTATGATAATCTCTTCCTGTACAATCATTGTGAGCTTTTTCTTCACAGAGAGCAGCCTGATCTCTTCGTGTGTAATTGCTTTCCGAGTGCCCTGACTTTATGTTGTGAGATTACATTAGTCAAATTTAAACCCTCCATTAGATGTCAATGAACTGTAACCATTGTGACCGCAAGGTTATTGACCCAGGTGCAAATAGCCAATGCCCAGTATAAAGATTCAGTTCTGACAAATGGGTTAGAATAATGAAAACGTGATGGGAAATGGTTGGGTGCTTCACTGACTAATTGAACAGGATCCTTGCAATTTGTTCTATGATACGTGATTTTTCACAGCCACGGGTGAGTAACAAATATCTATTGTGTTTAATGTTTCAGAGTTAACTGATGAAACTTCCTGAACTGAAACGTCCCTGTATTTTTCCTTCAGAACGATTTCAGATATATGCTAAATTCCCTTTGCACAGTTAGTGTTTTGGTTTGAGTTGTTTTGTTTTGGTTTTTTTTGGAATAGGACTGTTTGAAGAATAAGACATTCAAGTTCTGTTTTGAAGCAAAATGTCTTTCTGCATGTATGCTACCATTAATGTCTGAGGAACTTAGTTTTAAAGAAAAATTAAAGGTAGTGCTTTCAGGGCCAATTTTCATTGGCGTTTTCCCCCCCCTTTATGTTAAATAAAGATCTAATCTGAATAAAGGTATGATTTGAAAAATATTTCAAAGGGCTTTGGATCAGGTTCTAATGTTACTTCATTCTATAGGATATGTTCCTTTGTTAGCATTTTCCAAGTATTACTTGTTTAAATCTGAATTTTGAGTTCCTTAAAGTCTGTGTTTTCTGATCTCCAGCTCCAACCTCACAACTGAATTGACATATAAAAAAAAATTGTCTTGAGAATATGATCACTGACAAAACTGCCAAAAATCAGCTCCTGAGAAATTTTCTTTTTCTTAAGAAACTGCCGGAACTTTAGGAGTATTTGAACAAACAGTTTTTGGAGATCTTCTGTTTGAGACTATTTCAATCGATCAGACACAGCAAAAGCCAGGAGGTAGGGAGCAGAATAACTCTGTGTTTTCTCTGAAGGAGTGAGTGAAATTTTTTTTCCCACCTGGGGGAATTTTTTACTCTCTTCAGAGAAAACATAATCTCAGGGGACTTAAAGCTGCCAGGAATATATACTTGCTCTTTTTGGGAAGCTACATTTATTTCAATATAAACTGCAAATATAAATCAAAATAAATCTGCAAATTAAGCACTTGTTAAATCTTTTTCCATATGCTTGATGCAAATACAGCTGAAATGAAATTTAATGATTAGTAGGTAGGTCCCATGTGAAACAGTGATACGTATATGATGCTTTCTTTCTGGTCAGAAGCAGATGTTACATGCTTTCTCTGTTATATAAAAGAGTGGAAAGAGAACTTGGAAATGTGCACACGGTAGAGACTTTAACTAAGGAAGTACCGTAGCTTGTTCAGCCCATTTGCCACCTGCCTCAGACAATGGAAAAATTATGATTAAGATTGTACATTTTTTCACTGTATGTGGGGACGAATTAAAAACTCCTGGGATTTTATGTTGTAGGTAACCCTTCTAGTCCTGGACAGAGGCTTTGCTATTGCAGTGGTGATTTGGCTTTACACATTTACTCAAGGAGAGAATTTGAGTAACAATTTAGCGGGTCACAGAATGTGAGGGGGTCAGAATTTACAGACCTGCAGATGAATAAATTGTCTCTGCTCATCAGAAACTTCTAGGCAAGAAAAACTACATCCATAGAGTAGCAATCCATAAACCAATGTCCAAATGAATGGATGTACTGATTGAAGTTCTGCAGAGGTCTGTCTTGCTTCTGGCATAACCCAGTAATATTGATAGTGATGTGGATTACACAATGGAGAATACCCTTTTTAAATTTGATCATGACATAAAAGGAGGACAGACTGCAGATATGTTGAAGAACAGGACTAGAAGTCAAAATACCCTTAACAAACAGGTAAAAATTTGCTATTAAATATGGACAATAGCAGGCAGGATTAATCAACTGTGAAAATATAGTTTGGAAACCAACTGGCTCTGTAGCAAATTGCAAAAAATGAGTGGCTTTGGTGGATTACAAACTAAATGTGAATCAACAATGTGCTACTTCTGTTAAAAAACCAAACGTCATACTGGGTTGCATGAACAGGAATATAATCCATGAAACAAGAAATAATCCTTCTCCTTTGCTCAGTGTTGGTAAAACTTGTGCTGTAGTGCTGTTATGCACTCATCACTTCAAAAAAGATATACTAGAATCCAGAGGAGAGCACTGGAAATTATCAGAGGTTTAGAAATACCCCTTACCAAGGAAAATAAAATGAGTTGCTTTCCTCATCTGAAGGGGAGACTTTCTTGTATTATTCAAATAAATACAACCTACTTACAAAGTGGAAAGGAATTATTATGTTCCATATCCTTGGTGGATTGCACAAGAAGGGTTTTAAATTATGACAGGTAAGACTCAGTTTAGACATTAGGAAAAAAATATTTTAGCAATAAAGATAGTGAAGCATTAATTGCCTAGGGAGTTCTTCAGGCATCTTTGATAAACATCAGTTAAAATGATACAAGAATAATTGAACTTTGCCATGGATGCTTAGAATTAATCAAAAGAAAGACTTTGGTCTTTCCAGCCTGACTTACTGGTGATTCAGTGATGTGCCAAGAGATGTACACATAAATTCAGGAGGAGAGGATAAAAAAAAGAAGGGTTTGGTTGGGAGTCAGCGGTTCTTGAAAGCCAGTTTGGAGGGAAAAGTAACAAAAATGAAAGATTGAGACTTTATGGGGTGTTAAATTATTAAGTCACGTATACATCCTGAACCACTGGACTGGCTCCTATTATGTTGCTCCATTTGGATTTAGGAATGGGTGTATTTCATTCATCTTCCAGTAATTTCAGAACCAAGCTTCTTCTCAGCCCTTCCCACTTGTAAGGACTGCCTGGCTGTGGCTAATCACACTGCTGTTGCCAATATGAAGAGTTTTGGTAGTTTTAATACCATTAGCGGAAAAGAAGTGGTTCCTTTAGAGGGCTAAATGGGTAAAAACTCAGCTGGCTTGAAAATCAGGTGTGTAACACAAATAATCTGTGGTAATGCGTCTTTTATGCAGACGACTTCCTGTGTTATTTGAGTAAAAGATGTTAAAGCTTTCATATCTGAATGTGTTGTAATATGCTAAAAATGAGAGGTTGTGAGACGTTTATACAGAAGTATAAACATACAAATGTTGATGTTTAATGACTGCTGTAAGGTATTGTAACTAGGCTTTGGGATGCATTACATTAATCAGAGGTTTGGATGAGATGACTTTGGTTATGAAAGGGCATGCTTTCGGGAGGGTTTCTGCAGCACTTTTCCCGAGGTGCCATCTTGGATGCCAGGCCCGTCTGGCCAAAACTAGCACTACTGGCAGATTTTGCCTCACAAAAGTTCTTCTTTAACAAAAAAGTGTTAACTTTGTCTTCTTATTTCTTCTCATGTACGACATCTGCTCAACATGTTGGTGTGACTAGTTGGGAATAAACCTGTCCAGAGGAGCAAGTCTGCTGGGTAACTTGTCCCGGCCAAGATCTGTGGGAGTGCAGCTGGTGGTGGTGACACTGCAGATGTCAGTGTGGCCCTAGGGTGTCATTCCCCCTCCCCCCAGCCAACCTTCTTGTCCCCCTGGTATGGTCCTGCTGGCAGCTGGCAGCTGGGATGGGACAAGGCAGGGGCAGGCCTCCTGCCTGATGCTCCCTCATAACTGATCTGTCATATTAATATCTCAGTCTATAAACTATGGATGTCACCTGCCCAAAGGCAGTAGTTTGTTTTAATACAGCCATTAATGGTGACAGGGCTGTTTGCAGTGAGCTGCAGAGCTCTGCGGAGCAGCTGTCACTTGAGGCAGGAGGTGCTGAAGCCTTTAGAGGCCTTGCACTTAGGGGTGAGTTGGGCATGTTTCACTGAGATGTTTTTTTACTCTGTAGTTTCACTCTGTCTGGGACATCTATTCTGTAATAACTTGTGCTGTAATCAGTGGCATTGCCCTGGGGTAATGAGGGCAAAACTGAGGTAAGCAAGAATTTAACTTAATATTGTCATCTATTCACAAACAAATGTATGCTGATACTCTTTTTTTTTTCTCCCCCCTCTAGGACTTCTGATTTAAGTAACTAATCATCATGTCTGACCCTGTTGTTCTGCGTAGCATCAAGAGATTGGGAGAGGATAACTATGCTTTTGACTTTGATGGCAAAAGTAAGAAATTTATTCTTCAGTCAGCTCCTTATTTTATAAAGCACGTAAAATAAGAGGTGGGTGGCCTAAGTGTAGCAAATAGTCTACAGAATACAAAGCAAATACTCTGTGGAATAAGTATAGAGTTATGTGGTACCTGCTGTTATGAGTATGCTGCTGCAAAACAACTTTTCCCTAAAAACTACATATAACTATCCCTACTTATGGACAATCTTTACTTATCAGCCTACAAGTTCACAGTATCAACCTAGTTTTTTATACTCAGCACTTTGGTGTACAAGTAAAGGGCCTTTACTAGGGAAAAAATAAAAAGTTCTGTCTTCCACAGTTTCTGGAGCTGCTTTCAACAAACATATATCTGTAGTCATACGAGGCATATGAGCTATTGCTATGCGAATATCTGCATTCCTTCTCCTCATCAGGGCTTTTCCTTTTTTCTTCCATTTTTCCTTTGCAGTGTGCACTTTTCCATTTTGCCAATCCAAATTCGGCAAGGGTCAAGGAAGAGAAACTGCTAAATATTTTGAGTTGTGTTTATAAGATGAGAAAAGCAGGCAAAGAGAGATATTAAATATTTATACTGAATGTGAGATACAAAGGAAAGCAAAACAGTATCACGTAATGGAAGATAAATTGCAATACAATGCAACAGATATGCTCCTCACATAGAGTAAAAAGTGTTCACAAAAGGATTCCTGCACTCAGATATCACCAAGTTCCCTAAGCATACTACATTTTGTATTTTCATATTCCCTGATGGCTGTGACCTAATCTGCAAGTGTTTAAGCTTTCATTAAAACATTCTCCTAGGATCCAATGAAATGCTTCAGACCATGCATAAAATAGCCTCTGTTATAAACACAGGCCTTAATGGCATTTACAAATATGACATTCATTCTCAATTTCACCTGCTTCATCACAAAAACAGGTGCTCTCAAGTTGGCTCTGAAAAAATTACAGCTTGAGAAGGAGGGATGCTTTTTTATCTTGGGTTCTCTTTTTTTTTCCTTTTAATTCATCAGATGTATTGTTAGCAGAACCACGCTGGATAGTGATAAAGACTATGCAGCTTTACTTCACTTGAAATACTTTATGACGGATTACCTCCAGAAAACTGGAGACTCATATTGAAAGACAGTCCCTCTCTCTTGGAACTATTTTTCACCAACAAAAAGAAATCAAAGCAAACCATACCAGACAGACAGTGAATTTTTTTCCCCTGCCTAAACCTAAACAGCTCAGGTTTAAGGCAGTCCAGACTCAGCCTCTTTTGTTCCATGGGAACCATACTTCTACCTTTTGTTAAAACTTGTGTTGTGCAGCAAAATTCTTCACATAACCATGTATGTCATGAAATTTCAGCCAATAATCAAACTTTTTCAAGACCGATTTTTAATAAGAGAGCCCTCTTCAAGCCTCTCTCCCTGCTATATAGCAGCAGAGTGTCCCAGCTATAACTTGATCTGTGACGTCTGTTGTTATTTTTAGTAGTTGCTTCTTAGTTGCTGATTGATGCTAAATCTGTCTTTCAAATCTATTTCAAATTCATTGTGTTTGGGTTTGGGATTTCCTTCCAATCTTTATCTGTAACAGGATGTCTCATACGACTGTTGGCATAACAGTGGAGTTTGAACACGTCTGGAGTATTCAGTCTGAGCTTGGACTAAGCCTTGATTGTGGTTGTCTTTGTGGAGATTGACTGATACCTGAAAACATACAAGCAGCTGTTCCATTAGAAGACAGCGCGTGTGCTTTTCTTGGTCTGATATTAGAAACTGAACAAAGCTTCATGTGTAGAAGGTGTTATGGTTATGTTCCCACCTTCTGTCTCTCTGTGTCAGCCAGATAATTCCTTTGCTTTTAACCATCCTCATCAAAACTCTCTCACTTTGCTGGGATTATTCTCCTAGACTAGATAATCTCCTATTCAACAGATTCAAAGGTCTGTTTTTGTTAGGAACCCCAAATCCATTGTTACAGCTGGTAAGAAGATAGTGTAGGAAATTATTTGCCAAATAACTTGAATGTGTTCTTAAAATCAAAGCTGCCATGCTTGATTCTGCTGCTGATTTTGAAGTCTGCAACACAGCAGCAGCAACTTCAGGTCCATGACTGTGAAAGAAACCAATGTGAACATTTTCCGAAAGTCCGTTCTCTCCCCAGCGTATTGCTGCCGTAGCCCTCTGCTCTTCATCCTGTTGGAATGAGCAGCCATCTGCCTGCTGAAGCAATACAGATTTCCCCGCTCCCCTCCCCTGCCATGTTCTGTTCTGTTTTTAAAACTTCTCACTTAGGCTGCTAGCTGAAGGCAGTTGCAATGCATGGGGCACTGTGGGCTCTAATATTGGTGGAGCAGGGGATGAACGACGAGAAAAGGGAGTGAATAGGTAAAAGGGTATGTCCTTCTACTTCTGAGACAGAAAACTGTTCATCTCTTCCAGACACTTACTTAGAACTTCTCCCAGATTGCCCAGATTTATCTAGCTGGTTTGAGGGGCTGTTTTTGTCTCTTAGTTTGCCTTTATGTACTTGTCACTTTTACTTGTTAGAGGATTTTGGCAAAAGACTTTCTATTGGGAACAAAGCTCTTCCTATTTTCACAGTTGGGTTTTGTTGTTTTTGGTTTTGTTTTTTTTTTTTTTTTTGACCTATCCAAGTGAGTTTGCCTCTGGTTTCTCAGTTTTCTTGGAAATGCACTGTGTTTTCTGCTTAATGTAGTGAGCAGTTTGTTGAACTGCTAGAGCACCTTTTCCAAAGCAAACATCATTGCTTTAAAACCACTGGCGTTCTGCTGATTGATCTCTTCTGCTTTGTAATCTCCAGTGAGGTTTGTTTCAATAACCAACTACATATTAGTAAGAATTAGCCCTCACTGGATCAACCCTTGACCACCACATCTGTAGGTACAGTTAAGAGCCAGCTTTAGTTGGGAGCCTTTTGAGTACAATTTTTCATCACTTGATTTCATCAGGCTTAACTTTTACTGTGTTCTCACAACACCACTACAAACTCAAATTCTTGGCAATGTTCTTCAGCTTTTTCTTGATTCTGTGCTTTTTTCAAATTGTAAAATTTCTTAAATGCCTTAATTCCTCTTTCAAAAATTTTTAAGCATTCAAAGGTTACTATAACTTTTTCTTTAGAGTTAATGAATTCTTTTGTCTTCCCTGCCTTCTTTTCTTTTCAATAAAAATCATGTTCTGTTCTCTTTATCTACTTTTTCAATTTAGCAGTGTGATCTGTTACTCATCTGTTTCTTTCTTTCAGATTAAGCATAGGTAACGTCATTCAAAATTCTCGTCCTGCTTAAAAACTGCTGGCCTGCAAGAGCTGGCCAGCAGTTCCTTGCACTCTTGAATAGCATTGTTATACTCTTGATTCCCTCTTCAAGTGCATAGATTAGGGTTTCTTCACCTTTGGAGAATGCTTATTTTGCTCTCTAAATTGATGACTCAGAAAGCTATTTCACCAGACTCTTTTGTTCCTCCCATTTTCCTCCCAGTAGCCAGTTCCTTCATTTTTTTTGCAAAACACTTGACATTACGAGCCTGCAGAGGAAGCTTTCTCTAAAACTTATCTTTTCCAATAAACCCCGGAGAATCTTCTAGGAGTGATTTCAAATGATTACAGCTGTTATCAGCTGTCAAACTTCAAAAAACTGCAAACAGATGTTTCCTTTTCCTTCACAACCACCTCTTTTCTAACCCCAAATGATTCTTTGTAATAATAATTTTACAAATTAAAACCTTCCTGGGATAGACACATGTCCTTATTGAAACAATCTTCTCTTTTTACCATCCCTGAGTAACAAAGAGAGCAAAATAAAACCAAGAGTCATTGTTAGCTAAAGCCACATAAAGTTATCTTATTAACCCCCAAAAGGAGGTGTAATCAGCTGTTCCCTTAGTCTCAAACTCAGACAGTTTTCATCTAACATTGTTGCCTTGAGAAATGCAAAACCCTGGAGAGAGTGGAAAAGCCTTCTTCCATTGGGTAGGAAAATGATGGAAGCAAAATTTGTGGTTGCAGTGACCTCTTTGCTCCTTCTGTGAATTGTGATGCAAAGTTCCTCTGTGTTTGCTCTGTGAGACAGGCCTGTGCATGCTCAGCATTGTGTCACTAGATGGGAAGAAAGGCAGGCAGTGCTTGAAAAGCATGTGGTTCTGTAACTGATGCTGAGATGCCCAGTGCATTGTAAACGAGCAAGGTGCATATGCCCAGTGCCCTTAGATTACCCAAACTGTGCAGTATACATAAAACTAGCTCTTTATTCATTGTCATCTCAAGCGATGTACAACAAATATTTTCTACATCAGCCCTTATGATGACACTTCTTCTTTAAGGCCCCTGCAAACACGAGCTGTGCCTTAGGTATGACAACACCTCTTGAAAGGGAGTGAAATCCAGGCCTGTTCTGGGGACTGTTACCCTACAGCATTATTATGTCTTGTAGTATAATTCCATTCCTTTAAGCTGTGGTTCCTTAGAGAATATCCCAAGAATAGACTTCAGTTCATCTTATCATGCAGGGGCACAGCTGCCCCTCTTCCCCAGGATTTGCAGTCTGTAAGTTGTTGGAAGGCAAGAGTGAAGAGTTACCGCTTCTCCTTTCAGGGAACATGAATGAACTGCAAGTAGAGTAGTATTCCTTGATGAGAGAGTGTCCAAGAGAACTAATTGAATACTAGCAAACATTTTGCAATGAACACAAATTGACTTTTGGCAATAGTCCTGAATAATGTATTTAGTGGAAACCATTTTGTCATCTGGGGCATTAAAAACTTGAGACTACTTCTTCAAGAGAAAGGAGGCATAAATTGATATAAATTACCAAGGAATTTTTGGACCCATTTTCAGTTCATGTCCCTGGCTAGATGAATCAGAGGGAATAAGATGCTTTATAACTCAGGAAAGACCAGGTCCTGTGGGGTTCTAGGGTTTATGTTTCACATGTCTACAGAGGATTATGTATTTTAACAATAATCATTAACTAGACTGTGCATTTATTTTTCCTAACAGGTAACAGCTTCAAGAAATCAGAGTAAGTCATGTACACAAATGGAACAATCAGTATTTCTAGGAATATTCAAAGAAGTTAATGTCATCGGATCAAATTGATGCATTTATTGACGCATATGGTATTTAATGAAAAGCTGTTCTCTAGGAGTTGAACTGCCTTTTTGATAGAACTGACACAGGTAGACCAAAACAGTCCTAGAAATCTTTAAAAACACTGAGTAATGTCAGCAAAATATGGTCTTTCTTCTGAAAATATTTTTGATACTCAAATTTGTCTTTCTTCAGTGCTTTTAGTTTGAGAAATGAGTTTTTCTGGAATTTTAATCAATCTTGATTAATTTCTCTTAAAGCTTAACCATTAGAGGTTAAAATAAAAGGAATTAGCTCACATCATTTGAACTCAGATATTGAGATTTAAACATAAAATTCTAGATAGTTAAAAGCTAAAATGACTTAAAGACCTTGACCGTCAGCTATTTTCTCAGATTTGAATGGGGTTAAGAGCCTCCCTCTTCCTAAATCTTGGGATAACTCGATAGCAAACTGGACATCCTAATAGGGACTGTAACTTGGGCCAGCTCTTTCTGTCACAGTGTACGCAGTCTGAGAACTACTCCTAGAATGAGAAAGCAAGAGCATCTCTTAATTTTTGTCTTTATCAGGTTGCCCATCTCAGAGAGCAGCAGCCCAACATTCAAGGTCTACCATGGTCTTCGCACATATTTTTAAACCCAAGTTCTGTTTGACTTTCACACGTGACACACATATGGTCCTACCTACTGTACATGTAAAGCTTCCTTCAGGCTTTCTAGGATCTGGTTTCTGAAAACTGTTCATGACAAATAAAGCTTGAATTAATTTGTTTCATTAAAAACAAAATAATCCAAATTCAAAATCCCTACTCATTCATCACTGGATGTATACACCTGATGATAATTACTATGATTACTTGTTACAGTATGGATCCCATCCATAATGGTGTAACTAGTCCTTTATATTTTAACTGATCATACACAATAGCAACACTTAATCTGAGCACTGAATAAAAACCTGTATGGTAGGGTGAGAGATTATGCTGCCACTATGGACATATGAACATACACACAATATAGGAGGGAATGGGAACAGGATCTTTCTCTGTCTAAAAGAAAAAACTAGCCAACAATTTCTCTGACTGACCTCCAAGAATCCACAACCCACATTATAGCAATAGTGTTTTGAGGAACTGCTTATGAAACAAAGCATAAAGATTCAGATCATTTTAATCTAACTTCTGTTCTAGTCCCTGTCTAAAATTTGAAAGAGTGATCAAATCACTAGTTCCAAAGAAATCTGAGGGAAACAGCTGTTCTCTTAAAATTCTGGGCAAAATGTCTCAAATAAAATGTAATTTCAGAGAAGTAACCAAGAGAATAAAAGGATTAATGTAAAATTTTATCTTTTTTGCTAGGAATTTCTCTACACATGAAGAACCTTTTATAGAGAAGAAAAGTGAAAAGTGAGTTAAGTTCAAGTCTGTGTACTGTTTTTGCATACAGAACAAAAGATGTACTAAAATGCAAGTTTATAATTTTATGTTTTCTGTTCTTGAAGGTCATCAGAGAAGAAAGAAAATCGTATTCGTATTGGCTTCTTTCAGCTGGTAATGAAAGCAATGGCTATAAATATTTTATGTGTATTGTGCTGCAGAATAAGTGGCAATAATCTATACGGTTGTTTTGGGGAATAGCTGTGACTAAGCCAAACTTTTAAGGATTAAACCATTTGGCATGAAATCCTGCCATTAAAGTCAATGGGAATTTAATAGAAGCATTTGTCATTTTGTCAGCTTGGTATTGATTATTGATATTTGTGTCATCATTGTCTATTAAACACGTTATATTGCACCTACAGGTAGATATGGGGAAAAGAGTTAAGATGCACAGCAGGAATCTAGGTGACCTTGGTTCATTCTTATTTCTGCCAAAAATTTGCTGTGTGATATTTGGCAGATAATGTAGCTTCCTTGGAATTGCTCCATGGGTATTAGAAGATTTGGTAACTGCAGAAACTTAGGAATGTACAATACTGTATAGTATGTCTGGGCTTTGGTGGGTCTTGGAATCCCATAGGGTGCATTGAAATTTTAAAATTAATGTAGTAGAGAGATGTTCAACCCAGCAGCATGCAGCTAAGAGGTTTTATTATGTCTGTTTTCCATGTAGTCTAGGCAATAAGCCTGTAATGTGTCCAAACTAATATGGTCCTGACTGTATTACTGGGCTGGTGCAGTTACATCCATGTGGCTTCTATTCCACCTGGATAAGTATCTCAACTCTTAGCTGGGTGGAGAGAACAGTCTGTCCACACAGAGGGCTATGCCTGTCAAGCAGAAGGGTTTTGAATTCTGCAATATGTTTTGCACAGATGTTTAACTCCTAAAGTGCAGTTGGTAAACACAGTATGTTTGTATCAGATGTGCTGAGAGATAAGATATCACACATCTGTGCATCTTGTGTTGGTTTTTTTGGTTTGTGTTTTTTTTTTTTTTTTAATCAAGGGAATTCCTAGACTTCTTATGAGCAAGGTTTGCTACAGTTTTCTTCTGAGGTTTTTTGTAGAAAGACCATTTATTTATTTCTCTTTTGTGTTAACTGACTTATTTTTCCCTTTATCTTGTCTCTGCCCTAATGTCCCTTTTCCATATGTGCTCCAAATTCCCACCCTTTCTTCTCTTAGACACATTATAGCACCTACAGAACCTGGGCAGTTTCTTCAGCAGGTTATGATTCCTCTTTACACTCCTATTTTTAAAATACATAGCATTTGGTATTGATATTCTATATGGGCAGTTTGATCTATATATTTACACAAGACTTTAACCTGAGAATCAGACTTCACACAGTCATGACCAAGGTAACTTAAGTCACTGTATCTTAGCTGAGTCACCAGCTGCATGTGTGCATGCTCTTGGCCCATGGCAAGTGTAAGGTAATAGGACTTACCTCAATCCTTTTTTTACTTCATGCTATGTCATATTTCTATACATTTCTTCCAGATTAAGATCCAATGCACAATTGCATGGCTCAGCTAACACGTTTTAGAATATTAATTACGAGAACTTGCTCTGAGACATTTAGCTGGCTTTCTATCACGGTACCCCAGACTTTTGAGAAATTGTCTACCTCTATTCAGAGGCTCTACATAAGGCCCTAAGGCTTTTTCCACCCTTCCCTCTCCCTCCGCCCCACAGAAAATCTGCAAAGCAGACTGTATATATGAATTATAATTACTATTCATAATCTTTTAGCTAGTTTCTGGAATAATGATAATGTGGAATGATATTGAGCTATTAATGTTATATGATAATATATTCATTCACGTGGTCAGATTCTACTGTCAACTAAAAGGGAACTCATAATAATTTATGAGGCAATTAGATTAGATTGGAGAGAGAGATTTGTCTTAATTCTGTATTGGAGATAATTCTGAAATTTAAAGAGAATGATTTTGTATCTGATCCACCTGATTAATGATTTGTCAGTATGCAACCAACATAAAGACTGCGTCTCAGCAGAGATCATATTTTTTTCCTGTCTCTTTAGTTTCGATTTTCTTCATCTATGGAAATTTTAATGATGGCTGTTGGTAGTGTCTGTGCTATTGTTCATGGAGCAGCCCAGCCAGCTGTGTTGCTTGTGTTTGGTGCAATGGCAGACACATTTATTGAATATGACATTGAAATGCAAGAGCTTAGAGACCCAGACAAGAAATGTGAAAATAACACCATAGTGTGGATTAATGGTACTGTTCATCAGAATGAAAAGAATGCCACAATAAGATGTGGGTAAGTAGTAGATATATTTGTTTCTTTTCCTTTGTTATTATGACTTGTCAGAGAATGTATTGCTAGTGAAAGTCCACTTCAGCCTTTAAATCTGACATTTTCTGTCCATAAGGCAGAAAAGGGTCATGGTTCTTGTCCAGAATCCTGTTTCTGAGCTGGAGGGAGCAGTCAACTTGGGTCTTGGTCTCTCAGCTACAGATGTCAGCAAGGATATTCTTTGATGATGATTGTTCTGATAACAGATGTATCTGCTACACATCTGAGTTCACTAATCTGTTTTCTTGGATGACACTGTAGGTAATAATGACTTCTGGTCATTCTGGTTAGGACTTACATACCTATAGGTGCCTGCTGACTTCTAGGAAGTTAGCTAAACTTTAGTCATTGAAGAGAAATGAGCACTTCTAGGATGTAATTTATCTCAGCTTCTGGGAGATGTCTAAGGCAGGTCAGATGAAATGCCGTATCAGAGTGCCTGTTTCTTTCCATTAACTATAATAAATGGAGTCTAGATGATTCATTCAGATACAGATATCTGTCAAAGCCAAATTTGAACCTGTAACCTTTCCTAAGGCTCCTTTTTCAGTGCATTATTCTAAGAGTTTTCTCATCTTTGAATGACATTTAATTAGAGTTACTTATCTAAAGGTCTCTGAAATTCAGAGCATGTGGGAAGTGATTTGCTTTCCTAGATGTAGGTGACTGGGGCCAAATTACTTGCTCTGGGCTGTCCAAACCAGCCCTCCAAGAAGGGACTGGCAGATATAATACAGGAATTGCTACAGACCTCTGTTCCTCTGAAGCAGCAATTATGCACCAGGCAGGATTCATTAGAGCATTAAAAATGGTACTGGGTATCTGTCAGGCACTTGAGTTGTTTCCGTGATTGCTTTTTGCAAGACATCAGGCCAGGTGCATAGTGTTCCCTTTTGGCTTAAAATTTCAGTGTACCAAACTCGGGGTAAACAGAATAAAATTTGCTGGCTGCAGAATGTTTTAAAAATGTTGCCTAAAAGCATAACCAATAATAGCCTGAAATGCCGTTTCAAAGTAATCTAAATGCAATAGCAGCAACTCAATGCCCTTCACTAATATTAGAAGTAATTTAATACTCCTACTTGAGCTAAAAGAAATGATCGTGTCAGATTAGCAAGTTTACAGCACAAAGTAATACTTGAATTGACTTTAGCAGCCCTTATTTCTCTGTAAAACATTGTTTAAATCGGAGTGTTATTAGTTGGTGTAATAGCACAGAGCAAGTGCATTCAACATCTAATGAAAACTTGTTAGGCAGTTCTTCCTTGAAACACCCTCTCACCTGTGCTGTTTCAGTCTGGTGGGGTTTCTCAGAGACTGCAGAGCATTTCCTGGTACCTGCCAGTACCCTACCCCTCTGCAACCAGCAGAGCAAGCAAACCAGTTGTGGCTAGCAAGAGCCTTAGTACTGGGAAACAATGCCTCTGTTAGCAAAACAAGCTGACTTGCCAGCTGACGTCACTCTGACTTGAAGAAACACCAGATTAGAAATCTGTGAGAAACTTAAAACAGTATTGCTAACTTCTGTTTTTTTTTTCTTTTTTTTTTCCTCAGACTGCTGGACATTGAACAAGAAATGACCAGGTTTGCAGGTTACTATGGAGGAATTGGTTGTGCTGTACTTGTGTTAGGATACCTCCAAGTCAGTATTTTGCTCCCTATTTTGATTTCAAAGTTTAAATCACTAAATAATTAAGTTTATAATAATTATGTTCCCTTTAACTGCTTAGTCAGCTGTCCATTTGAGCAGAGCAGGTGCTTTCAGTTCTCATTCTATCGGCTGAAATAGGCTAGCTCTGGCAATCTGAGACCTCCTTGGATTTGTGCATGCATACCTTTGTATGAGGATACATTTTACCCAGTGAAATGAATGCATGCTGCTTCTTTCACGTCACAAGAAATACTTGTTTAAGTGTGGTTACTATGAAATGCACATGCCCTCCCAAAATAATAGCTGAAGGCCATGCAGATTCCCAGTAGGCATCTCAACTGCATTGAGCCCTGTGTTTCTATTACACAGATACTACAGACTACTATTAGTGTAAAATTAGTGTTGGAGAAGAATCATACCCTACATATTCTGTAGTAATGGTTCAATCCTCATGACCAAGATGAGCCACAAGCGTGGATGATTCCTGCATAATCTGCTAAAGGGTCCACTGCTTTTGAAGGCTTTTATAATTGCAAAAATCACTTGTCATTCTCCTTCCTGAAAACTGTCCCAGAGGTAGGATGGCTGCCATCCCTATATTACTTACAGCTGTAGGTGGAAAAATTTTTGTCTGTATGACATTCATGTAACAGCATGAGGAATTTAATTGCATCTCCTCTCAGCCTATCAGAACTGAGACAAATGTTTCATACAGAGGCTTTATAAAATTGTTGGATTATTTAGAGACCAAAGACATAAAACAACTATCATGCCTGTGTAGCTAGAATGTATTTTACCTGAATAGCAATTTTATCAATAGCCAAATTGCTCTTTCCCATTTTAGCCAAATTGCTTTTTCCCATTTCAGCCAAATTGCTTTTTCCCATTTCTTGGGAGTAAAAAGAGTTTTTACTACAATTTATAAGCCACACTATGCTCTTCCCAGATCTGCTTTTGGGTCATGGCTGCAGCTCGTCAGATACAGAAAATGAGGAAAGCTTATTTCAGGAAAGTAATGCGAATGGATATAGGCTGGTTTGACTGTACATCTGTAGGAGAACTGAACACCCGAATTTCTGAGTAAGTAATGGAGAAAAAACATATGCTACAGAGAACATTTTGCACTTTTTTTCCAAACACAAGAGAGTACCAATAACTCGGCATTTGACGAACACCTTCCAATAGAAAATACAGCTATGTTCCTGGGAGCAGGGACAAGGCGGATTGTCCCCCCCCATCTTCAAACTGAGTGCCATAACTGTTAAGCAACTCTTATTTGTGGGGGGTAAATGCAGGGAGGGTTTGGTTGGGTCTTGGAGTGGGGTTTTTTTGCCACCTTGTCCTATCCTTCCCTTCTCCTCCTATGCCCAGTCCTTTCAGAGTAATCTATAATTTGGCTCCCGCTGCACACTCCCCTGAGGCTGGAGATGTGGGTTTGAACCCTCTCTCACTTCTCAGAAAGGAAAATTATATTAGGAGCACACTTTGCTTTTGTTGGCTTTTAAGAGAGAAGAGTGAGCCTTGCTTAATCTTCTGCTAAAGAAGGTACAAGCACCTACCTTTAGAGAGGGACCAAAGGTAGACGGAGAAACCTTCTTATCCTGGGTAAACATTTAGCCCTGATGGAGTTTAAGGCTTGCTCCTTTTCTTAGTGGTTCCTCTTTAGAGGCTGAAGGCAGCTGCGAGGTGAACATGCTGACTCTAGATGGCTCCCGGTTCTCAGTCGCGCCTGTATAATAGTAGTCACATCTGCAGATGATTTTTCTGTAGTTGAAGGGGATTTCATTTGCCTTTACTCACCACCCAGTGGTATCTATGACTTTCTGTGGTGTTCTTTTTATGAAGAATAAATGCCAAGTGTAAGTTGCTGTGAAGAATCTCTGGCAAAAAATAGGAACCAAGTATGCATTTGTCTAATAAATAACATTTAGTTCCCTGGGTTTTTGAACAACATTGTCCCATGCATACAAAAAGATTTCTGGCTGCAAAAAACATCCTCCATAAGAAATATAAACATGTTGTTCAACTCAACACTCCTAAATTTTTCAATAGAGGGCTGTAATTTCACTTGATATATCAATGACCTAATAACTTTGGACTTTAAACCTCAACACCACTTGGTCTTATTTGTTCCAGGAGTTCCCAGTTCTGATTTCAGGGGTGATGTAGTAGCCAAGAGTGGAAGAAGTATATTGACTGTTTTGCTTTAAGATATTTTTTCTCTATTGGCAATGCATAAGAAAGAATAAATGAACTCTGCAGCTGCCTAGGGGTCAAATGATGTTAACCGCTGCACCACTGTCCCGTACATGATAGATCTGTCATGTTTTCCCGCTGCATCCAGTGACAGAGTAGCCCTCCTCAGTTTTCCCACTCTCCCTCCCATTTAGAGAGCAAACTACCCGATAGGGTGGAGAGAGGAACTGGGAGGTGGCGGAAGGTAGAACTCAGAGTTACAGCCCTCTTCCCTTTTCCTGCCCCCTCAGCAAGACGGTATAGTACATTCTGTGCCCCATGATGGGAAGGATGCCATATCAGCTATACTGTTTCTCCATTATCAGATAGCTGCATCCAGCTGGGATGTCTCTGCCCCCTCCTGGGAATAAGCTGGGGCACAGTAGTAAGAACCAGCTAGTGAATGAGTCTGCTGGCAGGATGACTTTTCCTGAGAAAAGACAATATCTTCTCTGCAGTATTAATGCATAAAAGCCTTCTGCCATTGCAAAGGCACCAGGTTTTCTCACTGTAGCCCAGGATCTTTGGAAGGTGTGATGGTGGAAAGAATAGGGGTGAGGAAGGGCCCTCTCCAAGGGAAAGCAACTAACCAAAACATGGCCAAGACCTGCAACACAAACGAAAGATATGCTCACCAATCTTGTGTTGGGTTTTGTTGTTTGTTTGTTTTTTTTTTTTCCCAGTGATGTTAACAAAATTAATGAGGCTATTGCTGACCAAGTAGCAATCTTTATCCAGCGCTTAACCACCTTTGTATGTGGATTCCTACTGGGCTTTGTCAGTGGCTGGAAATTGACCTTGGTTATCATTGCAGTCAGCCCTCTGCTTGGGGTTGGAGCGGCTGTCTATGGCTTGGTAAGTGAATTGTGAGAGGTTCGTGTTGAGGTATGATGAGGAAGGCCATGCCATAGAGCTAGGAGGACTGGTGGAAGAGAAGGCTATTACACTCCTTTGAAATCAAGAGAGGCAGATTATGGTCACAGCAGCACTGGGGGTGGAGGGACAGTGAGCTGGACTTTGGTCCTGCTTTGCTTATTCTGATTCACGGAATAATATATCCTTCTCAGGAGCATAAGCATACTTTCTGTTTGGTCCTGTGGATGCATGTTACAGTTCCTGAGATCAGAACCTAGCCTACACCTTCTCTCTATTACTACACACCTGGTTTAGATGGTTACTAGACATGGGGCTTGATTTCTCTATGTAGATCAGGGGCTTTTAGAGATCATCAAATTTCAGAGTTGTAAAATCGTTGAAAACAACTGCTCACACTTACCTCAAGCTGTCCCTGCTCCTGGCAGCTGCTGCATCCTCTCCCAGTTGTTCCCATTCTGCTTCTCCATCTGCTCCCTACAAACTCCTCGTCACTGTGCAGAGGAAGGCCAGCAAAGGAGGAAACTGCAGGATCATCTGCCCTCTCACCTCCTTTCCCACACCCAGCAGGGCTGGGCAGTTCCTGCTCCTCCTCTGCAGTCTGTCACACTCTGTTCTTTCATTGGGTTCAGCCCTTTGGCTATCTGACTTCTTCCACGTCAGGAACAGTTTGCTATCATTTTGCTACCACATCTCTAATGTAACTCTGACTAATTTCTTGTCTTCCTGCCCTCCTTTGGCACCTTGTGCTGGCTGCAAGTAGATGACATGGATAATGACTCAGTATGAACTGTGAGAGTAGAATCCTGGCAGGAAATGAAATAAACCCCCAAGTGCCTCTTTCCTTCATTTGCAATTTCGTTCTGAGCTCATTCCCCTTTATGTTTGTAATTTCCCCACTTTCCATTCTTATTTTTCTGTCCCCATCTCTTCCCCTCATCTTTCAAGAAAACAGACCCAAGGTCAATCTAGTATGTTTTCCTGTCTCCAAAAGTGGCTGATAGATGCCTGGGGCAGGGTATTGGAAGAAAGAAAGAAAATAATCACACTACAATTTCTAGTAATACATAATTCCCAAGCCAATGTGGTATCTTTGTGTAGAATTGTACATGAGTACATTTTCTTCCATTAATTTGAACACTTTTTTGAGCCTAAGTAAGCTTTTGGCATCCAGTATGCTCTGGGCTGCTGTGTAGGGACCTGTTTGCTGTCAGCCTAAGAAACAAAGAAAGCACAGCGGTGGCCGCATCTGTGTCTGTCCTCCCCCATCAGTACCATTACCTCTTCTTCCTGAAGCTGGGTTCTGACATAGCTGCTAAAGGCCTGCTCTTGCTGCTTAAGCTCCCCCTTCCCCACACCATGCACAAACCCTCAGACTGCAGTCTGCTTAAGCCCAGTTATCAGCAGAGAGAGAGGGATGGAGGGAAAGCAGATGCTGTCAGCTGCTCTTTCTAGCTACCTGGAGCAGAGCTGTTGGCCAAGGGGATAACTGTTCTGCAAAGCACATGCTACAGAGGTAAATGTCCTAATACTAGAAGACAGAAGTCTTTGAGTATTCAGTGTGTCTAATAAAAGCCTGCTTGGAGTGGAGGAGGTGACCTCATGCAAAGCACAGTGTGACAGCTAGCCCTGCTTACTTGTCTGCATCTACAGTTCAGGTGTAACCAGCACTTCTAATGTTTTTGTAGTCTGTGGCAAAACTAACAGGCCGAGAATTAAAGGCTTATGCAAAAGCTGGAGCTGTGGCTGATGAAGTGCTCTCATCCATCAGAACAGTGGCTGCATTTGGTGGGGAGAAGAAAGAAGTTGAAAGGTTTGTTTGAACAAAGTGTAAGCTCTCTGTTTTCTTTTTTCCTGTAGCAGTGAAACACTGTAATGCACTTCAGAGTCATGGCAATTAGTCTGTAAATTCTACAACAATGACCATTTGTTAGCTTTCAGAATTATATGCATGTATGTTACAGAAATTTAGGTTCCAAATAACATGACATATGCAAAACCAGTTTCATAATTCAGTCAACCAGTGAAATAAAACATCAGCAATACTATCTTCAAGTAATTCCCACTTGTAAGAACATACTGTCAAATTTTCCCCTAAACATTGTCTGATATATCACTTTCGCACCACATCTAAAAACTTTGGGTACTTTCAAGTAAGAGAACTAGTTCCAGCAAGACATAATGATTTGATGATGTTAATCTGCAAATTTCTTTTAAATTTATTTAAAACATAACATGGCTGTAGGACATGCTCTGAAGCATTGGCCAAATTCTCAAATCTTGTGTCACAATGCTAAAACCCCAAACCCCATGGTGAGGTATCTGCAGTGAGTGTGGCTTTTCTTGTGCTTATTGCACTAGAACCTAGAAGGATTTCATGATCTGGGAGCACTGCTGGTTTAAGCAGTGATCTCTTACTTCAGAGTGAGAGGTATCTACCTTATGTGGACCCTCTCTTAACTGTAGCACAGCCAGTCATTGAAGATGCCTCAATTTGTTGGTCTTTGCTCATTTTGAATTTTCTATGAAATTCATTTCATCCCCTTTGATTTTTCTCTCTTTCTACAGATATGATAAGAATCTGGTGTTTGCTCAGCACTGGGGAATTCGAAAAGGAATAATAATGGGATTATTCACTGGTTACATGTGGCTTATAATTTTTCTATGTTATGCATTAGCCTTTTGGTATGGCTCTAAACTTGTCCTTGAAGAAGAAGAGTATTCACCTGGCACTCTTCTGCAGGTACCTATTTTAGCTTGATGAAGCTTTTCTGGGCTGTTTCTTAAAACATTAATTCTGGAATACATATTTGTAGTGTTCTGATATCTGGTGGCTCAGTGGTAATAAACACTATATGTGTCTTTTAAAGATCATTACTCAGTATACATATGAAACTATATGACACAATTGGATAAGATTAAAAAAATAATCCATGTTTATTTTAAATATTTGAAATGCTGCCTACTGAGATCAGAATAATGCTGTCATTTGAGAGCCTGCTACAGAATTGGCAGAGACCTGAAACTAGCTTTCCCATTTTGTGGGACAGCATGTGGCTTCTGGGATATTGACGTCTCTGAAGAGCTTACTTGGTGATGAAAAACCTCATTGTGGTAAAGAGTAACCTCACCGAAGAAAGTTTCATCAAATCTAATCTCTCTCTCATGAACAGTTTCTGTTCCTTTGAATCATCATTTTCTGTTGCTAATTGCCCACCTAGCTCTATAGATGACAAAGAACCTGTAAACATATATACTGATAAAAACACGCGTGGCTGTGGCTCCTGCATTGCCTATAAAAACCTTGCTAACCCGCATGGCAGTCATGCATCCACTTCTGCACAGCAGATGCTTTACACACTGATGACATAAATGCAATAAAAAGAACACCTACAGATATTTTGGTTATTTGCTTTAAGCCAGGACTGCCCAAATGGCAGACTCCAGTCCAGACCCAGAGTAAATTTTTCCTGAAACTTGGTAAGTCCTGGGTGTTCTGATGCGACATCTATTTCTGGCCTTTCTCTGGCTGTTACACACCATGAGAGCTCCCAACCACCAGCAGCATGAGGTGCAAAACTTCCTGTTAAATGGAGCTTGGTAAATTACTCCGAGAACATTGTAAAATTGAGTCATTCTATTCAAGGAGGATGTCCCTCACAGGAAATCATTTGCAACAGCAGCTGATACAAGGTAGTGCTGTGAAAAAGAAAGTGAGCAATTTCCTTGCCTTGCACATGGTAACTATAGTTCAGTGCTTCCAAATTACAAATGGCAAACAGTGGGGATCCACCCTGTAGCTGAAAAATTGTACCTGTCAGTGGAGAGACTCTCCCTTATGCTTCCCTTCTCTCAGTTTCCAGTCAACTTTCTTGTATGACATGTCTCCTACCACAGACTCCCAGTCTGGCACGGTGTCGGGGAGGGGGAGGATTTGTAGATACAAAACATTTAAATATGCTTTTCCTGGTCTCTGAAAAACTGTTGTGCAGCAGACATACTGCATCGAGATACACTAAGCATTACTTTCCTTTCTTCTATCAAAGAACCTGCTCCCTCATGTTCATGATGGATTCTGACAGGCATATAAGCTAATTGCTTTGGGACTCATTCACACAAGAAAATGTATCTGTAGCAAAGCTGAGTATGAACTTAATGGCATGATCTATACCTCAGTGTAGATGTTTGCAGTGCACAGTATGTGCACAGTAGATTGTTCCGCTTTAGCCATGGGATTATTCTCAGTAAACATCACTATGGTGCAAGGGAAAACTGAGTCCGGTGTACTTTTATTTCTTTCTCAACAGTAGTGTTTCCTTATGCACCTTGCCCATTTATCCTGACTACTGTTTGTGTTGTATTCAAAAGGCTAGCTGAGTCCTTTGTTGCTTCTTAGCAGAAGTCTCAGATATTGCCAAACTACAACAAAGGATTACATACCAGTCCTCCTAATGCTCAGGGTGAATGTTCAAACTATCAGCCATAACAAAGCAAAAAATGGACCAAAAGCCTACACCAAAGACATTATCTAAACCTTTGTAATCTGCTCTGCCAAACCATCTCTATAACTGAAAAACTAAGGAGGAATAGAGTAGAGTAAATTCTAGGAAAAAAATGCTCATTCTAACAAGTACACCCTGGTATGTTAGCACTGAGAGGAATAAGCTACGCTTACAACACAACACAGGTCACTCCTGGTTGTCAAAGCGGACAACTAATGCATTTACATGTGTGTGGTATTTCAGTGGCACCTCAGTAAATATCTGGGTGCACACGTTTTTAGGTCAGGACAGATAAGTTGATTTACATCAGCCTGGAAGCAAAGTTGTGAAAGATTGTGAAAATTCTTTCTAAGATGCATTTGTTTGCTTTCTTGTCGGCTAATTATGCTTATATAGTGAATCACTGCAGCTCAGCTGAAGTACAAGAAGTCACTAAGCCACTGTAGTTCGATTTGCCTGTATAAGCTCTAAACTGTAATAAAATGTGATGTCATATTTTGTTAATTTCTTTTTCCACTTCTTCAGGTTTTCTTTGGTGTTTTGGTAGGAGCTTTAAATCTTGGCCAGGCATCTCCCTGTCTAGAAGCCTTTGCCACTGGCCGTGGGGCTGCAGCAAACATTTTTGAGACAATAGATAAAGTAAGTAATGAATTTCTAAGCTGTCTCACTTTGTAGTGGAAAAATAATTAAATAAGCCTCAATCGGTAGTAGTTTTATCTACCACTAGTAGTTTTCCTCAAACAAGGAAAAATGAGCGCAATTAAAGAAAAATTGACTGTGCAATAGAATGGTCTAGTGGCATGCACATGGGGTCAGAGAGGGTGTTGAACAGATTTCTTAAGTGGCCTGTTTCTGAATAATGAAGTTTTACCTCAGCTACTGTTGTTTCTTACTCCCATTTCTCCTTACGTATAATTGCTGATCAGTGCTGGCCCACGGAAAGCGTATAGGCAGGCAGTAATAGTCACCTTGCAGCCAAAACTGCAGCAAGCTTCTAGCTCCCAGTCTCCAGATGGCATCAAAATATGTGGCTCCATTGATATTAGTGGCAAAGGTGGCCCCTGTCACCTGTCCCAGAACTACTCCAATTTAAAATGAGACCAAATGAGCACAGGCACTGGTCATGCAGCAGTCATAAATGTTAATCACAAAATTATCTAGGCAGATAGATATTTGAAATAAGGTTATATGAGCAAGTCTGAGAGCCACTGGCATTTATTGATGAGAATTGCTTTCTGTATCTGTATAAATTTTAGTGCTTGGCAAAATACCACTGACTTCTTAGCAGTACATAGTATCTCTAGTCATTGACAAGCTTTATTGTGCTAAAAGCTGTTTAAACACATTAAAATGCTACTTATCTTTTACAGATTATATAAGGGTATATAAAGAAGGCTAGAGGGGTTGTGATAATGCCAATGGACTTCTTAGTAACCCTTCAGTGTTCTACAATAATGGTAACACATGTGCCTTATAAATGCAATTCATAAGCTAAAGCGCTAAGATAAACTGAAAAACATATGAATAAGGGAAGCGGTTTTTAGAGAAAAATTTAAAAAGCACAGAAGACTTGCAACAGTAAACATTAATCACAAAATTCAAGATAAGGCTGAGTCAGATGATAACCTTAGGGTAAAAAAAGCAAACTAAAGTGAGTTTTTATCTGTCTAGAGAAAGAGTGACAAAATTAGATCCATCTGCTTGCTGCATTTGTAGATTTGTGATTAGACAGTAAAAGCAGAGCTCTGCCGTGATACAGATTTTTTTCTGGCACTAAACTTATAGCCATGCTGAGTTTCCCATTTGCAGGATCAGTAAAACTTTTCTTCATAGCTTAATATCTGAATTTAAGCATGATATATTCGTAAACAGGAATCAATCTTTTTGCTGTTCTTAACATCTTAGAACATACACATTCCTTGTATTAAAATTCCCTTCAATCTGTTAGGCTACATAAAAAAATCATGCATGTTTCAATTATCAAATATTGGTATTGTTATAGTTTTAACTCATTCTCTGTATTCCATGCTTCAAAAATCTATCCTTAGAAAATTTGATTTCTTTGGGTTTCTTCAAATTTATCTTAGTTCTCTGCTCATGTCTAGCAGCCCACAATACCCATGGCCTGGCCAAGTGAACATGAGACGCAAAGCACTTCATGGGAAAACTTCAAATCTGATTTATATCCTGAATCCTGACTGGGCATGAAAGGATGGATGTTTGAAATCCAAAGCGGTGAAGCGTGCTGATTTGCAGCAATGAATTGGTTGTTCAGTGCTGTAGGAGAATATTTACGTGAGCAAAGTAGTGCCATTTTATTCCTGAGGAGCTGGGTCAAAATGCCTCACTCAGTCAGCTATTCTGTTCCAGCAAAAACTAGCTGAGAGGTTGACTGTGGTAACTGCAGTAAGCCTAAAATGAGAAGGCGGCGCATTCATCTTGCCTGTACTACCCACCGGTGACAACTTCCCCATCACTGTGGCCTTCAATCTCATGTCCCTTGCCTGCTAGCCCTGGGGCAGAGCCTGCTGCTGACTCCATGCAGCTAAGTGCTGTTCAAACAGAAGTGCCATGGGTTTGTGTGGTATTTGGAATATTTATCTACTGCAGCAGTGTTGGCTGTTTAACGGCAAGTAAATAACACAATAAATTCTATCCTAGGAACCTGCCATTGACTGCATGTCAGAAGATGGCTACAAGCTGGATAAAGTACGAGGTGAAATTGAATTTCATAATGTAACATTCCATTATCCCTCCAGACCAGACGTAAAGGTAATTATTCATCTTTCATCCAGTGAACACAATTACTGTAAACAATCAAAATATCCCAGTTCTGCCAGCAGTTTCTAGATTTTCAATAGAGTTTGTTTTCCAGAAGCCAGACCATCTGTTTAATAGTAGACTAAACAATTATCTATTAAAGGGTTCTTCTACTTACCATTCTGCTTATTTTACCATTCTGACATATTCATTGCCATAATATTCCTTGCTGCAGAACATAAACTCGTAGTAATTTCAGACAAATTCACCTGCATACAGCTTGTCTTTCAATCAATTATGCACTTGGTATCAATATGTGCTAGGATAGGACACAAAGTAATAAGCTGAATGGTGCAAGGAGATTTTATAACACTCTTCCATTACCCTGGCAATACACCATGTGACCCATTAAAATGCTAGGAAAAGGTACAGGAGCATTGGCTGTATACCCCATTATTTCTCTACTACTGTGTTTGAATTAACAAATTCTCCTTGGAAAAGCAAATTATTGTACATGCAAATGTGCGTTATTGCTCCTAGAGAGAGAAGCATATGAAGTATCAGATTCTTCTACATAATTTCACTGTTACATTCTTAATATTTATGCTTTAAAAGGCATTCGTAATACATGTGCAGTGTTCTTTAAAGGGGATTTATTGCCAACTTCTCCAATGGCATTAACTTGGCTAGTTCTTAATGATGAACAACAGGAACAAACAAAGATCAAGTGTTCTGCATTTACAAACTTTTCAAGAAATGTAAAAATATTTGGCTTTCTTTTTCCTCTTTCTTCATAATATTTTTCTGAATTTTGTAAAATTGCTTTGAATCTCCATTTTAAGATACGGAAAATACCCACTTGGTTATATGACTGTGAGAGAATTAGAATGGATGGATTCTCTTTCTTTTTTTTTCCCTCTCCAGATTTTGGATAACCTTAATATGGTTATTAAAGCAGGGGAGACAACTGCTTTTGTTGGAGCTAGTGGAGCTGGAAAAAGTACAACAATACAGCTCATCCAGCGTTTCTATGACCCCACTGATGGCATGGTGAGTGTTTCTAGAATGTGTTTCTCTAGCCTTAGGGACTTGAAAGAATGACATGGTTTCTTCTCCAAGGTGTCCAAGGTGGGAAGGAAGACTCCTAACTTTATTTTCTTTTTTTTTTTTTTTTTCAAATGAGTGAAATATCCTCTTGTGCATTTCAGGGGAATGCTGAACAGTCTTATCAAAAATTATTGTGTGAAAGAGAAAAACTGTTAGGAGAAAATAAAAATTCCGTGCTAAATCAGAGTGAAGACTATAACTATAGATACAATAATCATTTTCCATTCTGGAAAACACAATATTGAACATTTAATCATTATCCCATAATATTGCTTTAGTATATGCAATTACCATTTAGTAACGGATTGGTTAAGAATATGAATTACATCTATTAACAGTCTCATTCCATTTATGTGTTCCTAGTTGGCACAAATCACATACATGGTGACCTGTATTTGAATGTATAAAAGACAAAGAACCAATTTATTGTAAACATATAATCGTAATTTTGATGGTTACTTTCTACCTGGTTTTATTTCTGAGGCCAAGCAAAAAGAAGCGTTGGGAAATGAAATCCCCTAAGAGCTCAACTCCTAGGCCCAAGAGCTATCATATACTACTCCACTGCATTGCATTTTTTACGTATGAAAGCTGGTTTTTACACTGGTCATGGAAACACAGCACCACAGGACCTTCATTTCCCTTGTGTCTGTCTTTGTCTCTGAACTGGAGGGGATAATGCCCGTGACTTTTTGCCTTCTTTTTTGTCCATGTTTTAATTGGCTTCTGTAGATTACCCTGGATGGCCATGACATTCGTTCCCTTAATATCCAGTGGCTACGCTCACAGATTGGTATTGTTGAACAAGAGCCAGTGCTGTTTGCCACCACGATTGCAGAGAACATTCGCTATGGTCGGGATGAGGCTACCATGGAAGACATAATCAAAGCAGCCAAACAGGCCAATGCTTACAATTTCATCATGGACTTGCCACAGGTATGCTGTGCCTTGTAAAATATTTGGCAGAATTTGATGGAAAAATAGAGAATCCTTTTGTCCCTCCCCTCATGCAGCCATTTGTGCTCAGGTGGAAGGGCAGAAGATTAATATATATAGTAGGCATCAACCTATCCTTCAACTAGAGTTAATTAGGTCTTACTACATATATGTCACCAAGTTAAAAAAATGCACACAAATCAAGAATTAGTTCCTCCGTAATCATATGCACAACATTCAATATCTTGGTAATAACCATATTATGATTTTAAAATATGTATTTTTCATGCTATGGATATCTGTTTCTGCTCAGGCCAAAAGCAATTTAGATCCCAGACTCTCACTAGCCAGTATATGTTTTTGAGCAGTCTGTACTGATCCTCACAACCTCATCTCCTTGTATGAGCTCTGTAAGTTATCTGGAGGCTCCCTCTTCCCCAGTTCTTTCCCTTATGATGACACAGCTTTGATCAGTCCTATGGTATCCTTCTTACTAGGCCCATATTTTTTAAAGTGCTGTTTATTTTTCCGGAATGTTATTTTGCCAAGTAGCTTCTCAAAGGGATATGTAACAAAAGTGAACCTGATTGACAGGATTCAAGTGCCATTAACTAATGTCAGTATGCACTTTTTATCCTCCATCTATACACTTCCAGGCTTCCAGGAAACTATTCACAGAATGACTGTGTAAAGGCCCCTGTTTATTTCCTGGAAATGGAGGAATAAACAAGGTTTGGCTCTAGGTGAATATAATTATCCTGGGTCTTGAGAAACTAGGCTTTATGTTTATTTAATTCTCTACCTGAACCCGATGCCACCAGAGTATGATGTCCATGAATCACAGACACAAGTGTTCATGAGCCACAGGCCATCAGCAGACAAGTCCAGTTCTGTGGAAAGTTTACTGGTGGGTCATCTGATAGAGAGTGGGCAGGTGTTTCGTCTTCAGCTTTTGCTGATATGGTTGTTTTGAGCCAAACCAGAACATTTCACCTTTTTATCCATACATACTTTTGTCTTGGGGTTGGAACACCAGTTCAGCCAAAATGATGTTGTTGAAGGAAGTTATTTCATCAGCTCTCCTTTGAGTCTGATGCACTAACAATGTTTGGGGTTTTTTTCAAAGACAATAATTTTTAACGTCTACTCCCAGGACAAATCTGAGAGACATATTACCAATCTTTTCACCCAAAGCTTAACAGACTCTTTTGTTATCTGTTTCATTTTCATTTTTTTCCTTCACACAGCAATTTGACACTCATGTTGGAGAGGGTGGAAGCCAGATGAGTGGAGGTCAAAAACAGAGGATAGCTATTGCTCGAGCTCTTGTGAGAAACCCAAAAATCCTGCTACTGGATATGGCTACATCAGCACTTGATAATGAAAGTGAAGCTATTGTCCAAGAAGCGCTTCATAAGGTTTGCTATAGCATAGCATAAATTACACTTTAAAGGGCAGAAATTATTTTTAATGTACTCTGCAGAGGGTGCTGCTGGCTTGCAGCAAAGCACTGAGAAGCTTTTCTTAATAGCTATTTCATATGCACAAGTAGAACTTTAGTATTATTAACAGAAAATAATTTTTTCTTACTTTGAGACATTAACAGAAATCTATAGCTCCTTTTGCTCAGAAACAGATGTTCATCTATGGGCTATGGATGGAGTTCAAGTCAAAGTCAGCTGAAACCACTAGAAAGAGTCCTATTGATTTGACGGAACTTTAAATTGCATAGTGCTGGCTCCAAGCATTTCTGCTTGCTGTTCTGCAAATGGAGCTGCTGTTGTCCCCTGTTAGGCTCGCCTTGGCCGCACAGCAATCTCAATAGCTCACCGTCTGTCAGCCATCAAAGCTGCCGATGTCATTGTTGGGTTTGAGCATGGAAAGGCTGTGGAGAGAGGAACTCATGAGGAACTCCTGAAGAGGAAAGGGGTTTATTTCATGTTGGTGACCTTGCAAAGCACAGGAGATGAAGAGCTTAATAGAGAAGCAACGGAAAGTAAGTGCTTTGTTTTCTTTTAGAAAATGATGTAAAATTCCGCAGAATACAGATTATTTCTTTTTTAAATGAGGGCTAGTTGCTTGCTTCTTTCTTTTCTTTTTCCTCCCACCTTTACGGCTGAATTTTATCATTCATAGAAGTATCACATTAATAGCCCTGGCCAAAGTGTTTTTACTGCCTATGCACTGAATGACTTTCCTAATATAGATCTGCCCTGAAAAATTAATTATGACCTGCAATCTCTATCATTTCTTAGCTCCATTTAGTGCTGACAGTCCAGTCCTGCTGCTTTGAAATGCAAGCAAATTACAGAATATGCTGAAACCACCCTATTTTTTTTACTGGAGGCAGATTTGAATCAAAGTTTGTGGAAATGGAGGTCTAATAGAGCAATCTGTTGTATTTTTCTGAAGCATCATGCCTTGATCACATCCACAGGGTAGTGGTCAACAGCTCAATGTCCAGACAGAGGTCGGTGAAACGTGGTGTCCCTCAGGGGTCTGTTGGTTTAATGCCTGTTTTATACTTTTTAATAGTACTGTTTAATATCTTCATCAATGACATAGGCAGTGGCATCGAACGACACCAAGCTGAAGGGTGCAGCTGACATGCCTGAGGGATGGGATGCCATCCAGAGGGACCTGGACAAGCTCATGTGGGCCATGTGAACCTCATGAGGTTCAACAAGGCCAAGTGCAGGGTCCTGCACCTGGGTCACAGCAATCCCCAGTATCAATACAGGCTGGGGGATGAAGGGACTGAGAGTAGCCCTGCCGAGAAGGACTTGGGGGTACTGGTGGATGAAAAGCTGGACGTGACGTGACAATGTGTGCTCACAGCCCAGAAGGACAACTGTATCCTGGGCTGTAGCGGAAGAAGCGTGGCCAGCAGGTCGAGGGAGGTGATTCTCCCCCTCTACTCGACCCCATCCAGAGTACTGCGTCCAGCTCTGGAGTCCTCAGCACAGGAAAGACATGGACCTGTTGGAGCAGGTCTAGAGGAAGCCACAAAAATGATCAGTAGGATGGAGCCCTTCTCCTATGAGGGCAGGCTGAGAGAACTGTGCTTGTTCAGCCTGGAGAAGAGAAGGCTCCAGGGAGACCTTATTACGGCCTTTCAGTACTTGAAGAGGGCCTACAAGAAAGATGGGTACAAACTATTTAGTAGGGCATGTTATGGTAGGACAAGCGTTAATGGCTTTAAAATAAAAGAGGGTGGATTTAGAGTAGATATAAGGGAGAAATTTTTTACAATAAGGGTGGAAAAACACTGGCACAGGTTGCCTAGAGAGGCGGTTGATGCCCCATCCCTGGAAACATTCAAGATCATGTTGGATGGGGCTCTGAGCAACCTGATCTAGTTGAAGATGTCCCTGCTCATTGCAGGGGGGTTGGACTAGATGACCTTTAAAGGCTCCTTCCGACCCAAACTATTCTGTGATTCTATGATTCTATGATTGGGTATGATTATCTTAAAAGAAGAGAGCAATTACAGTGCTAAAATAGGGAAACAGTCTTTAGCAGTCAAATCCTAAGTGAGATGGTCCTTGGGTTAATATTCAGTTAACTTCATCATGTCAAATAAAAATATAAAACTTGTGGTACGTGTAGGTTGAGTAGCAAGGTTGTATTACATTCCTTACTTTCTAGAAAGTATTCCAGTTATGACTTGGAGACACTGCACTTTTTTGCAGAGCCACAGTGGACTTAGGTTGTATTCAATTTTAGCACAAACTGAAGAACTCTATACACTATATTTTACAGCAGCAGAAAATAATGTAGGTGAGCCAAATCTTGAGAAAGTCCAGTCATTCAGCAGAGGAAGCTATCGGGCCAGTTTGCGGTGAGTCTTAAAAATGATTGTAAATCTCAATATGTTTCCAGATCTCTATACTTCATTCCACTATTCCAAAATCCCAAGAGTGCTAATGAATCGCTTCTCTGTATGTTGCATAAAAGAGGGTGGAAGGACTGCAAGCATTTTACTAAGGCAGAGTTCACTCTACATTGCTGATTGAAGGCCTGTGGATAAATAGCAATTCTGGTCTACGTGCTAATATTCCATTTTTAATATTAGTACCATACAGTCATATATTTGTATTACCTAATTCACTTTCAGTCCAGTCACTTGAAAAATGACTTGCAATGCAATGTACAAGGACATTTTTATTATGGCTTCTACTTGATGAATGTTAAAGCATTTTTCAAGCCAGACTGTCTTGTAGTGAGACACTTAATTCTTTCAGACAAGCCCATGTCAGACATATGCCAGTGAATACATGTCTCCTACATTGCAGGGTTATGTTTTGTCAGGGATAGAGGTCGATTGTTTCAGCATCCTGTTTTGCTGGACTGAATTACTTGATATAGTGATAGCGGTGAATTGACTTCATGTCTTAACGGCTTGTGCAAATATAGCAGGATACACCACAATTTTGCTTAACATGGTGCAAGGTACATGTAAGGCAATGTCTGAGTGGTGGGGGTGGAATATGATTTTGAAAAGTGTCCCTGTTGTGGGGTATTTTATTCTCAAGAAGTTGAGAGAACATGGAAAAAGAAAGAAAAAGTCCATGTGATTCCTATGATTTGCTTCAGTGAATCGTGATTTAGTCGATATAAAAACTGCACCTGCTTTACAAGGAATTATTGTGTTATGGAGCAGAATAGACCGTTTCTGTCCTCTTTACAGAGCTTCACTTCGGCAGCGCTCCAGATCTCAGCTCTCTAATGTGGTCCCTGACCCTCCATTATCCATTGCAAGTGATCATGCAGAGTATATGAATCTTATGCCTTCTTATGGAGAAGACGATGAACAAGCAAAAAAGGTCAGGTCCAACAGTTTGTTATTAAATTTTCAAATAAACAGGTTATATTACTTGGTAATGATAATCTCTAGATATGTGCCTCTTTTATAGGAGTTGTTGGCAGATATGTCTTCTCGGATCGATCCTTTTCTCTACTTAAACAAAACCACAGCTTCAGTTCTTATCCTCTGTGTAAACCCTGGGCTGCATTTTGATGGCTCTTATGCTTATTGGTCCATATAAAATTTCTAGCAGAGGATGAACTGTTGGTAAAGTTGAAAAAGACAGATTTATAAAAGCTGAATTAACTGACAAACAGAAAAATGCTCAGTCTGTGAAATGTAATAGCCACTCAGTGACACAAAAGACACTGCTTCTTGTTCAATAAAGAGTAAATTCACTTCTGTCTCAAAATCATCTGCAGATTTGACTAGAGACTCTCACTGCAACCCAACCCAGAGTCCTTTCACTGACAGTGTCCTTGTGCAATCAACTAGCATAGAAAATAGACAGCATGCCTTAAAATTATGCAGAATATGTAGGAATATACACAGTGAGTTTCCAAAGTGCTTATGAAGCTCCCTGTGCCAATTTGCATGGCTGTGGTTGTTCAGTGCAGAGTGCAGCAGTTAGAAGTCACTGTTCTTGCTATTGCTAAGCCTATTCTGTGGATAATTAGAGGGCTTTAGTGCTGTCACCCTGGCATTAGCCCAGAAGGAAGAGAAAATACAAGATGCTTCCACTGCTTCATCCTTGCACATTTCCAGCAGGTAGGTCTTCACAGTGTCTGTTTTGTCTGGGCATTTCCAGCCATATGAACCGAGGGAGATGAGCAGGGCTCAGCACACTGTGTGTTAGAAAAATTCTGCACATATCAAACTGCAGGGTAAGTTATAATTTGGTGATGAATATTCTGCTTTTACTGGGAATAATTATGGGAATTCAGCATATCGTCTGAGGATGTTTCACAGAAGGGCATAAGTAGCATTTATAAAGCTGATAGCTGAATCCAGCTATCACTCTGAGATCTCCCTTTTCTTAATTATATAGCAGATCTGTTAATTCGATGCGGAGTCTGGTCAGTGAGCTCACCCACAATACTTTAAAGTAATATTTAAAAAGATTCCATAAGTAACACAAAAAGCCGCTTCTGAGGAAGAAGTTTAAGTTTTGGCACTGGGTATTGCATCACACCTCATCTGAAGGCAGCAAAAAGGGAACAACCTGAGTTTCAGTGGCAGAAAATCTTAAACTGTTCTTAATTAACCTCTTAAGTTGGAATCAGTAGAGCTGCATAAGGTATGAATCTCTCTCTTTTTCTCCAGGGACAGTAATCATTTATGTAACCCTCTTGTGATTCTACAAAAGAGCTCCAGACAGCAGCCAAGACCCATCACTGCCCATTCCTATACAAAGCCAGAGCAGCTGTTTGGACACTAGATGGCCATTTAACAGATTGTGCTAACTATTTAATCTCACTGTCAAAGGGATACATTTGCTTCATAAATCCAACCTGGTTTTTTTAGGAACCTGATGATGTGGAGGAAGATGTCAAGCCTGTACCATTTAGTAGAATTTTGAAATACAACGCCTCTGAATGGCCATACATGGTGCTTGGATCTCTGGCAGCAGCTGTGAATGGAGCAGTCAATCCACTCTATGCTTTATTATTCAGTCAGATTCTTGGGGTATGTTATGCTAATATTTTAAAGTGTATTTTAGCTCTGAAGCAGAAGGGAGTGAATCTATGATGCAGAACTTGACATGTTTTGGGCAAATCTTTATATCTCATCAAGTAAATGGGTTAGCCTTCTTGCCTATAAACAATTATTCAGTAGAGAAATTTGTATCATTGTCATCACACTATCATTCGAGCTCTTTGAAGGGGTAGGCTCATTAGCATTTGTCATGTGTTCTTCATTATTTCTCTTGTTCACTTTTGAGGAACTGTTGGGAGTGGGTTTCTATACTTGCATAAGTTTATTTTAGAGGAGACAAGATGTACCTCATGTGCAGGTACAGTGGAGAGAGAGACATTCAGAGGTCCTTTCCCTGCAGAATTTTATTCTACAGACTTGGCCAAGCCTTTGAGAAAGCTTTGGAACAGATCCAAAAAATACTTCACTTTTTTGTTGATAGATTTCAGGCAGCTCTTTGCTGCCTGCAAAATGCCCAGGGAGAGGTAGATAATTGTAACAGGGTTCATAGCTGCCAGCAAAAGGTAGACTTGCATCAATAAGTTTGGAAGACAAGCAGGAAATAGGAATATGCTTTAAACCTTGGTGTTCACTAAAGGATGCGTCACCATCAAAATTTACAGTTTTGCTTGAAACTTTTTCAAGAGTTCAACCATGACTGTTTTTTCTTTCAAAAACTTGTCATAATAGAAAAAGAATGCTTCCCCTTTTGTAAAACAGCTTTTTGGGGAAAAATTTGCCATGTTAGTGGGAAACTGGAGGGCTGCCTGAGGAAATTCAGTACTGCTCTGACTAATGTCTAGGAAAGTGTCCTAAATTTTCAAGAATTAGGAGGATAGAGAAAACCCCTCTGTTGATGCCATTTCTTATTGGGTAAAGTAATGACACATTCACTGGGAAGAAAATTGGGATGCCACTATCATTTTGCAGTTTGGGTACCCACATGAGACAGGATAAAACTTGTGTTGTGATTCCCATTTACTTCTTTAGGTCATGGTAGGTATATATGTGTGCAAAGAATATATGACTTAAAGGGCAGACAGTTCTAGAAACTGGAGGTCCAAAACCTTTCAGGAAGGAAAGAGTGAATGAATGATTGCCCCAACATCTGAGTTACTGATTAGAAAAGGGTTGAGGAAGTGCTCCTAACAGCAGTGGCAGCAATCTATCAAAGGAAAGACTGACCTTTTGCTGATTGGTTTTTTGGGAGGTTGTTTTGACTTAGACATTTCTCTCTGGGATGTTACTGAGGACTTTGAATCACATTTACTTGCAGCGTGATGTTTGCTAGCTAAGACCCAGGGAGGGGCAGAGCAAAAGATGTTCCAGTCCCTGTTGATCCACTTAGTGGCTTCTAGCCAATGTGCTTGGCCTTTTAGCCATAGGTGTGCTACCTCAAAACACTTTTTGAGTGTCTAGACCTCATGCAAAGGACTGTGACTTTCACTAGACAGCAGGTGAGACACTCCTACGTGCATTCTGCAATGACTCTCACCTTTGATTCCTTTTGAGAGAGGTTTTCTAGACACCAGGAGGTCTGTGACTGATGTCATCCTGCAAGATGTTAAACACCTTCATTGCCAAGGATGAATTCCTTTTCTTGAAGGTCTCCATCCATCAAAAGAGAGAGGCTGCAAGAAAAAAACAAGCCATGATGAATATGAGCAAAGTCCAAAACCTGTGTTTCATTATTCATAAATTTAAAACATTTCTGCCTGGTGCCAAGGCAGATGGAATATGCATCTGCTTTCCAAGCTGTCTGAATATCTGCAATGATGTTGTAACAGACACGTGGGCTTATACTCTGGGACCAATATGCTAGGGAAGTGAGGGGAAAAATCCCCACATCTTTGAAATGAGAGGATGAATTCAGCAAAGTCTGCCTTGAAGGTTCTCAGAAATTAATCCCAAAAACGTGAATGAAGAACTCAATAACACCGAATATGTCTTCTGATCAGTTCAGATCAGCAGTGTACCTATGGAACAAATTTCTCAGTATTTTCTTCTTATTGTGCTTTGGTTTCCACTGTGTTACTGTCTCAGAGTATGGGAAATGGATCCTTTCCAGTGAAATTCAACTGAAAGACATGCTCCAACTGCTATTGAGTATGTAGCCCATGGCCCCAGATAAAAGACAGTCCACACTAAAACTGTTGAAACTTGCATAATCTGAACATGGACACCTCAGCAATAACTCTTTCCTTTTACAGACCTGATGTTATTGTCCATGCTACATGTTATTGTAATCAGTGTTATTTTTTTAAATCAAGAACATGGGCCAAAAATATAACTGAACATGTTAGCATAGCTGCAGAATGGGATAGTTCAATTTTGCAGGACAGATTTGCAATGGGAAAAAAAAGTCCTCTGTTTGCAATACAGAGATCTCTTCCCAACGAATGTTATCCACATTTCCTTCTGTAGGATTATAAAGTGCTATTGCTCTCAGTTTAAGGAGTGTAAGCACGTAGTTCAGCCCATTGCTTTTCTTCAACTGGGTTGCTTCCTTGAATTTAGAGCCTCCAATAGGAATCCCAGACTGACCAATAACTAGTTTCACCAGAAACCCTTAAGGTGTCTTGCAGACACTGCAGATCTCTCAGCCTTTATCTAGGAGCCATGGAGAAAGACCCTGGCCACAGGAACTGGAAAGGCCTTTCACAATTTATTTCTTGCATAAGAGAAAGCAGGGGAACCACTTTGTGGGTGATATGGATAGAATTATTAAAGCAAAGGCTCACAGAACTCTCCCTTTTCTTGATTAATCTTGCCTAGCATCTAACCATACAGAAGCAATGAACAAAAGTTTATTTATAACAACCATAAATACTTACTGCAATTCACTGTAGGGTCCTAGGGCAAGTGTTTATCTCTCTTTTCAATGCTCAGATCTGTACTTGATATTTATTTATTCAACTAGAGAGAAAAATTTCAAAGTGTGAAAAGAAGAAATGTTCACTTCAGCCCCTGTATGGGGCCATCCCAGTGTTTCTGGATGACCGTGCAGAGACACTTGTGAAATCACTTGTGAAAAAGCCATCAGCATCTCTGGAGAGTAGTGTTTTTCATCCCAGTTCACAACTGTATATTATGATCCATCACACACTCTGTTTATCATATTGTTTACTAGTTCTACTCATTAGAATTCCTATTTATTTCAACAGAGATTTTGCTGATGTTTTTTCAAATGAAAAAGTATCACAGCACTGTAATTAGCATGACATATACGTTAACAAATGTTCGCAATGATGAGTAGTTAGTTATTCCCCTGGTTATGTTTTAGGCTAGCTATGCATGTGGCATGATCACTATTATGAAGTGCATTTTCCCATTCATGCCTAGATATTGCATACCATGATGATACAGGAAATACCATCATGGCAATTCAAAAATCCAGAATCCTCGTAGGACAGTTTGTGCATCCAGTGAGTTCACCTTGTATCTCATTCAGCCCAAGTGTTTAACTAGAGTATTTCCTACAGAAAAAGCCAACCAACCAACCAACCAACCAACCAAAAACCAGCAATATCTTTTCTATTGCTTTTCTAGATACATAAGTTACAAAGACAGATGAAATCTGCTCACAGCCTGTTCAATTCAGGATGAAATAGGAATTATTGAATGCACAGTGGATTTCATTCAGGCAATAGGAACAGCAGGAGACCATTATATGTTTTGTTATTATTATGACAGATTAAAACATACTTGGTGACTTTTTTTTTTTTTAAACAAAGATTAATCTGAGAAATAATATGCCTTGCTACTGATAAGACAGCATAGCATTGGAACAGTTTTTAGCTTGAAACACTAAGTGTCATTTTGATATTATCCTTTTGGGTTTTGCAAGATTTATTTTGTTGCCAAGGTGCTGATGTACAAAGTTAAAATACTTGAAGTGGAATTCCCACTAGAGAACAGCTACTTCTTTTTCTCAAATTCATGCTCTAATTCTTCCATGTTACTTTGATGGATAGCTCACTTGGAACAAAAAATAACTTGGGTTGATGTTTTAAGACTAGTACTTAAGTTTATTTTTGTGGATTTTTGGTATTTTGCAGCTGTAATGAAAATTCCTTCTTCTCTTTCTACTGTTAAATGCTGCTTACCTAGAAGAATTTAAGCTGGTTTTGATATAAGTAAAAGTCGAATGCACAATTTATTTTTAATTATACCTTACAGATAACAGGTTGAGAGATTAGTCAATTTATAGTAATTTTTACCTGTGAAATCCAATTAGAATTAATGTAAGGTTAGTGGAGATGTACAAACACGAGTCATGGCTTATACCTGCAAATAGCAGAAGTAGTTTAACAGCTCCAGGTAGGTTGACTGACTTACATATAAACTGCTCTGACTGGAAGGAGTTGCTAAAGCATGGCTACTTAGATTTGGACCACTACTTCGGCAGCAGCCAGTAATGTTGGGAGATGTTAAAAAAACCCAGATATGAAGAACCAGAGATAAAAGGAAAATACCATGGAGACTGGAGCAGAATGGAGTGGAGGGGCTTTACTTTTAAGCATTGACACTTTTTCTAAGTACCCAGCAGTAAGCGAATAGCTCATTTCTACAATCCTTCAGTAAAAGACAATAGGTTCCTCTTGAAGCCTACCTTTAGCAAGTATAGCATCTGTTAGTGTTGTGCAAGGAGAGTCATGCTAGGGTATAATTATTTGCACAGACTGCATTTGGTATGGCCCAATAAAGTTGCAAATGTCATAGATTAGAGAGGAGGTAAGGGAGCTGCTGCACTGTTGCTTTGTTGCTATGCTATTTATTTCATTGCTATTCTCTGGTCATCACACTGGATCTTGTTTAGAGTAGGGGAATGATTGATTAATTATAACTAAGAATGAGTAACAAGTAATAGCAGTATGTGCAGACACCGAGTATAATAAACTTGTTGTTTAATAGGAGTAAAAGGCATTATGTTGTACCCAGGCTGTCCTTACAAAAAATAAGGAATCAGGCCTTTGCAAGGGGTGAGCTCTGTGTTCTGGCTTTGGTTCTAGGGTGGGCTTCCGCACTTGGCAATAGGGAGTCATAAACAAACTCACATACAGCAAAACTGACACTTCTAATATGATGCCAATCATTTTTTTAAAGACCTTCTCCATTCTTGATGAAGACGAACAAAGAACCCAGATCAATGGCGTCTGCCTGCTCTTTGTCTTTGTTGGAATTCTTTCATTTTTCACACAGTTTCTACAGGTAATAGCAGTCTAATATGGGTAAATTTTCTCTCTGTTCCCTTACTCAGTGGGTATCTCTCTCTGTACAATATTCGTATTTATTCTTATGCGCCTCAGGGATACACATTTGCCAAGTCTGGTGAGCTGCTTACAAGACGGTTACGGAAAATTGGTTTCCAAGCTATGCTGGGGCAAGACATTGGTTGGTTTGATGACCGGAAGAACAGCCCTGGTGCTTTGACTACAAGACTTGCAACAGATGCCTCACAGGTCCAAGGGGTAAGAGCTGGTAACTTAAGAATTGTTTTACTATAAGCACTGACTGAAGGCCTATTTTGGCATATTGTCATGGAAATTAGCTAGCATGCCACCAGGGAGGTCAGGGTAGATCAGTCCTTGGTCAGTCAATTAAGCTATTTCTATTTATCGTAGACTGTCAATGTGGAACTATTACCACTGTATTTACCTAAAAGCACAAATAGGGTCTCAATTTACTGCCCATTATTCCTGCTTGTATTACCAGAACAAGAATACAAAAATCAATAAAATACCAACCATCAATGGAACTGGAAGGAGTATCCAGTGCAAAAGTTTTAATTTCTTTTTTTCTGGAGATGAATTAACTTTTTGCCACAATGCTTAAGTGTTTATTTCAAAAATATGTCAGAGTAGTATTTTAGTGACATTCACCACTAATCATGTTTTCAAGTTTCCAGCACAACTGTGACACAACTGCTGTGACAGTTTTGATTCAAACTGGCAGCCCACTTGAAAAAACAGCTTAGAGTACTGGTTGGTGCTCCAGCCGGGGAATCATACAGCTAGTTTTAGCGTGACTGATTATTTGGGAAAGTGAACCACTAACTCCATGCGTTCTGTTCCTTAGTGGGTGAGGGTTAAATCATGCTGAGCTGTAAATGTTACCTATCTGAATTGATGCTTTAGTAGAAGCGAGTCAGATGCCATTTTACTTCGCTCCAATACAAGCAATTTTCTAGAAATGAAGAAGGAAACATACAGATTTCTTTGTTACAAAAATTGTCCCGTTTCAGCTTGACTGAAGACAGTAGATGAGTTTTTAAAAACTATTAATGGAGGTTTTAAGAATTTAAAAGACAAACAAGAGAAAAGGTTCCCAAAAACCCTGTCATCAGCAATTTCTACAGAATCAGAGAAACCAGCTGCAATCCTCTTCAGCCCTTACAAGGCACTTACAGGGCATATTTTAATTGAAATAAACAAACTTGTAAAACACTGACTGAACCATTTAATAGCCTCCTAAGGGACATCTTTGTTCTAAGCACATGTAGAGCAGTGGGGAACAGCCATTCAACCCACAGCTCCAGGGGAAAAAACCAGCTACTTGAGCAGTGGTGTCCTCCACCTTTCACTGCCTGACACAGAGCTTAGCCAACTGCTGCTATTGCAGAGCGAGCTGAAGGTAAGAGGATGCACACAAGTGTCCGGGGTCTGAAAATGTCTACATCTGCATCGGGAGCAAGAAGTGGACTCTTGGAGTGGGAAGGGGGTGTTACAGCTGCAAGATCCAAGTAAGAGCAGCCCCATGGCTGCTCCTTTTGGTAGCCTCTGCAGAGCTGGGAGGTTAACCTTCTACCATGGCCAGGTCTGAGGCACCTTGGCCTATTGCTGCAGGTCAGAGGAAGAATAGATGATGAGCATTTTGTGCTGCAAGTTCACATCCTGCAAATGAATTCAACTGAAAATGATCAAAGATATCAAATGTATATAATTTTTTTAATATATAGCAACCTAGTTCCGATCTAGGGCTGCTGTTTGCTGCTATGAAACAAAATAACTTTTGAGTAAATAAATCAAGTTTATTACAAAGAACAGTGTTCTCGAAACACGTAAGGAGAAGACAAATGCATTCAATAAAAGTGATCTCAAAGGTGTATTTAAAATTTTTCCTTGATAAAGACACAAGCAGAAATGCAACTTTAATTCATCCTTTCTCAGGGACGCTTACTGATTTTAGCACAGATGAGACTTTGTTGTTAAGTGGCAAGTGGGTTCTGTTTATTATTTAAATCTAGATGGATAAATGCAGGGGTTAAACAGAGTATTTAGATGAGTCATTCTCCAGGGAACCAAGGGAACTAATTTCAGTTTCTCATTATCATTAGAAACAAATTTCTGAGTTCTCATTGGAAAGTTTGATGGGTGAAAGGAATATTGGAGATTTGCAGTCCTTCTCTTAATACAATTAATTGGAAACAGTATATCCAAACTGGCTAAATTCCAATGCAGTCAGCAGCCGTTGGTGCCTCATGATATTTGGATATCATTTAGAGTTTTCTAAAGTTTTATAGGAAAATTTATTTAAAGATTATTGAAGTTACTATTGGAGTACAAGTCAATCACCTCTGTTTCTTTTCTTTGAAGGCAACTGGATCGCAGATAGGAATGATTGTCAATTCCTTTACCAACATTGGGGTGGCCATGATCATTGCTTTCTACTTCAGCTGGAAACTGAGTTTAGTTATACTGTGTTTCCTGCCATTTTTGGCCTTATCTGGAGCTGTGCAGGCTAAAATGTTGACAGGATTTGCCTCTCAGGACAAGAAAGCACTGGAAGCTACTGGACGGGTAACGTTATTTAAAAAAATAATTTATATTTGCAGTCACGGGTAGTTGAAAAATCAGGCATTTGGGACCACCAAAAATTCAAATGAAATGAAACTGGCAATGTTTTGCAAATAAGTTGTCATATTTCAGCTTGTCAAACCATTGACACACCATTGGTAACTCCCTAACTGCAAAAGCACTTGCTGCATGGAATGTGACTGACTTTTCAAAAGTTATTGGACCTAATTGGTAGACACGGATCTCTCAGCAGTCTGTTTCACCTTTGTCTAGTTTTATTTAAAGACCCATTTGTTCATGCCCTGTGATTATGTGGTCCTCAGAAAGCAATGACAGTTGTTCACTTAGAAATCCTCACATCTGAGAATTCAGCACTGAATCACACATCAGTACATGGATTTTAGAGAGCAGAGTTGTTCCCCCAGTGGGCCCTATTAGCTTACCAGCTTCTCCATGAATGGGTGCTGCTAGATCACAGGCATAACTTTATTTTTATGTATGGATTTTAAGGTTCAAAATTCCATCAATTCTTATTTCTCAGATAATACATAAATCTTTTTTTTATTATTTTTTAATTCAGATAAGCATTAACCCTTTTTCTGTTAATTTGTAACAGTAGACATAGCACTTTCTAGTAATACTTTAAATTTTGCTCCATGATGAAAGCACACCTGTGTGGGTATTAAACCAACTATCATGGAACATGAGGAAGGAATTCCCTTTCCTTGGAAAGAATGCCTCCAGTGTTCAGTGACCCCAGGCTAAAGCCCTCCTCCTCATTACTCTAACTCCAGTATCACGTAGCAGCATCCCGTGCTCCGTTGGCCGCAAGACCCTGTGAACTGTGTCATGGTTTTGGCCAAATTGGCCAATGGTCGGCGACAGGTGCTGCCCCCCCAACCTCTCGCACAGGGAGAGGAGGAGGAGAGACAAACAGATTTACAAGTTTAGAAGAAACTAAACTACTTTAATGAAATATTAATAATAAAATAAAAAGGAAAATAATGAAATATATACAGTATATAGAAAACCGTATTAAGTTCCCAGGGTGACGTCACCAGCAGGCACTGGGGAAGTCTCTGTCTGGACTCAGCAACGAGTGGGAATCGGGTTCCAGAGTTGGAGTCAGGAACACACCAATCAGGATCAAAGGCAGATGAACAGACAGGGTCCTCCTCGGACGTCGGCCACTGAAGAAAGAGAGCTGACCCTTTGATCCCTCAGCTTTTATACTGAGCATGGGGCAGATGGGATGGAATACCCTGTTGGTCAGTTTTGGGTCACCTGTCCTGTCCGCTCCTCCCTGCAGGTGGGACCCCTCTATGCTTTTCTGCTTCCAACCCTCCAATGGGGCAAATAACGAAATTAGCTGACCTTGGTTGTTAAATCAATAAGTATAAGCAAGAGCCTCTCTGCATACCATTCCTTGGCACAAACTGTAAACATTGGTCTTATCACTCTGAACGAACCATTTTAGACACAACATGCTGTTAATTTCAGAGGGTTAGAAGAGGCCTAGTTAAGAATTAATTACTGAAGAGAAAGTTGGTTCTGTTTTACCTCAAACCAGGACAACTGCCTCACCTCTAAGGCTGAGAATAGGTTTATGTAGTTCACACAAGGCTGAGAATAGTTTTATGAAGTTTGCACTGGCTGAGAAGACGTCCACGTACCAAACACGGAAAAGGTAGAGACACAAGAGAAAGGAATGTCATTTTCTCACAAGTTCACTCCTATGCCCAAAGAGGAGCGGGCAGGTCTGCTGCCTTTGAAACACTCAGACTCTTTGACTTTAGTTCTGGGTCACTAAGTTCTGGCACATGAGCCAGAATCTGATACTTTTGAAATATATCTAGTTCAACTGTGCAGCAACTGAACTGCACCAGAAATGCAGGGGATTTAGAAGACAGGCGACATGAGAAAGACTACCTCAGGTTATCCAGCTCAGAGTAATGCCTGAGGCTTCTCCCCTGCTCTAGGCTGCCATATTTTTAGCATCAGAAAAAAGTATGCTTTGCAGGCCCTCTCAAAGCCTCAGAGATTTTCCTTCTGCAGAGCTACTTTAGCCCATTCTAAAATGACTCTTGCAGAGTTCCCACTCCTCCCAGTCCTTCTTCTTAAAGTCCTGCCCACCAAACATCTTACCCATCCCACCTTCCACCCTGCCCCATCTGAGCTCTCAACCAACTGCCTCCTCTTGACCTTAATCTGTGCAGCAAACACATGGACTGGAGCCCTTTGCCCTGTTCAACTCTGCATCCACTGGCTGTTTCTTTCCCATTGTCTTCTGCAGCCAGCTCAGCCTGCCAACCCTCTTTTTGACTTCTGAAGAAGCAAATCTTCAGCTCCCAGTTCCCATTTCTAGGTGTGATTTAAAGAAGTGTGTCATGACTGTGGGCACAGAACGTCAGAAAATCATGCTGACTTTCTATACATGCAGACTTCTGAATGTTATTTTTTTTAAAATGCACAAATGGTATTATGTGAATTAATATCACTTGACTTTGGTATCACTAATCAAATGAATACATTTATGGGCCACTGCTGAGTGCTGTTAGGGACAATCTCCAATTCCAGAAAACCAACGAAGAATTAAGACCTGACCAATTGCCCGCATTCAGAATGGTTTTATTTACAAAAGGTGATAAATCAAAATACTGTCTTGACAGGGAAGAAACTTCAATAATGAGTAAAAGCATCAGCTTTTACCCAACAGCACAACCCAGAGGCTGGGATGAAAAGGGCATGCAATGCTTCAGCAGTTTTGGTGATGACTGATTATGTCTGGTGTTATTTTCTAATTTATTTGCCAGTACTGCATCCAAATGCTAAACACTGTGAGTTCTTCCACAGTGATTGCTCATCAGCCCTGCTAAACATGGAAAAGCACAGCCTGAACAATCCAATTCACAGTACCTCCTTATCTGCTCCTTCACATTGTATGATAATGCAAGAGATTTGACTCTCAATTTTGGATAGGAAAAAACCCTCAAATTGGATGGAATATTTTTAATGATTTATATTCAGATCTCTTCCTACATGCTGAAAACATTCATAAGCCATATACCAGACAATTGCTTCCCAAAGGAAAGCATCACACTATGAAGCTACTATCAAACTCCAGGCAAAGTACACCATTTTAAACCAATTTATTAAAAACATTACTGGAGGGTGAAATTAGAATCAAACAAACTGTCAATTTACTTCTCTAGATCAAGTTGGAGTGCTATTTTTTTGGGGACAGAAACCCAAATTCTGACTGGCAACAAAGCACAATACAAAGCCTACAATTAATGAAAGATCCAGAGAAGTTTCCATGGGGATTATCTCACAATTTCCTGTGTTGCATTTTTCTATGTACACAGACAAGCATTTGCTTCCTCTTTGCACATGTAAAAGGTAAATATCCTGGAAATTGTGCCACTGATGTTAGAGGAACCAAGGTGCCACCCTCCATTTATATTTTCCATCTCATCAGGGTTTTTGGACGTAAGAGAAAGAGGGAGGGTGAGCAGGTGAGGAAACATACTAAATCCAAGTGGTTTTAATTTATGAAACAGAAGCTGGGGATAGCATTCCTCCTAACTCTTTCTCTGACTATTGCTATAAGTAAATCAAATAAAATAATTTAATTAAACATCTTTAGTTAATAAATGCATGCAATCAAGGAAATAACAGTGTTCCTAAAAACATTTTTGTTTTTGTGGATGTCCCATTCAGTCACATTATGTGAAATAAGTCACAAGTGAGAGCACGTGCCCAGCTTCCTAAGTGTGCTTACAGTAACTTAGCTCTAGTGGAGCAGACAGAGCATTACTATTGAGGATGTCAGTAGATAATTGCTTGGAGGAGTTTCTCTTTAGGTTGGCTGACATTTGGGACAGTCTGTATCATATCTGAATCAATTTATATATGGCATTAGTGTCCTGTGTTCATGAAAGAATCATGCATTTGTGAAAGAGCACACTCTACTTTTCCAAGTAAAAATTAGGCGCTTTTACCTATATATTTTTTTCTCCTCCAGATTGCCAGTGAAGCCCTCTCTAACATCAGGACTGTAGCTGGGATAGGGAAAGAGAAAACGTTTATCAACAATTTTGAGAAGCACCTGGATATGCCCTATAAAGCTGCAATCAAAAAAGCACACGTTTATGGAATCTGCTTTGGCTTTGCCCAGAGCATAGTGTTCATTGCCAATGCTGTCTCTTACAGATATGGAGGGTTTCTAGTTGAATTTGAAGGACTCCACTACAGCTTTGTGTTCAGGTGAGAGCTTGCCTGGAGCCACAAACAGGCTCCTCTCCAGAAGCGCTGGTCTTAGTGTAGCGGTCGGTTTCCCGATTGCTTCCCAAGGATGACCGCATCTCCCTTCCCCGCAGGGTGATCTCTGCTATTGTCACCAGTGGAACTGCTTTGGGAAGAGCTTCTTCTTATACCCCAAACTATGCCAAAGCCAAAACATCTGCTGCACGCTTTTTTCAACTGGTCGATCGGCTTCCGAAAATCAGTGTTTACAGTGAAAAAGGGGAAAAATGGGTAAGAGCGGAGATGAGTAATTTGTGATGTCATTCAGCTCACTATGAGCATTGAAGTTGCACTAATGATTTATAAGTCAATGAGGATTACTGCTTTACAGGAAGGTTATGCTGATTGTATAATTGTTACTTGTCTTTGCTCTTTTGGAAGCAGCGCGCTCTGTACTTGACAGCAAGAGTAATACAAAGTGTGGCGACTAGGAATATGTCGGTGTAAAACTCCTGTAAATTGGAATAGGCCCAATTTGGATGACTCACAGAACAGCATGTTTTTTCTTTCTGCTCCACAGTTCGCACATAGACCTGACTATCTCTGGCTTATACTGGAGACTTTTTTTCCATTCGCATCAAAATGTTGGGGGTGTTCACGAGGAGGCGAATCATCCTTGAGTCAGACAAAATGAAAATGCTCAATTTTTGGTGAATTGGAAAGTCAGACCCAGAAAATTCAAATAGTTTATTTTTCATGTATTTTTTTCAGAATTAAACAAAAACTTGGTATCATTGTTATGAACCAAATACATTAAGTATTCTGCTTCAAACAATGAAAATGAAATATCTTGATTCCCTTCAAGAGTTTTGTAAAAGAGTTTTTTACGAGTTCTAGGAAAATTGACCTGAATTCATGTATTGTTTTCATGTTGCAAAGTTAGACTGATTTCATTTTTTTTAGGAAATCCGGATTTTTACACAAATTTATTTGGACTATCACCAAATTTACACTTGGACAGTGTCTGTACTAAAATAAAAAACTTACCCATTTGCAAGGCAATTCTATTTTCAATTGTTGCCTCTGACCAGTGCTATACGGGGAAGTATAATCAGAGCAATAGTGTTATGACTAATGGCTCCATCTCTAGGAGAGCTATTCCAGTATGGTTTTAATCCTTCTTTCTGGGCTAATTTCACAAGCACTTTTCACATTTTAAACAGGAGATGCAAGAATGGAATCTGCAGAAGAGTTACTTTGTCCTTTACAACTCAGTTTTGAGCTCAAGCTCATTGTAGCATCTTTCTCATTTTTTTTTTTTTTTTCACCAGGATGATTTCAAGGGAAGCATTGAATTTCTTAACTGTAAATTCACATACCCTTCTCGGCCTGATATTCAGGTCCTGAAAGGACTCACTGTAGCTGTTAAGCCTGGACAGACTTTGGCATTTGTTGGAAGTAGTGGCTGTGGTAAGAGCACCAGTGTGCAGCTTCTGGAGCGTTTCTATGATCCTGAGACGGGAAGTGTGGTAAGCAAAGGGAGCATGGTTTGTGTGCTGCTGTTTTCAGCAATGCTATAAGGACTCTTTTCAATGTATCCTACTGTGCAGCCTAGCAGTGGTGGCATGTACATACGCAGCCTGGGGCTTCGGTTCCTTCTCAAACAGATATGGACTGTTCTGACAATTCCTGAGTATCGTCTCAGATATATTCAGGCAAGATCAGAGTACTACAAGCCTCAGGTGTACCCTCGTGCATTACGCAGGCCATAGGCATTCACCTTGGTAGCTCCTGTATGAAACATCTAATGTGCAGTGCACATTGTAGGAGCACAAGCACAAATCAAGTCTGAATGGAGCCACAAAGAGTCTGGAACACCCTTAATATACCGTTTCAAAATACAACTTCTTTGTGGGTTGAATTTGTCTAGATTTAACTTCCAGTTGTTCAATTACTGAATTACTGAAGCTTTAAAAAGCTTTTACATCTTTTGCTCATGTACTTAATCATCTAGTTTGATTTCTCTTTCTTTGGAAGAAATAAGTGTGGTGATGGCTATGCCAGGAAGGCCACAAAGCCTGTACCTAACCTTAAGCAACTAAATAGGTCACTTGGACTTAAGATTAAGCAAATGGTCTAGCGTTTGGCTGGAGCACAGACATACCCAGAAAATACACATCATGCACAAAGGAGTCAAATATAAGCAGATTCTTCAAATTACTTTAAATCTGTGGTTTTTGCATTTTAGTAATATGGCTAAATCATTTAGTTTTGCTATAAACTGATTGGGTTTTGCAGGCTGTTGTTTTGAAATGATGTTTCAAGTTTTCTCCTATTTCCTGGTAGTTAATAGATGGACACAACACCACGAAAATAAATGTACAGTTCCTTAGATCAAAAATTGGAATAGTGTCCCAGGAGCCTGTGCTATTTGACTGCAGCATTGCTGAAAATATTAAATATGGCAGTAACATCAAAGAGGCAACGATGGAAAAAGTCATAGAAGCAGCCCAGAAGGCTCAGCTGCATGAGTTTGTCATGTCACTGCCTGATGTAAGTACCTGCGAGGCCTTGGCTGGGAACTACAAATAGGCTGCTCGGTGTTCATTGCAGCAGGAATTGCCCCAAACCCAGTTAAAGTTGCTACACATGTATACCTTTTATTTACTTTAACAGCTGTAACAGTAGGAGAAAAGAGGGTGTTGAGACCATGCCTCATATGTTCCTGAGGTTTTTACACAGTAGGCAAGTATTTATAAAACTGAAACCAGCAGTTACAACTCTGAACTAGGAGAAAAGGGAAGATTTTTCAAAGTCATTGAAAAGAAAGCAGCAGTAGCACAGTTCAGCAGTCAAAGTGTTACACTGCACCAGGAAATACAATTCCTGTTTCCAGCTGTGACTGGCAACTAGGGCACAATACTTAGACAAAAATATTTGAAGCTTGCTGCTTGCGTGCACTTAAGTATTTAAATGCACTGAAATCATATAAATATAAAGCAGAAGAACATAAAATGTATGAATACAAATTAGGCACCTGAAAAAAACACTTGTCCAGAAAGCCCTTAAATCACTTTTAACCTCTTCTCCCAAATGTAGGGTAGGGGGATTTCTTTTCCCTTAGACAAATGAGCCATCATCTTGCTATCAAATTTTTCTTCCAGGCCCATCACCATATTGCCTGGGCTCCTGGGCCACGTGCACTGCAAAGTATGGCTCGCAAACCTGTCCCCAAACATGTGCATCACTCTTACAGTATTTCTGCATTGATGGGTTTTTTAAGAAGGAGGCAGCAATGGTCAGCGCTCTCATCTCTCTCCTCCTCCTCTTCCTTCAGGTTGTGTACTAGTGTGTTTGCTTACACCTGAATAAAATCTCCCTTCTGTATATTTTTCAGAAATATGAAACTAATGTTGGGGCTCAAGGATCCCAGTTGTCTCGTGGGCAAAAACAACGCATTGCTATAGCGAGGGCCATCATACGAAATCCTAAAATTTTATTACTGGATGAAGCTACATCTGCCTTAGACACAGAAAGTGAAAAGGTAAATGCGCAGTGATAAGCAATAAGGGAAAGTTAATACAATGGTTTACAATGTACAATGCCTTTTTCTCTTCTACAGAGACATCTCAACGTACTCCACTACATGACTGCAACATTATTCCCTATTGTTAATTCATCACTTATATTTTTAATCATTTATTCAAAAGATCCAGAAAGCACAGATATAAAACCAGCAGACAGCTACAGGGTCTTTTAGACTGCCAATGAGAGGCAGCACTTTCTCAGAAATCTGCATACTGATTCCCTGCATTTCAAAGCATTCAGTGGGAATGTTTCATAAATACAGATTCTGCACATTAAAAAAATAATGCAAAATGCATTAAAAAAAAAGGAAAAATGTATTCAAGCATATGAATGATGAGCCTGAATATCCAATAAAAACAGCAGTGAGGGGCCTAAGAAGTTGGGCAATAATTTCCATGGCTTGGTTCCACTCAGATATTAGAGAAATGGTGAGAATTTAAAAACATATCCACACTGAGCTGACATTCAGCATGTCAGCTGAATAAAGGCCTTCCTTAATTTCTACTGCTGTCTACATTTACCTGTCCCTTCTTTGCACTGTGAAGAAACTGAGTTCATGACCCAGCTAAGCACACCAGTAATGTAATCTTTGATTTAGCCTCATAGTCACTTTTACAAGTTGCACAATACGGTTAATTAATCTGAAATAATCAGATTCTTCTAGCTCTGAGCCCCAATTTGGTTTGCCCATTTTCACTCTGACACTTTGCCTGTTGCTTTCAGACTGTGCAGGCAGCACTGGATAAGGCCAGAGAAGGGCGGACCTGCATCGTCATTGCCCACCGCTTGTCCACGATCCAGAATGCCGACATCATCGCTGTGATGTCACAAGGACTTGTCATCGAAAGGGGCACTCATGATGAACTGATGGCCATGGAAGGAGCTTATTATAAGCTTGTTACCACTGGAGCCCCAATTAGCTGAATTACTGTGATTCTAAATGTGAAAGACATTTTGTCTGTCAGCAAATACTCTGCAGTAGGTATGTGTATGTTGGTACTCCACTGTGCTACAAAGTGCTCTACAATATTGTGAGTTCTGTGGTACCCTAAATGTATGTAGCTTTCTGCATCAAGCACACTTGTCAGGCACACGCAGGGGACTAAGCATAGGCTGATGCATTCAGGAAGTAGCTTAGCCCACTGCAAAGGATAAAAAAGCCTGAAAATGGAAAAGATCTTTGCTGCTGAGCTGGGGAATTGCCACCACCTGCAGTCAGACCGCACAGTCCTGTCGTTCTTTAACTAGCAATCAAGGAAGACTCCGCTCTAGTGTTTTGGAAACTGCCACTTGTCTAGGTAAGCTCTATGAATAAAACACAATCCCAAGAATGATGCTGTATATCTGAAAGGATCAGATCTCTCCTAACATTGGGTCTGCAGAGGATTACAACAGATACCCTTACTGTGGGTACAGAAGTCCCACCCTCCCGCCCCTCTGTACCATACCATGTCAGCTGTGCTGTTGAGGGAGGCTGGATTTCCACCGTGTGCAGCTACAGCACCAACACATTGGTGCCCTGAGCCTGACAGAGCCGTGCCCCTTCAGCAAAACCATCACGTACTTACAAAGAAGGCAGCTCCACAAAAGTAAGGAAAGCAACCAAGAAGAGGAAGAGAAGATGGTGAGGATCATTTCTCCTACACTCACCACTCTGATCAAAGCTGTCAAACACATTTTGAATAGGAATAAATGCTTTAGTTAAATCAATGCAAAATCCTACAGTTAATCATCACAGTTATTTAAATCACTTCTATTGAGATGGTGATGGATAATATGTTGTCTTTTTTCAGAAGGCAAGATGATGAGTATTTTTATAGAAACCATAAATATATGCAGTAAAGGTGGGGGAAAAATAGCCATAATTAGCTGTTTGTATTTAGCAGAGTTGATAAATTGAGCAACAATTCTTTCAGAAATGACAAAGGTCAGGAAGTATGTTCTTCTGGCAGAAGCTTGTATCTGTATTAGTTTATTTTAAGGTCTACTGCATGTTTCTCTATTGACATACCGATATGATATTTAATTTATATTAGTATTTAAGGCCATGGAAAAATAACTATTCTTTATTAAAAACTGCAATTACTATGTGTTTGTATTCCATAATTCTTTTGCCTAAAAGGACACCACTTTTGTGGCTGAAATTATAGCAATAAATTGTATTTTTTATTGGCTCTTGTGCTTTAGCACTTCATCTCTTACCCTTCAGACAAGCAAATGAGTATCTTGCAGCAGATGATAACAAGTATTTGTCTGTATTTAGATCATATCTGTAACAAGGGTCTGCTGTGCAGGACGGAGCTCTCTTGAGAAGAACAACGCAACTACACTAGCTCCTACCTGCAAAGGAGCTCCTTGCAGGAGCACAGTGACATGGGCCCAGCTGGGTGGTACTCCTATTGCTCCTTGTCATAACATCATCCTGGTTTTAGAGAGCTAGTAAATATTGGGAGGTATGTAGTGGGAAGTATGCCTGTACAACAAAGGCACTCACGGTGTACACAGACAATTGCATTGGTCTTACATGTTCTTGGGTGCCATCTCCTGCCACTTTATACCTGTGTGCTATTGACAACCAGTTGGTTATAAAGCCCTTCAGTACCTGTGTGAAGGAATTAAAGTGGAAGTGGAGCTACATGGTGTATCTGGGCATGAGCAACAAGCCTTGATGGACTGCTTGGTGCAGAGCTGGACTGGCCTTTCCTCGGCAGCTGCCCCACAGGTAAGATCCCTCAGCCCTGGAGCTTGGTGACATGAGCCCTGAGCAGACCCAAAGAAGTTTGCTTGTGTCTTTCAGAGCCAGTCCTGAGTTATTAGTCTTGACAGAAGTAGCTGACAGTGTCATTTGGTGTTTCCTGCTGTATGTTTCTCTGCACAGTCCATGGCAGCTACATTATCTGCTTTTCCAGCCACCCTGTTCCTCTGGATAACTATAACCATGAGAGTGTATTGGGATGGCACCTGAGTAACTGCTCTGCAAATACAGGCCCTGCTCCAAATAGACTACTCTGAGCAGGAACAGTCTGTCTGTGGCCAGAGTCCTTCCATCAGAACATAACAGGGAATGAGGAGGATGAAAAGCTGCATATTAGGCAAGAGTGTTGTGAACTGAATGTAATGCCAGCTTGCCAGCTCCTTTGTATGAGGCGTGAGGAACACACTCACTTCATGTAACTTCTGCCTAGTGATAAACTGTCTGCAGACAGATGGAAGGACTTTAGGAATTGCATTATCCCAATTTGGGCATCTCTAAGCCAAAAATAAAAGAGTAGTTTCTGCTGGGATCCCATTAGTGGGAGCAAGGGGATCAGTCAAGCATCTTCCATCCTCCTTATTACATAGGAAAATCTTAATTCAAAAGGGCACCTTGTGGCCCAAACCAGGTTGAGTAGTTTAGCCCATCAGAGAATCATTACAAAAGATATCAGGAGATGCATAAAGCATAATGCTCCTCAGACTGTTAAAAACAGATTGATCACTTTTCTAAGTCAATGTAGCAAATAAGGATGTCTGTTTCAGGTTTGCTTCTGTGATTTGTATCGTGTTCATTCCCAAGGGCTAAATCAAACTATCCACCTTGTTTTCCCAATTAAATATGACTCTTTCCATTTCAATTATCCTACAACTAATTGGAAGTCTAGAAACAATATAATGTTTACATCTTCTAAGCCTTGTTGCTATCAGATCATATGCACGCAGCCCTCATTACCCATATTATAGCTTTATGCTGCTTGTATTCTAAGCATTATGAGATTGTATCAGCAAAATATTGCTTAAAGATTGTGCACCAAAAGGGAATATGCAACAGTGGGTGCTAAATAATGAAGAAAAATGAAAGTAACTCCCTTTGTCTATTCAAAGCATCCTGTTTATATAAAAAACATATATTTGACATATTGGTTACTTGTGTCCTTAAGTAAACCAAGCTGACAAGCATATAAACTTGCAATGACTTAGTCTGCAATCACATCTTCATGACTTACACAACTACTAACAGTGATTCAGGCTTCTGACTCTTGACATGACAGAATTAGACTAATCTGCTTTTGCAATACAGGAGCATTAATAATACGCTGAGATAATTTCATTATTGACAGCTTTCTTCATTTGTTGCTCAGTGTAGATATACAGAACCCAAAGATTTGTTACACCATATTTATGCATTTTCAATATCAAAGATGTAATCTGTATCATTCATGATTTATGTGACCACTTTCAAAAAGTAAAAATGACAAAAATCACACAGTAATGCAAAAATATATTCTACAGAGTCTAACTGAAATAAACTTTTTTTTTTTTCTCATCTGGCTTAATCAAAAGCTGTTTTTCTCAGGAAGCTCAATAAGTTAAATCTGAAGCCTTATTTATAACTATGCTGGCCTTCTTCGCAGTGCCTGGGTACAGTTTTAGGTGGTGTGATGCTGTCACACCATTATCTAGCAGTTTAACACACAATATCTATATATAAAAAAACCTGAATATTGAGTATCACTATATACAACTGAGGCTTGAAGCACCATCTAGTTGGAGATGGACAGAACTAAAAGACCACCAAGTACCTAAATAAAACTAGTTGATTATACTTTAAAACTTTGTTATGACCCAAAGTATTGGGTCATATATAACCATACTACAGTGTCCCTCATTGCAGTATTTCTAGGAATAAAATCAGCAATTAATACGTCTGAGCTGCCAAAGTCATTCTTGAATGTACTGATTTTGGATGTACTGGTTACTTACCAGGAGCACATCAAAGATGCAGTGGCATCCCCCTTGGTTAAAATGAGTTAGCAAAACTGCCTTTGCAGAGGGTTCTTGAACAGTTCCCATCCCCACACGGCTACCCATTTGGAAACTTTATCTAATTAAGTTTCTTTTCAGTTGTCATTAATGAGTGGACACAGTATGGAACCAAGGCAACTACAGTCAGAGGCATAGCTGCACTCTTACAAAAAGAGAGAATGTAGAACAAATATTCAGTATGAGTAGGGATCTTAATGAAATTATACAGTTGCAGCATAGCTAAAGAAGCAGTTATACACAATACGCGGAAACTTATTTTACAGCTATTTTTACCTTTGCAGCTTGTGACGAACATTTCAGAATTAATTCCAAGACCTAAGCCAAAGAGTGCACCTAAATTCCTCACCAGTCCAGCAAATGGAGTTGTGTCAATGTTTATCCAGTCTGGGTTGGCACACCATTTCTTGGCCTTTGGAACAGACCATAGCAAGTCAATATCAAGAAGCTTGAGAACCAGATAAAAGCCAAGAGCAAAGATGAAAAGAAACAAGTTTGTCTTGATGTACATTCTCAAGCTTGCTGTCTGAATAGCAGGGGTATGCTCAAACGCTTCTGCCACAAGAATGCCTGTGGATTAGAAACTCAGTGTTAGAGGGAACAACACACTCGTACTTTGAAGAACTGCTTTTTACAGTGCCCCTGTAGAATCTGACTTCTGAAGACAGAAGAATATATCTATGTATTTTATGTATGTATGTATGTATATATACACATACGCACAAAAAATTTACTTCTTCTGTAGTACGTTACAAAACCTCTTCTCCCACTCAATACTGCTACTTTGGAAAAAAAAAATTAAATACCAAGCACTGCATGTTTTTGATATGAGGTGTGCCTTATGCCTGAGTGCATCTCCCAGATGACAATCCATCAAATATTAGATGTAAACTAGATGTAAGCTAGAACATTCCTTTTCCACAAGAGACTCATGCTCAAAGACACAGCAATGCTGAATTCAATACCAGTTCCCACACAGGCTTTTCCCACAAAGTTGAGGGAAAAGACACAGAACACTCTTACCTTATTTCTTACTCATTTTATCCTGGTTGTGAAAAGGGAGGGCTGGACTGCAAGCCAGTGCTGCGCAGGCTGCTCTGCATCCATGAAAGAGAGAGAATGGGAGCAGGCAGTCCCTGTTCAATGCTCTGGTGACCCTCCTTGAGATCAGATAGATACTAGAGAGATTGTACATAGTTTGAACTTCCTAAATGCCAATTTGAAACACGTTTAAGTCATTCTGAAAAACGTACTTTAGCTTCTTAAATCACCCTGGGGAGTGCTAATTTCCCTTTTTCTCTGTTTTGCCCCGTGCTTGTCCACAATGCACACGTGCTAGTTTGCACCTGGACACCATTTGAAGCGAACCAAATAGCTTCCTCCTGAGAGGAAAGGTCAGGGCCATATAAGAGCAACTTCCTCTCTGATCCCTTCCACAAAGGCAGCACAGAGAAATACCAGGTGCAGTTAGTGCAAACCAGACAGCGCTAGTCTGTGGCAGTGTGGACATAATGCAGTCAGCATCAATTGGCACATGGGCAAGGGCTCACTCCCTGTGTGAATTACAAAGACAGCAGATACTACCTCGCAAATTTTACCTTTAGACTATCATCAAATCCTTGTTCTTCCAGAGCGCAGAGCACCACCAGAGCTGCAAGCTGCATAGCACTACTAAAAATCTCTTGCCCTTTCTCATACTTAATTTTTTTCAGATTTTGCATATATGTTGAAAAGAAAAGAAAAGAAAAAATAGCAGCATTACCAGCAAATACTCCAAGAACAACTTGATGAGGGAAATGTGTTGCTATAAATACTCTTGAGATGCACACAATGATCTGGATAATCCAAAAAACACTCCAGAGGAATGACCATGTCAATCTAAGAGGGAAAAGGGAGATGCTTAAAAATTAAGACAAGATATTTCACCTAGCAATTTACACCAGGCCCCCTTGTGTCAGGCTCCTATTTTTACCAAGCAGAGGTTTACAAGTAGAGAAGTTTAGAACCAGATGGTTAAAAACTGGAAGTCAGTACTAAAACATTAGCAAGAGTGGTTGCTCTTGCAGCCACATCTAGGGCTGCAGTAACAGACCCCAGTAGTTTCAGATCCAAACACTAACATGGTTTTAGTGATGAAAATCATCGATGGCAAGTTATATTAGCACTAGTACCTTAAACATATTTCTCATCATGAAGTCATACTTAACTGCAAAAATTCATTTAGTTTAGTGACAAAATTCATACAGTATGGGAACAACCTTGTCAGGCTTGGAAAGGACAGCCATCAAAGCAATTGTAAGACTTGCCCACACAGCTGAGTAACGTGTTCCACTGAACTTTGCCAACATTATGCACATTTGCTGTAAAATGGGGTAAGAAGGACTACCATCAAAGTAGTAAATGTATGTACTAACCAAAAGATCCAATACGCAAAGACAATTAACAGAATTCAAAACTTCCAACACTGAAGATCTGACACAACCTTAAACAGAAGCTGATTCAGAAATATTGTATGCAATGACTGTAAGTTAATAAGTACCAACCTATACAAATGGATAAATCCTCTTAATATTCTTTTTCTTCATCTGAAGTAGATCATAAAAAAGTTTGGGTTTTTTTTTTTTTTACAAACTGGACAAAACAAACTATGAATATTTCATTAAAATAAGTCCATTAAAAACACAGCATGTATATAATGAAATATCTGTATGACTTAGAATAATGGAAAGACACTGACCTGTGAAGGGTAACTGCTGATTTATCTTTCCATCTAACTGTGTAGCTAAGTGCTGCTGTGACCATTACATACCAGACGCAGGAAGATCCCATGGCATGTCCAGATGGGCTTCCTAGGAAGAACAAAAAGGAAACATTCAAGCTTAAAAAATATGACTGTAACATTTGTCATATAGAAAATGTCTACTGGCAGTTACTCAGGCACCTAATAATTTAGAAAGAACATGGTTAACAAAGGCTGAATGAATGTCAGCTGCTTCTCAACAGTTTATTTTCTCAATATGAATTTTTCATTAGACTTTTCTATACAGAATCCAGAATATTTGTCTGAAAGTCAAGTGGGTAACAGCTTAACCACCTTATATTGGTGTGAGCTGATATCTTGATTGGAAAGCATAGTATTTTTCCATTACTTAGATTTGGATTGGGATTTTTTAAGAAAGAAAAAGCACCTAGGGCTCTCTTAGGGCTGTAGCATACAATGTATAAGTTATATGAGGATCAGATGAGGGAGTAACAGTGATTTAGCTCTTTGTAGCAGTATAAGTACCAGTATAACTTTTAGATGGTCCTTCCAAATTGCCTTTTATCTGCTTCTCCAATTACCATGGAGTTAGCAATTGTGACTATGTCTCATTAGTAATGTTGCAGTCCAGGTAATTCACATTTTAGGTAGTTTTGTAATAGATTTAGAAAAGTATCTGAAATGTGATGGAAGAACTGTGTCTTTGTGCCTTACTTGATTTTATAAATTTTAATTTAATTTTTCTGGGAACAATATGAAGCCATAGAGAAGTACCTACAGCTGCAAAAATCACCAAAGTCTGCTGGCAAGGGAAATGATTCCTAAAATTACCCTGCCACTTCTTTTTCCCTGTTCACCAGGTATACATTCAAGAAATGGAAACAGGGAAGGAGAGAAAATTAGATCATTGGAACCTGTCTATACCAGACTTTTACAGCTTGGCTTTCTGTGGAGACAAAAGAGAAGTAAAAGGGACAGTGTTATTTCATTGGCAGAAGAAATCATTTTGGCTAAAGAATGTGTTATGACCCAGCACTATATAGTAGGTTGCAAAGCAAAAGAATATTTCAGTGAAGCAGCAAATCAGGAATGTCTAGGGAGGACAAGCACAATGATTTCTGGCTCCCTGCACTCGTTTTCAGTATCCTGTTTGGCAGTATTGTTAGTAATCACACTACCAACTCTTTCATTAATTTTTTAACAGATGTACAATTCTAAACCTCACAACAGAACAGATGTCACTGATAAGGAAACCATACTGTTGTATATCAGCGTTGGGAAAGCTTCTCTTTGTTCTAATCTAGGAAAATGTCATCTAGGAAAAATGTTTCATAGTTCATCTGCAAATTATCTACTAGAAACAGCATAAACTCCACCTTAAAGTTTATGTTTACTCATTCCAGAAATACAAACTAAATTCAGGTCCTAGATTGCTTGCCATGTAGTCATATAAACAGTTCCCTCAGCTTTCCCTTTTGTTGAGCCACAGAGTTTGGACTTCAGGCAATCCTAGCAATATTTGGATATGCCCTTCTCACACCTGCGGCTGCTTCTCTAATCTTTTCGTATAAATTGCATATATAAAAAGTGTGTGAAGTATCATGTAAGCTCACACAATGACTGTGTGCACCTCACAGCTGCACTCACTGCACCTCCTCTTGGTAATGAGGAACAGGTGGGTGACAGATATTGCCAATGGTCAAGGGCAAATCTGGAGACGGGAGTAAATGCAGTCATTGTAAGTGCACATAAGGAATCAATATGACAGTGGTACCCACTGTACAGAAACAGGAATGATTTGTTACTTCAGGAAGAAAGTAAGAGGGAAAATGGCCTTCTGGTTCAATGAAACAAAATGAACCACACTGACTGGTTCCTTAGTCAGGGCTTGGAATTACATGGTGCCGAATGGGCTCAATTCTGAAGGCTTTTGAAAAGATCTGAAGGACCTTAATACTTTGGGTTATGTCCCAAATGAATTCACTTGAGAAAGACTGCAGCTCACATATAGGCCAGGCATTTTAAACCCTGCCTGATACAAGGGTTTAAGCTTCTCATTCAAAATTACAGTGGGATATAATGCAGAATATTGTTAACAAAATACAGCTCTGCAAACCACTTAAAAGCTTGCAGTGGCATTGACGAGGCACAAAGCACATTCATTTCCACAGTCAATATTTTCTTGTACAATGAATTAAACTAAATTCAGTCAGTTAGCTAAGTGTAAGTTTACCTTATTTCACATATTAAGGTCGCACAAGCTCATTTAACTTCAGCGGTATTGCATTTGAGTTTCACAGAGAAGACAATGAGATATAAAAAAGTGAAAATACATTGAAAAGGTACATTTTTCAGAGACCTTTTTTCCCGCATGTATTTGTACACATACCCACACACACACATTCAGTGCCACTGTCTGGTTCTGGGAAGAAGGGTTCCATTTTCCACTGATGTATGTACATTTCCATACATTACATGATCAGTTGTTGATACTATTGTTATTTACACTGAACCACCTACTAGTTTTTGTGGTTTGAATAATTCTTGCAATAGTGCACAAGCCCTCAAACTCAACAGCCCCCTGCTCTGGAATTTCTCTCCTCAAGCTGATGTCATTGGCACTACAAGTGTTCCAAAAAAGGGACCTGACAAAGCAAATGAATCACTCTTTCTGAACCTATGACAAAAGTTTTGAGAAAATTCCTTTCCAGTATGCTGGTTCAGTCCAGTAGGAGTTATTTTTTTAAAGCAAATCCCCCTCGCTTGCACTGTTTAAATGCAATGAAGTAAACATTCGTGTCCTACAGCAATCAAATACCTATCATATCTTATTTCTTCCTTATTCTTTTCCTGTGTTTTGGTACTATTTTAAACATGAGGTTTGAGATTTGTATATCATATAAGATCTTCCTCTCTCCCCCAAAGTCACATCCTCTCTCCCCCAAAAGCCACTATTTCTATTAAATGTCCCAATGTAATCTCCAACATTTCTTACCTGGTCCAGTTTCACATGTTATAGGAAACTGCTCAAGGCATGGGCTTGACTGATTAGGATAAATCATTGTTTCTTGCACCCACCAGTATGGGCGATGCCCAAATAAAATCCTGACAAAAAAAATAACATAAAATGAAGCAGAAACACAATAAAAAGATTCTTACGTAGGAAGGCCTCAGCAAAGCATGATAAATAATCTTACAATGAATATGAATATATTGCCAAAATTATTCTGTAATAGTTCTATAGGTTCTTCTTGTCTTATCAAAATGTCCTTTCAAACATATCTTATATATCTTCACTGTGAATTCCTGTTTTAGAATTACAGGGGAAAGTCTACTAGTACATTATTCACAGAAAGTTTTCTAAACTTGAGGCACATATAGTAACCATCATTAAAAACACCAAATTTTAAAATAAATCCAACTTCTTACCATTTAAATATGAGGTTGAACCAATCACCAATGACTGCCACCCATATCATTTTAGTACCAACCACTTGGTTGAGCTGAAACCAAAGTGGAAAATAAATTGAGAATATATTCCGGGGATCGCCAACATGTGACATAAAATTAAGGAAATCCTGGTAAGCCCTGTAGTCCCTCTGTAAATGCTGAATGATAAGCACGCCATTGCTATGAAGGAGATCCATCTTAGGGGATTAAATTCTACTTGAAATACAGTAAAGTTCCTTTAATCTTAAATTTCTAGTGATCGAGAATGAGAGTCATGGAGGGGAGCTATTAAAAAGTGTGAGAAGGTGATTGACGTTGCCTTTATATTGTATCGGCGTGGTGTACCCAGCCATTCCTGGAACACGTGGCTTCAAACCTCCAGGAAAGCACATGAGTCTGTTAGCACTGGAAAGCTTTTCTGTTTGCAAATTTTAATTGGAGGAAACTAAGTGAAGTACATGCTGAGCAGCAGCAAATTGTGGGGAAAGTTTTGTGGAAACACAATGCGTGACTTATGCAATCCTTTGTATGAACAGTTGGAACATGTTTGCTTGAATTTTTTCACAGTTCATTTCTCTGCAGGATGGACATTAGCAATGTGTATACTTCATTAAGTGTTGCCCATATAAAGGGCAGAAAGAATACACAAATAATTGGTCTTTGCAGAACTGTCACTAAAGCTGTACATTTGACTTTGAAATAGAATTTGGCTACCATGCTGCATCTAATACTTTGCACAAGACATTTTCAGTCATGAAAAATACAACTAGCATCCATATATCAACAATGCTGTTGACCTCTAGATTAATTTTTAAAGCAGCAATATTCTCAAAGCACTGAAAAACAATTGTTTCCCTCATGCAAGAGGCCATATTAATCCAGGGCACAACGCAGATGAAATTTCACCTCTGAGTCATCTCACCCAGCATCACCATTCTCGCATATTGCTTATATGATACAAGTCCTACACACCTCTGCCAGAAGGAGCTGAAGCCTGCCCTACTGTAGCCCCCTTGTGTTGCCCAGCCTGGCAGGAATGAGTCCTGCTTCGCAAACCAGAGCAAGGCTGGGAACATCTGACTATGAGTAATTCCCTGAAGTATTCCCAAGAGAAGCACTTTGGTTCTCCAAGACAAACAGACAGGAGGAAACTGAGCTTCTGCCAGATACCAGGATTTTAAGAGTATACAGCAAATAATGCATTAGCGCATCAGATTTATCAATATTAGTACTAATAACTGTGGCATAGGAAAAGATCATGTTCATTTGTGAGGTGGCTACATGAGAAACTTTTTTCCACAAGAGATTAAATGGTTACCAAAAGTCTGATGATGCCATCATCTGATATCGTCAGAGCAGCAAGAGGAAAACTGCAGTTCTTTATCAGGCTCTCATGTTCACATCTTCTATTAGAGATTATCTATGTATCTAAAACAATTAAAACCAGAAAGCAAAGGCAGTTGTATATATGCATTGCGCACTTCTCTACTGCTTTCTCCATGGCACTTAAAGCTAAACTATGCAAACTGTGGAGACAAAGATATGAACTACTTAACTGTTTTTGCTGAAAAGAGACTTAACCGCTTAACAGGGCTCTATGATGTGTGGTCAGGGAAATCACATGGAAACATTAAGGAGATTCAACAAATAAGGCATGACAATTAAAAGGACTTAGACCTCTCTTCCTGACACAATCTCACATTTACTTTAGCTACTCACATTTACTTTAGCTATTAATAGTCTGGGTTTAGAAACTTTTTAGCAGACTTAAATCCTACATGTTTATTGCTACCAGTTGCATTGAGCCATGTAGAAAACCTTAAAGTTAAAAAGAAATTTAAAACGCTATGCACTGTTTCTGAATGACTACTACATTTTTTTTTTTTACTACATATATTTATTTGTACATTGACTGAATTACTCACTTGAACTTGTATCACCAGATTTCAAGGAAATCCCTTACAAAACCAAAATTTCAGGATATTTCAACAATAAATATTTACTAGCTTTTTAGCTGCAAATATTTTGAGAGGTCTGTTTCTTGCTAAGCCATATAGCTTATAGTTTTTCAGAGCATCCAGCGAGGGAACTGTCACATAAATGAACTGATGCAACTGATTTTCCCTCTCCCAGTTCTTTCCTGAGAACTTACTTGTTTAGAAATGTCTCTCTCAAATAACTTTTTATACCTTACTACTAGAGAAAATGTCCTTTTGCCACATTTTTTTGGCTGCAAAAGTATCTCTCCTTTAAAGGTAAGTAGGACTTACAGTAACAACAACAATAAAATCACTCTCATACATGTCTGGGTTTAGTATGCAAAAATGTGGACAAACTGAGGTTTTCTTCTGGGTTTTTTTCAGTCTAATTTATAAAGAATAATTAGCTTTAAACATGAGTGCAAATGTCAAGTCTTTTGGTGGCTGAGTAGCAACCATCTTGTTTCCAGTACTTACTTAAAACAGCAACTGTAATGACATTAAGTCTAAATAACTATTGTTCAATTAGGAAAAATATTTTGCAATAAGTAAGTCCCCATCAAGATACAATTTAATGTCCTCAGGAGAGTCTACCAAGTAATAAAATAGATCCCCTTTCAGTCCCACTTTAATGCCAACGTTGTTATTCAATAGTATCAGAAAAATTGTCTCTCTGATGCAAGATGTGCAGGACCACTGCAATAACTTTTTTATACTTGTTTTATTTATAAATATAAAAACACCCACTCATGTTACCCACTGGGATAGTGCTGCATCTGCTCAGGCTAAACTCTTCTTCAGATAGAACCACTCAGACACACTTTGGTTCCCAGAAACTTTGTTAATATAATCTTTGAAGGTATGTCTTGGCAATGTTTCGGTAAAGTAACCTCTTTTAGTATAAATGCTAAAGGCCTTCTCATATTGATTTCATTTTAAAGATTTTGCTGCTGGTTCATATGCTGCTAAATATCTTTCTGCTGAGATAGAAAGATAAGCACCTTAGACATAACGAAGACTAACAGCTAATGGCAAACATAAATAAGCTTCAATTTTCTCCTACATTCGTTCTGACTGTTTCAGAAGCTCCTACATACACATCTTAGAAAACAGCAGAGGATTCATGTTTATAAAAGATATTTAAAAAAAAAAAACAACAAAACCACAATCAAATCTACAGTCTACAAAACAGAAAGCAGGACGTTTTTGGAACAGGTAAGCACCTTTCTGTAAGAGAGGCAGTTCAGGTGATGTTCTCATTGTCTCTGAAGGCACTCATGATCCTGCTTGATATGTGAGTCATCTCTTGTCCAGCCTGTGATATTTGCCGACCTATAGAAGTCTGAGACACTAAAGACTTTCCTAGCTCTAGTAAACAGCAGAGAAAAGATGATGAAACATGCCTTGAAATACTATATTTAATAACTCGTTTAAACTAACAAAGGAGAAATACTTCCTCAGTAAGACTTTTACCCCTCCTTTTCCATGCAAAACACTGCAAAACGTAGTGTGCTTAGTATTTCAAAGTCACTTGAGATAATATATGAAATAAAACTATTTGCTTTATTTTAGTGTGTGGAATTACGAGGAAAACTAGTGATCTGTACAAAATGCTCAGAATCTGTATGCAATTAAGTTTTTAAATCAAAGCTTTGTCTTGTTTTGATATTATAGAACCAAAGCTTGGCTTCACATGGTCAAATGAATTCTTAGTGCAAAGCAAAAACCTTTAAAATGCTATCTGTTCACATAAAGAGTTTTTAATTTATTGATATCTTCTTCATTTATTTTATTTTCCAAGACATACAAAACCAGAGACTATCCAAAATTTTATATATTCTTGGTAATAATGTAGAAACAAGAATTATGCTGATGATCCACTGAAGGGAGGATAAAATGTTTACAGCTACTTTACACCTACGTATCAGAGCAAATATTACATAACAGATATCAGATGTTGTTAAGCAAATGTTTGCAAGAGAAGGAAAAGCCATCAAAGCAAACATTTTCTAAAACACTGTTAATGGAGACCTATGTACTGGGCCTAACTTTCTGGTACATTATGCTTAGCTAATTGAACAATAACATTAATTCCCACATCAGTGTTTTCATTGGCACTGGACCAGCTACGAGGATTTACTACCAATTTAGTAAATTCACAAGTAGACACTGTGTACAGCAACTGACAGCTATTTTCTTAGGTATGAATATTTTTCAAATGGAACACTGAAAAGATACATGTTAATTTTAGATATAGGAAGAGAAGAATCTTTCAAGAAGCTCTTTCTTTCTGTCCATATTTCATTCCCTCAAGCATTCCTCACTGGACCCAGGCAGCCCTAGTTAAGGTCAGGCTTCTTTAGGCCTGGACTGACCAGTAGAGGTTTAGCGAATGCTAACATGAACCAGTTGTTTTCTCTTGGTTCTGTCACCTTATTAATCTAATCTTTCCTAGTTACCACACTGTCATTCCTTGCTATAAAGTTAACTATGCACATACAGGAAACTAACAAACCTCATTACCGATAACTGCCAGACAACACATGGAATGCAATTCTGGCATGTTCATGAAAAAGTCACATCTAAGGAATTCTAGTTATTATAATTTTAAGTATGAAGAGCTACTTTTTAGAAATTACAAGCAACCTAGGGTTTAACAGTGAATAAAAATCCTTCAAGTTCCATAAACTGCAAGCAGAAATGGAGTGTGGACCCATAAGGGCAACAATCTTCACTGCATTTTTGGTTCCCTTTCCAGTAAGATCGCTGCCTTATTTCTTGCCATTCTCTAATCCCTGAAACTAGCCCCATGCCAACCACAGCCCAGTGAGGTTAGCAACCTATCAAGAGAAGTAGCTGAGTCTGTTTATTAGGACCAGTTCTTCAATTTGGTGTTCCCTTAGCAGTTTCTACCTAAACCGCAGTAGCTCTCCAACCCTGAACTATAGCTCTCAACTACCCCTTAACCCAGCACTGGAATAGCCCAATATGGACTTTAAGCTAGGGGAAAAATAATGCAATTTTGTTTGCAATAACCTGCCCTTCAGTTTGATTGCAGGTTAACTGTCACCCTGCTGTTGTCATTGTATGTCTCAGAACCTTAAGTCTAACCAAGTACCCTAGGGCTACAAAGATATGCATGAAGAGATGGCAAATGTAGAAAAGGGGTATGTGGTACATTACATTGTCTCCAGCAAAGCCCATAGTCCGAGAAATAGGGTAAATTGCTGGTGAAACATTCTTCCATCCCTGACTACCCTGTGGCTTGATATGACAGACATTTAGAAAAAAGCATTTCAGAACAAGTGTCTAGGCTAGAGTCGCGGTAAGGTTAGGTGCCAGCGTTTCTGACTATGGAGCCTCTTGAATCAGACCTAATAGAAGATTTAAGAAGCATATGACATGTGCCAGTTTGAGTCATGAAGCCACATTTCTGTTTGTGGTTGGTAAGAACTGTCAGTTTGAACGGAAAACTAGTACCTGCTAAAATCACCATCCTTCATTTAAACACGCAGTTGGTAAGCTGATTGTGGAGACAGTCTGTAGTGAGAAAGTAGGATTGAGGATAGGTTGTACTGTAAGTTCATGTCTCTACAAAACTCTGAGAAAAGACTCCCAAATCAGTCAGAAAAAAGATCAGTTAAGGTATGGACTGTGCTAGTAAATCTCACAGGCTATACTTAGGCTTTGGCTGGTGGAAGTCTAAAACAAAGGAATTGGACTAATGAAATGTAAAAAAACTTCATCGATGAAAAAAGATATTTAACATTTCAGAGATAGTGCCAGCTACTGTGGGCTGCTAATAAAAGGATCCAAAAGAGACCAGACTGAAGAACCCACCAAAAGATGACAGATTAGAATTCTGGATTTGTTTAGGTTAGCTGAATTTGTATTTGCTAAACTCCAGAGGGTAGGAAAATTGTGTATTCACAAGTTATGAGCTCAAATAACAAAGGCTAGTGATGTTAGGGGCAACATTTAAACTTTATAGTGGCAGCGTTCACTTAGCTAAGTTTAAGGTCTGACTGGGAAAAAGAGAGAAATGGTCCTAGTTAAAAAAAGCAGTAAGGCACAGGCTCCATAATGCCAAAATTCGTATGTGGCTACGTTGAACCAGCCCAACTTCAGTACATTTAAGTCTGAAGCAGGTAAGAAACAGTGGTCTAATAATAAGTTTTAGGACTAATACTGAGGAAACTAAAATCTAGAGAACAGGTGCCAGAATCAAATGAGACAGAAATACAGTTGGGTAGCAGTGCTATCCACCAGCAGCTGCAGTTTATACAAGAATAATGCAACTAATAGTTGGTAGTCTCAACTCAGACTTTGCTTCGGGTCTGGTGGGGGAGGGGGGGAACAGTAATTAACAGTTTCAGACAGCAATCCTCAAAGCTTTACTAAATTTACATTATTCTGAGATCATCTAAATAGCACTGAAGTAAACTAAAGCTAAGAGAAATTCATTAGCTATGGCAACAAAATGATTAGTAAAAAGCTTCCATGATAAACCAGAGGCTGGTATGTGGGATCACAAACTAGTGCTTATCCAGAGCCAAAAGTAAATATAGTCAACTGGAGAAAAATTAGGTGCACTATTGTAAGGAGGACATTCACCGGGACGGAGGCTTATGGCCAAGCCTTTGACTGGGCATAGGCAGGGCTGCTGTTTTGTGGTTTTGTTCATACCAAAAAGAACTGCAATTACCTCTGCGTGTGAGTCTCCTATCATAAAGATCTACCTTAAAGATTAAAGGTAAATTTTTACGATTTACCTATCATAAAGACAGGTAAATTCTCTCTTCATGAGAGAATTCAGGCTTGGGGAATTAAAAGGCAATTCAGGAGCATCACAAAATTTACGACTAGGTTACCCCAAGTATGTTCCGTGAATGATCCAGACACTGGAAACACGTTCTAGCATCAGAGGAGCGTAAAGAAGTTAGCCTGCTCCTCAGTTCGAGCCTAGTTTCATTCAGCGCCGAACAGTAAACGGCACAAACCGCGCCAGGCTTTCCACACCTCCCCAACGGCACCGCTCCCCGGCGCTGCAGACAGCTCAGCCGCCGCCCGCTCAGCAGGCCCCGAGAAAACGCCTTAATCCCAACAGGCGTTTCCCCGGTAAGGAGAGGGACACACAGCCACCCACCCTTCCTCGCAGCATCGGCACCACCCACCTCCGCAAGACCCGAGAGGCCACCCCGCCCGGCCCGGCCCGGCCCGGCCCGCCATGGTGGCTCCGCCTCGCCTCAGGGGAACCGTTACCGCGGCAACAACGCCGGTAACTCCCAGCACCCCCTGCGGCTCCAGGAAGGATGGCTGAGCCAATCAGTGGTGCGCTTGTTGCGAGGCGGGGGAGAGGCGGTGCCCAGTTAGAAAGCGGCCGTTGGCACAGCGGGAAGGTGCCGGCGGTTTGAAAGCGGGTGGGTGCAGGCGGCCTTGGTGCGCCGCTGCCGCTCGCCCTGTCCCGCTCCTCCGCAGCCCCCATCTGGTCGGAGGGAGCTGCCCGGCGGCTCCTCGTCCCGGGATCGGTGGGAGGACGGCGAAGGGGTGGGAGCGCGCCGGCGGCAGGAGGTGGCGGCCCTGCTGTGGGCTGTCGGTACCTCGGAAAGGGCCGTCGGTACAGCGGTGGTCCCCACCGCAGCGCGGGGCCGCGTCTCTGGCGCAGGGAGCCCGCCGCTGATGGAGCAGCAAAAGAAACGTAGCTCACGCTGTTACTGCTTGTTGTAGTAACAATACAATAACAAGGCGAGGGGATAAAAGCTGCCCTGAAGGCTTATCCTGTGAGATGTAACTGCTGCGATTGTCTTGTGTGTCTTCACGCTGTGTTTATGCGCTTACGTGTTTGTTGCAGCGCTATGGCCAATATAAAGGCAGAAGATGAAATCATCCTCTTTGAAAGGGAAATGAAAGAGTTTTGGACCAAATTAAAAAGCATTTATGGCACTGAGCAGATCAATCAGACTTTAGCACTGAGGGATTCATGCAAGGAGTCCATAAAAGCGCTTTCAGGTAAAAAGGCTCTATGTTCCTATTACCTCTGCTTTTTCCAAGTTATCACCAAACTTCTTCAGATAACTGAAATAACTTTCCATTACAGAGAAATGGTCCAAGAAGCTGAAAGAAGGGGACCTGATGATTGATAAGATTCAGGAGTATAGCAATGGTACAGTATGGTGTTTTATTTACAGTGTCTAACGTTCCTAAAATTAACATATATACAGCTGAATAATATGTTTAACTTCCCATATTAAAAAGTAAATAGCAAAACAACAAAGTACCAGAACTTGCTGACTGGAACAGGAAAAATAAATTAAATTGCTTTATAAAGTTAATATTGTGAGGTTACTTACACCTCTTCCATATTAGTAATAGATCAGAGTCAGCTTTTCAGTCTACAATTAACTTCTCTGAGTTTTGTAGTTAAACTTAAAATAATTGGAACTCTAATATCAGTCAGTGTTTCCATTCCTTGCTTTCTGTCAAATTATTACCAAGAAGATCCACAATCTTCTTGCTTTGATGATGTATATAGTTCTGGCACCAGAAAAAAACTGCATCTGATAGAAGTGTCAGAGGAGCTCCCCATTTAGTAGTTTCTCTTTTGAATAACTTTCACTTTGAACTTTTATTCAACGCTCTTGGTATAGTTATGCCGACTTCTCTCTTCAGATGAGATAGTATACATTTTAGTAGATCTCATTGAAATGAGTCATCTCAAACTAAATAGTACTAAATAGTGGGGACCTAATTAATCAACTGTATATGTTCATATTTTCTTGCCTCAATTTAGAGATTCTCCAGCACAGCCAACGCATATCAGATGATCAAGAGCACCTGACAGAAATAAAATCTAACCTAAATCAAGAAGAGGAGCAAAAGAAGGACTTGACTGACAGCATCCAAGAGCTTAAAGAAGAGTTGATGAAGAAAAAGGAAAGTAAGCAAAGGATAATAAGTAAACTTTCTTAATTAGAAGAGGAATTGTTATCAACAGTTGCTATTGATGGGCTTTTATACCATTCTATTTTTTTAACGTGCTTGTTTTACCTTTACGTTGGTATTTACGGTGGCTTTTAAAATTCTAGTAATATCTTCTAAAAACAAAGCCACTAAGGAGAGAATGGAACGACTATGCAAGTCTAAAGTATTGTTTGAAGAGCGGCTTGGACTGGAGATACGCAGAATTCACAGTAAGTTTCTGTAATTTTCATAGTTTCCACATGCAGTGCTATAATGTGTTTAATGTTGGATTGTGTGGTAAAGAAGGTACATACTGGTTTACACAACTGAAGAATTGCCCCAGCCCACGTATTACCATTGTCTCCCCAATGGCAGAACATCGTATGTTAAAATGCATTTGTCTTTCAAAAGAGACCAGGTTTGCTTAGTAAGTATTCTAAGAATATGAAGTGAAACTGTAGCTTGATATTGTAATTTGGTTTTGGTCATAATTGTGACTCTCCAGCAGAGGTTAATTGTGTTAGTTAATTCTGTTTGTGTTTGCTTTAGATGAACAATTACAGTTTATATTCAGACACATTGACCACAAGGATCCTGATAAGCCGTATGTGTTTACCCTTTCCATAAATGAACAGGGAGATTATGAAGGTATGTGAATTCTGAATACTTAAGCAAGAAGACAGAATCTGATGCACCTTTTTAAAAAAAGGGGGAGGGGAGTAAAGTACAGTTTAGTTGTAACCTTTATCTTCCAGTTTCTGAATGATAATCTTTCAATGGTAATATTTTTTTAATGAAGTTTCTCTTGTTAATTTATATGAAAATGCAACTGCTTGTTTTTGCTCCCTTCCATTTGTGGAGTTGCTGTTTACTTTACACCGAGCAAAGGAGGAGAGAGAAGACATATACAGGCATAGATAAATGCTTCGGTTTGTTGTTTCTTCCCTTTATGGTAGAATGCGTGTTTATGCTGGCAGGCATATTTCAACTTGTTTGAGAAGCCTAAAGCGCAGAAAAAAATGAGGTTCCCCCCTATGTGGGGAACCCTCACAGTTGTGTGACACAGGAGAAAGATTAAAACTTGAAATCCAGCGTTCCTCTTTGCAAGGGTACAACCTTTCAGACCTTAAAGCTGCTTTTGCAATACAAATCTTACTTCAGTTACGAAGAACAGCAGCAGTAATTTGTGTACTGTGCTGAGTAGCTTCTAAATGGATGCTGCTTTTGTTCTGCTTGCCTCTAGGTATGGACTCAATTGATTTCTAGTTTTACTAATTCAGATCTAAATTGTGCTGAAGTTAAAAGTGTATCACATGCTGGGTTACATCAGTTTTCAGTCTGCTTGCCTGCAGAGCAACAAAAAAAAGTTTAAGAATGTGTTTCAATTTTTGAGCAGGCTATGGATTACTGCAATTGCTGTAATTGCAGGAGCACAGCACTGAGTGGGAGGTCTGGAAAACAAAAAAAATAATTGTGTGTTCTTTGAGGCTTTGTCTTTGCTGAAAAATGATTTAATGGGTTACTCAAAAATAGTACTTGATGAGAGTAAAACATAAAAGGATAGCAAACTACATTCATATTTCATAAGTATGGAAAACCACTAATACTGGATTATTTTATAATAGTCTAATCTTTCTGTCATTTTAGTGGCTTCCTGTACTCCTCCTCTGGACTGTATAGCAGAGTTGCAGCTCAAAGTGAGAGAAACTAACAATTTTTCTGCATTTGTTGCCAACATCAGAAAAGCTTTCACTGCTTTATCATGTAAACAGTCGGCATAAAACTAGGTTATACCTCCCTCTCTAGCTGTAGAGCGCTTTTTTTTTTCTTTCCTTTCTGTATTCTGAAAGTATGTATTTATTCATGTCTTACTCTAATTTCTCAGTAAAGAAAAGAAAATAGTATTTTAGTTCACTGTCATCTAGAGACATTTTGGATGATTCTTTGAACAACAGCATAATAAACTACTTCATTAATTGAATGTCTCCAGACATGTAAATTTTGATCCAGTAGCAAGTAGCTTAATGATGTGATGTCTATTTAGCTATCCCAAGCAGATATTCAAAATAAAGTACTTTCTGTAATTCATGTCTCTCTTCCGAAAGTATAGAAGTGTCTTTCAGGTCTATGTGTTTGGAATAGGACTGAAGCCTACAAAAATAATGCGCTGGAGCTTAGCAATTACTTCAATTACCTGTGTCACAGGTCACTATCTTAATTTTTATCCTGTCTTTACTCTCCAGTGTTATCACTCGCTTTCATACATGTAATTTTTTGTTTTTCATTTGGTCTGTTAAACTGTATATTTTGCTGCCTGTTTCAGATGCCTGTCAGACGCCTATTTCTAGTTTTAGTAACAAAACCATTTGACATGCTTGCTATTCTTGAATAAAGCTCTTAATAGGAACAAGGGGCAACTTTGTATTGATTTGATCAGAAATCCTAGAGACCTGAAATAGAGCCCTGCTGTAGCCCAGAGGTTCCTGGCTCCTGCAACACACAGCTGGGCAGAAAAGATGGCCTGAAACTTGAACTGCAGTGGTGAATGAGTAACACTCCTAAGAGCACCAGCCTTAGTGTTTTATTGGGTATGTTTTAGAACAGACTAGTCATTTTGCTTTATTACATAAAGCATGTTCCAGTAAAGGACTATTTCTTGTCACTGGAAATCTTAAGACATGGCAAAGCCTGAAGTATAAATTGTGAAATTAAGTAGTTACAGATAAATCATCTGTGTATCTTGTAGCTTATCAAGAAGACTATTATTGCCACTGTACTCAGCTTTGATTAAAACTATTCTTTTCCTGTCTTATTTGTAAAGCCTTTTCCTTTTCACAAAATATTTAAATGGGCAGCTGCATCAAGAAAGAGAACTCTTCATTTGATAATACAATGTAGTTTACTTCTAGTGAAGTAAAAGACGAATTGAAAACTAATGCTGTTAAGATATCATTTTGAAGAATGTTCCAAATTCTTTTTTAACAAAAACAAAACTTCAGAGTATTTTCTGTGAAGCGAGAATTCTTCATTTAAAATAACTTCCTGTCTCAAAGCAGTTGCAAAGAGAGGCCCTTCTTTCCTGTGAGATGCTAGTTAATGTCTTTAAATTTATACATTTATTATTTTTATACATATTATAAATTTATATATAAATTTAAATGTACCTACATTAGCATTAATTTTTTATCAGGAGTGGACTTTTGGAGTGACTCCTGGTCCTTACCACTTTGGTTCACATCTCAAATGTAAACGGTATTCCTTTTGGAAGGCAACTGAAGTGGGAGATGGACACATAACATGTTCCTGCTGTTAATGTTATGTAGTCCATAGGGCAGACCAGAGCCCGCCCCAACCAGCATTAGGTGCAGGTGTACTAGTGTAACTATAGCAGCACTCACTGTTCTTGCCCCAACCTATAATCTTATGCTTGGGCAAAAACCCCAAACAAACACGCACCCCCGCCACCCCTTTACTCCTATGCCTTCATCAGCTTCTTAATATGTAAACCTGGCCATTTACGCATGTTTTAATCTGGTGATGCTGACAAGATACTCCTACTACAGTTGAGAATATTGCCCAGTCTGATGTGAACCATGTTTCAAATCACTCGATTTGTCTAAACAGTACAAGTTGCTGGATACAGCACAAACTATGCACCCAGTCTTCTATGAGATAGCTAAAGTGCATCGTAACAAAAAACAGTAACCCATGTTTGCATATGTTGGCTCCAAAGAAGAGATAACCTTCCATTTCTTCCCTAAAAAATAATTTGCTATTTTCTAATTAACGCATCATTTTCCTTGGTATGCCCTATTTTTTTTCTTGCCCTACAGCCAGCTATACCCAAAACACGCAGCAAGAATGGTGAAGGTGCCAACTGATTACGTTATAATTTTAGAAAACAATGGCAGTAGAAATTACTAGGCATTTCTATAATGACATCTCAAATGAAATACATCCTCAATTCCTGGCCTGCCCGTAAACCCCATGTACTCTCTGAGAATTTTGTAACCAACAACGGGACAAACAGAGGCATAGGGTGGGAGACTGCCTTCAACTACTGGGCTAGTTGTTCATTAGCAGATTTTGCCTCCTTTTCAACCATGGTAACAGCAATATTTAAATAGCTGGTATTTCTTTCAATTAATTGCTTCTACCACCAAATAAATGCTGTAGGCACTTTTATGTATGTCAATATACTAGCCAGTAGTTAAAAAAACCCCAACATGCATTCAGCCAGCTCTGCACTTCCCACTTCTTTCTTCTTTCCCAGGAGCTACGACTGCTGTCTTAACCCACTTGGTTGGTATCTCTTCCTCTCTTCCTTCCTTGTACAAAAGCCCTCACCTTCCATGTTAGAAAGCCCATCTCTTCTGGCTTCTACTAATGGCATCGCCCCTGAATCCAGAATGACTGTATTCTTTTTGAAGAACACTCCTGCCCTTCTCCACCTGCCTGTGCCAAGCAACTCTGAGTTGCTCTGGAAAGTAAGAACTTCAGGATGCTCAACCAAATATTTTACAGCTGTTGTACGGAAGCAAAAAGAGGCAGTACGCAGCCACCTCATTTCCATGTTTTCAAATGGAGCTGTTTATTCATTAAGGGTGTACATATTGTTCAGATGCACTCTGTAGCATATCTGATTTGATCATGACCTTCACAGGAGCAAAAAATTGAAACATGCCCCTGAGTAACAAAGACAAATACTCAGACTTACTGCCATTTTCTTTTCATGTTCATCCCAGGCACGAGTAGTTGGTTTATTGCTTCTAACAAAATTACTTAGCCAAGATTGCTATGCACAGAACATAAAATGTATGACAACCACTGCACTGGAATTTACATTCCTAGGAATTATTTGCTAGAAAAGATGATGTGCTTGGTTGTAAATGTTTTGTGCATACGCCTAAAGCAAGAAGTAAAATTCGAAATGTTTATTGTGTGTAATTTAAACCTTTACAGCTCCTTTTGGAGTTTGAATAATGAACCTACTTATATTTGCCAGGGCAAATCAGATGCAGATCTTACTTCCTCTAAAACAGAGCCGGGTATTCCAAAACCAGGTAAAACCTAGAAAAGCGTACACAATAGATTTGTTTCTTTGCTTATTATAAAATATGAAGAAAAACTGGCTTGTGGCATCCCTCAAACAGCCTTTATGCTAGCTGAAGTTCTGTCTTAAAATCTTAAAACTTTTGTGCCTTTATCAAATTAGCACTTAGTGCTTACAGCATTTCACACACCTGGATCTGTGGCAATCTATTTGTTATGAAGCTACACAATGCAGCAATATCCAATAATAGTAAGGACAACTAGGATAATACTATATAGTGATCCAACAAATACAATTATTGGGACCCCAGTGTACTGGACACTATATAACTACAGACTGAAATGCCCCGAAGAGCATTAAGGGAAAGCTCAAACTCAAAAGCAATATGCAGCTCAGGGACTACGACACACAATCGACCAGCCCACTTTAGCTGGTGCTAGTGCTCCACCTATTAGCAGCATCAGGATCTGAAGGCAGACACAGATCTTAGTGAAAGTCAGTAAAGACTTTTCTTTTTTCCTAAATCGGTTTGCCCAACCCTGAACATTACTTTCCCTTTCAAACTGCTGCCCTGTACTTAGCTACCAAGGCTCAAGCCTGAAATGTGTGGGCCATCAACTAATGCTGACCACACAGAAAATTGCTGATGTACTGGTGCCCAGTACCCCTCAAATTTATCTTGCACTATAATGTAAACATCTGAAAAAAAGGTGTTGAATTTATTATATATTGGAAATGCACTGTGAATTTAAGGACTGTTGGGAAGATAATATTAAATATTAATAACATATGTACGGAGTGCATTTAATCACAATTGTTTGTATGATACCTGGAAGTCAGATTTGAAAAGAAATTGAATTACTGTAAGAGTGCTGGCTAACAGATCAGTTTTATTACATACCTACTCAACCAAGAGTGGAGGTGGTTAGGCTGAGTTTGTTGACATTTTTCATAAACCCTCTTGGATGTTGCTAGACATATTTTAAAAAGCAAACAAAAAAGTAATGGCTACACTTGTGAAAATCATGACAGACATGGAAGTTATACTGTGCCTCTGTCATATTCCAACTGTGTTATATTACTTACTGTCTCAATCAACTTTGGGAATTTATTCAGTACCTTGATATTGTCTAAATTAGTCCTGTCATTATAATACTCTAAAACCACCGTGACCTCATTTGTGAGTGATTTATAGCTTTTTAAAAGCCCTGCTGAACCCGATATGACAAACATAGGCACACATAAATCACTCAGTCCCACAGGCAGACTACAGAACATTTTTTAACTGTATGAATAAACCATACTAAATCATTATCGTAATACTCTTACCTTTTTGAAAGCAATAGTTGCAATCCAATTACATCAGGCTTTACTGCTGAATAGGATTGTATGCCTGAACGGCTGGGGGGAACGGCTCTGATTGCCAGACAGTGAGACTCCATTCTTTTTGTCCTTCCTGTTATCCCTAATCACTCTAACAATTATACATGAAGACCTCTTTAGAATCTTGAGCTTTTGAACAAGTTGTTCCGGCAGAAGCGCAAGTAATGAAGCCTGATTTCCTACAGATCTGTAGTTATGTCCTTAGGCGGTGCCGTTCCCTTCGGTGCAACGTCGCAGCTCCTCTTTACAGCCCCCCCGGCGGGCGAGAGCCAGCGCCGCTGCCGAGTTGCGCGACTCCGGCCGCCGCCGGGCTGCTGCTACAGCCGCAGGGCAAGGGCTGCACTCTGCCTGCCCTTCCTCCAGCGAGGAGCATCGATTTGTGGTTCTCTCCTTCACCTGGTTGCTTATTTTTAGTACACTGTAAGAACAGCGATAGCTGCAACACAATTTTCTTTTCAAATTTGGACTAATTGAGAAGCGGGTTCAAAAGTTATTAGGAAGACTGACAGTGCTAAAAGTAGTGCTTAATCATGCAAGTGTGTATTGTTTTTTTTATGACCTTAGACATATTTTAAAGTGGCTATGCACTGAAATGATGAATTGAAAGAAGATAGAATTAGTGTTAATTTGACTTCCTCTTCAGTCAGAGCATGTTGAACGATGCTAATTGCTATTGACTCATCTGGTTTGTGACTGACTGATGGATAACTCTCTACATAGAAACATGCTCTCTGACTGACTGCCTCAATGAATTCTTTTGCACTGGCTGCTGGGTCATTCTGCTCATTCCTTCACTATCCAGTACCTCCTGCACCAGAGCTTCAGCTGGAATAACTGGCTTGGCAGATGTGAAAAATAGTGAAGGTATTGTTGGCTTTCGCAATAACAACAAGGCTATAAATACTTGAATGATAAGGATAATTAACCTTTAGTAAATTAGGAAACATGAGAAACCTTAAAGATAACAACTAACAGCAGCTATGAAGAAGAACATCCGAGAGAAACAAAAGAGAACTTCTCCAAGAGACCCCACAAATGATTAACAGAAGGAAACAGATGCATAGGAGAAGGGAGTTGATCCTACCAGAAGGAAACAGATGCATGGGAAAAGGGAGCTGATCCTACCAGAAGGAAACAGGTGCATGGGAAAAGGGAGCTGAAGATCATCGATCCTCAGAAACAATTGCCAGAAGGAAAACACACAAATAGAAGAAAAAGGGACTAATGATAATCAATCATCATAAATCATTACTCTGCCTAAAATAGTGAATACGTATGCAATATTGAATGTATATAAGACGTGGGTGAAGTATTAGCTGGTGTGCCTCTGACTTGAGTCATGCACCCAGCGCTGTGCTTTTGCTTTATCGACTTTGTCCCTATAATAAAATAAGTGCCATTTCTGTTTAAGGAATCTGGCTGTTTATTACAGCAGAGAAACAGGTCTGTTGAACGAACACCATCTATGCACCATTATTGTTTTGATTCAGATGCGTGCAACATTTACTTTACACTGATGGCAATTAAGGATTCCAAGCATTTAAGAGCAGACTGTATACATTAACTTTTTGGCTAAGCGAGGAGTAGGTAGAAGTGACAGGAGGGTGGCCTCGTGGGTGGTGTACTAGCTGTCTAAGTTAACGCACAATACATTAAAGTAAATGCTTACCTTGTACATTAAAAATAAAAACAGGCAAATAACTAATACTTAACTTTCCAAAGGAAGCTAACAAGAGATAAACTTGCTTGTTTAACTCCATGTCTAACACAGCCCCGTTAATGGAAAGACAATGCAGCAAATTGGTAACTGTATTCTTTTAACATTAGTCATCGGTATCAGCATGACTTACTGGTCTCTATTTTCCTTCTGCCTTAGTGCAAAGGCAGAAGAGCCATATGATAGAATTGTGTTTCTAAAGGAAAGAGGGAAAACCTCTTCTGACATGCAATCCTCAATGCTGTCATCTGCAACTCTGCAGCAATTAGCTCTAAGGTTAGTCCATAATTCCGACAGTCTGCATTACAGTGGGGGACCACCTTTACCAAGTGCTCTGCTAATGGCATTGCAGTGAATCAGATTAGCAAATTTACAGCCAGTGTTCATGCAATTTACACGGGAAAGAGGGTTTTACTTTCCTCAGCCAGCTGCTCCTCCTGAAGATTCCCTCAACTATCATTTCTCGACTATATTGTTTGGTGCAGAACAAGCTTTACAAATTCACATCCAATCTTGCTTTTGACTGTGCATTAATCCTATCCAGACGGCAGCTCATGTCACTGTCAGGAATATCCATTTTTCCTCTTCCAAATAATATAGTTAGAATTTTATAGTAGATTACCTGTCAGATCTTACAGATGAGTTCTTATATGAGAATTCTCCCAGGCCAAACAGCTCATTTTGTGCTGGATGCTTGGACTAGTTGCAAGAGTAGCACAGAATATCACAGTTTAACTAGGAGCAATCTCAATATTTGCATACTCTTTATTTGACAAAATTAATTTATTTGAAAAGATTAATTAAATTAGCAGGAAATTGCTATGAAAGCGGAGCAGCTATTTAAAGAACTTCATGTGAAGTTCACAGCAGTCCTGGCTGCTTTTTGCATCCACCTGGTCCAGGGGGTACCACAACTCAGGTCATCACTTTCTCAATGTTGCTGAAGTACCAGACATTGGACCTACATTTTAAGTAATCTGGATTACTTACGTGCAAATCTTTTTCTGAAGCTGGCATATGGATTGGGTTGCCCAATACAGTAACAGCTATGGGCACTGTTCTCACTTGGAGATTGTTCAATGAGAAGCCACACATAAAAATGAGATACAGTAACAACTAAACACTTTGGCTGAATCAACTTTATATTAAAATTAGATGAGGGACTATGCAAATATATCCGTAAAACAGTGAGCCTTTCTGGTAGGGGGCAACTCTTTCAAAGATAATTTAGGAGAGCAAAAGTAATTAAAATTACTATTACTGTGAGTTAAAAGGGGAGGTTAGCTTTAAAATGAGCCCAGAAACAGAACAGAAAGTTGCTAGTTGATACAGGAGGGACCTGATGCAATTCTAATTAAGGAAGGATCACATCTCTGCAAAAAGTTGCCTAAATATGGCAAGAAATGCTACTGCCATGCAGTTGTACAGGGGAAGCCTTACTCAGTCCTGTTTTGGAATAAATAAAAATAAGCTGCATAGTATTTTCTAGAGAGAGGACTGTACACTTGGAAGCGTTTAAAAAATATCAGAGCTACAATGGTGTTTTTCAGACGTTTAGGAGAGAGTATTAATTTGGGAATGTAAATATATGTTGTCAGCAAGTAGCTTTAGAAAGTACTTATGTTTTCATCTAATTAAGTGAACTATAACACTAACGTTACAAGTTGGTCATACTGCTATTACAGATAAAAACTACAATACCGAGCTATCTTGTAATACTTGATTTTATACTGGCACTTTCCAGTGACTAAAAGCTACCTGTTCTGTGTCACACCTAAACAGTTACATTTGAACGTCAGAACCTTACAAACACCTCAGTGTTGCACACCAGTCTGCGTGTAAGCAATCCCTCTACAAGAATCATCAATGGCTTGGCAGACTCAGGGCTGAAGAAGATAGGTATAAACCACTTTCCTCAAGTGTGTTTATTGCTATAGTCATGAAGCCACCTTCTAAGGTACGAGATGGAAGGTGTGTGCGCCTCACCCTTGCTCCCTGCTCCACTGCCTGGCGGAGAGGCCTCCAGTGGGCACTGTTGTCATCTACCGGCCGAGCTCTGGCCTGGCACAGCACGTGCCTTAGGTACACCTTATTCTGCCTCGCTAATACATAGTTACTGTTTTATTCATTTGCTTTGCACAAATAGGTTTTGGATTGTTGGAAGTAACTTTTCACAGAGCTGCGATTTTACAGTCTGGGGGGAGGGCAGTCACTGGTGAGAAGCTTGGATATGCAGGTTTGTCCAGCGTGCATTCCAGCTTCGTACCTATTACACATACCAATGTTCATTTAGTATCTCTCATACTTTTTAATATTGAGTGTATTCACATTTTTAAATTCCCCTTAATGGGAACTCTGTGGAAAACAGCCTGTGATGACCATATGCCAGCCATCCTGGACTCCTCTACACCTGAGCACAAATTGGCATCCTGCTCTGTGAAATCCACTTAAGAAGGTAACCCACTGACAAGTGTAGACAGTGTAAAATCTGTCAAGGGGCAGGGACTCGTATCTTGCAGAACAGGGCATGAAGAGGATCAAAAAAACAGTATAAATTAGGGAACCAGCAACCCTCCACCCACACTATTAGAGCCGGGCCTAACAGCATGGAGCAGGAGTCCCTCCACACAAGCTCCCAGCCTCTGTCCATCACAGCATGATAAGCTACCAAGTCATGTGGCAATTTGCCCATCTGTCACAGTTACACATTTGGATTCCTTCCATTCACCTTCTGTACCACAGGAGACTCTGTTACCACCTTTTAGCTCTCCTAAAGCAGCACAGACCTCCCGCCTTCCTCTTCTGAGAGCCAGTGTTTCTTGTACAGAGGGACCTTTACAGACTTAAAGGCAGTACATCAAAAAAATCATGCTTTTTCACATTATCCTGCACCATTTTCTGTCCACCATGGCTCTCCCTTGTGCTATATAAATTGAGGGGTATGTGTGGAATAGGAAGCAAAAGATATTAGACATACAACTGGACAAATTCCCACATAATTAAATCTCTTCATAAATCTCTTCAATAAACAAGAATTTAAATGCCATATTAAATGCACTACAAGATTCTCTCTGTATATTATCATGGGCACATATTAACAACTACAGTAATTAGTTCTTTAAACACAATGGAAATCCCCAGGTTTAGTTCTTTTCCAGCGGCAAAACTTCAACTGATGTGTGACGATTCCTATATAACCAGTATTTGTGTTATGAGAACTGTTGCCTCAATTTTCTGCTGAAGTTGTAAGAATGTTTTCATGCATCCCATTTATAAGTACTTCCTCATCATCTTTTAATGCTGCACCAAAGCCTGCCTGATGATGGTATTTTGTAGGCTTTACTTTGGTGAGTGTATGAAAGCAATTCCAGCTCATTGCATTGCTACACATAGATAGCTCCTTGTTTAAAAAAAGTAAAACAAATCCCTTTACTCCTCTTCCTTGTAACAGTAGTGAAAAAACATAGAATCTGATAATAAATAAGCAAGCAGATTTGGTCTACTGTGATGGTACGTGTCTGAAAGATGCAGCCTCCTTGGCAAAATCAAGAGATGCAGCTTTTTCTCTGGAGAACCACTGCACAAGTGACCCTCTTCTCTCACTTCCAGAAGTGGTTAGTAGGTGCTGCTTTAGCCTGACACATCTGAATGAACATCTACTTTTAAGAAATTTGACCACCTAGACTGAAAAAGACAGCTTTTCCAAAGTGGGTCCAGCTGGACATTCAGAAATGATTAACTTGCAAAATTTGAAATCCTAAGAGAATGTTGTTTTTTTTTTTTAATAAAAATATTTTAACTTTTATAGAGAGAACTTGTCCTTCTGCCACTGTTACTGTCCTGTAACCAACTGTTACAAACAGTTTCATACAAGAAATAACATAAAATACCACAGTGACGAACTCAGCAAAGCCACACTTGGATCTGCTCTAAAGATGCTGGAGTCTGCAGTGTGGATAACAATCTTTAAGGTAAACCAAAGGAAAACATTTTTTGCATTTCATAGAAAAGAGAAGAAAACCAACACTATATTCCTAATACTTATGTTTATTATGAAAGTGCCTCCAAATTAAAATAGCCCACAATACTGATTGGTTCCAGAGATTTTATGAGGAATAATTATTTTCCATATTGAAAAAAAACCAAACCAACTGAGTTAAACACAAAATAATTCCCAAAGTTCTACGCAACAGCTATATATGAAAGGACTTCGAACTAGCACATCACTGTGTCTGGGACAGTGGAGTTCCTACACATCACTGCATTTCTGAAAGAGTTGCTCAAGCACAGGATTGTCATGAAAACACAGGTGAAATAGTGTCATCTGCCTCACCCTGACTTGCAACAGGTAGTCAACTTGCACAGTACAGTATGAGAGTTTGTGTATAAAAGTTAAACCTGGGGACTGCAAGAAGCTGAAGCTCAACAGAAGCCAGAAAATGTGTTTCGTTGCACAGATCATTTTAGGTAATGTAAGACAATCATTTTGGTCTTTTGTCTGACACGTGTGATCATTGATATGGCTCCAAAACATCATTTCATAGTATTTTCTCCACTTTTTTTAATTGAAAGCAATTTCAAAGACTGAGAATTCGGTACAGACACACTCAAACACTGTGTTTTCATTGCAACTACAATCAGAAAGCTTTACAATTTAAAGGCTACACATGTACGCCACTTTTCCAAACTTCCACTAGTGCTTTTTAAAAAGAAAAGAAAAAAAGAATAAGGTTGTCTTACTGAAGTTCCCATTAGGTCCCTGTTTCAAATCAAAACCAGTCAAAACAAGTAATACAAACTGGTTTTGCGTTATGGTTTAAAGGCAACTGTAGTTCATAGAACACTGAAGTTAGGCCTAATAGGGTCTACATTACAAGAAGGGTAAAAATTATTTAATAACTCCTCTCGCACAAATGTCACAAGAAGTAGACAATAGGAGACATACAAAAATGAGTTGTAGCAAAGAGATTAAAAAAATACCAACGCATCAACTGTAGAAAACCAATGGTAGCCCATATTTCTCTGAGAATACGGAAGGCTGCAGTAATGAGAAGATGAATGAAACAGGCATTAGGCTTCCTACTAGAATACCCTGCGTAAAACATTCGCAGTGTCTAAATCAGCCTGTGTTGATCATCATTGACATTTGCTGCAGGGTAACGGCTTTTACTGTTGCGTCCCATTCAGAACCAGAATGTGATTTTCACTCGAAACACATACAGATTTAAGACAAGGTTCACTTCACTGTAAGCAAAGCTTTAGTGCATGTACTTGGGTCTCAGAAAAAGGATTTGTCATTGGCAATCACACCGAATGGTCACAGGCTGAAAAAGGAGCATCTGAAACTGCAACACCTGTTCCAATTCTGCTGGAATCATTAAATAAATAACACATAGAAAAAACTACAAAATGGCAACAAGGAAACAGCCTGGGACACTTTGGTATTTTAGAACTAGCACTATTTAACATTGATCAAGATCCAAAAGATTCCAACGTCCACCCTTGTTTGATCAGATATTTCTACCATTTTCTGCAATGTTTGGTTTTAGGTTTTTATGAAAAAAAAAAAAAAAAAAACCACACATTTTTCTTTTGGTACAAAATATGCTAATATGGAAAACAGTAAACAAAAGGAGATCTGAATCTTATTTTCCTATATTCTGGGCTGGCTAGGGAGAGAAGACAAATTCTTACTATTTACTAATAAACTCTACATATCATTTCCTCATTTTTCTACTGCAACATTTCAACCACCATGTTGTGTACTGCACTATAAAAAGGGAGCATAGAAGTTGAAGACAAATAGGTTACAGAGTACAAACCCTCATTTCTAAAATGACTAAAATGACAATTCTACAAAAGGTACAAATATACAGAACCTTTAAAGATCTCGCATTTACCATGCGAATCATTTCAATCCATTTTCTGGAATATGTATGATTTTCCTCTAAATATTTGCTGGCCTCCAAGAGCACCTTGCAAAGCTCTTCAGCAGAGAAGCAAACAAATTCAAATTGAAAAGGAAATAGTTGCATGACATTCTCTCTGCAGAGTGGAAGATGAAACCAGAGTTTTGACATCCATTGGTTAAAGTAATGAATCGAAACACACTGCCAAGTATGATCACTAAAATACTTGGTCCTTCCCACTAAAGACAGAAAAAATTGTGTGAATTTTTAATTTCCATAAAAAAATTGTAGCTTGAAATTTTAGTGATTGTTCAGCAAAGTTTAGTCAAGATCTCAATGCTTCCTTAGTCTTATCCCATTTCTGCAGATGTGTCATTTGACTCTCTCATCTCACCTATTTCCCAGACGTATCTGTATTAAGTTTATTCTAGGCTGCTAAGAATGGACTCCAAAAAAACAGGTTTATATGAGATAAGTAAGTCACTGGGTGTCAGCTGAGCCATGATAACTGCGTACGTGCTTTAGCGCATCATAGATGCAACTGAATTTAAACCTCAAAGGAAGAGTTTCAATCCAAGTGGCATTATTAAACAGTGGGGGTACACTAAGAGGATACACAGCCAGTGATGGTGAATCATCTCAAGGGTTGTAGCCTTGGCAGTACATCCGAATCAACACCATACAGCACAGCAGGGACCAATAGGGACCAAAGGTTTCCTGCCTCTTGCACAGGGATTGTTTTTGGAAACTGCTCTCTGTCCTGATATCAACAACATTACAGTGCTATTGTATGTTGTGTATGTTGATATTTCAGGGCAACATTCTGTCCCCATGTAAGTCAAAGTATTTTGCCAGAATGCCATTTTTGTAACCATTTTTGCAGAAGGGAAATGGTCCAGTGGAGGCAGCAATCAACACCACGAAAGAGGCGTGTTTTAACTGTTACGACCATCTTAGCGGGTCAGATTTCAGAAATTATAATGTTCATTGAATATATCCCAGGACGGTTTTGTTTTAAAATCTTGGTATCATTTTGACAGTAATTGTTAAACAACTGCCACTTCAAATACTGTGGATGGGAAACTTTCTATTGCAATCATTATATTGTCACATGTATAACCTGTCCTGCAGATAACTGTATGAAATCAGAGGCACAGGAGACAGATGAGAAAAATTAGAGACAGAGAAGCTTTTGGGGGAAAAGGAGGTTTAAATAAGACTCCCTTGCTCCCTCAGATATATTCATGGACACATAAGCTAGGCAGCTGCTGAATTACAAGGTTACCTGGCTTTTTCAAAACATGTTCTGTGGGTAGTAAAACTGACAGTTCTTCTACGATTTACAATTTTTCAGTTCTCCTTCCTTTATGGCAAACTAAGTGGAGGTACTACTTTCATTCATGCTATTCTGCCCTTTCTTTTAGCACATTTGTTGCTAACACACAAGGGTCCCTATGGATAATAAAGGTTTCAGAATTTTTCAAGACCGACCAGTAGGATAGGAAAAAATCTCAGTTTCTCAAAAGAAAGAAGTGGCAACTCAACTTTCTTCAATGAAGTCTGTATAAAACAGAGCCTTTAAACATGTTTTATGGCATCAGAAACCATCTATATTTTGCTATTTGCATAGGTGGAAGGAATCAGAAATATTTCCTGGCTTAGAGTTACAGCTGAACATGGCACTCCAATCCAATCTTTGTATATAGAAGACACACATTTTTTCCTGGTTTGTTCCTTCCTTTTTTTTTCCTTTTTTTTTTTCTCCTGTTCTTTTTTTTTTTTAATATATGTAAGTCTTTGGTCTAGAAGCACATTGGTTCTGTGTGCACATACACAATACTGCTGAACAGTAGGTTGCATAGAGTCTGTTACCCAAGAACCTTGCCTACTTTTGGCACTGCTGTCACATATAACAGAAAAGTGTCCTGCAAGACTTGTATGATCCTTAGCATCCTACATCAAACTTTGATCTAGAGACTGGAAGAAGTGTGTATATAATGTTAAAAAAGATGTTTATTTTGAGTGTTACTATGTCTTCTTTGGGATGCAGTTTGTAAATCTTGGATGAAAAAGGAGAGCAAAATCATTTTATAAACACCCTTGATTTTATTTCTAGAGGTGATGAAATACTGCTGAGCATTCAAAGTTTACTATGAATTAAGTGAATTTTGCTCAAGTTTTCATGCATTTAAAATAAACTACTTCTAGTAATGTATGACATTCTGCCTTTTCTCTCTTCAGCCTACTAAGAAAGTGGCAGTAATTATAAGAACAATACCTAAACTGAACTGTGTCTGAGGAAGCAATGAACTTTCATCTGCTGTTTTTTCCATTACACCCCTGCTCTCATCTATCTGAATGTGAAGAATAGTTTCAGGAGTGAGGTCTGGATTCACAATGGTGCACTTGAACAAACACCTTTCAACATGGAATCTCTGCAAAAAGCTAGAATCTGCAGAGGTCAAAAATTGCCAAGGCAAAAAAAAAGAAGTGAGAATGAGTTTACCCTAACTGTTGACATCAATGCTTTTGGGTATTTGCACAACTAATCGAGTCTACTTCTAATGCAATTAACCACCAAATTGAATTTTAAATTATGCTAAAATAATATCCCACAATTACCACAGTTGTTTTTTTCCCCCCCAAATTGCTAATTGACCACATTACCTACTATTTAAAATATCAATCCAATGTTTTAAAACATTACGTTGGAGGAACGGCCACTGTGATTTCATAGGCAATTTCAAAACCAGCACTTCAAAACACAAAGATAGCAAAAATATCTGAAGCAGATCTAAAATCTATAAAGCTATGTTCTATCTTACTGTAAGTAACAAATCAAGCAACTATTACTTATAGCAGACTCAGCAAAAGCAACAGGGATGGACAGAAGAGATCTGAGCGTGATGCTCTCCACCACTGAGAATCCGAAGAGATAAAGTTTGAGAATGGATATTCCCTTTTGTCCAGAAGTTTCCAAAAGAATATAAAATAAATATTTCAAAGACAGTACAAGTGAAAATACTGCTCCCATTGTGTCAGTTACATACACATACAGCATGCCTACGTATACAGAATGGTGTGTTGTCTTCATTCACAAACAGGAAATATGGCAGTGCACTATCAGAATGCTTTGATACTCCTAATTTTTTCTGATGCTGAGATATATGAAGAAACCGCATTCACAACTTATAATTTACTTCCAGTAGCAAACAGTTCATTCTGTTCATGTCTCATGATTGAACTCAAGGATTAATGCTCCTCTGAGCAAGTGCCACCAGTAAGATACCCGTTTGTCCCATTGGCACCGCCAGTTCCATTAGTGGTGATAGTGCTGTGCAGGGTCTTTGAACGAGGTACTGTTTCTTCCTCATCTGAGCTTGACTCAATGTCACTTCGGTCATCCTTTGCTACCTGTAGAATTTGAAAAAGAAGCAAGCAGTAGGAGATTGGAAGGAAACAACTGAGCTTTTTGTTCAAGCCAGAATCCGAGAATTCAAACATTTGTCAATTTGAGCTTTGACGGCTATCTCAGCTCTAGCACATGTCTCTGCCTTTGCCTGCCAGGACTCAGTTGAAACACAGATGCCTGTACACACACATATTCCACGTGCAAAGGCAGGGTGAGAACTTTGCACTGATCCACTGAAGGTCAGGTAAGGTCACACAGAGCTCTACCCAGTCTGATCTTGAAAATCTGCAAAACTGGTAAGAATGCATCAGATGAAGTAAAAAAAAGCATCCATGAAAAGAGGTCTGAAGTCTAAGCTGCATGCAGCTTTACAAATGCAGCTTTCCATGCCTGCTTCTACCCTTGTTTGTATAGCTGAGCTTCCTAATTCGTTCAGAATCTATCCATGCTGTGCCGATTGCCACATCAGGCAATTACAATTGACTTTACTATAGTGAATGGACATAAAGGGGGCAAAATACATGACGAGTCTTCTTCACAAAGGAATCAAAACAATTAAAGAACAGGGCCACTGCATGTAATCTTTTGCTTACAGTAATCCTCCCTACTCCAGAAAGACCTCATGATAATTCTGCTCTCCAGCTCTTGCCTCAAAAACAGCCATTTGCCTTTGAGGCTCCCAATGTTGCTACTAACCTTGCAATATCATAACACCTGAGTGACACTATTCTGCTTGGGAATAAAGAAACACACAGTCCCCATATACCTCCCAATAAGTAACATTTTTAATGTCAACGTCTAGCAAGTCTGCAATTCTGAGACCCATGAAACTAGACTTCAGCTAAGGTCAGAAATTTGATTCCATACTTACACAGCTTCAATTAACAGATTACTTCAGTCTCTTTTATATAAAGGACTATATTAAAGCTGTTGGGGATACAGAAATACACTTACAATTATATTTTTATCAGACAGAAGAGAATGAGCCCAGCACAGGGTACTGAGCGCCTGTGATCAATGTGAGGGCAGACCAGATGATCGAAAAGTTTTGTGTCATCTTAAATTCTCTTAATATATTAGATTCACTGCCAATTCTTTTGCTAGGGTCCTGCCCAAAGCCAAACAATCGAAAGAAGATTCTATGTTGCAGTCACTTCTATTAAACATGTGATCCGCTCTCTTTATTTTTAAAACGCAGCCACGTACCAGGGTCTTTTCACTGAAAACCTGATACGAATGCAACATATCTTGCAGTACTTTGTTCACTTTGTTTATCCCCAAAAGAACTCACTGGAGTAATTTCTACAGGAGTCTAGAAAATATATATCTAGGCTCAAAAAACTCCTAAGCATAACAGAGACTAAGAAATAGATGATCAGGATTAGTTACAAATTTAATGATAATAAATTGCTGAGCTGTTCCAAAGGTGGATACAATACAAAAATAAAACAATAATTAAGGATGAAAATCTACTGTAAGATATTTGTAATGTGCTGTGAAAACATTGCTTATTTTACTGTGGAAATGGAAAGAACAGGGTTACAAGTGAGGAAATAAGATCTGAAAGAAGAAGAATCCTCCACGTATATGCATCTTTAAGTTGGCCACTGTTTTACTGTGAATAAAGCTAGCTCTGCTAGCTCTGCTCTCATATAATCTAAATTTTCTTCAGTGCAATTGTTTGAATTACAAAGCAGAGGACGTACACTCTCAAGTATGCTTCCTGAATGGTGACAGAGCAGCTGCTTATCCTGCTGATACATATGTGTAGAAAAGGCTGTAACATAATAGCACCCAGATACTACAGATAGAATTGGGTTTGAATGTTATTAGGCAAAGCAAAAATGGCCTTTAAAGATAGACTTCATTTAAATATATAAACACAAGCAATGGCTAAAAGTACCAAGGAGAATCTAGAAATTAAAAAAACAAAACAAAACAAAAACTCAACGCAAACACCAGTATTGCACAGAATAAATCTTTGGCATAGTAAATTTAAAGAAACTTACATGCAAGGGGTTCCACTTCCCAGCCTTCCAGCACAGCACAAGGGAAAGGATAAGGAAGCAGAGTAAGAAAGAGCATGAAGCACTCTTTGAAGTCACTGGTGTAATTCAGACAGGAGAGCTGAGGCTAATAATTGCTAAAAGCAGAAGAGACTGAAGTGTGTCTTCCAGGCAAGATACAGTTCACGAATGCACTGTTTCACACAGAGCGAATGGCAGATTACGGGCTCCATCCAGCGCAAGGCTGAGCTCTCCAGTACATTCACAGAAAGCATTTTTCTGCAGAACAATCCCATTCACTTTGGGGGAGGTCACATGTCTAAAACATCTACTTAGGCACTCTTAAGGGCAAAATGTGTGGTACTTTACATGATCTGTGAGCATTAGTTCTATCACCTAAATGGGAGCACCGTATCTGCACAGGCAGTGCAACGGGGCTAGCATTTCTGTGGATTATATCTTCCTGTCAAATACAACAACAGCAGCAAGACATTAAATTCTATCCTAAACCATCTTGCTGTGGGAATCCTAGAAAGAAAGTACATAGCTCTTTGCAGAACCTCAAAAATACCAAAAGAGGCTGTGATTTGTAACTTTGACACTAGCAAAGGCAGTAGAATTTCAATTTGTGTTGTTACTACTATCACTACCAGCTGGGAAATGAACACTTTGCTAACAACTATTATAAAGAAGGAAAACAGAACTGGCAGCCCCACGAAAGCAGTTTGCTTTGGTTTTTTTTAATCCATTTTCTGTAATGTAGTTTGGTTCAGTGTACCAGATTATAAAAAAGAAGTGTGGAAGCACATATAAATACAATCACTATAGAGTATATTAACTTATCTGACATTTGTTAGAAGGAGTGGAAAAAGTTTGCATGAAAGGAAAGAAGAGTTTACATAAAACAGTATGGGTCTTCAGTAACGTGTTATGGATTAGAAAGAAAAAGTAACGAGTACAGTCAGTGACCTTGTATTGTATTGATATTGAAAAAGTCAAAATCCTAAACATGAAACAAGAACCGTGCTGTCTTACCTTGCCCTTTGAAATAGCTTTGTAGGCTGCCTTTATGATTAGGTAAGACCAAAAACAGTGCAGAATTTGAAGAATCACAAGCAGCATGTTGAAGACCCACAAGGCAGGAAAATTGCCCAGAGCTTCATACAGTTCAAACAACGTGGTGTTTAATATCCTAGAATTGAAAGGGACAGAAAAATAATACCACTTTCCTTAAGCCAACAATCTAAAAGAAACCTTTTTAAAATCAAGATGACAAGTACTTGATTAGATGGGATCCACACAGGTAAGTTGGTTCTCAGAGTAATAGTGACTCGGACTGAATCACACAGGTGTCTCCAGAGAGAAAAAATATCAAAATGTTGCTTTCAGTGTTTAACTTCATTCTGCAAACATCACATATAGAAAACAAAGATCCTCAGTGTGCATTTCTTCTCTTCTTTTACAAAGCTGGCAGGTGTTGGTTATCTTAAATAACTCCTTCCCTGATTAATAACAAAGATTACTTTATTCCATTTTTTTAAATAAAGCTTTTCCATGTCAACTGCCTCTAGTGGGGGTTTGGTGCCCCCATATTAGCACAGGGTAAGAGCATGCAGGAAGAACGTTATACTACAGTGCAACCCACATGCAGTGCCCTGTTATTCAAACCATGTTCCCAGGCTGTGACAGTGAGATGCAACCTCTCCCATGTTACATGAGACAAAACTGTACCAAGAGCTGGGCAACGCTCCCTAAGTACTCCCCCATCTGAAACCCTCTTTCCCAAACCCAATCTCAAAGCCAATGGGTTTGTTTCAGCGTAGGCAGATACAGATGTCTTTGCCCTCTTGGTATCAGCAATGCGAGTGATGCGCTATGTGGAACTGAAAACAGTCTGAGACCGTTCGACTAAAGTGAGACTTCAGTAGCATGTGAAACAATTGTAGATGTGTGGCAGGATTCAGCCTCTTATGGGGTTTTCGAAGAATGGGGGTTGCTTTGCCTGTGTGTCCCAACATAAACTCTTATTTAGTGGAAACCTCAACAGGAATCCAAAGTCAAAATAATCAACCAATCAAGGGGCTTAACCCTGGGTCTTGCATATCCTGGGTGCCTGTGCTAACCACTAAGGTACTGGGTAGCCCTGGTGGCCGCTTCTTGTACAAAATCCAATTTGCACACCACTTATGCACAAGCAAGACTAAGGTTTAGCAGTTACATAAAGGACAGATAGACAATGGGGATACTTTGGGGCAGCAAGGCTTGTAAGACCTTCTGGTGGCCTTTCAATACATAAAGGGAGCTTACAAGAAAGATGGGAACAAACTTTTTAGCAGGGCCTGTTGCAATAGGACAAGGGGTAATGGTTTTAAACTAAAAGAGGGTAGATTTAGACTAGATATAAGGAAGAAATTTTTTAAAATGATGGTGGTGAAACACTGGAAACAGGTTGCCCAAAGAGGTGGTAGATGTCCCATCCCTGGAAACATTCAAGGTCAAGATGAATCTGAGCAACTTGATCTAGTTGAAGATGTCCCTGCTCATTGCAGGTGGGGGTTGGACTAGATGACCTTTAAAGGTCCTTTTCAATCCGAACTATTCTATGATTCTATGAAATTCAGGCAGTTCTAGGCATTCGAAACAAGTTTTTGAGAACATTTCAGATGCAGGCAGTAACAGTCATGTTACAATATGACTTCTGAAACTTTGTAAATACAGCACTAATTATTCTGCCCAAATACTCTGCCATAGCAAATGATTTCAGCCTGGACCTCAGCCTGAGAGCACAGAGTGGACAACAAACAGTAGAAACAATCATCTATAAATGCCTGTTAACTAGAGGGAGAAAAAGAAGGCAATATAAGGATTTGTCAGCCTCCATCCATTTTCCCTGCTGGTGTAAAAATGCATTAAAAAGTCCATTGGCTTTATGTTCTTTTTCTTTTTTTAAATTGACTATCACCTGCTACCCACTAGATGGCACATTTAATCAAGCAAACGCCTGCACAGCTCTTGGGCTGCACCAGCTTTGTCTGAAGGCAGGAGAGGTAGCTGAGGTCCTGTAAGGGCTTCAGAACAGTGCAGCTCTCCTGAGTTAGGGATGTGGGCTCAGTTTTTTAATAAGCAATCACATTTGCCACAATTCTTTCCAACAACATAAAAATCAGCTCAAGTAGTATTAAGAAGTATGTACAGACAACAAAGCCAGAATACAACATTTAATGCTAATGATTTACGTGTGTAAAGAGCATTGGCCAAAAATCAACTAGTGATTTCTAATACACTGGCCTTAATACTGTAGAGTGTTTCATAATAAATTTTCTAGCTTTTTATTTTTGCCTTCTTACACTAAACTACATGTTTGCTTCATAATTTATTGAGAACCAGATGTTTTATAACCTTAGTATACAGCTGTGTTTTTACACTGTCTTCTGTTTATGGAGTGAACATCAGAAAAAAGAAACTGTTTTCCAGTTTGCAAAAACTCTGTCATATTATTGCTTCTGTCAGCTAAAACTCTTCAGTTGCAGCTTTGTGTAATTTGTTCTGCCAGCGGTAGCTCTACATGGCACACCAATACCCCACTTCATAATTCAAGGGGATGCTCTCATGCATATCAAAACACAGCTGCAGTCAGCACTGTTTTACTTCACCAGTACTTATTTTAGTTCTAACCACTATATCAAATTCAAACTTGAAATCAACAACTCCTGTATGTAAAGCTACCGTTGCCTTTTTCTAAGTTTAAAATTTTACAAGCTCCAGAATTGTAAATGCAGTTTCTACAGGTTGCTGTTTATATTTTCATTCACTGGACCAAATTCACATCTGGGGACTTCCACAGGAGTCAAGTCAAAAAAGAGATGCAGATGGTCCTATTTCTTCCAAAATATCAAGAAGACAGAAAGGTCAAAAAGAGTGCTTCTGGTTCTAAAAGTGGTTTCACCGTACAAATGACTCATCAACTGTTTATTAGATATGGGAAATAAGCCTTCATTGAAAAAGCAGACCTCTTCCTAACATGCTCTTGTCGCTTGTCTGGCAAACTAAGGACAGGACCGGAACTCTCCATTAAAGCTGCATAAAGGATTTCCCTAATTGCTCAGCAATGCTAAGAGGGGTCAGTAACCTGATGTGTAGGCTAGGTGTGCACATGGAGCTAAGGCTACTTCTAAGCACGTAGCGCTGAGCAGATGCTGAATGAAAAATACAGAAAAGTATAGAAAAAATGGAAAAAAGCAAATAAACTTTCTCTCTCAGAATAAATAAATTATTTCATGCCAAAAGTCTGAAGTGAGGGGAAAAATCATAAGGTTAGCGGGCAGAATACAGAGAGAAATTCTACTTGTAGAGACTGAGGAAGGGAGGGAGGGGAGAAAAGTTTGACAACTTTTCACCAATTCCACTGAATCCAAAGGATTCAACAGAAGCATTTTAACCAACTACACAAATAACAGGGACTGGAAAAACAGTGTGAGAATGGATTATGCGAAGGAGAAAGTGCCTATGCGATGTATATGCAAATAAATCTTAGGTTCAAATACTCAAAAAGGCAGTCAGGCATTTAAATCTGCAAACATCTTTGCTGGAGTTTTTCAAAGCCCTCCAGTGGTTAAATCCCAGCTTTTCATAATGAATGGTGGAAACTGATTCTTGGCTATCTGACTTGAAATAGCTGGACTTGATCTCACAGGGAGAAATTACTTTAAGCTGCAAGTGCTCTACCTCTCTGAAAAATTTGGTCAGCATTTCTCAGGTCTCTGCAATTTGAAACAAAATGTTAGCTTCTGATTTTGAAAATAGGTTCTGAACTGTAGCAATTTTTCTGAGGCCCTGAAAGATTTGATAGCTGGACAAAACAACAAAACTCCATGGAAGGTATTCTTCTCTCATTAAATACATCCCAAGCAGGGCTGTGCACCTGGCTGCATGAAGCTCTCGGTTTAGCATTTTGAATTATGTAGTGTGGCTGATGAAGGCAAATGAAAACAAATTCACCACTTAAGATCCAATCTACTCTTACAGAAATCTATGGTAGTATTTCAGGAATGCTGCCACAGTATCTGAGCCACTGGGAGAGGTAATTCTGTACTTACTATACTACTGCTCTAATTGAACACTCAGAATACAATTAACACATTTTCAACAACTACTAAACAATCAGCTGCATCACATCAACAATAACACAGGTTTTTCCTCTACCATCTAATTCTTTATCTAGCCAGCTAAGCAGAACTTGGGAGGCTATCAGCAACAGGCCTGTACACTGACTCAGATAAGATTACACTCCCTCCCCTCAACTTAGCGGGCACAAGTCCAGGCTCTCAGAGAGCAGTTAGTCATTCTTGTCATGTTGATCATTTGTCTTGCACCAGGGATGGAATGAGAAAAGGGAGATGAAGGAAGAGAGATAAAGAAAGAGAGGGATGGGTGGAAGAGTAAAATGCTTATTTACATTTGTCTGAGAATTGGCAAAACCATGCTGTGTTTGTTTCTGAAAGGATCCTGAGAGGAATGAAAGGAGGTGAGAAAGAAGGCCATGTGGAAAGAGTAGGCATTCTTCCAGACAGGCAGGAAATTCATGATAAGCTGTGCAGAATGAAGCATAGTGGGGTGATGGGCACTACTACCACATCCAATGGGAGCAGAAACTGTGCAGCTGAAATGGGTGCTACTGCATGTTGCCTTAACTTCTGCACCACTGTCCAGTGACCAACACCCTGCGTGTGCAACATGCTGAATGAAAGACATATTGTTACCCCAGTGCAATAGCCAGAAGTCTCAAAGTATAGCCAAAGATGGCAAAACATAATACCAGCTTATTTAAATAATTCAGAATAAATGTCTTTATCTTCTTTACCAAGTGCATATTAGACAACAGTATTCTGTATTGCACCATAACCAGCTGCACTGGGATGTTCTTCAATACCGCATTCGCTACAGAGCAAATAGAAAATAGGTGGGCATTGATGAAATTCAGATCCTATTTAGTGCAAGTAATACAACAATACTACTGCCAGCAATGCTTCTGCTTTTTTTTTTTTTATTTTTTTTTTCCTTTAAAAAATAAACAATTGCACTTACTTCTGCCCCAAAACATAGTAGTTTATCCTCCATTATAAATGGTAAAAAGTGACCAAGACCAGAGAACAAAGAGTCAGGACTCCTAAATTCTGTGTTTAGCTGTTCTATTCACTTATTATGTGATCCAAAAGATTTTCTAATTACATAGTTCACTTTTTGTTAAAGATGGGCATGAGGTATTGGTACGTCTTGTCAGTCACACAAAGATGCTGGGAAGATTAATTCATTAGCTTGTTTATAAAATACTATGGATTACTTGCTTAAAAGATCCCATAAAACTGATGGGTAAAGAAAAAATATCACTGAGATTAACAGATAAATGAAGAAGCAGTGGAGTGTGAAAGCACACACATGTGCACATGTTAATCAGCTATAGGATGATAAATCAGCTACATTACACCAGTAGTCAAGATTTATCTCTGGGATTTAGACCGTGATTGAAATCTAATAGGATTTCATATCTCAGACTGTCCCAGTTACTTATAATGACAATGCTAAGCTAACTTTACACAACAGGTGACCTGACACACAGATGTTTCCGATGAGAGACTTCAGATGAGTTACCCAACTTTTTACCTGAGAAGGGTATGAAATGATACACAAAATCCTCATTAAATTCAAGGAACCTCCGTCTATAGCACTTGCATGTCCTGGAGCCCTCCAGCTGCAGCACAACTTTTAATTTATATTTATCTAATTTATCTAATTTATTTATCTAATCTACATTTAATTATAGCAAATCCAGTGCATAAAGGGCCATACTGCCAAATTCTTCCTCTTCTGAGTTTCAGCTCAGCCAGCTGCTGTTAGGACTGTGTCTTTATCACTGTTCTGCTCCAAACAGATGCTTCTTGGTTCTTGCTGAGTGGAAGAACAAGCTGGTTTCCCTTTTCAGATCCTGCCATCTCTTAGGTTTTCAGTGCCCAGAGTAGGATTTATGCTACTAATCAGTGCATGGCAAATACGAGGGGAGCAGCAGAGACCCACTGTGAACTGAGAAGAGTCAGATGAACCAGTCACTCACACAGCATTAATGAAACAGGGAAGGAAGGATGGGGGGGAGAGAGTGAAAGAGATGATCTTTTAACAGCATCTCAGGTTAATTCCTCAGATTTTTTGGTTGTTGTTGCTCATTACCCGCTTCTTTTAGACAGTAAGTTCATGAAAGATCTCCACAAAATGCAGTGACAGAAGGGATATAAACTATTGAGGCAGCATTCAGAGCACTATTAAATCCACACACTTCAATTTTATCAGTGAGCTCAGTATCACGTGCAGTTCTGCTCACCTATATCAGTCCCACACCAGAGGATTTCCTGACATGGTGCAAATACAAGCTCAGCTGCTTCTAGAGATGGGTAGCTCCTGTTCTAATACTACTCGGGAACAATACCTCTTTGCAGAAATCACAGCCCTGCCACTGAGACTATGTTATTTTAAGCCCTGAGTAGATCAATGGGATTTCCAATTACTTAACTAAAATGATGGAACAGGCAGGAAATTATTCATGTTTGATGTACTGTAAAAGAGATGATTCTGATCAAGCTGTCACTGCCCTAGGTTTAGCTGTGCTTTTCTCTTCACTCAATTCCTTCTCATCAACAGTTACTGCCCATTAACTGATTTTGCAGCCACTGGTATTCCCACTCTTGTGGACAGAAAAAAACAAGAATACAAGGTGAGAGACACCTTCACAATCCAAGCTCAAATCCCAGGAGAGTCTTTCAATAGACATTAGGATATGGAGAGAATTCAAATTTCCTAGTAGAATGTAATTATACTCAGTAAAATGTTATATCAGTAATGTGTTCTGGCAAAATGCTTGTGTAAAGGCCTGTGATCATAACACAGGCACAGAGAAACTACATTATGCTAGGAATGACACTTCCAAAACTGAAAATCTCCAGGCATGCATAACTTTTACATAAGCAACAGAGAATACATATCAAGATCCATGTGCCTAGAGTTTGTTATTCTCCAAATAGGAAAGTCATTTATCGTAAACTATAGGAGGCCAGTTTCCAATCTTTGCAAAACAGGGTATCAGAGAACAAAAAAGCCTTACCCATGCCTCTTTCCGTTGACTAAAAATAAGTGTAGTACCTCTGCTCAAGGAATGTTTCTTCTTACTTTTGGAGCACACACTGACACACTGCCTTGTGTTTAGCTATATGCCATGGCAGACATTTTGGGAGAAAAAGACTCCCCAAACTTTCTGTAAATGAAGGAACTAAACAGAACTAGTTCAAAAGCCCACAAAACAGCACAGAACAGCTGCAGCCAGCTCTCTGCCAGATACCCAATGTCCTTCAGGTGGCTTACATCAATAGCAGGAGTACGACACTTTGGACTCATTGGTCTAGTTCTGAGAACATGTCCCTAGAGTAATGGAATAATTTTAAAATCCATAAAAATCATGCAACTTAAGGAAGTGCGGTGGCACAGTGTCTGCCAAGGACTCATCTTTCAAACAAATGACTCAAGTATTATGGTTCAGTTGCAGAAGAAATGCCAAAAGATGTGGATGGGAAGGGAAAAAAACCCCAATACCAAAAACCCAATCAACTGTACCTTTCCCCCACAAGCATCATAAAAATTTCCTCCATACCAAAGTCTGGGAAATCAGCCTTAAACAGTTTTCAGTTTAATCCAGTTTTCTAAATAACGATCATAGCTATTGTGGGTCAAACTCTGCCATTGTGCGACACTGATGAAACCAACAGAATGTGCTCACTTGCATGGATGCTGGGTTTCTCCCAAAGCGTTTAGCCACAATGACCTCCTCCTAGCGAGGAGTAGTAATAAGACCCTAGCTGCATCACGGCTGTTGATCATGGTGTTCAAAAGCCATTTACTATTTCAAGCTGGTAAGTTAACTATCATATTCCCATGCTTCTGTACAGCTATGACTTTTATGTCCCACATACATTAGCAGCTCACAGTGAACCAGTAGCATTGCTCCGCTTTTATATCAACTCTGTAGCACTACAAAATACGCTCCCCTAACAGCAAACCCTGGTGCTACAGACACAGCCTCTAAGAGAAAAGAGGTTGAGAAGAGGGAGAACGTTTGCACACCCTTGAACTACCTACAGCCACCTAGACTGTCTGTGGTACTACCTTACCAGCACAGCTTTCTACTCCACAGAATGCGCAACAATTAAGGATGTATTTTGGGGCAAAGTTTCCTCACATACCTCTCTTTTAGAAAAGGAAAAAAAACAACAGTCAAACTTCAAATTCCCATGGTCAGACTCTTTTTTTCTCCCCTCCATCCTGCAAGTGATGCAACTTCAGAAGAGACTCGGAGAACTTCAGCTGACTACAAAGCAGCATATACAGGAAGTGACATGGCAGAAGCAACCCTCAGTTCAGCCTCCTCGGGTCATCCATACTCTCTGGTCACCATGCCTTGCTGAGCTGGTTTGAAAGGAGCAATTGTGTCTGGCCACTAGAAAAACACCAATGCTGTTTCCCTTCCCCTAAGACATTTACACTCATCAGAATAATTCTGAGCAAAAGAAGTGCCACAGAAGTGGTTTCAATCAGAGCACGCGTTTTAGAAAGGATATAATTTGTAATAGAAAGAGTAAAGAAAGCACACTGACTGAACAGCCTATCCTTGACAACAGAAAGCATTATTACAGCCACCGGGTACAGTCTGTAGAAACTAAAAATGAGGGTAAGAATCAGCTCTGGAAGTCTGATGAAATCTTTTTTCATATATTTTTTTCCTGTTATGATCACATGAAAATCTTAAAAATGGAAACACTGAGCAAATGCCACTTTTTGTTATTTACATTGCAAACCCACAATGGTGAATGACACCGGTAACCTTTCCATTTCTTATAGCTTCCCTGTAAATAGCTGGATCAGTATTAAGCCGGCACTCCAAACACTTCAGCTTTGCTTCATATAGCACTCAGAGACCTGAGTTCACAAGCACTATAAACAATTTTAGGAAATAAAATAACCAGGCACTAGGAAGGACAACATCAGATAATATTTTGTCAAAAGCAAATGGGATGGCAACATTATATATGCACTGCTGAAGAGCTGAGACAAGAGTTGTGAGTAAATTTATGGAGACTTAGTTAATTAAACCTTTTTAATCCATAAATTGAAGTCTATGAGTTTTTCAAATATACTGTAGTTAGCTTGACAAAAACTTTATTAAATCTTCCTGATAAAATTATGGGTTATAAGTTGCCTGCTGGAACTACAAACGGTCTGAAATATAAGCACATTTGATAATTTTTGTTAGTTCTCCAGCATCTACTCACTGACAGCATGAATAACATCAGGAATCAAGTACCTCCTATCAAAATCATAATTTATTCCTCCAATAACCCTCAAACAACTTAGATTGTGCTCTGATTTAGACGATATTCTGAGCAAAATGAGCTGGAAACAGTGTCAGAGAAGATTTATTTTCTTAATAAAAAAGTAAGCTATTTTACTGTAGAACAACCATAAGTGTTTGTCCAGCTCTATACATAATACTAGCCGGGCTAGAAAGGTTTTCACTGACTTTAGGATCCAGTGAGAGTAACTAAAACCATCACAAACACTGTGTTCATTCAGAGTCCAGGCAAGGTCTGGGCAGTTGGGATTTAACTGGCTACCTAAATTCTTACCATGCCAAGTAACTGATCAGGTTTCTTGCTTTAACTAGTGCCTACGTATTGCTTTGACATAGCAAGATGCTTTTTAAGGGTAGGTTTGAGCTTTCTGTTTTACCAGTATGTTCAGAGGAACAAAGCAGAGTGACTCTGCCAGGGTCTACATGCTGCCTTCCAATAATACCATAGAACCACAGAACCATAGAACCATAGGGTTGGAAGGGACCTCTGGAGATCATCTAGTCCAACCCCCCTGCCAGAGCAGGGTCACCTAGAGCAGGTTACACAGGAACACGTCCAGGCGGGTTTTGAATGTCTCCAGAGATGGAGACTCCACCACCTCTCTGGGCAGCCTGTTCCAGTGCTCTGCCACCCTCAGGGTAAAGAAGTTCCTCCTCATGTTTAGGTGGAACTTCTTGTGCTCAAGTTTGTGCCCATTGCCTCTTGTCCTGTCCCCGGGCACTACTGAAAAGAGCCTGGTCCCATCCTCCTGACACCCACCCTTTAAGTATTTATAAGTGTTGATAAGATCCCCCCTCAGCCGTCTTTTTTCCAGACTGAAGAGACCCAAGTCCCTCAGCCTTTCCTCATAAGAGAGGTGTTCCAGTCCCCTAATCATCTTGGTAGCCCTCTGCTGCACCCTTTCCAGCAGTTCCCTGTCCTTCTGGAACCAGGGAGCCCAGAACTGGACACAGTACTCCAGGTGTGGCCTCACCAATGCAGAGCAGAGGGGGAGGATGACCTCCCTTGACCTGCTGGCCACACTCTTCTTGATGCACCCCAGGATGCCATTGGCCTTCTTGGCCACAAGGGCACATTGCTGGCTCATGGTCATCCTGTTGTCCACCAGGACACCCAGATCTCTTTCCACAGAGCTGCTCTCCAGCAGGTCAGCCCCCAACCTGTACTGGTGCATGGGGTTATTCCTCCCCAGGTGCAGCACCCTACACTTGCCCTTGTTGAATTTCATAAGGTTCCTCTCTGTCCAACTCTCCATCCTGTCCAGGTCTCTCTGTATGGCAGCACAGCCCTCCGGTGTGTCAGCCGCCCCCCCCAGCTTTGTGTCATCAGCAAACTTGCTGAGGGTGCACTCTATCCCCTCATCCAGGTCATTGATGAATATATTGAAGAGGACTGGACCCAGTACTGACCCCTGGGGAACACCACTCGTCACTGACCTCCAACTAGATTCTGTGCCCCTAATGACAACCCTCTGAGCTCTATCTTTCAACCAGTTTTCTATCCACCTTACTGTCCGTTCATCTAACCCACACTTCCTAAGCTTCCCTATGAGGATGCTGTGGGAGACCGTGTCAAACGCCTTGCTTAAGTCAAGATAGACCACATCTACCGCCCTCCCCTCATCTATCCATCCAGTCATGCCATTGTAGAAGGCTATCAGATTAGTCAGACATGATTTCCCCTTGGTGAATCCATGCTGAGTACTTCTGATAGCTTTCTTTTCCTCCACGTGCCTTGAGATGACGCCCAGAACAAGCTGTTCCATCATCTTTCCAGGGATGGAGGTGAGGCTGACCGGCCTGTAGTTCCCCGGCTCCTCCTTCTTGCCTTTTTTGAAGACTGGAGTGACATTAGCTTTCCTCCAGTCCTCAGGCACCTCGCCTGTTCTCCAGGACCTTTCAAAGATGATGGAGAGCGGCCCAGCAATGACTTCTGCCAGCTCCCTCAGCACTCTCGGGTGCATCCCATCGGGGCCCATGGACTTGTGAATATCTAAATGATCTAATTGATCCCTCACTCGCTCCTCCTCAACCCAAGGGAAGTCTTCTTCTTTCCCTGTTACTTTATTCAATGCCTGGGACTTCTGAGGGCTGGGCCGAGCAGAAAAGACCGAAGCAAAGAAGGCATTCAGTAACTCTGCCTTCTCCGCATCCTCCGTCACCATGACTCCTGTCTCATTCAACAGTGGGCCCACAACTTCTCTGGTCTTCCTTTTGCTTCCAATATACTTGTAGAAGCTCTTTTTGTTGTGCTTGACGTCCCTAGCCAGGTCTAATTCCAAGGCGGCCTTGGCTTTCCTTGTTTCATCCCTGCACGCTCTGGTGGCATTCTTGTAATCCTCCCAAGGGGTCAGTCCCTTCTTCCACTTATTATAAACTTCCTTCTTCCACTTGAGCTTTTTCTGAAGCTCCCTGCTTAACCATGCAGGTCTCCTGCGTCCCTTGGCCGATTTCTTTCTCTTAGGGATGCACCGATCCTGAGCTTGGAGGAAGTGGTCTTTGAATATCAACCAGCTTTCTTGAGCCCCTTTGCCTTCCATAGCCCTAGCCCACGGGATCTCTCCAAGCAGTTTCTTGAAGAGGCCAAAGTTAGCCCTCCTGAAATCCAAGGTTGTAATTTTACTTCTTGTTGTTTTGTGGATAGTACACATGTTCCAAGAGCCAAACAGGAGAAAACGTGCCAGGAAAGAAAACCAGTATGAAAGACTCAACTTCTCTGCATGTTAAGAGCTGCACAGAAACAGTCAATATCAGCAAGAAAAAGAACAAAGCTAGGAAAGAGAGGTTCAGCAAATATTTGCAGCATCTGCTACTCGTGGGGGCTCTGCGCTACCCCTGCAGAGAGAAACTGATTCCAGGATAAAGGAAAGGAGAGAGAACAGTGCAGACTGGCAATGCCGGATAGTGAGACCCAGTATGTGTATTAACAGCATGGCTCTATCCCACGCTATTGTTCAACCAGTGATGAGACTCAGGAAGAGCTATTCAGCCAGTCATGCAGAGAGGAGAGAAAGACTGGTAATAAGTAACTAAGGTTCATTGCAGCACACCATGGTGAACAGAAGTTAATTTTAACTCAGCAAGGATCATGCCATGCTTGTCTGGTTCATGGAGACACTCATTGCCATGAAAAGACAATTAGAAATCAGCCGTAAGCCAGACTGTGTGTACTCTCATCAGCTTTAAAAATGAAAGATTAACAGGGAACAAAGTTGTTTGTCTGAGGACTGGCAGACCCATGCTTACGTAGGGTTTGTTGGCATAAAAATCACATTTAGCAACAGTACATTGCAGTTGATGAGATGACATGCACGTGAAACAGCCCTGAGTTGTAACAGTGAGTATTATTTTTGCCATCTTTTTTTTTGTCAGAACCTTTCCAAACGGACTCACAAACAGAAGATCCAGTTAGGACATACCTACCGACACTAAACAAGACTATACCAACTGAAGTGGTTGACTGTCTGTCACAGTTTTTAACGTGGTATGGTAGTCCAGGCACTGACAGTGTCTGAAGATAGCAAGGACAGGAAGGCACACAGACAACTTGGATTATACCAAATTTGCCTAGATGAGAATTTGGGGGACAGCACATGCAGAACATGACCTGTGTCATCCATAATCAGCTTAAATCAGGCTTTCATCTACATTTGTACAGTTAAGCTGCTGTTTACATTTGTCAGTGCATCTATGTAATATGAGCATGCTGAGACCTCACAGGTCACATGAATGCCAATGCCGTTTCCCTGCTTCCTTGCCTTTTGACAGCACCACTGCCCTGAAACCCACTGTGTTCTACCTCTCGTACAATATAACTGATTATAAAAATAATCAAAAGTAGTGAAAAACAAGTGCATACTACTACTATTCAGAGCAACCTGAAAGAACCTGAATTTACTCAGCTTGGTGCCTTCACCTGGTAAACATCAACCTAGCTTTCCTGGGAGCCTTCTCCTTCTTTCAAACCCAAAAGTTATACCTTTACTTGCAGTTACCTTAAGCTATCTTTTAAAATGATGAACAGGTTTAGTAACCTTCTATCTCCCTCCACACCAACCATCTTTCTTCCACTGAAGCTCTTGGAAATACCCCAGTTCAGGTTCACTTCCTGAAACCAGTTTCAGATACCAAACTCTTCACCACATTAGGAGATCTATTCAAACTGCCCTGCAAAAAAAAGTACGTATTCCAGAAGAATAAGCAAAGTAAGTGAGTAGTCTTGGGTCTGCAGTACAGTCCAGACTTGAGGAGTTTCACAGTTCTTAGAACATGAAGTCTGCAGCTAGCAATGAGCAAAGAAAGACTGGAAAATGCAGTGCATCACCTTTTTCACTCATGTCTCCTAGAACGGAAGACACCTTTTTTGTCATCTGCAGACCTCAAAAAATTATTAATAAATATTACAATCCCATGGAGTTTCCCTTCCTGGACACTGAAAGAAAAACAAAATAACAGCAAAAAGCAAACGATTCCTTTATCATCAGAGAGAAGACTATATCTATGTAACTACAGCAAAAAACCAAGCATTTGAAGCCTAGGGAAGAGGAATTGCAAGGCTTATTGAAATAAAGAATGGCTTGAGGTAACTGCTTTGACCAGCCTGATTAGACTAGCCAAGGGCTCACGTAATTTATATCAGTTCTTTGGTTTGAGATTACTTTCATTCTCCCTACAATCCTGTATCATCTGAGAGGGCATCACGTTCCCCCTGACTCATGGAGAGCTGTGTTTTATGTTGTAATTTGCTAGAACAGTGATTATGCGCAAGTAAGAGAATTTCACAAGCAAAATGTCTTGTCAGTGAAAATAGCAGCTTTACTCCTACATTCACTTAGCAGCAGGAGGCAGAAAGTGTCCTGGGGTTTTTGAATTATTGCTGAAATGAACTCCAGATGCCTGCAGAAAGACTGCTAAATATATACCTAATTGCCAGTTTCTTTTGTCTTAGCCCTGCTGCTGAACAACCTTCAAACAACAGCATTTGATACATTCTGAATTCTTTATTAGCACCTTTATGCAAAATTAAATGGCACTTGTGCAAAGCTGGAGCACAACAGCATGCCAGCACGATGTCTCTGGAAGCCTGTCTCGGGTATTCGTCTTCCTGTGTGGGGGAAGTTTTCTTATAAATTACAGTCTTCCTTTTACATTACACACACACCAATTTTATACCTCTCAGTTTTTATGCTAGAAAAGTTTCCATATTTATGTAATATTAATCAGGCACCAAATTTTGCTATTTTGAATATTCAGCAAAGGAGAGCAAAACTATGCTTCCTGGCCTGCTGCTGCTCCAATGACTCATCTCTGCTGACATCCAAGCTAATGGGTGTGAAGGCTTAGAATTGCTGCTTTGTAAGAGAAAAAGGATTTGGGAGAGACAAGCTCATGCGTCCCATGCTTCATCCCTGCTAACCCTGACTCCCACACACAATGCCCACATGACAACTATGAAACTGCCTCTGGGCTCTGTGATTACAGGTGTATGTAAGGGTAACCATTAGGACTATGCACATCAAGGCTTTGATCTGGAAATAAGATGGTCTTAAAAATCAAAGATCATATACACCACACTGAATAATCTGCATATACAAATAAATAAATGTGTTCTTTCATTGATTTAGGGAGAGGAGAGGCAGAGTGATTGCCAGCGTAACCACTCTATCTGTGACACAGAAGCACATAGTACACTGTTGGCTGCTGAATTCCCGCAATACACATCCCCTCTGCCTTCACTGTCTTCAAGAGTCTATGCTGATCTTTCCATCCCAGCAGCAAACCTCATCCACGGCTGTAACCTACAGCCCTCATTAGCCCAATATTCATTACCAAGGGAGCTGACATCAACAACAGAAGCTACCGGTGCAGCCCTCTTCCTCTTCTCTGTTCCCCAGACCTACTCGCTTTGATTTTTACCTGCTTTCAGCACACTGGACCAGTGCTACTCTATAGAGCAGGATTCAGACACGGTTCAGTCTAAAGTGGCATGGTAGCGCTGCTCTCACCTAACACATACGGGAACAGATGGGCCCATCCAGAACACCAGCACAAAATGCCACAGCTATAAAGCAGGGCTCAAGTTTCGACACTTGCTAGATAACATTTCACTATGCTAGTAATCTCTTCCAGGACTCTGCCAGTCAGCATGAGGTATGTATTAGGGACACTTACACAGACTTCAGTTCTATGATGTCTGATTCCTACTAGCCATGTCAATCTTTAATTTATAATTTGCCTAGTCCTAGCAAGGGCTTCCTGCACACTGTGACACTTGGCTGCAGTACTTCACAGAAATCACTTGAGACAGCGTGAACCTCCATTTTCTGAGCTTCAGTTCCAGTTATAAACAGACAGTATTATTTTAAACACTTCAGGTTTAAAGTCTGGACTTTCCAAAACTTGACTACCATAGTAAGGATGTAAAGGATGGGAAAATCTTGACCTTGCTGATTTTCAGATGTCTCAAGAGAAAAAGTATATTGGGCAGCTGGTTGTAGTTAAATGCGTGAAGACTAATGACCTCCTTCAAAATTGTGCACTCTGGACAAGATTAATCTGCTCTTTGTTGACTATTCAGCAAGGCAAGCACATAGCAGTGATCTAATAAAGCTTGTGTTTGAATAACAAAAAAATTCAAGTCAGCAGTTACTTCTTCGTCATGTCAAGTAATAGAGAGTGAGGTTTAAAAGCTGGAGTCACAGCTAAACTCATAAGGCAGCTGACAGAATCACAGAATGGCTGAGTGTGGAAGGGATATCTGGATGTCATCCTGTCCAACCACCCTTCTAAACCTGGGTCCCCTGTAGCAAGCTGCCCAAGACCATATCCATACAGCTATTGAGTATTTCCAAGGAAAGAGACTACACAAGCTCTCTGGGCAACCTGTGCCAGTGCTTAGTCACCCTCACAGTGTAAAAGCCTTTCCTGATGTTCAGATGGAACCTTCTGTGTTTCAGTTCACGTTCATTGCCTCTGGTCCTGGCCTTGGGCACCACTGAAATGAGCCTGGCTCAATCTTCTTTATGCTCTCCCTTCATATATTTATATATATTGATAATACGTGTCCTGAGCTTTCTCTTCTCTATGCTAAACAGGCCCACCTTTCTCAGCCTTTCCTCATGTGAAAGGTGCTCCAGTTCCTTAATCAATCTCAGTGATCCTTTGCTGGACTGTCTCCAGTAGCTTTGTATCTCTCAGGTACTGGGGAGGCCAGAACTGGAATCGGTACTCCAGGTGTGGCCTCATCAGTGCTGAGTAGAAGGGAAGGATCACCTTCCTCAACCTGCTGGCAACACCTCTCCTATTGCAGCCCCAGGATACCATTAGCCTTCTTTGCCACAAGGGCACATCGCTGGCTCGTGTTCAGCTTGGTGTCCACTAGGATCCCCAGTTCGTTTTGTGCAAAGCTGCTTTCCAGCTGGTCAGCCCCCAGCATACACTGGTGCAGGATTTTATACTTCCCTTTGCTGAACGTCGTAAGGTTCTTGTTGGCACATTTCTGTTGACACAGAAATGTTGACACAGCCTGTTGAGGTTCCTTCCCTGTGGATGGCAGCACAACCCTCTGCTGTATCAGGTTGAAACATGAGCAAACTTGCTGACGATGCACTCTGCTACATCATCCAGATCATTAATGAAAATGTTGAACGGGACTGGACTCAGAACTGACCCCTGGGGTACATCGCCAGTTATTGGCCCCCAACTAGACTTCACACCACCAATCACCACCCCCTGGGTCTGGCTGCTCAGCCATTTTCAATTTACCTCACTGTTTGCTCATCTAGCCCATACGTTATCAGCTTCTCTCTTAGGATCTTCTGGGAGGAAGTCAAAAGCCTTACTTCAAGTCAAGGTAGACTCTGTCCACTGCTCTCTCCTCATCTACCAAGCCAGCCATTTCATTATAGAAGGTTATCAGGTTGGTCAAGTATGACTTCCCCTTTGTGAACCCATCCAGTCATCATCTGACTGAGCCTTCTCTGAAGCAGCGTCATGTACTGCAGTCTCCAGTGATAGAACTGCACTGGTGGAATTGGGTCCTCCCTCCATTTCTCAGTATAAATCAGAATGAAACAGGCAGATGAAATCCTACAAGCAGGAATGCCACCATTTTTTCCTATCTGAGATCATGCAAGCAGAAAAATTAGCTTACTTCATTTACAGAAATTCAGTGAGTGGCCAAATTAGCTTTAAGGAAGGACTGAGGAACGGGAAGCAAAGCTGTTTAAGAAACAAACAATTGCTCCTTGGGGAAAAAAAAAAGCATTTTTAAACGCATAGCTTGTGTGTCTATCCATTTTCTCCTTTTGTCATGGTCCTTCACCAGCTCACAGCGGAGCAGGGACCAGGAATTATCACATTATCGACATTATTAGTCATTAAATGCTAAATGAGACTTCTACATTGTACTGTTAAGCAGAGCTGGTGACACAGCTCCCTAAGGGCACCTTGGTCTTATCCTGTTTGCACTAACAAAACCCCAAAGAGATATCATTATCAGTGATTTGAAAGGAAACTGTGGCAGAGAGGCTGATATTGGCATCTGTAAATCCTCTGCATGCTTAAATAAGGAGCTTGGTGGTAATCTCTCTAAATAAACCTCTGCAAAGGGTAACACTTCTGTCAACCTTGGTGCTTCCCAAAAGCAAAACTGTCACTGTTATCTTCTGATGCAATGACAGACACCTCTTACTCTCATAGGGATACAGAGATTTGGGTTAGTTCTGTTCATACGAGAGAAAGGAAGGATACAGAACACAAAAGAATGAGGCCAACACCTTCTCCCAGCCCTCCTCATATACAGGGCACAGGTTAGAGAGAAACATGAATGGGTTTCTACAATGAAGTGCATCAGTGCATTTCCTAACTAGCCAGCCGCCTTCTGTATGTTGAAGACCCTAGCGAAAGAGTTGAACACCTATGTGTGCATGCATGTGTGTGTATGTAGAAGACAGAGTATGTGCACATGCAAGCAGCTGCCTTTGTCTGGAAAGAGGTGAGATTACAGTAACACTTGTATAACTGCCTTATAGATGTATGTATTACACAGTTCCCCCAGGACCCCTTTGGGGTTCAAAGGAGGGGTGGAAAAGGAGTAGCCTGCAGTATTGCAATCTGCATGGTAGTAACATCCTTATACTGATTTCAGCAGGCCAGACTTTCCTTATCTCACTGTGTTTTTCTTTAAGCTGAACATGTTCATAAAGTGTGCACTGAAAGCTAATAAGAAGATCCTAGCTTCAAGCTTAACCTCTGGTCAGTGTCTTCAGTGACTCATACTTTATTTATCCTCTAACTTCTTGCCAACACAGGCAACCAACTGCTAACCTGAAGCTACGTAGTCTCCAACCCACTTCTACCTTAAAACCAGCAGAAGCCCCATATGTTTCTTGTCTGGCACACAGTAAACAATGGCACTCTAGCAAATGGGCTATTTCAGCACCTGGTTATGTTTGGTGCTCCTTGGTGCTTTGGGAAACTAATGTCCATGAATCACGTTCAATTACAACATAGTTATTTCCAAGCTTGTTTGATGCTTAGCATTTGAGGAAAATGATATGCTTACTCACCATAAGGGATATATGCCAAGCCTACTGACAATGAAGACAATGGCAAATGTAAGGAACAGAAGGTCACTCAGTTTTTGACACTTGCAATAGTTTGCCATTTTGGCAGCCTGTAAAAGAAAGAAATGTCTGTTTATTTCTGTGAGGACAACTGAGTTCTCTTCTATTGTGTATAAGCTGTAAGAAGAAGAAATCAAATTTTTATGAAATCAGTAACATTTTCATTGGGCCAACTCACAGTGACCTCATAACTTCTCTCTACCATGCAGGTGGAAAATGTCTTCTCAGAAAAAAATCCAGACTGCATAAAACCAGAGTATATCTCCCTTTTCTTCCTTCCCCATTCAATTTCCTTTTTGAAATCCCACAATTTCAGATTCACAAAACTCTTTTATTGAACTCCATTGTGTTTATGCTGTCCTTGTCCCCAGCCTCTTTACCTACTTGTCTCTCACCTTTCCAGTATGCTCCAATTGCATTTTCAGCAATCATTCATCTTCCACCTGCCCTGTGTGCTCAGACCTTCTAGTGTTGCTATATATGAACTTAGGCTCAATTCATCTATTGTGCCCCATAACCTGTGTTCTCCTACAGCATCTCTTGCTCCTTTCTTACCTATACAGAACAGTTTCTACCTCTGAGATTATACTACTCCCCTTTAAATCTTCTTCCGAGGCTCTCTTCCCAAGTTTTGCTTTCTAACTTGTTGCCCTACTCCTATTTTCACATGCTTCTCTCATTTGCCTTCATGCAGTCTTCCAACTCCTCCTCAGTGAAGGAGTCTACCAATTACTCTTCACTCAAACAGCTCATTAAAACACTGATCTTCCCTGAATTTTCTTCGCACTCTTCTCCCTGAAGAAAACAGCATATACAATCAAGCTTGTTTTAAGCTGCTTCCACAGCGTTCATGGGTGTAAGTTACTTATTTTAAAACATCTGGTTCAAGGCAGGGACAGTCTTTCTTTATGCTTTCTGTCAAATGTATCCAGAGAGTCATTGCACAATGAAGTACATGAAAAGCCTGATTTAGCGTCCACTTAAGTCACTGGGAACCCTTTCAAAGCTCCCTCTGCGGGGGCCTATATCCAGCTCCCATATTGAGAAGATGCTTACTTGTGCAGACTTTCCAGAGGGCTAAGATGGAGCAAAATTACCACAACTATGCATATAGAATACTATTCTGAGTGCAGAATTCAAACCAGAGAATTGTCTAAAATGGGGAGAGACATTCTTGCATTCTGTCTGATTTTTTTGGTATGAACGCACTGAACCTGAAAGTGCTCAATGCTCATGTCAGACAATCCGGGTGCCAAAACCAATCTGCACTTTTGGACATTACATAGCGCCTGCAATGTTTCCACTCAAAATCTGAATATAAAGGATATCATCACTAACTGAAAACAAGTCAGGAAGCTCACAAAATACGAAGAAAGGCACCAGTGCTGCAAAGAAAACATAACTCTTCTGAATCAGCCCTACATTCTAGAGTGGACACAAATGAGTTTCCTAGCAGTTTGAACTCACAGTCTGGTTTACGGAAAAGAGAACACTTCAGTGCCAACATGCAAAGCAGAAGAGTTACTAACAGCTTGATTTTCAGATGACTGAAAGTTTAGGTAGGAATTTTGGATGTATTTCCATGGTGGCAGTCTAAAAAAGCTGGTTTCATAGTGTGTGGAGTTGGTATTGTTATAGCAAATTGTAGTAGTATCACGCCATTTCTCAAAAACAGTACAGCTGTTGGGTCATCAGTTCTCAAATAACAAATCTACAAATTATATTGATAAAGAAGGACTACAAAAAAAGGGAAAGAGTATGTTATTGGATGGAATTGGGCCACCTAAGACAATACAACACAATTTTCAAAGCTTAAAAGGCATGACTACAACTGAATAACACAGCTCTTCCAGATACTCTTGCTAGTCTGTTTAAATCCATTTATTTTACAGCACAGCTATTTTCCTTGGTCTGAAGTGTCCATTCATCTGAAGTGTCCTTCGGGTCTGAAGATCCTGAAATAGCTGGGATTTTAAGTGCTTCAGGAGGTTAGGTTACAGTGTTTCCAACCCACAAGCTGTACTGTAGTGCAATGATACCCAAGACACCTTAAACAACTTAGCTGGGATTCTGAAAGTTGCCTCTCAGTAGCCTAGATTTCAGCTTAAGCTAATGTAATGGCTTCCTAGGCAAGCAAATAACTCTACATTGGGTCTGTCCTGCCGTGGCTAGGCATCTTTGAGCTTCTAAGAAAACTATCACTCAGACCTAAAAGAACAGCTATGTATTCCTGAAAATCTTGCTAAGACTCTTCTGTACCTGCAGATGCCTTAAGACCTATGATGAACCAACCCAGGCTACGATGGGTCAGTTGTGCACCTGACCTGTTTTACATAGTATGTATTTATAAAAGTGAAAAGCTATTTCCAGAGGCCACTAGACTCTTTCCACCTACCATTTCATAATGAAACATGTCCAGCGGAAAGTTGGAATGCAACATTTTTGCTATTCTCATTGCAGAACATGGTATATATTGGTAGAAATTTTTCCTTATATCCAGTCTAAACCTCCCCTGCCACAATGTAAGGCCATTTCCTCTTATCCTATTGCTTGTTGCTTGGGAGAAGTGACCAACCCTCACCTCACTACAACCTCCTTTCATGTAGTTGTAGAGAGCGATAAGGTCTCCCCTCAGCTTCCTTTTCTCCAGGCTAAACAACCCCAGTTCCCTCAGATGCTCCTCATAAGACTTGTGCTCTAGACCCTTCACCAGCTTCACTGCCCTTCTTTGGACATGCTCCAGCACCTCAATGTCTTTTTTGCAGTGAGGAGCCCAAAACTGAACACAATACTCAAGGTGGGGCCTCAGCAGTGCTGAGTAGAGCAGGACGATCACTTCCCTAGCACTGCTGGCCATACTATTTCTAGTGGACGCCACTGGCCTTCCTGGCCACCTGGGCACACTGCTGGCTCATATTCAGCTGTCAGTCGACCACCAACCCCAGGTCCTTTTCCACCAGACAGCTTTCAGCCACACTTCTCCAAGCCTGCAGCGTTTCATGGGATTGTTGAGACCCAAGTGCAGGACCCACTTGTCCTTGTTGAACCTCATACAATTGGCCTTGGCCTATCGATCCAGCATGTCCAAATCCCTCTGTACAGCCTTCCTACCCTCAAGCAGATGAACACTCCCACCCAACTTGGTGTTGTCTGCAAACTTACTAAGGGTGCACTCAATCCCCTCATCCAGATCATTGATAAAGATATTAAACAGAACTGGCCCCAACGCTGAGCCCTGGGGAACACCACTTGTCACCAGCCACCAACTAAATTTAACTCCATTCACCACAACTCTTTGGGCCTGGCCATCTAGCCAGTTTTTCACCCATCAAAGAGTAAGCCCATCTAAGATATGAGCAGGCAGTTTCTCCAGAACAATGCCGTGGGCAGCAGTGTCAAAGGCTTTACTACATCCATAGCCTTTCCTTCATCCACTAAGTGGGTCAGGGGTCACCTTGTCATAGAAAGAGATCAGGTTAGTCAAGCAGAGCCTGCCTTTCATAAACCCATGCTGACTGGGCCTGATCGCCTGGTTGTCCTGTACGTGCCACATGATGGCACTCAAGATGATCTGCTCCATAACCTTCCCAGGCACCGAGGTCAGACTGACAGGCCTGTAGTTCCCCAGATCCTCCTTCTGGCCCTTCTTGTAGGTGGGCATCACATTTGCCATCCTCCAGTCAACTGGGACCTCCCAGCTTAGCCAGGACTGCTGGTAAATGATGGAAAGTATCTTGGTAAGCACTTCCACCAGCTCCCTTAGTACGCTTGGGTGGATCCCATCCAGCCCCATAGACTTGTGTGTCTAAGTGCTCTAACAGGTCACTAACCATTTCCCCTTGGATTAATGGGGGGCTTCAGTCTGCTCCTTGTCCCTGTCTTCCAGCTCAGAAGGCTGGGTACCCAGAGAACAACTGGTCTTGCTATTAAAAACTGAGGCAAAGAAGGCATTAAGTACCTCAGCCTTTTCCTCATCCTCGGTCACTATGTTTCCTTCCACATCCAGTAAAGGATGGAGATTCTCTTTAGTCCTCCTTTTGTTGCTAATGTATTTATAGAAACATTTTTTATTGTCTCTTACAGCAGTAGCCAGATTAAGTTCTAGTTGGGCTTTCACCCTTCTAATTTTCCCCCCTGCAAAACATCATGATATCTTTGTAGTCCTCCTGAGTTGCCTGCCCCATCTTCCAAAGGTCATAAGCTCTCCTTTTTTTTCTGAGTCCCAGCCAAAGCTCTCGGTTCAGCCAGGCTGGTCTTCTTCTCCACAGGCTCATCTTGCGGCATATGGAGACGGCCTGCTCCTGCGCCTCTAAGATTTCCTTCTTGAAGAACATCCAGCCTTCCTGGACTCCTTTGCCCTTCAGGACTGCCTCCCAAGGAACTCTGTCAACCAGGCTCCTAAACAGGTCAAAGTCTGCCCTCCACAAGTCCAAAGTGGCAGTTCTGCTGACCCCCCTCCTTACTTCTCCAAGAACCGAAAATTCTTATTTTGTGGTCGCTATGCCCAGGACAGCCTCCAACCGTCACATCACCCACAAGTCCTTCTCTGTTCACAAACAACAGGTCCAGCAGGGCACCTTCCCTAGTTGGCTCACTCACCAGCTCTGTCGGGAAGTTATCTTCCATACACTCCAGGAACCTCCTAGACTGTTTCCTCTCTGCTGTATTGTATTTCCAGCAGACATCTGATAAGTTGAAGTCCCCCACAAGAACAAAGGCTAGCGATTGTGAGACTTCTCCCAGCTGCTTATAGAATATTTCATCTGCCTCTTCATCCTGGTTGGGCGGTCTCCCACTAGACTCCCACCATGATTTCTGCCTTGTTGGCCATGATTCTTACCCGTGAACATTCAACCCTATCATCACCATCATTAAGCTCTAGACAATCAAAACACTCACGAACATATAGGGCTACCCCACACCTCACTTTGCTTGCCTATCTCTTCTGAAGAGTTTATAGCCATCCATTGCAGCATTCCAGTTACGTGAGTCATCTCACCATGTTTCTGTGATAGCAACTGTATAATAGTTTTCCTGCTGCCCAATGGCTTCCAGCTCCTCCTGTTTGTTGCCCATGCTGTGTACATTGGTGTAGACGCACTTCAGGTGTGCTATTGATCCCGTGACCTTTTCAGGGGAAGAAGCCCTAATTTCTGCATGACCATTCTCGGGCGCTTCTGTGGTTTCTAACACATCAATAACCATTGCATGTTTGCTGCCACATGGATCTCCATGCCGTACCTCCACTGAGGCAGCAGACCAAAGGAGCTCACTAGCACACCATCCCTCAAACATTGGCATGCCGCTCCCAGGCTTATCTCTAGCGAGCCCGTTTTATCCCTTTCTCCCTTCAAATCTAGTTTAAAGCTCTTTCAATGAGCCCTGCTAACTCCTGCGCAAAGATCCTTTCCCCTCTTTGAGACAGATATACCCTGTCTTTTGCCAGCAGGCTTCATGTCGTGTAAACCGACCAAAAAGAGTCTGTTGAGTGAGTGGTAATGGCCCTCCTAGTAAATGCTTCTCAGGAGCTGTGAGTCTCTTTCTTACACTTTAGACTGGCTTTATTATTTTCAGTAAGAACAGACTGAAAAAATTGACTAGAAAGATCACTAAAGTATGTGTCTTATGAGGAAGTGTATTTGCTGAATGTCTGCAAGTCATGTGAGAATACCAGCAATTTTTCTTTGTCTTAGCCAGTGAATGAACAGAGGAATTGAGAAAAAAATATGTATCTCACTGTGCTCAAGGTAAGGTTTTAGCTAGCCTATTACAGCTACTCTCCAGTGGGTTTATAGTTCCACAGGCACTGGTCTGATCTGGAATGAACAGGTACATGTGCCTGGTGGCAAGAAAAGACGACTGAAGAAAGTTTGGGTGATACCACAGCTATCAGAATGCATCTACACACATTGCTAAAACAGAAAAATAAACTTGTAAAGATGTAATTATTTCTAACAGGAGAAATTCAGATTGTCTGTTGCTTTCTATCTCGAGCAGTCATGTCCCTTCTAGATTAAAAAAAGATTAAAAAATAAAAATAGATTTACACTATTGAATCAGAATGGCAGGATTTTGATTCTGCAATGGATGACTCGCACAATGAGACTATTCTTGCATAACAGGATTCCTACAACTACTTTAGTAAAAAATAATTTCAGACAAAATAGTTGTTAACTGTGGTTTGATGCTGATGCAGAGTTCACAGACAGCCCAATCCCAGCATCACCCAGAGCTGTTTAAAACTGATGCAGATACAGGATGACAACATTTCTAAATTTCCGCTATGGAAGTTACAGACCATCTTGACTTAAAAGAACTTCAATCATCCATTCTTCTCCAAAGTCAACTATTTAATACCGGCATCTGGATGCAGATGCACAGGAACCTGGAAAATCCTGGGGACCAGAGGTCAGCTCACTGCCCGTGCCCAGAACAGCCATTAAGTTGTTCAGCACCCTCTGAACAGCAAAGCACAGCAGAATCACACCATGACACCTTGATTCCTTTGGAGACAGGGTTCTTGCCCCCCACATCACTTCAGAGGGGTCAAGAACCAGGAGCGTCTGTCCCACAGTCACCACTTCCCAGATTTTGCAACTTTGAGCTTTTGACTTTACCATGTTATATTAAAAATCTGTGTGTAACCCTCCCTGGCATTACCAGTTTCTGCTCTGTACAAGCAACTTATCAAGGGATAAAACAGCCTAAAGTCACAAACGTGCACTGCTACAAGTGTAATATATTTCAGCAAGGAAATACACTATATTAATCACCACTACCATCGTGAACTGGCCTCTTTGCTTAAGAAATACTTGTTTTGAATAGCAAATAGATTCTACCCAGTGACATGCTAGCTCTCAGAACAGTGAATACCATGTACAAACACTGATGACATATGTGTTATCTCACCTCTAGGACAACGTCAGCCGCATCATGGAGACATAAGGTCAAGGTTCCCACTCGTGTCAAATTGGTTACATATGAGAAGGTTATCAGGGTGACTGTTACAACATGATGTGTAAACATGATGCCAAAATCCTAGAGCAGCAAGAAGCAGGGGGAAAGAAAACAAAAAACAATGAACCAAAAAGTGAGATTCAGTATTCTTATACAAAAATGGATGGATGTTTTTTAAACCCAGCATAATGGTTATGTTACATAAAGATCCTACTACATAAGTGCATTAAATACTCTGCTATATATTTCACTTAGCCTGAATAAAATAACCACTGTATATTAACAAAATGCAAAAAGATTATTGAAAGTTAGGCAATATCTACACTTCTTAGTTCATAGTAATTTAACCACATGAAGTAAGCATTTGTGGCTGAAGTTACTTTGAGAAGGCATATATACATACAAATCAAATTACACTATATTTCTTATACACCAAGCAACATATAATATGCAAAATAATGCACCATTCACAAGAGTTCAGAGCTGCAAAGGAATGGGAAATACATTTCCACCGCACTAGGAGTTATCAACAGTCACCTGCCAAGCACACCTGAGAGCTTTCACAGAGCTGAGAATCCCAGTTCCAGTTTTTTATTTGTTTTTTTTATGAAGCTGCTTTGTCATCACACTGTAACAGGGTCAGAAAAGTCTTCAAATGAGCTGGTGGAGCTCTTCCTACTCAGATTTAATCTGCTGCCTCCCAAACGATGCAGGTTAGCTGGTCTCCAGATCAGTAACTGTGAGTTGTTTGGCCAGCAAGTATCTGTTACTATTGAAAAATACGGGGATCAGTGAAGCTCCTGTAACATCACATTCCCAGGTACATGCCAAGGGGCAGGCAAAGAAGAGAGAATGACCTGTCTGCCCACCCTGGACTCCCAGACTGCTTACTGAGAGAACAGGACCTGCAGAGATGAGATTCTTCTCTACAAGGCACCAAGTCTTGCTGGAGTTTGCTGACCTACCTGCGCAGCTTTGAGAAAGTGGTATCAAATCCCTGAAGAAAAGATCACAGACATGATTTGACTGGGGAGTTTCTCCATGCACCGGGTGCAAAGTTACTACCAGAGCTCTCAGCAGATCCAGCGTGTCTCAAGCAGTGCTGGCTGAAGGGAGACATCCAGGCGGTCAGAAGCAGTGGCTCCTCCAGGCAGCCTGCTCACCAAGCATCTTGTGAGGTGGCATTTGGCTTTTGGGCAGCTTCTGTGAGCCAGTCCTGCTGAGCTGTGGTAGTCTTCATCTGAGTGGCCCGCAGCAGAGAAACCGAAACTGAGGCCCTGCAGTCTTTAGAGGCAACACCTGGTTTGCACAGGGACTGAAGGTACGTGTCTCAGGCAGGAAGGCCCTGCGCAAAGTGACGGTGGGCTCCCACTAACACACAGGGTCAACTCCAGAAAAGCAGCTGCTGACTGCTCCTTCACTCCAATACTGGGAAGAGTAACTGCTGGGTGTCACCGTACCTCTCTCTGGGAATGCAGCGGGCACGTATCAGGCACCACTGCTTTCAAAGACCTGCAGTGCTGCTGCCTCTCAGTACCAAGCACTTGGCTTCACTGTGATGTACACCTGGAGTCCATGGCAAAACCTGCAGCTTGAGCAGTCCCCCTGAATAGGGGCAGGAACTCCTCCTAGCCTATCACCTAATGTTTAATGCTATCAGGTGCTACAAGGTCCTATTTCTTATTTTCAATGGGCATTGCCAGTATCTCCAACACAAAGCCGAGGCGGGGCAGAGGGGGCAGAAAAGAGAAGACTAAAAGCAGAGAACCATATCCTAGTTTGGTATACTCCCAACATTTCTCAGCCAGGTTATTTGGTCCCCAGCACAATCAAATACATTCAGCAGTCATTTCAAGCCATTGCTTTAAGTCCATTTTCTTAAAGTAGACTGAACAAAAAGAGAATTAAAGGCTGTTTCACCTTCTAGGAGTCTTAAAGGGAAGCAGGAGTAAGGCATCTTAGTCATTTCCGTAACTACAAACCCGCACGTGGGGACCATTTCACCATACCATAATCAAAACAGAAAAGCACCTACCTTATTCCCCGGGATTAGAAGTAAGCTACTAGCACAGCCATATGGCCATACGGCAGCCTAGCTCTTTACTTGCTTCAGCTGCAAATGCTATGGCACTCTCCATTTTCCTTCTAACTGCAATTATGTTAGCACATAGGCAGTGCAAACTGGGGAAGAAGCCAAGTAGAAAATTCTCATCTGTTTTTATAGCTGACACATTCATGTTCTACAAATACAAGATTTCTAGTCCCTCTTAGGAACTCTTCAAGCCATTCCTGACAATGTGGATTATTCCTAAGCAGCCCTAATGCTCTTGGGCAGCAGTCTTCTGCACTTCTGCATAAGTCTACTTACAGAAATGCTGTCCAGGGAACTCCTTCTCTGATAATGTTTCTTAAAAGAGACAGCTGTCTGACTCTGGCAGCTCTGAAAAGGAGATGCTGGACTGGCCTACTGAAAATTTAGAAAAACGTAGTTTAGCAGTGATATAAAGAAGACTACTTTTGTTATTCTGGTCCTCTCTTTCCTGTTTATGACATTTCTTTACATCAGTAATTAAAATTATGCTTTGAAGATGCTACCTGTTAGATTTTAATTATAGGTAAGGGTAATGAATACAAAGAAACTAATGGTACAAGTCCCCATAATGTCAAGCTGTACTTGTGTTCCCAGCTTACTCAAGCACTTTCACCCATACCCAGCAGAAGAGTAGCTATACAGAAATGGGCTTTTTCTTTTTGAAAATATATTTCAAACGGTATGTATGTTTGTGCAAGATGCATTTATTTACAGCAGATTTGTGGCCTCCAGTTGTAACTGCTGAAAGATATCATGTCCCTGTGTCATAAAAATATGTGACTAAGAATAGGAGAAAGAACCTGCTCCTGACACCATGAGTGGGAAGAACACAGGGCAGAAAATGGAGAAACCCCATGGGTCTCAACTTGTAGACAAGCGCTCTCGACACACTCACTGGCTACACTGCCAAGTGTCTATGGAGCATTAGTGCCACTGAAGAGCAAAACATCATCTTTATTAGTCACTCCAGCTTCTGGAAATGGGCTTCAACAAGGAAGGGGAGTATCACCAGCTAAAGGTTTCAACCACTATAATTCTAGTAAAGGTCTGCAAAATGTACACCATCTAAATTCCTTTCCTCTGAAAGAAAATAAATCAGGTCTATGACTCTTTTTTTTACTGAGTTTGAAGAAAGAGATCTAGGATCCAGATTCAGTGAAATATAGCATAAATTTTCTGGAATCGAAATGGAATAGTCCAGAAAATTAGCAGCTACACATTATTTTATTTTGGGAATCAGCGAACTGTCATTTTTTAAAAAAGTAAAACACAGAAGCTCTAAGAATTGCCAAATGCTTGGAAGTAAAAGGTGTGACTACACAGAAAGGTCTCCAAGATCTTCTACACACCTGTTAAAACACTGACCAAGCAGAAATTTTATACATTCCCTAAATACACCGGTCAAATGTTTTTCTATCAAACAGTACTTCAGGTATCCAGAAAGCATATAAATGAGCCTCATTGCTTTTAAAACTCATCAGGGGCTTGTGAGAGTAATAAAGCTCCCCATCTAATTTTATTTTTACAAAAAAGCAGTATGGGAAGCTGGACAGAGATCATAAAAGCAAACAACATGCCATTATAAAACCGCGAAAGTTAATCTACTCAGTTTGCTGCCTTAATAACAATAGTAGGTATGTGCAACAGCCTAAATAGTTTGCTCACCCCTCTTCAGCCAGGCAAAGATAATCTGGTGGAATTTGTAACACCTAAATAAATATAAACAGGTATTTGAAAGTCAGCAACCAATTGGAAGTAATTTTAAAGTCATGAATTTGCTATTAGAGAAGAATAAAACGGAGATGGAAAACAGCAAGTACATTTCTCTTGAGCTGCAGCGAGTAAAAGACCAGCGCTGGAGTTAGGCCAGTGCCGAGTGCTGGTGCTTTCAGGGAAGACCTACCACACCTCACCTTGACAGAAGCCCTGCTACATAAAAGCAGCGGGCTGAATCCCTGCACTGCACGAGCCTGCCAGGGCATTTTTGATCATCCCAGACTACAACACAGCTACTGCTGAATTTAAAGTATCTATGATAACCAAGACTTAGATAAAAGTATTCCTTCACTGTAACATGAAAACATCAACAGGTTTCTCAGGCTGAAAACTTAATCTGCTTTGTATAAGCTGTCATGAAGTATTACAATGGCATCTGATATTAGCTGGCGAATTTCCTGCTTCTTCCAGTTAAAACCTTATTTCATATGGCCACTGTTTCACAAATTAAGAGGTTTCCACATTTTTTAAACTAAAGCTGTTCTTTAAGAGAGAATTATTGTGGTGCTGCAAGAGCTGGTGTCACTGTCAAGCTTGTACTGCTTTTTGTCAACTAGTGTAAGCTCCCAGCGCTAACATTTTTCAGCTCATGGGTTTCCTTGACAGCTTTCTCTCGCCCCTGGCCACAGAGCAGTTCTACTGCGTGACACCAGCGCATGGCTGCATTTCTCCAGTCTGATCTTCCTTGTTATCAATTTTGCTTACACTACAAAAGGAACTGCCTCCACAGTTCAAACCGGTCAGTGATCTAACAGGTTATTTAGAAATATGGCATTTCCACCATCTCCTGCAGGGTGCTTATAACAAAAGGCTTTTGACTTGCTGTCACTGCACTGCAGACACTGTGCGCCTGCTCTCTGCTGGACACTGGATGTTTGCAGACACAGCAGACGTGTGAGGCACTGCTTTGATCTGGTGCTCTGGGTTCAGTCACTGCAAATCTGCAGCAGGGCTGTTACTTAGCTGTTAGGGATCCACTTTTCCACCTCCATCTTTAATTCTATTTCCACAGTAAAGTCCTCCTGATAACAAGTACAAGTCATTTATATGTAACTGAGAAACAGACTTGCAAAAGATTGTTTACTCGCACCCGCACTATGGACAGGATCAGGCTTTAGCTCTGTGCTCAGCTCACCAATGGCAACAAACTCTCCAGGTCATGAGGGAAAAAACAATAGCATTTGGTCATGAGATGTATGAAATGAGAAAGGTGCTACTGACCCTCCCAATCCCCCTTTTCAGAGGTGTACTTCAGTGCCGAACCTAGAGGCTATGCAGGTAGCCTCCAATTACTTATCATATGAGCAAAGCAACTAGTCAGGAATCAATTAAATAGTCTTTAAAGTTGTATTGTACTGCAAAATTGCAGTACTGCTGCAATTGCAATGCTGTTATATTTTCCTCTCCCTCAAGAGATACCCAAAGAATATAACCAATGGCACAGTGCAGAGGGCTGAATATGAATGTAGGGAGACTGAGCAAACACAGTACATTTCTGCAGCAATAACCTGAAAAGTTCTCTAACATTGCCGCAGAGGTTTAGTTTTGGTTGATATATTGACAAATGGCTATTCAGTATTGCTGGCTCCTGCAGCTTACGTATATTAGTCAACGTTACTCTTGATTTAAATTCACGTCCGCTATCATCCAGCTCCGTTGAGCAGTGTTTTTCTGCATCTCTGTTTTCTGAAACAGTGCTGTACTCATTTCAAGCTCATGATTAACAGAATGTTTAGCATCTACAGAAAATGCAAGCATGAGATTTACATGTATTAATCCTAAATTGGTTGTTTTGTTTACAAATTCCCCTCCAATATGAATTTAAACTTTGTTGATGTTTTCTTGAGATTTCCACTTCTGGAAAAATTTGAAAATTCAAATAAAGCGGTGTTTTTCTACATACATAGCTCTGACACAAAACTCCCAGAAGCACACTGTGGTTCCAAATATCAGACAAATTTATTCAGGACATACTGGATCCTTCATTTACTCTTTTCAGATCTATGCTCCTGCTAAAATTCTAGTAAAGATTGATTTTTCCATTAGCATAGCCTACAATCATTTAATTAAATGACAGTAGAAGGAGGCATACAAAAACATTACAAAATCCTTTCAAATATATTAAACAATTTTTAACATTAAAACACCCTGCAAGAATACCTCAGTGGACTGTTATTATAGAATGACTGTCATCCTGCCTGTTCTGCTATGGACTAGCACTCTCCTTGGAAGAGAGAACTTGGATGAAGGAATATGGAACAGGTTGCTAATGATACTGGAAAAATGTTTTTATCTGGACACAGTTTTATTTTCTTGATTAATAGCCCATTAATAGCAATGCTCAGCTACTTGAAATTTCATAGCTGTAAAGGTAAGATTAAATGTAACATCACTTTTTAATATTAAATGTATCCCTGTTTTTACTATCCCTTTGTAGAATAAATTGAAAGCCCTCATAGACTTTACCAAAGTAATAACGTGAATTTATGGGGCAGTCTTGCTCTGTCATTGAAAATTCATCATTTAACTCTTAGAAGAAACAGTACATCTACTATGTGTTCAGTTCCATTCAAGTCACTGTATGAGCGCAGAAGGTTTTCTCAGCTGATGCCACTTCAACTTGAATATTTCATTACTCCAGGCTTTTCTTCCCGTGTGCAGAAAAAACCCACATCACAGTAACAAGGAACAGAGTAAGACAAGCATTTCAACACCAGTTTCTCAGTGACGAATATCTGCAAGAGGTGGTGACTAGAAAGAACTGTATTTCCAGTTCACTGCACAGGTAATACGGGTATTCCTCAAGTCAAGAAAGATATATGCTTAAAGCTTTCAGTGTTTTTAGTCTCATTGTTCTTACCTTTCTTTTGATGTCAATGAATTGAGAAAACATTAAGGACCAGTAGAACGACAATTCAACTATGTAGTAATAATGAAGGTCAGGCATCAGTGGCTGAAAGATGGAGATGAGAAAAGGTTAATAGAGTCTAACTGACATTACAGGCTGCTGAGATCTATAGGAGACATGTTTAATCACAGGGGGATTACTGAATTAGACATAAGCATCCTATGTAAGAAAAATGACAACGGCTGTCTCTTTCAAATTTTCATGGCTATGGAAAAATAAAGCTCCCCAACCTACCCTCCTCGTATGTTTTAATCTTGACAGTATTCGAATATTCTAATACCGAAAAATTATGATGCTGTCCATCAGAGCCTAGAACAAACTGAATTCTGAGTACTCCTAAGTCTGTTTTGAAAGATTACTTCAAACATCTTGCTATACATCAGAAACATGGGTTTAAAGCACAGCAAAAGAAAAAATGCTAGAGCAGATTAGAGAAAAGTAATGCTAGCATACAATCTCATCTGCTCATGATGAAAATGTTGTGAGCTTTACATGGGGCTCTTTCTAATATAAAAGCCTACTTTTAAAGAATTTTCTGGGAATGTTAACATTTGGAAAGAAGAAAATAAAATATATTTATCCAGGTATCTTGTTTGATATACAGCATAGTTACACAGATGTTTAAAAGTAAAAGAAAAAAAAAACCAAGACACAGGAATTTATGCACAACCAAAACCAACCTGGGGTAACTGGCGGCACGCATAGGCTGTTTAGCTCCCAACCTAAGAGCCAGCTGTAGGAGCTACTCTGATTTCCATGGGATCGTGCCTCCCTGACAGTCAGGTCTTCCATCACAGTGATAGTGAGGGGCACTGGCAGAGGAGAAGCTCCTGAGGGCATCTCCTGAGGGAGTAGATGAACCATCTCTAGAGCAGTTTGCACTGGCACAACCATGCACCCAAGCGGGGCACGAGCTATTTACATTTCATTTGCCTCTTCAATTCCCACTGCCTTTTGCAGACCAGTTCTTCGCAGCTGAAAAACAGTCCTTAGGTGCCCACTGAATGCTCCATGTGGGTTACTTAAATATAGACATATGCTTATGTTTTATGAAAAATATGTACACTCAAAATCATTCTTTTAAAGCCATTTCTTGGGCAATATAATCCTTTTCTGATTTAGTGAGACTGCCAATAAGCTTTTAATTAGGTCTGATTAAAAGAAGGGAAGAGAACATGAGCTAGCAATGAACCATGACTATTACACTCATTCTTGCAAGAGAACTCACTGGGGAAAATTTCTAGTAAAACAATTAAGATTGTCAGCTGCTTTATTAACAATAGCATTAGTATTTCTAAACCCATATATAATGGTAACAAAGGGGGATTCTAAAGATATCATGGTTTATTTCCACAAAAGGATCAATACTGCGTGTTTAACTTAGTTTAAATGTTAAGTTTCAGTTCTCCATAGACTTAACTTCAATAGGACTATTCTGTGCTTATGGGTAGAGTTGTCACCCAAATGATCCATTTGACTGTATCTACAGTAAGTACAGCTGGATTTCTGCAATGCTGTGTTGAGTAACTTACAAAGGATTTGTAGCAAGAGAGATTAAAAGTTTTATCTAGTTAAGAAAAAAACCCACAAACCAAATTGAAAACCCAGTACTAAATCCTGATTAGCACCCAGTAGACATTTTTATCTCTGAGACAATGATTTTGATAATGACTTTCATTTGATGATTTGCTTTCTGTTGGACCCTCTCCACTAGCAGCATGATTTTAGATATCGTAAATTTAGTTGCCAACCTCTAAAAGTTGTAAATAACTTTCTGAATTACTTTGTTCTTCTGATAAGTCTGGTAAATACATATTCTTTAACCAGTACAATTCATGGTCTCATGTCATAAGTAAATCTCTTCTTGCATGCAATAACACAAAAATAGTAGAAAACAGGACTGAAAGGCACCAGTGACTGCAGCCATATAAATTCTGACAAACGATTGTTCCTAAAATCTCTGAGGGATGAAGATTCAACACTTCCCCCATTCAATTTCTTCTGCTGCTTCTTTAACATTATTCAGTTCACCCTCCAGTCATTGGGTGGAATTTAAGTCATTATTTCTTCTGGGGCTAAATGACCAAATTCCTTCAGCCTTTCTCAGATAAAGATTTCTGGTCATTCTTGCTGAACTATCTCCACTTAACTATTTCCAACAGGTAAACAACCTTCAAGAACAGTAGCACCCAAACCTAAACACAGTTCTGTTCGGCCTGTCCAGGGCCGTTCACTGTCACAGGGACTTCATGCACCTTTCAGACAATACTCTTCATACTTTCCAGTCTGGCAATGAGGTTTATTGGGTTTTTTTCCTCCCTGGCCTTAAGGAAAAAAAAAGGGCAAAAAATAAATAAAGCAGTAAGCCCTAGACAGGTTAGACTCCTTAAATTGCAAACTCTTTGCTGGAGCTTTTGGAATTCGATGTCACTTATATTTGGATAGCAGCTAGCACAATGCCTCAGTGATACCTATTGAGACTCCTGGATGCTGAATTAAAAAAAAAAAAAAAAAAAAAAGGCAAAAGAAAAAAAAAAAGCAGCATTTTAAAGAAGCTTAGGTTTACAATTAGAATTCAAACTAATTAAAAGAGCTACCAAAAGTTATCCTCAAGATTTATTAAAAATTTTTAAGACTGTCTTACTAGGTCACATTTGAAGTGTGTTACCTCTGATTTGTAACAAAAGGAAAAATTATACTTCACAATTTTAATCTCTTGTTGCCTCCTGTTACACAAAAGGTATTAAGGAAACCTTAATGGCTCTTAGCTTTCCCAAATGGGTTTCCAAAGTCCATTCCCTAGCCCATATACATGACGATACTTTTCCCTCGAAAGGGCCACCCTATTGTTATTAGTAATAATAATAAAAGGGAGCATTTAATTAATTCATTGATCCTCACAACATCCATGTTGAAAGTTACTTCTATCAGACAAGGAGGCAAAAGGAGGCAGAGGTACAGCCAAGAGAGTTCAGGAATTATCTTTTCTGAAAAATACATTGCATTCTTTAGAGCAGGTTGATTGCTCTGTTTAAATACATCCTGTACTTTGACAACTATGTCCAGTAGCATAAACTAATGGAAAGCATAGGAGAGGTTTCACAAAGCTCTTCAGGTATGCAAACTTTGGAAGTCACTGTTCAACCAGATAATGATAGATAAAATTTCTACCCATCTCCTTTCACTTGTCCTGCTCCTTCCTCTGGCAGAGAATGGTCTCTGGAGTTGTAGGGCTACAGTTAATTCTGGTGTTACTGCAGCACCTGCGTGCCATTGAAGCAACTGTGCTGCTGTGAAAGATGTCCAGAACTTGGACCTAGGAATTAAATATTCTTGGAACCAGTTAAAACCTTAGCGGTGCTGTAAAGAATAAATATACTGTTACTGTTCTTTTGAAGACTGTTTTAAGGAAACCAAATCTCAAACTTGAGCAAAATTTTTATGGAGGACTGAAAGAGAGAATGAATGCAGCAGGACACAACCTGAAAGGGCATTTTTAATTTAATTGTGGCATTCTTTTTCTTAGTAAAGGAGAGAAATGACCTAAGTCTTTTCTTTGAAGTTAAGCTATATAATTTGACCTTGAAGAGAGAGAAAGGCTGATGCTTTTTGAATCCATGAAAATACAGACATTGCTGAAAATAAAGACTTGAAACCATTCTCAGTTCTCACATTCATTTTACCTTCTTTCGTTGTAAGCTTCCATGAGGCCAGGACTGGATAGTCCCTGTTTAAGTACCTAAAGGAGAAACCTACCTTCTCTCTTTAGTCCCCTCTTTGAACACACCAACTGCCACGGATTAAGTCTCACCCTGTATGCAGTGTAACAACCATGAGGACTGTACTGGCTTTTCACAACCCACTGGATCTGAGGCTTTGCTGAAACTTTCAGTAACCTCAGAACTTTGTAAAAAATGAGCATTCTACTGCCATTGCAAATGTCTGCTTCCACAGTTAGATTTCCCAGATCTGTTTTCCGATCCTGTGCTTCACCTCAAAATACGTGTGACAGCTATATTCACCTTTCCCATCTTGAACTCAAGCAAGATGGGGAGCATCTAGCAATGTTCTGAAATGCCAAGTAACCCATTCACACTAACATATTCACACAAAGCTCCACCATAATAAATACAGAGCTCTGCAGAGGTGTCATGTTTGGATTTAGGCAGCACTGTAACTTTTACCTGATATGGATACCCATTCCAGCACTGTCTGGTATTCCAGAGCCAGGGTGTCTGAGAGAGAAAGAAAAAAAAAAAGGTCTGTACACACCGTTTTGGGCAATGTAAGTGTATATGGTTAGTACAAGTGAGGGACAAAGCTACAGGAACAGGTTAAAATTCGCAATTTTTGCTAGAGGCTATAAAAACTGAATACAACAAGAAGATTCCTCCAAGTTTCACAGCATGAATTACAGCAACCTGCCTGTTCACATATTTTTCAGTTGGTGCACCATGACCTTATATGAATAGCTTTTGCAGGAGTGCAGGCTGAACAAAATCAGCTTGTGCTCAGTTGTTCAGATCTCACATTACCTTCTCAATAGCATGGGAAATCTTGGCCCTACAGTGCTCAAATATTTTAAAGAATGTCCCTTGCACGTTCTCTTACATATAAGCATCCTTTCATACAGGGGCCATCCTTCATCCCAGCCACGTACGCTCAAGATAGAAAATCATACCTTTTGCTTTCCTGGCTGAAGACATGACCATCCAGAGATGGATCTTGCTATCACGCGGAAAATACTCTAAAATCTTAGGGCAACATGAAAGATGCCAGAGCAAATTTATGGTAGCATGCATCTACAACCTCTCACACTGCAAAAAGCTGGGCAAACTAAAAGTCTTGGGGACATGCAGCTCTGTTATGCTTTCTGTTTCTTTGCTGCCTGCACAAGATCTATGTGATTATTTCTCTTTCAATGTCCCAAGAACGCCTTTTTAATCTTTTCTTGTAAGCAGGTTGTTTCTTTCGGAGGTCTTTAGTTTTTACCTCCTTTTCTGTGCAACTAAACGGACTCGAGATAGAAAACACCATATGGGCAAGCTCTTCCACTCAACGTACTCAACCATTAAGTATTTCCACATTGGGTAATAAGAACATGGTCAAATCAAGATACCAAGCAGCCACACTTCCCGTTTTGTGCACTTTTTCCCTTTTTGAACAAACTCCTTTGAACAACTCCAAGAAGATATACGTCTTGCAAAGCACATCTGCATCTCAGGTTCTGGCAGCATCTGGACTTTGAGAAGCACATGTCTACAGTACAAGTACCCACCCACTGGGTATCTCACTAGGAACATGAAAGAAAACCGAGGATTCAAGATCTTTGTGCAACTCCTTTACATAACCTTAACTGCTCTACATCCAAGTATAAAGGGGGCAGAATATTATTAGTAGGTCTCCTGGATTAAGACACCTATACCCTTACAGCATTAAGTGCTTCCACTAGACTACATTTTTTCAAATAAATCCTCATTGCGTGAGAGACAGCATTTTCTTGTTTTCACCATCAGGTGGAGCAGTTCAGCTCAGGCAAAACATAGTAATAAACTCATCCAAAATACAGTGGGTAAGCGCCAAACCAAATAAAATGAACACTATGCAGAACGTTAAAGTCCCAGGCTGAGAATCAGGCTAGTAGAGTCTCTATAGGTAGGAAGGATTTGTATCATATCAAAAGACAGGATAAATGCTAGTCAGAATTATAGCCCAATTCTCAACTGATACTTCAGTTCTAATTGTGATTTGTCTTATAGAAGGTCCTTATAGCCTTTGTTGGTTAACAGTGATGTAATACGATTACTAAAGGCCCTTCCTAGTTTTTTGAATGTATCTTTCACATGGAAAATAAGATAAAATAAAACTTGCACAGCCATACCCCCAGCACTCCTGAAATGGAAAGGAATAATTCTTGCAATAACCTGAGCAGTATATCAACATGTAAAGTAACAGACCTCCTAGAGTTTCTGATATACCTCTCACAAGGATGCTGTAAGAATGATTAAACTCCATCCAAACGTCGCCTCCTCTCTATTAGGAATAATTATTTCATGCAAGCAATTTATTTGTTTGAACATCCCCACAGTAGTTACTGTGCTAAGTTGAGTTCTCATTTCATGCAACAAAAAAAAGGTCTCTGGAAACAGCCACAGCCCCTCTGCAAGTGTTACTAATATACAGAATCTAAAATATTTCTGTCTGACAGCTTCCTAAATTAGACCCATCCCAATATTGTAGGATAATTCATAGTTTTAGCCAGGTTTGAAAAGCTGTAACTGTCTTTCATATCAGATTCAACAAGAGATAAGAGATGCTTCCTACCTAATTATTTTGCTACCTAAATTACAGGTGCTAGCAAAAAATGTGCATTTTTCTCCTTCAAATATTATGACATCTTAGGCATCTTCAGAGGTATGACTGCTGTAGGAGCTGCAGATATGAAGGTTTATGTGCAATTAATATGCTGAATGCTGAATAAAATAGGCCTCACTGGAGGAATCCGTAACCACAAAGCCTGAAAGGACACCACAAACTGATAAACAATGTAATATATGCATTAAGTCTCAAAGACCAATACATTGCAGAACATCTGCCTCTTCTGAGCCATGTAAGCCTCAGAAAGCCGTGCTGCCATTTCAAACAAAATGCTTCAAGTAGCTGTCTGGAAACCTGAGGGATCCTATGTACGCAACAGTGTCTAAGACAGCAGGGCACCTACAGCACCTTCTTATCCCTCTTTCCTCTCCCTCCCCTTGACTTGCCTTGGCATCTCTGAGTTGACTCTAACAGTTGTAGCAGGAGAGGACTTTGGTTATCCTTGCCCTGGATTTTAAGAAAGAGGTAAAGAGCTTGGTTTAAGCACATCCTTCCCCTCTGACCTCCACAAAGAACACAATCCTAGATCAAACCTAACTTCTCCACGTAGACCATGGTTACGGTTGAAGCAAGAAGCACCTTGTTTAGTTCTCTGTGAACCTCACAACTCTGGGACACTCTGTGCAGGCTTCACCAGGAAGGAGAGAATCCTAAAAAAGCCCAAATAGTCTGCAGTGTGATACCTAGACACAGTGGTGAAGGGTGGATTAATCAAAAAGGACCTAATATTGGCATTCTCAGGGCTCAGCTGAGCCCTGCATGTGCTCACAGGGTATGTCTGTGAACTTCCTCACCCCAGGCAAGCTCACCATGGAGCAGAGCCCAGCTCTTCCTGAAAAGTCCCATGATGGATGGGGAGAAAAGGTCAGTGACTTGGCTTTGCAACAGATCCTTTTTTGATGAACATGAAAAACGTGCTACTGTTTCTACTGCCTGTTGAATACCCAAATTTCCATTTCACTTCTTGCTCTCAGCATATGATCTCTGAGGAAGGGAAGAACCTGAGGGGACTGGGGAAGAGAGGAAATGCAAAGATTCTGATAACAAAAAGGTGTCCTTCAGCTGGAAACAGAATACTAAAAACTTCAGTACCAATTATGTCAGGCACAAAGCACCAGCCCTACAATGCTGACACGCTCTCTTACAGAACATAAAGGAGTTCAGACGGAAAATTAAGCTTTACCACACTTTGGTGCAGTGCCTTATCAGTGCAGTATCAATGACAAAGGAGGATGATCAACAACCGTTGAATTTGCTGTCATTTACAATATTAAGGAACAAATCTCTACTATTTTTGTTTCCTTACAGGAATATCTATCAAAAGTTCCGCCAAACCTCTCTCCAACTCTGTGATTAACGGGAGTAATGTTAAAGAACTCCTTCAGAAATAAAACTTGAGACAAGGGAATGACTGTGAATTTGGGAAAAAAAAGAACAAATGATCTGAGATGTCTGCACACTTAGCCAGAAGCCTTGGGTTGTTTTGCGTCTGTTATCCCGTTCACTTATCCTTACAGAAAGCTTCTAATTGGGCCCTGGCTTTCAGAAGCTTCAAAGTAATGAAAATCTGCACGTCTTGCTCAAAGTGCTGCTGGCACCCAGTATGTGAAAGGTCAGTTTAATAGTAAACAGAGGGGAAAAAAAGGTAGTACAATAAAAACCATTCCATTTGTGATCTGTTCCGTATACAGCTGACTTGTCTGAAAGGTATGTTTGTGTGCGTTTTATCAGGGAGGCAACAGATGCACCTGATAAATTATTATTTTAAAATAACAAGGTAAATTTTGGTTCATCATATAGTAATAAAAATAACCAAGAATATTCCTCTCTCATTCATATGTATACCCAGCAGAACCCACTGAGTATGGGAAACACACAAAGGCCACAGGCTAGGTTCTCAAAGAGACGGATGAGAGCTGTACACCTCACAAGCAAGTACTTTCCCATACTGTCAGCAAGCCAGCCACCAGATGTGTGTGCATCAGGCATATCACGGGTGTAAATGAATTCCACACACATTTTATAGAATCAGCTTGTGTTTGGAAATATAAATATATATACACCTAGGTCACATAAATTTGCAAAACAACTGCTTTTGGGCAGCTAAAGTTGCTTCCACAGTTTGTCTCACTGCAAGCTGCTGTATCAACAACTGAGTCGTTTTTCCTTGTACCCAGCACAACTAGAAAACTGAATATGCAAGTTGTACCCACAAGCACTGATGTTGCTTTGCCCTTGGAAGTGTGAGTCTATAGTTAAATAAGAGATGTGCAAACAATTAATACAGCATTGCTGGCACTCATTTTTTCTTTTTGTAGTCCATAAACTTGAAACAAGTAACATACTGAAGAAACACTTCCGGAAGTACATCACGAAACCTCAAGACAGCAAAACCCAGCTCTCCACAGAGCTGCTCCTTCTCTAGCAGTTTGGAGTAGATAGAGCTGTTACACATCTGATTTACTCTTGACCACACAGGCATGTTGTAACTCCCAAAAGGGTTCTTCCTAAATTCACAGATAAGTAAGAAGAATCTTCTTTCTTTTCCAGCAGATAAAGAAATACAATTTACTTGCTGTTTTCATCAGAATACAGCATGTAAAAATCCAGGAACATCATGACAGAATCCCCACATCTCACAAAAGCCTATTAATGCTCAAAACCACACTTCAAACAAAAATGAGACATCCTCAGTCCAAAAAAAGATTTTAAGTTGCTTTTGAAATTAGAAAACTTTTGACCCTGTTAAACAAAAACAGCACAATACAGAAATCCTGAGCATTCACTGTGTATATATATGCTTACTACTCTGCAATCTCAAAAGGCCAAGATTTTATCTGGCTTGGTTAATGTGTTTGGATACAGCTTTACATAATTTATCTCTGATAGCTACAAGCAATATTAAGTGGAAAAGAAATTAGCACTATTAATTAAAGTCAACATAATATATATTTTTGGCAAAGTTCTATCCACCTCATTTATTTTGGGCTGATACAGGAAAAGACGTCTCAGGGCATTCATATCTCTACTTTCATCAAGCTGGAGCAGGTCCTTGCTCTTCACTGAAACAAGTGGTACAACTGAGGCTAGAAAATTTCCTCTTGATTAGCATTTATTAGCCCCCCCAAAATACCGTGTGCAATTTTCTTTTATGCCTAGACCTAACGTTTGCTGTATGATGCACACCTATGACGTATGACACAGACATACTCTTCTCCTCAACAGCAGCTGCCTTCTCCCGCCACAGGCAGAACATCCATCTCCTGCTCGTATGGACTGACACCTCACCATATTCTGAGTTTTACAGCTTATCTACCTAAAAGTGCAATTGTAACAGCAGCGGAGAAGGAAATTACAATCTTTCTGCTGACTGCAAAATATAGAAATATTTAACACTTTCCACCTCTTTTTTATTATCCAGGAACCGAAAATTACAGGCTTTAGTGAATAGCACCTTTTATAACATCATCAGATGGACAATTATTCATAACTAACAGTTGTTTCAGGGTATTGGGTTGTGGGGGTTTATTTTGCATTTGAACTTCTATGGGCTTAAATTAAATAATATCTCAGTGTTCACTTCTTTCCCAATTACGGTTAGGGATTATAGCAATTTTTTCTTTTTCAGTATATTAACAGGCCTTCCTCTTGCACATCACTGGGTTGAATAAGTACTCGCCTAGAGGGGAATTACTTTAATTGCTTGCTTTCTTTTTCTTTCTGCAACACCTGCATTCTCTTGGTATGGTATGCTGAATGGCTGCTGACATTAGAGAGAAAGTCAGATTACCAGGCAGCACTAAAAGCATCCTTCTGTAGTTTCCCATGCCAGGGGGTCTATGTTCTAGTGTAAAAATGACTCCACCTATTTATGGTAAAACAAGAGATTTTTCAATACATTAATCTCTTTGATGCAAATTCCACAGTGACCCTGGGTTTCCTTCCCCATCTTCTTACTTGGCTCAATGGTGATCACTGTTAGTGTAGACTACAGTAGCCTTTCTCTCTTAAGGGGAGTATATATAGAATCATAGAATGTGTTGGGTTGGAAGGGACCTTTAAAGGTCATCTAGTCCAAGCCCCCTGCAGTAAGCAGGGACACCTCCCACTACATCAGGTTGCTCAGAGCCCCATCAAGCCTGGCCTTGAATGTCTCCAGGGATGGGGCCTCCACCACCTCTCTGGGCAGCCTGTTCCAGTGTCTCGCCACCCTCATTGTAAAGAACTTCTTCCTAATGTCTGATCTAAACCTACCCTGCTCTAGTTTAAAACCATTGCCCCTCGTCCTATCGCTACATGCCCTTGCAAACAGCCCCTCCCCAGCTTTCTTGTAGGCCCCCTTCAGGTACTGGAAGGCTGCTATAAGGTCTGCCCGGAGCCTTCTCTTCTGCAGGCTGGAGATGAACGTATCCATGAAAACCTTTGCTTCTGCATATATGGTACAAACTAGTGCACTTTTTTCTCCTTAACTACAGAAAAACTCCTTAGTATTAATTGTTGTAAAACAAGTCACGGTTTTACAAGTCACAGAAAGTGATCTTTCTTTTTTTTGCAAGTATCAATGTTTTGCAGCATTTTCCTCTCCAGGAGAAAGAAAACAAAACTCTTCCTCATTTTCCTTGATTTTTAGAAGAAGATTTATAAAGGAACAACCAGAACATTTTGAGTCAGATTTTCAAAGTTTCTATCATCTTCCACTAAGTTTGCCTGGCCTCCAAGGACTTCACATTTATGATGTCTTGGAATCTTTCTCAGATTATCCAGAAATGTGTTTTTTCTTGTTATCCTCCAAAAAATTACCCTGGATAAGACAGGATCTGAACCACGTTAACATCATCCCCTCCTGTTCTTGTATTTGTTTTGATACTACTGAAGCATTTCTCATACTAAAGACTCACTGATTTAAAAAATACTACAGACAGTTTCCAGTCTCCACTGGCCACCTGTGACATGCATTGAGGGCACAACCATAGCAGGAGATGATGCCAACAGCACTGGCTGATACTGTTTACGGCAGGATAAACTGACTCTCTGCAAGCACCAGTGTTTTATCACCTACACACCAAAATTAAGTATAGTTCCCTCTACCCACAAAATTGCTAAGTTATAACAAAACACCATGGTGGGAACAAAGAGAATTTAGCAAACCGATTTTGCACCAACTTCTCCGTGTTCATCCTTCCAGTGACTGGTGATTTGGTTTGGGATGCAGTTCCTTCTCATACCAGGAATAGCATTTTCATAAATTCTTCACAGGCCCAAGGAATCATTCATATTTGTTGGCACAGCAGACAATAGAAGTGAAGACAATGTAACACATTGCCAATGAACCTCATGAGGTTTTCTTTTCATATATTGTGACTAAGCAAGTCGTTAGAAGTTTCTGCAGATCTGTTTTTTTTCTCTAGAGCTTAGTGCTTTGTGTCTGCAGAAACAAGGTGTTAGAGGGAAAACTGCTTTTGCAACATACAGTGCTCAGCCTTTCCTCTCAGCAATCTGCACTGCTGATTTCCAAGCATAATTAAAAATTATACTTCTACTCGTCGGAAATTATAAAATATATGGAAGGATGTATAAAAGGCCACGATTAACAACGATCACTGGAAGATGCACTTGACATTTCAAATGCAAACATATGCATGTGTACAAAAATATTTTTAGAAAAAAAAATTAATTCAGGTTTGGATTTATTTACATAAAATGATCTCCGGAAAGGCAGAGTTAGTTCCATGCACCACATACATCCACTTTTCCCTTAAAAAATACGATGTACAGAGATCTGGTGTTTATGTCTTGTACTGATAGACACATAATTTCAACTTCCAAATGATGTGGAAAATGACGGCAGCAAAAAGAAGAGATAATCCTAGAGAAACTGGAAGGGTCCTAATATTGAGGCATCGCACGTGTTGAATAGAAGTTAAGAACACTCCAACAGGAGAAGCTGGCAGCTGTAGCATCTCCTCCCTCTGCTCTGACCAGCCAGCCACCAGTCCCTTTACCAGGCCCAGCCATCAAAATATTTGCTCTTATCTGTGTACCTTCTTCTTCTGACATTTTCCCTGCTAGTTGCTTTGTTGTAATCAAAACTTTCTAAAACTTTCTCCTTCATGTGTAACGGCATCATTTTCAAGGCCTGTTTTCTCATGAACAAGCTGGGCAGCCAGTGGTGCTGTGAGAGTTTAGAGCAGCTGGCGGTCTATATAAACTTCACAGAAGCCAGGCTAAAGTTCCTATTCATTTATGGGTAACAGGTGTCCCAGTGACATTACTCAACATATTTCGTAGTCGCTCTATCTGCGCAGTAAGAAGAGTGCATAAAAAGTAGTGGGTGCATTTAGTCAAAGAATCCAGATGCCTGATAACGCTTTTGTGAAGCAAAGCAGCTGTAAACCCGTTAGCTTTACAGCTGCCTTGTATTTTTTGATCACAGAACCAGACCACATCAATTAGCCTAGAATTTGTATTTAAGAGAATATTTATAAATTTATTTTATTAAAACAGACAACATACAACCATAGGTCTGGAATGCAGACCAACGCATGCAGCATGGGCAACAAACAGGAGGAGCTGCAAGCCACTGTGCTGCTAGAAAGCTATGACCGAGTTCCATTACTGAACTCTGATAGGACAAATCCCATGACTGGAGTGCAGCTATCGATGGCTACAGGCTGTTCAGAAGGGACAGGTGAGGAAGGAGGGGTGGAGGCCCCTGTACATCAAGAAATTAATAGAGAGTGAAGAGCTGTCTCTGAAGAATAGTCACGAGTAAGTTTAAAGCTTACGGGTAAGAGACCAAGGCAACAAAGGGAACCATGTGGTTCGTGTCTCCTATAGGCCGCCCGATCCAGGGGAGCCTACAGACGAAGCCTTCTTACTCCAGGTACAGGAGGCATCGTGCTTGCAGGCTCTCATCCTGCTGTAGGACTTCAACCACCCCGACATCTGCTGGAAGAGTAGCATGGCAAGCTGTAGATAATCCAAGAGACTCCTGGAGTGCATCAAAGATAACTTCTTAAGCAAGGTAACAGACAGCCCTTTCAGAGGGGAGGCAATACTGAACCTGTTGGTCACAAACACAAGTGAGCTAATCCGTGACGTCAAGATTGGAAGCAGCTCAGGCTGCAGTGATCATGAACTGGTGGAGTTCACAGTCCTGAGGGATATGGGTCAGGCAAAGAGTAAAGTCAGGACAATGAATTTTAGGAAAGCAAACTTCCAGCCCTTCAGGGAATTAGTCAATAGGACCCCCTGGGAAACTTCCCGCAGGGGCAAGGGAGCAGAACAGAGCTGGCAGGTCTTTAAGGATGCTTCCCACAGAGCACAAGAGCTCTTGATCCCCAGGTGTAAGAAATCAGGAAAGGTGGGCAAGAGACCAGCATGGCTGAGTTGAGAGCTGCTGGTCAAACTAAAGGGCAAGAAAGGGATGCACAGGCAGTGGAAGCAGGGACAGGCATCCTGGGAAGAGTGTGGGGATGCTGCCTGCTTGTGTAGAGATGGGGTCAGGAAGTCCAAAGTGCAGCTGGAGCTGAACTTGGCAAGGGATGCAAAGAATAACAAGAAGGGCTTCTACAGGTATGTAAACCAGAAAAGGAAGGTTAAAGAAAGTGTAACCGCTGATGAGCAAGACTGGCAAACTGTTAACAACAGACGAGAAGGCTGAGGCACTCAACAATTTTTTTGCTTCAGTCTTCACTGGCAACCTCTCTCCCCACACCTCTCGAGTGGATGGACCACAAGGCAGGGACTGGGAGAGAAAAGTCCCTCCCACTGTAAGAGAAGATCAGGTTCGTCACCACCTGAGGAAGATGAACATATAGAAGTCTATGGGACCTGATGAGATGCATCCCACAGTCCTGAGGGGATTGGCTGATGTAGTTGCCAAGCCACTCTCCATGATATTTGAGAAGTCATGTCAGTCAGGTGAACTCCCTGGTGACTGGAAAAAGGGAAATATTGCACCCATTTTTAAAAAGGGTAGAAAAGAGGACCCTGGGAACTACCACCCTGTCAGCTTCACCTCTGTGCCTGGGAAGATCATGAAACAGATCCCCCTGGAAGCTCTACTAAGGCACATGGAAGACAGGGAGGTGATTCAAGACAGCCAGTAGGGCTTCACCATGGCAAGTGTTGCCTGACCAACCTAGTGGCCTTCTATGATGGAGTGACTATATCAGTGGACAAGGGAAGAGGTATGGATGTTGTCTATCTGGACTTCTGTAAGGCTTTTAACGCAGTCCCCCATGACATCCTTCTCTCTGAACTGGAGAGAGGTGGATTTGGTGGGCGGTCTCTTTGGTGGGTGACAAATTGGTCGGATGCTCACATCCAGAGGGTAGTGGTCAACAGCTGAATGTCCAGATGGAGATCGGTGACAAGTGATGTCTCTCAGGGATCCATACCAGGACCAGTACTGTTTAATATCTTCATCAATGACATAGACAGTGGGATCGAGTACACCCTCAGCAAGTTTGGGGACAACACCAAGCTGAAGGGTGCAGTTGACATGCCTGAGGGATGGGATGCCATCCAGAGGGACCTGGACAAGCTCAAGTGGGCCATGTGAACCTCATGAGGTTCAACAAGGCCAAGTGCAGGGTCCTGCACCTGGGTCACAGCAATCCCCAGTATCAATACAGGCTGGGGGATGAAGGGACTGAGAGCAGTCCTGCCAAGGACTTGGGGGTACCGATGGATGAAAAGCTGGACATGAGCTGTCAACATGCACTCACAGCCCAGGTTTCACAGCCCAGAAGGACAACCATAACCTGGGCTGTATCAAAAGCAATGTGGCCAGCAGGTCAAGGGAGGTGATTCTCCCCTTCTACTCTGCTCTGGTGAGACCCCACCTGGAGTACTGCATCCAGTTCTCTAGAGCCTACAGCACAGGAAAGACATGGACCTGTTGGAGCAGGTCTAGAGGAGGGCCACAAAAATGATCAGTGGGATGGAGCCCTTCTCCTACGAGAGCAGGCTAAGAGAACTGGGCTTGTTCAGCCTGGAGAAGACAAGGCTTTGGGGAGACCTTAGTGAGGCCTTTCAATACATAAAGGGAGCTTACAAGAAAGATGGGAACAAACTTTTTAGTAGGGCCTGTTGCGATAGCACAAGCGGTAATGGCTTTAAACTAAAAGAGGCTAGATTCAGACGAGATATAAGGACAAAATTTTTTACAATGAGGGTGGTGAAACACTGGTGGTTGATGCACCATCTCTGGAAACATTCAAGGTCATGTTGGATGGAGCTTTAAGCAACCTGATCTAGTTGAAGATGTCCCTGCTCATTGCAGGGGTGGTTGGACTAGATGACTTTTAAAGGTCCCTTCCAACTCAAACTATTCTATGATCCTATGTATTAGTTTGTAAAAGCAACAGCTGAGGTTTACGCCTGGCAAACCATACCTTGGTAGGAGGGTGACCTGTATAAAATTATACCTTTAAGGGAGCAGCAAAAATACCATGAGCAAATTATTACAAAAACAAATAAGGCAGTTCATCCCTGGTAGATCACTGCAGAGTTGTGTGATTTCAGATTACTCCTCATTTTCCTACAGGATGCAGCTTCAACAAAGCTCCAGTGTTTCCAGCACTCTGTGCTCTGATACTACCATTACTCAAAGGCATACAGGAAAGTGGTTAATAATTAAACTCATCATTACTTATCTACTTTCTCTAATTATAGCTCCTATCTGTGGCTGCTCTGCTGGAAGAATGCATCTGTCTAACTTTGGCCAGCCACTGACTTCCACGCCATGTGCTGATGGGAAGTGTTTACCACATCCTTCATGGTACTCCTCATGCTGACTTTTGGAAATTTGGAGCTGCTTTCCTTTGCAGGATTCACCATGTGTTGTAAGGGTTTGCTTCACTGACATAGAACATGCTCCATCACTGCATGCAGCCCACAAAGGGAGACAGAGTCAATTTTTGATAATAACAAAAGCAACTCCATACCAAGTGAGCATCGAGGTACAAATTCAGGCACAAACCCACATGTTTAAGGCTGTAGTACTTATGAACCTACACTGCCTACTGGAAAAAAGTTGTGTAGAGAAAAACCAAATAAAAGCCCCCTCTACCTTCCACTCCTCCAACTGCTGTGTTTTCCTGTACCTTTGTATAGGCAAATTGCAGCAACATCTCAAAATCATCCCTGACAGTTGAAAATTAGAAAGTTATTACAACTGCGGAACTTTTAACAGGAAATATAGGATTTCTCTATAGTTCACGGGGACAAGATTTATCCCCAATGAGGCAAAAGCGTATTTGAATCACACAGTGCCATTACAGGCAGCTGGTGAGGAAGCCTTTCAGCAGTGAACTCCTCGCTTAGTCCTGCCACTAAAACCTTGACAGAGGTTTCAAAGCCTCTGACTGCTTCTAAACACAGAGACACCAAGTCCCACCTGATGACTGAGGGAGCATAGCTCCTTCCAGACAGGTTGCTGGAACAGGTGGGCCAAAGGCACCCCATCTCCAGCCACACTAGTGTGATGGTCACTACATAGGGACCCTTTTCTAAGCACTTCAGTCACTGGGGACAGCTAAAACAAGGCATAATCCTAAGCAACAACGAGTAAGGACAGACTAAAGCAGGCTATTCCCCTCCCACTCCTGCAACTGTTGCATTTTTCTGAGGTTAGTGCATATACACTGCACCAGGGCAATTCACCCATGGGGCTGCAGGCGTCTTTACTACTGGACTACTTCTTGGTGCCACAAGTACCAAGGACTGCCTGGAAAAAGCCCAGTGAGAAAATCTCTCTCATATTGTATTTTCCTCTAACAGAATGAGTGTGTGTGGTGGGACATGTTAATTAATTTTCATGAAAACACAGGTTGCAAAGAATTATTTCCTGCTCAGTTCTGAGTCAGTGGCCATGATAACAGTTACTTCACTAGAGCAAAGGAAGACAGACAAAATAATTTCCTAAACCTTTAAAAATGTCTAAACCTACATAAAATTTTACATCCATTTCTTCTTTGTTTTTCACCTTCCCCTCTGGCTGAGGAAGTGCTCAGACACAAACCTTTTGCTGTTTCCATTTGTCATTCTCCTGGTAGATCTATTCAGACATAACTTGGTGTTTTTCTGCAATTGATCTATTAAAACTACTAGCAATAAGTAATAACAACTATAATAACAACTACCAATGGCTGACAGATGACAGCAGAGGAATTATGTTTATGTTTTATAACTGCTAAATTTGTATAAAGTTTTAGTGTAAAACCATAAACAGTGAAGTTTGGGCACAGGAAAAACCTAGAGTAACTGGGCAAGAGGAGAGAGTTTGCTCTCCCTCAGTTTCTTGAGTCTACAAATCTTGGGGACAGGAGGGGAAAACAAGAAACAAAACCAAAAAAACCGTGGTGAAACTCCTTAAGTCACATGTGAGATAACAGCAGTTAAAAAACAGAAGCAAAACTCTGAATTAGATTTGAACGTAAATCGGTATTTCCTTATGCTGGCTTCTGTCATCGTTCAATAGCCAGTAGCCACGACCATCAATAAGCAGGAGAAATGAGAAAGCTCTGAGAGGTGTAATGAGGTAACACTGGAAGGGAATATAATATGAGGGAAAAAAAAAGAAAAAACCTCACCAATTATACATTTATTTACCTGGCAAGCTTCTTTTCCCTTCACTTTAAGGGAAAAGTGAAGCAGCTTTATGACTCGAAGCCCTTATAGTGTAAAAATAGGTATTGTTCTAAAGGTTATATTAGCTTAAATAAGGATACAGCTATCCTGCTGCAAGTCACTGCCTCAATAGTGAGTTCACCTGAATAATGGCAATTTACAGCACCAGTCAGATTATTAATAACCTGCTCTTCTATCCAAATGTGCACTCTTTGCTCAGGTTTAATTAGCTGTGGAAATTAGGACTGCTTCATTCACCTGAATAGCAAAACATGAAAAGCTCCTGGCAATAGAAAAGAGCTATGCTAAATACTTCACTACAGGTATGAATTAGCCACCTTAGCTTCCAGGTGAATTAAAACTATTTTTATCATAAAATTGCCCAAATAAAACACTTTGGGAAGTATTTCCTCTAGATCTGCCATTTTTATATATAAGCCACTGAAAAATGTGCATCTTTCAGAAAGCTGGGCTGCCAAGAAGATGAATACTGTGCTGAAGTCAAAATTGGCAACCAGTTCACAGGGGGACAAGGTCTGGCAGCCCCTCTTTCACTAGCCAGAACAGCGTAATGTACAAGTAATAAAGATGCTGTGTATGACTCAGTACCAGCTTAACTCTCAAAATTGCTGATTACAGAGCATTTATTTATTACTCAGATGTTATTAAATACTCCCCAGCTGGAATCCAAGCAGATAAAGTGAAATTCAATTCTAGATATATTTTTTAAATTAGTGTGTTGCTTTTCCTTCCCATGCTTATGTGAAATTTGTCCCCATTTGAATGCCCTGTTGCCATCAGTGTCCTATTACTGAATTAGGAATATCATTGATATTCTCCCTTTTGCTTGTTTCTTTCATAAACCTGCTGTTTCCTTTCAGCCACAAATAAATTCTGCCAGCCAGCTTGGCTTTGTCCTCTTTTGCCTGATTCAGTTATTATCTGAACTTCAAACAGCTTACACAATCAATTATTTCCTATGCTGACTGGCCTTCTCTTATGAATCCTCATTGTCCAAAATGCATTTATTTTCCTTGTTGATGTACACTGAATTGTTGGAGTAATTTAAAATTAAGTTTCTCCACTGACTTTGATCTTTCTAATAGCATGACTCATGATTTATATCTCAGACATCCAAAGCACTCTATTAATCTCTCCTAAATGCCCTCAACAATTTTTATGCCCTTTTGAAGAGATATCTGAAACAAATTCCTTTTCCATTAGATGGGATCTAACTTTGGTCTTACTGGAAACCTTTTCCACTCATGATGCTTATTTAGAACTGTAATATGGCATTTCCCCTTTTTCACAACAGCATCCTTCAGCAGACTGGCACGAGTGCCCTTTCCTGCTCACACAGTGAATTAGAAATTGTTTTATTTAGCACCTAATGTTCAGTCCTAGTTCCACAGAAAGGAGTAAGAGTATGATTGGATTTTAACATTCAAAATTATTTTAGCTTAACAATTTTCACCACTTACAGATACTCAGCAATTTGGTTTTTGATTAAAAAAAAAAAAGTAATTAAGAAAAACACAGAGTCCAATTTTACAGCAAGTACAATCTGCCAAAGGCAGGCTTCGTTTCCTCCCTGAGTGGCGTACATGTCACATTATCCGTCTGCTAACAGCACAGTAAAGTATCAAATATCAGCATTGTGTTAAAAGGGCTCCAGAGTGGTCCCTGACATTCTTCATTTAAATGAGAGTATTTATCCAGTATCGAGCAGATAAGCTCACTGAACAAAAGTAATTACATGGTTTCAGTAATAGATAATATGACAACCTTTCAGATATAACACAGGAAGGAAATACCACAACAGCCTAGAAAAAGTGCCCAACTGAATGCCTGCTTCATTCCAGAATGAATGAAGGATCTGGAGAGCAGCAGTGAGGGTTCTGGAGGCAAACCTCCTGCTTCTAACTCTTGCCACACTGTTGTTTTCTAGAGTCAGTTCTGGTTTAAACCAAGGTGGTAGATATTTCACGAAGTCATGCTTTGGTATCTCAGTGTTAAAACCAGAAAAATTTAGCCAGTTTAAGTGGACTCAGAAATTCTAAGAATCAGATGGTCAGATGTATTCCAACAGCGGTGTGAGTATTTCCAAGATGCTGTGTTTCTTGTATTATTCTGTTCTGCAAAATATCCAGAAGCATTAGTTTCATGAAAAAGTAGATGCAGCAGGTACAGCAAGAGGAGATGGAAATGATAAACGAAATACTGACCATTCTGATGTAGCTCATTTTTTTCTGCTCCAAATGACATAAGTAACATGCAACAAGTTCTGCAAATAGCTTGCCAATAGCTGAGAAACTTTTACAACAGAATCAAGTCTGTTCTAGTGATAGAAAGACTGAAAACTGTCTAGGGCATTGGGCATTTTCAATACGGCAGTTTATTTTTCAGTTTGGCAGCTGCTAGCTTTGCAGTACATTTTTTAAAATACAGTTTAGATCCACCAAAATGGATTCCTATCTATGATGAATCTTTATAGCAACATTAATCTAAAACGTTAAAAAAGCCACAGCTACCAATTGCTGCCTTGGGGAAGTCTGCTATTGCAGGTGACCTTTGGTGTAGGATAGCTTCCAGCGGGGAGAGGTATTGTCAGTACTTTAAGCATGAGTGTTGTCCTCTTATGATTCCCATATGATATTGAGAAAAAATATTCTTTATTTCTAATGACGGTAGTTGTCAAGCGTCCCCATGAAGGGTGTTCTCCAGGCACTGCAGGAGACTTGTGTGAAGAATTTGAACCTATTAATTTCCACATTCAAACTTTTTTGTTATTTCCTCCAGAACAATATCATTTATATTCTAACTAAAACCACATTTGTTTTGAAATTATGAAACAGCAATTTCACAATCCTGAGCCAAATGAAAATCCAGAAGTAAAGTCAAGTCCAAGTAAATACACTTGACACCTCTATATCTGTTGATTTCAGAAATTATGCAGTGCTCATGAATCAGTAGCAAGGGATTGGTCCTGCTGGAGCAGAGGGAAGACCTTGTTCAGGAATCCTTTGACAGTGATCTCAAAGCCCAAGGGCTTTTATTCAACAGGATGTTTCTGAGTTATCATACTTGTAAAACACAGGGCTTTTTGGAAGCACAGTACCAGCACTACATACTAGTTGGCTATTCTTATATATGCTATAAGAATATATACTTATATTTATTTATGTGGAACCTAATTTGCAACAATGCACAAGCCCCAGAGCAGAACATTTACAGCCCAGTGACCGCAGATTTCAAACAGGGTAATTTTCAAAAATGTTTCCCATTTATTTCTTCATTTCTCAATCCAACGCCAACTAAAGGAGTAACATAAGCTTGTCTGAAAGCACAGTCAGGGATCTTCTCTATCAGCAGCTTCATTCCACTGCAGACCTTGCGGTACCGTGACTTAGTGTACACAGTAACCACAAATATGGCACAGCTTCCCAAGTAAGTAAAGCAGTTAAAATGTCAACTTTGAAACTTATTATCAAGGTAGAAAGAATCCTTTTCAACAATATCTATACAGAATCAGTGACATTAGGGAAAGAAAAGCATTCACGATCATGCTCCACATGAATATCTGAACAGCTTTTTGCAGATGCAGTCACCTTTGCTACAACACAACTGCTCTCATGAAACTGGTGGGATCACTGCAAAAGCATTCCTAAAAAAACCACAGTTCAATAAAATATCGCAACAAGCACGAGGCTTTTGAAAAGGCTACCATGTTTATCTCCTGTAGTGTGATTATAGTGAAGAGTCACTGGACAACAGAGAAAGACCAGTTGGGTTCGAAGCAGCTGCACCCTGGCTTGCTTCCCCAGCACCTCCAGAGCCCATCGATCACGATCCCAGCTGTCCTCCGGCTTACTGAACTGTCAGGTGACAGGGCACGATATCAGTAAGGGAGGCAGAAGCACCCTGTTCTCATGAGCGCTTTGGAAATTGCAACATGCAAAGATAAAACTCCTTGTTTATTCTCTTCATATTTTACATAACTGACAGGAACAAATAACCTCCAGAAACATTAAAAACCCCGATGCATGTCTGCTGAACCACGATTGACCCCGAGAACTAAATCGAGGTCATTGCTATCTGTTTCTTTGGGAAAACATGTTGATACCGGATAAAATTATCATGGTAAAAAGTTGGCAACAAGAGAGGAATGAAACAAGGCAGCCCTTCTGTAGTCCGGAGGAGCACAACAAACCTGCAAACTTGCAGGATTCCCAAATCCACTCCCTACAAAAATAAAGTCAGTTTAAGAAGTGGGGAGAAGCAATGTAGTGGTCTGGAAAAAAAAAAAAAAACCAAAACCAAAAAAACCCACACAAACCCCCAAAACTACCACCCACACTAAAATTATAGAAGTAGAAAAGGTAGCTGAAGAGTATATAGGAAAGGAAAGATTATATAGAATTATATAAAACTCAGTTTCTCCCCAGAATGGTCCTGCCACTCACAGTGCCAACAAGCCCTGGGCTGCACAAACAGAAGAACTGACCATGGGGAAAATGGGTCCCTATGAAAAACCAGCCTTTCCAAGAGAACCGCAAGGATAAAGCTGTACCTTCTCCCAACTACTCATCTACAGATAATCCATGAGATTTCCATGACCAGTCCTGAGATAGAGAAGCCAGAAAACAAATGCTGTACAGCAGGTAGAAAACTACCGGTGATCTCACTCATGTTGGACTTTCCAAGGTCAGGTCATTCTTTGCAAGGCTACACAAACTAGGTCAGGAATAGAGAGAAACAAACAAGTAAACAACCAAACTTGTACCCTCTATTGCTCCACGGAGATACAACTTAGCTCCTAAGAGAATAATTAAGAAAAAACAGCACCAGTGTCAAAAAAACCTCATGTACAGCTGTGAAATTAGAATCTTCCTTGTTTATTAGCCAAAATAATTTATGACTGAATTAAGCTGCTTTATTGAGTCGGTGTAGGGAAGTGTTTACAACGTACGCTGAGTATCCCACAAGCCTGCTAAGACCGTTTATGGTTGAGAAAGAAACAGGTGAACAGAGCATAGTGAAATACATCTTTCATAATAGAGAAAACATACACTTGCTCTTTAAAATAGTAAAAGTGACTGAATTCAACCTTGATCTTCCAACACCGGAGATAACTCTGAGATAATGCTGGCAGTATGTGGTTTTCATCCATTTGTCTTTTAAGAAAAGTTTCCATGTAAAGGAAAGAAGATTAAATGGTATAAATGCAGACAGAAGTGCTGTAGTGATTTTACATTGATAGTAACTCCTCACTTTTCTGGGAGCATCTGAGCTATAATATTACTTTGGCCAAAAGTGAGAGTCCACCAGCTCTTGGAAGTCCTTCAAAATGTCTTACCATGACTAACCACAGCAAACAGAGTGACAGCAGTTGCATTTTATTAGGTCCTGAAGCTGACTAAAATAAGCCATCACCAACTTATCAGCTTAGGGACCAGAAAGTGAGACACACATTTCCTTTAAGGAGGAGGTGTATGCTAGTGTTTCCAAAATTGTTTTATTTAACAGCTAAAATAAATGGGTATGTATTTGATGACGTCTGAACACGTGATTGCATCCACAACAGACCTCAGGTTGTTCTGAAGAAAACTGAAGTCGGTATCAATGATAGAATAGATGCAAGATACAGCATACAGTGAAGCTAATTAAATAGTTTAATACCAAAATAGCTGCAAAATTGATAGAAAGATAAATAGCAGGAAAATTCTGAAACCAGAATGCCAAATGAGACACCATTCCAGGTAAACATCCCATTGTTCTTGTGTCCCAGTCTTATTTCCCACAGAGATATGAACTCAAAATCTTCATCACAGAGATGCCTCTTTCCCCAAATATAACAATTCTGTGAAGTTACTGTGCATATCAACAATTGTTTACTTCCTCTAACGTTAACAATCTCAATAACGAAGAGGTACAGGTGAACCGTAATACAGAAACTATGTCAAAAACCAGTAACCACGCCATGAAGGGACAAGTTCTTTTTTTTTGCATTTCAAATGAAGGTCATTCTTGACTATAAGCAATCCAAAATGGCATTTACAAATGCTATACTACTCTCCCAGGGCTGTAGCGTTTCATGTATTGGTGTTGCTATTTTGCTCCAAAAAGAGGTAAAGAACATGCTAACTCAACTGAGCAGCACAATGAAGCACCCTCACTCACAAAAAAAGCATTAGGAAGCCAGCTTAGTGTACATAGAAACTGTAGGCCACTAACAGAGCATCTCCTGCTGTCACGCAGTAATTAGCCAGCTCAGCAGTTAGTGCGCACACGCGGATAAGCACTTCATTTTCTTCTTTTGAAACATCCTGTAGTTTCAAGAAAGAGGAACTTTCATAACAGCAGAAGTGGAGCTCTATCTGTTGGGGTTTTTTTTCCTCCATACTACACTGCTATTTTTCTAACTGCCTTCCATACACTTACGTCACTTGAGTAAGTTTGTGGAGTCAAATTTACACTTCAATATGGCTTTTCTGTTGTTTTGCAATCTATCTGCACCACTAGCAGCTGCAATTACATGGCAGACAGTTCTGTTCTGGGAGGATGGCTCCTTAGGAAGGGAGATGCAGAACTGCCACTCAGCTGCATACATACAGAAGCTTGTTGCACCTGGCATTTTTTAAACACAGTGTCCTCGTATCATCAGCCTTACTTCAACAGTAAAATTTAAAAACAGCAAGTCAAAAGTTACTTGTTTTTCCAGGCAGATGGTCCTTTTCCCAGTAGGATACATACATGCAACTTCAGGATCCCAAGTCTCAATACAGATTTCACAAGATGCTCTACTGCAGGGAATTCATGCTCTTTTGTGAGTTTGTCATTCTCATGGACAATTAAAGGCAGGAAATGGAATGTGAAAAGTCACCATATGTCACCTGGAAGCTTTACTTCCAGATGTTTGTAAAAGTTTTTTATTCTACAGAATTATACAGATACTCCTTAGCACCAAGGACCAGCAAGAAAGTAACAAGCCAATCCTGAATTCCTCGCTCTGCTTCTTTATCACCGAAGCTAATACTAATTTTTCCATTTAATGGGAGCACAATCAGACCATTAACTCTTAATGACCCAAGCCACCATTGATTTAATTGCGACTATTACTGAAGAAAACAAAAGCGTTATCTTATTCCTATGTTAGCGATAAGCAAAGCAGTCAGTTTAACATCACTGGAACTTTATGTCTTGTTGGCATCAATATTGGTGTGGTGCTCTGCAAGGAAGTGTTTTGTAGACATGCAAATGAATCAAATGGTAGCAACGTGCTGAAAAATCTCAGCTGCAGTCAGAAAGGGGAAGAATTTACATATACGCGATCAGAGTGGAAATATAATTGGTTAGTTATCTTTTACGCTTCAAATCTTAGTGATTTATCAAGATACAAAAAATGCTGTAGTGTATTTACAACCAGGGAAAAAGGAACATGCAGGATACTGTGCCAACTCTTAGGAAGACCTAGGGCTATATTCTATTTTCGTAATCATACTTCACAGTGATGATGGCATATGAGACTCTGTGTAAGAGTCAGGGTCATTACATCACAGATCAACTTGGACATAGGTCTTCTAAGCCACTAACTAGCACTATCTCATCATGCGTTATCCATGAAGATGAAAATCTTTCCAACACTACTAAGGCTCTGGTACCACCCACACAAGAATGCTAGCTTTGCTTTAGATAATTTCTTATCATTATCTTTACTCTTGATTACTGCTAGCCTAACAAAAGAGTAAATACAGAACTTGTAAGATCTACATTTAAGATCACCTACTCTAAGCATTTATCTTCTATATCTTGCATGTATATATCTAAGTACCACATGGAACAAAATAAAATCACCTTTTTCACCACTTAATTTAAAAACAAGACCCATGGAAATGAGTTAAAAAAATAAAAGCAAAGCTAACACCAGTTTCATACATGTAAGTTACAACAAAAGTGTGAAATAGGCAAATTAAAAAAAATAAAAATCAAAGTGGACATTTACTCTAGGGAGAGTCTGTAGCTGTTCTAAAAGAAAGACAAAGCTACTTTAATTTGGGCTTCACTTCAAACGAAGCATTGAAGCACTGTGGTGAAAAGACTGGCTTCCGTCCATACTGCCAAAATGTAGCAAGGCTTGACCTAACATCTCTTCCAGAAGCTTGAAAACTACAATGGGATGGTCACATCTAGCATTTGTTATTTTGCCAAGGATGGGGGCAATGAGAAGTGGACGGGAAGGTGAATACTTTGCATTAAAGCATTTTGTGGGCCAGTCACTCTTTAGCCCCAAATCATTTAAATCTGCTACGGAAAGCAGTGAGTAACAGAGTTGGCAGTAAGCAATGAAAGAAAGCTTCACCTTCCCTTTGAAAGTTGGTACCTCAGTCTGTTTCCTCACATAGGAGGACATTCATCACCAAATCTGCCCTTGAAAGTGGTAATATTTGAGGTGAGAAATGAACTCTGACCTACATTTACATCGATCCCCTCTTCTCATGAAGTATCATAAATGACAGAGGCGACTTGAAATCCTAGTAACGATGACCCGTTTCACCCCCTCAGTGCACTAGCCACCATGCTAAGAAGGAGGATGAAGCATCCTGCACCACCGAGCCTGTGGGAGATAGGAGTTCAGCCTGGAGCTGAGTGTGGTCCTGAGGTGGGGCATGTCCTGAAACACACAATGCTACAGGGCACTGGCATGGACTGATAAACCCATCAATCTTCCAACATCTGCTTTATACTCATTACCTAGAAACTTAACAGTTCATTTTCATCAAATTGAAAGCTCTGGTTTGGAAGAACAGAGACAAACATACATTTTACTTGAACAATGAGAAACTCTTTAGGAAACAGAAAGTCTCATCCCACTACTACACCACTTGGTAATAGGAATAAGATACCTACCACTGAAAGCATTAAGATAGAGAAGAAGTAGAATTTTATAAGGAATATTTAAAAAAGAAAACAACACCACGGAAACAATTTCATCTTTGAGATGCTTTGACATTGCAATGTCATTAATTACTTCACTAGCTACAGACAATGACAGCAAAACCCCTAAAAAAATTAAACTTTGCAGCTCTGTAATATTCATTTATTTATTTTGATGCAAAGGAGAGTAAAAAAAAAAAAGGCTGAAGGCATAGGAGCTAGGGAAGGAATGAATGTCTAATATGATAATTAAATACTAATAATTCTACGGTAAAAATTTTACTGAAGTCTGTTGGTCTCTTATACATACATATTAAGACACAGTTTGTAGGTGATGCAACGGTTTGGCTGAGTATCTGGAAGGCTATGAGCTGTTCCTCTGTGTGCTCCATTTGTGAGTAAGAAAGCAACTGCCTTGCCTTGTCCATTCTCTTAGCAAAGACTTAATTCTCTCACTTCACTGTAACTCTTGAAAGGGGCATGTATTTCCTTAATATTGCAAACGTTTATAAGATGTACCAATCACACAGATGCACCCTGCAGTTAAATTCACCTCCTGACTGAAGAAGGCAGACACCAATGGTAGAAGCTGCACTTTCACAGTTTCTTTAGGCCCAAGAAAATGGAAATAATCAAAGCAGCTGGATACAGCATATGCCATTAACTGTACATGTTATAAGAAAGAAGTTCATTCATTCAATGCCACTTCATGAGAGACATGTTACTACAACAAAGGCAAAGTTGACAACATATGCCCATTTGAGTTAGGAGGCACAGAGAACAAGAACAGTGCAAACTCCACAAAGGTCTCCTGCCTTGACCGTTCAGCAGCGGAGGTGGCAGGAGGTGGGGAAGAGCGCTGCGAAGCGGCTGTTGCATGATCCAGAAGCTGTGGAAAGCAGATGTCAGTATGGACAGAGGAAGAGAGAAGGGTGAAAGCTCAAGTTTTTGTGCATTTAACATTGCTAGAATTCATTATATACAATATCAGAACCTGATCGTGATACCATCATGGCCTACAACAGCCACATGGAAGACACCCTACTGCCAGTCCTCTGCCTTCCCAACCTAAAGGATTTTCCTGAGTTAATGGTGAACTTTATTCATCAAAATGGTCCAATCTAAGTGTCCTGCTGACACCACTAAGACAAAAACTTATTTAAAACATATAGGTTGATAGCTTCTGTTGCTACAGAGTAAAATTTTAAGACAAAGCTTTATGTCAGGCATTTTTTCCTGTGAATTGCGATTTTTTTTGAAAGTACTGTTCAACAAAAGTAGGACTTTTTGACTTTATTTGTGACTTGACCGCATACGTTGGTCACTGGAGAAAGACAAAGCCCAAGAGAACAGTTTCATAAAGAGACACAACTTTCCGTAAGAAGAAAGTTTTTAAATTTCCAGCAACACACTTTGCCATTATAGTATGGCAAAAGAATTGATATATCGTATCATGTGCAGTTGTTACTACAAAGACTTACAGGTTGCTTTCTTGGGTGCAGAAATTTCTTTTATCTGCATCAGCCATTAACTGCATTAATGGGCAGTAACAAAGACAAGCTTGCCATGGCAGATTAGAGAGCTAAGATTGCTCCGGTTGACAGCTTTATTAGTTTTCAAGTGCTTCTGTAGGGAACTGAGAAGCAAAGCTGAAACACCAGGCCTCTTTCTCCTTGTGAGATGCTCTATCCAGACAAATGTAAAACTTTAATACAGTTAGTTACTTCCATTCTAAAAATAAACTAACATTGTCATCTGTGCCACACTGAAAGTACCACTTTCAGATCTAAGTCTGCTAACGAATTACTGCTTATTATGCTTGGGCACATCTTCCCAAAAAGCCAGAGAAGCTTGTCAGCTCTACAAAGCCACCAAAGACCTAATGACATTCTTCGCAAGAATGGTGGTTGGCCAGAGTATCCTGGTTAGATCTTCCTCAGGCAGTTTGGTGGGACACAAAGAAACACAGACATCCACCCTTCTGCTAATACTGCACTGGTGCAGTAATAGTGCTTTATGCAGCAAATAGGGAAGGTGATAGTAGAGGACAAAGTAGTGCTGTGGGCATTATGAGAAAGATGTTTTCAGAAAGAATCCAAAAGGTGAAATTCATCTCTAGGCAAAGAGCCAGCACAAAGCAAAGGACCTCAAAACTAGCTCAAAGTGGTGCTTAAGTAATTGATGGGCTCCATGCCAGTCTTGCAGGTGAAGATGAGTTTCACCCTCAAACTAAGGAAGGAACACTTAAGAGAGCCACATGTGAACAAAAAAAAAAGAGCCAATATGTCAGCAACAGCAAAGCAAAGGAGTGGCAGGTTGCAAGGAGACTAGGTCAGGTCAGGAGGGAAGGACAACAATGTAGAAGTTCACTTTTCTAAACGGAGTACCTCATGAGAGTAAAAGTCATATGACCATCCCATCCAAGATGGCAAAACAGCCTTCTCAAATCAGGGATCTTAACTGTCCAGAAATGGACAAACCAACCAACCTTGAATAAGTCTGTTCATTTGTGAAGTCCAAAATGCAGTTTCCCTTTCAAAATATATATTCTCACTACATTTGGATGCTTGAAAGACATACTGTATCAAAATGTCATATCCAACTGTCGTGGTTTAACCCTAACCAGCAACTAGAACCACGCAGCTACTCATTCATCGCTCTCAGTTGGGATGGGGGAGAGAATTGGAAGAGTAAAAAAATTCGTGGGTTAAGATAAAGTCAGCTTAATAGGTAAAGCAAAAGCCGTGCACGCAAGCAAAGCAAAACAAGAAATTGATTCACTGCTTCTCATCGGCAGGCAGGTGTTCAGCCATCCCCAGGAAAGCAGGGCTCCATTGCATATAATGGTTACTTGGGAAGACAAATGCCGTAACTCTGAACGTCCTTCCTTCTTCTTCCCCCAGGATTATATGCTGAGCATGATGTCATACAGCATGGAATATTCCTTTGGTCAGTTGGGGTCAGCTGTCCCGGCCATGCCCCCTCCCAACTTCTTGTGCACCCCCAGCCTACTCGCTGGCGGGGCAGTGTGAGGAGCAGAAAAGGCCTTGACTGCTTAGCAACAACCAAAAACATCAATGCACTATCAACATCGTTCTCATCCAAAACACCAAGCTGCTAACAATCCCCATACCAGCTGCTACCAAGAAAGTTAACTCCATCCCAGCTGAATCCATGACACCAACTATCCAAAGTTATGTATTAACTAAGCATTAGCTTAGGTTTTAAAAGTCAAAATGAGTACTTCCAGTGTGGTGCTATGCTGGTGGCATATTCTGTTTTTCAAAACAGGAACGTCTGTAGTATTTACTCTGTCTCACCCTCTCCCAGCAAGGCAGCACATGTTACTGTGATGGAACTGCATCCCTCAGGACAGACATTGAACCTGGGCTCACTCACAATGCTTATCAGTCTTCCGGACTAGGTATCTTAGGCACGGCCTTAAGCAGACCTTGTTAGTTGAATGGATGCAATCTCTACTGTAGCATTAGCACAGCAAGACACTGCTGACTATAAAATGAGCTTTCTCTCCAGACAGAGCAGCTTTTTGAAGGAAAGATCTTTCAATCAAATTTGTAGGATAATTTATTATGCTTAACTTTTTTCACTGGCTTCCTAAGGAAACAATTAAGTATTTTTTCACAATTATTCCATTAAGAAAACCAAGACAAGTTAAAAAGGATTATGTACTTTGCTACAGTAGCGAAGCTCTGAAAGAAGTGTCTCCCTCCAGGATTTTGGGGTCTGGATTTTACCCCTTGCAAATCCAGATTTCCCCCCTAAGTGGACCCAGTAAAATCTTTGTTGCTGGATGAACAGCAAAAAGCCTGTACTTCCTTTTAGTTACACAATGTTACTAGGGAAATGGTGTAAATATAATCACAATCACAATTTTGTCAATTTACATACATTCCCACGTGAAAGATCCAAATATACAAAGCAGAACACTGGATTAATGACTATAGCATAAAATGATGCAACACTCATTTACAACACTGTGTGAAAATGAGTAATTAAAAATACACACACATAACTATGTATTTTTACTTGTTCATTTACACAATGAACAAGTTCTCTTTGTAAAAATTAAACATGTTGGAAGTTAAACTCACAGCAAAATTACACAACTGATTAAGCTTGTTAAGCAAGCAATAGTATACCTTGTTCAAACAACCATGCTATGTCAGCCAGCCCTCCTCAAACAGCAGTCATATGCTGAACAAGGAGGAAGACATCCTGCACTTTGCATGTCAACTCAGCCTTTAGAAACAGCTCACAATGGCTTGTAATGAAGCACACATTTACTGTATTCTTCTTAGTCTTTAGAAATGCTGGTATTGAGAGTTTTTCCTAGAACAGACACTGTCTTTGTGCTAAGATTCACTTTATTAATCATAGGTATGCTTTCTCATAGTTATTTTGTGATACTTGCTAATGGTGGCATTTGTGGTAATCTGTAATAAAGCAGAGACATTCAGAGGATAATGCCTCTGTGTCCTTGCACATTACAGAATCCTAGGAACCCATGGTCGTGATCTCTACACACCTGCAGGCCAAACAGGTTGTGAGAATTGCTTATTAAAACTAGTCTCGTATTTCATACCACAGACATGGACGGGATCAAAGGCAGAAAACAGAGTATCAAACCATGACCATACAACATGTTAATGGATGAAGTACGCACAAAGTGTAAGTGTTCAAGGAGGTAGGGAGAGGCAGCACATTAAAGGTTGCTCTGGTTGGTTTGGAGGACTGGCACACGCTTCCTCTGGGGCTGACTACTGCTAAATAGCTGAGACATCTCTGATGCCCCCTCTCCACACAGGCACATGAACAGTCCTGCTGGCACCACGTTCCTTGGCACCCAGGACAGTCTCAAGGATTACAACCACAAAAATGATGATATTTTTTTTTTTTTTTTTTTTTTTTTTTTTTTAAAATCGCTGCTTTTACATAAAAAGCATCAGAAACATTTAGGATACATTCTCATGTCAAATTTTTGTCAAAAACAAAGAAGATAAGATTACATGAACACACATTCCCCTAATTTCACCTCTCAGAATTATACATATGGCCTGACTTGCACAAAACACAAAAGCTCTGAGAACTAGTCACATTGTAAAAACAATTTGCACCATAAATCTGTATTACTGTCTATGGCAGGGTTAATAGACCTATGCCAGGGCATTTAGAAGCTATCAATACCTTTCTCTGCTTAAATCACCAATAACACAGCATTGATGGGAAACTACATGGAAACTTTTTTCCACAGTACATGAGACAAAGAATGGGCAAAAAATAGCATTTTATAAAACACCAATGGATTTTGTTTGTTAATAAAAAGCAACTTCTGCCAGAGGCATTCAAATAAGGATGATGCAGACACTCAGATGAATACTTTGGTATGCCTTACTGCCAGCTTAATGCCTATAATGAAAGTAATAAAGTGAACTAGGCATGTTGCTATACCATTTTATTCTTTTTTTTTTTTTTTTACCCTGTTAAATATTGATAAGAACTTATATCCCTGAGCAATGCCAGCAGCAACTCATTTTATGAATGCAAATTAAATTTTAATTTTTATTCTTTGCGAACATAAGTTTTATGCCTGTGCTTTGTATTATACCTATATAAGACTTCAAAAAATTCTGTGAGGTGTTATGAAAGCATAATAATATAAGTGCCTACCTTTTTCAGGAACCGTACTCCATAGGTAAATATATAAAGGTAAAATGTAAATCTCCACCTGCAAAAGGTACAAGAGATTAACTCTAGGATATCATGTTTACATACTTTACAGTTCAACACATGATTTCTTACAGCACTGCCAAAGTAACAGATTTTAGTCTGGTTTTCTACAACTTTTGTTATCAAGCATTGTGCTCATCTGCCTGCTTTTCCCAGCCTCCCATTAAGCCCTCTGAAAATACTGGCTAATTTCACCTAAACATGATGTGAAAAAAGAAATTTTCAAGGATAATTAAGTTTTTAAAAGTTTCATGAAAACTATCACGACAGTGGAGATCAGAAGACAATTCATATGCCTGTTGCGCAGAAGTTCACTTGTTATTAGACACCAGAACAATGATAATAAGAAATTTTATTAAGCCTTCAACAGGTGACGTTAGAGTGCTGCACATCACATACGGTCTTTAGTAATAAAAAGCATGATCCACAATGAGCTGGAATTTTGCTTAGCAGATTCCAGCACTTCACTCTTGGTTTTAAGGGGTGCATTTGTGTCAGGTATGCTGGATACAGATATATATCCACAACTTGTGTCCGTTTCCAAAGAGTTTCCTTGATAAAGATGATTCTACATTTTCCCAAGTACACTTGAAATAATTGCTGGGCTTCCAGTTTTTATTTTCAGATAGAGGCAAACTAGAAACTGGGATCAAGATGCCATGGAAAATAGGAGAGAAATCAGCAGGAGATTTAATACAAAATCATCCTCTCCTCTACACCTTTCTCCCTTTCCCAACAAAAGAAAATATACAGAGGATCTTCCAATCTTTCAGATCCATTTCTGGCTTAGGAGAGAAGCATCAATGAAAGGAAATAAAATCAAAACCTCACACAGCGTAAATTCCTAGAGGAATTCCTGGGTTCTTTTCCAAGGGTTGGATTACACAAACATGCTTGACATAAACACCAGTGAGGTACTATTCATAACACTTATAACAGGATGAGATTTAGCTTCCTTAGTGTGAGGCAATACTGCAGTGTGATTCACCTTCAATTACATATTTTATAGCACTTGCAACTTTCTCTGCACTGGCAAAACTATTAGCTTTCGGTTAATTGGCATTGAAGCATGTTGAGACATTACTGGAATGGTTTCCAAACTGAAAATGCTCTTATGTAAAAGAAGGTTAATCCAAACCTTCCTCTTCAAAACTACAAGTATTTAGAAAGAAAGTTGTGTCATACATAAGTAACCCTCTGACATGTTGAGTAGGGGAGAGTGTAAGAACATTGATGAGATTTAAAGTGTGATACTTCAGCTGAACAGAAACTCTCTCTTAGCCTCCACAGCACTGCAGAGATTAATTTATTCAATTGATATAATAGAAATACCAATCCCTTCAAGGATTCAGTCACACTAGCAACATGGCTCGCAGCTTTCATCCTTGCGATTTCCTCAAGACATGGCAAAAAGAAAGCACTCAGATGCAAAACATTAGTTGTGCTGGTAGAAACCTTCAGATCATATTGAAGAACAGAAAGGACAGCGATATGCAGGAAGCCTTTTTTTTTTTTTTTTACTTACCACCTGTAGCTGTCAGCTATGTGCTATGAGAAATTTAATGGTAGATACACCAATAATCCTTTGCACAAGGTCACACATAGATCACTGAACACACTGGGAATTGAATTAGCACTCAGTTCTCTGTCTGGTTTCCTACCTTGCTGCAGGCAGCCAGCAACCAAAAACCCCGTTGATGCTTTATTGGCATATGAACAGTCCTCACTCCCCCACAGCCACCCTTTTAATTTGGTAGCCTAGCAGTAAGAATGTCTGCCAGGCTTTGGAAAACCTAGGTTCAATTTTCTCCTCTGTCACATTTCTTAAACACTGCTGATGGGCTTGTTAGCCACAAAGTCATCATGTGTAGGACCACATCTTCTTGCGAAGCTGTTTTACGTAGCAGATAATACTCCGTGACTTGGGAGGAAGGACAGGTAGGAAAGGAACAAGAACTAGGTTGTGAAGCTGCATTATTCACTCAAAAATCCATCTAAATGCATCATTTGCAATCTACAGTATATACCTCTTTACCCCTATATTTGGGTCTCATTGCAGCCCACTGATGAAGAGATGCAAGTGGAGGGAAACAGTTACGATTAGGAATCATGTCCGCTCACAGTACAGTCCACTGTCCAAACCACCTTAGTATTTTGGGAACCTAGGCAAAATGTTCTTTCTCTCTGCATAGCACATCATAGAGGAGAAGGATATCTTTCTTAAGTGTGAGGTTATCAAGTGTCATTCCTGACCAAATCCATAAAGTGGTAGTTGATTAAGAGAGGTCTTTACTTTGTCCTTGGTAATAGTCCCAACTCTCACGGTTGGGAAAAGCCCTTAGCCTGAGCACAGTCTGAAGAGTCACAGACCCCAGGGAAGGGAGTATGTCTGGCCAGTGGCGTAAACCCTCTTAATACCTTTTCTAATATCCTGCTCAAGGTCCTTCTTAAGCATCAGCAGCTCATGCTGAACATCAGTTGTCATTTGGGTGACAGCTGGTTGTCTGCAATAGGGAAAGTAACAAACTCTTCTAAAACAACAGTAGCAAAGCCCAACAGACTAGGAAAAGCAAGGCAAGATCTGTACTAAGATCTTTTGTTCCCCTTTCTCCCCAGCAATACTCACTGCCCTATTAAAGCAATAAAACAGAGGCCACTAAGTGAAGCACCCAGTTGCGAGCAACCACCGTAACAATTCACATTTAACTGAAAGATAAGTACAGTTGAAGCTGCTCTGTCTTGTGAGAGTTTGCTCTGGCCCTCAGACCTGAAACGCTCCTCCAGTCAGTTGTACAGAGACACAAAATTTGAATGACCCGCATACACACAAAGCGTGCTGCTTGAAAGACTTCTTAGGTTAATTTAAATCCAGCAAACACAGATCGCTCAAGGAACAAGTGTTCTGGAAGACTTGATCTGTCTGCTTGCAATAGGGTTTTTGAGGTTCACTTTAGTCCTGCACTAACATGCCTACAAGACTTACAGATTGAACCAGACTTGTGTTTGGTCTGCTGAAGCTCAGGATGAGGGAGGTCAAACCTGTTTACATATGGCCCTTCTGGCAAATCCTTCAGGTTGTGCTGGTGCTTCCCAAGCCAGTTGTTGCGTTTCAAATATGGATGTGACACACTGCAACAAAGAGTCAAGCTAAAAGTGACTCTTCAGTAACAAAAAAAAATTTATTTTCTAATGTAGTCTTAAAATGAATGCTCTAGAGCACCTCAAGAATGCAGCAACAGATCTGACTGTTCCTGTGCAACATGCGAGTGCATTCCTGATCCAGAGTACAGACAGTTTCTTAACCTCTCAACCCTTTTAACTTTGAGCTGCTAATGAAATTTTAAAGATGCTTCAGCATGATACAGAACACTAAGAAGATGGAAAAGTTGGAGAGCCTCTGCCAACTAATCTGGCATACCCCATCATGCCCAGTTCAGCAAAAACCATTTAAGTACACACTTGAGCAAGCATTTAACTGATTTCATGCATACGTCTAACCATGTTCCCTTCATCACCCTGATGAATTTTGTCCTTAAAATTTCCCCCCAAATTTGTGCTCTGAAATGTGAAATCAAACTTCAGCTAATAAAAACAAATTGTTTAAGCAATGTTCAAGCAAAGCACGCCCCTACCCCATACACACACACACACACATATTTTGCAGAGCCCAACACGTGACATTTGTGCTCTGTGTCAGAAAGACAATGTCCTCCCCACGGACCTTGTCTCCAGCAGAGCAAGCTCAGCGTGGCTGCTCTCTCAGGAAAAGCGCCCCTTTTCCCAAAAATAAGGTTGAAGAGGCAGAAGGCCTCCCTGCTCCTGCAGTTTTCCCTTTCTTCCGTTTTTTTGCAGGAAGACCATCTGGCCGGGCTGTGAACACAGGCCCTCCTGCAGAGCCCCCAGCTTTGCAGCACTCCCCTGGCAGTGCACGGCCCTCCCCACCTTAAGCACCCTTACAGCTCCGATGCCGAACCAGTGCCTGCCGCCCAGCAATGGTGTGCAAGGATCCAAAGTTATCCAAGCAACTTTTGACAAGCAAACATGAAACATAATGCATGCACAGTATTAAAAGTAGAACAGCCATTTTGCTTCCAGAATTGTAGCTGTTACTCACAAAGATGCTTTTGCCACTTATTTGCTACAGTCAGGGCTACCATCAGCAATATAAGAATGTCACACTTCAAAACAGTTAACATTAAAATGTAAACATTAATGTAAAAACAGTTAATGTAAACATTAACTGTTAACCCTCATAGTTAGCAACTAGCCATGGGCTCACCACATTCCCTGCAGTTGAAGAAACACCTCTGGCTCTGAAAACTATTTTCAGAGAAACTGCAGACTCCTGAAGTTTTACTCATTGAAATTCACTTGAGTAAAGTTTCAGATTTGCTGTTCTCAGTCACCTGCTGCTCAAGTCCTGGCAGTGGCAGACAGACCTCTGAGCTCAGGCTTTGGGCTGAAGGCCAAACCGGACAAACTCCACAGGTGTAGGCCTTGGTTCTGGAGAAGATGAGAAGGCTTGAACTGAAATCACACAGCATGTTCTCCCTTCATTTTAACCCCTACTGTCTCACTGAATTGGGTGAGCATGTAGCTGGGCTATCGCAATCATTACCTGAGTTCGAAACCTATTTTTGCTGCAATAGTATGTTCACTGTGATAGTGCTCAAAGGAGGATTTCTGATGCTGAGTTTAAACAACACTGAATGTTTATTTCTTTTAAGCAGGAAGCATTGCTAAGTTCCTCATGTGCCCACTGTGACTTAAAGTAGTCCATGTTTTAGCCTCACATTGCATTTTTCTGCTCCCCCAAACACAGTACCAGAGCCTCAACTTTCTGGTTCACTCAAGGGGACTTAATCCAATTAATGCTGCTCCTGACATCGCCAGAGGTAGACATTCCTTCTAGATGGTTACGTCTAAGGGGAGATATTTAGAGGATGATTCCTAAACCAACAGACTCCGAACTTTTGGATCAACTTCTTAATATTGGTGACATTGTCTACTGACCTATTATAGCTTCCATTTTAGATTAGAAAAAACAACAAAAACACACACCAACCCTTCTCCCCTAAAACAACACAAACCCCCCACAAAGATAATATTTTGTTAGGCAATAAGCCATATAAAAATACAAGACAGAGCACAAAAAAAATAATGCTTCATCCAACCAAAGCCCAGGAGGACTACTAGCACCTTTAATGGTCTCACAAATTCCAACTTAAGACCATTTGTATTGTACCAAAAGTGTTGATCTTACAGTATTTGTTGCACAAAACTATGTTTTTATATCAGGCACGTGACAATTCAGGTGTTACTGCGTTTCACTCTGAGCAATATGTTTGGATGTTTGACTCCCCTGGTCACACACAGCAGTAAGCAGTGCTATCCCACAGAATTGTTAGAGAATTGTGATGGATGACTATTAGTACTTCACAGCCTGGGTCACTATCTAGAAGAGTAAAGCAACAAATTGCCACCTTCTTTTGAGACATCAGCTTTTTAAAGAAAGAACTCAGAAAAATCAGACTTCCAACTCTTTTCCAGTCAGAACTCAAAATAAGACAGGGTGAAGGTTAACTTGATAACCCAGTTAGCACACTCTCAGCATTCAGCCTGGTACACATGGATGGTATGTTTTCACTTGCAAATTTTCAGAGAGAATTACTAAGGAATTTCTACTCTAAATTCCAAGCTCACAATCTCCTTCACCTAATACAGCTCTTTTAAAATAAACTAAGAGCTTTATTAGATCCTACATCTCTATGTCCTTGGATCATGACAGACCTTTACACTGAAAACCCAAACACAGAGCTGATTAGACACACAATTAGCACACAGACAGCCCCATGGCATGCCTTCAATTGGTTCAGAAACCAGACAGAAGTGCAGCTCTGCTTTGAACAGTCAGTACCCTCCACTAAATCTTTACTTACCTTCATTCCTGATAACTAGTTTCATACAAGGCTGCAAGTATGACAATATGTTTGATGGCAGTAGCCCCACTGCTCCAATTTGCTGCCTCCTGATATTTCTGTAATGACAATTTGCTGCATTTCTGCAAAGCCTGGCAGATGCAAGTGGGTATATAGAGTGTTAATTGAAATAAATTAAACAATCTTCTTGCCCTTTTTGTCATGATACTGCTGTTGAGTTAGACTGGGGAAACCATACAAATGGTAAATAGTTCCTGCACTATGGTTAAGGAGAAGTTATTTGAAGAAGGAGATAGTTAAGCACAGCTCACTAAGATGTGCAAAATAGCAGGTGTGATAAATTGAGAAATCTTTATTGCTTTCCTCTTCAATTTTCTGGTTTAAGATTTGACTGTCATCCAATTTTCCCCTTGGCTGCAGTTTGAATCAGTTATTTAATATTTAATGTTACAGTGCCACTTGAGACCAGTCCTGTCCTAAATCTATGCGCTCAAAATGCAGCTCTGAAAGTCTTCAGAGCAAAATTTAGTAGTGCAGAAAAAAGGAAAAGAAACAAAGTACTAAATTTTGAAGTGATGTAGTTTTATAAATAATAAAGCATGTTTATATAATTAGACCAGAAAAGATGCATAATATAATAGGTGTTTTGGTAATTCCTGCTAGGTTACATAGCTTATGTTTAATGGTTATGCAACTGTTCTCTTCCAAGTGTTTCAAGCACTACATGAAATAAAGCTCTGATAAGACCTCAGAGATCTATTACCATTGCCAAATCTTGCCCTACAAAGAGGTACTACTATCTGTAAAGCTCATGGGAAGATCACACAGAAAAACAAGATGTTGCTGACACCCTCCCCTGTGGTCTGATCAACAGAACTGGTTTCTCATCAGTGACATCCAATACATACAGCTGACAAGTCTTGGAGAGAAAAACTGACCCAAAGTCTTTCCAACCTGGACTTCTAGTCTCCATTCTTATTGATGATCTCACAAGTCACCCGTGTTTCCAAACATGGCCTTTCAGTTCCTCTGTGGATATCACAACAGCCACTCACTGTCCCACTCTTCCAGTTCTAGAGGAACAAAAACTTAAAATCCTCCAGATTGCATTTGCTTTTCACCTAGTAATGTTGTCCTAGCCATAATGGCCAGCATATATGCATAAGACAACTTTTGTGACAAGCAATTATCTTCTTAGACCAACTTGCATTAGCTGTTTCCATTTTTTCCTCAGGCTGAATGTTACCTTCCTGTAGCATTAAGTCATCTGCTTCAGATTTGTTTTTAGCCTGCTAAAGCAGATGCTGATCCCTTATGAGTATCGATCTTTCCAGATCTAGGCTAGGTGTTAGGGTTGTTTCTCCATTTCCCAGAAGAAACTGCCCATCTGTGCAGCACCCACTGAGTTTGTGCACAGCGAGCACACACCATATTACAGTTATAGATCAGTCTTCTGGGGACAGTTTGCTGTTTCTTCACATTCTGTACTTCCACCTTCTCACCACCTTCTAAGCAGAAGTTGCAGTGCTGTCATAGTTGAGATAAGAGGAGAAGCAGAGTTTGTAGCAGTAAATTCAAACCTCGCCTTGTCCTTGATTTTATTTTCCCTTTTGCATCCCAAAGAAGTACGTTTACTTAGTCATTTATGTTCTTCCCTTTTCCCTACCTCCCAGTCATCATCTGTTGCATCACTGAAACTTTAGAAAAACTGCTACTAGATGCTCATTACAATGAGGGTTGTTTTTTGGTTTGTTCTTTGGTTTTAATGATTTAATATATTATCCTTCAGTATTCCAAAACACTACAAAAAAACACAGACAGGAAATTTTTGTACTACCTTTTCATGCAAAAGTGGTGTCATCAGAACAGCAAGTATAAAACTAAAGAAGCGAGAACCCAAAATTTACCAAGAAGCATCATCTGACCGAACTATACTCATTCATCTGCAAGTATTTAAATAAGTAACCATAAGGGATAGCACTAAATATTTCAAAGCACAGTTTCTCCAGCATCTTATACTGAATATTTCCTGTCTGATTGATAGTCACAATTTTAGCCTGTTTCAGGGCCTGATCCTAGGAGATTTAACCTGCAAGTAACCAGGACTACAAGAGCTGATGCCTTATTTGACTTCTCTGGAGAAATCCATGACAAAATTTAACTCTCACATCCTCATGTTTTTTTTCGTCTGCCAGTTTCTTGAACTTCAGGGAAATTAAAAACAAAGCATCCCTGAATGGGCAAATGCTGGTCACCAGTCAATACAAACAGAAGGGCCCATCACACTAATGATATCAGTAAAACAAAATGAGTAGAATTACAGACGTACACAAACTGCAAAATTTGTAGCATACAGATGAAGTTACCAGACAGGTCTCCATCGCAGCCTGGGTTCTGTGTTCTGTCACAGCAGGTCTGTGTATACCCACCCTGGTGAGACACGGAAGCAGGAGAAGACAGAGGCTATACTGAACATTGGGTTACCGTATGCCTATGGCCACGCTAACAACTAACACAGCATCATCCCAAAAAGCATTAGGGGAACTAGCAAGTTTCCCACCTTCACCAGCACTGTGTGCAGGATCTTGCTGAGGCCACTGCCAACATCTATTCAGCCACAGGCCACCACTTGCCTCTTTTGAGCATAAGAATACCCCAGTGACACCTACCTTGCTGCCCTGGACATACGTATGACGTTATGCCCAAATATCACAAAAACTATTCTGCCAATAAAAAATTTGTTTCCACATAGGTACAGGGGAAATGTTTCCATAACAACATTTTGATAGACTGCCATACAAATGCAGCATTAGGCAGGCATCGTCTTGACTCAGGTTAGTTTATAGCTTTCAGCTCTCAGTAAAGAAAATGGTGAAGAAAAATAAGACAAAATAAAAAAAATAAGAACAGCATATGACAAGCTGCCTCACTAGCTTACAAAATATTTACATCTGAAGAAAATACTCAGTTCATCTTTCTCTTCTTTAGAGATGACTTTCATTGCCTCCGCATGAAAGTCCATTACTGAACAGCTTACTAACACCGAAAACAATGTAGTTAAATGCCTGGAAGGTAAAAATATTAAACAATATGGGAGCTAATTCTCCTTGTAATGCTGTGTCTCCATGAACAGATGCACACACTCCATGTATCTATAAAATGAAAGGTAATCAAAATGTAACATTAAACTGTGTAACAACATAAATATGAGGGAGAAGAGAGGAGTAAGGACTTGCATGCCAATTCATTAATTGCCATGTATAAAATAAAACCTTCCTGCCACTGCCCTCCAGTGAGTAAAGTAATTTGATATGGGTTGATTGTGACTAACAATCTGTAAGAGAGCAAGTCTTATTCAAGTTTCTTTCTTTTGGTAGAGACTGAAATAGGGAAAGATATAAAAAAATTTTTGGACTACTGAGTCTGTGGTTTGCAGCCTCCTGTGGGAGAAGACAACTGGCTACAAATGGAACCTCTGTGAAGCTCCTGCTGGACCAATTCTGTACAGATTCAGTGCGAATCTGGCAAACACCATTTGCTTGTGTTACACAGGCAGAACAGCTAACAACTCTGAAGACAGCAGAAATGGGAGTAAGAAAGGTATCCTTCCAAATTAGCATTTTGTTCACGTTTGCCTTTCTTTCTTAAATGAAAATAAGAGTAGAACTTGGTAGATATCTGCATTTACCAAAGACACAAAAATTTGCATCCACATAAGAACAGAGAATTTATTCTGAATCTGACAGTAACTCTTCATTAATAAATATTTGCTTGTAATGCATTTCATAAAGCTATTACAGCCGAAGTGAACATTGCTCACGTCGCTTTCGTACTGCAAATACATTAACAGGTTGAACAAAAACATAGTTAGGACCAGCAACAATATGAACATCTTAGAAACAGAAAAGAGAACTTTCTAGGAAAATACAAAGCAAAAAGGAGGTAAAAATTATAAGGCAAAATTTGCACAAGTAACCACTATGGCATATAAAGGAAACAAACACCAAACCAACAGGATAAAAGCAATGAAAAGAGCAGAACATGTTGTGAAGGGAGGAAGAGAAATGTTTTTGCTCTTTCCCCTCTTCCCACTCAACTTTAAGTCTGTATCACAGATGAAATGAAGAACTGACAAGCACCAGCAGAGATCTGAGGAGTAAACACAACCTTCACTATTAATAGATAGTAACTACTTTACACTGTTTGCTCTTCTACTTGGGCAAGAATGGTTTTATTATTGGAAAGCTTCATTTAAGAGAAATAAAAAAGCCCCCAAATTTTGGCAGCAATAAAATATTATTAACAGGAGAACAAGAGATATTAGTGCCTGAAATGTACCACTCAGGAGAGATCGGTATCACAGACAAACACACTAAAAAATGGTGAAGCCGCCGCCCAGTGCTTCAAGTAGAACAAGAGACACAAACTGGGAGAAAGTCTTGTGCTGAATTCACAAAAGATCCTCCCCAAACCATAAAGAGTCAGTTTTTAAGTCCTGTGGATCCCATCTACCAAGCATCAAAAATAGTATTGAAGTCTGTAGCATCCCAAACTGAGCCCATGCTTTCTTGGCTCTACATCCCCTGTGGCTATTCTGAAAAATCCCTGCCTTGCCTCCATGTTTCTTCACTTTAAAGCCACTTGTCTGCAGTGTTTGGCAACTTCGCTTAAAGCTGAGGTGGACCAAAGAATCCATAACCAAGAGCTAGACAATTCAAGGCATCTGGAACATAAGAAAGCAGCAGCTACTGCAGTCTTTGTAGTTTTCCTTTAGTGTCTTTAATTGTTACATTGCAATTGTATTTTGAACTAGTGTTCACATTAATTAGAACTTAGGGAAGAATTATTTAATTTCCATAGCATAAAAAAACCAATGAGCACACACAAACCGCAAGAGAACAGAAACCTAGTTAATTTATTATAACTTTGCTTAATGTGCAATGATAATGTTAAGTGATGGTGTCTTCACAGGACCAGCATATGGGTTAATTTAGAGTTATTGTGTTAAAAACTGTGTCACAGAAGGCAGTAAGGGCAGGGAATTGAAAGTTTTAAGTAACCCAATTTGAGGGAAGAGGGGAATTTCGTAAGATTCAAAATGAAAAGTGCTTACAGCACAGTCTAAAAATACAGAGAGTGTAGTCTGAGGACGTGGCATCTTGTCCTGTCTGCTCCAGCAGAGCAGCATAGGAAGAGGGCTGGTGATTCCTGACACTTAACCAATGTTTTAATTTCCCCCCAGTCCCATGTTTGGGCACAGAGACATCCTGAGGTCCAGTTTAAAAAGAGAAAACAGAGATCATAGATCAGATTCACACGTGAACATGGCAGATACGGTAGGAAAGGAATCACGAGGGAAACTGCCAACCTTGCCTAATTCTGGGGTTTGTTTCATACCAGTCCCAAACCAATGGGCACCTCTTGAGCAGCATACTACAGAGTTGTAAGAAGTCTACTCAGTTCACAGTTCAGCTTTCTAATGCAGTGGGATAGCAGGGCAACAAGAGCAGAGCCAGACCCAGTATTTTATTATTCAAAAATGAGAAATAATGATAGGAAGAGTTAGATAAAGAGTGTAAACATAGCCATAGGAGCAGCTGTTCAGCACAAAAGCATTCATTCTTTCAGCCAGTGTTAATCTAAGCACTCATGTAGAGCTGGCAGCAGGAAGAGATGCACTTAGAGCACCACATAGCATGCCATGGCCTGCTCCACCAAACCACGTCCTCCCAGCCTGCCACATCAGAAGGGGACAGGTGGCTGAAGCCATTTCCACCGTTCCTCCCCTCTGCCACACCAAAACCTGAGCCTTCATATTGGATGCAAGCACTGTCCACACCTCTCCAGTTTCCCTTCTGCTACTTGGATGCGTACAATACTCACCACCACCACCACAAGCAACAGTACTCCAGCATGCTTATGTGACCACCTTGTGACCCACAACAGGAAAATCTGACTGACAAGCACCCTATGTTTTTATGCAGAGTGATCTTTAACCCCAATAAGTGTAGTGTGCTGCTTTAAGAAACAGCTGTACAGCCGGCTCTCTGATACAGAGCAGGGCAAATGGGAAGGCAAGGATGCAGAGGTCAGGGAGGTAGCCTTTACTGCTTACTAGAGTTGCAGCGGTAGCCTGTGCTGCTGAACTACAGTTTAAGCCAGCCTGTGCAAGTACACACCACAGCACAAAAGCACATAATAAAATCATAAAAGGATATATAATTAAACTACTTATCCAGCCTGGCTACCGAAGAAATGTGAATAGTCCAGAGCCTAAGACAGATGCTCTGATAAGCAAAGCTGCAGGCACAAACCCACAGCAAACCACGCCACAGCAGCTGGGTGTGATTGCCCAGACTCTGCATTTGGAAACAGGAGCGCTGAGCCAGCTGTGCGTTGGAGAGTAGGTATGTGCAAGTGTTAGGGCAGAATTAAAATTACTGTCAGTGGCTGCACTGTGTTCTCACAACTTCAAAATTAAAACAGCTTGCCAGCTATTGACTTATTCATGTGTCCAGACACTCAGGCTACAAATTACTATATTATATGTAACTCAAGGCAACCAGTACTGTCATACCCTCTCTCTGTTGGAGGAGGGAAACCATCAGTAAGCCAGCTGTGAATGACATCATATGAAAAAGCATTGTTTACACTAAATAAAAAGCTTCATCAATACTCTTCTGCACTGATTTCACACATGGCTCAGAGAGAAACATAAATTCAACTCAGCCTACACTGGAATCAGACAAAGGAAACAGTAATGTACAGAGCTATTGAGTGTTCCTCTCAAGGAGAAACATCTCACCCTGATGTAAAATGGAGCAGGATTTCTGTCTTAGCTTTATATACCCAAACATGAATCCAGGCCTTTTAGCACAGCACTAGTTTCCCTGACATGAGTCTCAGTATAAATGTCTCATTCTCTTTTACGTTCTATTGAGGCTTTGCATTCAAGCACATCTCTTTTCCTTTTCTGTGATGTTGTTAGATATAATACTCTTAAGAGAATAATAGGTCCTTGAATGTATCAATCCCAGAGTCTAGATGTAACTCTTACAGTGCTGTGATAAAATCACAGTATTTTACATGCTTACTATAGATAGCAATTGCCAGGCCATCTTTGCTACTCTACACTTTAGTTGCCACATGCTAGATGACTTCAATTAGAGTCTCCTTTTTGGCACCCATGACTCATCTCAACTTCCCTACTACCTGCAGCTATAATAAACTCTTCTTGCACTCAGCGAAGGTCACATCTTCCCTGTTCTGGAACAATTTCACAGACTCCAACTCCCTCCACAACTCACTGAAATCCCTTGACAAGCTGTCTCTCAATCTGACTCTGCCAACACCTGAGCCCCTACTCCCTGCTTTGCCCCTCATGCCACAAATGCCATTTGCTCACATAGCTCTTTTCCTTACCTCTGTACTCCCGTTTCAGCATGTGTGGTACTTTATAGTTAAAGACTTAAGATTAATTTTCACAACATTTTTTTAAGCAAACTATGGATACAATCTTTTCATCAGCACAATACCAAACACTCTGGTTGCCCAAGCAAATAAAACAATCTATTTAATTATAAACTACTGCCTCAGGATAGCAATGAATTCCACGAGAGAGACATGAAATCCTGTTTAATTACTCCAAGTGTGAAAAACTGTTTTCACTATTCAATTTTGAATATGCTCTTTTTCTTTTTCGTTTAACACCTCCTGGTTCTTGCACAATGAGATAGGCAGTTGCTGTTCTCTCTCTCATTTTCTTTATACAAGTCATCGTTTCCATATACTTTCATCTTGTACTAAGATGACTCTCTTTTTCAATTGTCTCTCTGATCTCCTGCACAATCCTTGTAGCGTCTACAGTCACTATGCTGCTATATGCATCTGCAAAGTACCATACTTTTGCATTACATTTAATGGAAATTTTAATCAAAAATGACAATGGAACAGTTTGTTCTGCTCACACCAGTCTAGCAGCATAGGAAATAGTGAGAGGCAACCCAGCTCTGTAAGTTTCACTAGTAGCAGTTCTGTTCCCTCCAAACACAGCTTTCCCTGAGCAGTATAGGAGCCAGCCTTTGATTTCCCCCCTTGCCTTACACTAACACCATCATTAAATCTGTATCACCCGGTGTATGAATCCTTACCCAGACATTTCATAGAGTTCAAGTTTACAAGAGATCAACTAGTTTGGATGGGCTGGTATCCACAGTGCTCAGGACTGGAACACTGGATAGCACATGCCCAGGATCTACTTCACATTCATATGAAATATAGCTCCGCAATATCGAAACACCATGAGGATTTGTGGGTTTGTGCAGGCTATTTTGTCATTTATCGTCCTCCCCCCCCGACCCTTCTTTTCTTCCATCCCTGCAATAAGGATCTGCATTTCTGAAATACACCATGCCAGAATGGTTTTTCATAGCTTGACACCAAGCATGTGCTGCTTGCCCTATGGCACAATGTAGAGGCACTAGCCCCACTTGAACAACAAGACTATCCCAGCTGGAAGAGTCAGATTTGGCAAATTTTATATCCATATCATCTGCCTGAAGGAAACCCTGGAGTGAATTATCTTTTCAATGAATTATCCTTTCAATAGTGCCTGCATTCCCTTTCGGCAAGATGTAGCAGCATCACCACAAAAGGGAGTCCAGTAACAAATCAGCGTTCATGAAGCGTAGCCCATGGGAGATGAGACTGCCTGGGGCAAAATGGAGCAGGGCAGTGAAGGCACACCCTTATTTTTCAGCTTTGGTTCCATTGTAGAGGCAAAGGTGACTTTTTTGGACATTATTTTAAGTAAATGAGAGCTGAGATCTTCAAGCTGCTGTTTTTAGAGAGACACTTAACATAATGAAAAGGATAATAGAACCTCACAAGTTTAATCATACCAAGAATCCATTTTTGTTATTAGCTGTTCTTCCTTTAGCATTTCTACCTTAGAAATCACAAAACAGGTTTATGACTCCCTTTTTCTAGTGCTTCAAAATCAAACCAAAAAAGAACATTTTTCATGCTTTACAAGCAATTTATGGCTATTTAAGAGCCACCAGTTTACTTTCACCAGCAGTTTTATGACACACTGCTATCAGGATTCATTGACATGAAGTTCTCATGTCTCTTAATGGACAGATACACATTACTTATATACATGACATTCAGTAAAGAAAAAATAAATAACGTAATCAATAAAGACCTTCAGAAAACACCATTAATGTAGTCTTTACTTCTGATGAAGGCTGTTAGATCCAACTTTTACTGGTTTTCCAAGTGTAATTAGTAAAAACCACCAAGGACATCACATGGAAAAAAAAAATAAAAATCAAAACTGTGGATGGGGCTCTCTGTGTGTTACAACAAAAAATAAAATTAAAATTGTTGGTTCCAACAACAAAAAATCCTGCCAGCCATGAAGATTTATACTAAGTGAGAGTAATTTCTCAGATAATTTGAAAAGGGTACGTTGTTTTACAAAGACAGATGATGTAGCAGTTGCTCCTCTCTCATTCTGATATAATAAGCTTGGCACAGCTGGGGCGTACAGACAGCAGCAGCAGAGACACTGAAAAACTTCTTCAAAGTAAAGTAGGATGCCTCAAAATTTATTTTGCAAAGTGCTACACTTCACTGAGTGGATTTAAAGAAAAAAAATCTGTGTTCACACCGTCTAGCCTTGACTTGATGCTCCCATAGGCTAAAAGAAGTTAGCTTTGGCAACTCCTCAGCTTGACACTGGCACTCAGAGAACCTGGGTCAATCACAGCAGCTGACAGCTTCCCCGGCTTTCCCTTTACAGGTCTGTTTCAACACGGTGGTGTTTTGAGTTAGCAGCTTTGGGGAAACCACCTTGCTGCCTGACCTGAGCCAAAGCAGTCTCTTGGCTATAAACCCAGCTATTGTCCTTGAGGGAATACTCCTCCTCTTATTTTTCCTGCCCAGCTCCCTTTGTTTTAAGGCCATAGCAGGGAGAAAATAAAAACATCTACATCCAGACACAGAGAGGTGTACACAAATATACACTTCCTACTCCTCAATGATATCACACAATACTGCGTTCTTCAGACACCACTAAGAAATATAAAGTAGCTGCTCCAGTATCCTAACAGTTTCTGTGAAGCACTGATGAATATTTCACTCAAGGTCACAGACAGCTAACTAAAATACTGAAAAGTAAAGTTAAGGATCAGTAAGAAAAATATGCAAATTACTCACTTTTTTCACCTGTATAAATATTTGCCAGTCCTATTAACTGTTTCAGTACAAAGTATTCCAGAAGAAAGAAATCATAGTAATTACTTAGAGGCTTCCAGTACTATGCCTCATTGCAGAGTTTGCTGCTATTTCACAGTGACTTCCAGAAATTTTGGATTTTCCTTGATGCTTTCCCTTTCAGGCAAGACTGTTGTCCTATGACCATCTGTCTGCAGAAGCACCTGTCCCAGGAGCACCCAGGTGCAGCCCACAGCAGGACACAGCCCACTGCAGGACATTATGAGGAGGAGAAGGAGCAGCAGAACTAGGTATCTGCCCAGTTAAAAAAAAAAAAAAAAAAAAAAAAAATCCATAATTATAGTAGCAAGGAAAACCTCTAACATTTTATCAGCATACTAGTTAAGCGTATAGTCTCCCTTTCACCAAGCAGCTGGCTGGGCTACCAGCACTTTAGATCTCGTGAACAGACCAGAGCAGCAGGGGAGAAGTTATGCCTCATACCTGGGAGAGAGCAAGGAGAAACAGTCATTCCTGCCCCATTGAAAACAGCAGAGGAAAACAAGGGAGATTTGGTAATTCTGTGACCATTGAACAGTAACTATCACACTCGCCCCAGAGCACATTGCATGGTTTTACAGACCCATCCCCTTGTTCTCTTTTCTGGTTGTGAAACTGGTTAGTCCTCTACTGCATGTAGCACTGAGGCAGCTGAAAACCTAAATTCACAAATCAGAATTAAATGGACCCATAATACTATTTACCACATATTTTTGCTTGCACCTCAAAGATCATTGTATTCAGCAGTGTTTTAGAAGCTGAATTCAGAGGGCCTGAGGCTATTAAAAATTCAGACTTAGAAGCTTTTTGGTGCCTATTTATTTTCTAATGCTTTACTGCTACGCACAAAGCACACACTGATGAATTATTTCATGTGTTTTGTTAAGATTTGTATCAGCACAGTTCAGAATTTCAACAACCAAGCAGGTGTCTCAATTTCTTTCCCTCGCATAGTTATTTTTCCAGTACAATTTTGTAGGAAAGAATTACTCTGCTAGTGGAGAAAAGCAATATGGCCAAGAAGTTGCAAACTGCCCATAAAATTTTCACAAAAATTTGCATAAGTGAAAAAAAAAAAAATCTGCATATATCTGTCTCTATCTATACACATACATGTTCACACACACATATATATACAGCTATAGATAGATAAAATCTCCCCAAAGCAACATGCATAAACACAGTTTCAGTTCCTTAGGGAAAAGAATATGTTCTGACTCGGAGATGAGACAGCAACTCTTCTCCACCCTACATTTAAACTCAAAGACACCCCGCTTACAGATACGTGAGTATCCAAGCTTCTTCTAGAGTCGAATGAGGGGGAAAAAAAAAAAAAAAATCATCTTTGGCTCTTCAGTCTGCACGTTTCCACATTTTCATATGCAGACTGTTGCATAAACTCAAAAAACTCTTGGCCATATGTTTCTGCCAGTCACTCCCTGGAAACCATTTAGATGTCTCTAATAAACAGCTTGCTTAAATGTACATAGCTGTAGGACAGACAAGTCATGAGCCTGATGACATTCCAAAGTCCCAGGCTAATAACTTAGGGCATCACAGGTTCTTCCCCTTCGCTCCAGACAACACGGGAGGAGGACAGGATGCTTGCTGTTTCTGTACTATTTAGTCTTTGAGAAAAACACATATACCTACGCACAGGGAAGCGTGTGTAGGGGATAATATACCTAGGCACAGGGAAGAAACTGGCACTGGTTTGGGAATCACTACTGCATTGGCTTTCTGACATGTGAGACTAACAAAGACATTCTTGAACCCTGTATATTCAGTCTGGCAATCAGCGAAGTCACCATTCATGGTCTTCCAAGAGTTACATCCTCTCAGCCATCCCCAGCATACCTTGAAGCCCTTTCCCCACTAGCTTATTCCATGCCTGGAATTCACATACCACTATATTCAGATGCAACATTCTTCCTCAAGACATTTTTCGGAACTTATTTGTGGTCAGACACCTTTTTTCTTTTTTTTTTTAATACACTTTTGTGCTATAACTATGCTTCAACAGAGTCATTAGAGCAGTTGATCCAATTTATATCACCTGCCTGTAAATAGTCTGATAGTCCTCTGCACAAGCAACTTTTAGCCTTGTAAAGTACTGCATATACTCTCCATGAATAACACAGAAACCACATGAACCTCAAAAAAGATTCAGGGTAATCCACTTTCTGTGTTTTCTCATGTGCTGCATACTCAAAGCACAGAGCACAAGGTCCTTACCCTACCTTCGTTCAGGAGAAAGTTTGTCTTTCCTCGATGTTAGGCTGTGCCATGGGGACAGAAAGAAAGGAATAAAAGACAACAGAAATGCATGGCAGTAGAAAAGTCCGCTTTGCACAGTCAGTTCACCACTTTTTCTTCTCCTTTATGCACCTTGGATCTTTCAAGTTGAGGAAGGGGGCAAAACTGCCTAAATTCCCACAAGAGAAAGAAAAGCTATGGACAGATCCTCCCCTGCAGCTAATATAGAAAGCTAAGTGCCTTAGCGTTACAGTCTGAGGTTGTTCTAGGTGGATGCCTTTCCTAGCAGCTACAAACACTCTGCTCTTAACTCCAAGTTTCATGTCAGAATCACCAAATCCTTGAGAAACAATGCATTGACTTGCTAGTAAAATAATCCTCAGCATCCCATTTGTTACTGTCTTTCTGACTAATGCTTTCACCTAGTGAAATTATCTATTTCATATTTCGTATAGCTATTTATCACCATAACATCTGAAATCTTAAGTACGTGATACCACTGAAGTCTCACCATTAGCTCCGACAACAAAATGGCACCTTCTCTTTCAGATTGACACACAAAACTCTATGGGGTAACTGCTGGTTAAGGTCCCTGAAAAGTAATTTATTTTCACTACAGTGCTGTGGCACAGTGTCTATAGACCAGAGATTTCATTACTGCCTTTTTCTTCATATAACCATCTGCTAATGCCCAGGACATCTGATGAAGGCTGTCAGCAAAGGAATTATTCAATTTTGAAAAGAAATAAAAATGTAGGCTTTGTATTTTTTCTGCACTCTGTTTAGGACCAGAATTAAAGTTACTTGAAGAGAAAAAGAAGGCAAGGGGTAGAGAAAGCAAGAAATCCAGGAAAAGAAGAATCTAATGATTAAGTTACTGGTTTAGTCTGTTTGGGCCTGGATCTTGGGCGTCACTCATCCCAGCCAAGTATATTTATCATTGAGTTTCGATCTCAGACGTCCTATTGAAGCTCCTCTACCTTAGATAGTACCCACACTACTTATTTTGCAAGAAAGATAAGGCAGAAGCAGCCTATGGCCCTTCTGGCGTAGCTGCCTTCTGCTTTGCATCATGGAAAAGCCACTCTGGGCACAAGGAACGCTTTTTCTAGTAGTAAATTGAATCGTTTCCATGTAGAAAGAGTTGGAGCTCTTTTTAAGCAGCTCCACATTTGCTGTGGGTTCTGCCACTTTTCCTCCCAAGTCATAGTCAATCAATGCAGTTGCCAGCAAAACTTAAGTCTTCTCCGGGAGGCCAACAGCAGCTCAACAGTTGAAGCTGTAGGTGGGGATCACTGTAATTTTGCTTGCTCTGTGCCTGCTTATTACATAAGGGCACATTTCATTCTCTGTCAGGGCTATGAAATTCCCCACTGGAGGCTACGAAACTCTCCACTGATGCCCCAGTTACTGTAAACGTGGAGTACTCCCCTTCCCACGACGTTCATGGGAACACATGCTTTATGCAGCTCAGAGCTTGAAAGCACCTGTGACACACAGACTCTTCATCCAAAAAGCCACCCCATTCATTCAATAGCTGTGAAAAGGCTACAGACCTCATACAGAAGCATTTCTTTGCTCCAAACATGCCGAAGTGAAGCACCATGCTTAGTGCCCTGATGGACAGATTTAAGTAGACAACCATTTAACACCCATACTGAGGGAGGGAAAAAGGGCATCCCTGGCTTCCTCATGCTATTCTACCTGCCAACAACTCCATCCAGCATGTGTGATGAGATGGCTGTTGACACACATTGCACCATTGGAAATGCCACCAGGGCAATGCACACATGGTCGGCTGGGTAACAGCACATTCTCACAGCAGCATGTACATATGGAGATGGAGAGGCAACTCCCACTGTACCTTCTGCAAACACAAGCAGAGAGAACCTGAACTATCCACTTATTATTTACGCCACCTTACTTCTTTTTCGACAAGCATTATCCTTAATAGTAAGTACGCATATTGCAGTAATGCCCAGTGGCTCTCTCTAAATAAAGCTGGCACTTAATTCTGTCAGCATAACTTAATGACGTTCATTACAGCTTGACCTTACCTTCCAGTTTGCATTCATAGCTCTCATCTGCATGCTTTTTCGGTAATGTGTGCCACAAAGGAGCAAGTTCAGCACCCATAAATTTCCTATCTGTGCCTGTATTTCATGGTATATTTAAGTTTTTCCTATCTCTAGGTCAGCCCAGATGCCCTGGCACTAATGCGAAAGAGTGAAATCTTTGACCTGAGTTACAGAAGCAGTCAAATACACTGCCCAAATATGCTAGCTGTAACAGTAATACAATTTTCATTTTTTCCCAAGATTCCACAGCCTCTCCTACAAGCTAAGCAGACAAGTGTATACATTAACAGCTACAACCCTTGTAGAAAAAAAGGTTGTTCTTCACTGATCTCAAAAATCAGTAACTCCACGACCACCAGCTGCTGGCAACAGGATGACTAGGTTTATCCAGAACCTTACCCTGTCTGGCTTTATTAAATATTAAGTAGGGTGGATTTTAGCTGTACCAAGGAAACGACTTACGTATTCTGACAGTTACGTTCCTCTGTTTATTAAAGGTCAATCATCTTTAGACAATTTATGTTTCTTCTTCTAAAATAAAAAAAAAAGGACTATAATTCTCTGAGCTAGAGACAATATGCTTAATAGTAACTCTCCTACTCAGTCCTTAGTTGAAAATAAGTATCAGTTGTTACTCAAATAACATTTCATCTATGGTCTGGCTTTAGAAAAACTGCCTTAATACATTATCTATTCAGGACCATATTACGAACCTTCCTGTATGTATCCACAGGAAAATAACGTTTAAGGAAAGTACTTAGGAAACCTACAAAAGGACAAAGTATGAAATATGTTTAGGAAATCTGCATGAATGATAAAACAGTATATTCCACAAATTAGTTTTTTTACATATCTATCTACACACACACTCCCTTTCTCTCTAGCTGGTCTGCAGTGTTTTTGTGATTTTTTTACTTGAAATTTTTTAAAAAATTATTTATGAATTGTTAGGAATAAAAAAAACCCACCCAAACTTGGAAAACAAGATTAACTAAGACTTCCTTTCTAACTTAAATAGGCTTCCTCGCTTCTCACCAGCTAACAAAAAGTGTAACTAGAGTTTTAAGCCAGCAATAACACAACTGCTTGACCAACAGGGTGTAATAAAGCCAATACTTGTTTATGGCCTCAGCAATATTTGCCAAGTCTCTTGATTTGGAGCATGTAAAATTTGCCTTAAAAGCATGGCCTTCCACATCAAAGGAACAATTTCCAGCAGTCCTAGAGGGCTGAGTCTTGGAATTAATGAGTCTTTCAAATAAACTAGATCTGTTCTTTGTGTGTTGTTATGAATTCAATGTCTATCAGTCCTCCTTTAAGAAAAACATGTAAATATTTTAAGTAAATTTAATTTTCCGTGCTCTTTCAATGCAGATTAAGCATTAATATGTTAAATCCAGTTGGCATGGAAATGTAACTCAGATACTAAAACCCACGTAGTCTAATTAGAAAAACAACCTTTATGTAGACAACCAGTCTGAAAAGCAGCTGGGTGCTGAGAAAGATCCCTTGGAAGTAAACCCTGGTAGGTGAAAAATAGCTTCCTAAAGAAAGCACAGGAGCCTTTAGCTTCCCAGAGTTCGGTGCACCCAAGGAAATGGGCTAGTAAAGGGGATAAGTCTGGGATGAGAAAAAAAAAAAAAAGAAGGGGTTTAACAACCCACTTGGCTTTTATTTTTACTCCTCCATCTCAGATCTCTGTCAGGTTGCATAGACAAAGTTTGTGCTGTAAAGACAGCTTCCTAGTCTAACATCAAGCAATTTGTCTCAAACGATCAGGCTGGCACCCTGGCAGTATAGCATCACAAACAACTGATTTCTGAATGCTTTTCACCATTGAAAGTACACAAAAAGTACAATCTGACTCCTTCAGGAGAAAGGAGATTGTTTTTCCCATTCAAGAATTTATATTCTACTAATTTGTATGACTTTCTGCCCGTCTACAAAAATACCTGTGAAGAACAAAGGGGAAAACTGATGAGGGGGCAGGCTCGACAAGACTCGAGAAGAGAACACGCATCCTTACATGCTCTCACAGAACTTCCTAAGAGTGCTGGGCTTTTCCTGGTTGCGTCTTTGTCGAAACCAACGTTGAATGCTGCGTACATCCCAGTCCAGCTGCTTGGAGAGGCCCTCCAGCCTCTTCTCATCCGGATGCTACAGAACAGAGAAGGATAAAGATTATTTCTTTGCCCAACTGCAGTAATTCCACTTTAAATTTAGAACCACTGTAATCGCCTCTCAATGTCCTAGAGACTGCCTGTCAGACACATGGATACATAGAAATAAAATTACTTTCACAGAAATCTCTGCTGGCAGATCCACATCAAAATACATATACAGTGACCGTTATTAATATAGAAGGACATATGCTGTAATATTGCATGCAGGTTATCACTAATAAGAAACTTAAAGGGGACGATGGGATGAGAACTTGCTTGAACCTTGGAAAGTGATAAGTAGGGATAAAATGTCATGCATTTCTCGACCAGCGGGGCTTACAAACGCGCCCCTGCCTGCCACACACTATGCCTGTTCCATACTCCTTCATCAGGATCTTTGTCCTATTGACTGTTGCAGTAGTGAACATTTTCTGACTGACATGGAAAGAAGATACATCCCTGTTTGTGCATGTTAATGTTAAAAAATTAGGTAATTAAAGTGACAACTTCAAAAGGAAAATCACCTTGACAACAGGGAGAGATATTTTTTTTCTGTAAAAGTAGCTACGCACAGTTATTCTCCAAAGCAGCAAATGTGGAACTCTCATTCCATTAGAGGGGCTGCAAACCAGTGCAGAGGTAAGGTAAAAGAAAATGAGTCTGTCCTTAATTTGACTACTATATGGAGAAGAGCACTATAGGCCATGTTTCCAATCATGCAGCAATTCTACATGTACAGTATTCCATGAGGACTATTTATGTATTTCCCCGTATCAAATTCTTTTTTTAAGGAAAGAGTAAAAGCTTTTCGACAATCTGTTTTCTGGAGCTTTAGCTTTACTTCTGCAAGCCAGATGCATACACTGAATGAAATACAAGAGCTGCCATGGTAAAGACTTTTTTTAAGCATTGCAAGAGGTAAAACAGCAAAGCTTTCATCAGGTTGAAGTGTCATCTATCAGCCTCCAGCAAAAGACAGGAAGGAAAGGGAAAGGATGAAACAAGAGAAGGGTTGGAGTATTTGTCATCCAGCTCAATATTTTTTTTTCGTCAACCAAACTAGCCACTAGTTTTTCAATGGAACATTAAGAAAAGCCATTCTCTGTAACTTTAGAAAAACCAAATGATTGATGCAGCTCTTGGGAGCTTGACTAGAGAGAACTGCTGCACATGACTCAAAAAAGGCCACTAGCTAAATCGGACAGTTTCTTTGACAGCGGCTACCAGAAAGCCCTACCAAAATCTTGGAGGAAAGTAGATACTTTCCTTTGGAGCTCTTCCCACTGGTTTCTGTGCACTAGATGCTGGAAGCCACGTGTGCCAGCTCCTACCATGACTCACAGGCATTAGTTAGATCACTTCACATACTCAGGTCCTGTGTTGGACTACCAGATTCTGCAAGGAAAAAAATTAAAAAATAAAAATAAAAAATATCCTATTCTTCCTCCATCTGAGTCTGGGTTAGCACACAAGGTCTGTGTGATTCCCTCTCTGAAAAGAGGACAAAAACCACACCAGTGCCACGGTGATCTCAGGATAGGGTAGGACACACAAGCAAGACAGATCCATGGCATATTTCACTGTCCCTGACACTGAATCCAATTTTGCCTTCTATGACTCTAATACTCTTTGAAGTTTAGTCTGTTGCCTTTGCTGTGGTGTGCCCACTGCCTGGAGCCGAGGTGGGACTGGCAAGTTCCTGCAGCACAGTGGCTTCATCCTTCAGGCCTCCACAGACCTTTCCGCTACAAAGTGGCTGACCACTGAGGTCTTCAGAAGACACTGAAGGACATCTGATCACTGCCCCGGGAAAACTCGGGATGCTTCAAAAGCACGGACAGGATGACATAGAGGTTTAGTTAAAATGTCATACAGTGAGAGCTGTAGAGACAGAGACATAAGTGGTGGGAGAAAAACTTGTTTCCTACCAAAAAAAAAATCTGCAAGCTCTAAAACATTATTCACTCAGCCCACTGACTTTTCTAGCTTCTTCCTCCTCCCTCCAATTCCAAAGGACATTCATCACAACATAAACAGCTGGGACACCAGCAAGCCACCAGCACCCTGTGCTCAGGCAGTTCCCCTAAAAGGAGTAGCTTTGAAGTTTCATGGGAAACACAGTAAGGCCAATCTTAGCAGCTCACAATTCACTCTTTTTTCAAAAAAAACCCAAACCTGTCAATTTTGAGGAAGTGTCTAAAAGATAAGAAGCAAAAAAAGTAGGTGGCCATATGGCACCTACAAAGTGTTTCTGTAACAACTTTTTTTCATTAAAACCTTACAGGAGATGTCACGAAGGGACGCACAACCGCTTGAGCTGGCATGCCAATGACAGCCTTGGCATTTACATGTTCTGATTTTAGCTGTAAAAAATGCAGCACTGCATTTAGCAGCTAGTTTTGTTTTGTTCAGACATAGTTTATAGTGCCATATCCCACTTTATAAGGCAAATATTTTAGTTAAATATTCTACCTTTGTAATAGCTGTGAAAACTTTTTCCAGGATAGCATTAGGTTGAGCTTTCTGTGGTCCGTTGGTTTGGACTTTAAGGCCTAAGGCACATGGTTTAGCAATGAACCTGTGAGAAACAGAAGAGTGAAAAAAGAAAACAAGTGAAATCCTTCAGTTATTTACTTCATTACTGTTATCAATGACATGTGATAAATGAGTAAACATTATAGCCCTGCCAACAAAAACAATACTTAGCCTTATAGCTCAAAAGCAAGCTCATACAGGCAATTACATTGCAAAATAAGTAACTTCACTTTGAAGGATGAAAGGAACTCTGTGGAGCACATGAAACAGAGGATATTCTTTCATGTTGTGAAAAAAAAGGGATAGAACAAAAGCATGAGAGGAATGCCTCCGAGAGAAGCACCAACTAATGAAAAGCGCAAGGCAGCTTACAGAGATAAAGAGCACATAATATTCTCCTCCAAACAGAGCCTTTTTCATAAATCAGTTTCCAGCGTAGCTACTGACACAGGACTCCTTTTGCACAGTGTAAATTCAAACAAGGTCCTTAAAGACAGCAAGCACTGAAGCTGCCCAGTCAATACAATTTTCTAAACCATTAAGTTTAAATGGTGTTGAGCCATGCCTCAAAGACTTTGCTCTTCCTCCAAACTCCTCTGCTAAAATACGAAGCTGTCACAGATCCAAACAGCAACCCAGAAGTCCATCCAGTTTATAAACTGTGTGTCTCTAATATATTTTAGAGATTAATTACATAACTTATATTACACACACTCAAAGACCATTCCACTCATTAAAAACCTAAATTTGTAACTATGAGTCCAACTCTGGAATCCCCATAAAAGGTACAAAATCTGTATAGGAATCACATTCATGTATGAACACTATGAACTTCTGCCATCTTTGAATATGTAACTCTTGATTTCACTTAAAAGACTTTAGTTTCCTAAGACTTCATCTGCCAGCAGGGACCAAACCAACACACTCAGTAGTTAAGTAGTTGTTGTTCCACGTTTATCCAGCTGAATGACCACAAGCTCTTAAAAATCACAGAATTCTTATCCACATGCAAGCCCCATTTTAAGCACTGCTTTGAGCTACAACTGCTGTTTCTGCTGTGTTTAAGACAAAACAGCTGATTAAAGAGAATTTAGTCCTAAGCAATGCTACAGGGCTAATAACAATAGCATTTGGTAAAGAAAGATAACTGATGCCAGACCACCTTGTTTTCCAAGGAAAAATTCTTGATATATTGATACTGTTCCCATATGAAAGCCGATCCTATAGCCTGAAATCATTTTGGTGGCTATTTGCAGGAGAGGATGGGAAGTCATACATCCAAAGATACACGCCATGTATCACTGAACTCACTCTTTGATCCTTGTATGTTATAAGAAAAAAAAAAAAAGCCTAACTTACTACGCTCTGTAAAAGCTTGGTTACAATCCAGATCCGATTGCAACCACAGTGCTATCTCCCTAGCATCAACCAAATCAATGGTACTGCATCAGGTGTGAATTCCCTGCTTTTGGGTTAAGAGCTTTGACAATACCACCTTCACTCCTGAGCTCGAGCAGAAAGAAGTCCACTTTTCTGGTCATGAAACAGAAGCATATAAGCTCGGTACATGTTGTATGTAAATACACTGTAATTTAGCTACACTGGAAACTTGTATATTACTTAAGGTGACAAAAGAAGCAGCAAGAATTGTATTCTCTAGTTCAACATAGACTTGTAAAGTCAGTTTCCTCTGAAGTAGGACTTGATTTGGTGGAGCTGTTTGTTTGTTTGGGGGGTGTATGTTTTTTTGTTTGTTTGGGGTTTGGGGGAGGAGGGGGTGTTGTTTTTTGTTTGTTTGGGTTGGTTTGTTTGTTTTCCGCACACATATATCCTTCAACTTCTGTTTTGTTTTTCTCCTTCTGCTGAGTGAAGGAATGAGATAGCCATGATATAACTCCAATAGAAAGGCAGTTCCCTAAACATGCTAATTTAAAAGAAAGAAAAAAAAAAAAACACACAAAAACATTTAATTTGGTAAAGTGAAAAGCAGATTAAAAAGTCCCAGCTAGAAAAATTTCACAAGGAGCAATTGCAACACACTTCATGCTGAGCTGATCTTCATTTAAACGTAAGCAAACCAGCTGGGTTTGCTTAAATGCCATTCTTAAAATGACATTGTCTTGCTAACGAACAGCCTAGATAAATCCAGAACAAAGCACAGATACAGTGTTTGTCTAGATTTTAAAAAGAGAATTGTAGTATTGATGTTATGCCCATTACCTAAATTTTCTGCTTCAATCTGGTATTTTCTAAACAGGAATATAAATTTTTCTTCCTTTGCTGCTTATGATTTTCATGTGCACTGGAGGAATGGGCACAAGACCCAAACAAGAGCTCGTCCAAAAGGACAGCAAAGAACAGTAAGGACATGTACAGGGCACACAGCTGCAAGACATGGGATGATCTTGGCCAGCTATGTCAGGGAGGAAGGAACAGGGAAAGTTTAAAAAAAAAACAACAAAAAAAACCAACAAAAAAACCACAACACTCTCTCCTGATATGCTGTTGTGAACTTTCTCCACTTCTGAAAAAAAGCTTTAAAAAAAAATCCCCTCAAGGGATTGTTAATTCCTACTAGGACACTCAAGGGAAATAAAGCAATTTTAAGAGAAACATTTTATATGCCTGCAGTACTGAGCAGATCTGACCACCAATTCAAGTATGCATGAGCCATGTCCATGTGATTGCCTTTGGGGGAATTGATAAAATTTGAGAGATTTTTTTAAACTTTCCATAAAAAACTTAACAAGTTCAAGCTATACTTTGCAGTATAAAAATCGTTTTTCAAGGTTAAAATAGAATTTTAAAGTAGAACTTAATCAATAGGATCCCAAATGTCACACCAGGTGCCATAAAAAACATCATTAACAATTTTCACCAATAGTTTTTGGTAATAATGTAAATAGATTCATAAGTAAACAAAATAGAATTAATGTTTGATACACGTACAAACTATGAGCGTTTCGCCAAATGTTGCACTTCTTAACAGCACTATTCATTTTTTCCATTTCTGGTAATGCTGTGGTATTCAATTCCCTAAGCAGTCTTACTATTGCATAAGGTACTGCAATTAAGAGGGAAGAACTATTGTGAAAGAGTAAGGAGAGCAGAATTGAGTATATTGTGATCTTTTCTCTTTAAAACATGTAAATCTGAACAAACACCACACTAATATCTCCTTTTCAATGGATTCCAGTACAGCTGAATTGAAAGCTGGCATTCAATTACACAGAAATTAAAGGACAAGCATTTTTTGCCAAATGCAGCCCCATCTATTCTGGATCTAGAAATGAAAGACCAACATAAACAAGGGAATTAAACTCGGAATTCAAGAACGTTTTTAGAGGCAGCTTCCTCATTCACAATCTAAAGGCACATTTAAAAACAAAACCAAACCAAAAGCCCACAGCCAGCCAGTTCAAACAACGTGGGTTACTGGAGAGCATCCAAGTGGAAAGCATCCAAAGAAGACGAGCATTTCTGAGTGTCCCATACCTTCCAAAGGTAGGCATTGGTTTGCATCTTGGATCCTGTCTGTTTTTCTCAATCGATTACTTATAATAGTGATAGCAAGGACTCATACTCCACCCCAAACTCAGAGATCAGTTTTTCTCTACGAAGTGGTCGAGAAACCCTTTGCGAAATGATCCCCTACCTCCCCTAGAGCATAAAAAGAAGCACCACTTCACCAGAATTATGTAATTTTCATCAAGAACAAGTACCATTTTGGGTTTCCCACCTGCCCTTTAACAAATGCCAGCTAGACAAAGACAGCCAGTATTAAAACAGATGAGTAAGTAGAAAAAGGAGAAGCAAAAAGAAACAACAAAAAAACCCAAACAAAACAAAACAAAACCCCAACAACAACAAAAAAAAAACCCCAAACACAACCAAACCTAAAAATTAACTTTGCCCTGATGGAGGAAGGTAAAAGACCAGTTGGGCACCACTTGCTCTTTGCAGCAATGACGGCTTGTGCAGTGCTGCGTAGAGACAGGCGAGGCTCCCATCGGGCCACCAACCGCTGGGAAAACAAACCCCCAAACCTGCAGGCTCTTCAGAAGCCATTCCCACCACCGCACCCTAGATGTCTAATTCCTCACATTCATAAAGTTACAGTTTAAAAAACATGCTGGTTCCAGTTTCTGGGCACTCCACATCCTGTAAAAGTTTCTGTTTCGAAATACAAACAGGCCAGACCCACAATGAGCACAAACCATCCTGAGCACATCAACTTGAAACATAACTGCAGTATCACTGATAAAATAATCTCTAATAAAAGAGTAAGGAAAACGCCCCCACTGACTCACAGAGCTCTTACTGTTCTCCTTTACTGGCTATTTGAGCCTTACTAATTAATTACCATGTAACCCTTTTAGTTTACTGCTTTTCATCTTGACAAATTACATCATTTTAATCCCAGAATTAACTAGAAATGCTAACATTGACCCGCATAATCCTTGGAGGCTGATGTTCATTAGCCGGCAAAGTCTGCATTAAATAAATATTTTTTTTTTTTAAAGTATCACATGAAGGAGGAAGAGAAAAGGATTTTTTTCATTTTTTTTTTTTAAAGATTCTCTGGATTTCTACAAATCAAACAGTCCTACTCATGACATGTAATCTTTGCCCTGAGTCTGGTCAGAAAATAATACATAGCAACTCTTCAGTCATCTGAGGCACTAGAAATATGCCTGTAGCATGTGAATATAGTGTTTCCATACCAGCAGGTCATCTGCCATTTCTGAGCTGACCACAGTGGCTGCCCTTTAGCAAATCCATTAGGAGCTTTGAAGACTCTCAAACCACCACAGAGCCCACAACAGGTAAATAGAGATTACAGTTGGGTTTTTTTTTAAACAGCCTAAAAGGTCTGCAAGAATTAAGGCTTTCCAAACAGGGCCAAAAAAAAAAAAAAAAAAAACATTAAGCTAGCAGGGCTAATGAATATTTGATTCCTGTAATTAAATATGCTTTAAAAGAAAATACCTAATGGCTTGTACTAACCTTTTAATTTAAGAAATATCAGTCTTAACATAATTGACAATGTTAGCTGGCAAGTGATAGACATAAACCAGTTCAAAGCGGGTTTGGATTCCTTTCCGTGCCCTTTGAAGTGATAAAATTGTATTACTTTGCAATGCTTATCTATCAAGTGTTTCTACTCTATTCAGAAATTCACTTCATCTCACCAAAATTCTCCCTACAAGAAGACAGCAAGAATGCAGAAATTGAAAACCATAAACCTTCCTCCATTTTTACTGAGGCAAATAAGCAAAGAAAAAAACCAAATAAAACCAACACCCAACAACAACAAAAAAAACCCCAAACCCCCACAACTCTCTCCCCTCTCAAACTCAAACCCCACGAGCTGATAAGAAAGGGAACCAGGAATGGGAAAGCAACAGATTGAACGAACAAAAGTCTGCTATAGATTACACACACACACTGAGAGGAGAAAAACTTACTATCTGATCCTTGATTTTCCTACACCATCCTGCAATAAAAGCTATTGAACTCATGTCCAATTATTTTTATAAAAGGATAAGGACAAGATCATTCATTCAAGAGAACCTAAATCAAGACGAGGTTCTTTAATGTAGACAAAAAAGGGTGTTTTACACTTCTGCATTTACAACTAGCATACCTAAAATAAGTCACTACCATGACAGACGGAGCTGGAAGAAGTCTTACTAGGCCCCAAACCCAGAAATAACTGCCAACAAAATAAGCTTAGAATTTAATTTTTTTTTTATATTTATGGACTTCCCCTGTCAAATTTGGTAAGTATTCCTGCCATTCACATACAATATGCTTTAAATGTTGTTGTATGTCAAGAAGTTTTCTGAAATATGTTAATTTTTTAATTAAAAACTTTCAAACTACGTGCACTGAGACAAGTGGCCTGTCGGTTCCTTGACCTCAAAATCTCTTCTGAGGATTGCAAGCAAAGACTGAATTTGTTTCCAGCTTCTAACCTATTACTGTCATTTCTTAGTTTTGCATCAACTTTCTTGTTCCTCCTGAGCCCTCTTAAAGCAATGGCTTTTTCCATCTAGATATAGCACATTTTAACGGCTAAGAGGCTCTTTTTCCCACAAATTAGAAAACCTTTTTTCCTTGACATGTTTCAAGCACAGAAAGCTTCTTCCCCCACTTAACTTTATTTTGTATCCAACTTCAATATGTAAGCCCACTCGCAAATTTTCATCGGTGCAAGAGAGAAAGCTAAACTAGTGCAAGTCACACTTTTTTTCTTTTAAAATGTTTGTTGATCACAGTTTGAACCATTCCCTTTTGTCTTTCATTTTTATTAAAAGTCAGTCATATTATGGACCAACAGACAGAATTAATAGCCTCTTATTACAGCCAAAAACTCAAGAAGCCCATCCATGCCCTCACCAACAATCTATTTTCTGGGAAGGTACCTCAGCCTGGCACAAAGCATCTGCACAAGATCACCCTGGAGACAGCTCCTACATGATCCATGCTAACAGATCAAAAATTTCATTAACCCATCAGGCAGAATCCTGGCTACAAAGTCCCCACAAACACTGAGAATATGCATTTGTGCTTTAGCCTTTCACATCCAAAGATACTTGGGTGAGTTGCTTGCTGGTGCACAATGGGAGTTTGGATTTCCCCTTCCTGTTCTGAGGATGCATCTACATGGAGAAACTAGAGAAAAATACATTGAATGTGAAGTGTGCAGAGCACCTCTAGGTCACCTCCAACTATAACGAACTCTAGTTTAAACTAAGTGGTATAGTCTGATTACATACATACAAGATCTCTGTGAACCTGGTAAAAACTCTCACTTGGACACAGGCATAGTTCAAGTGGTGCTTGCATAAAAGACTGCTTATATTGCTAACATCAGCCAACCGCAAGCTCCATAACAAAACAAAAAAAAGTAAGCTATTCATGTAACGAGGCACATCTGTATCCTATCATTATATTTGCAAAATACGAGGGAAGGCAGTTAGAACCAGCAAAAATTCTTCTCTGTGCTAAAGAGGTGCCCAGTTCGGTTTTAAAGACTCTGTCTCCCTTTTTGAAAAACCGTTGCAGAACAATTTTCCCAGCTCTTCATGCTCTCTAAACACAGATTGTTCCAGGGATTTACGATTACAATTGTCTAACTTGTTGAGCATTGCTTGCTGTTTTTAAACAGAAACAATATAAATTTGCTCTAACTACAAGGATGAATGAAAGCAGAAGAGGCTTGTTTCTGAGCAGATTCTCAACAGATTTACTGTCACGGCACACAAAACAATTGCTGAATTTGTTTTGTTATTTTTGTATAGCTGACCTACTTAATTCAGAAGTTACTCCTACAACTAATTAAAAAAGCAGAAAAATCTTAACAGTCCTAGGACAAATTCCGTAGATAACTAAGGGTAATCAATTCATTATACCTCTTGCAGCACTGATTTTGGCTTTGTGTTTCTTAACACCTTCTGCTACAGAAAAACCACCAGGATACAATGTCTGAAGCACAGGCAGGGGTCCTAACCCAGTTAACCCCATCCAGTAACTTTACAGGAAAGTTAACTTCACGGAGATTTGTTGGCTGTGCTGGGAAATTGGTCACAACTCCCACAATGAAACCATTCAAAGGTTAGAACCTGCCTGCCCAAGTAAGAAGCCCAGCACACGACTTGGTACGTCAGCAAGAGCCTTCTGCTGCTGAACATCATGAGTGCTGCCTCAGAGGGCAGCGCGCAGGAGAGCTCAGAGCCAACCCTTTCAGAGGGGACCTACTCCCAACCCTCCTGAAATGACTTCAGAAAAAGCACACGTATGCATCATCTGCCTTTCATCTGAGAGGTCTGATGCTTTTCCTTCTCTTCTTGTTAGAGATGCATTAGCTGTTATTTCCACACCAGCATCATTATCCCATCTCTGCCATCAACTTATACAAACTAAGCACTATACTGTGGAACTGACATGTTTCTAAAAAATAAAAGCTAAGCAGCTTGTGTGAGAATTCAGCTTACTGAATTAGTGAGGTTTTGTCTTTCTTTGGCTCTAATTATTATACAGCATTTACACTCACTAGAAGGGGAAAAAAAATTGCTGGAAAATCAGTACTTTGGGGCATGGAGTCTTCTTTTCAAGGTTTTGAAAGCTTCTTGTTAATGTTTTGACCTGAAAAGCCTTTCCAATAAACACACATTTCTGACCTCCATTTCTACAAAGTATTCTAAGTTTCATTAAAAGGCTTAAAAAAAACCTGCAAAACCAACAAAAAAAAAAAACACCAAAAAACCCCCCAAAACCCCCCAAAACCCAAAACCCCCAAAACCCCCCAAAAAAACAAAAAAAACCAAAAAAAACCCCAAAAACCCAAAAAACCAAAAAAAAAAACCAAAAAAAACCCCAAAAAAACAAAAAACCCCAAAAAACCCCAAAAAACCCCAAAAAACCCCAAAAACCAAAAAAAACCAAAAAAAAACCAAAAAAAAAACCAAAAAAAAACCAAAAAAAAACCAAAAAAAAACCAAAAAAAAACCAAAACCCCCCCAAAAAAACAAAAAACCCCCCAAAAAAACCAAAACCCCCCCCCAAAAAAACCAAAACCCCCCCCAAAAAAACCAAACCCCCCCCCCAAAAAAACAAAAACCCCCCCCAAAAAAACAAAAACAAAAAAACCCCAAAAAAAACAAAACCAAAAACAAACCCAAAAAAACAAACCCCCCCAAAAAACAGAAAAAAACAAAAAAAAACCCCAAAACCCCCCAAAACCAAACAAACCAACAAAACAAACCCAAAAAAACCCCAAAACAAAACAAAAAAAAAACAAAAAAAAACCAAAACAAAACAAAAAAAAAAAAAACAAAAAAACCCCAAACAAACCCACAATAAAACCAACCCAAAACCAATCCACACATCAATCACCACTGTCCTGCCACCTCTTAGACACAGAGCTGGGAAGCTATCTGAAATCCTTCCTAACAAAGGGCATTGCTCATCCCTCATAACAAAAATCAAAGCACCCCCCAAACTGGCAGCAGAAACTGCATCTATTACAATACTTGGACGTCAGGGAGCATGGCTGGCAGCAGCCTGCAGTGCCTCTGAGAGCCAATAGAACAAGATGAGCCAGTGGCTCACCTAAAATAAGGAAGCATAATCCAGTACTTTACTAAGCGCAGGTATTTGCTAGGATCTAGCATGGGCAGAGCCACAGAAGCCAGTGGTGGCAGAAGCTGACGCATCGCTACAGGTGGGCTCTATTGGGATTGCTCCACTAGCCAGATACTCCTCTGGAATACGAGTTGCTAGGACTCAAGTACTGCCACAGCCCCTGTAACGCTACAGCACCACTCCCATGCAATTTTCTGCCTTTTGACAGAAAATATTCTTTCCTTTAATATACCGAAGATAGATATAAAAGGCAGGATAAAGAATAGCACTTCACCTGTAACACCTAACGCGACAGGAGTACTGACGTACACATATTGGCTGTATAAAACTGCTCCATCTCTGCTTGCAAGAGCAATTGCAAAAAGGTTTTAGTAATTTTTCAGCTGGGAAGCAAAATGCCCTATAAATTCAGCATATTGTCCTTGCAAAACGGCATTCAGCATCAAGTGTTTTTTTGCAAGTGGGATGCTATGTAAGTGAAAAATGGTTTTACACAGATCAGTTTTAAAGAAGAAAGATTTGGTCACAGTAATCTGCTTGGGGGCAATATGGGACTCAAGGGCTTCCATCCAAGAGTATTTTCATATAATAGAAAGTTTCACTTTACTTAACAGTCTGTGAAAGGTAGCTGTGTTAAAAAACGGATTTAGTAGCTGTATTTTGGCTTGCAGGCTTACCTGTTAGTGCAGTGCTAATGCATGCCAAGTTAAGTAAATAAAACAAATTATCCTCATCACTCAACAGCAGTATTATGAAATCCTTTGTCCTACAGAGTTACTCTTAAGGAACATGACTCATATGACTGACCCAAACCATTCAATAACTGTAAAACTGTTTCTTTTTTGCAGCTGGAGCTCTCATATTTATATTGTCCTGCCCTTATTATTATTTTTTTTTGACTGAACATACATGTCTAAGTCACATTTCCTCATTGTGCAAAGTCAAAAATACCCCCTTTTTCCTGAGATTTTGCTCCAATCACAAAAAACATGACCAGTAACATGTATTTGCCTTGAGCTACCTTTGCACGCCTGCTAGCTCCCATCCTAAGCTGCAGCCAGACCCCAGTGATCAGGGCCCCAATTCCAGCCCATTTACACATACTGCTAAAACCTTTCACCTGACTGAGCCAGCAAACCTATTTAATCCTTTCTCTCACAAGTGGAAAGGCTAGGGAGGAGCCTATCGCAAGCTGTAGGTTAGTTCATAACAGAACTGACAGGAACAGAGGGTGTTCAGTCACTGATATGGGAATACTCCAGCGCAGCCTCTATCTACCAGCAGCGCTCTGGTTGCTTGTCCAATTAATAAGTTACTATGAAAATGGGACACAAACAAGGCCAGCAGCTAACAAACAGAAGTAGCCATGTTTTCCAAACATGGGAGCAATTTATTTCTTTTTAATTTTTTTTATTTTTTTACTATATCCATGCATAATGTTCTAAGCATTTCAGTTTCTCCTGAAATTCTGTAAGACCGAAGAGCTGGAACTGGGAGGAACTGCATGCTGTCTCCAGAATAGCAACAAGAACTGCACAAATGTAGAGAAAGGTCACAAATAAATATTTTTGCAGCCAGCTGTCTAATGTTTTCTTTCTTTGTAATGTCTAAAAATAAAGAGTTTAGTCACTCTGTAATTTTCTGAGTGCAGATGAGGCAGAGGGAGAAGGGAACAGAAGGGGAGATGCACTCCAGTTCCCCCCCCCCCCCCCACAGTGCCTCCTCTCAGCTGCCCTCCAGCAGTATCACCAAGGCTGTAGAAGGTATGGATGATACAGTGCTGAAGGTTATCACTCTCATCCTTTTTGCACACAGTAAAATCAGGATACATGAGACAGGGTCAGTGGTAAAATTCAGGTCTCCAAAATTCTAGCCCACTGCTAAAGGTCAGTAGAGACAAAAATAGTCTCCCAACTTTTAAAAAGCTGCAGCTTAGGGACTTTCTAGACCAAAAAAGGCATCTTTGCATGCAGCAGTCCCCAAAGAGCTGCCTCTCCCTCCCCAAGCTGCATTAGTAGCTCACTGAGCCCGTGTAAACTTTCGACACCCTGTGGCAGAGCTCCCCAGCGTAAATTCAGACTGTGTGAAGACAACCAACTCCCTTCATTTGGAACTTGTCACCCACCAGTTTCATTTCTGGTCCTTTACTTCCTGCACTGGGTAAAAATGAACAGTCAATGCCAATGCATCCTTTCCCTGCCAGTCCTGACCCTATAGGTTTGTCTCCTACTCCATGCTGACACCTCCTAAAATACAGAGTTGATGTGTACCACTATTTCAGCACATCTGGGACAAATAAAGTGAAGAGCCAGCTGCAAAACATCTACATATGATAAGACACGTGGCCCAAATGGGATTAAATGCTGGACAGAGAAAAGGGCGGGAAGAAAGCACAGATAGAAAGGGAAGATTGACAATTTAATTTTTCAATCTCAGTAGGTCACCCTAATACAATGAGTCTGTTCTAACCCATCAGACCCTGCAGCATTATTTTATCTTTTACTTCAATCATATTTTCAATATGTGAGCAAGGGGAAAAAATAAAAAATAAAAAATTGTGAGCAATACCTGTGTCTACATTAAAACTGCAGCCAAGGCATACCATCCGCTGGCCTCTTGGCACCTACACACTCTCTTAATGCAGCTCTCCTTCATCCACCAAGACAGCTTCCAAGATGCCAAAAGAAGCTGCAGTTACCTGCCACTTGGACACGACCCAAAAGTTGCTAAGTGGCTCAGAGCAACTGTCTAAAGATGTAAAAGCCTCAGTAATCATTTTGATAAATAACATAACTCTGCCCACTAGAAAGCCAATGCTACTCCTCCAGGTTCCTCTGTGGTAGTTCTTAGCCTAGTCATTAAGTGATAGCTCATGTCATTAATGTCCTATTTTATTCCAATTTCTTTTCCTTACTCTCATCTATTTGCTACCAGGAGGCAAAAATAGTGCAGGATGTAGTTAAAAATCCCTAGTGATCACTCTAACAACAATCAGTACATCTGATACTATTACAAAAGTGTTATTATACAGAACATAACTGGACAGTTCAGCAATGCCTTCCTAGAAAATATTAAAAGGTGTCTGAAGCGTTGAGAAACTATATTGCTCACATAGAACAAGAACTCATTGAGTTACACTGGATTAACATACATTTTTTGAAAGCAGAGAAGACAGAACATGCTTTACATTCAATGGAACATTAAAAAATATTTAAGTCCCCAAAACGTTTCAGTGCTTGTTGGGCTCAAGGATCCCTCCCTGCTGCCTTCCTCCGCAGGTTCTGCAACCCATCCCTAGGCAAGTGCAGGTGCTGCATGACCAGCAGCAATGCTTGAACCTCCACCCGCCTGCTACAAGTGCGCATTTGCGTTCCAGCAAATGACCTGGCCTGCCTGCATGATTTGTAGGTGTGCTCTATTCCTGAACATTGCCATCATGCGACCTGGAAGAGGCACAAACTTCAGGTCTTGAAAGAAGAGCACACACCACAAAATATTTAAATATTTGTAAGCTTCCTCTTTGCGTCCTCTTGGGAGTTTGGCTCCTCCACTGTGGGTGGGCTGTCATGGCATATGACAAGAGAGGATTTAAATATGTGCCTTGCTCTTACTGAGAAACCAGTACCTCTGGTGCAAACCCTATTTCTCCCCACATCAGGTGACTGGACATGTTTCAGGAACTTTCCTGCTCTGAGATGAAAGCTCATACTAAGTCTTTCCTCTGGTTTAGACTGTTCCCTTTGAAGAATAGGTCATGGATACGTCTCAGTAGGATGGCTGTATTTCTGTAAGTACTTGAAATAGGGATGGTTGGTTTGACTTGGAGGTAAAGCTTTCATTGCAACAGCTAGGTCACAAAATCATCAAACCTTCTGAGGGAACTTTAAGATGAACCATTTTCATCCTGGCTGGCAGGTATTAGTTACACAAGATGATCACAATGGTATTCATTCACTATATTTTTTTAATATGTGTATGAGTGCATGTATATATGTACACAGAAACACGCACACATATATAAAGCATATGTAAAGGCATATATATTTACATATTTGTGTGTATGTATGTGTTACATATTTGTGTGTCTACACAATCGAACTTCAGCATATTGTCTGGCTACTCAACAATAAGAATTAGAGCCTTATTTTTTTCCAGACCCTTTACACAAACTCAGAACAAAACCCTGTTCCTAACTGGTAACAAAAACGTATTTCCTCAGTTTATTTGTAATTAGCTTCCAAGACAAAAAGATAACAAATACATGTAGATATTTAGGAAACCTATTTCTGAAGAAGCACGCAGCCAAATTACACAGTATTTTGCCTATTTTATCCTTAAATTGAGATTACTTAAGGATTCTTCAAAATTTGCTGTTGGAATTTCCAGCTGGATACAGACAAGTTGGGAAAGGGCAGGTTCCCCCGAGCTGTCCTAACCTGCCTGGGCACAGCACCCTGAGCAGAGGCAGCCACCCTGTGTTCTTCACCCACCCTCGTCCCACCCTCCCACCTTTATTGCAGCCACAGAAGCAGCAGATTAGGGTTTCGAGAAATGGAAGACTATCCCTGCCCACCTCCCCAGAAAAGCATTGAGTTTTCAGCTACATCAGTGACCTGATCCAATTAACTTCATCAACACAGCATTGCTAAACTGAGACATAAGCAAACCTGAGCATGAACTCTCTAGAAGCTCAAGTTAAGCCATCACAGCATCACATTTGGATTCTGCTTTGGAAATACGACTTCAGTATTTCTTAAAAAGTATTGTCTTCTGAGAAAGGGGATTAAAAATGCTTATCATGCTACTTATAATACAAAAGAATTATTATGAACTAGTTTTTCTGGAAGAATTGTTTCAGTAAAAGATTTTTAAAAATACCTATATGAATGCTCACACCCAAAACCTTAAAAACCAGCTCAGATGGACCCCTTTTGAGAAGTAGTATCCACCTGCATTGTAGGATCATGAAATACCACCCAGACCGATCAAAACATTCAAAGAAAAAAGCAATTAATTCTCAATAGCTCCCAAGCTTTCCTGTACATTTCTCACCTTCATCTTTTTATTCTATTTCAATTTTTTTTTTCTAAATTTTCTTACTGCTTTCCTGTTTGATTGCCACCTCATCAGGGCACTCTTTCAAAAGGCAGAGAGGCGATATGGAAAGCAGCTGTGGCTCTGCATCCACAAGTACCGAGCATGCAGCTCTCCAGGTGAGCTTACTGACCCCCTGTGCGCCTAACCATCTATTGGGGAGCCAGGGAAACCAGTGCCTACCTGAGCGCAGGGTACGCTGTGGTGTTTGAAATGCAGTGCCTTTGTTTTCTGCCTTCCACACTGAGGCTTCCCCAAGGCAAAACCCACCATTGCAGGCAAACAATTAGTCTTGCACACAAAACGCTCATAACACAGCTGACAGGCATCTTATTGTACTCCTAATGCGCAATAAACAATTAGCGATCGCACAAAGCAGTGCAAGAACAAATCCTATTAACAAATAATAGGATTTTCTAGCAGATCACCCAAACACCTCTTTGGAAACAACACCCTGGGTTGCTGCAGCCAGAAATGGCAGACAGGGAAGGGAGCCTTGCGGCACGACACGTTGGTGAGCTGCATGCACGGCTACCGGCCAGCCACAGGAGCTCACCACGTGAAAGCAATGCTGGTGCACCAGTTTTGACAGCAATTGAAAATGCTGCAGCATGCGTCAAACAAAAGAAAAGACATAATCTCATATCTGGAGTATTTGTGAATGCTTTACACCTTGGATCCATAAGCAAGTGTATTTTGTACATCAAAACACACAAGAAACTGTTATAATTCTATTTTCTTTTAGCTCATTGCAAGATTTCTGTAAGCAACTTGCACACTCCAACTTCAAATGATCACACACAGGCCACCTGACTGAAACATGATTCCCTCCTAGCATTGGTATATAACTGCCCACATCTGTCAGCAGAGGGTTTAAAAAAATAAATTAAAATAAATTTGAGCAGGTAGGTGGGTATTTGAGGGACACTGTAACATTGTCCCCCAGTGGTTGCTATTAGATGCCGTAAGAAAGTGATGCTGAAATGGTAACGCAAGAGGTGGCTCTTTTTCTATTGGAGTTTGAAAAAAAGGAGATGACAAATTCCCAGTGCTGAAAACTAGGCAGAGCACTTACCCGCCCTGGCAGGTCACAAAATACTTGCAAGATAATAGTTACTTAAAGCTTTTAAAGTGGCAAGTATTTGTTACTCTTTGTATTTCTGTTTAGGGGTGCTATGTGCCTTCTCATCTCCTTGGTATAGTTAGAATTGTCTTATTTGTTTTCAACACACCACAGCGTATGCTGCTTGGGATAAAAGCAGCTTCTTCCGCACACCACAGCCACCACCACATTACAGAGGAACTGGAGGCTGCTCTGAATTGGTTTAGTACCTTCTATTAGAATATAAAACCAGAAACTAGAAACCAAAATTGGGAACACATATAAGTTATAATCAGGTCACTATAGCAGACTTTTACACAATTGTAGACCATGAGTTTTATTTTTTAAGTGGGAAGAAACACGATTCCTAAGAATGGTCATCAAGTAATTCTCACTTAGGAGTATAACCAAAAAGTCAAAAGGAAAAACATTCTGCCTTTAAAATAAGCTGTAACCAGGCAATGTGAGGGTACAGCTTGAGCAAAGAAGCAACGTGGATACTCCTGAAGGCACATGTTAATCCAGCCCAATCACCAAAACCCACCCAGCAGAACTTAGACACAAACATGCTGCCTCATTGGGGATCACCTCTTCCGTAGGTGTTTCAGCTTGTCCCATTGCTCCAGGGACTGTAGTAAACTGAGCATGCTAGTGCGCATGGAGAATTACAAGACAGTTCAGCGGAAAAAGCACAGAAGCTATTTAGTATGGCAGTATCTAGTATGTTGGTCTGCCAACTCAAATGGAAGCAACAGCCAGTCTCTCACCCAGCTGGGTTAGAGATCAGCCACGTGTTATATTGCTGCACTTGAACTGTGGAGTGCTGTATGCTCAGCAAGAGGAGAAAGAAAGGAGGAGAAGGAACAGGGTGGGGAAACACTTAGGTAGGAATCGCCGCAGGACTCATTTTGAAGACTTACCCACACAGCCTGTTTGCCCAGGCAAATACAAGCGTTTATAGCCCACCATATGCACTCAGCCAGTGTGCTGCTAAGACCCTCGCACTTCCCTGTCGCATACACTCCAAAACATTCAGCACACACATCAGCTAAGTATCTGCACAGTGCTTGAACTGCAGCAAGGCTTTGCAAGCATTGAGAGCACTTGATAATTACCAACTTTACACAGAATTATAAATGAAACTCTGCCTTCCCCTGAGAACAAATTAGACATGACATCTATATCCAGGATACATGAGGAAGTATTCACAGCCCAAGACCGTCACTCACTTAGAGTGGGACTGGAAATGTCAAGCCAGCAGATATAATGCCTCAGAAGGATACTCGGAGCAGCTCCCATGAGCGGGCACCTCCTTTCAGCTCCTGGGCTGACAGTCACTTTCTTGACATGCATGTCAGTCGTCCTCTAGACAAATGTTACTGACACAGCCTGGCTCCCAAAGAGGATGACTGCTGCCTCCACGCCTATAGCCAGGAACACAAAGAAAAGCAAAAGTCTTCAGAATACTCAGAACTACGGTGTAATCACATATTTTACTTTAGAAGAAAAAATGGTGATGAAATGTCCTGTCATTCGTTTTAGTAGCAAATACTACATACAGCCCAAACTACATACATTTACTCCACTGCAAGATCAGCTTCTACCTACGGGGATATCTTTTCAGCTTCAGAGAAAACCACTTGCAAAATAAAGGTGATATGGAAGAAGGAGGACTGGGGAATGCTGTTACACCAAGGTCACAGCAGCATGCAGAAACTATTCTTTTCCAGGCCTAAAGTAGGTGAACATTGTTGACTCACACATACAGGGCAGCTAAAGAGAGACAACCTCTGAGGAGTTCCCATGAAGCCTACAGAACCTCTCCTGGTCCAAGCACCATCTTTGCTTTGCTCATTCTCCATCACTGCGGCCTGCTCCTAGCCGACTGAGAGCTGGAAACTCTTGCCCTCTTCAAGAGCCTCTCCAGCTGGCAAGAACCAACACTGGAGACACAGCCAGTGCCATAAGGGAGCCAAGTTCATGGGCAAGCAGTGAGAAACTGCAAAGCTACATGAAGTTGTGCTCCAGTGCCACTGCCTACAGCACAATGAAAGAAAGCCTCGGGTCAGTGAGGGTAGGAGGCCAGGGTGGAACCAGCAAGGAGGGGTTTAAGCTGTCTGCTGATGCAGTTCCAGATACATCTCAGAGCAGATGCTGGCTTTTAGTTGGGTATGGTTTTCCTGTAGCAGATGCAAGTGATGCAAGAACAAAACCAGTTATTAAAGAACGCAGAACAGGTAAAACTCTCATCAGACAACAACAGAGCCCTGCACTTCAGTTAACAAGGAGCTCTAGGAGGAAACCTCCCTATGATCAAATTTCAGAAGACAAACTTTATACACATACGTACTCAGTGACTGAATATTGCCCTTCAGGTGTCTGTTGTAATGCTTAGCCAGAGCATCTGGAGAGTCAAAGCACTGGCTGTCAGCCTGTCATGAATCCTCAAGCTGTTAACAGTATTTGGTTCTAATCCCTGGTCCTTCACTGCTAAGTAAAGGAAGAAAAATAAACAAACAAGCAAACCAAGCAAAGGCCAGGACTACTTGATATAAATAGAAATAAGAAGGCAAAAGAATTAGCTTAGAGATGTTACCAGAACTTATAAAAAAAAAAAAAAAAGTCTTTCAACCTTTTTTGTGTGCAAAGCAGCATCACAACAACTTCTGCACAAGGTGAAGAGTGATGTATTTCACACACTTTGTAATACTGCAGGCAGTGCAGGCAGGATGAAAAAACAAGCGTGTTATGTCACACAGGTATCAAATATACAGAAAGGAGAATGATGGAGGGCCAGGGCAGAAAGCAGAAAACCCCACAGCAATTCCCTTACCTCCCTTACTCCCTCACCGTACATGCACATTTCCATGACACTATACAACGATGACAAAATTTTACATTCTAACCCACCAAATTTGAACATTCAAAACAAATGCAGCTGTTCATGCAGGGAACAAAAATAAATAAATAAAAGCTCTTCTAAAGAGGCAAATTTATAACCGAATCTGTCTGCAAAGCCATATAGATTGAAAAAACCAGGTCAAATCTTTTGCTAGTCAATGTCACTGCTATTCCTCCCCAGGCCTCCTCCCCTCAGTAGGTATTGAAGAAATCAGTTAATGAGAATGCAACAGACTTGTCACAGAGGTCTCAAATTACTTTGGCTGGTACATAACAGGGGGGTCATCTATGCAACTAGAGATGGAAGGGGGGAAAAATTAAATTGTTATAGTCTTTCCAATTCACAAATCCTAATCCTATAGCATATGCTACTAGGGTCCATTAGCAGCCAAACAATACACATTAAAAAATAAACCAGGAAGGAGGGGGGCAAGAGGCAGACAAAGATACGCTAGAAAGAGGCAAAACCTGAGGAATTGCTGTGCTTTCACTTTTGCTGTGATTGCAGCAAAAACACTATAGCATCTGCTGCTTTTAATGACATCTTGCTAGGGTGTTATCTGCAGCTTCGTGAGTGAACAGTTTTAGAAACCTCATAAATATCTCTCTCCATTATGACACTAAATTTCCAAACAGTAACTGTAATACTAGTTTTTATACCTACTAGTCACCCTGTTTGTGTTTTAAATAATTATCTTTTAGGAGAAAAAGGGCTCACATACTGCAATTCATATATTCAATGTCACAAAGGCATTAAATGTTCTTTTAATTCTTCTGAAAATGTAGGGACCAAGTCAGTCCAATTTCAGCTTACTCATTTTTATTCATTTCTCTCCTTCTGTTGCACAGACAGAAGGCGCTCTGTTTCATCATTTAAAAAAAAATAATATGAGATATGCAATTCTGTATCAGCCAAGCACTAAAACAAATTACTCTCAAATTTCATTTCCACCACACACAATATGCTGCCTGACAAGTTACTGCAAGAAGGCAAAGAATCCAACTTCCTGACTTACTGCAGTGATGGCCAATCTAACTAGTTTGACAAGCCACATACCACAGCCCTCAGATGGTTGAGTGCCACAGGATGTTACGCTGACAGCTGAAGGCTGGGGTAATGCTGGTGTGCCCTACAGGCTGGGTGGGGGAACAAGTTCTGATTCTGAATGGCAAGCGCCTCCTCTGACAATGAGGTGACAGTGGCCTGCTCGTGTTGCTGCCTCCCCTGTGAGGAGGACCAGGATACCTGCTTACAAGCAGCCAAGGGACTTCAGTGGTGGGAAAGGAGTGCTGGGGGCATGGGGGGTGCGCGCTGCTGTTAGGCAGGACTGTCTTTTTGCTTTGATGGAAAATAAAAGCCATTGTGGAATGGGACACTTGCAGATTTGGCTGGCAAAACACACAACCAATCTCAAGCCATTTTAGCCTGAATTAATGAAAATCGTCATAACTTCTCTTTCTGTATTAGTGCTCAACAGAGCTTCTATATGCTAGTAAGGCCTTTTTTGCTCACCGGTAAACCCAGGACTATCACAGACCACCCAGAAAAGCTATTTGGAGCACAGTATATAGCTGCGCAGGAGACTACACAGAATGCATCCTAAATTCAAGAACATGCACAGGGAGCCTTTGTCTTTGATGTTTCTTTACCTTCGCCCTTCCTGCCTTTGGCTAAATTCCTTCGAAGCCAAGGCTATGCTACACATAACTCATCTAAATCAGCCCCATCTGGCTTTTTTTTCCTGAGGTGAATCTTATCTATAGCAGTCACTGTTGACCTTTCAGAGTCTCAGATAATTTTTCAGCCTTAACTCAGCAAGCCATAAACCATTATTGGCTCAGTAACCTAGATAAACAGCTATGGAAATCCTGAGGAAGAGGTTTGGGGGTTTCTTACTGGTTGGTTTGTTGGTTTTTATTTGTTTCATTTGGGTTTTTTGACACTGACACATTAAGAGGGGGGGAGGCACCTTGGAGCTGAACCCAGGAGGACACTTGGAATCCAGATCAAATGAGACAATCTAACAAACTCTGCTTAATGCCTATTGGATTAGAAGGCAAGTAAAGAAATGGCAGTGCTGGGACTATTGAGGTAGATATGAGGAGCTGGACAAAGCAAGGTAGGAAAAACAAGCATTTGTGAGAAAATTGCCAAACTAAAAACATTCTGGAACCACTACACTGTCAGGTAGCAGCATCCATCATACTTTGACTCACCCCAAGCAAAGCCAATACTCAGTTTTGAAGTCTGTACCTTAATGCTCAATATTTCTTCTTCTTCTGGTCTAAGACATGAGCACGATGGTCTAAGACATAAGCACGATGGTCTAAGACAAATCTTTTGCTTCTATAAAAATTCGAAGCTTCGTTTTATATTAATTCTTTTAACACAGGTCAAACAGAATGCCTGTATTTACCTAAATGATACTTTCTTTATTCATCTTTCAGTTTGTAATTACTGCCCCAGGATGAAAAACACAGTCTGAGATTCAAAAAGGGTTTTGCCCCCCATCCTGTTCAATAGATAAATTGTACAATAGTTTTATCAGCTTCACTCGCTGAAGTATGACTTCTTATTCCACAATTCAATCGGAAATTGGAATTGTCCTTTAAAGATGTCTAGCAGAACAGCATTGTCAACTAGGTTTGCTTTCTATATGAAACAAAGTTTATTTTTACTTTTAAACTACCAGCTGGAAATTACTTTTTCCTTTATTTATTGAAAAAGCTACTCAAACCAATGTTTTATACAATTCAACAGCAGCTCTCAAGAACAGTCAAACTGTATTGAGTAAAGAAAGCAAAATTTTTCAATTGTTTAAATTCCTTCTGTTAGACAATTAAAGCATCTTGTGACTGATATTCTAATTAGAAACTTAACAGAAGATCTCCCTTATGAAATAGGCATTTCTCAATAACGAAATAAAAGTTTGTGGATTTCTTCCCTAAGCCTTAGTTATTGGGAAAACATACTACCAGTCTTCCTGAGAACACCTCTTGTCCTTTATTGGGTTCTTGCCATAATGAACATCTGCTAAGTCTATAAATTAATTGCTGAAAACATCTTGTGCTTCTAGATGATCCAGGCAATCATAGCTGTTCTGGGTTACTAGAGAACATTACCATTTTTCTCTCTCACACAGGCACACATCCACAAACACATCCCCTCTTACAGTATAGCATAAAGCAAAAACAATTGTTTGGCATGATTTTTAATGTCATAAAATAAACCTTTAGTGCTAATCAAGTCATCAGAGCAGCACACTAAGTTTCCTACATGACTTAAGGAGTACTTTTTGTACTGTGATACCCTAAGGATATGAAGGATGCCTTGCCTAGCTGATTGAAAATGCTCTCTATCTTGAAATCAAGAATTCTTCTATCAGTCTTCTTGATTTGTCAACAGCTGAGTTTGGCAGGCTGTTGCAATGGGCTCTTTCCAGTACAAAGAAAAGGCTAGAGTCGACTTTAGAGGACTCTTTGCATGTAACAGTATTTCTCTTATTTCCTCACAAATGGCCCATCAAACTCAAGCTTCACCTATTTGCTTCATCTTCAAGATCTCCCATTCTTCTTGGCCATACTGACATACTACAGCATGTCACCTCATCTCATGCACAGCTGCAGTTCCTCTGTCCTTGGAGCTCTCAGTTCAGCAATCAGAAATTGGCTTCTTTTAATACTATTTGTAACTTCTAAAGATCACCTACCCTATGAGAGTTTTATAGAAATATCCTGTGTTTCCTTTCGATGTTCCTAGTCTCACTGACCATCCAGGGCTGTGGTGAATGATGAGGATCTAATCTCTCAACAAGAACTGCCAGAAGTAACAGCACCTACACTTTCCAACCAAACCTGGAAGGTTATTATTGACTTAATTTGGAAAGAGTAACAAGGGCGCTGTCTCTCCCAAATGGCAGATTTCTGGATGCCATCAACAGAGATAAATAGATATCAGCCCGTAATCATTTTTTGTCACATTAGCTAACTGGAATCTCTTTTCTTTCTTATTTGTAATCTGTGTTCATTAAAGATGCTGCAAGAAGGTGGCGGTGGTGCCTGGGCATACTACACCCTTCCATGTGGGAGGGGACTGCAATGATACAAACAGTATGGCTTTCTACTGCCTACTTTAAAAAAAAAAAAAGGTAAAATTTTAATTTGTCTTAAGAATTTTCAGATCTGTCCCATGCACAACTTAAGGCAGACAAATCACACATATATCAAGTCTCTTCTTTTCCTAGGATACAAGTGTTCGCATATACCTTTGAATTTAGAAGTGTATTTGAACGGAGCACCTGCAATGCACATTGTTTCCATTGAGAACAAACAAATGGGCATGCCTGGTTACACCACATTCCTCCCAGGTGCATGCACCTACATCATGGTCATGTTTTCCCCCCAACACTTTATCTCTCCCTCCCCTCTCCCATGCTCTAGAAAACACCTGTGTGTTCCTTCCAATTCTACTTCTCTGCCCCATTCCCACCTCTGGTCCTCAATCTCTCCATTAACAATTCTTACCTAGTGAGTATAGGAGGAATTTGGGGAGTGAGTAATTCCCTAAACTAAGTTCCAACTAAGCACCAAAAGTGTCAAGATACTGAAGAGCAGCAGATTTTCACACCACAAGCCATGTGGTTGCTGCGCTGTATCTCAACAAAAATTATTTGCATTACTCACACACGAGGGGGTTGACTTGTCATGATCTGTCATTTGAGATGCAAATATTTATTGATGGCACAGAAGTATTCTAACTTTTGTTTTTATTACTCATTATTTTAACACCGTTAGTTAAGAAGCTTTGGAACACCAAAATAACTCAGGCTATTCTGCAGTGGGACGAAAAGAACTTGTATTTTATCACTATTTCATTTACACCATATGTAATCCAGCTGCAGGATCAATATCTAAACCTAAAACTATGATCTGAGAACTGAAGTACACTGCAGTAGTGTACTATTGTCATAAATAAAGCCTAAGAGTAAACCAAGTCCTTCATTAAAATTACAACAATTATAAGACAATACCTTTGTAAATACTAACTTTTTATACACTGTCCTAAATAGCATTCAGGTGTCCAAAAGCTACACAGCCATCATGACATTACTCAGACCTTTCTCAACTGTTTGTATGCATTAAGTCCCCTTTACAGACCTGCATCTCAAAACACCCTCTTGGAACAGGCAAACACTGTAATATCATCATCACTATTACTATTATGTTTTCAATACAATTTTAGAGGTAAGGAATACGGAAGGAAAAAAACCCAACCCTGTCCATGACTCTTCTGGGCACACTGGCAAAGCAAGGAAATACCTTGCAGCAAGTTCTGAAAACTTTTTGCTATTTGTGATAGTTCTCATTAAACAATGTGAAAGCATTTTAGAAGCAAGAAGCAGTTACTGTTCTTACGCTCATTATTATAAAAAAGGATTCCAGGCCCTAAGACTACATAATGGATCACTCTAAATCATCAGCAGAGAACACAAGCATGCTAATTTTCAGTCTTCTGCTTTACTGTAACACTCAAAGTTAGACCTCCTGAGCCAGGAGCCTTGCTCTTCCACTGTCAACAGCAAGACCAGACCAGTATACTCCAATCACTGTCCCACAGGCTGGAGTTGTGGAGGCTCTGGAGAATAGAGAGTCCACTCCTGCAATTAAGCTTCCTGATTGATAACTGCTCTTCTATAGGCAAAGCTGAGGGGGGACATTTGTCACGCCTTCACTTGCAAAGAGTTTGGTTAAAGGGGAACAGTAAGAAAATACAGGGTGGGTCCAGTGTGCTCCATTTTCCTATTCATTATGCAATTGTACTCATTTAGAGGCCTCTTTATGTCATTCAGTATAAATAAATACCTGCAGCACTACTATGCAAGGCAAAAAGAGCACCCTGCTGTGGAGTAGGAGACATTCTTGGAGGTCAACATTATAACCTATTTAATATCCACATGTACACACACGCCCCCCCAGTTGTACTCTCTAAATCACAAAATCACCACATGTGGAACAAACATCATTATCATTAAGGATGACACTTTTTCTGTTTGTGTGTACTCAGAGCTCTTAATAGATGCTTATAATGTAACTCTGGCAATGACTATAGTTTACATAGAGCATCTGTGTTCGCATTAAGCTACTTCCCACACAGACCGACAGCAACGCAGTGTTAGGGCAACACCAGGATACTCCTTCCAGGCCACCCCATACATGTTGCTAGGAGCTACAACCACTGCACAGATGTATCAGACAGTCTTCACCACCACAAAGTAGCTTTGTACAAGAGCAGAACCAGGGCAGGACACAAGAAAGTTGTCCACAAGGTGCCTGTTGTTGAGTTGCAGACCTGACACCTTTGGTCAGTATTAGAGATGCTCTTGTTCAACAGGGACCGAGGGAAATAGTAGCAAGGCTATCACACATCATACCTTTGACTGACCCTATACCATGCAGGAGAACAGGCCCACATCTTTGTCAAAAAAGTGCAAGTCTTTCTAGTTAATATCAAATGTTAACTAACCTTCTATGTGTGAGATTTTCAGACAGAACAGTACCAGTCTTGAAAAAAATGGGAGAGAGGGGAAATGCAGCACTTAGTCAAGGAAAGAAAAATGGATTTTTTTTTTTTTTTTTAATAATTATATACATAGAGAGTTTTGATTTCTACCTAGGTGTACAGATTGAATGGCTTCTGCTTCTGAAACAGTAATCAGATGGTTACACGTGACCAGACATAATGACATACAATTTCTGGTCTTTCACAAAAGTTTTACGCTGAGGTAACACCAGAACTCAGCAGAAGCTAATTTCTAATTTATATTGGCAGAAGATCAGATTCAGGACCTTTGTGAGTAAATAAATCATATTCAAGAATAATATAGATTCTCAACCGGTATGAATCAGTCTGACCACCCTGAAACGAACTGTGATTTACACCACCGGCAGACCTTACCAGTATGTAAATAATCAAGTAAGACTGTGTGACAAAGCTCTCTTTATGTATGTAATAAAGTTCCCCAAAATTAATGCACTCTCTAAATTAAAATTCACATAGGAAAACAAATGCTAATATTCCAAGAGAGACAGCTAATCTCATGTATGGACTCCAGGATGTTTCATAGGGAACTGTAGGAAGCAATTGGGCAGGGAACATGAAAAACCCTGACCAATGTAATCTTATTTTTTCATGTGTGACAGGATTTACTGGCCCACGTGCAGCAGGCAGGCCTAATGCTTTGGAAGATATTTGCAGAAGCACCACGTGAAGTTAATACAAGTCTGAAAGAGAAGACCAGATGCAAGTGGTAACACCTGGATTCCAAAGACCATTTTTAAATATGAAAAATCTACTTTTTTATTTAGAATCTCTACACAGAACTATATAAACAAGAAGAAAAGTCAAGATGCTGGAAACTACTGCCTTGGTTTTTCTTCCAACAAGTCTTCCCCAAGACAGAGGGCCACCACCACAACCAAACAAAAATAAAATCAAACAACAATCCATAATAACACCTTCCTATTCTGGTCAAGGTCTAAAGTCAGCCACAGTTATTCAAGGGAAGCAGAAGTACTTCGGAGATCACACACAAAGCGCTGGATATGGAGGACTGAAATCAAGGTTACCTTCTCCTTGCTCTGTGAATCACTTTATGGACCACACAGCTGGCAACACCCTTGCTTTGACAGCTACCTCCTCCTCTGTATATGGTTTCTCATCGTGCTGCACTGTAGTCTAAGAGCTGGGAGAGGATGGCAATTCATTTAGCAGATAATGTCATTTTCTTAGTCAATACACTTGAAATATTTCCAAACCATTTTTCAGGGAATATTTTCTGGTATGGATACAGGAGTCTGTAGAAACAAAATATGAAAGAAGCTATGATTTTTGCTAATAAACACTTTCAGGATTTTGAAAATGAGATGACCAATGTATTCTTTTTCCACCAAACTGAGAAAGATACTTAATAAAATTAGGATCAGCTTGAAACCCTTCCCCGACCCAAACTTCCTACACACCACTGCACTCAGCAGGCCTTCCTCTGTGTCTGCTTTTACAATTAAATGCCATTTTAAAAGCTAAGTTAGGAGTCTGTAATGCTGTTACCACTGTTCTTCAATATAGGTGCAATGGAAGAGCAGCTCATCTGAATGATAGTTACATACTGTAACACCACTGAAGGGGGGCAAAAGACTTTGCTTCCTCTCTGTTTCAGTTGCTGCCTCTTCCATACACAAGAGCTGGGCAGCAATGGAGAAACCTTAAGACAGAAACTTCAGCTCTGCCTTTGCCATCAGCAGCTCTGCAGAACATCATGCATGGATAGACAGCTTTTGTTGGGGGGTGGTGTGGGAGGGAACCAACATGAGAGCAAATGAAAAAATAAGATGGGAGCAGGTGCAGGACAAGAAGACATTTATGGGGCACACAGAAGAGACAAAGATCAGAAAGATGCATAGCAAAAAATACTGGAATAAACCTTAATTTTAATTTAAATGAGACATGTAAGGTAAATTTATTTTGAGATGGGGGCACAGCTGTAAGATGAGAAGTGAAAAAGAGAGTGTTATAGTGTCAGGAATCATATGCTTTTCCCCAAAACAATGCATTATTTTTGAATCATTAATAGGGAGCTTCTGTAGCAGATGTGAAACAATCAGAATCCTAAAATCTAGCTGTGTATCTATACATCCCTGGTGCTTCAAAGACGTGATGGCTGTCATGTTTAGACTTACAAACAAAAGCATGGTCATAAAATATAACAAACAAACAAAAGAACCCACAAAAAACCCCATACCACCACTAAATCCACCCTCCAGAATAGGGCAAATGATTTAATTACAATGCACTTAAAAGTAAGTATAAATGCAGATGCTTCAAGATAACTTCACAGTTTTCTATTCTTAGAGGCACCGTACTTGAGTAACAGATTTGTTATTAGTGTTAAAGCTCTAAGTCACCCTGGTGTTATGCCTGAGTTATTCCAATCAGGAAATAAGGTAAAACACAAGTAATTCTATGGTGATGGACACAAAGTGCTACCTTCTCTTCAAACCTTGAAGTCAGCCCTCAATGGAAGAGTAAGCAAGATGAAGTAGTGTTCTTCCATTTCCGCTAGTGCACTTTTCATCTTGACAACTAAAGGTAGATGCCAGGCTAGAGGTTTGAGCTCTTGCCACAATTCTAGCAACTTATTTTCAAGAAAATCAACCTGTTCAGAGATAATTTTTTTCTTAAATAAAATAAAATACAAACCAAAAAAAAAAACAAAAACAAAACACAACAAAACTTTCTGTGCACCATGCATACAGACACAAACTTAGCAACTCTTCAATTAAGAGCTGATCAAGAATGAATGCTTCTGGAGACAGGAAATGCTATAGAGATCTCATTTTTAGCTCTACATCATTGTCTCGTAACCAGACCCACTTATGAGTGCTGGCTGAAAGTCAGGACATCTGCTCCTGATGAAATTTTGACATTTCTAAATTTCCATTTCATTCCAAACTGGAAGAAAACCAAGTATTTTTCACATTTCCTATAAATGCTCTAGAAAATAACAGTTCCAAGTCAGCAGACACGAGAGTTCCTCTAATTAGGATATAGGTGTGTTTATTCTGCCAAATATCAAACTGTTTCATTATCACCCCAACAACTGACACTTTGAAATATCTCATTGTCCAGACCAGTCAATATTTTATAGCTGCTCTTAAAATATTTTAATTTAATAGGGAAAAAAAGTATTCTATCAGAGTGATATGATGCCACTGTGTAACACACACGTACATATATAGTTCCTATATAAACAATTAGTGAATGTGGAACTCAAGACTGGCTTCTCTTTTTTTTTTTTTTAAGACCGATTTATTATCTTGAAAACAGAGGCAATAAAAGCTTTTCCAGTAGAGCATGTGATCTTCTAAGCACCTCTTTCTGTGAATTATTTTCAAAACCAAAATTATCTTGAAGATATTGGAGTGTGGAGAAGAATTAACTTAAGGGGAACATAACTAAAATTATCCTAAAAATTTCCTGTTATAATCAAATTTAATGTTGTAGGAGAACTCAAATATTGATCCTAGAAGGGAACGGAATGCATTTATACCACAGCAACTCAGACTTCATTTTGGGTAGTACCCATAAGGTTAATTCCTGGCTTAGGTAGAGGAGGTCTGCATCTACTTCTGCTCACGTGCCAGGCTACAATAAAATCAAAAGACCCATTCTTCAGCAAATGGAAAATGCAGATGTCCATTCAATCAAGTATTACGTGCTACGCCCTAATTAAGTTTCTCCTGCAGGTTTACAGTGAACTTCAACGTAATCCTCACCCATTCAGGTTTCCAATACAGTTTACACACTTCATACAGTCACAGGATCCTAGGAGCCCCTTGGAGCCCTGCATTGTGAAAGCACGCCATTTAGTGAGGTTTATCATTTCACAGAATCACTGAGGTTGAAGAGACCTCTGGAGATCACCAAGTCCAGCCCCGTACTCACAGCACAGTCAATTAGAGCAGGACTGTGCCTAGTTGGTTTTTGAGTATCTCCACAGATGGAGATTCCACAACCTCTCTGGGTAACCTGTCCCAGTTTTTCACCACCATCCCAGGAAAACGGTTGTTCTCATGTTTAAACAGAATTTCCTGCATATGAATTGCTAGTTGCCTCTTATCTTTTCACTGGACACCACTAAGAAGAGTCTGGTTCTGCCTTCTTTACTCCCTGTATCAGTTATTTGTACACAAGGATCGGATCCTCCTGAAGCCTTCTCCTTCTCCACACTGAACCAGCTCTCTCGGCCTCTCCTTGTATGTCAGATGCTCCAAATCTTTAATCATCTTAGTGGCCCTTCTCTGCCCTCACTCCAGTATGTTCATATCTTGTAGAGGGGAGACCAAAACTGGACTCATAATTCTAGACATGGCCTCACCAGTGCCGAGTACAGGGAAATAATCCCTTCCCTCAACCTGCTGGCAACACTTTCCCCAATGCTGCTCGTGCATTTCTGGCTCGTGTTCAACCTGTTGTCCACCAGCACTCCCAGGACTCCATTTGCAGATCAATTTGTCATAATCACGTCAATGCAATCACTGCAAAGTTAATTTAGTACCATGGGTGTTGTAATCCTGGGGAGCGTTTGGCTGTGGAACTGTTCATATGGAGAACTGTTTCAGGCTACTCGCTTATCACATCAGTTCTCTCCCTTCTCTCATACTAGGTGTGTGGGAAAAGTTGACAGATAAGTATCAACCGCCCAATTACCACTCAATTATTGCTTCCATATATACAAAACACGCTCATGCTTGTGTTCTAACCACTTGCTTTTCTTTTTCTCAATAGCTTCTTTCCAACATGATGCCTGTAAGAGGAATAAACGCACCCAACTGGGCCTGATCATCTCATCCAGCAGCATGCTTTGGACAACTGCAAGGACTAAACAGCAGGAAGTTCAAGAAAATCTAATGGACAGCTGCGGAAAAGTTTGTCAACGGGCACATTCCCACTCATGACCTACTCATTACCTAAAACTTTGTTTTCAACATAAGGAACTGGTCTCACCAGTTGCAAGGGGGATTCTGGTCTCGGTGACTCACTGGTCTCATCTGCTGCAGCAGTGCCCAGGAAAGCCACTGCCCTGACAGTCAGCTAGAGCCCTCCAGCTCTCCAACAGAGCAGGTCTCCTGGTTGAGAAATGCATCAGAGGAGCTCACCACCACCTGAGTTCACCCACTGCCCCCAGAATTTCTCAGTTCACTTTCATTTCACGTAGATTTAATTTTGTCTGCTTTGTCATGCTGTAATGTCCACAGGTTTAGACTAGCGTTCCATGTTTATGCTGCCCAAAGTTTCAGCAGTTGCCATATCAAGGCTAATTTCTGTACTTCTTAAGGAACATACCTTGTTCAGACTGTCCCCTTCATGACAGCACACCAGGCAGTTTGTTTCCAGCTACACAGACCTCTGCACTTCTCAGCAAGAGATACATCACACAGTCACAACAGACACAAGCAAAAGCAAGCATGAGGGATATCACAATGTACCGATCTTCTTTTCACGTTACTTTTGTGATCTGCAACTGCTTTTGAGTAAGTAAGTTCTCTTTACTTTGCACCATACAGCTCGCACTTATTTTCAAATAAGCAATTCCCTGCCACCGCATGAAAGTGACTCTTATTAGCCTAGGCAGTTATGCTTGTTTGTACCATTTGTCCAGGTAGACAGTATTGGTGCAAAAGCAGCCTTCATAGTTTAAAGTTCTGAGTAACTGCAAGATGTCAAACATCATAGCAAAGCAGAAACTGAGAGTGGCCTCCGCTGTCACTCTCTTCTCAGTAAGGATGAGAGCCCCAGGGATGCAGTAACTGACAGTCCCAGTGAAAGTTCAGGTGTCAATAGAATGTCATAGAGAACTGAATTCAGTCAGCAACAGAGGCAAAAAGGGAGTGAAGAGATCTCAATTCCAAAGTCAGGATTTCACCATAATTTCTATCAAGACGTTTTTCTGCTTCTACTTGCAGAACTAAAACATTGAGTTTATCTCAGAGGATGGCAAACGGGCAATGAGTTGATGTGATGACACTACGTGTAATAAATAAAAGAGCCACTTTTTCCTCTGGGTCATCCCATTACTGTTAAAAATAGAGCAACTAGCTAGTTACAAAGGATAGACAAATACTACTGCATGCACAAATACTAAAACAGCCTCAGGAATCTAAGATTTTATGCCCATAGACACCCTCTGGGCTCTAACCTCTGTTTTTTGCACCAGTGTAACTATGTCAGCTAGATTTATTTTTCTTAATATAGTACTATAGGTTATTCCCACCAATCCCTACAGGAGAAAACAAGACAGGGAAGATGCTATTAAAAGGAAGCTTTTACTGCACTTACACTAAGGAAAAAATGCAAGTGATTTACATATATTGCTTTAACCATCCCAGTGTGACCTGTGAGTGCAAAGAAGGCTTTTCATCATTTCAGATCAAACTTTAAAGTGCATCATTTATAATATTAAAATGAGGTTTAGGTTAGTGAACCTGACAGATATTCATTAACACCAGGTAGTCTGGAGAATCTTAGCATTCTGTTCCTCCCTGTGGAAGAGGTAACTTGGATTATTAGCTGATGTACAAATACATGTGTATCTTTCATATTATAAAATACACAACATGGCTAAGTGGATGTTATGCTTCTTTATAGCTCTTAAACATTCTTAGTAACTGTACAGCCAATTACCTTGAGAGATAAAATTTGATTATGCTACATCGGTAACAGTTACATGAGGGTTCGCAATTGCTTAGCAGTATGAAAGCATACCAACAGCAAAATTTGCTATTATGAGAGGTATTAACTACACAGAAAAAAAAAAAAAAATTACAGTTTACACTCTGCTTTTGCTACACAAGTCACAGTTTTGTGTTACAGGTCCACCAACATTATGAAAACTATCTCTAAGATTATAACTGGCTATGCTGAATACTGTACCTCTCTCACCTCCACCAAGGTGGTGGAGATTTTGACTACTTCAGAATAACCAGAAAGGTATCATCCTCATGAGAAATTGATGGATGCCAGATGGTGGAGAGTTAGTGTTCTATAAGGACCACGTGCTAAAAAGACTTCCTAGCAGAAGACAGACCTCAGCCCATCTGATTGTCAGAAATTGTGCTCACATTAAAGCAAGACATTAGTGATTACTCCTCTTTCAGTTATCAGAGACCCACATGTTTCTGTCTCTTTCTCTTGACCTGGATGCCCATTTGTGCTGCACCCCCAAAATCTGTAAGTGCCCAATGAGCGAAGGGTGTCACTACTGTGGGAGACCACAGAGCAATCAAGGTCTTAGATGAGCACCTCCAAGGAGCTGTTGACATACATCATATGTATCTGACTGTCCATAAGGTACCAGCTACAGTCTTAAGCATACTACTGAGTATTGTATAAGGTTACATCACTTATGAAAGCTACATACTTTTATGCTGTAATTTTAACTTTCTTGTCAAAACTCCAAGACAACCTTGAGACAGGCACAGAGACCCCAAATGCTATTAACTATCAAACTACTGTAGGCATGGGATATTTCAGAGCAGGGGACCCCCTTCCTCTCTACCGTATTGACAGGTAACAGAGATAGAGTCAAGGGAACAGATTTTCCCAAATTTACTAAATACTTTGTATGGACTAGTAAGACGCTGGTCTGCAGATATGTAGAAAGAGGCAGCATACCAGAAGCTCTTCTTTTTCTGAGAACAAATTCTTAGCAAACGCCTGTTAATCTGCAAGAGAGGCAGAAGCAGGAGCAACCAAAAGAGCCACAGGCAATTTAGAAACAACTGCGCAGTTACAGGAATCCAGGCAGAAACCAAATGGGAGTTTCTAACGGTAACTGGAACCTGAGCCCAACAAAACCCCACTAACAGCAGCTCTGCCCCAGTAATACGCTCCTAGTACTCACTAGTGACTTGTCACTGAAACCTTTCCCTCAGCCGAGCTGTGGTTTGGCTGTCCTACTTCTGGATATTTTAGAAATCAGTTTTAATGGCATTCTCTACTGGAGTGCAATGCATATTTCCCATTTAACTCCCAATTTTAAGATTGGCACTTAAGTGCATCTATAAATGTCCGTTACAAAGGATATTTAACTAGTATGCATTTTGCCTACTCCACCTTCTTTTAAAGGAACACTCTCAGCTTACATCTGAACACACAACTACGTTACACAACAGAGATGTGTACCATTCGACACAGACACAATCAAGATGGGTGAGCATACACCACACTGGTCGGAGCTGGTAAGACAGAGTTCCATCCATGCCAAGACAGACAACAGCTCCCCAGGTAAAAACAATCATTTTGTTGTGAGCTATCTACTTGTGTTAGTGGCTGAAGCTCAAACACTGCAACCCTAGGAAACAAAACCAGAAAATTAATAACTACTGAAAAGAAGCACAGAGAATTTGACAGTAAGATCAGACATAAATTTGTTTTAAAGCTATTTACTATTAATGCTCTATTGTTACTATTTTAAGAAGAAATTAGTTTAAAGCTTAAAAGAAATAGCTTTTTTGGTTATTTTCTTTACATCACCACTGTCTTTTCATAGGAAGTTATTAATTTCAATGTCCTATTCCATTTTGTCTGAATTAAGCACTTATTAAATAGTAATCAAGAAAAAAAAAAAAAAAGAAAAGACCTTATAGGTCATCTTACGAAAAAAAGAAATTATAAAAAAATATAGAGAAAAGAAACCTGAGAAAGTTATTGTCAGTGAACATGTGTATCCACTTACACACAAGTGAATTATACCTGAACAATCAGATTTCACCTAACACACAGGGAAGTAAGCAAGAAATCTGCAAATATCACAGCCTACAAGCAGGTTTTGATAGAAATAATGATCATTGCCCCACCCAGCCTCTCCAGATGAGGTTTTGGGCTGCAGGAAATGCAGCAAGTTTGTACACCCTCTTTCAAATTCTGTATTCTGCCGAGCCTACTTGTTGTTGGAAGAAAGCAAGAATACTTGATGTCTTAGGGATTACAAAAATCAACTTTGTATGTATATACCACATACCAGAAACACTTGCAAAGTTTAATATATTGTCACCTGAATTAATTTTTACAGTTAGTAAAAAATATTTATTACATACATGCACACACACACTCATTATATTATGTCACCCTGATCCACTAGGAATTCTACTGTGTCGTACTAAATGACTGTCAGATGAGGTTCTACTGTGTCATACTAAATGACAGTCAGATGAGGTTCCCTTTGAGGCTGACTTATCATCATAAAAGCAAAGTGTCATACAAAAGCCATGAATTTCCATACACTCAGTGTCTAGAATATCTTGATCTGACTGCTAGTAAATGATGAGGCTGGCTCAGTTTAAATCAGTGCAGCTGGGAGGCTGTTCCTATATATAATCGAAGTATCCCTGACCATATGAGCCATTCCATCAACTGAGGAATATCAGCTTCACCTTTGAGAACCGCCCCCGTGTCAAGGTCAGAGAACAAAAAAGGCATTATAGGCCTAGTTTGCTGATTTATGGGGCAATCTCATTAAATCTGCGCCCAAACTGCTGCTTACAAGATGAGGGAAATAAAATATACTGCAACTACAATGCAAAGATGAGATACAAGAAACTTGAAGAGATGAGCCAAGTGTAAAGAAAGCAGATTGCTGGACCACATCAGAAATCTGTTTAGTTAGCACTTCTTTTGGAGGATTGAGAGAAGTCTCTAAAGCAGAGGTGCGTTACCCTCTTGCTTTGTGTCCAAGAAGCACAGATTGCTGAGTGCACATTGTTTTCGTATAACCTCACTGAGGACGTGCTTGGGAAGACAGGAAAGGATGCTGCTTGTGAGCAGTGAGGTCTAGTGCAGAGGAAGGAGGAGAGCTGTGTGACCCCACAAAAAGAAGAAAAAAAAAAACAAAACCACCAAACAGTATTTGCCCAGAATAACAGATGTTTCTTTATCTTTTTAGGCCAATGAAAACTACAACACCCTGCTATTAGCAAGACCAGTTTCAATTCAGCTTTAACCTGTCTCGCCTGCACTAGAACTGGAAGGGATCCAGGGAGACAGACACAGGTATTATTGAGCATTTATGTTATCTCCTTACAGCTGAAGGCGTTGTATAGTACAGGAGGGGATCCTTAATTGCTTACATGCCTTTAAAAAAAATAGCAAGACACACAAAACGGATGGATACTATGATGAAATACATCCCCACATTACCACTGCATTGCTAAACTCCTGCCATCTTCCAAATTACTAGGTAACACTATCTTTGTGCTTAGTTATTATAGTTTTCTAAAATGTACTTTGTGTTTAAAGAAAGAGATTAATGAGAAGGAAGGGAAAAGAGAAAAGGCTGTTAAGGTATTTTAGCACCTCATCCATAACTATGATGGCGTCAGCAGATAGGTCTACTAAATCTCACGGTTATGAGATTATACCTCAGAGCAAAGCTTATTTCAAGAGCACTCATCATCATCAGATCCAATTGCTGAAGCGATTCAGCATACACTTGATGTTCTAATCTACTTTTTCCTTTCATTCAAGAGTGCTGGTCATAGATGGCAGGACAAGGAAATTATGAAAAAAAAAAAAAAAAGGAGCTTATTTGAAAGGAAAAATAAAATAAAAATATAAATTAGTGTCTGGATTCTTGACTTGGTTAGTTGATTCACCAAACTAGGAACAAAAAAAAAAAATCCCAGTTAACTCTGTTAATAATAGGTGAATATGTATATAAAAACATTTCCAAGTTCTGTCATTTCAGTTGCACCTGTAAATATGTACACACAAATATCTATGTATATAGAATATAATTATATATACTTTACAACTTTTAGCCCTTAACAAGTTTTTATCCCCCAGACACATCAAGAACTTTGTAAGTAAAGACACATAAAGTCCAAATCACAGCTCCCCCTGAATCATATTTCTTACTACTTTGAAGAGCCATGAAGTTAGTCGCCCTTCATAGCAAGGGAAGTAAAACCATACTGCTCCAGCAGCCTAGCAGTCAGCTGCTGTGAAGGAGTCTGAAAACAATGGATATAAAATATGTAATCAGATTTGTAACACCCTGTGGCTGCCTACCTACCAGTATAAAGAACTACAAGAGCATCTGTATTGGGTATCTTATAAAACAAAATGGAGAATATGATGATGTTACAAATATTGCTGTATAACCATGGATTTAAGCCATGGTGTTGGTTTGTTGTTATTGGGTTTGGTTTTTTTTTTTTTAATGTATTACAGCATCTATTTTTATATTTCCTTTAGTTGTTACCATTGCAAAAACAGGGAATTGTTACATATCTGCAAAAGCTCGTTCCAGGATGCAGCATGTACAACATCAGTCATCCACAACTTGAGTTTTGAAAGGAAAAAAATGTAGCTGTTTTAATACACAGAAGAATGCAAAATTATCAGTTCAATAGATATTCCTCTCTCTTTCTCTTCCAGATCTTGTATAGCTTTATCAATTGAAATAATTGCAAGCCTTTAACAATGTGCATGAGCCATTTCTGTGGCTCCCAACAAACAAAGCACAGAGGTCTGACAAAATAAATTACAGAAAAGCAATAACAAGGCTTGTTCTTTCTGCCATTCAAGTCAAAGACAATCCCCCTGCTTCAATCAGTGGAAGCAGGTCCAGTCACTTTTGCTCAGCCTGGTTTAATGTAGCACTCTACAGGAAAAATCACAGTTGTACCATGCCGTGTGGATTAATCCCACACACAATGACCTGATCCTACTCTCACAGTGGAGTTTTGCAATTGCTATGACATTAAAAAGGAAAAAACACAGACTTAAGAAACTATTAATAAACTGCTTTGGAGGTCTCTCACCTAGTACCAGGCTAGTAGAACACATTTCCAGATCTCAATTTCAAAATATAAGAGAATTATGAAAATGTACTGATTTTCTCACCTGTGTAACTGACACTTAAAAATATAATGTACTGCAAAATTAAAAAGTACTTTAATTGAATGAAGAAAAATAACCAGAGGGAGTGGATACAGACTACTAAATAACCAAAGTAGCTTATATAACACTAACAACTGCTGCATCAGAACTAGAAGAAACAATTTGATTCTAAGTTTAGGCTGAAATTGTCTCCCTGACTAACTGTTCCTCCATCTAAACACAGCCCTTCTGTGATACATTTTGCAGTTCAGATGGCAAGAGATGCAACATCACGCACCCACTTTCAGCACTTGGAAGTACACATTGTACAGACTGCAAAGGAAAAAAGAAAAAAAACACAAATGATTTCACATGATTTAAATAATACCTGGCACTCAAATTGTAACTATATTGCAGTATTTAACTCCGGATACTTAAAACAACTTTTGATAACCTCAGATTTTCAGGCAGACCTCAAGTTCTGCTGTCTTTTTCAGTAAACCTGTAAAGCAACACAGAAGTTAACAACAACCCAGGACAGGCTGTTTTTTCAGGGTTTTTTTTTGTTGGTTTTTTTTTTTTTTCTTCTCTCAAAACAAAGATGGTCCTCTCAACTTAGTCATGACCACAGCCAAGTTTTTCACAAACCAACATCCCAGCTGCCATATTCTAACCAGGGCAAGGGAATGATTAGGAGATCGCAGATCAGCTATTTTATCATTTTTAAAGCATCTTTATAGCCTTTCTCTGGCACATGGTAACTACTGGTCCTTCATCTCCCTTGACTACCCTAATAGCATGGCCTGGGAAGACGGCATTGAAGACACGTAGGTGTTGGCATTGGGAATTGCTTTTTTGTTCTCTGCAGACGGAGGGAACACCACCTTTGTCAGGCATCACCAAAGTGTGCGCAAGTGAGCAACCAACCCACTTCGCTTCGGCTGCTGCCCCGTGACAGGTGGCCTAGGGAAACACTCACAGAAAATAGACATTGCTGACCAACCACTAGTTTGACATCTTGTGTTTAAACATACATGCATTTATATGTTTGTGAAATGTGCATTTTTACTTCAGGCACCTCAAAGAAGGGTGAGTTTGTCTCAGCGACAAACGGTGCTGGGAGCATTTCTCCAGGGAGACCCTACACCCCAACACCACTCACAGAATTCCCCATCCGTGGCACAGACGCACCGCACCGCCACCGCAGCACTGGCCAAGCAAAACTCTGCCCGGCCGCGCAGCAGCGCCTTTCTCTCGGGCCGGTACTCGCCATCGACCGCCCCGTTCCCGCTTGGCCGAGTCCTGCCCCGCGGCCCCGCAGAGGGACGGAGCGACCCTGCGGCAGAGGCACGGCAGAACTCTCCTGCGGGGCGGCTTCCCGCCCCGCCCCCACGGCGCTTCTTGCGGGACTTCCCGGGGGAGGGGGGCCAGGCCCCGGCTCGCACAGGTGCAGCGGGGCCCTTCTCCCCCCGCCGCCAGCGCCGGGCCGGGGCGCCGCGGCCGCCGCAGGTGGAGGGAGGGCTGGGCCCATTCCCGGGGAGACCTCGCCTCCTAGCGCCCGCGCCGCGCTGCGGGCAGCGGGAGAGGAGCGCCGGCTGCCTGCCGAACCCCTCCACCTTCCTCATCGGGCCCGCTACGTGACCGACCGAGGGGGTGGGGGAAATGTAAGGGCCCGGCAAGGCCGGGAGAGAAGCGGCGGCGGCGGCGGGAGGAGGACGCCGGGCAGCCAGGGGTCCCCGGCTGCCCCTCGGCCAGCGGCCACGGCCGCCGCCAGCCGCCCGGCCCGCCGAGCCCGGGGCGGCGCGGGCGGCTCGGCGTTACCTTTCGAAGAGCAGCCGGATCATGAAAATGCAGAAGGCCAGGGGGAAGGCGAGGTAGAGGTCCTCCGCCTGCGGGAAGGCGGCTTCCTCCGTACTCTGCAGGTCCGCCCAGGTGACGTTGTGCGGCAGCCAGAACCGCTCGTTCCAGAACCAGGCGAGGATCCCTGCCATCTTTGCTTTGTCTGCCGCGGCGCCCCCCGCTCCGCTCCGCTCCGCCCGCCGGCCTCCCTCGCCGCGGCGAGGCGTGTGCAAGCGGCTGCCGGGGGAGAGGAGGATGGAGGCGTGTGTCAGCCCTGCAGCCGCGGATGATGCTGCCAGGCGGCGCGGCGCGCTGTGCCGGCTCCCCGCCCGGCGGGGGCAGCGGCCGCCCCGCCTGTCACACGGCCGCGCCGGCCCCCATTGGCTCCCGCCCGCGCCCCAGCTGCCTCGGGGCCCGCCGCGCTCCTGAGGAGGCCCCGGGGCCGGGCAGAGGCAGCCTCCCCTCTTCCCCTTCCCCTTTCAAAAAACCCCGAACCAGAAATTACGCGACCTGAGCGAGCGGGGACCCCCGTCCTGGGGACACTCACCGTGGCCGAGGCTGCCGGCAGGGACGCAGCCTCCCCTGGCGGCTCCGCGCCCGGTAACCCCGCCGCCGTGCGGCACCGCCGGGCTCCCGGCGAGGCTGGAAAGGCTGCGGCCGGATTTAAATAGGCAGATGGCAGCAACGAAAAGCCCTCCTCTTCCGAGCTCTGCACCGCCGCGGGGACCGGGACCGGCTGCCCCAGCCCGCTCCTGCCCAGGCGATTAAATGGGAGCGGGACGTCCCGGGTGAAAGGACCCTCTGAAACATTTGATGAGTTGACCCTGTGGGCATGTACGGCAGACAGGCGTAAATGAGGCACGGCAAAGCGTCTGAGAGCACACCACTCATCAGCAACAAAAGTGGGGTTAGGGCTGTGGCTTTGCACTCCCAGCTAAAGAAAACCTGTTCGTCTTTATGTAGGGTTTTACTTTCGGTTCCTTACCTCACTGCCCAGTCCCGCTAGAGACAAGCTGCAAGAGGAAAACTGGAATTGTCTGCACTAGACTTCACAGCAAAGGTGACTAGCAGCTGGCTTTAGGGTGGTTGTAGCCGCTGGACTATACACACAGTGGTCTAGGCACGCACAAAATTATTTCAAGTGGTAAGCGTACCACTGCTGTAACACCACTATTTTGTCTGCCCTGCCTCGCTTTATTTTAGATAGCTTGTTTTGTCCCCTGTATCATCACACATGCACACGGCATACTCCAGAGTTTTATCATCCTGCCTTTAGGTTTTCTGCTAGTTTGCTCTTTTCCCCCCACTGACTCTACTTGCCCCTCCTGAAAAATGAATTGCACAGCTCCTCATGTCGGTGCTGACATTTCTGTGCTGAAGAAAATCCTAAGTTAAACACATGACCCTGATGCTGTGAAAAATGCTATACTGATTTCAACAAAAGAAAGTATTTCTGTATATGGAGAGAATTTCCATCTAGGACATTTAGGGCAAGTTTCAGGGAATGCTTTGACAGGATTGCTGAGGAGCCATGCGGGTGAATCTGCCACTGGATATTTCTGTTCTATTGCTGAGCCAACATCCTCAGTGTATGTAAATATTCTGCTTCAGTTCTTATGGTTGCTTCTTGGGAGAGACAAAAGAGCTGGTAGCTGGAGGCTGCTCCATGGAAACCTAGTTCTTCAAATCATACCTAAAAAAGCGTGGTCTCTAGCACCACTGCTGGATCTGCCTGCTCCCATCTCTTCCTTCACTGCAGTTAACACCGTGCTCACTGCCTGCGCCCATCTGAGCCCTCAGCTCCCCACTGGTTCCAGCTCTGTGCATAATCGTCTCAGGATCCTACTGTGAGTCCCTGACATAACCCAGGGCTTTGCTGTGATTTCAGTTCAGATGGAAAACTGACCATGGGAGTTGCACACCTCTAATGCAGCCTTCTTCACTTACAAATAATGATTTTCTGAGCAGAAGAAAACATTTCTTTGTTCAAATCAGCGAGACCTCTTTTAGCCAGTACCCAAAAACTTAACTGGCTAATATATTCCTTCTTCCTTCCAACCTCTCTGCCTTGTTCTCATGTCCAGATCTCACCCCTCTCCCAGCTGACCTAGAACCTCCCCTGGGAACTCATCTTCCAGCACTGTCTCACAAACACCTGAGCTGGCTCCTGCACGCATACATATGCATCTCTTCAGTTACAACACCCAAATCATCCAGATCACTCCGTGTTCTGAATGGACTTGCATAAGCCAGTCTTAAATGGAGATACAAGTGCGTGTCCTCAGAATGACCTCAGAAGCATAAACTTTGAAATCTATTGATGAAAAGCTCTTTAGATATTTGAATAGCTGACATACACAGATAGCCATTTGCTTCATTAATGACAGTTGTGTTTAAGGCAAAGTTAATTTCAATCAGAAAGTTGGTATCATTATTCTTGCACCTAAAGGTGACCTGTCTTTTTGCAACATATTTCAATATTCCAATCAGTTTAGAAGTATATTCAATATTTATGTCCATTTCCAATATAATGAAGTAGTTCTTTCCCAGACAGTACTGAGGCTCGCAGGCGCTGGTGCTCAGCATTGCTTATGTACAGACACAGGAAGGAACAGATCTTTGCAAAGTGCAAACCTAGCAACAGTAATAGTCTGATGATGCATAAGAGGTTAATTCCTGCTTAACAATTAGCATAACTGACTTTTGTGTCAGACTAAAATTATGTTAGGACAACAGATCACTAAGCATATCTGAAAACGAATGACATTTCTGAAATGTTTGGGAGGATGAGGTTTTAATTGAATTCAAATTGTAGCAGCAATTACATAGACATAGCCAAGATAGGACTATGGAATGAGGATGCCTGAACCTTGTGCTTTGAAGGGAGGTATGACCAGGATTTGTTTTTCTGCCTCCTAAAACTGTTATATCACAAAAAGGGAGCCCAACAGAACTTTAAGAACTGTGGTTTCATACACGGTCTCATATACCAAAACAACTTATTCCAAGATAGTGCTAGAACTCAGACTAAAAAAAAAAATGTAAAAGGCTGAAAGTGAGTCCATTTCCTCAAAAGCCCAGCCTGGGCACTCTTTGTAATATACAAGAGTTAGTAATAATTAAACAAAAAAATATACACAAATTCCCAAAAAGTTACTGAACTTCTGTTTCTACTCAACAAAGAAAAAGAGAAACTGACAGTCTGCACATCACTAGTTCAAAGCCTTGAGAAATGAGCAGAGTGACCACTCTACAATGAAGGACTTTGTGGTTTATGTCTTGTTTGCTCATTCAGCATCAACAAGCTAGGTTAGATCTCAGGCACGAAAGAAAATGTTCCTTAGCTTTGGGAATAAAGTTATTGTCCTTAGTCTAATGAAGTTCCTCCTTTAGACTTAGAACAAGTGTGTTAAATGCATTTTCACACAGCAGAGGACTTCCTTTGCCCACCAGCCCCACTTCTCCTCATGGCCACAAACTTCCAGTAGCCTCCTCACATCACATCAGGAGATTGCTGGTACTTACTTCCTCTTCACAGATCAGAATAAACCATGGGACACTTTCCAATGTAGGTATATTTTAATATATAAAAATTCAGAAAGTTTTCAGGAAAAAAAATCAAATTTGATTTCTATCAATATTAAACTGCTTAATGTAGGCAGTGGTTTAAGCTGTCTTAAGCTTCCACACAGATATAAAACCACACAAAGCAAAGATTAAAAATAAAAATGAGCAGTATTTAGACATTAAGATAAGAGAGTTGCTTTAAGTAATGGGACACATAAGATACTGGTTGATCAGAACAATGTTCCAACAGGTACTGCAAAAATTGCATAGAAAGTGAACGTGTTGTTTGAACTCAGCTGTTTAGCACAGAAATGCCATTTAAAGTTTTCAAGTAACATCGATGCTGCCAGTATGGCTTAAGTTACAAGCTCATAACAAAACTTTTAGAGGCTTCCTTGAAGGATATTAACAGCGATCTTTCCTACTGGGGCTAGGTCTCAGAAGTAGCTTTACTAGTTTACAGTGAGTAATAGCCCACTATTTTTATTTACCTCTCAGGGCTTATTTATCTATCTTTAGTCAACAGGAGTATGTATCAAATCTCTAGACCACGTTGAGTGAGTTTGGTAACGTGTATTTGTTAGCATCAATGTGTCTGTGCCGTACTGCTGGCCACCTGGACGAGTTCCTCCACCAAAACAGGAAAAGCTGCAGCAAAACCTAATGATTTTAAAGGACCGATAAAGAATTGAATGTAACCAGCCAAAAGTTTTATCTCATTTAGTCTACTGTAATTCTGGAGTAGCATCAGGCTTACACACAGGGAACTGCAACCAGACTCTGGGCCAGTCCATTTAATGGACAGGATAGTACAGGTAGCAATAATGCGATCCACTGAGACTTTTTATTATCCAAACCCGAACTGTGTGGTTTCTGAGCAGAAAAGATGGCTATGGCTGACTCACGTAAAAGCAGCGGTGCCAGTCTCATTTCCCTAGGTCCGTATCGCCACTAATGATGTGCCTTGCAGAAGAGCCAAGAAATGCCCGGGTGTTGCACTGCACCCTCCTGGGGCGGGAGGAGGACCACAGGCATGGGGGAAGCGGCGGTGCAAGGCACGGCCCTGAGCTGTCATTCTTCTAACATGTTTTCTACCTGCTGGTCCCAGCAGCTGCAAGGACTTCCAGATTCTTGTGCTGCTAGTTTTGCCAGCTTCTCTAATAATTTCACCTAAGGAGTAAAATCACACTAACAGAGCAGCAGCCTTCATTACAAAATTCACACACATCACAGTCAAATCAGTCCTGTCTCCTGCATAGGGGTTGTATCAGTCTGAAGAGACCAGGCTGGCTTCACCCAATTCACCAAACAATGTACCCAGAATTCAAAACACCAACAGAGCTCTGTGTAATACTGCTTGAAATACATCAATACGGTAGGTGTCCCCAGGTTATATCACTTCACAGCCTTCCAAATTTTTTTATCTTGGCAGACAAGCAAGTTTTGTCACTTAGGAAGATATGCAATGGTAATTAGTTTGGCTGTCATGAAAAGATGTGTGGACAAGTACTCTAGCTGAAAGAGAGGTTTACAAGCCTCAGGAGGGATTGTGCTTTGTGCTGGGCTCCAATTAAAGTCAAGACCTGAAGCAGAACTGCTCTATGAGGACCAGTCAGAAGGAGAAGAGGAAGCAGAGATTGCCTGAGTCACTGTATGTCTCCATGCTTCATTTTTCTCTGTTGCTCACACTTTGGTTTGGCTTCCTGCTCTAGATTTAATGAAAGTGTGCCAAGGTGCACATCCTAATTGTGATACAGTCATATTTCACTTGATTTCAATGTGGCTTAACTACCCAAGCTTATGCTAAACTGAACTAGACCCTATTCAAAATTACAGTAAGAGTATTCGGAATCTTCTGCAACAATTTTAACTAAATTACCCTGAAAGAAAACTTCTAATGAGGTTTGCACAACACTTAGCATAGACAAGCGGCTGGAAAAAGTGATGGTTTTATCTCAAACTAGATACACTGCATCACACTCAGAAACATCTACTTCGTGCCTATTCATGTGGCCAGGTCTAGGCTATAGAGTCACAGTATAATTTACCTAGCAAGGTGACTTTTCAAATCTTCTAGCAGTCAAAGTTTGCTGTTCAGGGTATTGGCCAGCTTGGAGCTATATGGATCATCTCCCCAGCACCCACAGATGCTCTGGGGAACTACGGACTTTCAGTAGCCAGGCCTGGTTTCCACGCTCAGGAAAATCTGGGCACTGACCAGCCACATCATTGTGCCCGACTCAACAGTGAATGTGCAATCCGCAATCTGGAGTCTCTGCCAGCTTTATGTCAGCTGCGAGGGAACAGACAATACCTGACCCTCCACGCAATAAGCACGCTAATCTGGCATAAAATGTCAGCTATTACAAAGCTGACCTGTCACACTGTTTACAGGGAATTTGCATTGCCAGTGTGAGCTTCTGCGAGATCAGTACCTCCCATCTCATGGCTGCAAGCTGTGCTCCAGTCCTGGCAGCCTGGGAGTTATCTTACTGTCTTACCAAACCCCAGTCCTGAGAACTCCAGAAATTACTGTCAGAATTAAGCTAATTTATTTACCAATCATCTTCAGACGGCTTCCAAGGTACTTATATTCTGCCCAGAAGAACATTCACTGGGATCTCTCAGCTTTTTTCTTCAAAAGTCTTTTAACATCACTGTCACAATGTCATCTGTTCATCATCTAGTAACAACTTGTGTTCACACACGAATGAAGCCAATGCTATTTGGTTTAAAGACCCCACATAGTTTCTCGGAAAATAATAAGTTACATCTATAGGACAGGTAACTTGCTGGCAACAGATTTTAATTTTCTTATTACATAGTTTTAAACATCCTCCTCATGAATTTTGCTGTACTTACTTCACACTTTCTCTGCAGGGAGAGCTGGGCAGAATTTTTTTTTTTCCTAGCCAAAACCATATGTTTGGATTGACTGAAACTATCACCGAGTTCATGCTGAATTTATCAAATTAGCACTTTCATTTCCCTAAATCATCAAATATATTATTCTGACGCTTTCAAACTGAAGCATCCATTTTTTATTTTGTAATGACATTGCAAGAGTAAGGTTATTTCACTTTTTAAGAGAATTGGAAGTAAAATATAAATCAAAGGATTGGGTAAATTCAGACATATCATAGTCATATGATACATCTTTAAAGCTCTAGCTAGTCATTAAAGATTCCCTTAGCTATACCAACAGCATCAAGGCCCTCAAGATTATAGGTCATGCATTATTGCACTTAAATCATTTAAGTGGAAAAGGTATCAGAAAACTGAACCGATAACTCAACGGGCCACACTCCCTGCTGGGGTAACTCTAGCACTGCTTATGCTCTGTAGTGAACATCACAACTGACATATAAATACAGTCATAACTCCACAAAAGGAAGCTGACACACCATTTTGTGTCCTGCCTCTGTTACAAAGCATAGCTATTACAGGCACTGACACAGTAAATTAGTTAGGTATGGCTTTAAGCATTTTCTGAATTGCAAATATAATACTCTATTTCTCTGTTTTCTCTGCAGCTGTGGAGAGGCAAAACCAGAAAACAACACTTAAAGCTTTCCCAGGTTTGTTTCCATCCCAGTGTGTGTTCTCTTTTGCAAGTTCATGCTGGATAACTAACTAATCAACAGGAAAAAAAAGAGGATTTTCTTCACCCCAATTACAAAAAAGGGATTTCTTTGATTTCTCCCATGAAAACAAAATGAAGATCTGCCAGATGATGTACATAGGTATTGTATTATTATACAAAACAGTTAAATACCTTGATTTAAATGTTATATTTAATCTTTGGCCAGTGTCATCATTTTACCTTTCCTAGTGGACTATACTCACTCAAAATAGTAGCTGCAGCCCATTTGTATTCTCCAGAGCCTTTGTCTCCCTCTTGACACCCAAAGCTGCCACCCACCCTGCCAAGTCGGCTGGTCAGCCTAGGCTAATAGCTGCTTTGCATCCAGGCACAGTAACACAGACACAGCAGCAAAATCTATTCAGGGACTTATCACTCCTTCAATTTATTCTCATCCACAGTGTCTTTTGGGATAAGTAGTGGCTTGTTTAGCAACTGTATTTTTGATTTAAAAGTGTAAAGATTTATAAACGTCAGTCCAAGCACCCACAAGAGACAAGGGGTTTTGTTCACCCACACATCAGTCTTGCCTTATACAGGAACAGGAAGACTGCACAAATAATGTAATACAAATACAGAGTAAGAATGAGTATGTTGGTTTGTGCAGTAGACCAGTAAGCCTCCTCATCTGGAAGTAGAGATGTAGAGGAATCCAAGTGAGCTGTGCTAGTAAAAGAGGGAATAACCTCAGCCATCCCTCCTGTACCCAACAAACACGACAAGTGTGATCTGCAGAGCGTCAGAGCTGACCTCACTGTTCTTCATTTGCACAGGATTTAGTGTAATCAGTATAATTAACGTTGGACACTCCTGAAAAATCCATGGAGTAGCTACTACCTCACTGTCTGATGTATAAACTGAATGCTGAGGAACCAAATGAGTACAGAAGGTTCTCAGCAAAAAGAGCTGGATTGCCAGTTACTAGCCTATAAAAACTCACAGCAAATAAGCTGCTGTACTCATACTGATGCTGCATGGCATCGCAACACTAATCATATATCTCCGATGGCTCAAGGAAAAATACCATAATGCTATTTGAGGGATATTTACCCAAAGGACAAGAGAAGTTGGTTTGTTTTTTTTTTTTTTTGAAGGATTTTACATTTCACAGGACTCCAAAAAAAAAAACCACTAAAATTGTTTTATGTCAACTTCACGAAGAATTAATTTATCAAAAACATATTTGCAATGCTGGCTTTTTATATGCTCAAAACACCAGTTTATTAAAAAGATCCAGAGAACACCAACCAGCAGGAATTATTCTTCCTGGACCTTTACTACTATAAGTTTTCCCTGCAGAAAAGGACTTGAGGGTACTGGTGGATGAAAAGCTGGACATGAGCCAACAATGTGCGCTTGCAGCCCAGAAGGCCAATTGCATCCTGGGCTGAATCAAAAGAACTGTGGCCAACAGATCCAGAGAGGTGATTCTGCCCCTCTACTCTGCTTTTGTAAGACCCCACCTGGAGTGTTGTGTCCAGCTCTGGAGCCCTCAGCACAAGAAGGACATGGACCTGTTGGAGCGGGTCCAGAGGAGGGCCACAAAGATGATCTGAGGGCTGGAGCACCTCTCCTATGAAGACAGGCTGAGAGAATTGTGGTTGTTCAGCCTGGAGAAGAGAAGGCTCCGGGGAGACCTTATAGCAGCCTTCCAGTACCTGAAGGGGCCTACAAGAAAGCTGGGGAGGGGCTGTTTGCAAGGGCATGTAGCGATAGGACGAGGGGCAATGGTTTTAAACTAGAGCAGGGTAGGTTTAGATCAGACATTAGGAAGAAGTTCTTTACAATGAGGGTGGCGAGACACTGGAACAGGCTGCCCAGAGAGGTGGTGGAGGCCCCATCCCTGGAGACATTCAAGGCCAGGCTTGATGGGGCTCTGAGCAACCTGATGTAGTGGGAGGTGTCCCTGCTTACTGCAGGGGGCTTGGACTAGATGACCTTTAAAGGTCCCTTCCAACCCAACACATTCTATGATTCTATGACTATTTGTAAGAAAGACTGTATTTTCTGAAGGAATACTTAGTCTTGAAAAGGTTGAATTGGCTCCATTGCTTGGTGATTATTTTGTGGGTTTTTCCCCATTCTTTCCACTCCAAGAGAAAGAAGGAGATGCTGGCAATTTTGCCTTGAGTGCTTACTTCTGTCTTGTGTAGAGGAGAACCCAGGTGTGATCAATGCTCCTCCTGCTCTCTAAAGTGAGGCCAATTCTAAAGTGGGTGCATCATAGACAGACAGACATCCTCATGGAATGGCACAGAAGACTGCAAAATTTGTAAGTTAGCTTAGTGAACCCCACAAGAAGTACTTGCAAAGACATACTGCTCTAAGCTTATAATCTGCATACCATGATCTAACTATATAAGCATTCTACCAAACAGGATTAAAAGTGGTTATTAGAAAAATATTTTTAGCATAACTAATTGTATTCTACATATACATGTAAAGTTGAGATAATTTTTTTTTTTAGAAAAGATTCCAAACCTGTAAGACCTTTGTCTCTTTTGACCTAGAAGCCAGAGTTCCTAAAAGCATATATGAAAAAACCACCAGATATTACTGGTTTTATATCATTTGTGTACAGTCCATCTCTGAAATCAGTCAGTTTTGCCTCTGACTTCAAAGGAATACCGGCAGACTGACAGAAGAGGCTGGTGGCTGAGCTTATTATTTTCTGACTGTCATCAAGTTGTTGCTATTTGCTTTAACTAGTGTACATTTGAACTTCATACAAATCAGAAACAAAACAAAGGAGAAGGCTATTGTAACTTATTAGAGGTACCATCAAAAAATTTCCATAAAACAGATCAAGTAAGTCAATGAATAACTCTGGAAACAGAATTTTGGTGGGGGGGCAGAGCAGGGCAGTTGTACTATTTCATGCATTTCCCAGTTAACAGTAGATACTGTTGAGGTTAGTGGCCATCATCATTTCAGAGTAACCAAATTCAGATATCAAACTACCTGCTGATCAGCACTGCTGCAAAGCACTTTTTGTGCTAGCACTGCCTCCTTACACTCTGTCTTTTGTTACAGTGCTGAGGAAGCCTTTCCTTCTGCACAACGAAGCAGGCCAGTCTAATTTGGGAATTGTACAAACAGAAATTGTATGTTGGAAACTACTTTTTGTTAGCTAACCCACATCATAAAAGACCAGAATAAATACAGCTGCAAAAGCTCAGGAGCTTCCCTGGTGGGTGAGGTCTCTATCAAGACAGCTAAATTAAATAGGAGAACTCCGAACCAAGCAGATGAGGGTAGCTGAGTAATATCAATTAACATTGGCAGGCTTCAAAAAAATATTTTTTTTCCAAAGTTTCAGTCAAAACAATGGCTTTTTCTTGGAAGGCATACTCCATAGGGAAAAAAAAAAAAATTGGTATCACAATGTTAAATGTAATCTTTTAACCAACATGCTTATCACTGCCATTATTTGCTATTGTTTATCAATAAAAGAGGTTTTCATTTACTAAAACCCCATGTAATTAAGCCTCAGGAAGAAAATGCTGCTTCCAGAAATAAGAACTCATCACAGAAAGAAACAAACAAATGAAATAATGCAAACCACAACGCACTCATTTCTAACTATGCATTTTAAGATACCAACACAGGATGAAGATCCAGCTGGCTGGGGCCCAAAGTGTTGGCAGGGGGAGCAGGAAAAGGAGTTAAAGGGACACAGTTTAAAGCAAGGAAAATATTATCTTTCTTTATCCTGTTGCACCTTCCAGTGGATTTGATCACCAAGTACAACATATTTTTGTTTTGCCCTCAGGAGCAGACAGGGGATGGAGAGAAATGGTCTGACATGATTCCAGCCGAACCCGAATCGGCTGGATGAGGCCAGTGCTCTCCCATCTCACCACAACAAGTTCAGTTCTTCAGTCGTCTTTGGAGCTCAGTTTCTGCTGCTTGTGAAGTTTCATGGCCATGGTTTGGAGCAGAAGAAAAGCTGCAGCCCTTAGGAATGGGGAACAGAGCTGGGATGGGTTATATCCCACTGCCTCAATTATGGAGCAAAATTTTCTCGCACCAGAGTGGCACCTTAACAAGCTTTTTCAGGAAATTATAGGGGAAGGCAGGCAGCGTGCCGTAACTGCAGAATTTCAAACACACAAAACCTCTTCACATGAGCTGTGGTTAAGCAGAGCCAGACAGACACACCTGCATTGCATTCCAAAATACACCCCCACCCCACAATTTTCTTGTCTTTAAATAAATGCCACTTCTTTAAAGCACATTAATTCCCCCGTGTTATATTTTTCAAATCCTCTAGAGCACAGTTTCGGGAGGAGGACAGGGAGGGGATGGTTCTACCATTTTTATGAAAACATTGTGTAGTTTATAGCTTGAATTTCCACTGTAAGGCAAAATAAACGCTGCCTGTCATGTTATTTTGGGTCATATGTTGTGCCTTCTGCTACATAGGTGTTTAGGTCCAGTTTGAAGTCAGTCAGCAGGCGAAGTCACAATATCATGGCTATAATCTTTTGCTTGTTGCAGTATCATAGAATGGTTTGCGTTGGAAGGGACCTTAAAGATCACCTGCTTCCGACCCCCCAGAAATAAATTAAAAGGGATCATCGCATACAATTCCTACAGTCAAGAAATGCCTTTTCTACCAAATAAGTGGTACAAACCAGGGCCAGTGCAACCTTCCTCTGTACAAAGGAAAGGGTTTCTGGGCTTAGCTTAAGATACCTGAAACAGACCCACACGGTAGCTCCTACTGCTGATACTCACTCGGATTTATTTCCATTGCTTGCTACCTATGAGGGATGACGTTTGAAAGCAGATTGTAAATATGTATGTAAGATTTTCCTAGTGTCAAAATAGCATGTTTGATGTATTTAGTTCACTACAATAATATTTTATAAGTCAGTCTGAAAGCAGAGAGTCCAAACAAAGTCTTAGGATTAAGTCTTCAACACACAGGCTTTATAATATTATAAAAAGTAGAAAAACCCCACTTGATAAATACTAGCATTTTGTCAGCATTGGAAGTGGTCAGCATCTATACACTAAAGTTTTAATCACTTTTAAAATTAAAGTTCGGATAATATTTTACTGCTTTCCCTTTGGTAAATTTAGTCTATTGTGGTTTACTGAATCTATTACTCAATATAGAACAAACCAAGGAGGAATTAAGAGCCGTAACACTGAGCACTAAACAAAGCACAGGCATCTGCAAGGATGGGCTGAGTTAATAACAGTGTGTACAGTCACCATGGAAGGCAGCACTTAGTGTCAATTTGTCAACTCCTTTTAACTGCAGTTGGCAGTAGCAATTCCCTCCCCCCCCTTTTTTTTCCCCTTTTTTCTACCAATCAGTAACTGTAAAAAGACTCAGTACTCAATGCTTTGCAGGTGTTCTTTTGTAACAAGATAATATTAATTAAGTATTTAAATTCCTAATGGCTGTTTATTTCTTTGACTTTCTGCATCAACAATTTTTAATACCTTTCTTTTGCAGACTTTTTACTACTTTCTAAGCCATTTTTTTTCTCGCTTGACTGCCTCTTCTGTCCTTTCCTGTGTATGTTGTCATTTTTCCACTCGCTTATTATTCAGACTCAATGTTCACTAAATTTAAGCTGTGAAAATATGTATATTTTTACCACAGTATTATTTTAGATGGTCAACCTGTTTGTTTATTAGCACACTCACAGAATTATGACGCCCTGTTTGATTTTATCCCAATTTGATTGCAAAATTGGCCTAAAAACTGAGAGAAGCCAGCAAAGAGTATATAGGCAGAGGCTGTTTCAAATAGGAATTAGGAGGGTACTAAAATATGCTTTAAAAATCACTCACCCACAAATATTGAAGATAGTCAGCATGCTTACCACAACGTTCTCGGTGTGTTGTCATCTAGTAAAACACAGCATAGAGCGAGGCAAAGACAAGCACAAGCAAGGATTTCACCAATACCAACTGGATTTGGAACAACACTGCCAAATTTTCAGCTTTAGGATGGAAAAAGGTACCAGCCATAAGGAGGACATATTGCCATGGAGATAAATTGATTTATGTTTTAAAAAACCCCTCGACTTTCATTCTTCATTTATCTTAGCACTTGCTGTTTATTCTGTAAAAGGCTCAGATAGATAACAGAGACAAAGAGTGACTGAAAAGACCATCAGAAAGGCTACCAGCAGCAGAACTCTGTTGCCGCTGGCTTTGGAGGAGCGGGAAGCAGCACTAGCAGAAGCCTGAGCTCCGATGGCACCTCTAACTGGGTCAGGGATTAGGTGAAGCAGCTATGAAAGGGAACTGCACCTGGCAATGGATGATTTAAGGATGGTTTATGGTCTGCCTGGCAGGACTAGAGATCAGCGTCTTGTCCGCAGCACATCACTTGCCTTAAGGACCACTTCATATGCGATTTCCTAATCTACTAGCTCAAAACAATAGAAAAATATCCCACTTAACTATCACTCAAAAGTGAAATTTGCTAATAGAGGGACTGCCAGTTGCCCCTTCTTGGGCTGGCCATGCCATAACATTGGGTTAGGGACACAACATCATTAACACGGGAACTCTTATGTTAATAGAGACAGAGACCTAAAGGTTCCTGGGGAAACCAAAAATAATGTCCTCCCACCTCCACCTCTCTCTATACCAAGACTACATAGACCCAGCTGACAGTATGGCTACGTTAGCTGTGTGGAATTACCATAACCAGAAACAAGATCCACCTTAGATTAGCAGTTAATTGTTCCCCTGTCATTGCATAAATGATAACGTATTTAAGATGAGTACCATAGCATTTTCCAGCCATCTTAAATAGCAAATTCTGGTTTTGTCTCATCTTGCCTGTTTCTGATGACACATATCAGCATGGATGTTAAGAAAAAGATCATTTAACAACCTTGGCCTTCCCAGTCTAGCTATTAAAGGCCTTTAAAAAAAAAAAAAAATTATGTATAGTTTGAAGATACATTGGTGGTTTTACAAGTAGAACAAACACATCTCTATTCATGGCTCCAGCTACACATCTATGCCGGTCACACGCCACTATTCTTTCCCTGCTGCAGTAACTGATAATGTGCCAAAGACGACTGTCTAGAAGCTTTGACTTTTGAGTTTGCTATTTTTCTGGTTAATATTCCTAATCCTTAAATCCTATGACCTTCTACTTTTAATGTCATTTTATCTTAAATGGATGACTCCAATCAAGTGCTTCTCAGCACCCCTCTAATCCTATCAATTTTGCCCACTAAGTCACTAGGTGCATTTCCTTCTGTAGCCCTGCTATAGCATTGTCAGCTGGTGACTCCTAAGGATCCTTTTGTCTCCATGACTCGTGGCCTTATTTCCCAGCACACTGATTCTTGCTTTCTCCATCATTTAATTTAGCTGTAAGTTTCTAGCTCTCCTTGATGTCAGAACTTGTTAAAAGAATGCTTTACCAATTTTAAGACCCCTCCCGCTTAATAAATGAACTATATTCAAAGAGGTGCACAAAGGAGCATAACATTATAAACATCTCAGCTGATAGGACAAGATTTCTAAGCAAAAACATAGCTTAGTCTTCCTGCAACTCCGAGCAGCAGCATTAGCATCCTAGTGCTTTTAAAGTTTTCCTGTTGCCTCAGTGAAGCCTGCTGCCCCCCTTAACCTTAATTTTTACACTTCCAAGATCTCAGAAATAGCATACTGCATTTTTTAAAGACACACAAAGACCTGCATTCCTCTTTATTTTGAGACTAAACCTTAAGTAATTTCACAGAGAAAAAAGAATATTGTAATGAACTTCTTTACCAACCTGAATCTTGCATGACTCACAGCATTCTCCACAGCCATCTAACACTGGCTGTGAAGTCTCCCAAAGCTCCTGGTAGACATCCCTTTCTCTCTGATAGTCTTGAGTTGTGTGGTGATGCTGGTGGCATTAGTGACTTCAGGCCTTGAGCAGTTTCAAGTATCCTCCTAGTCAGCTAACCACATGCATCTGCAGCTCTGCTCACTTGCCTGGCTCCAGTGACAGCTGCGTAGCTCCAAAATGCAAGCCAGAAGCAAAAGATGCGTGAAAATTTATGCCAATTAACAGCAACTGGAGTCAGAACAGTAGACTACCTTCACTATTTGCTTCTGGAAAGAAGGGGGACAGCATTGAAGCAATCACTTCTGTTCCCTATTAAAATATTTTGGTCATCCTATCCTGAACTATGCCTCTGTTACTGCAGACAAGGCCACGAGTCCTTCCTTCTCAGCTTCTGTTCCATGCACAAAAGGCATCCTCCATAGTCCTATGCTGCATCTTGTACTTGTGGGACAGCAGGCAGCAAAGAACAAAAAAAAAGTGTGGAAGGGGTGACACTGAGTAAAGAAGAGGAGACAAAATGCATATTCAGAAATGTGCAATGAAAACAAATGCACAAGAAATATGAGCTGGGAAGCTGGTTGGTTACATGCCTTGGCATTTTCTGCATAACTGGAAATCTATCGCACATATGCAGGGTGGTGGTATCCCGTCCCCCATGCCCCCCAGCTTAACAAGCCTGGTCAGGCAGCCCTTGCAAGTCTGAAGTCAGATCTGAAAGAATCAAGAAAGCATAAGTTATCTGTCCTAATTGCTTGAGCAACAGAGATCCAGGACTAGAGATAAGGGATTAATAAAAACAGGAAAGGCGCTTCACTGGTGAATTTATGTTAATTACAGGCAAAGGAGCTAAGGATACAATTTTCAGGTCATTGCATCTCTGCTATTCCCATGGCTGTAGGGACTTAATCCTCATCTATCTTGACTGCACATTGTGTAGGTTAATTGGCATTTCTGCATAAACTATAAGATATGAAGTGTGCTAATAAATTATAAGAGCCCTTAAAAAGTATTAACTGTTTAGAAAATTAGTAATGTATGAATAACCTAGTTCTGGAAGTCATACTACATTTAAGCCTTCATTTTAAATCACTTCAAATTTCAGCAATAAACCTACAAATCACCCTTGCTGAGAATCAGCAAAAAGACAGGCCACAAGCTAAGGAAGATTAGCATTTGGAGGAAAAATTAATTGCCTTGCTGCTCCATTATGCGTCAGGCTCCTAAGACTAGGATTTACTCAGAGAAAAATCTGTTTAAGGCTGTTTTTTAATTCTTTGTCTTCTGATGCCATAACCTGGGGGAGAGCAGGCTGCAGCTCACTGGGCAGCCATGATTGATAGACAGAAACAGTCTCCTGATTGACTTCCACCTGGCGCTGCTGCGAGGGTGCCCGGTGCCCCACGGTGGGGGTGGCCCTGGTAGAGCACATGGTAAAATGGCTTCGGTGTAGGGCTGCCCACTCTGCCATGTCCCCCCTGCTACCCCTGGGCTGCCGTGGGGGCTACCTTCTTGCCTCCCACCCTAATGGCAGATATGCCAGCAGGGGCAAGGTGCGAGGTGCAGAGGGTCCGCTCGCTTTTGCAACTGATGACAAAAGAGGAATACAGCAATTAGACAGAAACAATTACAGTCACACCCTTCCCAAGAAGACTGCAGATTGCAATGCCACCTGCGCGAACAAGCCAGGAGGGAAACGTGCCACGGGCATGAGTAACAGCTGCAGCCCACATGCTGCCGCCCTGCCCTCTGGTTCTGGAAGGCACAATGGGAACGTCCCATGGACATTCGCTTGGGTGGACTCTTGGAGGTGTCATTACACGTGCAAGTTCTTTTCTGAGACAGATTTCCCAGGGGAGAAGCTGTTTTACTCCAACACCTTTACATACATTCACGTGGCAAAGACACAATCTCCTCCTGGGGCATTCCTCCTGGCTTCACACTAGCAGACAATTTACTAAGGAATGTGCAACATGTACCATATGTTAAGGCTAACCCAAGGGCCAGCTGTCTATGAGTGCATTATACAAAATTGAGGCCACAATTTAAAAAAAGCCAAACCCTCATCCCTAGGGAGTGTGGTGACCAGGTTCTGGCAGGAAGGTAGCAGGCTGGAAATGAATCCTTGATATTGCTTAACTGCCTGAAAGTCTGAGTGATCTGGCCCCACCTGTGAGACAAACTTTGTTCTTTGGGAATCTGGCCTCCTTGTGCATATGCTGTGTGGAAACCGGGTGCTGGAAATAGTCAGCTTTCTGGCATGCAGGAGTTTCAGGCAGTGGCACATGCTGGCAGCCGGATCGTATCCATCTTGCCAGGCTGAGAACTGGGAGAAAGGGACAGCCCACCGTGAAAAATCTTTCAGCTTACTTGGCAGCTGTTATCCTTATGTACCTTGTGGCTGTGCTTACTCCACTGAGACTCTGCTAGAGAAAGCTTGAATCTAACATGCACTGTTTACTAACACCTTTTCAAATCCTAGTGTAAACCAAGCTGTTAAAAGTTTGCAGTCATGAGCTGGCTAAAATTAACCTTAGCATAAAGCCCAGCATCTAGCTTGAGAAGTGAACACATGATAAACTGCAGGCTGTCATTGCACCAGAACAAGAGCAGTCACTGGGTGATTGTTCACCATTTAAATGCCACATTAGGAGTAATTATATCTGGATAAAGTGTGTTTGTTTTTAAATAACTGCTTTGGTTTGAAATACTATTGTAAGCAGAGCAATTTGTATTCTGATGTGTTTTAATCTGAGACATCCGAAACACAGATGTTTTCAAACTACTTCCTTCTACTCTCAGCTAGCCTGCTCCTCACTAGAATGGACTGTCCCAGCATCCTGCCCTTGTCCCACATCCCACAAGCAATCTCTCTGTGGAAAAAGAGCAAAGATACCTCAAAAATACAAGCACCAAGAGACAGAGGACACTTCCATTTGACAAGGTTTTACACAGGCCTCTCCTGACGGTTTGAGGCTTCAAGACATTTACTGCACAGCAAATCCTGTACCTCCTGTAATCCTTATGCCCACTGCACTACGGGGCCTGTGGGAGGACAGAGCAGAGGCTCTGGATCGGAGCTGATGATGGCAGGAGGCTGAAGGAACATAGGTTGAGTCAGACCTGCTGAGAATCCAGCCCAGAGGTTTCAGGGCAGGTACAGCCTTCGCGGGTGGCCTGGGAGGAGGCTCTGCAGCTCTTCCTCTTCTCCTGACACATAGTGCAGGTCATAGCAAGCAGGACTTGAAGGAGAGCTCCAGCCTTGTAAATTCACATCCGAAATTCATCATCAGGCACATGCTGCTTTAGTGTTCTGCGTCACTGCAATTGACTGATTGCCAATGCATTTGAGGGAATTAATACATTTGCAAAAGGTAAGGTCAAGAACTTAATATTTTGATGTGCCCCATAGCAAACCAGGAACTTGGCAGCTGAATCAGACCCAGGATTCCATTTATCTGTCAGCAGTCAGTACAAGGTATTTCAGAAGAATGCGTAAGACCTCTGCAGCCAGCAGATGAGGGAAACATTGTGTCTTCCACTCTCCCCCTACACATGCTTTAGATTTCCTCCTGATCTAATGGAGATTTTGTGAATCCCCAAAAAGTGTTTTTCAGGGAGCTTTGTCCATAGCTACAGCTCTCGATGTCTGTTATCCAGTGACACTCTTATCATTTGTCAGCCTTCATCATTTTCCCTATGCTGGTGAACACAAAGGTTGTCTTAGGTGTCCAGTGTAGACAGTCATTACTTTTGTATGCCCATCCTTTAATTTAATTGAATGTTGCCTTGTTCTTGCCTATAAAAGTAGTGTAGACAGAAAGCTTCAAGCTAGTTCATAATATTATTTTTATCTACCATGCTCTTATTTATCTCCTCATTAAAGCAGACAATTCCTGCCATTTTAATTTGCCTCCATGGGAGAGTTCTTTCCATTCCCTTGATTGATCATCTATTTCTGATTCCCCCCTTTCCCTGAAACCACTCTAATTAGCTCTGTGGTATCCTTTTTGACATGGATTTACCAAGACCATGCAGGTGATGCCGCAGTGTCAATACAAACAATGACAGATTCTTTTCCATTACACTGTATCTGCTATTCTTTTCTTTCCCTTTAATGACTTGTTTGCTCTTTTGGCGACAGATGGACATTGAGAAACCTGCAGTGATGCTTCATTTTAAGTTTTAAATAAGTTTGGACTCCTATGAGATACATGATTAGTTTAATTTTCCCCCTCCAATCTACAGTAGATTGCATATCTCAGCACTGAAAAATATGTTCTATCTAATCTGTGGAACTTCAAAGAGACCATTTTTAAAAATTCCCCTCTCTTTTCATAAACTGTGCTTTAGTCTTCTGACTAATTTCCTAAATGACAACCTCCTAGATAATTTCAGCTTTGTTACTATTGTGGAAGTAAATTGGGATGATAAAAAGCAAACATCAGTTTCTTTAATACTTCTCTATTCATCTTCATGCTACAGTTTCACAATATAAAAAGTGCAAGAAAATTACGACTTTGGGGGGATTTTTGGATAAGTTTTTAAAGCTATTTTAATATAGTCTTTTCTGGCAACTATGGAACAAGCCTGTTTGCTGTAGGCTTTTTAAAACCTTATTTAAAAATGTATTTAGGGACCCCAGCAAATCAAGTATATTCGATGAAGTGAAGGTACTTCAACCTTTCTTCAAAAGCATATGGCAAATAACTCTTTTATTAGTTATCTAAATTAAACATAATGATGTCACTTTATTCATGGGAAGATTCTAATGATTTCACTACCACCAGATCGCCTATGCATACCCTCCTTTGATACTTTCTGGACACATCAGCCATGGCAAGTCTTCAGTAATGCTTGTGTGAACAATCTGGTCAAAGATTTCTTTGAAATTGAGAAGTGCTTTGCTCCATACAAAATGAACTATTCAGCAGCACTTCATCTTGAATACACTATGAAATATTTCTGTGAAACATGGTTAGCAGGGCGGCCTAACAACTGGCCACATATGTATGTGTATCAGAAGAGTGAGTTCCTCCATCTTGTTAATTTTGGTTTTCAAATAATGACTTTGGCTTTTATTTCAAATACATTCCACTGGCATCTCAAACCCAAAGATTAGCGAGCTACTTAAATGCTTGCACCAGTTTATTGCTGTTAGGAGGAAAATCTGTAAAAACAAAAAAATCATCACTTGATTAAGGTGTGAGAATAAGAATGGGGACCAGAACTAACTTGAGAGACAAGAAATAAGAATTCATATTCTTATGTCTGCCAAAGAAACACGACGTGGCCTTAGGCAAATCATTTCACATTGCTGTAGTTCTGCTTCCTCTCCAGCTATTAAACAGGGATAATTTTAGTCTGCAGGACAGGAAAAAATCAGGCAAATACAGTCATTTCCACAGTAAATAGATAGTGTGGTAGTGTATTGTATTACAAAACTGGCAGAGTCCTTCAATTAATTGTCACCAGGAATCTTGGTAATTAGGCCGAACTGTGGATCCCACGTGCATTCAAACCATCTTGGTCTGGGCAGAGTTCAGGCACCATTTCTAGCTCAGTCTCTGGCATTTTCAGAGGAGATGGGACCTGGCAGCTCAGCTCTTCTGTATTCCTAAACCACTCCTGGGACCTGCCAGGACGGCCCATACACTGTTTAGCAAGCAGCTTGATACGTTTGAACTCCTGCAATATTAGCCCCACGTAGTAACTTGTAACCCTCAGCCATACCAGGTTCATGGATCATGGAGAATAGCAGCCCCCCAGGACACTTGTTAGAAGCACCATTACACCAAGTGAAATTGATTCAAATAAAGCCTCCACGCTCCTCCAGAAGCACATACTCTGGTCAGTGTGTGCTTACCTTTCTTGTGAGCTGGATCTACTGATAGTCTTAGATGATTAACTCCTGATACTGCCCAGTTAGCAATCAGCTACTGAGAATAAATGTACTTCTGACAACGTATCCTTATGCAAGCCAGTTATCACCTGCTCTACACCAGCTAAAAAAGGGAGTTTTAGCTTCCTACAGCCTAATTTAGTACATGTTTGTACATGTCTAAGTGCTCAGACCAAGGGTGAAATAAAAGCAGCTGTGATTATGAGTACCTCAATGCAGTAGCAATGGGGACCAGTAAAGTGCTACGGGGGAGGTCTCACTTTCCTGCGTTTCTCTTGCATGGTTTTAGGGGGGAAGAGGGGAGCTCTACAGAGACCACTAGAAAGGTGGCATTGGTCCTGCTGCCACTGCTGAGCCCTCCAGGTGTGCAGCACATTCCTCTCCGCCAGTAGATGCTTGTTAGAACTGACACCAAACAAAGTGAGTTTGATTCAAAAATAATTCCTTCAGAAGGAGCTGTTTCACGGTCTTCCTAGAGCTGCTGCAGGCAATGTAGTTGTTGATGTTGCTGCCAAAAGTCACTCAGGTGCCTAATCATTAGTTTGCAAAACTGATGTTGTTCGACTGTAAGATGTCAAATATTCATCAACAAGCTGCAGCTTGTCTGCAGTGATTGGCACTGTGACTTGGAGCACCATTCATGCTGGCCATGACATTTAAATGGTATCATTGAATTAAAAAGGAGGGTAATGGGATGGCAATGAAGGAGTTGCTCTTTGTAAGTTTGACCACTCATTCCAGGTTTTTGGAATATGGAAAAGCTGTCTGTGGTATTGACTTAACTAATAGGAAGACAATTCCTCCTATGAGGAAGCAAATACAGGCTGGGTGGAGAATGGATTGAGAGCAGCCCTGAGGAGAAGGACTTGGGGGTACCGGTGGACAAGAAGCTCAACATGAGCAGGCAATGTGCGCTTGCAGCCCAGAAAGCCAACTGTATCCTGGGCTGCATCAAAAGCAGTGTGGCCAGCAGGTTGAAGGAGGTGATTCTGCCCCTCTACTCTGCTCTCGTGAGACCCCACCTGGAGTACTGTGTCCAGCTCTGGAGCCCTCAGCACAAGAAGGACATGGACCTGTTGGAGCGGGTCCAGCAGAGGGCCATGAAGATCATCAGAGGGCTGAAGCACCTCTGTTATGAGGACAGGCTGAGAGCCTGGAGAAGAGAAGACTCCGAGGAGACCTTATGGCAGCCTTCCAGTGCCTAAAGGGGGCCTACAGGAAGGATGGGGAGGGACTTTTTATCAGGGAGTGTAATGATAGGACATGGGGTAATGGCCTCAAACTGAAAGAGGGGAGATTTAGATTGGATATCAGGAAGAAATTCTTTACAGTAAGGATAGTGCTGCACTGGAACAGGTTGCCCAGGGAAGTTGTGGATGCCCCATCCCTGGAAGTGTTCAAGGCCAGGCTGGATGGGGCTTTGAGAAGTCTGGTCTAGTGGGAGGTGTCCCTGCCCATGGCAGGGGGGTTGGAACTAGATGATCTTTAAGGTCCCTTCCAACTTGAACCATTCTATGATTCTATGATTCTATGGAGGGGCTGGATGTATGGAATCAACTGCAAGATAACTACAGCTTGTTGCAAACAACAGTCTTTCAAAACAGGCAGCCTGCCAGAGCCAGCTTCTTTCTGGACACTGATGAGAGCAAGGAGGACTGCCCTTCAATGTGCAGAATGTACCTCTGAAAACTGGACTGCCAAAAAAAAAAAGCCCCACACGTGAAACTTCCATCTGACTGATGATACTTACTTTCTTTGAAGCCTTCTTGCTTATCTTGTTTCAGTCTGCTTTTTAAAATGCATTAAACCAGGGAAATCTAAAGTTTTACTTTGAATTCCAGTTGCCACACTGTCTTTGGGTCCTGCACCAGTGGTATACCGCATGCAGGTGAAAGTGACTTCAGTGATGATTCTTTATCAGTGATGTGTTGATATCAACTGTATAGCTATAGATACTATTTTCTAAGTATCCTAGCAGGAAGCAACACTGACCTTTTGCAACCTTTTTAACATGGGAAACCAATTATAGTTGGTTTTCCTTTCCTTCATATGCTACAGAACAAATACACTTCAGGTGACTTTTAACATCCCTTCAACTTCTTGTTTGTTCATTTGGTTTGTTTATTTGTATGAAGAGTGCTTGCTTTTCATGTGTAATAAAACTGTCTCACATTTGATCATGATGTCGAAAAGTCAAGAACTCCAGAGACACAATACTGGGCCCAGGTGCATTTTTTGATTGTCAGTAATTTGAAAGAAAATTCTTATTAAAAATAAGATTTGGGTACAAACTGATGAGATGGTATATCAGCCCATATCCCTGTGTTTCCGTGTAATGCTTCATGGGGACCTGGACAGTTCCTCATAAGTCACAGTACAGAAGACATGTGGGCACTAATAATTTAGGATTCTATTAGTGTTTTTCACCCAGGCAAAACATGCTGCAAATATTAATTAGGTCTCACTCTACCCCTTTAGGATAGTTCAGTACTATGAAATCAGTTCCAATGTCCCATAAAATGTGTTTATAAAGAAATATCTTCAGCTATTATTGTTCTACTATTTTGTTGTGACCATCAGTTAGCATTTCCTCTCTGAAGTATTCATGCACTGATGTGCATCCACTTATACAAGAGCTCATGCATCCAGATGAAAATAGACTTTGAAATTAAAACTAAACAGTTAACCTTGAATACTTGAGGCAGACACCTCCATATTTTCCGATGTGTGAATTTCTCCTATTTACTGACAGGTTCTCACAAATATATTTTATTGACCATGATACGATGCATATTCAGGGTCCTTTTAAAATGCACATTACTGACAAGCTAATTCAGTAGCTCAGGTGCTTTATTACATATATCCATCTTTTTCAAGAGCTAGGGAGGATGTCTATGCTCTCATGGCCAAATATACACATCCTTTTGGAGCTGACGCAGGTTCTTTCATTTGCAACCAATTAGAGATGCTCGACTGCCATATTGGTCGTACAGTTCACGTATAAATATGTACCACAGACACCTATGTTAATTCATGTGTGCGCTAAAAGCTCTGTTTTCCTGATGATAGAAACATCTTGTCATCTTCAATAGAGGCAAAACTGAGCTTTATTATCTATGCGTTAAAAACATAATGTTTTTTGCTGAATACGTATCTGAGTAAGAGCTTGAACTTAATGATGTTTGGGTCAAATGAAAAAAATCTCCCACTAACTTGAATGTTCAAGGTTATTGTGTCCTACAATGGCAAACTGCTGTTTAAGGGAAATGACTCTTCTTTCCCCAACATAAAACAAGCTCATTCATCTCAATATAGATATATAGCCTGAAAACATATTTGATTTGAAAATCATTTAACATAATGTTGGGAAATTCTCCGTATTCTTTTTTCTGTGGCATTGCAATATTTGATCTATATTCAATGCTTAGTACTTTTAATTAGGATCTAATTTCACCAGGATAGATTCTAATACAGATATTAAATGTTTTTACTGCTGGGAAGAGCTAGTAAAAACACAGAAGTATTAATGGTGCTGCCTCATAGCTGTGTGTGAATTCCTCTGGTATCTATCCTGTTGAATTAGCTTTCACAATGAGTACTTTCTGCGTGGTGCCGAGAAGCCCTCATGCACATGGAAGGGGGACTTGCACCTTGTTATGAGCAGCTTGTTATCCTGAAGAAACAGCATCTTCCAGAATATTTAAGATGGAACCTTCAACATGACCTGTTTGACTTCAGCCATTTATAAAAAGTTGTGGGGAAGAGATTTCCTACTCTTTTCACATCCAAACCTTTGAAATTACTGCTTGCCAGGTCTAACCTACAGTCAGCAGCACGACTTGCATTTGGCCATCCAACTAGAATGTCTGTGTTTATCTCAGCCTCTTTCTAGCAAATAACTTTTGAGCACAGGAGATACCAAAACTCACTCTCCCTCCCTGTAACCAGTTCTTTTTTAAAGATTCCAACATACAAACCGGAGCCCACACAAAGGAAAAAAAAAGGGTTAACTCTGCTTTATTGTGAAGCCTTGCTACAGAGAAAAAAAGCAGTGAATTCAGCTTTATTGTGAAGCCTTGCTAAGCAGTTCCCAAGTGTCCAAAAGTTACTTCAGAGAGTCTTACCAACCCATAGATCATAGTAGCATCGCCGAGCAGCAGGATAACGAGGGGCTACATCGGTACGGCAGAGGAAGGCAAGGCACAGCGCGTTCAGGGCGTCCCCTGTATCTTCAAAGTGCGCTCATGTCTGCCTCCCCCTCTCCGGCCCAAGACAGACCCCTTATATCCCACAGTGGACTGAGTGGAAAAGTACAGGCTGGAGTCACTGCACGTGTGGCCAGCGCATGCAGTGAGCCAGACTCATGATCCAGCTTTGCTAACAGCGGCTGTCTGATACCTGACTACACTGTTGTACTCCCTTCTGGTTATCTTCTTCTTCAAAGGCCAGGTTCTCGTGGACAGTTTTGCAGCAACAGTACTGAGGTCCTTTTTCTCAGCACGTATACTGGGCTTGGTTCAACTAGTAATTTTCCATCGTGTCTCACTCGGACCGTCCTCTATTATCCCTAACACACTCCCACCAAGTATTGTCTTCATATAGGAGGACTTGATGACTGACTTACATGTAGAAGACTGAAGTACGCAGGAAGTTACAGCTGCCTTTGCACAGACTTTTCGTGGGAGCTGGCATTTTCTGGCCACCTTAGGAACAGAGGCTGAGGTATCAGCTAGTGTCCTTCCATTTTGTAGTGTAAGAAAGAGAACTTGTGTAAGGGACTAAGACGTCTTGCATCCCTCTGTTTTCTTTCATGGAATTCAAGACACAATAAACCATTGATTACTTCCTGTAATAGATGCATTTTCTAATACAGAAATATTTTCTTGCCAAGACACAGAATGTGACTTTTTCACAAATATTGTTCTAATGTTATTGTCACAAACTGCTAAGTAACATCAACTTTACGCAACAGAATCAAGAGGACAGGGGCAGACAGGAGGGTAATTTTATTTCTTTAGCTGCTGATGTGCTGCTGTTACCACTTATCAAAAATTAGTCGTCTTTTCACTTCTTGGTGCCACTGTACAATTTGGAAAGTCACCACAAAGATGCTTATATGCCAAGACATACGGAATGCCTGACAAACGTAGGGCAAGAAGTCAGCAGATTTGACTTCTCTTGCTTGGAGCAGACTTTTGAAAACAAGGTGGGAAAGAGATGAGAGGGCAGATGATCACAGGCTGGGCTGCTAAGAACAACTAGCAACAGAAGTGGCTAAATCATCTTTAGTGAAGTGTTCTTTTACATCTCACTGGAAAGTTTCATGGAGAACTGTACTTCACTAAATTAATAACTAAAACTACACAACAAGTAAATAACAGTCCTACACCTTATGTGCTGTGTCAGGTAGAGTTTTACCTCACATGGTCTAAAGGATGAGTTCTTGCAAATAATTCTTTACATAATAATTTAGTAAAATTTTGAAACTTTTCGTGAAACACCAAATGCTGCTTTTACCTGAATTTACTTACTGTGAACTCTGTTTTCAGCTACAGTTTGGGCACAAGATGGAGCCTCCAATTCCTTCAAAAACAATTTAAAAATCCTGCAGAAATCTGCATTCAGATATACATGCTCTTGGTTTTTAGGTTCTTTCAGACAAATCTGTTCCTCTATGCAGACCAGGCATTGGTTCAAGTTGTTGTCTCAGACCTGGAGGACAGCATTTTCTGCAGTCTCTCTGTCTTTATGTGGTTATTATCCACCATTTTCTGAGCTAGGATGACCTTTTCTTTTCGTATTGAGATGTATAAAGTGGATAATCATAGCAGAGGGAGACAGAAAAAATTTATTTGGTGAGCAAGTCCATTCTCCTTTAAGGACAGACTGCGGTCCCAGTGATGGATGTATCAGATTAAATTGTCACTACAATTTGATTTTGCCAGGCCTCTGCAAAAATTACTTATTTACATAAGGGAGAACTTCAAGTGTAGAAAGGGGAGTAACAGCTTGCTCTCAAAAAAAAAAAAAAATTAGCTCTCTTAAAAGTGTGTTTTTCTTGTGGATGTTTTCATTTTTCCCTGAAAAAGTTAAAATATTTTAATTATTAGTGGAACTGCAGAGGTTCAGTGTCTCTGGATAGCCACCATAATAAGTACCCGTTTGTGGAGCATTGATTCACGGACTCTGGCAGGGTATGGACCAAAGACCTTTATTACAACAATTTCCCGAGTTTTATAGGTACAGGTACTGTCCACGCGCAGGCAGCATCCTGCTGATAGGTTGAAGGTCAATTGCCACACGCTTCTCAGTGTCTTCTAACTGATTGTCTCTGACTGTTCACGTGGAGTAGCAGCTTTGCTTTTCACATTCCTTTCCTTGCTGGTATCTCCTGACACTTGCTTATCTTTTCTCTCAAGGTGCCTCTCACGGGTACAGCTTTGTCTCGTCAAGGCCAAACAGATTCCCTATGCTACTCTCTATCTCCAATCAAGAGCAGGAAGACAAAATAAGAGATAGAAATGACAGTTAATCAGGGCATAGACAATTAAGAATCCAGTAGCAGCACTTAATTTTTCTAGGCTGGTTGATCACTTTTCACTATGAGGGAAGAGAAAAATTTCTACTTTTTAAGTTTGGACAATGTTTTCTAGGAAAAGCAAAAGCTCTCTTAATCTGTGAATTCATTACCAGAGACATAAAGGTTCATCAAAGTATGGAAAAGGAGGACATTTGAAACAAATTGTGAAAGCATACCACTGTCTCCTTTGCATGTTACCAAGGATCAAATTGGACCAAATCGGTTAAAACAATAAGAGTATACAGCCAAAAGCTTGCCCAAGCAATCACACGAATCATGATATTAACCACCAGGAAATAAGTGATTTGCAGTATGTGGTGGCTGCATCAGCTGGTGAACTACCTGCTATTCTGTAATGCAAGAAAAATATTTATTGAATTTTCCCTCTGTGATTTCAAAGATCCTGCATTAAAAAAAATCTCTATGTTTTGCATGTAGGAACTCTTGTGATAAAGTATCCTATCCACTGCACTGTAAGAACTGATATTTTGCCAGCATCCAAATAACAGGTCTTATTGATTGTAGATTTGTCTCAGTTTTGCACTGCTATTCCTTTGAAATCACTGCTTTTAACTGCATAGAGCCATCATTTGAACATAGAGCTGGGAATCACTCTTCAGCTTCAGTCTCAGCATTAACTCTGTAAATTTTAGCACTTCATTTTTCATCAAAGCCTAAAGAACTCACTGAAGAAAACAAGTATTCCACAAAGGTTGTGAAACAACTATGATGGGACTTTTGAACTGCTGGAATAGGGTTAGTAGAATACAAGAAGAAGTGTTAGTGGGTTTTGCAGAAAAAGACCAATTAAAAAAAGTTGATTCGATAAGGGATTCTGAAATTCAATCTGAAAGTACTTCAATAGTCAAGAGATTGGGTAGATTCTTCTTCTTTTCCTTACATGCAGCTATAGGGGTTTGTTAAAATTGCAGTGCTTACGAAAAGTACTACGGTATAAGTGATCACCAAAGAGACTGCAGTGTCCTTTTTCCAATCCAATTTTATGGAAAAGTCAGGAGGAGAGGTGACTCCCCTACTGCCTGTTTCTTTGTGTGCTTTAGCCACTGTGTCATTGTGCCTCCCTAAATTACCTCTGCCATGTCAACATCAAAGTGTAAAGTTCATGTGTAAAATTGCTTTACTGGATACTTTTCTCCACAAAATATCAATATTACATACTTATAAATTTAATTTAATTTAATACGTCAAGTTCATACAAGCAATTAACTCTCCACTACCATAGGAAGAAGGTCAGGAAAAATGACAGAGATCAACAGTTACACATCTTGATTGCCCAGAGGAGTGGAGAAGGAGGGACAGAACCACTTGCTTGAGTTCCCAGGATGTCCCTCTCTATTGCTGTGGAGGTCAGGCAGGTGACAGCCATCTGACTGCCACCTTCAGCCTTCCTCTAAGGAATCAGTTGATTGGTTCCCAATAATTTGATTTTAATTGCAGAGGTAAAATGAGCATTGGTCTTAAAAGTAATCTACGGCCTTGGATTAGTCTAGGAGAAGAATAGCTGAAAAAGACTGTTGTAGATTTCAGGTGATATAATCTATATAATGATAGATTTCAGGTGAGAAGAGCATCTTAACTGAAGATGGCTAGACTGAGGTTTGGAAGGGGTAGGAGGCTGGGGAGATACAAATACCTAAGTGGCAATGCAGGGGAAGGGGTGTTTAGGCAGCAGGAATCTGGTCTCAGGATTTTAATAGGAAATTCAATAGCTGAAAGCTTGACTGTCACTGTTACAGGACATAGAGAGGTTAGAAAAGTGCAGCTAGAACTATTAATTCAGTTAGAGAGCATTATTCTGTTACCTGGGTGTTGAGAAGGGAGATTACGTTACTGCTGAAGAAGGTACATGTGCAGCTTGTGTAAGAACCTCACTCTGGTATTGCGCTTTGATCTGGTGGGATGCTATCTGCCTCTCTAAAATAAGTGCGTTACGTAGCACAGTGTCCATGCCCAGGGTTACTTTCTGTTTGCCTTCCCAAATGAGGCCAGTGCTGGTCAGGAACAAAAGGATCAGTTCAGGACATGAGCTCCAACCTGGAATTCCCTCAACAAATTCCTGGGACAGCCCACCACAAAAAAATTGTATTCCAAAACCAAAATGCAGACAAAATGGCAAGAGACAGGTTTTAGATAACCTTGGTGGAAGCTACCTAATGCTGATTAAAATAAATACATGTTTTCAACTCCACAGTTTTGGAAACTGAAGTGATTTCCATTTTCTCTTCTTTCCCTCACTCTCTCCAAGACTTGAATCATAATAATGATGATCGGAACAGAAAAGGAAGTATTTTTTCTTTTTAAATTTTACAGCATTCACTTAAGTTGCCATAATGACATTGCAGAGAGATGAACTGGTTGATTCTAAGGTCTGTGGCATACGATAACTATGTCAAAGCATATCTTACAGTAAAAGCCATAAACAGTCTTAAAACATAGACCGCAAAGAAAAACTGGGGGCATAATTTTCAGAGTTGGTATTTCATTAAAAGTTGCTACCTCATTCTCAGCTCCTGTGTTTGTCACTTCAAGTGTTATGTGGTCCACAATTTCTGCTTTCTGACAGAGGATTTTATTAAGTCACTTCATAATGAAATAGATATAAATTTCAGCTCCATCATCCTAATTTAATTAGTTGCTTTGCCAAGGGACTATTGGTACAATCAGAGAAAATCACAGCCCTGCTCTGTTGGATAGCGCCAGGCTGGAAGACTTTCCTGATGGTGGCAGCGCCTGGTGCAGTGCTGATGCCCCTGCCTCCAAGAGACTGAACAAGCTGCCCCTAGGCAAGGGCATTCAGTGGGAGCAAAATCCAGCCTCCCCATGCCCCGAGCAGTAGCTCCCATGACAATTGGCATATCTCCACAAGCATACCGTAGGACAGTGGTAATGGAAGGGCATTCATTTTTGTGGATCTGTTTTATATTTGTCTCAATGGCCTGTGCCTCAGCTAACCCCTTACCCACAAAGGCAGGAGGAATGGGCTGTTCTGGGAAGACGTGGCTCTCTGTTCTCCAGCCCTCTGGGCTCTGGGGAGTGTTTGAATTCTGTAGGCTCTAGACTGGGGTATCTTTCTGAAGGGAAAATCAAAGCATTAGAAATAAACAAATTCGTCTTCATGCCAAATACTGTATCTGAAGAAAGATAAACTGTGGAAGGATTTCTCTTTTTCGTATGCCAGCATGATAGTGGGGTGGCTTTTTTTACACTTCCAAAGAGCTGTGCAAAACAACAATTTAACCCTCCAAAGTGAATGTTAGGAACAGAAGGTGACAAGGTAATTCCAGGAACTTGCAACTTCTCTGAGTGCCTTCACGTTAGCAATCCATCTGGCTTTGCCGTTCTCTTACAAGGAGCTTTGTTCACTGCACTGTATACCAACCAAATTATTTGCATGTTCATTATGCATGCACATATGCTCCAGGGAATAAAGCTGGTGTGAACGAAGAGACCCAAAAAACCTTCTAGCACGAGTAAATCTTCAGCGATTCTTCCTCCCTCTGTTGTCTCTTCCTGTCCATTTGAACACAGACTTCTATAAAACTTGTTTAAAAGACATGTAAAATTTAGATGTCCAATGTTTTAGATGGTAGTTCTCAGCACTCAGATTCTGCTGTTAATCTCTAACTTTTTTAAAGACAAGGAAAAATAGCTTAAAAAACAGGTAATATGATGAGAATAGGATAGAGAGTATAAATAAATAAAACAGCAGTGGAGAAAATACACGTTGGGAGAAACATTACGTTGACACAGAATTTCTGGCCACCCTTCCCATCTCACCTGGTCATGTTCCAGACCTAGGAAGAGATAGATACAGCTGTGAACTGTCTGGATCCCCATGTGTTATGAAAATTTTGAAAAATTTCACTATAATAATACAAATGACCACTGAATTTTTCAGTTGATCACCATTAAGTGCAACAACACAACTAGTACAAAATGTTAACCTGGATCATCTTCTCTTCAAATATTACAGCACCTGAGAGGTCCTGGTCCTAAAGTTTAGAGCTCTGTTAGATGTGACAGACCCATGTCAAGGAGCACCGCTCCTCCTTTCACTACAAGTCCCACCAGCGGCCCTTATCCTCTGCTCCTGGCTCAGCTGCCCTCGCAGGGCAGCCCAGCCCTCACTGCTCCCTGATAGACACAGCTTGTAGACAGTCACCTTCCAGAAAGCTACAAGTCTGGGAATCCAGCCACTGCTAAAACCAAACACAAGATGTATTCTCCCTTGCACACACCTAGATGCCTGTGCGCTCGCCCCCACCCCCCGCCCCGGTCTGTGATAAATCCCAGAAACAGCCCACGGGGAAAAGTAATCGAGGTACATGGAAGAGTAAGGAGTGGTATCATAAAGCTACGGTGGGATAAAGGTGAGAGATCACATCTACTATAGAGCACCAATACTGCTGGAGAGAATAAATGAGCGCTTGAACACATGGACTTTCTTCAGTCCTGGAACAAAGTCACTAAACCCCAGGCAAAGTACAGGTAGGCTGGCAACTACTCAGAGTTTAAACCCTTTAAACAAGTTGAGGGAAAAGGGTCATTGGCACCTGTGAGGCACAGATGCCTGACAACAAGGAGGGAGGCAGAGAAGCTGTCAGGGCTGTAGGATGTAGCAAGTCAGCAGCTCTGGAACAACAGCGGGCACTGTATGGCAAAAATTATCTGTACTGAATTTATGATTTTTAATAGGTAGTGAAATTATGTTTTGCTCTTCCTAGACTCACCTCTGGAAAGCAGTCCAGGATGAGACTGAGAGGCCAGAGCCACAGTGGCTGTTCCCTGAAAACGTTCTCCTGTCCTTGGCAGCTGTCTCCGGTTCCAAGCTTTCTGCTTCAGAACTGAAGAAGCTGTGACCTGAAAACTTGCTTTTCCTCTTCATCCCTGTAACAGTATCAATTAGAATGATGAGAGATCACTCCCTCCCATAACCTTGTTTCTGAGAGTATAAAGAAATATATAAGCTATACTCTAACAAAACCTCTCTGACTCTAAACAGACTATAAGTAGCAGAAGGATGTACACATCTACCTGCTAAAACTAATTCAAGCTTCTGCAAATTGCTTAGATAGTTGAACTTATAAGCAAAGAGAAGGCAAGAATGGGAATTAAAAATTAACCTACGAATCTAGAAACTGACAGTCTGCAGGTGAGATCGGTCCCTTGGCCTCTGATTACAGAGTGTACCTGGCCCTGTCACCTGGCTGAGTGAGTGGCAGCTGCTTGGGAATCAGTTCATCGTCTCCTTGCAGTTTGGGGCTGCTGCTAAATGATGTTCCGTGGCATTCTCTACAGAGAGACTGAAAATTGATGGAGTGGTAGCGTCTGAGACGGTGTTGACTCTGCAGCCAGAGGAAGCCTGTCTGTCTGCCTGCAGTATTACTCTTCTTCCATTAAGCAACTGGTTCTAGCATCCAGGCTAGCCAGCTTGGCAACTTCCAGGGGCACAAGGTTAAAAATACTTTAAAACTTAAGAAATCATAGGCTCTTTCTGTTATGAAATCTCTCATTTGAAAGTAATGGTTCTTTGGGTTTGTCTGGTTTGCCCCTACAAATGATGTGAACTTATAATTCATCAAGACGGTGGAAATGTCCCCTGAACCTTGCTGAGCAATATGAGATCAGCACGAATACAAATCAATACAGTTACTTTCCTGATTCATAAAGCAGGTGTCAGGTTGCAACTTCCCTGGCTGAAGGTAGCCTGCCTGATATATTTATCTAGTACTTGAATCAGTGCCCAGGTCTGCAGAATATAAGATTTCCATTTAAAAATAATGGGGAGTTTTGAACCCTGAGGCTTGTTCAGGGATCTCACATTGTCATTGGGGTGCACAGGTGTTTAAATACGGTTGGATACGTGCCCTAAGAAAACAGTCCTAACGGTGATGGTGAGTGAGCAGCACTGTTTACAGCTAGGGGGGTCCATCACAGTCAGCAGGGGCAGTTTCCTGAAGGCTCTGATCATTCATATGCTGATGTTTCACTTGTTCTGATGCCAGTGAACCTTAGACATTAGGGCTGAGTCCTGCACCTCTTGTGAGTCACCTTTATGTTCTCTGAAAATATATCTGGCAAATGTTTTTTCTTTTTTTTTTTTTTTTTAAATCTGAAATATCGGTCAGTTGGGGGCAAAAAACATTTGAACTGATTTTAATTCTTCCCCCTGCTTTTTGACTAGTTCACATACCAGTGCTTCATAGAAGTTACACAGTTGGATAAATACTTTGCCAGAATTTCTAAGCAGCTTTGAAGAGGACTAGTACTATCTGCAGTGCAAATGCTAAATTAAGTAAACAAAGCCAAAACTATTTTATTCATACTGCGGGAAAAACTTGTGTAAGTCTAGAGTAGATAATTTACTTTACAGCCCAGAATCTAAAGCACTAATTGAAAGCATAAGTCTTTATTATTTGATTTAAGAAATTTTGCAGGCTAGATCTGAATCTAAAAAGTAAACATATTTTCTAATTTCTCTGTCTCTATAGATATGCGGTTGTTTAATTGTTCAATACAGCATTCATACAGTGAACTCTATCAGAGAATATCAATAAATATGCACACAGTCTGGTTTTTGCTTCATTAAAAATAGTGGCATTTTACTGCAGCAGAAGAAATACATCTTGCAAATGTTATAACTCCTACATATTTTGAGTTTATATATTGCACTGTTTCAAGCAGCGAAAAATACTCTTATATAACTTCAGACGTACAACAAAGGGACAACATAAACGTGTCACTTTAAGGGAGAGACAATAAAAAGCCCTTTATGTATTGTCACTTGCTGGGAGTCTTGGGAGAATTAACAAAAAAGAACTGCTACTTTATTCCTTGTCTGACAAAGCAAGGGAGGAAACATTCATTTCCTTTCCTATCATTAAAGGCTACCGTGTTTCTGCCTATTAAAGAAAAACTATCAGATGTAAAAGCAAGTGCAAAACCTGATTGGTCTTCCTTAACCACGGTGTTAATAGATTCTTGGAATACATTCAGATACCTGCTTGCTAAAAAAGCTTGTAGCAGAAAAAGGAGTTCCCGCCCTTCAGTTGAGATGCTGTATATGACCATAGGAAAGTCCTTAGCTGATTTTAGTGCTGCAACTTTCTTTCTGGACAACATTTAAAAATATATGGGTATTTTTAAAATTTCCAGGTGATAAATGGAGCCCACTTAGATGGTTCACAACTTAAAAATGACAGTGATTCTCAGATGAAATATCACTGCTACTGTTGATATGGAAAATTCATTTGTTCTGTTTGTTTTATATCGGGGATTTGGTGGTCTTGCCTCAGTTCTGCAGCAAATGATCACTCTTACATCTCATTCTGTATATGTCTGGTCTCCCTCCTTTCTGGGAACTGGTTAAGGTGCCATATGTTCCTTTCACTGTCTCTGGCTGGGGATGACCTTGTCTGTCATCTCTCGTATCTATGATGACTTATTTCCGTTTTTGTATTTTTTCAGAGAGGCATTAATTCCTAGGTACTCACTACCTTTGTTACTTGAGGTTTTCTATTTCTTTATACGTTTGCACATCCCATATTTTCTTCTGCCTCCAGTTTCTTCCATTATTAGTATTCTAGTTTGGAGTTTTCTATCAAAAACGCCTGCAAGTTACCAAAAATGATTCATGGTTAGAACTGTTAAATTATACTCTGCACTATTAAATAACAGCATATGGCATCAATGAAACTGAATCTGACGCTGTTTCACTACAATCCCTTTCAGTATGGACGGTATTACTTTAAAATTACTTTCACCTATGCCACTGAATTCAGGGAGAGAGACGACCAACTTTACTGTGACCTCCTCAAACTTGTGCCATGTAAACTGCAACCTAAAATATTTATCTAGCTAAACAAGTCTGACTTTGTCAATCAGCTGCTTAGCTGAGATACTCCTTTAGTTCATCTGTTCCAGCAAATTGAGAACATTAAATTATACATTTTTGCCATCAACATAAACAAGTCTATGAAAGATTTTACCCATGCCCTTTTCTTTTGTCACCAGGACATACTCTTTCGTCTCCACTGGAGTTGTGTCCATGGCATATCGCAAGCTTCCGCGGTTAACCTGATATCACAGAAGCTACAATAAGGCCTATATAAAATTTTACTAACTCTTTTGTTTGCTTTTTAAATACACACGTAGCCTATAATTTTTAATATATTTTTCTCTAACATCTTAACGATCAGGGCTCTGCTGTCTTTTAAAAAAAAAGTTGACATAGGGGTGGGATCTTGCTCCAGAATCGTTAAGTGGAGCTGGGCTCCTCCTGTCCCAACCTGTGCTAATAGCCTTAACTTTGCAGGCTCTGTTGTTCAGATACATTTTGGCAAACACAGTCCACATTTTGTTCAAGTCAATCATCTGTTTTCTTGATCTAATCATTATTTATCTGCCTGCCTTTCACTTTTGTTCACTCATGGAAGCAAAGGCTTTTATGGCATTTCTTTAATTTCTGTATGTTAGGTATTGCCCTCATTTGTGCTGCTGTTGTTAGAACCACCTGCAGGTCTCCCTGGATTTTGAACTCTGCCGCCTTTCTCCCCTCAGGGCTGGTTCTTATTCCCACGTGGAACATCAAGGTGTTTTCCACCCTCTGCAGATTTCTTCCTGCAGTGGACAACTTAAGCTGTCTCAGCATGTCAGCAGTCTAGCCTAGTTTTGGAGTACTGAAAGACTGGGAGCGAAGCTTTTGTTCAAAGTTCCATTCACAACCCAATCCATTGTAGGAAACCAGAGTAAGCTCCTAAAGGTGCACAGCTTAGGTTACTTATTCCCTTATAGTTCCACTTCCCTTTAGTTAAAAGACATCACACTCATACATTTCAAATATATGTGTAGCGCATTGCTCAAGTCTTTGTAATACAACTTTGTAGCAAACTTATTCTAAGTAAGCGGTGTCTGACGTGCGTGCGTTAAAGAGTTTTTAGTTACTATAGGAAATGAAGTGATACTCCAAGATGGCTTTTTTTCACTGAGGCTGCAGATTCAGATGAAATCTCTGTTTAAGTATCTTCCTGTTGCCTTTTGTATTGTTGGATATTCAGTTGTCTCAGAGCTTCCAGCTGCGCCATTCTTCCCGTCAAATGCTATCCTTGCCTTTTGGTTGTTACCCAGCAATATTCACCCTGGGCCCTACACATGCCAGAGTGAGCTGTGCCTGCTCCCCTTGCTCGTAGCATCCTCTTCCCATACAGTTCTCTCTGGTGCCACTCAAAGATCATATCTCAGAACTACACCACTGCAGCTGATGCTTCGTGTAAGTTGTTGACCTATAGCAGTGAGTACTTTCATACCGGCACTATGCCACGTGTTGGTATAATCACTGGTAAGACAAACCTGTGGCTACGCTAGGACTTGTTTACCAACAGAGATAAAACTGCATTTTACTGGCACCACTTCCAAATATGTTTTCCTGTATATTGGCAAAATTAGGCTTTTATATTAGTACAATAAGCACCCTTACATAAGCACAGCAAACAGAACTAGTCAAAGTGTGATTTCTGCTGCTATAACTAGTTCTGTAGGTGCAATCATACTGGCCAGAGTACTGGGTCAGAGCGACTTCGATCGCTGTATTTGCAGAGGACACATTACAGGCTATAATAGCAGAACCTGCTTATACCAGGGAATCTGACTTGCGCACAGTTGATTCTATTATTGTAATGATTGGAACAGAATTAGAATACTAAATGTAGGGCTTTTATGCATACAGCATGATGTCTGCTGGGGTTGTTTTGTTTGTTTTAATGATATGCCAGTAAAACTTAAAATCAGGTTGTGCCTAAACCCCCTAATTTCTCTTTCTCGTCTATTAAAAGTGCAGCATTGATGAGTTTAGGTTTCTGTCATCCATGGATAAATCGGATATTTTAAAAAATCATAAAAAAATAAGGGATGCATTTGAAAAGAAAGTTATTTTTCTTAAATTACACAAATGGTGTAAGACTTGAAACAATTGTTAAAGGTCTTTTAAAGAAGACTAAAACACAAATATTTGAGTAAACAGATGTTTTTTCAATACTGTGAACATGCAAGGAAATTATTATTGTACAGTTTAACTTTTCTTACAGATAGGAGAGAAAGGAATCAGAGTGTTTAGGAATTTTAAAGCACCTCATTGTTATGAGGAAGAGAGATTTCTCCTTTAGATTTGAGTTCTATTTTTAATGCCTTAACTGGCATTTTAATCTTCCCAGAGTGGAGACTACTCATTTGTTACCAGATTATTGTTTCAGGCGTTATTCCATAGCTTGTCTTGGTGCCAGGAAGCTTTGTGAACTTTAATTGATAAATAGGAAAGGATGGCAACTTCTGACCTTTCCCATTTGGGTAGATCGCCTTGTTTCAGCACTTTAATAAAGTAGAGGGAATTAGAGCAATAGGCAGTTTTCTGAATCCAAATCTGATGCTATGCGGACAGTACTTTTGCTCTGCCCTGAGACTCTGGAAATTAATGATGGTTATGGCAAGCACTCCCAACAAGAGAAACACTTGAGACTTCTTGATGCTAAGCACATGTTGCCAGGGCTCTGAGCACACCAACTGGATTTGCAACCTCTTTCCCTACCCCTAGGGTTTTCACTGTCTGTATTCAAGGCCAGCTCAGACATGGTGCTGCTCTGGATCAGGTTGCTGTGAAAAGAGCCAAGGTTCAATAAAGGGCTATGAGAAGCCTCACCTGGGTCCTCTGCTGCATTCAAGCTCAGGCCCTTGCCTGTGGTCCTTGCCTGAGCTATGCTGCAGCTATGCTCGGTCCTTGCCTGAGCCTGCTACTCTGTAGTAGTGCCCAGTCTTGCACCCTACCCTTGCTGACTGAGCTTCCTAGCTGCAGCTTGGACCTGCCCTGTCCCCACAGACTTGCCTGGCGGTCACTGGACTGTCACTGACCCTGGCTGCCATCCCTGACCCTGGTCCCTCGCCTGGCTGGGGTCCTGCCAGGCCCACTTGGTGCAACCACCGGCCCTGCTGCCTCGCTGGCACCCGCAGCCCAGCCCTTGCTGCTCCGACATGGCTTGCTCAAGCAGGAGCTCTCCATTAAACAGCTTTCTTCCTCAAGAATGACCTAGGTCGAGGAGGAGCTCTGCCAGTCCTGTAAAAGCAGAACAAGCTGCCCTGAGAGATAGGAGCCTGAGCTTTTTATGATGCTCAAGCTGGACTGGGAATCTTGTTGAATTACTTGAGGGGAAATTTAGCCAGCACCTCTAGACAGTTTAATTTCTCATTTGCAAATCATAATGCTGGAAAGAAAGATAAAATATGAGCAAGCTTTATTTTGTTCCTAACTGCCATTTTGATTTCCCAGAAAGCGCTGTCATTAGACGCCAGGTTTTCCATCAGAAAAAAAATTTGGAAATTTTAGATGTCATCACAAATTTTTGTTTAACAGTTGGGTTTCATATACAGGCACACTTATAGCATTTAGATTACAAAATTATTTCAGCTTACATCTTCAAAACCAAAAGGGAAACATTTCAAAGTGTTTCAATCCCAAAAACTCAAGCACTATATAAACATTGCTGAATTAAGTGTGTAGTTTTCCAGTAAAGTATGAACTGTTCCTTTCCTGATCCTATAAATATAAAATGAGGAAAGTCTAGGGTCATTTACTCAAATGATGAATAGCCTTTTATAATTAAGGCATTTGTTTTGGACTTAGTGTCATTTCATGACCATCTAACAAATCTAAAACTGTGCTCCTGCTTAAATCATAGCATATCCCATTCCCTGCTATTGGCCACATTTTTCTCATGTCTCTCCTGCTTATCACCTGTTTGGCTGCCCAGTGAACTAGCTAAATTTTCAGCTGAACGAAACCAGGAATTAGCTGTCAGCCAGATTAGGCCTCTGCTCTTGCTGTGAGGCTGTGTGAAATCCCATCCTTAGAAAATATGTGTTATATTCCCAGTTTTGCTACATGTATGACCTTTAGCAAATCCCTTAAGCTTTCTCTGTTTCCAGTTGTGAAATTGAGATAATTATATTCCCCAGCCTTTTGGTATGTGAAGATTAATTTATTAATATGCATGAGATGTTCATATCCTACAGTGATGAACGCCATGGAAGTTCCTAGATCAACTCTTTTATATGTTTGAATTTTATCCATTCACAGCTATAGAGAGTTCATTCCTGCTCAAAGCCCCAGTAAGCCAGACACCCCCACAATATCTTAATGATGTTAAACTGGAGCTCAAAAGCAACAATAATCTTTAGTCCATTGTCATCTTCATGGTGACTGTAGCCTAAATTCATTCAAATCATCATAGCAGAAATTGTGATTCCTGCAGGTTCCAAAAGGCATTTGTTGAAAAAAGGCTATGGTTGCCAATACATGAATGGCTAGTGTGTAAATATTCTAAATGCATGCACAGCTCTGAATTTTGAATGGTTGAAGTGTACAATCATTGGTGTGCCATCATGATTTAGGTAATGATGAGCCACTGGTGCTTATGATGCTGGAACGAGCTAGTAATTTTTAAGCTGATGATTTTCAAGTTTTGGCTGGTTTGGTACCAACAGCAAGTTAACGGCAAAATGCCTTCTCCTAGTCTCATCTGAAAAACTGGATGGGGAGGATGTGAATACTTAACTACCTTAACAGTGATTCCTACCGTGCAATGCTAGCCGTGACACTGAGGAATGAGCTCTTTCGAGACTGAGGCTGTGTCTGCTCTCCAGTTCTGCAAAGGCTCCATTATTCTTTTAAGTGACACCTTCAATATGCCTGTCAAGGCCCCTCACATTCAGAGTGGTTGAGACAAAGATGTGAGCATTTCCTTTACCTGTGGCCTGGAAAATAGCATGGTCAAATAAGAAAATACTTAAGAAAAAGGTCTGGTGTTCACCTGGAAGAGAACAGTACTTCATTCTGTTTCTAACAGAAAGAGTCGCTAATCACAGTGGCATGTAGTGTGGCACTGACTGTACTTGCCAGAAAGGCAATGGAAGTTTCTCTTGCAAGGACCGGTAACAGCTTGGGATATGGCATATAATGAAATAATTAAAGGGCTCATTAGACTGTATAACAATAAACTCCAGCTTAACGGTTACTGGTTCAACAATCATTAATATCCAGAACACAAAATCTTCCTACCTGAGTTTAAGGAGTAAATTTGCTGAGTGGAACAGCCTGCAAAGCTTTACAAGGAGGGGGGGCAGAAAAGAGACAAAGGCATCAAGGCCTCCAGCCTAGGAAAAAAATAAAAGTGGTTTATTTTGTAAGGTCACTATGCTCTGATAGACATTAACTTCCGTGAGACTTAGTAAGAACACAGCTGACAGTGACTTCTGAATCAAAGTTTTCCAGTGTATTAAGGCACTTTTTGTAATGTGAATTGCCAAGAAGATTCTCATGTCTTCTGTGAACAAAAATTAACCTAAGCTGCAAGCTTTGATGAAAGCAAGCATCCTAGTGACAATAATGGGCGTGTTACCTATTTAACTGTACATTCACTAGAGGAGAAAGGGGGGTTGCAAGCATTTAGTCCACTCCCATCAGCACCAGCTGCTGCTGTTCTGTCAGCCTTCAGATCTCACTACATGGTTTAAAGCACAGCTGTTCCTCACCGCTACCAAATTAGAGGCTCTCAAAATTTACATACATAATTGCAGAGAGCTGTGCTACACCATGTGATGGTCATAACTGCATATTAGGCCACTTTTTGGGAGAGAGGATGGGTTTACTTTACTTGTTTTTTTGAGGCAGAAATGATGGTAAGGAGAATAGTTCCTTTTCACTGATTTAGTCTATGTTAGGTTATATGGCTGTTTAAGCTGCATCTGCTGCCTTTCCACTCAAAAAAAAAGGAGTGAGTGGGCATTATGCCTTATGCATGCTACTAGTGTACGTACCGTGGCTTATGAACCCCAGTCGTCATGCTTGTCTTTGACTTTATATAGGTATGTTTATGCTTATAGCTAAGTAATAGGTCTGAAATGTTGTTGTAAGCACCAGTGTTATTCTTGTCTAAACCCTTCAAACCTGTAAATGAAGTCTGAGTTATTTTGCTCTAAACTTTTTTTTTTTTTTCCTTTTTTTGGCTCTATCTGCAGAGGGTACTGCTGGGAACTACTGAAAGGTCTGAGTGTTGGCTTAACTCTTCTCCCATGGTGGCCTACAGGGTTTTAAATATCACCAGTTTTGCTTGTAGCCTTTTTGCGCTTTGGAGTCAATAATTTGTCAACTGGACTCAGTGACCCAGCCAATCTCTTGGAGTTCTGTGTCTTCAAGCACTAGGAAAGGCCAAACCGTGTTCAGACGGGATCAATCTGAACTGCCTTCATTTTGCAGAACAGTGATTTTAAGTGAGTCCTAGCTCTTTCTCTGGCATCTCCAAAATCTGCAGATTGCTATTCTTTTCAGTGTCTGAAAAGTCTTGTGGGAGAACTTCTGCTTGTAACGCTTTGAACAGCTGAGCCTTCAGTGCTGCAGGGCTCTTCTCCTCTATCTCCAGCAGGGGACCTGCTTTTCAAAGGCAGCTCGGCCTACTGGCACGGACCAGTCCTTCAAGGTCTTGCTGTTGCTTTCCTTTCTATTATCTTACCCAGCTCTGAGGCTCTGATGTTTTTCTTGGGTTATACGCTGAATGTATGGCACAATCTCCCACATGTTTATAAAATTGTTGTCCTAGAAAGTTCTTCCTGTAAAAGCTGCTCATTTCAACAAATTGCGAGTGCAAATGCACTCTAGAAACTCCCAAAGCTGTAGGATTATTGAGACAATAATCGTGACAAAAATTACTATGATGGTATGAGATGTAAACCAGCAGTTTAGACAGAGATATGGCAGGAGCATCACAGAAATTCATGGCTCAGGATCCAAAACCACCCCATACCCCTCTGCCACCACCCGCAACAACCGAGTACAGATGGAGAAGTTGGCTCTTTTCCATCAATAGTGAGTAACCCATTTTTCTGTGCTGATTGATTTGGCCCGTGCTGTTGCTGTCTTTTTTTTTTTTTTTTCCCATGCTATTGCTGGCAGAAAGGTCTTCTCTATTAACAACAAGTTTGTCTAGTCTTGGCATTAAGCTTAATATTGAATGACAATTTAATACTTCCTCATCCAAGTCTTGCTGACCTTTAGTTTTGTGGCAGATAATTTTTAACATGTGTATATGAAAATATTTTAATCACCTAGCTTTTAAAAATGAGATTGAGAGTAATCATTAGTCTAGCACAAAAATGTGCAATATTTTTTTCTACTACTTAGAGCCTCTATACTGAGCTTAATTGTTGCATGTGAGAATATGGAAGTTCAGTGCACAAATTATCCCTGTTTGCAAGTTGCTGATACACCTTCTGATGAAATGTTGAGAGGTAGTGAGGAATTCATTCTCCCTTCAGCTTTCTCAGCAACACAGCAGAACAGAAATAACTTGCTTTCCTTTTTGGAATAACCTATTAACTGAAAGTCTTCACTGAGTAAGTTAGACAAAAACATTTAGTTAGTAAAAGAGGGTTATCATGAACTGAACTAGGACTGAATAAGGTAATCTAACAGGTTGTGTTACGGGTATCTTTTTATGACTTTAAATCACACTTCATCATACTTCCTAACAATTTATGAGATTCAGTTCTGCTTTTAATCAGGTGCTGACTTCAGAAGTTTTCCTGCTCACATATTTTCATTATTAGTTCTAATTACCTTAAATTCCCACTGTAGTAGGAAGTGGGATTTCAAAATCCATGGAAATCTTTTCTTACCACACTTCCAAATCTCCATAATTCTTAAAATATAAAGCATTCAAAGTAGGAGTGAGACTGTAGTCTGCACAAATAGCTATTTTCTAAATTATTTCATAGTAAGTAAAATCCTGCTGATATTATACAAACACTGGCACTACAAAGAGGGTGGAAAGATAAAAAAATAATTCTGTACTAATATTAACAGCACAGTTTCATCTAACCACAGACTCTTTTTTTTAATTTCATCTTGTTTGGGAAGCAGTAGATAAGTTTAACTATGATTCTTGTCTTGAATATTTGTTTAAATCACTTGTTTCTGGTTAGCCAAGGTGAACATTTCTCAACTGTGCACGGTCCTTCTTGGTAGCATTAGCTGAGGTGGTGTCCACACAGAGGTGACCTGGTGCAGCTCTGCCGCCCTCCACGGTAAGGGCCGCTCAGGTCAAGCGGCAACTTTAACCACTTTGCAGGACTGGAGCTCTCATCCCTGATGAAAACACATAGGTCTTTTTCACACCCTCGAATTTAAATAGAGGTAATCTTGCAGCGGCAGTCCTCTCAGCAGTAATGCTTATACGCTCGAGAGCTCCAGAGATGCCTGTGTGCTTATGGTACCGGCCTAACGGGTGCTTTCCAGCATCCTCACCATGCCAGGTGCCTTCCTTCAGGGCCTTCCCTGACTCCTGTCCTCAGCCCTGGCGGGCTCCGGGGGGGCGCCTGGGGCTCTGCCGGCGGGGCCGTGGCCTGCACAGGCTCAGCCCGCCGCCCTTTACAGGACCTCGCCGTGCTTCCAGCCGCGGAGAGCCTCACAGGGAGCAGCGGGACAAGCGGGGAAGGAAGATGGCAGGAGAAGCCGCCAGGCAGGTTATGAGGCCCCCGGGGTGACCGGGGCCACCCCCCCGCCTCCGCCGGGGACCCCGCGATTCCCCCTCAGGCGGCGGCGCGGGCGAGGGCGACCACCGTGCTCTGCCGGCACCGACCGGGGGCTGCCAGGCCCAACAGCCGCTCTCCCTCTCCCCTCCGCGGCGCGGGGCGAACGGCTGGGGCCGGCGGCGGCGCCCGCCTCTGCCTCCTCCCCCTCGGTGCCCTGCCTCCTCCCTCCGCCGGGCGGCCGGCTGCGCGGGGAGGGAGGGAGGGAGGGAGCGCGGCCGAAAGGTGTTGCTGGAAGGGAAGTTTGAAGAAGGTCGTGGGGTGCCTGGGCGCTCCGACGACATCATGGCGGAGCAGGGCGAGTCCCCGGTCCACGTCCAGCAGCCCCAGCCGGCGCCCGCGCCCGCCGCCCCGGCCGTCGGCTGGCCCATCTGTAGGGATGCCTACGAGCTGCAGGAGGTTATCGGTCAGTGGAGCGGGGAGGGCGGCGGGGGGGGGGTGGGTGCCGCGGGGCGGAGGCAGGGGATGCCGCGGCGGCCAAGCGGCCGGCCGGCTCCGGGCCTACTGGCGTTCATCCTCCGGCAGGCTGGGGCTCTCTCACTGCGGCGGATGCGCCCGGCACTGCAGTGGCGCCGCCGCCGGCTGCTGCAAACTTTATCCGCCCGGCAGCGGGCGGGCGGCGCGGCCCCGGGGGGCGGCGGCTCCTTCTAGAACCCGCCGCGCCCCGCCCGGTGCGGCCCGGCTGAGGGTGCTGCTGTCGCCGCCGCCGCCGCTCCGCTGCCCTGTGGTGCATCGTCAGCCGCCGCCCCGGTGGCTGCTGCTGCTGTCACCGCCCGAACCCTGACCTGTCGGTGTGTGCTGGGACCTCGGCAACTCCGCAGACGCGCTCTCTGTGCTTTGTGTGTGTGCTGGGTCCGGCTGTGGATGCGCACATGTGCGTGCATCCGCTTAGATTACTCTGCATTTTACGGTGGTTTCATGGGGGAGGTAAATCTCACCCCTAGATCTGCTACTACCGTGGTGACTTCCTTTTATTTTTTTTTTAATATATAGATATTTTTAAACCCCTTCCTTTTCTGTCTCACTGTTTAATGTTGCACCCATGGCCTTGTGCCCCTGGGCCCAGCTCGCCGTCCCCGCCGGGGGCACGTAAGGCCGGCGGGGGGTTACAGCGCCGTTTCACCCCAGCCGACCTGCTGCTGTCCCGGTTTGCCGTGTGGGGTTGTGCCCGCCTGCCGCCCCCTCCCCACGGCCCCGCCGGCCGGGGGTGTCTGGTAGCGCTTCAGCGCTTTGTTCAGGCGTTCGGCAAATGCAGGTCTGGTATCTTCAGTCTCCATCCCCTATATTTGGATAGGGTTATTTTGAATTTTACCATGTGAAAAGGTGACTGTCGTTAACAGTATGTGCGATGGAAAGTTTTTCCTCTCCTGACCTAGACGTTGCTTGTTGCTAATGAAGTACTTCAGGAAAACTTGCTGTATGTAACATTTTAAACCTCCAGCAAATACCGTGGATGGTAAAAGCCAGCTCTAAGACTGTGAATCACTATTTCTTGGGAATGAAAAAAATCCAGGAGTTTAGCATGCTGATGCTGTTGGTTGTCTTCAGTATTACACATTATTGCTAATTTTTCTCAGGCTGATGACAGCTAGGACTACATCTTATTGATCTGGCTTGCAAAGTTGTGTGTACTCAGCTTTTGTCATTACGCTTTTTATTTTCCACAGGCAGAAACAAAATAGTTGAGAAAAGTACTCCTTCGTTAAAATGGGATGGCTTTCTGTTGACCCAGGTGGTGCCTTTGTGTTTCGGTTTGCACTTCCTAGTCTGTGAAAAGGACTGAGGAGGGATTGAGGGTTCAGGTGTTCGGGTCCCTGGAGGTGGCTGGCCTGGACCGGACTGGTGCTCAGCATCAACCCAGTGCTGCCAGCGAAAGACCCCCCCTGGGCTGCATTTACTGGCCAGAGGACTTTGTCTTAGTCTGGGGAATGGATCTAAATTAGCCAAGTGGAAGTGATTATGTTAGCATAAAGTCTATCTTTGCTGAGGAGTAAATCCCCCTTCTAAGGTAAAAAAGGCCTCAAAGGTGTTGGATTAATCCTCATCTAGGGTGTGACATGAGTCATATGAGTTATTTAAATAGTAGTTATTTTCTGTTGCAGTACTTGTAGAATGCCTGGGTGAGAGTTTAATTTAGAAACTCTTTTCCACTTCAAAGCTTGTATTTTTTGATATGTAAAATGTATTTCTAATCATTTATATATAAGCATACATCTATTTTACAGGTAGACGCTAAATTGGAGTAGGAAATACCTATCTGTAGAGAGACCTACTAGTCCTATCTGTAGAGTTACCTACTAGTGCTATTAAATGTTGTTATTATTTCTTTAACTAAAGTGCATGCCTAGTGAGGAAATTGAGGTCAGTTTATATTGAATCAGATTCTTGGACACACTGAACTTGCCTGACTTCGGTTGACCTTTCACTGTGCTTAGATTGCTTACATGACTTTCTCTCAAACTCACTGAGATTTATTTTGTACCACTTGACTTAAAAATATTGTGTTTAGTCAAATACGTATTTTTTTCATTAACACCTTGTATTTGTTGTCTTAACTTACAGGAGACCCACTATGAGATTAAATTTAGTATTGATACTATTAAAAATAGTAAAAAAGTACCAAACACACCCCACCCTACTTCCTACAAAAAAAACCCCTATATAAATTCTATATATTTGACCAAATGGGGGCATAATTTTGGAGATGTTGGATGAATGTTGTTGCTTTCAATGAACGTAGTGAGGGAGTGATTCTTAAAGCATCTTTTTTATACCTGAAGGAGGGGAGAATGATATGGTCTGAACTTGGTTCAGCAGCAAGTTATATCCCTTTGCATCAGCCATGCCAGGGTTAATTGCATTGTGAACGTGAGTTGTTACCACTTGCTGAAACAGAGCCCTTCACCTCTGGAAAGCACTACATGCCTCTCCCTGAGGACCTGGGTAGCTCTTAAGGGATGGGTTCAGTTACAATAGCCCTTTGTCAGTTAAATGAGAAAAATAACAACATATGGAAGCATCTTTGTGGGCTTTGCAGGAGGAGAGGTACACAGGATAAGGTACACCAGGATGGTTTATCACACCACTTACCAACTGAATAGGCTTTATATTGTATGGTAACTAAAACACAGATGCAGAATGACTTCAATGGCCTGTTTTAGGGGGCATTTAAAAGTTTTGGTGGTGATCATAAAGTGAAAATCATTGTTACTCATGTGGACTGTCTTCATCCTGTGGGTTTAGCAAGTCAGAGAAGTTCTGCTGTTTTTCTGTGTGAGAATGTGAACTTTTCTTATTGTTCATCTGTGTCTAGCCAAATGCTATTTTGAAAACCGAGGCCACATTTTATGGATTTCAAACAATACGGGTTTTTTTCCTTCTCTGTCCGTTGCTTCCTTCAGGATGGTTGGGAGATTTGAGTGCATGTTAAAGAGAAAATGCTGGCTTTAGGGAGTGCTTCTTATGAGATGTTATTCCATGTTTGCTTTAGTTTTAAGGTGGCTAGCCATTTCTTTGTAAACTCTTGGTGTACAGTTTCATGATACATTTAATCTGCTCTAACAGGCAGCTGTTGAAAGGATCGCATTGATCTGACAGAGAACTAGTTCTTCTGCTGTGTTAGTTTTCTGTTGGATCAGGTTCCCTGTTTGACTTGCTGCATGGCTGCGTGATTGGTAGATCTGAGGCAAGGAAGAGGCTCTTCCTATTAATGCCTATTTTCTGGAGCAGGAAGAAACAGTTCTGATTGCTGTCTGTAAATGTGTAGGTTAGCCAATTAAGAGGAAATTCTTACGTTAATTCAGATTGATACAGGCTGTCCGTACACTTACCCATTTGGAAGTTAGAAGGGGATTTCTAACTTAGGACAGGAGGACCCAAAGCAACCTTCCGGTAGGAGTTACAGAGATAAGAAGTGTAATTGCTATTAAGGGAGAGCCAGATTTAATTCAGTGAAGACCTGGGAGATGTCTTTCTATGATTTTAATGCATTAAGTTAAAATGTGTAGTGGATTTTAATGTATGCACTGGGGTTTTTTGTAAGCTGAATATGACTTAGATTAAAAAAAAAAGCTAGTAAGAGCAATGCTGTGAGATATGTTCTTATTCAGTTTGGGTTTATAACCAAGTATTCTGACTAAAATAACTGAAATACATTTCTCTGAATTTGTCACTTACATATGAGAGGGTTTTTCCTCCTTAGAAGCAAATCTTCACAGAAAAAACATTTAAATGGTAATCAACTTAAAAATATGAAAATTGAATAGTGTTAAAATTCTATTTATACCTTTCAGATTGTAATGAGTCCTATATCTCATGGATGAGTCAAAGCAGCATTAAATCTATGTTGGTTTTTTTTGCTTGGGTTTTTTGGTTTGTTTTAGTTTGGGTTTTTGTGTTTTTTGTGTTGCTGTTTTTTTTTAAAAAAAAAAGTTTCTTAAATTGATATGAACAAGTGGCTTTGCCTTGTTTTTGGAAAACTGCGTTGGAGTTGATGCTGTTCTGACGTGATTTAGTGTTTGTCAGTCTGCGTTGATAATTGTGGAAGAGTTGGTTATGGAGAAGCAGTGGATTATCTCGTGATTAGGCTGGGTGATCACTTTCATTATAAAATTATATTTTCATCTCTCCTGCTGCAACTGACTTGGAAAATTAATTTGGCTAGAAACCAGCCAGAATTAATTGGAAAATAAAGGGTTACTGCTACATGATGGATTATCTATATTGGCTGCAACTCATTAAAAAGGTTACCTTACTTGAACTGAGGCTTTCCTCTAATTTTGCCTTTCTGACTTTGAGCTCAAGAATATCTTGTGGCTTGTTGCCTCATGAGGTGCAGTGTTGCTAAGTCAAATGTGTTCGGATTTTGAGTAGAACGGGTTATCATTCAAGACTATTCTGCTGATTTTATGGTTCTTATTGTGAGCAGCCTGTGAGCCACTCTCACATTAATGGCTCTGGAGTCGTTGATGTTTCTATGGAATGCTATTTACTTTTTTTTTTTTTCCTCCCCTGCTGCATGTGTATTGATAATGGCTTTTTGTCTGACAGAGAATGGACTCCTATATTTGTAGTTGTCAGAGATCTTTAACTCCGTAGGGAGGTCTCGGATTATGATGCTCAGGAACTGATGTTAAAGTCTGCAAGCATGGTGTATGTTGTTGTGAAAAGCCTCTCTATAGTTAGAATTACAGTTCTGTGTTGCTCTGTTAATCAGATGCTCCTGTCTCATTCACACTTTTAAAAAATTCTTACCCCTGTGCTTAATGAGGCTTTTTGGGTTTTTTGAGTGGAAAAAAACAGTTGAAGGGCTTTCTTTTGCAGTAGTTTTTATGTATATGCTGCAAATTAGGTTGGACTGTGCTCAGTGAAATACCACACTGTAGCAACTAAAGCTATGGTAAACTTTGATATTTGCTCTTGCAGAGATTTATTTTCAAAACCCCTGTAATTCTTGCATAAGGAGCTGCATAATTTGATAAGTAATACTTAACACTACCTAAGATTTTTATACTGAAGTTTTGTGGTATAAGAAAGGTGTGCCTGCCTTAATTCTGCTCCAAAGCAAATTCTGTTCCTTACCAATCTTAAAAGTTACCACAGCAGCCTAAGCATATCATATATGCACATATTAAATATAGCTTTCGTAATGTTAATCATAACTTAATACATCTGTAGCTCGACAGGAAGAGTTTATTATTTTGTAAATTAAAATTTTATGTTTTGGGAAATAAGTGGTCAAGATTTTCTGTTAGCTAATAACCATTTGAAGAAACTGTAGAAATGTTAAATCCTTATTTAATATTTTTGTAAGAAGTGGCTTCTAATTTATTTGTCACAGTAAAGATGGTCACAGTGCAATTTAAAAATACTTTGCTGTTAATGTACTGTGCTGCTAATGAGGCTGTGCAGAGCTTGTGGTTGTTAATTATTTGCCTTGTCTCCACATGATAGTAATAGTGTTGGGGAAGGGAGCTCTATCTTGGCTTTTTTGAATGAAAATGAACTTTCTGCATTAGAAATACCCAGATTGGAGACAAGGCTGTAGTTTTCATTACTTCAAAGAGGTTAAGCTTCGTAAGTGATTCAATCATCAAACTTTGTTATACAATTTAGTGACTTTTAAAAAAAAGAAATTAACTCATGCAATTGGAATTCAGACTTATCAGGAAGAAGATTATGTTTTACAAGAACCTGAATGACATGAAAATAAAGAAAATTATGCATTACTTGCTTTGGGTTTATCATGATTGTAAACAACCAGCAAATAAAGCTTGCTTTAAAGTTAATTTGTTAACTGGAATGGTAAAGGTGTATGTAATCAACACATCAGGCAGTTGGCTGATGCTATGTTATGATAATTTACAGAAAGTGTGCTATGCTTTCCTGCTCTTGGAATCTGCCTACCTCCTTTATGCTTGGCCCTCCTGTCCCTATGCTTTCTCTCTCCCTGCTCCAAGTTCTTCCTACAGATAAGGTCCAAAACCTCTGAGACCTGGAAAGTCCTGGCTCCACAGGAGCTGCTTGAGTGCTAGAAGAGGAGCAGTTCCGCTGGTGAGCATGTGGAAATTTGAAGGGATTGCATGATTTTGATTCTCATGAAGCTTTAAAACAGCAAGGCTTTGCATCTTCAAAGCGGGACCACTGCTCATGACCAGCATTGTAAGGGTACTTTGATAGCAGGGGCCTAGTTCAGACCTGGGAGAGCAATTTTAGGTTGGGTCATGTGTTGCTCTGCAACAACATAAGAACTGTTTTACTTTTTTTGTTTTGCTTTCAGTGAAGAACCACTTTCCCTTCAGTCAGAGACCAGTTGTTTTTTTTCCAGAATCTGCTTGTCAAATGGAGCTTCTCTTTGTTAAATGGAAACAAAACCACATCTGTACTGAGTGGCCTGAGTGCCAAAATCAGTGAGCGCTCAATGCAAAGGAGATGTGGGTGGCTGATAGAGTGGCTAGATGTGTAGGCTGTATTTCATTTTTGTGTGACCCTTTTGGTTTTTTCTTTCTGTTTCCTCTTCCTCTCTTCCAAAATAATTCAGAACGATAAGGCAGTGATAGATAGAAGCTGGTTTTATTTCCAGTAAAAATAGCAATTCTTGGTGTTTAAAGAACGGACCTTAAAAATCAAGTTAAGTTAGTTACTTTTATTAACTTTTTGGGTTTGCTGATGTCACTGGGATACTGCTGAGCCACTGTAGTAGAGGAGCAATCTGTTTGGAAGATAAATATGTCGCTAGGAAATTTACTGGTGCCCAAAATTAAAAGTGAGATTTTTAATTTTTTTTTTTTTTTTTCCCCGTAAAGGAAATCACACTTGACAGAAGTTGATACTGCTTACCCTGTGTAAATGAGTAATTAGCTTTTTTGAATGAGTGGATTTTTACTTATTGCTGCCTTTTGCAGCACAGCCTTGCTGGTAGGATGAAATCCTGACAGCGCTGCTAGATTTCACTGTTTCTTGCTAAGTTTGAAGGTCTTTTGGGTGTGCATAAGGGTCACACAGTTGAAGCTTGCGGATGTAAGAACATTATCATCCAGAAGTGGCAGAATGAAGCAATGCTGGTATGAAATCCTTGAGAGAAGAATTTCCTTTAAAACTTTTATTTTTCCTTCTTGTATCAGTCTGTATACGCACTGTACTAGGTTCTGTGTGATTGTGCAATCAACTCCGTAAGTAAAGCGACTAGTGCATGTTGAATGCTTGTCCCTTCCCTTCTTTGGTGGGGTTTGGCTGCTGTCCTCCTTCCTTGCCTACCCTGGGGCTGTGTGGTGGCAATGAAGCTCTTCCTTCTCTCTGCCACCTGCTTCCTCCTGCACAGTGCTTCTGGCTGGAGACCATGCTGTGGTTTTTAACATGTACCTGGGGGACTAGGGGGGCAAGACTAAAAACATATGAAAAAAACCCACCCACAAAACCAAGGCCTGCGACAGAAAACGTAGTAATGAGAAAAACCAAGGAGAGTATACAGGGAGAAACAAGCCATTATGTGATACTTGACATCGCAGGAGGAACCTAATTTTTCCTCAAACTGCTGTCAAGTTAGAGTTACTTTATGAGAGTTGGTCGCCTTTCAGGAGAGGATAGATAGTTGGGGAATGGCAGTAAAGGGGAAGAAGCTTAATCTTCGTGGAGAAGCGTGCATGCCTCCTGACATTTAGGTAGACTTCAGTTGACTGGTGAGCGTTCCGTAGAAAGTTTCTGTGGCTGTGGTGAGATGCTGATAGTGCTGATGTAGGTGGTGGATTTTTAAAGAGTCTTTCTGATCAATTTTCAGGTGCTATTTTCCAGGGTTGCTGTTTCTGTCAGTCCTGCAGCTTGCTCCCAAGAGAAGCTCAGTGAAAAGTTTGAGCAGTGTCACTTGTTCGTTCATTAGCTGAACGATTAAGTTTGTGGCATTGGTGGAGTTATACTGCCAGTCCTTTGCCCCTAGGTATTTGGCTAGGTATGTGACTTTACTCAACAGTTTGATGAAACCCCAGTATGATAAATTAGTAGTCTCCATTAATATTTTGTCTTTATGATTAACAATTTCTGAGTCATTTTATTAGCCTAATTATTTCTGTGGATGTCTAACTTCCTCTGAGGTATTCTGATCAGAAGTAAAACGTATGTGAAACTTGAGGATGTCCTGTCAGGCAGATGTAATGATTATATTAACACAGCTTTTAAGTTGAACTATGCTAACACACCTAAAGAGAAATGAGGACTGGAAGCAGACTAAAACTTGGAAGGTTTTCTGAGTTCCTAGTCATACTTTCAGGAGTAGTATGAACTTAAAACATATGATCTCGAAGGTCAAAATCAATGTTGAATGTCTAAGGGTTTTCTTAATAGGAACAAATCATTTTTATAGTTGTAGGCAAACTATGTGCCAAGTATACCTGCTTCAGGGTAGTGGTACAAAACCAGTTAATTTAACAGACCAGAAAAATGTTGTGTAGTTACTTTTTGATCATGGTTTCTGTCCTGTAGGAGTAATACAGACAAGTTCGTAAGTTTGAGGTATTGCTTTAGACTCCTGAGAAGAAACATGCTTAGATTCAGAAGGATCACAATTCAGTTATAAAGTTACTTTTCCCTTCTCACTTCTTTGGTTTGAAGACACTTTATTACAGGGACTGAATTTAAACTTATAATTTATTCCTGTTAGTGTCTAGTGTCCAGCCTCTGAGCCACTTCAAACTAATAATAGGAACTTCATTAGAATTAGATTAGAATCACCTGATGAAAGTTTAATGCTATGATAGCATTTATATTGCTCCAGCGCTTCCGTTGTTTCATGAGAAGCAGGATGAGAAATACGTAAGTGTTTTGCTTGTAGAGCATGGCCACGATGGGCTCAAATTCTAGCAGGCACATTCTGTTGGGGTGAACTGGCTGAAGATGCTTTGTAGCTCAACATTGCAGTATTAATTAGAGATCTTCATGACAGTGCAGTAGCAATACTGCCTTTGTTTTGGTAGATTGCTGTTCTTCATTCTCGGAAGAGAATGATGCACTATGTGGTGACATCCAGAAGACTAGGAAAATATTGCATTCATGGTGTTAGAATTGTTCCAAGTGTTTACTTTCAAACTAAATGAGAAACAATAAAATATGCCAACTAAATCAACACCAGCATTTGTTTATAGTGATACTTCAGAAATGAACAGTAATTCTCTTTTAACAGCTTTTTTTTTCTAGGCAGGATATCTGGTTCAGCATAGCAAATCTTCAATTTACCCTGCTTGTATAAGGTGGAGTTTAGCAGATTTCTGCGGAGTTCAGATGATGGCCTGGTAAGGTAACTTTTGGTCCCACAGTGAATATCAGGTATCAAGTTCTCACGTAGTTATGCAGAGCCATTTCCAGTATGAGTTTTGCCTTCCAGACGTCAGGATTTGCATGCACATTGAATAATGTTTTCTGTATTGATGATGAAACAACAGGGAGAATAAAACGATCACAATCCTTGTTTCTTTTTCTGAAAATATTTTACCTAAAAATTAGATCTTGCAGTTTATCTTAGGGGGAAAATAATCTAGCCATGTAACATAATAGAGTATTTAAAGATTGTAGTAGAACATGTGATAGGAAAGGTGTTTTGTTTTTATTTTGTATTTTTTAGGAAGAACTGACTCTGTATTAGAATGGTGCTGGAGAAAGAAGTTATTTCCTTACATCTATGAACTCTGAAGGAAAATCTTTATTTCTGCATTGGTGTCATGCACCTGTATTTGGTATTATAAGATGCCATTGCTGTGTTAAAGTATGATTCAAATTAACTGCTAGGTTAACTTTTTTTCTTCCTTATTACAAGAAGGTAATTTGTTTTGAATTTTTCTTCCTTATAAATTTTTGTTGTGTAGACAGCTGTAGCTCAAAATAGCTGTTTATTTCAGATATATTATTCAGTGTATGTTACTCTAGGGCTTTTGTTTGTGGTGTTCTGAAAACTTACAGCTGACTGAGGTTTGGGCAGGCAGGTAAGGAGATCAGAAACAGTAGAAAACTTAGCGCTGCTGGTCACGTCTCAGCTTGGACAAACTAAACCTGTTCAGGAAGTCTCACTTAACAGAGATTTTCCTCAGCTTTGCACTTCAGGTGTGAGCCTGCAAAACTTCAGCATGTCCCTGGCCACAGAGATGATTATGGGACTGGAGCGTCCTTGATTTGAGGCTGAGAGTTGAGACTATGCAGCCTGGAGAAGAGAAGGCTCAGGGGGATCTTATCAATATGTATAAATACATGACGAGAGGGAATGAAGAAGAGGGAGACAGACTCTTCTCAGTAGTGCCTACTTACAGGGCAAGAGGCAGTGGACACAAATTAAAAATGATTAATCTCAATCTTAACACAAGAAAGCTTCTACTGTGAGGGTGATCAAACACTTCAACGGGTTGTCTGGAAAGGCTGTGGAGTCTCCATCTGTGGAGACACTCAGAACCTGGCTGGGCAACCTGCTTTAGCTGGCCCTGTTGGAGCGGGTGGATTGGACTAGATGATCTCTAGATCAACGTTAATGATTCTATGATTCCATGGTTTGAAACATTTTTGGTGGTATCTCTGTGTGAAATAGCAGAAAGATAGTTGGTTGGGGCTTTGTTCTTTCAAAGAGCATCTTAAATTTAGGAAGCAACTCTCACAAAAGTGTTCCTGCTAACAGAAAGGCAGATTTGGAGAGTATTTGTGGATTACAAATTGGTTGCACATTGGAATTTCATTAGTACCTTAGTTTTGTCTATGTCTATAAGTTTCTGGTGAAATGGGAGCAGATAAAGGGAGCGAATCAGTTAATGTTGACATCTCTATGAACTATTTGGGTTTGGAGTTTTACTTGGAACAAGATATACACTAGTTCCATGGACCAAACATCCTAGCTGTCCTTGTTTTTTGAAAATATTTGAAGACTGGTCTGAACCATTACATCTTTCAGGGGCTAGAGCATGTTTCTGGTGGAGCAGAATTTCCAGTTCAGGTTCCTCCAAAAGGAGTTGATTTTGCATGCACAAGAGCTGCTCTGCAAAGCAAACTAAAGCTCTGTGAGGAAGATTGAGAGGATACTCACTTCAAAACTGCCCTGTTTGCTCAAAGCCAAAAGGCAAATGTGCAGGCAACCAAATAGTATGAAGTGCGGGTTGGTGCTCTCTTTTGAATTTCCCTCTAACCTCAATTACTTTATCTTCTGTCAGTTATTTCTCTGGTTTTTTCTACTGTCTAGAAATTTTTAATTTCTCTTGTGTCTGATAGGAGGCTTTGCCCTTGAGTAAGAACTGCATCTGGATACGTGTATTTCTAAATTGCATTGTTGGTCTTTTTAATACTTGAAGTATTACTGCTAAGGTTTTTCCTGTGAAACTCTTGTGTTGACTGTTCACTCTAGGATAAAACCCTAGACTTTTGAAACAACGCATTTGGATACAAAATTTTTAAGGGAAGAATGATGTCAGCTTTCCCATTCTCTTCTAGATAAACTTCTTTGGTTTAAATTGAGATTTATTACCCAATGTTCTTTTGTTGTGCAGCTGACTGAACGATAAGGAAGTTTGTTCTAGCAGTTTTTCAAATGAATGTAAAAAAAAAAAAAGCTACTTTTTGAGGCACATGTCTCTGAAGTGTTTATGCTTCTTCAGGTCGATGAAGGAAAAATGAAATGCCCCTGCTGGTATGCTTTCTGGAGGGCTAATTTGGTAGAAGAAGATCTCTCAGATTTCTTGTAGAAACCCCCTCTTCTACAAAAGCCCTGGAGACTTTGCTTTTTCTTTCTGATAACAGATAGTTTGAAGTCTCTGATTTTTTTTAAGTGGTGAAGTATATTGTAAGCAATGATGTGAAAAATACACTTTTGGATTAGCCTGGTTAGAACCAATCTATTATTCTCCCAAAATGTGAGCAAAATTCACCTAGTTTTATAAAACTCTGTAAAAACAGAAATTGTCAAGACCTCTTACACATATTTCAAGGTGATTTTTTTTTTCTGTGTAACACTGTATGAATGACAAGAAAAAGTTTAAATTTAAAAAAACAAAATAGAAAAAAGTGAGACCCATTAGGTCATTGATATAGTCTTTGACCTAACAGTCCTGATCTAGTTAAAGATGTTAGATCTAGTTAAATCTTTGACCTGATCTAGTTAAAGATGTCCCTGCTTACTGCAGGGGGGTTGGACTAGATGACCTTTAAAGGCCCCTTCCAACCCAACATATTCTATGATTCTAACCACAGCATATTAAAGCAGCAAGAAACTCTCTGTTTTACACAGATGTTCTTTTGTATGGTGTTTGGTTCTGTGAATTTGATTGCAAGTTTTTGGTACAACTCTTAAGTAAAAAAAAAAAAAAAAAAAAAAAAAAAAAATCCAAATACAGAGGTTTACGTTATTACCTGAAAATCTGACCTACGTTGTGAGCATGAATGGAAAATAACATGACAGACAAAATTAAGTTTTTTAGCAAATTCTTAAACCAAGTCATATCCTTCCGTTCAGCTCTCTTTCACGCCTTTTTTTGGGAAAATGCAGAATGCATAGGGATTTGTTGGATTCATTCACATCAAGTACAGTACATCCACATTTCTCCTTATCACAGGACGGCCCCAGTGTAATTGTACAATGGGAGCTGACTCCTGCTGCAGTGTGCCAGCTGTGCTGCCCATTATGCCGCAAGAGCAGCTGAAAAACGTGGGTGAAAAAGCTTGCTGCAGGTTCTTTGGCTGCTGCTTTTTCTGTTTCTTCTTCCCTAAGAAATTTGCAGTGTGATTGAAGTTGGATTCTTTTGTGTTTTGCAGGAAGCCAGTGCAGATCTGATTACAAAACTAATGTTAACCAGAGAACGGCTCAGGTGCTTCATAGCTTTCCTTCCCCCTCTCTGTCTTGTGAGCTAGTTTAACAGATAATAATACGTCTTACATACGTGCCATTGTTACCTGTGGCTCAGTTCTTTGTTTTGGTCTTCTCAAGAGTCCTGTCAGAGAACTTTTAAAGATGATCCATGCTCCTGCCAGCATATTCTTTTACAGAATCTAACCTAATGACAACCTAACAGAGTAGATCTTCCCTTTTTTCCTCTATGTGCTGGGCTCAAATGGATTTAGTTAGTTAATTATTTTTCATCATACCCAAATAAAAGTATTTCTTTAAATCTCTTTAAGTAATGGACTGTTATGTCTAATAGTAGTCATTGTTCAATAGCACAGGTATAGACCATAAGTTTGGTGAATTCACAAGTTACCTTTATACACTGATATGAAAACGGAAGGCATTTTAGGCATTTATTAGGTAAGTACAACTGAGCAACCTCCTTGTTCTCTGATCTGATACATGCTATTTCTCGGTGGCATTGAATTCCCAATTCCTGTTCTGCAACTTTTGTAAATTTGAGTAGAATTAGTATTAAAACAGAGCCTACTTTATTTTACTCCTACGCATAATACCTGGTATCACTTTTTTTTTTTTTTTAACAATGGCAGCTCACGTGGAGGGTAACGCGATTCAGAGGAAAGATCGTTCCAGGTATAGAACTTGACTTTTCACTGCTAAGTTCAGTTTCGTACTCTTTAGTTCATTAAGCTCTTCATGAACTAAATTCATAATCACAACATTGGAAAAATCATAGTGAAGGGATTATAAATGGACTAGGAATATAAAGTGGTGATAAGATACCTCAAGCAGACCTGAAAGCCATGGGACTTGTGAGGAAAACATAACGTGTGCAAACAGGGACAGAGATACTTTCTTTGCATTTCACATTTGATGACCATTGAAATTCAAATGTTGTAGGTTTTAAGTAGCATATTTTATAAGAGATTTGATGTATTTTGGGGTCAGTACTAAATGTTTTTAGCTTGTTTATTTGGTTTTTTTAGGTTCAGCTGTATTTATTAATTTGTCCCTGTATGTTGGTTGTTTCCCCCCCCATACCCTTCTCTTTTAGCACATGTGAGCAGGATAATTTCGTGGTGTCTGAGAAGTAAATTCTGCACTACAGAATAACATCTGTTTACTCCCAAGAATCTGTTAATCAAGCTTACCAGTTGTCACCTGACACGAAGGGGACAGATAGGTTCTTTTAGGGATCCTTGGCAGAATGACGATGGCACAAAATTGTAGTTACAATTAAAGTTTTATTTTCTCATCAGGATATTATGATTAGTATAGCACAGAATTTATGATTAGAACAGCACAGGATTTCTACAAGCAGAATCAATATAGTACAATTTGTAAGTATTGTAATACAGAATTTATAATATAACTTATGAATTCTAATCACCTAAGTAATACAGAGTTTATAATACAACTTAACTTATAATTTCTAATTACCTGGACCCTCTGCAGATCAGGTCAAATCTTAATACATGGTTTGCTGTATCAATATAACAATCATAATCTAGACTAGAAAAATAATATAAAAGCATGCGAGTCAGTCCTCGGAGGAGGCAGATGATGGTGGAGGCATCCCTGCCCACTGAGGGTGCAGCAGCTCTGGTCCAAGTTCCCTGCTTAAAACTTGTAACTGCTTGATTTTATGGACAGTGCTCTGTGTGCTGTTATGCTTCCCCGTTCTGTGATGGGGTCACCACCACCACTGGCTTGGCTGGGTGCCTGGGACCTTCAAGGCCAGTAAGGAAGGGAGTAATCGGCCTGGCGCCCGGGAATGTTGAGGTCAGTAGAGGGGGAAGAAGAAATATGCTTGGTTTGTTTGCCTGGTTCACAGGACCTTCAGGGTCTGATAATAAGGGGAAAGAGAATCAATACGTGACCTGCTCAGTCACAAAGAATGGCTGCTTGCCTTATAAAATGATGCTAGTTATGCTAACCTACATTACCAGGGGTTGGGAGCAGGGGCCACCAGTCTTATCCTGACACCTCCGCAAGGCAAATTCCAGTTCTGATAACTGCAAATTCTGAAATAGTGGTGATTGTGGATTTTTTTACATAAACGTTTTTACATAAACTTTTATAACATAAAAGTTATAATAACACTTCTTATGAAGATGTTTGAGATGTGGAGCAGAACAAAAGGAATTTAATCTTAGGTAGTGTTAATAATATGGGGTTTGCCTAGGTGGTCTAATTTGAGTTGCTATAGTTCCCTTTCAACTTCTTTATTTAGACAACTCATCTATTTTAAATGGCAAGTCAGGGAGAAGATAACACCTGCTGAAAGTGGATTGCTTTTGTTTAGGTTTTCCTTACCTGCTGTGGTGCTGACATTTCCTTGACGTGTATTGCTAATGAATGGGAAGATGCTCTCATGCCAGGTCTGGAAATGTACCAGGCTCCCTGTGAGCTCCATGACTGACATGTAAGAGGACTCAAGGCCATGGAATACTTAGTTAAAAGATAACTTTGGTGATGATGCTCACAGATGGGCATTAAACTACCTGGATGTTTGGCATCACTCCAATGTCCTTTCTAACGCATCTACACCTTTTTTTTGGTGTCAAGTACCAAGGTGGTTTTGGAGTATGTGCAGCTTCCTATTCAAAGACGGGCAAAATCATAGAATCATTGAATGGTTTGGGTTGGAAGGGACCTTAAAGCTCATCTAGTTCCAACCCCCCTGCCATGGGCAGGGACACCTCCCACTAGGCCAGGTTACTCAAAGCTCCATCCAGCCTGTCCTTGAACACTTCCAGGGATGGGACATCCACAACTTCTCTGGGCAACCTGTTCCAGTGTCTCACCACCCTCGCAGTAAAAAGTTTCTTCCGAATAGCTAATGTAAATCTACCGTCTCTCAGTTTAAAACTGTTAACCCTCGTCCTATCACTAACTCCGTGATGGGGAGAAGCATTGAGGTTATTTTCTGTTTCTGGTGCAATGTACTTCTAAAAGTTGTTCCTCAACTTTGTTAGCACCTTCTCTTACACAAAAGACTTGAATTGCTTTGTAGGTACTTTCTTTGAAAAATGGGCAGGAATATGTTTTTTGTCATGTGCCTTGTGTTATTTTTGTGATTGACAGGGCTCAAAGTTTTCCAGTGTTGAAATGCAGGGCTGTCAGGTAGGTTGCTAACCATGTCTCCTGCTGTGGTGTTGTCACTTTAAACACAAATAGCACAGGGGGATAAAACTGTCCTGCACTATATGTAGTATATTGGATTGGAAAACTGGTAAGGGAGCCGGGATGCTGACTGTCTTACTACTGCAGCTTCAAAGGCAAGACTCTGTGCAGTATGTGACATGACTGCATGGGGTAACAGAATGTATTTCTCTAGTAGAGAGGCACAGCTTTATTTCTACCAAGCTTCAACAGAATGTGTGATCTTGATCCACCTGTAAATTATTGTTTCTCTCATGTGCTTAATAAACACAGTGACTATATTTATTGTGGCTCACTTATTTTACTTGTTTCAGTAGTTGCACTAAATAAAGCCTCTCTGACAAATGAGGAAAAAAAAAAAAAAGAATCTCTCAGGCTGAGATTTAACATCAGCACTTCTTGTCAGTCTCTCTTGGGAAAGCTGGGATGGGAACAGAGGGAGGGGCAATCCTGAGGTCAGAGGAGATAGTGGGCATAGCCTGTGTTTTTCTCTCCTCCCTTTCCAAACTGTGTGCTTATTTCCAGCTTTACTTGAATACCCCAAACATAGTTAATGGTCATCGCTGGACCTTCTAATCTGATTTTAATGTGTTGATGGCATTGTACCAAGCTGACAAGTGCTGACCCTTTTATGGCTCTAGGCACAAGTCTCCTCACCAAGAAAGTGTCTGAAAGCAAAAAGCCATCTCTTAGGCTGATGCTTTATTTCAAAGCTGAACACGGTCACTATTAAACAAACCTATGTCTAATCTAAATGTATCTGGATTCACTTTCTAGCCACAGATTTCTTTAATGCCTTTGTTAGAGTAAAGTTCTTTTAAAATTCTTTGAACTATGAGTGGTGGTGATAGCTGATTATTCTTCAGATAAGATGTTTCAGAAGAGTTCCTTCAATATAGTGTGTCTGGGCTCATTAGTGGAGGGAAGGAAGAGTTTTAGATTTTCCAGGTCATCGGTATAAGTTCTCCACTTTCTTTTACAGTATTGATTTGTCTCATTTCCTGAATAATTAATTTGTGATTTATAGTTATTTGCTGTACTCTGATGCTAGAAACCTCTGTATTCAAGAAGGTAGATTCCTGTTATGTGCTTTTCTCAGAAGAATTTCTTTATTCTGTTATACAGATTTGACAGGGAAGGAGTTGTAACATAGTACTGCATGGAAAACCTCTAAATATTTCCTATTATTTATCTAGCCAAAACATCTGATGCAACCAGTCCTTTTACTGTTTTAGTGAGGGTGGAGGGAAACAAAGAGACTAGTTCAAAAAGTCTAGTCATTCCCTCCTGCCTCTGTTTTTCTTATATGTGGGATTTTGTTGCTGATTGTGAATCCCCCGCCTTTTTTTTCCATCATGGGGAATATGATGTCTGGTTAATGCTCAAGCTTGCTGTATCTTAGCCTTGGTACAGATTGGCTAAATGCTAGTGTAGAAATTCTCTTGTAGATTTTCTATAATGAATAATTATTTTGACATGGACATTTAGGATACTTCTCTAAGATTTCAGTGGGATCACTGAAGTATTTGTGGGCCGTTATCATCTTTGGAGAGTTTGAAAAGTAGTATGGGATAAGCTAGACCTCATAGATTTTGTGTAAGCTTCTCTCCCAACAAAAGGTAAATACAACAATTGAATAACCCAGTGAATCTATAGCCATAATGGTGATGTTTTTAAATGTCCAACTGCAGAACAAATTCATTTTGTGTAGCTCCATGATGAATTAATGAGATTAATTGTTGAATGATGAAAATGCAGAAGTAGCAGTTCTGTGTATGCACATAGATTTCATATAACACTTAGTGTATTTTAAGTGAATTATGTCATAGTCCTAATGGCTAGGATAAGCAAACTAGTATCCAAGTGAGTTATAAGGGTGAGTTGTAAGATTTGATCCCAGCATGCATTAAGAACACAAAGTGGGCAGCAATTGTTAGTAAATTGTATTTACATGGTTATCTTGAAGTTCTTAGAACGCAAGCATTTATGTCGTGTGAAGATGGAGAAAGAAATCATGAGTTCATTTTCTGTGAAGAAGTTCACTTTCATAAAGTTTTAGTGTTTAGTATGGTGGTCTAAATGAGCTTTAGTGAGCTGAATTATAACTTATTTTTAAACAAAATGAGTAATACTGAAAGATCTCTTTTATATTGTGGGGTAAAAGCTAGAAACCGAAAGAAATTAAAGGTTCTTGTTTTCTGTTTCTTAACTGAAATTACTGCTTTGCCGCCAACAGAATTGATTCTTTCAAGACTGAAGAGGCTAGTTCTGCGCCATGCTGCCATGGAATGTGTTCAAGTACTGATCAGTTCATAATACATACGTAGTAATTCTGGGAATATGCTATACAATATTGCATGCAACGTACAACATCTGCAACATAGCTTTCAAAGCTTGTCTATAAGCACAGCTACTTTGTATGTTACATAAAAAAAGCCCCACGTGTTTGAGTGGAAACCTAAGCTAGATTGCATTTGTGCAGGTACAGTTTGTGTGCACGAGTGCATTCTGCTCTATGCAAAAGGAATCCTTCAGTTACACTGCATACGAGATGCATTTAAGAATTACCTAGGTGACTCTGTTCTTCAGAACTGGACTGTCTGAGAGACTAAATAAAAATACTTTCGTAGATGCTTCATCCATTTTCATATATTTTATTCTATTTAGTACTGGCTTCTTTTACAGACAATTACAATATAGTCTTAGATTCGAGGCTGACTTAAAATTTGTGTGCACTAATCAGCTCCATTTAATAGGAGGTTTCTATATGTTGGGGGAGCAGAAGAGGTGTGTAAAAATGCAGATGGTATAGGTTGGTATGTTAGAGTTTATATAGATTCTGAGGTATTTAGTGTTCTCCAGTTATGTCTGCTGTCTTACCTCTTCAGATACATAGTCAACAAGAAAACTTATTAATACCAACAAGTTACATCCTGTTCTTCAGAGATTAGGCAGAAGAACCATGGGGTTGGGGAAGGTGTCTTTGGGTAGAGTGAAGGGACCTAGTGAATGCAGCAATCTTTAAAAGAGGTTTGTGTTGGAATACTGTGGAGTAACAATAAGCTACTAAAAAAGGACTTGGTAAATCATTATGGGGTAATGAGGTAATTTACTGACTTTTGTTTGTGAGAAGAAGAAAATTGAAAGGAATACTTCTAGATCTGTTTTGAATAGAGTTACTGCGCAGTGATGAATGAGTGGAAAGTGTTAGACCTTTATACATAACAGGGAATAAATGAAGTGTCACATGCTTGTATGAAGAAGGATATGTGCATGTGCGATGTGCATATGGTCCAGCCATCTCGCCTCCCTGTCTGTCTTTTTGAGACTTGGCTAGTGGAGGGTAGATAAAATGAAAATGTTAATGTCAGCTGTTGATCACACTTGTTCAAAGATCCTTCTTTTCTTTGCCAGCTGGAGACAGGTCCTGTGAGGGCAAAATTCCTGTTTAAAAAAAAACAAAACAAAAAAAAACCAACCCCACCTTTATGCCAGATTTAGAAAAATTTGAAGGAACTTAATCAGATAACCTTAAATCCTGGATGAGTATTTGTGTTTGTGGGGTTTTTGTGTGCTTTCTGTGAAGCACATGCAAAATGGAATACAGAACACTGTTTTTACGTTGTATCCTTTCAGAAGTGAAGCGTGGCCATATGTAATAGCTCTTGAGAAAGTTTCTATTGCATGAACACAAATAGTTAAAAGCTTTCTAATGGCTCTGCTGCACTGAGGGCAGGACAGTAGGGAGTGCACGGTTCATGGCATGAAGGAACAGGTTGGCTGAAAGGGCATGCTTACACTAGAGAGAAGGATGGCAGTAAAACCATGAGGACAAGATGAAACTCTGATTTGTTGCCTATTGTGAAATGGGAGTAGTAGGAATCTTGTTGTGTTGGACTGAAATTGCATTATTTCACTGCTAACTTTTGAAATTGTCAAAGAGAACTTGTCTGTAGCAGGAGAACAACTTTTCCAGTAGTGGAAAAAACCCATCGTTCTTACAAAGCTGGTTTTTTGAGTCTGACCACTGGTAATCCTTTGTTTTGTTCTTCTGCAGGAGACAGCTGGATGTAAAGGCTTTGTGGTTTATCCAATCTGAGCTTTCGTTACAGTAGATCAGTTTTCTATATAGAGACTGGATGCTAAAACCAGTCTGTGCTTTAGTTGTGGTGTAGTTAGTATGTTCTCTGCTGTGAGAGTTAGGTTTTTGGAAGACTCGTAAGGTTCGGCGTAGCTGAAGAGGTCATGCCTTCTGACAAGAAGTGATTGACTGTAATCTATTCTATGCAATAATTTTCTGTGACCTGAATTTGTTATGTTAAATGGTTGTCTGTGACAATTTTGTTTCACTGTATGATAGTGCATTACTTGTGGAGTCTGTTATCTCTCGACTGAAATGCTTATCTAGGTAGTCCTTTTTATAACAGCTACTCCTCTGGAACACTTCCCATTTCTACTTGTTTAGTAGACTAGAGAAGGGCATCTCTTTATTGACACAGAAGGAGTTTTCTGACCAAACGGGAAAGCTGCAAATTTTCCTCATCTTTACCCCAGGTTGTTCACTTTGTGAGCCAGAGGAGGAGAGGAGAACATCTCCTACGAGGAAGGAGGCATATAGCCACTGAGTGCCGAGCTCCTGCTTCAGTAATTGAAACCTCTTTTTCAAACGAGCTTTGTATGTAGACCCACTGAGAATGCAGGCTGCATGGATTGCCTTTACTATCAAAATACTATATTGTGTTGAGTATTCAAAAGGCAGGAGAAAGAAGAAACCAAGGTAGGTTGGCTTTATTCAAAACATAGAAAGCTTTTTCCACTGTCAGTGCGTCATATTCTCGTAGTGAAGAATATCCCACTGCAAGTCTTCTCTGTCTGAGGAGAAAACACGGGGAAATGCACTGAAAGGCTTCTCATATAAATAAACTTCAAACTCTAGTTTATGTCTTAAAATCTCCTATCTCATCCTTTTCCAGTAGGCAAAAGAGGAACAGATCTTCAACTTGTGCATAAGGATAGCTCAGAATTAATTTTGCAATAAAGAGTTTTTAAATAGTAGCACATAGTCTTTGGTTTGGAGTCTCACAGAACTTAAGCAAGTGATACAGTGGGCTGGGGTCAGGGATGTGACAGGACTTTTTTTTTGTAACCTAATTTTTCCAAAATGTTCTGAAGTGTTACTTGCTGTTATTAACTGGAGGAAGCAGTCAGGATTTCATCCTGCTATTGGCTGAATAATTTTTCTGTGTGATTTTTCTGTTTGTCCTTTGTCTGGCCTTTGTATGTAAATCCATTTTGAAAGTGAAGATCTGTTGTGGTTTTTTTTTTTTTTTTTCCCCCTGCAAGTAGATAAAACTACTGGCATAGATGAAAAAGATACATGAAGGAAAATCTTGGTCTTTGTTTCTGTATCCTTAATAACTAAAAACTTGGTTTCTTCCCCCTGCCTCAACCTACAGTTGTGTATCCAAAGTAACAAGAGAATTTGTGTCTTGATGTCTGCTGAATGAGAGAGAACTTCATTAAAGTGATGTAGATGAGTCTTATTTGAGCTGAATTGTGCTGACTTGGTGGTTCCTTCCTTAAGATGTCTTACTTAATTTTTAAAATCATTCTTACTTCTTTTATTACTTACATTATTGGAATTTTTAAAGGCTTTGTTCTGTAAGCAGACAGAACAGGACATGTCAATATTTGTCTGTGACCACATCCTGCAAAAACATGACTGGTTTGTCCTGTTGAGACTTTTTTTTTTTTTTTTTTTAAGATGAGCTCAGAATTTTGTAATGGAAATTCATACACTGAGTTAAAAAGCTTTGTGATTTGAGTGAAAATGTCATATGAACAAACAGTACCTGAAAATAGCTAAGCAAATAGCAATTAAAACACGGACAATAACTTTCAGTCATGAGGTACTGTCGGTGCTGTTTTCAGATGCGCATAGGGAAAAGCTCTCAATTGTTCTTAAGTCGGCTGGTAACTGAATCCACATTTGTAGAGCTTGACAACAAAAGGCTTTTTGTTCACAATTGGTATTCATCTAGGACATGCTAATTACTGAGCATAAATAGAACATGGTGTATGAGCAGGCCAATACAACATGTTGCTCAATTTGTGATTTACCAGAAATCCATAATTTATATTAAAATAGTTAGAATTACAGGTAGAAGCTACTTGTCAAGGGATTTTTAGATTTCTGCATGAACGAGCATGATGTAATTACTTTGAGAAGCACACACTGCTGTATTTGATGTGGCAGCAAGATGTGCAACCCAGGCAAAACTCTTTCTGAATATTACTTGCAATCATATAATTAATTTAGTGAGACAATACTGACTGTAGCAACGCCAGTGGGTGCTTGATAAAAGAAGCAACAAGACCTATTTACCCCTGCTATTTGCAAATAAAGTATGCTAAAGAAAATTATTCTAATGCTTTCCTCAAAATTTGTTCAATTCTACCAAGCTTTGTTATCAGTGTAGTTGTATGATCATATGTGATTTACATGTCAAGTAAGCATGACTGACTTTCTTTGCTGGGCCATTCAGCAACATGTGTCTTATTGTTGGTGTGATACTTGCGCCTCCCACACACTCTTCACAAGAATCAGAATGCTTTTTGTAGGATGTTACTGTAATCATTATGAATGAGCAGGAACACAGTTGAAACTGTAGGTTTGGCATGTACAATATTACTGATATTTTTCTGTTCTTTGCATAATGGGAACAGAATCTTGGTTAAACAGGGACTGACCTGAAAGAACAGAAAGAAATAACATTTGATAATGTACGCACTCCCTGCCCCTCTGCGTAATGTTTTTAATTGTGTTAACTGTGCAAGTCATGTTCTTGACTAAAACAGATGTGTCCGAAGACAAAAGTGTAATGGTTTCCAAACTATTATATGAAATGCATTGAGGTGGCAGGTGTGACTTGATAAATGAGCTCGCCATTTTAAGTTATTGGCTCGGGATTTTTGTGTGGAGTATGGAATAGAAACTTTGAGGGTTTTCTTCTCTATTTGAGAAGTGTGCAAGCATTCTTGCTAATGGAAAGGTGAGCATGTAGGGAAAGCACTGAAAAAGGATAAACAGCAGATTTTAAGTTCTTCATCAGTGTGCGGTTCTTATGTTGGTCACTGGTTTAGACTCCTGTTATATTAAGACTGTGTTCCTTTTCTGCCCTTTTCCAGGTAGCGGTGCTACAGCAGTTGTCCAGGCAGCACTATGCAAACCCAGGCAGGAACGTGTAGCAATAAAGAGGATCAACTTAGAAAAATGCCAGACCAGTATGGATGAACTGCTTGTAAGTAAATCAGAGTGGAACACATTACATGGAGACTATCTTCTGTTTGGATTTTGGTTTTTGTTTGGTCCAAGAATGAGGATAGAATTTTGTGGAGGATAATAGTGAGGAAAAGATTTGAAAATAATCTGCAAGAAATATGCCCTTTCCCTAAAAATGTATTTTACTAATGTATTTTCTCTAATACCACAAAAACAGGAATTGCAAATTTGAATCTTGAGATAACGCACTGCTGTGAACTGTGGGAAGAACCTTACCCCTTGCTTTCTGGAGGCTCAGTTTTCAAGAGATTGCTGTCTGGTTGTCTGTCTCTTCTTAATACCGAGGAAAGACACATTTTCCTTTGGTTAAACACTGATTAAAAATATAAAGGTAAAAGTTAGTAGGTCTCCTTAAAATGTCTAAAGCATCAAAACATGGCAAAAACTAGCTGTTGGATCATTTTGCAATGATAACTTTTGAGGGGAAAAGTAGGAATGGCTACACTGCCACCTACACAAGGAAACTCTTGTTAAATCTTATAACACACATTTATCCGATAGGCCATAACAAGCCATTTGAGCAATGCTGTTTGTTTGGATCACTAATTGGAGGAGGAAGGGCCCTTCGTAAAAGGGACTGCAATAGTTTTTCCTCTGCACTGGTTATGACAATCCAGACGAAGTCGCAAAGAACTGTTAAAAACTGAAACCTGTTGCTTTCTAATGCTCCTAGTCAGGTCCTTATAAGAGTAATGCATATTTATATATAGGCAATATAACAAGAGTTGAAGGACACAAGACCATTCCAAAAGTGAGAACACTCTCTTCTGTTCCGCAGGTTATGCTACTGCCTAGAGACTGTGGGCTTTTTCTAATGCAGAAATTCCTGCCTCTGAAGGAAATGATCTCCTCAGCAGGGAATTGCCAGTGCAAAAGATATCTTGAATTTGATACAGAGGGTCTGGTCCATCCAGTTTCTTCAGATAAGATGGCTTGTTCACAGTGGAGGACCCAAAATGCTCTTCCCCTGATGATTGATGGCATTCACCTTCAGCTTATGTAGCAACTTGTATGGGACATTGTTGTGTTTTTCTTAAAAGAGGATTGCAGTAGTGGAAGCTACTTCTGAGGTAGTAAGGCTTCTGTCAACTAAAAACTCAAAAGATAAATTCTGAAATGTGTTTAGAAAGAGACCCAGCCCAAGGTGAGATGCAGTGCATGATATATTAACATCTACAGCCCATAGAGAACACTTCTATAAAACCAGAAATACTAATGATTGTAATATAAAATGGTCAAAATTTGATCTTTTTTGATTAGAATTTGAACTACTAATGCAAATTGAGAATTTAAAAGTTACAACAAATAAAAACAGACAAAACTGCCAAAAATCTGCAAGAGATATCCAGGTGGTCTAGAGAAATAATTACAGTTAGTTACCAGCTTGTACAAAGTTACCTTAGCAAGTGCTTGAGTATCTTTACTGCTGACACATTTCCACTGTCTGCCAAATAAGGCAATAGGTCTTGAATTTTTGGTCCCACATTGCTTTCTTTTGGTACGAAGATAACTCCGCATACAATCGTTTTTATTTTTTAACATAAGTCAATTTCTGCTTTTCTGTGTTCAGATTTTGTGTTTCTTTTATTTGTTGGTCTGTTTTGATCTGAACATAAATTCTGGCTTTCCGAGGTCCTGGTTAGGAGGTTTAAAAAAAAAAAAAGGCCATGTTTCCTTTTATTTTTGTATGTGCATGCACACATGGGCATGCGTACACATACATAATTATTTTTCTGTGAGAGGAAGTATACTTGCTTTGACTCAGTTCTAATAGAGAGATTTTAAAATTTTGTTTGAAAAATAGAGATGTTATTCTGTAAAAGGGCACCATTGACCTTCAAAACTCCTGTTACAACTGTACTAGCATTTTTATTTCAGTTGATAATACTTAGAATGCTCTTTCATTTTGGGTTTTTTAACACGATTTTTGAGTCTGCTCAGTTTTCAATCACTTATTTTTCTGATCAAGCAGTTTCCATTGGCACAGGGATGTTCTAAAACTCTGTCTGCCCTCTGAACATGCTGTTTTGTAAAATCCTGCTGCTGAGTGCTTATGGATGGTCTGCAAAGGCACCCTTTGCAAATTCTCAGCTGTGTGGCCTTCAGAGAAATGGAAAATGCAGCAAGCCTGGTGCCCACGTAAGCAGACTTTGGGCCAGTGTCAATTTAAAATAGAAGGACAGTGGGGGAGGGAGTTTAAATAATACTAAGGTTACACAAACTGCCAAACTCCTGAAATTCAATACTCCATTTCCTGCAATGTCCTGTGTTCTCACTATTGTAAGCTAAATGTAACTTAACCCTATGAGCCAAGGAAAAAAGTTCCTGTCCTCAGGGTTGTCCTGACTGGGTATCTTACCCCATCCCCTTACCTCCAGTTTTTTAAAACAACCAAAAATCTCAGCATGACAAACCAAAGAATATTCTACAGAATGGCTTATTTGATTGAATGGGTTCTCAAACAGCCGTACCCTGGGTATCCCTGGAGGAAGCCCCCGGGAAGCACCCACAGAGCTGCGGCACCTGCCTGGTCACTGGGGTCTGGACCCGGCCCTGTGGGTGCTGCAGCTGAGCACCGAAAGGAGCTGTCTCGCAGTTGCTTATTAACTGTGTCACCCACCTGCCCTTAGGCCGACACACATTCTTCTGCAGCTGTTTGGTGAAACTGGATCAGGAATAACCTGGCCGAAAAGAAGTTAGCTTTTAACCCCGGGTGTATTTCCTGATGCAGTGCACAAACACTTGTGCTAGCACAAGGGAGGGAGAAGCAGGGGGAGAAATTTTAGATTTTAAGTGCCATTATGGCTTTGGTGCTGTTGAGTTAATGAAGGTAGACAAAATATTCAAAGTACTTTCCAGTTAAAGATTGTGAAGCTTACCACAGTCAAGTAGTCACATTTCTGCACTGTTAATGTCTTAGTAAAATAGATGAGGTGTATTTTTGCTCAGTAGTAGCAGGTAGACTTCTTGAGCCATTGTTGTATTACCAGCATAGGAAAAGAATAAAATGATATAAGAAATTAAATAGTAATAAAGAGTGGGAGAGGCACATTTCAGATTTGGTATGGGTAGCTGAATTCAGAACCTGAGGCAATAATTTGACATGTGTTTAAGCTGACCTGCCTGCTGCAAAAGGGAGATGTGCCCCACATAGGTTTCTTCTGTTTCTGACCTACTGTCTCCTGGGGGGGGGAAGCTGTTTTGCAGGTTGCTCAGTTATTCAGGCTCATTGCATGATTATCCAGGCTTTCATCCTTCTGTGGTTCAGGGCTCAGAAGTTGTCTAGGGAGGAAACTTTTGACAGCAGGACTAGCTGAAGTGTGTGTCAAACTACAGCCTGACTTAATAATCACCAACACGTATTATGAGATTAAATCACAGCCTTTAATACGTATAATTAACTTTTTATTAGAAAGTGGCTGTGATCTCGAGTGCATTGCAAATAACAGCAGCAAAAAAACCCTCTTTCAGACACTTGCTCAATTGAGGTTGAAAGTTGAAAATGGCATCTGTGGCAGCTTTAACCAATCTTAAGTGGGACTGCCAAAGTGTCTGCCTTGTGCCAGGGCTGATGAGTCAGTGTGTAACACGGGTCCACCTGAAAGCAGTTGCTTTTCAGGGAGGGAGAGGAGGTGGAAGAGTTTGGTTTTTAGCTGAATTGGCTCCCCGACTGGCTCACCCTCCAGGACCATGTCCTTTAGCAACTAGGGATGGATCTGTGTGGCCGGCGGCAGAGGGGGAGAAGCTGGGTTGTGGGAGCTTAAGTTGGTGTGAGGCCAATCCCTCTGGTACAAAGGAGGCCTTAAAGGCTCCTATGTAAAGCATTGGCAGGATAGTGAGAGCTGCTGGAAAGGTGTTACAGAATAACTATGTGAAAGAGTGAATAGAAAAAGGACTCCGTTTGAAATAACAGATACAAGGCAGTCATTCTTAACATGTACAGCTGTGGTGTGTCATAGATGGTGTTACTTGGTAGTGCCACATTGTGCATCTGTTGGTGACTGTGCTCCTCTACTCAATTGTTTCCTCCGACTTTTGGTCTGTAACATTGCTTTTTCCTCTTACACTTCTGTTCGATTGCGTGGCTTTGGTATCCGCCTGTCCATCCCACAGTAGCTGAGACAGTGGTGCTGTGTCCTTTGTCCAACAGCTTCCTTCCTCCTTTCCCAGCTGCTCCCATTCTACACTTTTTCATATCCCTTTTGAACAGGAAAGGCAGTAGGTCTTGATCTTTCCTTGTGTTTTGTTGTCCAGTCTGTGCCCATGCCTTCAGTTCTTGGAGACTGCTTGTTCTTCATTGCTTACTCTGAATTCGGGACTTTAACAATAATTTTTTTGCTGCTCTCAGAAGAAAATTGCTGTTAGGCAGTATTAGGCCTGTACCTCCTGGCCAAGCCTCCCTCGTGTTTTTTGCAATAGTGTTTTGTCTTGCATGCAGATCTATAGATAAATTGAAATGTTTTGGTGCCTTGATGCATATTCTGTGCATACTTCAGTTCTGTTCTAGTATTTCACTTTGGAAATTAAAATTTCTCTCTGTACACGCAGAACTGATAGCTGGCTGTGTTATGCTGGGCTTTGTATTTCTTACAGAAAGAAATTCAAGCAATGAGTCAATGCAATCACCCCAATGTGGTGACCTATTACACATCGTTTGTGGTGAAGGATGAGCTTTGGCTGGTTATGAAGCTGTTAAGTGGCGGTAAGTTCCTGGTTTCATGTGTTTAGCTGCAAGGAAGTTGTATGATTTTTTTTTTTTTCTAATGTATCTTGTTTGGGTTAATTGACCTAAAAAATAAGGAGGGGGGAGAGAGACTACATAGGATAAACCTTGAGACACAGGGGTGTTATAGCAAGAATGTGCAAGCTTAAAGAGTTTGTATATGTACAGGCTAAGAATTACTTCAGATAAATTCTGTTATCTAGCTACTATAAATTTTTTGTTCTGAATCAATATATTAAAATTCTCTATCAAGGCTGTGTAGGGAAAACTGATGAGAATTAAGTCACTTCTCTATGTGGCCTTTTTTTGAGTTTCTTTAGAATCCACTCTTTTTGTGAAAATGCATATATTTCTGATTTCATAATGAGTGTTTCTCATTCCTTATACAAGGAAGATTCTTCTTAGGACAGGTGTTTAACGTGTTGCATCCTTTTTGTAGCTTAAACTAACCAAACACTCATTACGGTTTTGATGGTTAATGATGTAAAAATCTTGCTTGGTTCTAGGAAAAAAAAAAAAGGAGCTGAGCTGAATGTGCTTGTGGCTTAGAAAAGCGAGGCTCCAAAATAATATGTGGTGGTCCTGGTTGCTGCGTGATATTCTTCAAGATTAGTCTTGATGCCAGCAGACTGCTGCACCGTCATCCTAGAAAGCAAGGACAGGAAGTGCTCATAAAATAACACTTGTTACATCACATTTCATTGATTTGTTCGGTGCAATCAAAAGCAAGTATAGACCCTGAGAGAAACCGGTGATTCATGACAGGAATTTGCTGTGAGCTGTTGAAAAAAGCTTGTATTAAAAGAAAGTGTTGCTATTAGATTCCTTAAAATTTATAATAACTGAAGTTCAGTGTCAAGCTGGTGTCACTAGGGATGTTGTCATCATTTGTTTGGAGAGACTATCTCCTTCCAGTCCTGCAGCTGCATGTTTACGTGCATGTTGTGAACATGTGAACTATAAACTGAGCTAGATAATAAACCAAAATGTTTGCTGCACATGTCTGTTTAAATGTGGGGTACTCCTGAATTTTTAATAAATGGTAGCTTAGCAAGCTGTTAGCAGATCTTTCTAATGGATCATTGAGTGCTACAGTATTCTTGACAAAAACCAGTGCTTTGTTTCCTGTTTGAACAAGGTAGCAGTGTGCTTTATTCAGAGCGCTAGTTACATGTGGTCTTCACACATACATGCAAAGATTTAAATTGCAGTAGCATAGAAAGAATGAAGAAATAAAATTTTCTCAATCTGATACGATAATGCTGTATATGTGTTTTTTTTCTTTTCTGAATGTGCAATATAGGTTCAATGCTTGATATAATAAAGTATATTGTCAACAGAGGAGAGCACAAAAATGGTGTCCTTGAAGAACCGATAATAGCAACAATTCTAAAAGAAGTTTTGGAGGGCTTAGACTATCTACACAGGAATGGGCAGATTCACAGGTAGGAGCATATACACAGTGAAAAGCATTTTCAAAGTTGAGTATATAGTTTGTTGATACTGGTCAGCTGCAGTTGCTTGGCTGAATTGTGTTGCCTCTCATACTGCAAATGCGCTTAGTAATTATCAAATGATAACAGTAGGGCAGATGCTGTAATCTTGACTGCAGTTTGTCACTAATACTTAGTACTTGCCTGTCTATCTCTCTTATAGTTAGGATAGGTCTGTGCTGCACTAAGTATGCCAGAATGTCATCTCTAGTCCTGTGCCTGCTGGTACTCCAAGAAGCTAATCTAAATCTAGTTTATGTGATGTGGGCTGTGACTTGGTTATTGTGTTGCCCAGTAAACCTGTAATCTTGGGCATTTGGGCACTGCTGTATAAATGTGAAACTCACTTTTTCCTGGTAATCAGTAATGTGTATTACAGATCTCTCTTTATGACGACACATGAAGCTGGGATCGGTGCTGTGGAAATGCACCTTGGGGTATACGCATATCGTGATTGTTGCCTTCTTTATATTCTGTCTACCATTGACTTCCTCAGTGTAAATTGTGCAGATCCTCCGGGGTGATCTGTACATATCTGCTGTAGCAATCCACAGGTTGCTTCCACTGTTTGGGTATTGGAAGTGTTGTACTCTGACCTCCCTAATTGATTTTAATGAGGTGAATTTGCCTTTTAAGGAAGGTGCCGACAACAGGCTCTCTCTCCCTGTTTCAAGTGTTAGCCTTTTGTAAGGGAATCTTTCAAACAAAAAACAGATTCACTGCAGACAGAACTCTTGAGAATGGAGGTAGTGCAGATGTAGCACAGTAATTGTTCTTTATGTGTACTTCTTATGTCTCATCTTATAATGAACTGCCTCTGATGTAAATCAAGAACTATTTCCTCCTTTTGCAGAGAGAAAATTGAGATAAATGGAGAAATAAAGAACAATTATCTTGACTTCTGGTCTGGAATGCCAAAGATCTGCCTCAAACCTTAATTCATAGTCTTCTGTTAAACTGATATTGTTGCGGAAGGAACATTCATTAACTTTTAAGGATAACAGGACCCTTTGAGGTCGGATTTGGGAATTCTCTTTGTCTATTCTTAAAGGACCTTAAAAAAGATAAAAAGAGATCTATTTGTTACATCTGAGATTGCTCCTTTTTTATAACATCTAATTTGTAAACTGTGCAGTACCACAGAAGTCCTGTTCAAGAAGATACAGTGTGCATTCCTTTTCCCATGTACGTTGTAGGTGAGAGCTGTGTAGTTCAGGGAATGCTGTATCTGGTACTGCTTGCCAGTTGGAGATGTTTACAAAATTGTTCTGGGATTTTTTTCTGTTGTTTTGATACATCCTTTTTTATATATAAGGAAACAGGTTATGTTAACTTTCAGTAGCAACGTGTTAATTATTTTCAGTAAATCTTGGAATGAGAGATCTGCTAAAATTCTTCATGTTTAAGATATATTCTGTGTGAAAGATTTATCCTGTGCATTAAGAATGGGATGCACGTTTCTACAAAACAAAACAAAAAATCTGCACTAAAAAAAAACAACAAAAAAGCCCAAAACCTTAAGAAAGGTTTCTTCTTAACATTATATGTGAATAGTGTGTTAGATGGATATAGCTGACTGTCAAGCACGTGCTGAATTTTTGACAGATTCAGTGTCAAGTGACTTTTCATCATGGTACCCTATAGCAAAATACGGTTGCTATTCCTGAGCTTTAATAGCTTCATTGGGTAGAAATCTACAGTGTATTTACCTTTTTTGAAGGTCGGTATCTTCTCTGGTGAGATCAAAGAGGATAAACTTCTTCAACTTTTCTTTTTCAGTAGTGGTTCAGATGTGAGAAATCATTAGTTCTTGCTTTAAAACTCTGAAAGATCGCAGTTTGTGAGATTTACTTATAAAAGGCGGTAAACCAGACTTTGCACCTAAATATTTCTATTCTCAAAATCTATACCTAAATTTTGCTCATTTTGTGCCAAAGCTGAATTTGGGTCCTTTTATACAAGAGAGGTGGAGTTTGTGAGAGTTTGAGTTCTGTACTCTATTTTAATTGTAAATCAGTTATATTTTATACTTCAGTTCCTGCTTCTGTCTCTTAATTTTAGAATGCTATCTTGTGAAATGAATTTGTATGCAATATTTATTTCTTTATTTACATAAAATGTGCACATATGTACTTTCATAAATAAAAGTAACCTCTGTTTGTACATTCTAGAGATTTGAAGGCTGGCAACATTCTTCTGGGTGAAGATGGCTCTGTACAAATAGCAGGTAATGGTGGTGGTAGAGTAATGGCTAAATAAAACAAAAAGGTAATTGTAGCTTTATTAGGGGCAACAGACACAAGTTTTCTGTTGGCTTTTAACTGTTCCTTCTGGAGTGCTGTAGCTGCAACTTAACCAATTTCAGGCTTCTTGGTTAATGATACATGATTTAGAAATTCCTCAATGTATAAGGAGACTTTTTAATGTCCTCTTAATGTTTCCGTATATGTTTGATGGAACACAGAAAAAATATTGATTAAACATCTTGCAAATGGTAGCAACTCATATTTCTGTTCAAGTTTATTTAATTTATTACTACAAGTGACTATGATAGTTCTTGAGGATTCAAAAATCTGTATGTACTGCCCTTCACAGGGATGCTGGCTGTAACTTAACTAGTCACTGAGATGGATGAGAGATACCTCACCGAAAGTAATTTTTGGCACTTCTGCCGTTTATTTTGCAACGGTATCAGTTGGATACAGCTCAGCATCTTAAATACCCTATGAATGTATCTATATGTTTCTTGAGTGGTAGTCTGTAAGAATCAAATTATTTGGTCGTTATAAGAGCTTAAGTACTAAGCAAGACCTCGTATCCCATCTCTCAAGTTAGTATCAGATACCTGGAAAATAGAGGGAGCAGGTGGTGATACCCATCCCCTCTCCCAGCACACTCCTAGGCCTTTCACAATTTATAGCCTGTGACTCAGTGATGGAAGCTTTGTGTTTAGTAGCCCTCAGTAATAAAAATGGCTATAGCCAAAAGTTATTTTTTTTATATAAACAGGGCTTTCAAAGTACCATGTTAACGTATATTTTGAGGGGTTTAATATGCCAGTCTCTGAAGTCTATGAAACTGGACAGGCAAAGATTGGCTAGTAGGTGAACTATTTACTAATTGGAGCAGTTTTAAGTCTTCTGTTTTGAGTTCAAGACTTTTTAAAGTAGTTAGTCAATTTTACAGACTTGAATTTTAAGAATATACTTAATTTTTATTTATTCACGTGATTATACCCTACAGTTGCCTTCACTTTGTATAGCACTTTGGGCAACTGCTGAGATTCTAGGTCTATGTTGTTCAAGTATTTTTTAGATCTTCTCATATTGTAAAGGAGTAGATGTCCAGACAACTTAATTAAAAATAATAAAAATAACTTAAAAGTTGAAAGATAAAAATCTCATGAGCCATCTGAACTAAAGCAGTTGACTTTAGATTGTTTCTTTCACACATAATGAAATTTACTCTTCCAGTAATCAGATAACACTCAAACAACCACTTCATTTATTCCTTTCTAGTTCAACTTCAGGGCTTGGTTCCATGACCTTTTCCTCCTTTTAGCTGTAGGCATCTTAATGAGTAAGGCTTTAATTGTGCTGCTAGGGCATTCAGGGCATGCAGGACTGAGGAAGTTCAGTGGCTGGATAGATACGTGAAATGTGTTTTTCTGTAAGGCATTACTTCAATACCAGGTTATTTCCAGTCTTCAGGTGAAAAGTGCAGCAGTGTCAGACTTGTTTCTTTGTTGGTGTGGGCCTGTTCTCTTTGGGACAGCCAAACATTGCACATTAACTGAAAGCCAATTCTGAATGTCAAAGAGACTGAAATTTTTCCTTTTTACATCTTTTTGCCTTGACAAAGTAAAAATCTCCTTTCATCTTTGGAGAACAGATAACTAATAATTTTGCTTCTTTTTATTTGCTAGAAGAACTTAGATTCTTTTGACTGCTCATTCTTCTACATACCAAGCTTCTATAGTGAAAAGATGTATCCATAGCACACACTGCTAATATGTATGAGTAATACTTGAAGACACAGTTACCCATTAGCATTTCTGGGTTCTAAGGGGCTCACAAAGGAAGCTCAGCCCCTTGTTTCTCTGACAAAAGATTTTGTGCAGATACAGAAGAGCATACATTCTTCAAAGAATTGGGATAGCTCTACGGAGACCTCTGATTATGGACTTCAGGGGTTCCACACAGAGAATCTGCTCAGTCTTGGTGGGAAAGAGGAAAATACACATCTTTTTGTTTTGCTTAAATGGGGGAGACTTATTTTTAAAGTACAAAATTCCTCTGTACAGAGCAGGAAACTTTAGACTTATTCACAAATATAACGTTAAATAGTTACTGCAGTTCCTCAGCTTCAACATTCTGCTTAAAACTATTGAGACTGTAACACCTGGTGCTTTGGGCAAATAAGATTATTGGTACTTCATCAGGGTTTCAGTCTTCTAAGCCTGAATTGCCTGGCAAAGGTCAAAATATCAAAGATATGTGAGATGAGGTAAGGAGCATATAGCAAAGACCAATCCTACACAGAGGTTGGTGGTAGTGTAGAAGCTATGGGCTGTATGATGTGTCAGGAAATCACAGTTTCAATAAAATTAGTTAGAAGAAGAATGTGCACTTTGAGGACTCTAAGCAGAAGATCCTGCTTTTTTCAGTTTGGTGTATAGGTGTCTGTGTGAACTTACCCATTGCACCAGTGGTTCTCAGGATGTTCACTCCTGTGGTAATCCATACCCACAGAAATGTTTGGAAAAGATCTGTTTAAAAATAGGCAGAGACTTTGTCTCAGATACTCAAGCCAGATGGAGGAAAAGGATTTATCAGGGACAATTGTTTGGCAGCCCAGGCTTTCCTTGGCCACCCCCATTCTCACAGGAGCTTGATGCTTTATTTCTCTCCCAATCTTAACTGTAACCCTACGCATGGCCTTGGCTGAGCCTTAGGCTGAAGTCTGCAGCCACTGTCAAGGTGAGAAAGTTAGGGGAGAAATGTTTTTGCAGCCTGTGCCTTCCCTTAGTAGGCTCATTGCAGCGCAGCTCCCTTGGAGACCATAGGCATTGTCTCTCTCCCAACCCTATGCCTAACACTACCTTGATGTTGGCCTTGGCTGAGGCTTGGCCACGTGCCCAGCCCTGGCTGAGCTGAAAAGGTGTTAGGGAATAAATGATTTGTTGGCTATGCTTATTTGTGCTTTACTAATACATTTAAATCAGGGCTCTTCATTAAATTTGTTTTTTCTTTGGTATTAGCTGTGACTTTTAGTGCCTAAAACTGCTGAATTGTTCAGCTCTTTCCTTGTAATACATTTCCCTTTCCTCTTTATGTTACTTGTGCTCAAGAATACTTTGTCTCCTATGTGATAGGAAGCTTGTCACTGTAGGTCATCTCTTCTTCTAAATAACCTGCGTTTGTGAAACCTGTGCCTGGGATGGGAAATTAAAGTCTTGTTTTTATTGAGTAGCTATCAAAGTGTTCTTTCTCTCTGTAAACATAACGACAGTGTTTCAGTAGTATTACAGTGAAATACTCAATTAAATAGTCATCACATCTTTCTCAGTGAGGTGTTGCAACATTTCATATTGAAGCTTGTGCAAGAAGATATTTTACTTAGTTTTTGGTTGTGGTTTTTTTCGTTATCATCCCTCACCCATTTATATTTCTTGTTTGTTGTCCTTTTCAAAATTAATGTTATGTTAATAGGGAAAACAGCAGTAGGGGAGCAAAGGTTAAGTCAGGATTTTAGCTGTGTGTCTCCGTTCCTGAAAGGACATGAAAGCAGTTGTCCAATACAAACTGTTTATCTTTGGTACTGAAAGCACATCATTTTTTCCCATATCTCTCCTTTATTTATGCTTTTTTAATTTTTTTTTAATTTCTGCCTATTCAGCTTTTCCTTATAGGTAATAGTTCCTCTTCAGAAAACTGGCAATAATACCACCATTGATTTTTAGAGCAGTAAAAACTCAGAAGCAGGTGTTTCTGAAGCTGTTCATTCTTTTCAGAAATACAAACAAAAACTGGCTATTCTATAACTTACAAATTTTTGGGAAAAAAAGTTTTTGTTTTTTTATTCCTCAGGCAAGCTGCAGGGAAAATAAAAAACATTGCTTGAAGCTTGCTTCTTACTTGTCTACTGTATTTCTGTGTGTTTTAGCAACGTAGAAGAGGTCCAGAATTTGAGTCTGTGATGCTTAATGGCTGTGTAGTGGAAAGTAAGGATAAACCTACGTTTTATGTAATTGCTGATCTTTTTAATTTTTTTTTTTTCCAACCTTAAAATCAGGGAAAAACAGTAAAATAAAAATTGAAGTAGGTCTATACTAAAGCACTTGATTTCACTATAACTGGATTGTAAATAGCACAGTCTAAAATAGTCTTCATAAAGCTCCACTCAAAATGACAGTATTTCTCCATACACTGGTAATCTGCTCTTCTTTCTTCCATTTATCCCCTGCCTCTCCCAGAACAGCTGTCACTGACGTGGTGACAAGTTAACAGAACATGAAGGTTTTTTGCTATTTTGGAATTTGGAAAAAACTATTCATGTCATGGTCTACTATTAAATATATATTGTTGATCACTTTGATTATCTTAGATTTGTCAAATCTCCATAAGCATTTAAGTTATATATAGTATTTCCTCATGTTTAAATTGCATTCAGATTTAGTAGCTATAGAGTAGGTAGCTCCTTATCTTTGAATAGCAGGTGCAAACCTTTCAAACCTTGATTCAAAGTGCATGTTTGAAAACCTTAAGTGACAGACGTACTGGAGTCCTTTGTAACCATATTGAGGAAGACACATACTAGGAGGTTAAACTTGAGGGAGTCCTAGTGCAGATCTCCCAGCTTAAAACTATACCATTTGTTCTGTATCATTTCAAGAACAGTGTGTCATGAAACAAAGGTAAGCTCCGCAATGGAGAGTTTCTAGAAGTAGAGCTTTATGAACTGACTTCATTTCTAAAGTGTAAAGCTTTTGCTTTGTTACTGGTAGTTTAACAGATTTCAACCTTTTCCCCCTTTCCCAGATTTTGGCGTTAGTGCATTTTTAGCAACGGGAGGTGATGTTACTCGTAACAAAGTAAGGAAAACATTTGTTGGTACTCCATGTTGGATGGCCCCTGAAGTAATGGAGCAGGTATTCCTAGTGTTAAAAAACTTTTTTTAAAATAAATGAATATATTTATTTAGTCTTTAATTTTTGGAACTTGAGACATCACCACCTTGTTTTTCCTTTCTGGTTCTATTCCAGGTGCGAGGTTATGACTTCAAGGCCGATATGTGGAGTTTTGGGATAACAGCCATTGAATTAGCAACAGGAGCAGCGCCTTATCACAAATACCCTCCTATGAAAGTAACAATCACTTTGTATTACTTTGTATTATTAATGCTGCTAGACAGTTAGTGCTACTTCATTTTCAATAGCAACTCAAAATATCTATATATGTATTCTGTGGAATATTTATTCTCTTCTAATTTCCATATATTTTTGAATTGATTTTGCTTACAGTACCTCTTTTTTGGGCTTACTGTAGGTGTTAATGCTGACGCTTCAAAATGACCCGCCCACTTTAGAGACAGGTGTAGAAGACAAGGAGATGATGAAAAAGTATGGCAAATCCTTCAGAAAACTGATTTCATTATGCCTTCAAAAAGATCCTTCCAAAAGGTAGGTCATTATTGCCATGTACAGTGGAATTGTTTTTTTTAAATATACAGACTGCTTAAGGTTCCAGTGTTTAAACATCATCTTTAAATGTAGATTTGAATTTTGTAAATAGCAGCCTTTAGTCATCTTCATCTGGGGAGAAGAAAATACCTCTTAGTTGTCACTTAAGTTTTCTTCTGGGTTGTTAACCTAATTTATTTATACTTAAATATACTGTTGAATTAAACTCTGATCAAACAAAAGTCCTTGCTCTACATCTTAATTTATCATCTGAGGCAAGACAGATTGCTGGATATTGTGCATAAGTCTAACAAGACTGTTCAGATTGATCACACAGAATTGTTGGTAACCAAGCGTACCAGTCTCTTGGCCTTTAAAATAAATTAAAAATAAATAATTTTATGTTGATTTTTATCATTTTGTGACATAAGCTTAGTACTGCCTTAATTTGGATATTTCCAGAGAAAATTACTTATTAAGAGGTATTTATTTTTTACTGTAAAGTTAGGGGTTCCAAGCTTGTTTAGAGTTTTCCTCATGTTTACGTAGGCAATTGAGTATCATAGTATCTCTGTGTTTTGTTCTTTCTTGCTATGTTTTGTGAATGGGATAGCCAAGATGGTGAAAATATCCAACATCTATTGCAAAACCATTGCTGAGGTCCCAAGTTCCCAGAATGATTAATTTATTTACCCTTTATTCATTTTTATGCAGACCCATTTTTGTAGTTTCTTTTGCTGAAGAGTTGGAGGAGGCACATTCTAATTAACATTATTTCTTACGGGTATTTAATGTATCACTTATTGAAAGAGTTTCAGAGCTGGTATTTCTGGGGGAAAAAATGGTTCTGAGGGAGCAATCCTGAGAGAGTATTGTGTAGGTCTTTTATGGTGTGTACTCCTCTTTGCTGATGTTACACTAGCTAAATCCAGGATATTGTTGTAGGGAGTCAAGTCGAAAAGGTGACAGCAGCAATACTAATTCTACTAATACTAATAATTTAAAAAAAAGATTACATGGCCACATCTTTATTCTTGAATCCTTCAAATTCTTTTTTTCACTGAAGGATCGTTTGTGTACTGTTTTCAGATTCCAAACCTCCAAGCCCCCCGCCCCCCCCACCCCCCCATCCCCCCCCAGAATCACAGTATGGTTTGGGTTGGAAGGGACCTTAAAGATATCTATTTCCAACCTCCCTGCCCTGGGCAGGGGCATCTCCCACCCCTTACAATTAGTGGCCTAAGTAGCAAGTCCTGATGCTTTAAGTTTAGCACTGCAGTTTTGCTACTTACAGATAAGAATGACGTGTTTGTTTAGTTTCCAGTGTCGAGCAATTTTCAGGGCAAGATTAAATTGTTATGAAAACATGAGAAGTAAATAATTAAAATTCCTCTCTCCTTGAGTACAGAATGCTGAGTTACCTGATCTGTAGTTATGACATCAGTGTTGAAACACTAGTGTTTAAACTAATTACACTAATTTATTACACTGATATTTAAACACGTGCAATATCTTCATACTCAGGATTGCCTTGAATTGAACAATTAGACCAGGAAACAGGTGATTAGATCTGTGTGCCAGTTACTCAAACCAAGGAGCAAGTGTCCTTATATTGTGGGGTCATCGCTCTTTTTTATTTTTCTCCCAAGCCAGGATTTAGTTTTGCATGGAGATATGTCCATAGTCATTGTGTCAATTGTGGGAGAAGTGCCTGCTCTTTGTGACAAATTCTAGGACTGGCATCGTGCTGGTGTTATCTCAGACCACCATGTTTTTCTTTTGGGGATCTGTGTGTGGGTGTTTCTCTCTCTCCCCAATGCCAAGGATGCTGCTTACAGTCCTTGGCTGCAATTCACTGCTGTGGTCTGTGTGGAAAACAGGCCCAGGAAGCATGTCCAGACCAGTGTGTCAGAAGCGTCTGTCATAATTAATGGTAGAGGAATGGAGAACACTACTAGTTTGGATAAAACTTTACTAAGAATCTAGCTTTTAACTGTGCATATCCCTGTTATGACATATGTTGGTACTGGATCACTGATGCTTGTCTTAAGAGTTAATTTGAGATAGAACTTTATAACTTTGACACAGAAACTGGTTTTGTTTTGTTTTTTCTTTATTTTTTAAATGTTCCCCTTCCTTTTTGCTCATCTGAGGTTTATGTGTGAATTACTGCTAAGCTTAGTGGTCTCCACAATACCACTAAGAACTCCTTTATTGTAGAGTTTGACTATTTGGTGGGGAAGAAAAAATAAGCACTCTATGGAAGTACTGTCTGTGTCTAAATCGAATGCTGAATGCTTTTTGTTGATGTCAGGAGTTGTTTCATTATTTATAGTGGGAGTGAACTGGTATATACATGCACACTACTTACTACTCTTTTCTTCACTTACTCTTCAGACGTGTCCTCAGAGAAATACACTACTACAGATTTGGGGTTTTTTCTGAAACTGAAATTTTCCAAATTGAAGCTTTCCACTCTTGTATCTAGTTTGTGCTATATCCAATCTCTTGCTTTAATTCAAATGGAAAACTATAGCAGATGTTGCTTATGTTCATTTAGAAATGATGAATCTCAGAGATTTCAGCTTCCCTAAATTTAGCTGTGTCAAAATTAGTCTTGGATAGTGGTATGGGCTAATGAAAAGGATGAAAGAAACCTGGAGGATTTTATTTCATCCCAAGAGATGCTTCACTTCTCTCCAGAGTCTGCTGCAGTACCTGAGTCTGGCTTCAGCTAGATAGGCTTTTTGGATCACTGAGGCTAGGGGAGGCAAACCTTGCTGGTGGAATCACTTTGGTAGCTGTGACATTGTGATTATCTGTTGAAAACATCAAAAATATAAACTTGACGATGGTGGGAAGAAAGAAACTTGAACAGAACTGCAAGTAAAAGTGGAATGTCTGAGTTGTGACCTTAAAACTGTTTTGATTTTTATTTCTCCATTTTGTTGGAAGATGCTCCTGATTACTCTCTTTTCGGTTTATGCATCATGTTAACAGTGTCAGTATAGCTCCTTGTGAATACCTGCTGACATCAATGAAGTAAAAGAATGCCGGTAGTAGGTATTGATGCTACTCTTTGGAAAATGTAATTATTCTTTTATTGCTGTGGAGCAAAGTTCAGTTGCATTCATAGAGTCACTTGGGGAAGAACATGATACCTGAGTTCTTTTTTAATTTGTTTGTTTGAAGGGTAAAATGCGTTTGTGTGGAAAGAAAAAGGGTGAAAATTGGCAACTTAGAGACTGATTTTTTTTTTTTGGTATTTTTGCCATAGGGAGGCTTAATTTTTTCATGTGTGGTAAGTGAATATGTGTGAATTAATTCAGTAGCTATTATCATTCATTCCCCATTCATACAGTACTAATTCAAAGGTATTAGAGATGTACCATTTAACTAACGTCTTGTACTGTATTCACTGAGAGGGGTCTTTGTTTTCTGTTCTAATTTATTATTGATCTTTCAGGCCCACAGCAGCAGAACTTTTAAAATGCAAATTTTTCCAGAAAGCCAAGGTAAAACGTTTAACCCTACAAGTAAATTTTGCTCTGCCTTAAAATCTACATGAAATTTCTTCTTCCCTTGTATTGATTTTTAACTTAAGAAATGTTGGTTTTGCAGAATAGAGAATACCTGATTGAAAAACTTCTCACTAGAACACCTAATATAGCACAAAGAGCAAAAAAGGTGAGTGTATTCACATCTTTTTCTTGACTGGTATGCAAGAGAAAGCATGGACTGCTCAGTTGCCTTACATTTCAGTGCTGACTGAGCCATTCTCTTATGCAGTCCTTCAAAAGTGGTGACTGTTGAATGAATGGTTTCTGCATCCTAGCTTTCTCCAGGAAGCCCTGGGGCATTTTGTCTTCCTTTCTGGCCAAATACCTGGTATTTGTCATCATATATGATATGACTTTTTTCCCACTCCCTTCTAGAAAGCTACAGGTGAAATGGTTGTGCGAATTAAAAGAGATCTGCAAGCATGTAGCTTCATAAACTGCAGAATTCATATCTTCATTGATCGCCTAGAGAAAGAGTGAAGATACTATAAATGGTATTTAGTGAGGACTGCCTGGTTCTTTTGATTATTTGAAATGTGACGCCCAAACGAAGTTGGGTCCAAACTCTGCAAGAGCGCTGCTGAGTTATTCAGACCAGTAGAGACTTATCCCACAGGTGATGAAGTTAAACACGCAGCTATGGCATATGCTGGTATTTCTGTGGTGCCTGTGGCACTTCTGTAAATGAACTTACCAGGTGATGTGCAGCAGAACTGAAAAAAAAAAATATTCTTAACAGGTAAGTATTTCAATACTGAAGTACGAAGTAAGCCACTGTTCATAAGAGCTAATAAGCCCGAACCAATGTAGACTTCTGCTTGTTGTGTGTGAGAAATTGTGGAAATCCCTTTCTGTGGTGTCTTAGCTCACCATGTCTAATCAGTATGAGGAACCTGCTCAGAGATTGCTGAGCCTCAGCAGGTGACAGGGTAGTGTGCTGAGTCCAACTTTCTAAAAGCAGGCTTTCTGGCAGGATGTTTTGAGGAGGGCGCTTTAGGAAAGGAATAGTTTTGGCCTTTGTTGGCACATCAGTTAGACTTCAGTTACCTGGACTGGCACTTGTAAAATTTGTGTTATCTTTGTGAATATCAGTTTGGCATAATTCCACAACACTGAAATGTTCTTACAGCTGGTGGCTTATGCTTGGAAGAGACTGTCAGCAAGATCTGAATGCCTTAAGTTCCTCCTAATCTTCTTTTAGGTGGAAGTAATTTGGGACATTAGTGGCAATGACGGGGCTTTGTGAGAGGCTGGAGTAGAAACCTGGAATGAGAGGGCTTGTGGAAGGGCTGGCTGCTGAGCAGGTTAGAATCTGCAGGGTGTGGAGAAAGGGTAGGAGTAGTTCAGCTGTTTGGCCATCTGGTGGCAGCAATGCCCACATTAAAAATTCTCTAACTGGGAGGAAAAAATCGTAGCCGTTTGTTTTTCATATTAAATCTTGTGCTATACAGGAGTAATTTAAATATGTTCTAGTACCAGCTAGGTTTCTGATAAGAGCAAGTGCCTCATGAGATTTGTCTTCCAGCTGGGTCCTCAGGTCAACTTTAGAGACTGCATGTTAAGTCATACATACATGTGTGCATACTTAGTTCTTTAAATAACTTAGCGTCTGAATTTGCAAAATGAATGCAGGGTAGCCTCCCAGACACCACCAGAAATAATTTCCTGAATGACTTTTTGGACAATTCTTTCTGATTTGGAAGGGGAGTGATTCTTATGAAATCAAAGCTGTACAGTGCTAGAGACAAATTAATAGATCTTTTAATTACAGCATAGATGGATAAAATATTGAGGTTTTAGCTAGTGAAAATGCTAAATTATTTATATTTTGAAAGGACACAATATTAAAATTCATGTGGGATTTAAAAAGTAATTCACTTGTTACAACTTTGCATGTAGCTGCTGTTTTAAGATACCATAAAATATAAATGTATTTTAATATTAAAACTGTGGGGTTTTATTTAAAAAAAGCTTGTCTAAGTAGAGTTTGGTTGCTCAAACATTAACATGTAAAATGTCTTAAGAGGTCACGCTTGGAAGAAGTAACCCCTGTAATGGAAAAGAGAATATCACTAGGGCAAGAGACGGGAAGGAGCTGGTTTCCTCACTGCTTAAATTATCTTCTGTAGCACTTGGTGTGAAATGCCTGTAACTAATGATCTGTAGCACCGCTGCTAGCACAGATGTCAGATCTGCCCTGCACTAATTTAATTTTTCTTGCATTTACCACGTGTATAATTACTTTGCCTTGTTGCCCAGAACTCCAGCCTTAGTTTAGTTTAACTTTAAATTCTTCTCTCTTGACATAGTGCTCTCATGTTTTGCTTCTGCCTTTACAGCTTATACTTGGCAAATGTTTTGACTAAATATGAGTCCAGATCTGTTTGTGAAATCCTGAGAGCAGATAGACATGGTCTTGTATGTGTGAGGAAAATATTTGATGCTGTAAAGGTGGGGGATTTTAAAACCCAATTCCATAATGAAACACCACCTCCACTGTATGTTTAAAATACTGTTTAACATCAGAGCTGTAAACTACATCTTTGTACATATATTCCACCTGTCCCAGTGTTTCTTTATTTGTTTTTAATTCTGCTAATTTTGAAATGATGCCCTTCTTCCTGGCCCGTAAGGCTAATACTGAAACACTTCTGGAATTGACTTGCCCAGGAAGAACATGTCTTGCCTCTCCTGTGCAGAACTTGCTTAAGTCCATTCCGGTACTGATCCACAGAAGTGGGTGTTACACCGTGCAACTTCTTCCTGGTGATTCTGGGTTTCATTAATGTGACTACTCACTTAGGAGAGCATTGCCGGTGTCAAAACGGACTGGAAAAAAGGCTGTGGTGAATGATCCGAGCTGGGTGCGGTCTGGTAAGCGGGGACATGCTCGGAGGCTGTGCTTTTGTCATTGGTAGAAATGTGGGAGCCCTGATTGCAGCCTCTGCCTTGTGAGGTGGTGTGATGGTAGAGCAGCCTGCCCTGTCCTGCTTGGATCAGGGCTGTGTACACCCCAGTTATACAACAGCTTAGCAAGAGTTTAGAAAAACTGCTTATTAACACATGTTGAAGTAGTTTTAATTTTGAACGGAATGCGAAGTCCTTTCATTTGTGATGAGAATTGCAATATTGGAATAGAGGAAATTGGAAACAGCTCCCAGTTCCACAGTCAGTTTTGAAATCTTGTCACACTAAAAAATTAATTATAACTCTTAAGTACTCTGTATGCCCAAAGGCCCTGGGTCAATTTTGTGGTTTATAATCCTGTTTCTTTAATTTTGAAAATCTCCTGCATGACTGCCACTTTTACAAAGTGAACAGGGAAAAACATGTATCTGCATTTCATTTTATTGCTGTCTGAAGTGCTGCTAGTAAAAAAAAAAAATAAATAAAAATCTGAGTAATAATTGGGCTTGAATTCTATTTCTGGGAAGGTGGTATTGCTCTGCGCTGTTAATAGAAGCTCTTTGGAGGTCAGAGTTGTAAGTTACTGGGAAAAACCTGTGACAGCGTAAAGAGGTTTTTATTAAAACTTCAGTAGATGTACCCTGCCTGATGGGCTGGAATTCTAGCTATGCGGTGCAGCTAATTTAGGGAAATGATCATGTTACCCTATAGAAGAAATTAACGTTCCCCTGCATTTAATGAGGAAAATGTCATTAGATCCTAGATTTCTTGGACAGCTCTAACAGCATGATTGCACCTCAGCAAGACATTCATATGTAACGTGTCCTTCTTTCAGTAAGGCATTTAATCTGATAGATACACCTCACCAATGATGGGTGTTAGTACATTTGGACTCCAGACCTTTTGAAAAGCAGAGAGCAATACTACTTTGAGCTCAGATTATTAACAAAAATGTATATTCATTGCTATGATTCTTTACACTTTAAGAAATGCTCATTTCATTAATGCTGATCTATAAAGAGAAGGGACAGGTGCCATACTGGAACACTTTTTTCTGGAAAACACAGGCTGAACTATATGTATTTAGCAAGAGTCTGTGTGGGGAAGGCCCCTCCATCGCAGAGGATTAATTGTTCAGTTTACCTGGAACACTGCTACAAATGAAAAAGATAGTGCAACTGTTTTTATATTGTTGGATATTACTAGGAAAAATAGAGAAGTTGGCATGCAGACCATGTTGGGGTTTTTTTGTTTCTTTTCAAGAAGTTGTTGGAAGTAAAAAATTGATGGAAACACTTTTTCCATAAAATGTAAATTTGACAAAAATTGACGTAATCAGCAAGTAGTGCCTGTGTTAATGGATAGTAGAAGTGGAAAGTGTTTTCGGGGCAGAGATGCAGTTGCATCAGCTTTGTTTTAACATTTCAGACAAAGGAAAAAGATTGCTGTCAGCATCTTTGCCAGGTATTATACCTAAATGCAGTTGTGCCATAAAGGTACAAGGAACTTCATACATTATATGGGTTTGCCCATCCTTTCTTGGATACAGTGCTTTTATCATCTGTGTAAAGCTTGTGAAGTTGGACTTTGTGCTCTCAAATGGAGCTCATCTAGTAGAGAATAGACGAGCTTTAAAACAAACTATGGAATAGCTGACTCAGTTGAGCGTCTTTTGTACTTCATATGGCCATAAGCATCTCTACAATAATTTGTATTACTTGGTTTGGCAGGGTTTAAACCTCACACATGATTCATCTTAATCATTAAAAAGTAATGCTCTGCCATGTTGGATAATGTATTACAGTTCATGAGCTATCATGGTTCAATTTATTCAAGTGTTGAATGAGTCACTGTCTCTTTTGTAATAGCATTGATCTGCTCATTAGTTAACGTGGTGTTCATGACCTGTTGACTTGTTAAAAAATGTCTAGAACATGGACTAACATGAGGTGGGTGTCTAATGAGACAACTTTTCTGATTAGACCGGTGGCTTTAAATATTTGGCATTTATCTAGCTGTTGAGACTTTCAGTACTGGAGGAGGGTTTCATTACTGTGAAATGCAAGTGTAGTGTATTCTTAAAGGTGCTGTTGAAGTCCTGGTTAAAGACTCAAGACAGGACAAAGGAAGTTCAGGTGTGCATGATGCTGGTGGTAGATCCTTTGATCAGGAAGTAAGTCTTTTAACTAACAAGAAGATAATCCTATTTTATTGACCTGTTGTTTGATGTAGTTTTCTGTTTCTTGCTGAGAATGTGCAGGAAGGTCCTGGTTTTACCTGTTTGCCTTCTGAGAAGTGAAACCTCAAACACTTCACTCGCATGACATCCAAAACCAGATTGCTTCTCTTGGATTTGAACTGATGTCCGAAGTGGAAGGTGACTCAGCTGAATTAGTTGTTATTAAATCTGTTCCCAGTCTGTAGGCCAAATCAGTATTTTGTCAATTCAGGCAGCCACAGATGACTTGCTAGGGTCACCTTAGCGTCATGAGGTTTCCCACTGTGCTGTCTTGAGCAAGGTGGTAGAAGAAGCCTTTCTGCTTGTCCTTGCTCGTAAAAGTTAACGACAAGTTCTGGGAGAAAGTGGAAGCATATGTTACTTGCGATTTTGTACATTTTTGGGAAGTTTGTCAGGAAGGTCATGCGGGGAGGTGAATTACAAAGAGGGTTCTGTAAATGAAATAGCTATGTGACAATTTTGCTTTGGTATGGAGAAGTGAATCTTTAGCCTTCCTAATTCTAAAAAAAAGTAAATTGAAGGGCAGAAAAAAAAGTAGTAGTCCAGACCCAAAAATCTGAAGAAAGTGAAAAGTAAATACATTTTCCTGGTTAGACCTTGTAAAGCTTTTAGAAGTACAACACACAAAAATTGCATGCCATTTGTTTTGACACTCGCGCTGCTCCCTCCACCACCACTTATGCTTGAATAATTATGCAGGAACATCACCACTAGTGATATTCTTGACATTCCTGGGGAGAACTGCAAGGGAAACACAGGTGAAAGAGTGGCCTACCAGTATCTTAAGAGGGCCTACAAGAAAGCTGGTGAGGGACTTCTTAGGATGTTGGGTAATGGTAGGACTAGAGGGAATGGATTAAAACTAGAGATGGGACGATTCAGACTGGACGTTAGGAAGAAGTTCTTCACCATGAGGGTGGTGAGGCACTGGAACAGGTTGCCCAGAGAGGTGGTGGAAGCCCCATCCCCGGAAGTTTTTAAGGCCAGGCTGGATGGGGCTCTGAGCAACCTGATGTAGTGGGAGGTGTCCCTGCCCATGGCAGGGGGTTGGAACTAGATGATCTTTAAGGTCCCTTCCAACCCTAACAATTCAATGATTCTATGAACTTTGAGATTGTGCTACCCACTGGTATTATGGGGGACTTAATTTAACTGAAGGTGCTCTTGGGTCAAGAAGTTAAAATCATGGCCGGAGCTGAAAACTTCAAGGTTTTAAGCAGAACAAGTAGTTTAAGGCTAGCAGAGCAGAAAGATGGACTGGAATAGTAATAGTTTGTATGCAGAGTCCAGTTTCTGTTTAGCACTGAGAAGCAGCTCCACGAGAAGATTACTCAAACTGTGCATCCGCAGGTAAAGTGACATAGCATATGAAGTGAAAGGGGAAAAAGTCATCTGGATGACAAAGGTATGTGCATCCCGGCTGTGCTGTGTGCTGTGCTAGACAGCAGAGGGCAGCCGCATCTAAGACATAGTGCGGCGAGCAGGGTTCAGTCCTTCCTGAGCCGTAGGGTCAGGCAGGCTGGGACAGCATTGCTCAAGAGGGCTCTAGGTCTGTGATTCCAAGTGCTATAGCCTGGTTGAATACATGATATTTATTTGCTTGATATTTAACTACTTGATATTTAACTAAAATATAAACACTGGGGTTCTGTAAAATTTGATTTTATAAAAATTGCAAATTTACATTTACAAATGCAAATTTTCATTTTGATTGCTGTAATATATTTTTTTTTTAATGTCTTCAATAAGCTTAGGTCTCTTTAAAATCTGTGTGGAATGCAGAACGTATATTGCAGTAATTTCTCTTATGTGCATAAATAAATAGAAACCTTATAGAAAATAGAAAAGGGGAAGAAATCAGAATTTCACCTTGAAGTGGTATTTTCAAGCCTTTGAGCTTGAAAGTAGGTGAAAACTATAGTAAATTCTTCTCCGAATTCTCTAGTAGTTGACTATTTTCCTAAGTATTCTTTAACATGATCATATTGCTGGCATCTTGTAATAAGTGTTCTACTACTGAGTAATGAAAGCTCTGCATGAAGCTGTATTTGTCATCTTTCTTTTTCCCTCTGGTCATTTTAAGCAAGTAAACAGGCTGGATGATAGAATACAGCTATGAATATATATTTTAATTCCAACAGAGCTTCAGTTTAAATTTTTGAAGAAAATGATTGTGAGATAAAACATGAGTTATGAGAGCTTGACCCCAAAGTAAATGAAATATTTTTGGCCGTTATTCTAACACAAAATTTTAAATGGGATAACGATTTCTCTCAGTGTTGCCATTTTTGCAGACACCATTTGCATTTGACTTGGAGTTGAAGAATTCAGTTGAAATTGGCTTGGAATTGAAGGATTTGCTGTTCCTGTATCTTTCTAGTGAGATAACAGATACACATGCAAGAATATTCTCTGCTCTTGCTTTTACTGACTCAGGACATACCACCTGAAGTGCTAATGACACCTCATCTCCTCCCACAGTGAGGTCACCTTGGAATACTGAAATTCAGATCCTTCAGACTGGGACATTAGGCCTTGGGAGATGTGTACATCAGATAATGTGTTTGCTTCCTAGGAGCTTTCCTGTGTTCTTCAGTCAAAAAGTTCTGTTTTACGTAGGGAATATACGTACCAGAAATGTCTAAAGACATTTTTCAGGAACTGCAAAGCTTTAAATCATTTGTGTCCTTTCAGTCAGCAATTTGGACAAAATTTAATCATCAATTTGGACAAAACCTAAGCATGGCTGTACAATGTAGAGAAGCAATAACAAATAATTTGACATGGAGTATGAATGGTAACTTTTGTAAATTTTCAAGGTTCAGGACCAGCCTTACCTGTCCTTTTCTGCATACATGAATCTTTCCCCCAGCAAAGTTTCTGTGGCATGTGGTTGTGGGCAGTGAAGTAGAGGACTTGGATCTCTTCATACCACGAAAAGTGTAATGCAACAAACCTCCACAGTTCTTGTAAAGGGAAGGGGCTTATATCGTCCTTAGTGATGGCTTGCACATCTCAATTTTTATACTGAGATGAGAGTTTAAGATTAGCGTCTGGTCCTGAAAGGCCAGTTGTAGTTATCCAAGAATTACTTTCTGTGCCAAATTAAATTCTTGCCTTCAAAGCAGTGTCTTAGGCCTGCCTGCACTTAAAAAAAGCAAACCACCCAACACCAACCAACCAACCAAAAAAAAAGCCATCCCCCTGCCCTGTTCCTGCATATGAACATGAAACACTTAAGTTTGGTATTACTTCTTTTCCAAGGAGGAGAAAAACAAAGATAGACTAAGAGGAAGGTTTTTTCCCTTTTATCTTTGCAGTATGCAGAGTGGCTCAAGAGGAGGGGATGCTAACACCAAATTACTGTGATGTCGTAACATATTTTGAGCCCTGCAAAACAGAAATGCCAGGGTGTTATTATAGAAGGATAGTGGTATGTCCCATTCATGCACGTCTGCATAAGTCATGGTGAGAAAAAATAAGGTTCCCAGTTGCATAAAGCACATTCAGGTTTGCAGAATTTTTGTGGCTGCCTTGGAATAAAAATGAGAATTTACATTATAATGAACTCAGGGGAATTTAAGAATAGGCAGCAGTGAAGGGATTGGGATTTTCACAGGAGCTGAGAGACTGGCTTGGATGGGGACTCTTGAGGAAGTGTCTCAACTCTTGAACAAAGGATGATGTGTACATGTGGGCGTTCATGCTCTGTCATGGATCTCAGCTTTTGTTTTTGTTTGGTTTTGGTTTGTTGAGTTTTTTTTCCAAAAATGTGGTTACAGTGTAGGTGTTCTTATGCAAAAAGATAATGTTCTTTTCCATGGAAATATATTGCAGCAAGTGACTTCTCCATGGTCTGCCTTTTATGTCAAGTGCTAAGCTGTGATTAAATGCTTGTGCCATGTTTGGATAAATGTGATGATATGCTGATTTCCTTCGTTGCATTGGAATGCAAATAAATGCATAGGTTTCTGGATTGAAATTTGCTTTTGTATTTTAGGAAACATTCAGAAAAGGTTTGCAAGAGGGCTCAAGGTAAAAATTATAAAATCTGATTGCTCTACAGGCTTAAGATGTGTATGGAAGGAGCTGGTCTGGGTTGTTTGGGGTTTTTTGAGAGAAAAATACACAGAGCAAAATGTGCTAAAACCAAAACTGTGTTCAGTAGTGTTCTGTTTCTCATCATTGTTCTTCCTATAAAATAACTGGCATGGAACTGGTGTGCAAACTGTCATTGTAAATATTTCCCATGAAGTTGTATGACACATGAAGCTCTCGGGACTTCTGATTTAAAAAAAAAAAATACAACAACAACAACAAACAAACAAACAAAAAACCAACCAAACAAAAAACCACACACACAAAAAGCCCCACGGGGCAGGGTGTGCAGGGTTGGGGATGCAAAAAACCTCACCTTATCAATTACCAAGTAATATTGGCACTTCAAAGAGTAATTCAGCATTTCTGGGATCTGTGTACTGGGGGAGTCCTTTCTGTATAAGAACCGTTACCGCAGTCTTAGGGAAAGGTGAAGATATATAGCATCGGTTGAGTGGTCTTTCTCTTTTCTGCCTGAAAGTCAAATCTGGGCTCTTACTAGGACAGACTGCAGAAAATGAAAAAGACAAGGTGTTTAAATAACCACCTTGTCATTCCTGCTCTCTGGGGCACCTGGGATTATGCATATCTTGAGTACTGTACTAGCAGATGTAGCTGAAGGGCATCAGTGGTAAAATAAAAGACAATTTTATCTGCAGAAAAAGCTAAGCTACTTGATTTGTTGGACTGCAGTATTTCCAGAAGGATGTGTGGTTTGTTGTTTTGGTTTTCTGTGGGGGTTTTTTCGTTTTTTTTTGAAAAAAAAAAAAAAAAAAAAAAAAAAAAAGAAAAAAGATGTGGAAAGATATGGATTGCCTTCTGCAGATATGCAAGTGCAAAAAATGGAAAACAGCACTGCCTGTTCTCTAGTTAGAAATGAATAGGTAGCAGTGTCAGGGTTCCACAAAGACTTTTGCGGATGTGTTTTAAATGGGTCGGGTCTACACACTTGCCTCTCCCTAGGAATTCAGGAACAAATTACATTTGGGCTCTAAGTAACCTATATAAGGAGGGCGGCAAGGCACCTTCCATGTTACTGAAAAGTTTAATGCTCATTAATGCCACAAATTTTGCTTACACAAATGCATCATATTTACCATACTTTCAGGTCACCATACTGTTATGTGGAGCAGAGTTTAAAATGTTTTACATCTGTCCAGGACTCCCTCTCAAATATTAAGTTGACAGAGTCTTTAATAGAAATAGCTTAAATAATTGAATTGGGGGGGAAAAATCAAGATTACCAGTTCAGTCATCTTCCTGCAGAATGAGGAAAAAGACAATAGATGCGTAATATTACTCTTGCCAAAAGAATGGATTTTTAATGTGGTCTAGATCATGTGCTGTACCATGTATGAATTGCAGTAATGTTTTATGTGTGTATGCATTGTTATTTCACAATGTATCCTTTTAATGTTTTTTTAAAAATTAGACAGTGAAATAAAATACTAAATCTGTAAGTGGACCCAGTTCTTTGCTGTTTTCAGTAGTTGTGAATGAGGAAGTAGAAAGATCTTAACATCCAGAAAACGTTCATTCCCTTCCTTGTCACCCTACAAAAATAAACTTGTAAAGAGACTGCAGAAGCAAAAGAATCAGTGATGAATAATAGATTCTTCTTTCCCCAGTCTCTAACATCTATGTATAACAAGCACATCAGTGCCTAGAAGACAACAATTTATGTTCTACTTCCTTATGCTGTAGCCTGCTTTTCGTCAAGCTTTGGGAAATGTGGGCAGCTTGTGCATTCTGATGCTGGAGTTCTGTTCTCTGTCAGGCTGGTTTGGGCTAAACTTCAGTGGATGGGACTTACAGTTGCCCTGTTCATCTGGTTAAGTAGACGTTCTCCTGGAAAGCTGGTGCATGCTCTTTTTGGCTGGGAATGTTAACTTACCTGTATCGTACTTTAAAAGGCTGAGGACAAGTAGTTCTGTCAGCAGCTTAATTTATTCTTAAACTTTTGTGACTCTGGTGTATACTGGAACAAGCTTTAACCAGCAACAACATATACAATAATAATAATACAATGCTTAATATTTTAGTGGTAGTTATGTTGTTTTCACTCACTAAATTATCCGAGTGTTCTCTGTTGCAGCTGATGTTCATAATATCTTTCTTCCACAGCTGTGGTAATGTTGTCAGTGGCTTGTTAAGTTTTTCCTCCTACAAACTGCTTTTGGTTGTAGATTACAATGTTCTGAGCTGCTTTTGTATTGGGTGCAGTTTAAATGCCAGTCATTCAAAATAATTTTTTATTCCCTGTGTGCTCTTCTGATTTATGTGAAATATGTTTTCGATTATGTGCTAATTTGTCTTTGTAAGGCTGGAGGCTTTCATTGTTTTCTTTATTAGCTAGAGTTATGATTCAGTTTAGGTCCTATTTTGGAAGGAGCATTTCGGTTTTTAAAACAATAAAACCCAAATTAGAATTGAGCATGTTTTAACTTGTTTCCCTTTCCCTCTGAAATATTTACTGAGAGACATATAATCCTAGCATAAAGAACTATCAATGCTATGTATTTTGGTTAAAGCTGATGGAGAGATTGCACTTGTATAGCTACTGCGTGCAATGTAAAAGAACTTCCTCCTTTTTGTAGAGATACAAGAAGTTTTTTTCAGTTCCATGCTCTGTTTCGGATTTGCCTTGTGGCCTTGGATGAATCACTTCATTTCCCCACTTCTTTATTTCCTTCTGTAAAATGGGAGGCCTGTGGCAGGGTATCAGGAGAAATCTGTAGAGTATCTTCAACTGCTGTAATGCTGTAATCATTGGGGTGAAATGCAAGCATGCTGCCTTTGATACCAGTTTTCTAGTCGTATCTCAAATGATAACCAGTAGTGAGATTCCAAATATTTGCAAAATTCTAAATACAATCCCTGTTGTATATTCTTGCTAGGAACAGTGTTAAGACTGGTGTTCTTACCTTCCATTTGCCTTTTCTTCCCTGTTTATCCAGCACTTCAGATACTAATTTTTGACAACTCTTCTTACACCAGCTTGTAAGGAAACTGATTTGTTCCAACCAAATTAATCTGAAGCAAACTGGATCTGAACAAGAACATGGAATTAAAACTACCTGTAGCATCAATTGCTAATGTCATTTGAGAATGAGCATCTGTTCTCATGTTGCTGAACTTTCCTGCCAACTTCAATACTGACAAAAGAGAGATTGAGAAGTTGGACTGAAGTCCACTGAGAATTTTAGGCTTGCATATGGAGGTCTGCAGAGATGTCTTCTCTCCAGCAGGTTGAATCAGGAATTTGCAATCAATATGTCATTATGATGTAAACCATGGATGTAATTGCCAAATAATGTTTACAGTCCTAAAAATCCCTCCATAGAAAGAAAAGGGGGACATAGAAAGAAGACACTTTAACTGTCTATACGTAAACAACAGGAGTTCAAGATAGCATGAGTCAGGAAGGATATAGTGCATTCTTCGAAGGACAGCTCATGTGAGGGAAATGCTATACTTGATTGTAAAATAAAATCAGAAGAAGAGAGAGGTTTATGTGTTCTCTCAAGGGTAAAGTGTCATTGAATCTCATAAAATGTTGATAAACAGGGCACGAAGTCTGGACTTTCTTTGTTTCTTGAACACTGTATGGCGTCCTTTGAGAGCTATGCAGTAGTCATTCCTGAGTTATGTCTTCAAGTTTCTGAGATAAGCATGGTTTGAACTTCCTTCCTTCTTGTCTTCAGGTGATTCTTTTCCCTCACGGGGTAATACTACACATTGGGATGAATGGTCTGCCTTGCATACGCTTGATATTGTTCATTCACATTAGTTTCCTTTAGCGCTTTATTTTGAGGCTAGAAAAACTCTTAATGTCCGTATTTGTGAAGTGCATCTTCAACATACATTTCACAAAAACCACTTTTGTTGAGCAGAGCTGGGACTTTAGATGTTCTCTGAGGCATTCATCATGTTGCGTTGTCTCTATGAATTTGGATAGGAATAGCTTTACTGTTTGAAAATACCTTGATGATGTTATTGATGTCTGTTTGTGTGATCTCTTCAGATCTGCTACTGTTTCTATTAGCTTTTCCACGAGTTCCTGCAGTGACCCAGTGAGGCTGAGATTACTGGCAAAGCATAAATGAATAGTCTGTACAGTGATGAACACAGCTTTCTATAACCTTCCGTCAGTAGCCATCTAGTTCATTTTTTAGGTAACAGCTGGGTGTTATGTTCCCATGAATTCTCCTCATCATTTCTATGCAGTGATTTTTGTGTTGGCCCATTGCAGCGTTTTTGTTAACTTCGACAAGCTGCAGCATTTCAAAGACTAGCTTAAGCTGCCCACCACCAAAGGAAAGAATTTGTAAGCTTTGCCATAGGGTACTATGGTTTGATGTGAGAAAATGGGATAATCATTTCCCTGCCTCTCCTCTGATGGGCATACCCTAACGTTTTTTTGCTACAAATGCTTGACACCTGAGGCATAGATTCTTCTTTTATTGTGCAATGTAAGTGCCTAACAGGCTACATTTCAGTATATGTATGTATATAACTATTCTTCAGCAAAACAGTTCTGTGTATTGCGCACCTGCCCTTGTAAATGGAAAGGAAACAAAACAGTAAAGTATGTGAGAATGTCATCTAGAGAAACGCTCTCTTTGTTTCCACCCTGATGAAGATGCATTTCTAACAGAGCAGTTCTGGCTCCGGTGCCACTCAGTGATTGCTTATCTTTGTTCCTTTTTTCCTTTTTTCTTTTCCTCTCCTCACAGGCCTGTTATGATAGCCCTTAGTGTACTTGCTGGAAAAGGTTTTTCCTGTGTTGAAGGTTGTTTAGGTCTGTAAGGACAAAAGGGATATAGAGCTTTACCACACTGCTGCGAACACTTCAAGAGTAATCCAAAAGATCGGAAAGACTTGATTGTGATTAAGTGAAAGTCTTCAGAAGATTTTAGTGTAGAGAGTTGGCATACCTTTATAAAAATGTGCTCACTTAAATTCTGCAGGGTTTTGTGAGATGGGGGGAAAAAAAAGGTTAGAGCAGAAGACAGATTGTATCCTAGCAAACTAGAACTTGGGGTAGCACAAAAGACAGGTGTTCGGTGACCAAAGACAAGTGTTTAAGAAGAATCTGTTTCTTTAGGGGACAAAATTGCTTTAATTTTATCCTATAGTTATCAAAAGGTCTTAGGACTTTTGACATTAAATAATGTATTGTTATGTATGCTGTGTCTGGATGTATTTGCTCCCTGCTCATGTTTACGTCTATCACTTTTTGGGAATTTAAAGTGCTTTCTTACCATGGATGATTGGGGCTGCTACTGAAAATGATGTTCCAGCTTCTCCTCATGTGCAGGCTCTAGCACTTGTGCTAGCTCATGATCAGCTCAATTAAAAAGCTGATTTGGCTGCAAGCTAACTGTGTTCCATGTTAATTTTTCAATTGGCTTGTCTGCACAGCTGTAGGAGCACAAATGAAAGCTTGAGGAGACTTGGTGTGGCAGGTTGTGCACTCCAGACATGATGCTGCATTGTAAGCATCTTAGAGTACGTGATTCTGAGGATCCTGAGGGATTGCTGCTGCCAAAACAAGATGATCCAACTTCACTTCCACTGCCCTTCTTGTTTCTGCCTGTTTGCTTACAGTCTTTGCTATCTGACCTCAAGATGGGCTGTTTTAACCCACGAATCTTACAAAAAAACTTCCTCAGAAAAGAAAAAAAAAGACTAGTTTTTCTCCCAGGCTGGTGGGTTGAATCTGCTCACTGTACAACCAGCTAGGTCATGGTGCAGCCATGCTGGACGTCTCGGGATTGTCTTTTCCCACGGTAGCAAGCTAGTAGATTGTCTCAGTTGTCTTATCTTAGCCCTTTAAACTGGTTCTCTCTCTGTGACAAATTCAAAGCCTAAAAGGGTTTAGCTGTACAGTATAGGTTTTATTCCTTTACTACTTCTAATGTGGTTTTGCTTTTTATTAATGTGAGCTGAATATGGTAAAATGCTAGCAGTGTTCTGAAATACTTCACATGTATTACTACCAATAGGAATTTTGATGAATGTGCTCTGGCAAAGACACTAGAAAAATCTGAAGAGAAGCAGCACTATACTAGTATCAAGTCTGTTATGATAAGTTGCTATTACAACAGAAATTTAAGCTAATATTTTTCCATTGTATATGTGATGTTAGAGTTATACAGGTTTATGATGAATGAAAAGACAATTTATTTGCAGATGTGGTGCCCCGCTCTTGCTCTGTCCTGCACCTAGGGTACATGCCCTCCCTACGTGACTGAGTCTTTGTGGCTTTAACCAGAACTGAGCCTGAGCAAAGCCACTGTTAATCAAAAGTTGGGGAAATTAATTTGCTAAGTAATGCAAGTGTTAAGCACACCCACCAATAAAATAATGTCATAGGCAACAACTTCACATTTTCCACAGGTTGAATAGGTTGTTTTCCTATAGCTAAAATTATGATTTCTTTCCTGTGAATATGTGTGCTCGTGGTAATCAGTCTGACTGAAGCAGAATACAAGTCTAAAATTTTGTTTTTCTGCCTTCAGACACCTTTCAAGAAAATTGTTTAATTTAGCATGGTATTTTATTTTGCAGTAACTTATTTTCATTTCCTTAAGCCATTTGTTTATTGCTTATTAAAAGGCAATCTATTTAAAAACTTGAAATGCACTCCATCTTCATCAGTAAAGCTTTCTCCCATAACTCTCTGCCAGCATCATTAAGCTCCATTAAAATCATTCTAGTTAGAATAAGTCTTCAGAACAACTGAAAATGGATGCAGAAGAGATTTTGATTAGTGCATGATGTAGTGTGTGAATGTGTCTGTAAACCATTCTATTCTGTTCTGTTGTTTGAAAAGCATGGTTTTGGTTGCGGTTGATGTCCTCTTGTAGGTTTGTGTGTAGCTGTTGGGAAAATGCTTGTGCTGTTAAACAAAAGTCTGTGTCAGGACTGTTCCTTGAAGGATAATAAATTATATCCACAAGCACCAGGAAAATTGTCTGCTAGATTACTTTGTATCTGTGCTAATCCCTGATGATGTAACTGTAAGAGCCCATTGATTGTGCCAGGGTTGATTGCAGCCGAGTAAGAAATTGCTGTGCTACTGCTTCTGTTGACTTCTGTTTGGTCCTCCCTCCCAAACACACACAAGCTTCTTGTACCAAGCTTTGAGGCAGTGAGAGCTGCTCAGTTGGTGCATTAGGAGCCTGGTATGGAAAATGGTGAAAATAGTGCAGAATTAGTCCCTCTAGTGATGGAAGAGGATATTCCCCCAGTGCCCTGCATAGGTTTCCCCTCTTCTCAGTTTCAGATGAGTACAAAATACAGAGAACCTGGGTAGTGTACTCTTATTCTGTTGTGCAGGGAAGAAATGTAAGGAAGAAATATCATAAAGACTGAAAAAGGTACAGAAATGTGCTGAGGTTCTGGAAAGTTCACCCTTTACTCTAGTTTAGTCTTACACATGCAAAAGGGAAGAGAGAGGAGCAGATGGGCGCTGGAGAGCTTACCTCTCAAATGTATGAGCATTTGAAGTTGTGCAGTGGGAACTGTATCTTGGTTCAGTAATGTGAAATAATTAGAGAAACTGATTTTAATCTAAACACCAGTGGGGCTGCTGCTTATTGTGCCGTGCTTCCAGCCATCTCATGGGTCTCATAAACGTATACCAAGGTGTGGGAAGAATTGTTCGATGTTCTTTTGTTTTGCTCAAATAGGCTGAACATGATCCAGGGAAAACAAGCATGTTGTCAGGCTCTGAAAAAGAGCAAGATGGCATCAGAAGAGTATTTGATGTTCAGATTTAGCTGCTGCATACTCCTATTAAGCCTCATTAGACTGCTTGATCTATAGGAGTTTGCCCAGTTAGTTTGGTGTTGTGCATGCCTGCCTACCTTCTCAGTCTGCATGCAGCTGCTTTTTTTGTTTGTTTTCTAGTAAGGATAATTTTACTTTTAAAGTATCCTTGACATCTTTACACATTTTAAAACGTTTTAGCAGAACAATTAAAGTTTTTAAGACTTGTGTCCCAAGAACAACCCTGTCTATGTAACTTCTGCTTCCTTGAATAGCCTCCTTTCATTTCAAGGGTTAGTTCATAGTAAACAGTTGTCATCTATTTGAGCTTGTTCCTAAGCAGTTGTAAAATATAGTCAAACCCTGTTTCCCTACATGAATTTTGTATAGCTTAGCTGTTCCCATTGGCTCAAGCATGACCCCTGAGGTCAGATATTATTCCAGTATGCCAGTGACTCTTCCAGAAACCTAATGAAAGCATATATAGAACAAAAATAACAAAGAATTGCTTATTAACCAGAACACCAATAAAGAGTAAAGATGTCTGCGCAATGTTAAACACTTACTATTTTGGTAGGTCAGACGAGTACCAGGTTCCAGTGGTCACCTCCATAAAACAGAAGATGGGGACTGGGAATGGAGCGATGATGAAATGGATGAGAAGAGCGAGGAAGGCAAAGCTGCTGTTTCTCAGGAAAAGGTAAGTTTTGTTTGTGCCAAGACATTTACACCCTGCAAGATATTCTGTCTTGATGTCAATTGTTAATATTTCTAGATCTTTAATGTGTAAAGTTGCATAGCTCATATCTCACTGCAATTTGTTTTCCAGTCACGAAGAGTAAAAGAGGAGGAGAACACAGAGGTAAAAATGTTTTTATCAATTTTTTTTTCTTCCAAGTGTCTGCGTGAAGGGATTTCTTTTTCATTTCTGTTATTAAAAATGTGAATTGAGGCGGGCGTGTTGTTCTGCAGCCTTGTATGGCAAGTAGTTGTGAGGATAGAGCTGTATGCAGTTGGGCCTGTAACAATTAACTTGAGCACACACTAGATAAAATGGATAGGAAATTTAAAGTCACGTTATGTTCATGCCCAGGAGAATTGGTTAAAATAGGTAATTTGTCTGTTTTTAATGAATCTTCATAATTGGATCACACTAATTGCTGTATTTTTGTCAGAGTAATGATTGCTGTTTTGGAGTAGCCAGAAGATCTCCAAATAATTTTTCGTTCTTAGGATTTGTATCACGACACGTAGCTTGTAATTAAAATGCTTCATCCCATATACAGTACAATAGTTCAGTACTGTGGCATATCAAATTAATTCAGAGGAATAAAATATCATATTGAGTTTCATGGCCCTGTGCTGAGAGTGTGGGAAGCATCGCTGCTATAAATAATTGCTTAATAGCATTACTGACTTACAGCCAAAGTGCTCTTTTAAAAATGTGTGTTCCTTGGGTGGGCGACCCTTGCCACTTCACCTGCAATTTTAGATTCTCTGATTTTCATTGGTGTCATAGAAATCTTCTAAAAGACTAACAGCTTCCTGCCAGGTTTCTTCCTGTTAGCTCCTGTGATGACCTCAGTCTTAACGTTGCAGAGCTAGTTTACATAGCACTTCAGCATCTGAGATGCCTGATGTAAGTTGAGTACAGAAAAAAACCACACCAACAAAACTTTCACCAGACAGTCTTTTTATGTCTTACAAATTGAGAGTTCTACAGTTTGTAACTTAGTTTGTACAGGTAACTCTTTTGTTATGAGTTGTTTAGTTTATGAAGGATAAAAAAGCTTCTGCTTGAAGTCTTCTGCTGATTTTTGTTTTCCTAAATGCTCCAGAAGATGACTTGGAACTGAGACTAGTGCAGCTTGTCATCGTTGGTGTGTGCCTGTTCATCTGTTGGCAGCACATTTCTATACACTGAAATAACAGGTCTGTTGAAGAAAATAATAGTACTAGTTTACATGAATGGAAGGAACTTACTGAAGCAGAAAGAAAATTGAGTCCCCTTTTTGTGATTTAATAATTTTCTGAATATTCATTAACTTTTAAAAATACACAGATAATAAGATATAGTCTTGTGTAACACTTTTTTTTTTTTAAAGTAGCTTTAATGTGAAAAACTGTTGGAAACCAATCAAATGCGATTTGTGGTGCAAGTCTTTATTTTCGGAGGACTTGACTGTAGCCTTTGAACAGGGTTCTGTCAGTGGTGACAATATGCCAAGTCGGGTATGAAACCATAGTAGGGTAGAGGACCCCGAGGTACTCTGTATTTAGGATACACTTTTGCTTGAGGCTTCACGTAAATGTTAGTTGAGGGCTAGGGAGGGTATCATAGTGTGAGGGAGGAGTGATAATGTGAAAGATATCCATATTCCTGATTTTTCTCTGTGAAAGACACTCTCTGAGCTGTGATGCCTGCTTTGACATGCTACTAGTTCTTTGCAGATGGGTAGATGCGAGACTTCTTTAACAACCAAAGCTGTTACACAAAAATAATGTGAGTAGTAGCTTGGTGTTCTCACTGTGTGCATATTATTTAATAGGTTATTGGAGCTTTGATGCAAGGTGGATTAAAAGCTCTTACACTCAGTGCTTTATGCAGGCCTTACCGTTTGTATCTCTGTAATTCAAATATGGCAGTTTGACTGGTATCAGCTATATTTTAGACTGTGTTACTGAAAGTGTTTAAAAGGTTTTTGAGTTAGAGATATGTGTAAAATATTCTGTGTTAACTTCAAACTGTTAACATGACAAGTATTTAGGGATTTTTTTTTTCCTTTGGCATCCGTTATGAGACTTTTTGCTTTTTTCTTTAATAGTCTCAGCCTGCTGTTAGTGACAAATATAGTGAAGTTCCATGTGCGGTGAATCTTGTCTTAAGATTAAGGTAAGAGATTTGTCTGTTTATTTTAGCATTCCTTTTTAGTTGGCTGTATTATTCTTGATCTCCCTCATTACTTCTATAATATTAACATAAAATAAGTGTTAGCCTCTTTAATCTCCCAGTATGACCAGTATGAATAGTGTTTCTGTGAGTAATTGCTGTCTTTTAATTGCTTGCTGAAATAGTGTAAAATGAAAAGCAGAATATGAATGTGGCTTCAGGCTAAGTGTACCCTTCATTAAGTATTTTATTTCTTTTTTTCCTTGCAATGCAGGATCACAGTGAGAGATTTTTAATGAGTTTCTTTCACACTTCAGCAGTCAGCCTCTGACAGAAATAAACCATAGCTGTATTACAAGTTGCCTACTCAAAACGTTTTTCACTGGCAAGTTTGATCAGCCACTGTGGAGAAGTGACAGATATTTTAGAGAATGGATACAAATGTGTTGTCTGACTTAAATTCATGCATAGTTAAAATGAGTCAGATTACCTTTAATTAAAATCAGTTTATAACTAAGATTTGAATTGTTTAATTATGTGGTCTAGTTCTTGGATAAAAGTATTTTTTCATAAGAAGCTTTGATAACTTTTTATATATTTACAGCCATTTTCCTTAAATGGTCAACTTAGTTAAAAAACTTACTGCCACTCACTTTAAAATTTGTTTACATCTAGTCTGCAGTCAGGTGATATCTATCAGAGGTTGTAAACTCTTAATTATTGCTATGGGGAAAAGTTAAATGTTATGGGGTTTTTATGCTAACAAAAAGATAAAAAGTCAAATAGTGAAATATTTACAAAATTGCAACCACTGTGTTAGAAACAAATAGCAGATTTATGCATAACAAGTAGCTTTAAAACAGTAGCATGAAAACCTGATAGTAATCAGAAAAAAAAAATCTACACGGAATGAGTACCAACTTCCAAAATCTCTTATCTTCCATTTTCTTCAACTGCTTCTCTAGTGACAGCTGCAAAAAATTACATGGCTGCCAAAGGTTGTTTACTGAAGGGAGGAGTAATAAATTTTATTGTGGGGAGAGAAAAGACTTAGAGATTATTTGGAATTGGTTTAGTTGTCCAATTTACATAACTGCCCAGTTATGCTATCAATATTCTTTTTCATCTCTCTGCTGACAGACAGGTAGATGAAACCATTTACAAAACAGACCAGTTTATACTGCTACATGGATGTACTAGTGAGGTGTGCTGGGTATTTTTAAATTACGATGAAACCTATAGAGTGATTAGCATCTGCCCAGTTAGTCGCAGTGCCGGCATATCCACAGGGCAAACATTTTAGTCCTGCAAGTACAGTGAAATGTCAGGGATTATCCTTTCAGTTTTCTGCAGCTCTTAAGCCAGAAGTGAAGAAAGATTGATCCTAGGAGACTTGAGTTTCCCAACTCTTATTTGCACAATGAACTTTTGTTCGTGTTAAGAATACTCTTAATTGATGGGTGAGAAATTCTCTCACCTTCCCCTCACTAAAAGCAAGTCTGTAGCAACTGGATTAATGTGTTACAATTATGAAGGTTTAGATGGTTATTGGTAGAGAGGGAAGAAACAATAATTTCAATTTTAGGAACCAGAAAGTTTTCCTTTAAACAAAACAAAGTAGTCTTGAACAGCAGATATACTTTGGGGTGTGTGAACGCTATTGGCAATGTCTTGGAAAAAACTAAAATCAATGCATAGTTTTGCAGAGTGAATTTTGTTAATTTAAGCTGACCTACTTTGGAGGGAAGAATGCTCTGCGGTGAACACTCCTGTCCCTGTGTGAGCTCTGGCTGTGTCCTGCCTCAGTGGTAGGAGGTGGGCTGTTATGCATCTTTGCACCGTGTGTCTGGGTTTCCTTCTGATGGAAACCTGGGCATGTGAGTAGGGTCAGAGCTAGCACATGATCAGTGCGTGCGTGGTTGGGGGGAATATAGGAGTGCAGGGTATACTGAGCAGCACTCTTCTCCTTTAGTTGGGACTTTGCAAAGTGCGTATCTGTGAACGAGGGCTACAAGCACCCTATACTTCTGCCAAGTGGTGTAGATTCAGAGTTAGTACTTAAGCATTTCTTCATATTTGTGACTTTAAAGGCAAGAGTTATTTGTTCATGGAACATTCACAGAAATTCAGGGCAGCCGCTGGCTGGCTGCTATAGACGTTGTATTTAGCAAGGTCCCTCCTTGTGCTTCCCCTCCACTGTTGACCCCAGGAGGGGAACAGCTGAGGCTGCTGTGAGCATGGCAGAGCTGTGCAGTCTGTGGGATACTTGTCAAGAATTATATTTGAATGTCTTGTTGTTTGCTAAGTTAACAGAAAACTTATTTGGGGAAAGAAGATGATGATTATTTGTTAACTTCTAAGAAAATACTTATGTTTCTTCCATGATCAGATTACCTGTGGGGAGTTATCTCAGCTCATTCTCTAGTCAGCGTCAAGTATCTGTCAGTATATTCTGTTAAAAGCTTTGGCCTGTACTTGTAGGTACATCAACAGTGGCCCTGGTCTGGCAGTGAGTGGTTGTACCTGAGAGTAGAGGACTCCTGCATCCTGCATTTTTTGGGTCTAGGTCTAGCTGCAGTGAGCAAATTCAGAAAACACAGCTCTGGAGAAATAGTGACTATGGTAACAGTAGAGTGCTGCTTTATGGGCATAGGATTAGGAGTCTCCCTCCCCAGCCCTGAAGAGTCGTGATGCTTGGACCTTACCACTCTGCTAAACAAAGGCCAGAGTAGGTTTGAGGCTGGCATTCCAGTGAAGCATTGACAAGCTTGTACCACGCCCGGTAACGTAAGTGATGAGCTACAGAGATGCTGTTTTGTGAGGACAGTAGTGTTCAGAATATTAAAGTGTTAGTGCTTGAACGGTTGCTGCAATCTCTTTTGCACTAATTCAACTGTTTTTTCTGTTTTGTTAGCAGAAGGGCAGTTGTATGGGGTTCCTTCATAAAAGTCTGAAAAATAAATTACATCCTGTATCATAGATTGTAAACCTGGAGGCCCTCGGTCACTCATGGTCAGTCCTGGGTGACACAGGAAGCCACCTTCTGCATTCCAGCCTGTATGGACAGGACAGTATGCAGCTGTCCTTAGGCTGGGAGCATTGCAGGGTGAATGAGCTTACACTTAAGGCAGCTGCATATGGAGAAAGAAAGAGCCCCTAACTGCTCTCTTTTGTTGTAATTAACTTACTGAGTAAACATTTCTTGAGCATCTGAAAGTAAAAATACTGCTAGTTCAGTTTTGGCATTTGGAGTGAATAAAAGTGGTGTAGATGACTTGCTTTGTGTCACGCAGCATTCCTTTGGGGTTGTAAGGTAGTAAACAGCTAATATCCTCACAGGGGTTTCTGCCTTTATGCACTTCCACTGCAGATTTTAAACTATTCTGTTGATGTCTTTTGATAAATTGATCATTAACTCATATAGCTGATGGAGACTTGAGCACATCAGAGAATTTTTATGGGATTTGTTAAAATGAACCATAAGTTGTGAACCATATTATTATGGAGCAACTTAGCTACAGTATGAGGATAGAAACAATTTCCTGTGATGCTTCATCTACTACTATTATATAGCTTTTAAAGTGTGACTTGATATTCAGATAAACATTGTGAACATTAGATGCCAGACTTGAAGACTCAAAGCTCAGTATATAATCTAAAATGTTGGAAACTTTTTCTTTTAAAATAATTCACTTGAGGCAATCAAATTATATAAACTGCAGTAGTTTGATGAGTTCAGAACACACTGGTTTTAGATGCTGAGAATTACTGTTAAAAAAAAAAATCAGTACTGATGTGGGTAAAAATGTAAATACCGGCAAAAAAAAAGAGGAATGAATTGACTCATGGAGAGGATGAGAGGGGAAGGGAAGTAAACACATCAAGAGAAGGATCAAGAAGGTCTCACCTCTTCATTGCTTTCCTTTTGCTTCCCCAGAGAGGGGCCGTGTGGTAAGGTGACAGCAAAAGGTGAGCATCTCAGATGGGAATGAGCCCCGTCTGCGTGATGGAGGCCGGCTGGGCTAGGACCTGAGGGGAGAAGACATTTCCCCAGGGTCCTGAGGCAAGAAGGGATGGTGGAGAGAAAACTCTGATGGCACTTGCAGTACTGCTGAGTTTTTGGCTGGGGAACTACCTTGGTTGCAGAGAGTTTGTCATGAAAGTTGATGCAAATATTTAGAATCATAGAATGGTTTGGGTTGAAAGGGACCTTTAAAGGTCTTCTAGTCCAACCTCCCCTGCAGTAAGCAGGGACTAGATCAGGTTGCTCAGAGCCCCGTCCAACCTGACCTTGAATGTTTCCAGGGTTGGGGTGTCTACCACATCTCTGGGCAACCTGTGCCAGTGTTTCACCGCCCTCATTGTAAAAAATGTCTTCCTTGTGTCTAGTCTAAATCCACCCTCTTTTAGTTTAAAACCATTAGCCCTTGTCCTATTGCAACAGGCCCTGCTAAAATGTTTGTCCCCGTCTTTCTTATAAAGCCCCCTTTAGGTACTGAAAGGCCACAATAAGGTCTCCCTGGAGCCTTCTCCAGGTTGAACAAGCCCAACTCTCTCAGCTTGTCCTCACAGGAGAGGTGCTCCATCCCTCTGATCATTTTTGTGGCCCTCCTCTGGACTCACTCCAGCAAGTCTATGTCCTTCCTGTGCTGAGGGCTCCAGAGCTGGATGCAGTACTCCAGGTGGCTTCTCAGAAGAATGGAGTAGAGGGGCAGAATCACCTTCCACTTCTTTTGTTGCAGCCCAGGATATGTTTGGCATTTAGAGCCTGATGAGCAGAAATAACTTAATATGAGGCTTGGGAGTGTGGGCCGAAAGGTTTGAAGAGTAGTGCGTGGAGATTTGGGCAGAGGGAGATGGGCAACCTTCAACAGGAGCAAGGGCAGGGCAGAGGGGGAAGTAAGTGCTCCTCTGGCTCAGGTTTTTTCCTCTTTTATAATGGGCTATGCTACACCAAAACCCATCAAATTTTAGATGATAGTTTGCATTTTTTTCTTAGTGGTATGTTCCAAAAAAGGTTCATAGTACCCATAAAAATTACCTTCCCAAAGGAGGAATTCTGGCAGAAGAATGAATGTGTTTCGGTAATTCTTTTACTGGATGGTCAGATTCTGTTATTTTCCCGAGCAGAGCAGGGTTGGACTCATTCAGTAATTGAGTAGGGAACGCCAGATTAACACCAGACTCTGTTTAGTGCAAATTCCTTGTTGTGGATGAGAAGCACAACTCACACTCTGAAATAATCTTTAAAGAATCCCATGGCACTCTTTATACAAGTGCTGGTATTTAACTCTGTTAGCCTGGACGGTTTCCAACTTCAGTATCTGATTTCTCTGTCCTTTACTTGTATTTAACATCTTTTTGTTTTACTAGTTTTCTCTGTATGTCTAACTTGTAAAAATAGTGCCTACTGTCAGAGTTGCTTCTTCAGTTGGAGGTGGCAATTTCCGATTTATTTCTCTCTTTTCCACTGTTGCGTCTTGGAGTATGTTGCCCCAGAAGTGAAATTAGCAGGAGTGTGCTTTAGATAATTCCATGCAAAGCTTTTGAAAGGCTCTGGTATTAAATACTTAATACAGTCCACTATTATTTTAAAGCTCAAGTTTAATTAAGAGACTGCTTGAATTTTGCAATGAATTGAAAATGCTGGTTCTCAGTTGTTGCTTGATCTGTTGCCATGGCGTGTAACTATGACCCAGCCTGACTGAGTGATCATTCTGTTGAAATGTACTGATGCTTCTGTATCCTCAGTCTCACAGAGGAAGAGGAATTTGAGAGTGGGGAGGAGTGAAATCTGTAATCCAGATTTTCTCCTGTGAGGCTGTGCTCACCGTGTGTCTTGGCAGTGGACCCTCGCAGGAGCTCTGCAGACAGAGGTTTAAGGCAATTGTCTGTGATTTAGTCCTCGGTCAGGACTGTTCATGCCACCAGGGAAAGGTGGAAAGGAGGTGGGGAGGAATTATCACCCTTGATTCGAAATTTCCAGTCTAACCACCAAGTTGTTACAGTTACAGATTTGAGAAGGTCACTGTCAGAGGGTTTGACTATTTAGTCATGTTAAATTAGGAGACTTGATAATGGTTAATAGGTAAGAATTGCAAATTATCTGAAGCAATCTAAGATGGTTAAATTAGCTCCTATGACAGGAAGATAATTTACTGACGGTAATTTGGAATGTCCCAGGACCTAATTTAATACAGTTCCTGCACACTAGATGAATTAAGGCTGTGGAAGAACAAAAGGGGCAAATGGAAAATTTTTACTTGATGCACTGGCAAATGGGATTCTTCTGCTACATTATTGCATATCTTACTGAAAATAGTGTGTAGAGAAAATGCTAAGGCAGAATTGTATGTAATGGCACTCCGATTGTGTTATTTACAGATAAAAGTTTGTGTGTGTGTGTGTGTTTCTTACAAAAACATTTCTTCAGCTAACATAGCTAGTTTACCACACTTTGAAACCATGTGTTATTTGATCCTTTCTGAGGAATCTGTCTTCTGGGGAGCTGGACAAACAGGTACAGTTCAGAATGACAAGTCGAAGGAGCAGCTAACAGCAGGCAGTTGCCTGTGCCATGCTACAGCAGGAGAGTCATTAGGACTTACGTGAAATATGATTTCCTCCACGTGCCAGAAGATCGAGGATGAGATAGCACTCGCTAGTCTGAGCTGAAGCTAATCTTCCTGCTTTCATTTAGGCCTGCTTTTCTGACCTCTTTCTTAGAAAATTCATTACATATAAAGTTACAGAAAGGCTGAAGGTAGCTAGTAGACGTACTCTTGTGGTGTTAATATTTAAGTTTGAGGCTTAGATTTTTAGGAGAAACAAACTCCTGTGAACAAGCAAACCCCAAAATCTGTTCTGGCTAGAGGCAGAATGAGCTTGATAATCGGCTCAGTACCATAACCCGTAATTCTCAATTCTCTCTTTTCTTTGTTCTAGTTTTTTTGTTACCTTAAAAAATGTCTATCATTCCAATCTCTGTTGTAAGAAGTGCGGATGATGTGTATACTTCACCAAGGGCAGTTATTTCTCATAATTTTTGCTATTTAGAATGGCTTCTGTTCTCCAGTGTATTTAATGACAAAATCCACAAGCTTCTAGGAGAGTGGTAGATTTACAACTGGAAAGTAACAAAACTTCTCTATAAGCTGGGAATTGATCCAGTTACAAACACCATAAACAAAACCATTTGCAGAATTCTTGAAATAAATGTACCTGTGATTATATTTTATTTTGCCATCACTTCTAAGGCTTTGCCCTGGGAATAAGGGAGGTGCAGGGACATGGTTGCTGAACTGAATTGTATTTTTGCAGCACGGAGACTTGATTTAAATAACCTGTTTAATCATGATTAAATCAGGACTGAAATCAGTAAGGAGGAACCCTTGATTAAGCTATTGATTCTAATCCTGTTTTCCTTTTGTACCTCTGTTATTTCTTTCAAAGCTTGCTCTTTTAAAATGGTAAATTATGCATTTCGTACTCACTACTTAAGGATGTTTTTATGCCTTGCTGTATTTTTCATTGAAAATAAATTGAACATTTAAAAATTTATTTTAATTATGACCTAAGTAATCCTGGATGCACTTGCTACACCATCACTTACTTAATAGAGAACTGGTATATTTGTTTATCAAAAAAGCTTTTCTGTATAAAGTTGATAATTATTGAGACAAGGAATCAATATATTGTTTCTGCTTATTAAATTTAGGTTATCAAGAAGATTTGGATGTCTAAATATTTAGATGGCAAGGAATTAGCCATTTAACCTGCATAGCTGTAGTTGTAAATTAAGCAGACAATTGCATTTGGGGGTGTTGCTGACACTGAAATTTTAAAATTGCTAGAGGTTTTTTTTATTCCATTATGACTTTTTATTGTGTTATTTACAAAAGATAGAACAAAAGAGGGGAAACAAAACGACAAAGAAACCCAGTCTTTTATTTTGATTTTATAAATGAAATCACTTTTCTAGAGCTCTCTTCTGAAGTACCCCTAGCCTCCTGGCAACGATCTGCCTTTCACACTTTCCAATTTAAAGAACTGAAATTTTGCTTCAAGCATTTTGGCCATTTTGCAACGCGTACTGGAGAATTTGTCACTGGACTAACAGGTTATAATCTCTCTTCTTGTGCGCCAGGCATGCAGAAGCACACAAAGTAAGCCTTTGTGTGTTTAATCTGTTAGTTGCTCTGCTGCCTCTCATCAGTCAGGCAGATGGTGCATCGCTTCAGTCACACAGAGATTACAGGTTTTACCTTCTTAAACTGTGCAGTGATCAATAATTTTTGGTATCAAGAAATACAGAGATCTTTCCGAGACATACTCGGAGGGGGTAGTTTAAACTATTGGCAAATTCAAGAAAGGCAACTATAACCACAGCATGCTGTAATGTTTGACAAAGCGATCAGATTATGTGCATGGCAAGTGTCCTCTCTGTTATTGAAATGCTCTCACTGATTACTTCAGTGTGATTGGTTTTGAACGTTATTGATTTCATCTGTACTTAACTCCACTTTTTTCTAGGAACAAGTCAGTTTTAAATCACTTCTGGTTTTGACCAAGTATGGGGATTTTACCACATTAATAAATTCTCAGTGTAACTGCGTAGTGCCCTTCATTGTGTTTCAAGTACTTGTTAAAAATACTGATGCTTTTCACAAGTTAAATCTTTACCACTGTTTTTTAAAAAAACTTTTGTGCTAATTCAGGAATAATTTTAGGGAAAACTGATGATTAATATGGCCCTTTCTGCAGCAACAAAACTGGTAGCTCTTTGTCTAAGTTGTTTCCACCTGCTGATATATGAGAGCAGGTAGGAAGTGTGAGCCTCAAAAAAGATGATGCAGGTGAATACTGCTTTTCACTGCCTATGCAGAGAAATGGGTCACTGAGAATTGAGGTAAAAAAAACCTCCAGAGTTTGCTGTTTGAGTTAGCTGGGAATTAATATAACACGGAAAAAAATTGAAGGGCTGATAACATTCTTTTAATTTGGCTTCAGTACCTGCAGAAACAGAGAAGAGCCTATTTAAAAGCACGTTCAGGTATAGATCTATCTAAAACGTCTCTAGTTCTAACATATTTTTGTCAAGGAATGATGACTTAGGGCTGTAAACCAGTGGATGGAGTGGATGGCTTAATGTTCCTATGTCACTTCTATAATGATAAACATGGTTTTGCAGACTTGCCTGTTGATATTTGCATGTATCAGCTAATTTTCTTGTGTTTCTTCTACCACACAACTTGTGCATTTTCTTAGTTTTACTATCATATCCCATCCATTTTTACTAGATTGGAAGCAGTCTGTTTTCTATTAAGTCTTAAGCAACTTGGGACTGGTCAGCTATGGGTTGAACTGTTGTAAAGTCCTTTCCTGCTGGAGGAGCTGTGGGCTGCCCTGGAGCTGTGGACAGTTGATCTAATTGTCTCTGTAATAATTCACTCGGCTGCTTTTTGTAAGGTACACCTGCCTTTTTTGTATGGTAGATGGCATACAGATAGTAGATCTTTAACAGCTGTTTCATTCCAACAGCTTAACAGCCAAATGACAGTGTTTCATAGGGACATTGGCTGTTTTTCAGTCTTGAAAGCATCATTTGACTGTGTTTGGCCATTGGTATTACTGCTACCTCTTGAAGTACAGTGATCAACAAGTGGTCCCTGCATCATTTCAGGGATCTACTTTCTACCTAAGAACATGTTAAAAATTAAATAGTAGTGACAGTGTTTTGTACATTTAACTTTTGAGTCCTATAACTTGATCTTGAACCATCATACGCTAAACACACTTCCTTCTTCCAGTAAGGTATATGGAGGCAAATAAGTTGTAAACCTGTGGAGTTTTTTCAGAACCACTGAAGTAAATGGTAAAGTTTTTATGGACTTCAAAGAACTGTATATTTCAGGACTACATGTTACTAATACAGAGGGATTGTAGTGCCATTCTGCTTGGTGGCAATCTGGAAGCAGGGCAGACTTCAAAGTTCTGTTTCACTCCTACCAGAAGTTAACAGAAATGCCCTTCCATTTAATCTAGAATTGACCTGAAGTCATTAAAAATAAGTTGAGAAGAACCATCTCTCTCCACAATGCTGAACAGACATGGTCTGCTTGTGATAGTATGGTAATGTGTAATGGAGGAGGCTGGATATTGATTGGTAAATGGCAACTGAGCATGGAAGTGTTGGAGAGAAAGGGATTTACATAAACATGTGCTGAATCCTCAGGAGGGTAATGCTTCTTTACAGTAAATGCTTCTGTTGTGCTTATGTGATACAACAGGAGCTTTAAAGTTCTGATTCATAAAATTACTTTAATAAACAGGCATCCCCTTATTACTGCTTCTGTTCTGCTGCATGCAGAGTACCATGACTTCAGAAGAAAAAAAAAAAGGGGGGGGGAGGCAGTGGGGAAGAAGTGAGCTGTGATTTGATTTATTTATTTTTTTTTTTTTTGTAGGGATAGGAGCAGGTTCTTGCTTTCCCTGCCCTAGCTGAATAGATACATTCCCACAGCTGAAGCATACGACAATTGTAAGGCAAAAAAAGTAAAAGATCAGAAGATCTATACGCCAGGCAAAACCTCTAACTGGGACCACTTTCAAAGATTCTACTCCCACATCCTCATTGCAGTACCGAAAGTAAAGTGCCAGTTTGCATTTCACTGTTTTGTGTATATTAGCTGTCTTCTGTAAATACAGTTGAAACAAAGTTTTAATTAATCAAAACCGAGATTAGAAACGGGTACTATATATCTTCAGTACAGGTTTTTAATAGACAATACTTAAAAAGGGGTACTGCATCACTTAAGCAGGATTTTCCCTGATGAATAGGTTGCCACAAACTAAATTCTGCTGAAAAAAAAAATAAAACTAGTAAATTATTGCCCACCAAGAAAGTAAACTCACAGTTGTTTTCATGGAGTGGTGCTGTCTCCATGTCTTTCATTGCTGCTGTGACTGGTTTTCTCCATGTGTAATGCAGAGCATTGGCTGAAAAACACAACACTTGTGGAACAAACTAATGCTATAAAAGCCAGGTTATAGAGAGAGCCATGTTTAACTTGTGCATTAAGCCTTAAGCATGTGAAAGTGGGAAATGGGTGACAAGTTATTGTGAGACAGAAAATGACCTTTTGAATTTGAATAACATTTAGTGTGGCCAAATAACATTTGTCCTTCCAGCATTTGAATAGCAAGGAAAAAAAAGGTAAGCAAAATTTCTTTAACAAAAAAACCTCAAAAAACAACAAACCCTAGTCTTCTGTGGTTTTCACTTAATTATATTTCTTGCAGTGTGCACACAAAGATCTTGCCCCAGAGAAGCAGAATGAAAATTGGATGAGTACAGCTCTAGGATGTACAGCCTACCTATCACTCTGATTAGTCCACTCCATTTTGATGTGAACTTCTGCTTTCTCTGCAGTCTAAATGAGCAAGTCATTTAAATGCTTCTGTGGTTTTAATTACACCAGCAACTGCAGTGACACAGTGCAAATATCGTACTGCTTGCCCTTGTTTATTAAGCTATGCTGACTTGTTTTTTTCCATTCGAATTTAAGGGGTTTTTTTTCCGTGGTAGTTTCAATGTAGTTCAAATTTTGGAGGGGAGGGACATCTGTGAGACCTAAACTTTGTACAGGTGTGATAAGTGTGATGTTTATTTTCAGTGTGTGTTTTTTGTTAAGGCACACTGACTTTTAGACTTGGCCAGTGTCACTAGTCCCTGAAATTCTGTTCTGGTGGGAATAGGGCTAGTAGGAGTATGGGGAGAGGAAAGGCTGGTTGGTGAAGCACGTGTTATGGTGGCATGTATAATAAAGTTTTTACAGTTTTAGTTGAAGACTACTTTATTTCTGGTTCCAGAGAAGAATACATATTCTGCTGCTGTCTCTTCCACTACCTAGACTTGTTAGCATTTGACAAAACTAGCCATTGACAAACTTTTCCATTTTAGGGAGCACACACTTGATGCACATTTTTTTAACGTGTAGATCAGTTCTGTTGCAACAAGTCATGATCTGAAAAGTGGATGGAAGAAATAAGTGTTGTGTCTGTCTTCTGAGAATGCTGTCTTGCTTATGATTTGGTTAATTGGATCATGGCCCTCCTCAATGCTGGTCAGGCCTTGAAAGCGCAGGTGCCCCTTTTACCAGACGACCTGTGCTTTAAAAATGGTGCTTCTTAACTGCCTCCCCACATGGGCAAACCAAGGACCCTTGCCTCGTCAGAGCTTGTATTTTGTTCACCATACCATAAAGCGTAGCTTTTGGATTGGTGGTATGTTGTTTGGTTGTTGGGTTTTTTTTTTGGGGGGGGGAGGGAGGGGGCTGGGGGTGGGTGGTGTTCTGTTTGTTTGTTTTGGGCTGTTATGGTTTTTTTTGTTGGTTTGGTTTTGTTTTGTTGTGGTTTTTTTAAAATGTTTTCACTTACTTATTGACTGGCAATGTCCTCCATGTTCAACTGGAGGTTGAACATCCTCAGTAAAAAGAGGATGACAGAAGGAAAATATATATAGAGAGATACATCTTCCTCCTCCTATCTATGTAGATATATATGTAGGTATATGTAGATATCTATCTTATATAGATAGAAGATATGTAGATCTGTTACTGTCCTATCCTTCATATATATATATAAATATATATATTTAATTTTAATCATGCAGAAATGTGGAAAAATAAGTGAAAAAGAAGGCAGAATGTGCTCTAGACTAGAGCTGCAGCATCTCTTTGGAGTCTGTTAAAATACGTTCAGTGGTAAGGAAATGGGCAAATAAGAGTGAACTCATTGCTCCAGGAAAGCTCTATCTTTTGCTGCTTCCACTCATCAGTCCATAGAAATAGTAGAGAATATTCCTATGCCTTGTTAGGGCTGGATAACCATAATACAGAAAAATCATATACTAATGAAAAGAATTGTTAGCATCCAAGAAGGATAACGTTAGTGTAGAGCAACATACTTTTAGGTAGGTTAAGATCACGTATGCAAGTGGACAAGAATGGAGATGATGAGAACTAAGATTTTGGAGTGGTTTTCTGTTGTAGGGATGGGAAAGGATGATTAAACATAAATAGTTTCATGGAAGAGGATGTATTTGTGAAATGCCAGCTGAAGTTACCAATGATTGAAAGCATGGATGTCTGTAGTGCCTGTAGTATAGACTAGACAGTGCTTGCTGTCGACATGACATAGTGATGTGTCTGGTGATGATGGGGGAGTGCCTGTAATGTATTGTTTCTGATCTCACCTCAAATAAGAAAATGAAAAAAAAAAAAGGGAATCTTGCTTGTACTGTAACTAATCAAAAGCCATAAATTATGCAGATTCCATGCGATGTACATGTTCTCTGTACAAGTCAGTTTTGTTGATTACCATTCTGTTATCACCTGTGTTTTTGGACACTCAGCTCCATATATCAGTCTTTGTAAACCACGCGTGATGATGAAGTAGCTCAAGTCTGAAAATTCAGCAAGTGATGCAGAGATAAAACCTGTGTGTTCTTACATGCATGCACCTTTTTTGGGGGAAGGAAGAATATAATGTTACTTAGCTATGGTAAGATGCATCTCTGCATCTCATTCAGGAATACAGACTCTCCCTGAGGGCTATATGGAAGATGCTGAAGCTTGGGAGAAGTGGAAGCTGATGTTTCAGGTAACTCTGCATAGGAAGTGGTGGATAAATTTTTGGAAAAAAGAAATGTAGTAGTAAAAAAAGAATGAAAATCTGATGCTTGATATATAATCAAGCTATTCTAGCATGATTTAGACTTTAATTCCAAGACATCTAATTTTCTTGAATCTCACTTACATGATAGACATTCTGCATTTAAGGACGAAAGAAATAATGGCATTTAATATCTCCAGTTTACACTTGCATCATTGCACAAACATGATTTCCTATTTTAACTCAACAATGTAGGTCTTTTATCAAGAGCGTGGAACATAGTTAATTGACTATAGCAGGAATTACACTATGATTAGATAATTATTTGAAAGGCTTTGTCTTTAAATGTGAATGCCTGAAATCTCTTTCACGTCTTTGGATTTTTTCAGTAGAACCATGTCAGTCTGAACTGCTGCATAATTTGTGTATTCTCTAATCCTGTTTTTTGTAAATACCAGCATTATTCTGCAAATCATTTCCTTCAAAACAGAGCATCTTTGTTTCATAGCCTAATGACAGGATGGCCTGAGTTTATAGGCGGGGGGCTAAGTGATGAAGTTGGCCCCTGTGCTTTTTCTGTTTCTTTGAGGAAGCATTGATCTAGCAATCTTAGTGTGCACACCAAGTGGTCCTGATAAAAACAAAGTAATAATGGAGATTTGCAAAATATGCTTTCATAAAGTATAAAGTTTTAAATCCTGAAATTACTTTGCAAGAAAGATGGCTGCCAAAATGTCTTAGCATGGCATGCTTTGGTGTCACCCTTATTCAATGCAGCTCTGCAGAATTCCTCCTGTTGGACGTGAGAGCATAATGAAAAACAACCTGCAGGAAATAAATAAACTTCAGTGTGCTAAAATGCACAAATGTATTTAAAATTTACTACTTTTTAGAAGAGATGGGCTGTTTTTATCTATGATAATCAAGGTCTATTAGTCTGTAATGGCACTGAGCAAGAAGCAAATAAGAGGTATTATAAGAGATGGAAAAAAGGTCTGAGTTTGCATTTTAAAATAGAAATAACTTTTTCACAAACACATTAGAGAAACTAGGGTCCATTAAGAAATGATGAAGAAGATAAAATTATTAATCACAAAGATACTAAGTGCCTTTCTTCAAATCCTATTTCTATTTGGTAGAAATAAAGTCTGTGTGTGGTGCTGCATGATAGGAATGTAATGGATGTAAGTAAAAAGAGAACTCCAATGGAACAAATGAAATGCTGCTTGGAAACTCTGCCTACAAATAAATCAGCAAGTCCAAACAGTTGTCACCAAGTGTATCAAGGGAACTAGCAAACTAACGTGCAGTAACAGTGACACTAACTAGAACCAGGGAAGTGTCTGAAGACTGGTGAAGAGCATGAGCAGTTTTTAGGGGAGAATTCGAGTGCATCTTCTATTTTGTGGACTATATAATGGAATAAATAATTTATGGAAATCAATAAACGTCTGGAAGGTAATGGAACCGTAAGCAAAAGCACTTACAGGCTTCTAGCAAATTAATCTTGCCAAACTTCCTTTGTTTTGCTTTTCTGAATAGTAGTGTACCATTAAAGAGAAAGCAGCGGTGTCCTAAGTTCAAAATAGTTCAGTGTAACAGTTCCAGATAGCAGAGTTGGATGGCTGAATACAGATCAACCTTCCTTGAATTTTCACCTTCATTTAAATAAACAGATTGGACCCATTAGCTTTCTATTTGGGACATTCTGCAATTTGGAGACAAAGTAAAATACACCCCATTTACAGCCTCTTTCCTTGAGCAGGATGCATCAGGAACAGCTGGTCTTTCACATAGCTGTATCAGTCTGTTAGGAAGCTGGTTAATTTTCATGGGAGTTCATAATTACTTAGTGCCTTTTTATATGGTGGATGTTCTACTTATGGGAGGTCTGTGGGATGATATAATCGGAGAACCTAATGTATTAGTTTCTAGATAGGTAACTCTTAAGAGTGCAAAATCTACAGAATTACTTTTCATCTGGTTTTAGTGTTGGGCTCTATGTGGAAAAAGGTGTGCAGGCTGGAGCAATTCAGTATAGCTGCTAATATGAAGCAAAACTTTCTGTTTTACCTCTGCAAAGGTGTGAGATAAAGGTTTTATTTCTTCAATTTGCTGCTTCAAAAATGTGTGCAGGAAACGAGTATCTAAGTTTGAGCTGCATTCCACATTCAGTCAAAACATATCTTATATAAGAAGGATGCTAAATTTCTTTGCAACTTCCCTATTTTTGGAAAGCGGCACTTTTAACAAGCTTATTAGATATAATAAATTTCAGCAAAGGGAAGTGGATTGTCAAAAGGGAACTCAGATGGGTCATATGTTGACTTTTTTAATTTTTTTTTTTAATTTTTTTTTAACAGAAAACCATCCAGGTTTTTCTAAGGGGCAGGGGAAGAGCTGAGATTGATACTAATTCTCTGTTGAATAAAAACAGACAGTGCAATATTCTATATAGTGGCAGCAGATTTCTACAAGTTGTATCTGGCTACCTGTGTTATCTGCGGCTTTGTATTAGTGATCTGCAACTCCTACAGTTCTTTTATTTATAGTAGAATTTTGGGAACCTGAAACTTCTTCAGCTTTGAAGCATTCAATGTATTCAGTAAATGAATACTTTTCATTTTAAACACCGCACGTGGCATACTTATTTTTCAGGGTTTGCTATCTTGCTTTTTTCTGTGTTGCCAGTCATTTTGGTTTTTGTGTTCCTGCGTGTGGCTGTAATATTTTTGTAAGTATTTAGGAAGTGATAATAGCTGAAGTCACAGCTGAATATGCCTGCCTATTGGATTTAGTTTTCCCACAGCAAGACTTCATGGCCTGGTACACTGAAATATGAGCTTGCATACAGTTTCCTTGCTGAGGAGAAGAATAATGGACTGCAAAACGCACTCTGTTGCTATTAGCTTTTCAAGTGGATTGAGCTATTCATTGGAAAAAGTGTGTGCTACAGCAATTAAGTTCATCCCTGTGCTCAGTCGGCTTGCCGTTTCCGAAAATGAGATGGACATCTATTTTGCAAAGAGGCTAATGTTTTACTGATGCTAGAAATTATTAACTAAAACTGAAGCTGGAAATGTGCAAAGAATGGAGGTTTGGAGCACAGTATGAGACTATAAAAGAGTTCTTTAACATAGGTATTAAGTCCCTTATGACTGTGTCATATGCTGAACTGGTTAAAGCACTTTGTGTCAAACGGGAAGGCAGAAAACGTTTGGCTTTCATACTCTGCTGCTTATTGTATGTGCAGATAGAACCTCACCGCGGAGACAATGGTGGTCAGTGAAAGAGCTACTCATTTCAAAACAGATTTGTGAACACTGTGCATCAAACACTGCTTTTCAGCATTTAATGTTTGCTAGATACTTTGTCTGTTAAATGAGCATCTCTGTATGTATGTGATCTCAGTTAGGGATCTTTAAGTCCAAGTGAGTATTTTGTTACTCTTAGAGGAGAAGGGGTAATACATGCGAGTCAAACTACGTTGAACTAGTAGAATCAGTATGGCGGAGTGTCTTTTGAACTTGAAAAGGAAGATATTAATCAGAGGACCTTATTTTTATCCTTTAGGTTACCCAAGGCACTCTTCAGCTTAAGCATATTTTTCTGTTAGTTTTCCCAAAAATACTACCATGAAAATGTGGCGGAGTCTCTCCAGTCTTGGCACTTTGGGAGAGCAGTGTTTCTCAAGTTGAGGAAATTCACACTACAACAATGCTGTTGTCAATGCCATAGGTATTCTTTGGGTGTAGGAACTGAATAGTTGTTTTGTTCTGTTGTGTTCTTCATTACATTTCAACGTACACACTGAATGTTTTTCAGGAACTCCAGGAAAGAACTTAATGACATACGGTTTGAGTTTACTCCAGGTAGAGGTAAGGCTCGTTCAATTGAATTATTATTTTATTGCGCAGAAAGGTATTTCAGAAATTGATTACCGCTTATAGATAATATAAACTCCCTCTCTGGAATGTTGCCTACTGTGTAGAGCTTTATATTGAACTTCACTTGAACAAGAATAGGGATGTATATAAATTCTAGTGGCAAGTTTGCATAATGTATAGTATATATTAGAAGACTTGATCCACAGTATATTTTATAAATTTCTTGTCTTGTTGAAATGATCTATGTAGCATATAAGATCTTGCATAGCAATATTTATGGATTTATAATTTCCATTTTCACATTTGGAAAACATTGTAGGAAACAGAATATAGTAGCTATAAGGGTGTATGTGGTGATGGTGGCAATATTTGAGTTTCTTTCCCGTTTATAATAAAAGAAGATCTGTTAACAAGTATGAAGTGCATGCCATTTTTCAAATGCTGACTTCGCTGAAAGTTGAGTTGCATCTCTAGATTTAGTATCATCACTAGAAAGAAATTCTGTCATTGAAACTGTAAACTCTACTGCATGCTTGTAGGACTGTATTGGCTTTCCTGTGCTACGAGTTGTTAGAACTCGTAAAATTTATTTTTGTTTGAATAAAACCAAGTGTTACTGGGATAAAAAGCACAGGAGGCTGATATGTTGAGTAAGAATCATAGAATCTTCGTGGTTGGAAAGGACCTTTGAGATCGAGTCCAACCACAGACAAAAAAACCTTTACAATCTCTGCCACTAGAGCATGCTCCCCTTTGAACTATGAACACATCTCATGTATCTCAGAACTCAGTATTCACTATATTTAGAATCGCCTTCAAAGAGCTTCCACCTAAAAATGAATCCAGATTGGAAGAGGTGTCTCTTTCCCTCTAAATCATACTATCTTTCATGTGCAGTGGTTCTGTGCATGGATGTACTCTCTGTTGTCTACCTGCCTTTCTCATTGATTTTGGCAATGGGTAATAACAAAAGAGATCTCTTACTTAATTGGGCATGTAGCATCCTGGTGTAGCCACTCGTCAAAAGAATTACTTAAATACTATTTAAGCTGTTACATAAGCCATTTGAGAATTCTTACTTGGCCAGAATAGACCAGGACTGTTCCTAGTAGTCAGCACTGAGGCAGCCAGAAGGCAGCTATGATTCTTACCTTCAGAGCTCTCCAGAAATTGTGGCTAGCTTGGCCATATTGTTTTTCACTTCTGTGTTTTTCTTGAGGAAATGATGCAACTGTGTAACTGCCTCAAAGCATGCGCTCCATGCAGGTATTTGGGTTGAGACCATATTACAGTTGAGACTTAGCTGGAATTTAGGCTTGTTCCTGCTGGTTTCTCCTACTTACCTCTAAGCCTTCTAAAGTCTTTATCCGTGAGCAAGTAGTAGTCACAGGGACTTAGGAACTGTACCCATTCAGGTATAGCAATTGATGCAAAATTGATCCAAAGCTCTGAATTTCCTGGGTCGCAGTACTTAAAAGCTATTTTAAGCCTAAGCTCAAAATAATGACTATTCACGTAACTCCTTTGCCCCACTGGTAAGAAACAAGAAAGCCTATATAGCACATCTCTATCTAAATACACAGAACAATGGAGAGCATAAATAAAACAGTGAAAACCACACCAAAACACAGTTTATTTTTTTGGTTGTGAAGATACTGAACTTGTAAATTGTGTAGGAGTACGTAGTTAGGTAATAGAGGAGAAATGCTGGTGGCCAGGAAAGGTCTGTAGGGGGTTTGCAATGAATGAAATCATCGCCTCATGTGATTTGCTGTGCAGAGGCTGATAAGATAATTATCTTTTTTCCTCCTAATTAATTCAAGCCTGCCTCCATGGGTGTTTTGGAACTAAAATATATTTTTATTGAATTGCATTGGATGACTGATACTTTTTGTTGTTTTTGTGGGCTCTCATACTTACTCATTTCACCTTTTGGACAGACACGGCAGATGGCGTTTCTCAGGAGCTGTTCTCTGCAGGCCTGGTTGATGGCCACGATGTAGTTATAGGTAAATTACATTTTTGTTTGCAATTACGCTCTTGTGACGAGTTTGTGTTAAATGGATGTGAAAAATGTTTTCTCTAATGCTGGTTTTCACAAAATCCTTTTTGTCCTAATTTTGCTTTCATGCGTGCATAGTTCAGTCAACAAGCCAATTTTGATACTGGTCCAAGGATTGCTTTTGGAAGTCAGAACTCTTTAGTGGTTTGAGAGGGTGATATAATATAGATCTCCTGAAGGATTATTTACAATTCAGTGATTGATAATTTTTGTGCTAACTTACTTTTTTTGTTTAACAATAAAATGATTTTTGGGTAGGATTTTGCAACGTGTGCTTTGTCAGCTTGGAAGTTAGTAAGTATTCTGCTTGGGTTCATGGAAGTAGAAGCAAGCCAGAGTTCAGGATCTGTGGAAATTGCACCTAGAGGTATCAATTCCATGGTAAAAAAAAAAAGATAATTAGAAATGTCTTCTGGCTGATGATACTTCTGGCTGAAAGATATTTCTCTATTTTCCTATTCTGTGCTTCAGTAATTTTTTTTTTTGTAATTTTTTTTTTTTTAAATGGAATTCAGTGCCTGGCAAAGATGATTAATTTGGAAGTGCTTACTTCCCTGCAGTTCCTTCTCTTCTGGTTGCAAGACCAGTAGATATATAGTTACCAAAATCAGAGGGGGGCTAGCAGATGCTAAATGTGTGAGAACTGAATTGAGGAATACTAGCAAATCAATCTTCGTCATGCTGTCAAAGAAGTTCATATCAATTGGCTCAGATATCATTACCAAACTCAGTGATATGGAGAGTGTTTTATAAATGCGTGAATTCATATGCCTTGCCTGGAAGATTATCTAAATAATTCTTAGTGAGTTTGTAGGGTAGCTAAAGTATTTCAGAGAGGCGACAATACCTTTTGCCTTTGTGTGTTCAGAATACAGGTTGGTTCTACTGACAGAAGAAACAAAAGCCCTACCTATGCTTTTATTTTAATTTCTAAAGAAAAAGTATTTAGAGGAGGTTCGCAGACGGTACAGGCTAGCAGGCACTCTTCTCTTAAAGTCACTTCTACTACATTGTTACTATAAGGGTTCAGGGGAGAGGGATAACTTGGCCTTAGGTTGTTGCCTTTTTAACACCCAGTATGAAAAATGTCATTGCTATATTGCTGCAGATGTTTTTCTTAGAATTTTCATTCCTACAGGATACTGTAGTTCATTTAGAAATAATAAATAAATATTTTTTTCTGGCTAAGAGAAGAGTTGTTATCTGTTGGCTATCCCACCTGCCTGGGCCGTCAGCTGGCACTCGGTGTCGCACAGAAGTCAGAGTCACGGCTGGCAACGCTGCAGTGCAAGTCCTGCTGGGACCCAGTGAGACCCCTTTTCCCTTCTTTGCTCTTCCAATGTAAAGTGCCAGTATTTCTATGGAAATGGCACCATGAATGGGATTTGTTATCATTTCAGGGGGAGAGATGGGGGAAAGGCAAATGAAGGTAGATATCCCTCGTGGCTTTAGTGATGGGACTTTGGTCCTTGAAGAAGCACAAATATTTAATTTCCCTAGCAGGCTTGGTTAGAGACTCTGTCTAGTTGATTTTATTTCCTTGCTTAATTCTGGTTTTGAATTTCATCAGACTTTGATTTTTAGCAATATAATGATGGCCCTTTCTATTCCTTCCTGTTTATCTTTTTATTGTGACATTAAGAAGAAGTAAGGAAATGAAATTTCTTGTATAGAATTGAAAGCATTCAACGTAAAATTAATTTCATTAATTATAATCAGTTTATACGTTCACTTTTCTGTGATGTTGTAACTTAAGTTCCACAGGCACAAATTCTTGCATGATTTTGTACTATAATTTCCACTTTTCTGTTTGCTTCACCTGTGATGATGTTCACGTTTTCAAGTGTATTTGGACATTGTTATCTTCCTAAGAAATTACTTTGGGGTTCATGTTTTACTGAAAGAAAAGTTCTGCTAAATGCAATTTCACTTTTAATTAAAAAGAAGTTAAAGTTGGACTTAAGTTAGAAAATGTTTGTGATTTGCTTTGAGAAAACCGGCAAAATGTTGTATGGGTATGGAATGAAACAAGTTGCATGCAAGCAGATTGTCACAAATTTCAGAATTTCACTGTAGCAGTGCAGTCCTAAGAAATATTTCAGTCCCTTAGTTTAAAGCAATAGGTCATATAAGAGAGCAGACAGTGCTGAAAATGTAAATCTGCTTACAAAACTAATTTTCTGTGTAAAATGATTTTGCCACCTTGTTCACTTGAAATCAAAAGGTTTAAAATCTTCCTATATAGGAAGAGGGGGTGTAGTATAGAAGAGCTTGGTTAAACTTGCCCGTAAGAACTGATTCCATTAGCTTCCAGATTGAAAGCAGCTGATGAATTACCTTTCGCTGATCAACTGAAGCATGCAGAAATTCAGCCTCTATAACATGAACGAAAACCAAGTTCTGAGTCTCATAAAAGTTGTTCTTTTAGTTTCTTTTAATGGATGTTGGAATGTGTAGAGGCTGTGAGAAAACAGAAAGGTGAAAATACCTGTGCTTATGTTGAACTCGACAATTTGTTGCTGTAACAGTGTCTGAAGGAACGCTTGAATAGAAGTCAGCAAAAGCTGTTGTGGAAAGTACAGCTGTGGCATACGTGAGCTGAAGCTGTTAGTGGGGACCAGCTGACGTGTAAGTTTTATAGAATTTGCTGCTAAGCATCAACACTCTCCACCCTTTGAATCTTGCTGGATTTGCTTCACTTAACACAGGCTTCCCAGGAAGATTTCCATTCTGATAAGCAATAAGTTCAGCTACCTGTTCTGCAGAGAAGCAAAAATCCCATCTTGCATGTTCAGTTCTGGCTACGATTGACTGGTTTCTGTTCTTATTGACAGTAGTATTGTTTCAAAGGAGGTCCCTAGATCAAGGGAATCAGTGCAGAGAATTTCGTTTAAAAGCAGACTAGAGTTTGCGTTTGCAGAGGGGAATGACTCTTGGAGCTTATATGTAGGCATTGGTATCTAGCTGATGAGGTATTATTCTACAGTGCTGAAACAGCTATGTTAAATCATATGAAAGATCTGGAATATTTTCAAAATACATTTTGAGATGAAATATATCTTTGTGTGTATATGCAATATATGTATATTAGCTAGTAAATATTTATCTGGTAATGCTTTATTATATTTTTGATACCACAAAGGAAACTCAAATCATATCAACCGTCAGTTCTGTTGAAGATCACATAGTTGCAATCCTGTTCACTGGTATGTACAGTGGCATGTAATTTCAGTGAAGCCTTAGGCTATAGTTAATTTTCTAGAAGCCTTGCTTGAATTTCAAAACCTAAAGGTGTATTTACAGTTATTAAATTGGAGTATGTTAAAAAAAATCCAACCAAACCTGCCTTCCTGAACTGCTTTTATTTAAGCCTTGCTATCCATGCCATCGAGAAATGTGCTGTATTCACTATATTAAGGTACCTTTATTTTGGATATTTTTGTCAAAAAGTATCCATGAATACTTTGAGCATCATGGAAGAAGTACCTTCACTTCTAAATACACCAGACATTAACTACTGGTAAATGGGTATCTCTTTGGTGTTGGAGCCAGACCCAATTATGCACTTAGTAATCAGAGGAGCAGCTTTTAGTCAGTCAAAAGAAAAGCTTCCTGCTGAAAGGCCTAAAGTCTTTAGAAGAACCAGCTGAAAACCCAATAGGTTGTATTTTGAAATGAGATCATATTTTGAAAGTAGCAAGCTTTTTCATCAGTGTCTTGAAAATTTTCTTAGAAGTGTGAATACAGTAGATGCTATAATAGCTTGACTAAGGATTTTGGGGTTGTTGGATTGGGTTTATCTTTTTCCTTTTTTTGGAGGGGGAAAACAGCCTTTTTATTTGGTGCAGTTACTGTGGTAAGTAGAAAGGACTTAAATTAGCGTCTAGAATTTAAAAAAAAAAAATCATGGCTGTTGGTTGGTTATTTGGCCATGAGTGCAGAGAACGTGTATTTGACCAAATCCAGAATGATGTTATTTCAAGGAATGTTAAACAGTAATTAATGTGTGTGGTTCACAATTAATCACAGTTTTAAAGTATTTGAAACTGAAACAGCTGATTGTCTTACAGTATCATGTCTACTGATGCTGAAGGTGCTTTCATACTAAAATGGAAAGATGAAAAAGCAGAAGCCCAGTTCGTTGTATACTGTCTGTAACAGCACCTTAACTCGTAGTGCCACTGATAATCCATTTCATAAAAAAGCCACAATATTACACAGTGAATATCCTTCTGCTTTCCTTGGGTTTGCTCTGCATTTGCTTATACCTAGTTTACTTTCCTGTTTTGTTAGATTAATCATCTTTGAAAGTGAATGAAGTGATGCCTTTTGTTCAACTAATTCCAGCTTAGCATTTTACTGTAATCAGAAAATCCGATAGCGCTGCACGAGTAGAAAACATACTGCGTTAATTTATGTCCTCAAGGAGCAGTAATGTTGCTCTGGGTAGATGACTGGATAGCACTACCATTTGAAGGCAGCATAGGTTTGTCATTTACTATCACTCATGTTTTGAGATGCACTGATTACTTTTTTTTTTAATCTATGAAGGAATTTGTTAGAAGTTTTGGGTTTTTTTGTGTCTGTTTATTCTTGTGGTTCATACTGAGTGAAATAACTGAATTTTTAGTTAAGTATATGTCTTGGTTTGAGGTAAAACAGAACCAGTTTTCTTTTCAGTAATCTTACTTTTCAGCTAAGCCTCTTCTAACTAACTGAACTCTCTGAAATTAACAGCATATTTTTCAGACATTGTCTGCTTCCAGAGGGATAAGGCCTTGTTTATAATTGATACCTAGGAATGGTATGCAGAGAAGCTCCTGCTTATGTTTATTGCTATAACAACCAAGGTCAGCTAACTGTTACATGCCCCACTGCAGGCTCAGAAGCGGAAAAGCGTAGAGGGGTCGCACCTGCGGGTAGGAGTGGACAGGGCAGGTGACCCAAAACCGACCAACAGTGTGTTCCGTCCCATCTGCGTCATGCTCAGTATAAAAGCTGAGGGATCAAAGGGTCAGCCTGTTTATTCAATAACCGGCATCCGAGGATGACTCTGTTTGTCTGCCTTTGATCCCAATACATGCATTCTGGAATCCAGTTCCCATCTGTTGCTGAGTCCAGTGTGGGACTTTCCCAGTGCCTGACGGTGATGTGATCGTCATCCTGGGAGCTTGGTATGGTTTTGCGTATGTAGTATATATTTCATTAATTTCTTTTTATTATTCTATTAATATTTTCATTAATTTAGTTTTCTTTTAAACTCATAACACTCTCTCACTCTCCTCCCCACTCCCCCTCACCTCCCTGAAGGAGAGGTGGGGGACAGCATCTGTCGTTCGTTTCAGTGGCCAGTGTGGCCCAAACCTCGACAGTGTATCATGTTTTTATATGCTCCAAAGCTCAATGTACTCATAAACTTTCTAATGAGAAAATGCCTTCAGAGACCATAATTAATTTCAAATTATAAACTATATACTTTGTGTTCACTTTTTAATGTATTATCCAGAAAGGAAACATAGATTTAATAAAAACCTAGCTGTACTTTAAAGTGTTTTGTAGAAATTCTTGTGCCTTCAACATGTGCTCATAACTCCGTGTCTCTTTAGGAAGATATGCTCATGCATTACAGATAGGAGAATATCTCTAAAATCCCCAGGGTTTAACTCAGGACTTAAATATTTCAACATCTGGCTCATTTAGAGCTAATGCATTGAAGGGTGACTCATAATGACTAGACTGCCGGGAGTTCTGGAAGCTTGAGGTACAGCCGCCAGGTAATCAAGCTTTGCATCTAATTGCGCCTTCAAAGTTATTTTAGCTATATGTGTTGTACGTAAAAGGTGCACCTGAGAAAGTATATTGTGTGAAACTGGCTGGTTTCATGCAGGTTCCCACCTTGCTGAATTTTCAGTGTGGTGGAAACTTAAAAAAGTTCAAAGTTAAAAAACCAATATTATGTTAGGTGAATAATCACTGCTGCTGTAATGGTTGTTGTGGCAGAACTGTAAGTACGTGATGTAAGAAATTCTCCAAGTGTGCAAATTATTCTCCACACATATACGTGTGTTCATGTATCATAGTAAATGTGCTAATCTTACAGCCATGATCAGGTAAATAATAATTTTAAGTTACTTTAAGAAAAAAAAAGAGGTGGAATTGGCCTTCAAAGACAGGGATTTTGGTTTGGTTTTTTTCAGCATACAGTCTACTAGTTCCTACTTAACTGTGTAAATGAGGAATAAATCCATCTGTTTATTAGTGGGATTAGTTTGAGTTTAGCCTGAAACAGTAGGTGATAAACTCTTAGGCCTGAAGTGTGTTCCCTGCCCTCATAGGTCTGAACTGTAGTTTTGAGACATTTCCTTTCCAGTTTAAAAAAAAAAAAAAAAAAAAAGACAACGGTGAATTTGAATCAGAAATTGCACAGACAGCAATGTAAGTAATGTTCCTCTTTTTCAATAGTAATTTAGTTGCTGTTATTTGTTTCCTTGGCATTCACTTCTTTGCAAGTGGTTACTATGTCAAAATAAGGATTTATTGAGGTTCTTCAAACTAGAGGTAGTCCATTTTGGAACCTAACTCCTGCACATCAGGGAGTCTTTTCTAAATATATTTTTCCTTGTTTCAAGTTTCAGATATAAGGTATTGAAGTAGCCTGGCTGCTGTTTCATCTTCTTAATAGTTTTGTCAGAACAATATCTATAATTCATAGCAGAACTCGGGACAGGAGGAGTTGTGAAGATCTGATGGGAAGAGGAGATTACCAAGTAATAATATGCATAGCAGAATGTGACCTGCCTTATTTCGGCATAGACCTACATTTCAGTTCTAATTCAGCATGATGAAGGTATTTGTTAGAGCTGTCTTCAACATCTTGGTGACTATCAAACTGTTGTCAAACCTTTGTCTGAAAGCTAGTGCTTGCTTCCCACATTCAGTCACTGGCAAACAATTTCTTCAACCCTGTACTCTGACTCATTCTTTTGTATAGAGAATTTTTGAGCACAATTTACTGTAATATCTCAGGCTTGTTAAATATCCCTACTAGCAACGTTGGGCAGCAGGTCTAAAATTTTATTTTAAATGTTCATTTGAGATTAGACTGAGGTTTAGAACGCTCAGGATCATCAAAGTGCTTTTCTCAAGATGAAGGGGAAATTGTGAAACCTGTACATACTCCTCCCTCATCTTCCTGGATGATCTACCCCATTAGACACATACAGAATCAAGTTCTGAAATAGATAAGCATTTAAATATCCAAATATATTCTACTTACCTTTTTATAACACTTTTTTAAAATGTGCAGTGGTTTGCCTAAGTGTTCGTCACAAACTCTGGGTGGGGGGGTGGAATCAGTCTGAAGTATCAACCTTGCATTTTTTTTCATGAGTTTCTGGGAAAAGGTACAATTTGCCAGTTACATTATTTTGATTTAAAAACAATTATCACAATTTCAGCCTTTTTTCCCTTTTTTTTTCTTTTTTTTTTTCTCATACATCGTAGAATATAAACATTACCTTGGGATCAGATATCCATGCTACATAATTGAGAATTTGGGAGTTTAGTAATGTGTTATTAGAACTGAAATAGGTAGATTTATAGCACTAATTTATTTCATTTTCCATTTTGATACAGTGCTCATGTTTCATAAAATATACTGCGTCTGTTGGGTGGGAATTTTTCCATCAGCTACCTAAAGAAAAATGAAATCTTGTGTATTACTTTGTCCTCTGTTTTCCAGTTTTTGTCTGTGAACCCTGGGTATTAACTACCCCATGTTAATGGATCTTAATGTGAAGACATTGGAGGTCTCATTATTATTCCGTAAACTCTTTTTTTTTTTTCCAGTTTGAGCAAGGATAAATATTTAAGGTCTTTATTTATCTGTAGAGGTCAATCAGGAATATGTGTCCCTGATGTCTCTTCCATGCCTTTACCTGTTCTACTCTTGAATAACGGCATAACTGGTTGGTTGTTAAAGCTTTGGTCTCACTTTCCTCCGCCCTCCTTTTTTTGGAATGAGATGCCCTGATGCCAAACTACGAGTTAATGTCCTTAAAAATGTCTAAAAAGACATGAACTAGCCTAAGCCTTGGTTGTCTATATAGAATAAATGAATTTATACCTAAGTAAAATCAGCACAGATTTTGGTACTCAATAGGGATAGTACAACCTGTGCCTATAAGTATTCTGGTTAGAATTTGAAGTATTGCTTGCCTCCTTTCTTCACCTTGCTGTATCTTGGGCCATTCTTAGGGAGGTGAGGATGGTTTTATTTGGTACAGTTCTTCCTCGTGCCTGGTACTTTATACACACATGAAACAGCACACATTCCTGGGTTTACAATGTTTACAATGTTGGGGCTCAGAACCCATATGAACCACAGGGCTCAAGTGGTTTTAATCATTACTTTGAGCTGTGGGAATTGCACTGTGAAATTGTAGTCCTGTTCATAAGGATGCCGTAGGGGAACCTTTTTCAGTCTCCCAGTGTTCAAGTGAGATCAACTTTAGCCTTTTGTTGTCCTGTAGCTGTCCTCTTTGAGCGTGTTTTCTGATTGTGAGGCTGCAAATCAAGGTGTTGGGTATTAAAGTATCAAATGTTGAAATGGAGGTAGTTTCCATTGTCTTTATTTATATCTACTGATTCAGCAATGTACTTTGAGAATTCAGACAAATTGGTGAGCCTTAATCTCTCTTTGATAAATTCCTAATGACAGCCTCTTCATAAATAATACATTTTTAAATGGTTTTAATGTTTCTCCCTTATAAGTGTCCAGTAGCTTCCTCAGAAGAGAAGCCAGGCTTGCTGTTGATCTTTCTATTCTCTCTTGTTTCTTTCTGAAAAGAATCATGTCTAGCTCCTTGCAGTCCTCTAGCAATGAACACTCGTTAGTTAGCTGTCACAGACCTCAAAATGCTTTAATATTTCCTTTGCTACTGTTCTCAAGCAACATAAGCAAAAGAGATTTTATGACCAGCATCCTGAGTGGGTGAACTAATGGAATCATCCTGCACTTAAAAGACCTTTTTGACCTCTCTTTTAAAAGCCTTTTAATCTTTCATGCAGACAGTCCATGAGTTCTAAGATAATATTAGTTAAAAATAAGGAAGTCAGACATTTGGAGGAATTGTTACCAAAAGTTCTAAAGGTTGATTGCTTTGATGGTTTGCATAATATACTATAATCCAGTGCTAACTAGAGTTTAAAATTTAGTTTTGATTTTGTTATGAATTTGCAAATGCATGGAAACCACTGTGCAGTATGAAATATATATGAATGTATATATATTGCAATGAACTTTTTGCAATATGTGAAACCGACTCAAGAGCGTGCATAATAAATTCAGCCCTTTGGAGGAAAGCCCTAACAGCAGCTGAATTTTCAGGAGGGATAATTCCATTGAAAAGTATTCCCTGTCATTCAGGGATCCTGCTTCCTGAGATGTGGAGAATACAGCATTAATCCTCAAATCAGCAGACTCCCAAGGCAGTTAATTATGTAGGACTCCATGTATCAGATGAAAATGGCAAAATAACTACCTACAGTTGGGGAAGAGGTAATATTTGAAACAATCAGCAGGAAAGCCAAGAAATCTGTGAAGCTTTGAGTTTGGCCTCTCTAACAGCAATACCACTGATGAAGTAAGGAGCAGTTGAATGTGGCTATTTCTTACAGACTGAGTTGTGGACTACATAAAAATTATTTCACTTTTCACTTATTAAAAACATTTTTTCGTTTTCTTGCAGCGTACAATTTTTCAGGTTTTTTTGGACAGTAATTTTGTGCCTGAATAATGTTTTCCCTTTCCTCATATCTGAATTTCAGGATTACAATATGCAAGTGCTTTGTGAACTGTTGAACCTAAGCATACTGTTAGAGATTCCCCATCCACTCTTTTCAAAGTGGAAAAGCAGATGAATCATTATTCTTTTGAGAGCACCCCAGAAATATCATCTCAAGCTTTAGATTCTGCTTGTGTCTGTGTTTATGCCAGATGGCTCCAGCTCAGTTGGCTGGATCGGCATTATACTGGAAATAGTTCTACTGTACTTTGTATAGCTTTATTTACTGTCTCATTAATTTTAACTTTTCCAGAAGTTTTCCCTATTCAGAAGTCAGTAGGGTTAGGTTTCATGCTGTGTTAAGAATTTTAAATAACCAGGCAGGGTCCTGTCACATTACAGGAACAAACCAGCTATTTGAGACTGCCCAAATTATGGTTATTCTCTTATATTTTTTTGCGATCTTGAAGATGGCCTTTTTTGTTCTGTTACGTCAGCTTATATTTATCACTTATTTAAAAATTATAACTGATGTGGTTGGCCAACATTGTCATATGGCAAAGAGTGATTTGTAGAATATTCTACATAAATATGCATGCTAGAGGACTGTAGTTACGTGGGGTTATTTTATTTATTACATCTACAGTTAGCAGTCTGTATTGTGTATATTCATATGTTGGGTTTGACTTCTTACCGTATTGCCTGTTCCACAAGTGCCGACACTTACTTTGACAGAGTGGCACAACCATTTGTCACTGAGCAAAACCTGCAAAAGAACCTGGGATGATTTGTAGTGCAGAGGTTGATTATATGTCCTTCAGAAGCCCGCTGAAGAAAGTGGAATGGCACTTCATTTATTGTTGTAAACAACAAAAAGCCTATTGTGCTAACTGCTGCTAACATTTGAAGAGGGCTTTTTTCTCCAAGGCATGATTTGAAGTATATTCTATTTGGTGGAGGTTACTGCTGGCAAAGGTTGCTCCATCACCACTTAATTTTTTCTTGCAGTTATCTTGTTCATGTTTCTTCTTCTGACTTTTATAGGACCGTGGCCGTAACATCTTGAGAAAACACTCTGCAAAATGAAGTCGAGTCTAGTATATCCAGGCCCTGTAGAAACAGTGAATTCCCAAGAGATTTGAAACTGTCAATTAGAACAGCTTGCAGGCAAACTAATCTACTATGAATTTCAGGACTACAACATCTACAGCATGACTTCAGAGCACTTCAAAGAAAAGTGGCTTTGTCAATAGGAACCGTAGTATACTTAACTTAGAGATAAGGTGTAAAGTAGAATCCAGAGACATATATTTTACAGTGCTCTCCACTTTTCCAAACAGTTTAAGTATCAGTAGAGAGAACGATTCCTACCTCTTGAGAAACTCCTAATGTGAAACTCGTTTTCACTTGAGGGAGAGCATTACTGTATTAAATGGACTTCGTTCACTGACTTGCAATGGAAGAGTTGTTGGGAGCGTGGGGGAGGGAGAGAGAGGTGGTGAGAGTGGGATGGTTGTTTTCTTCCTTAGCGTTTGCAGATGTGGTTGGGTTCATCTGCATTTAGAAACTTTAGGCTTTTTTTTTTTTTTATTTAAGCCAAATAAAAACTTTGTATTTGAACTGTACTAGGAGGGTTAGTGAGTCTCGACCCAGTAAGCCATTTTCCTTGATGAAAAGAGCCTAAATTTAGTAGTTGAGGGAGGTGTTCATCAGTAAAGCCTAACAGCAGTTCTGCTTAAAAGTAATTGTTTTTCTTTCTTGCCTGATGCGATTGGTAATTCTGAATAGGGCTGAACAGTAGCAGCAACTGCTTCTGTGTGAGAACACTGTTTACTGTTGCGAACATATGTCTGGCATGAATTTCTCTGTGTCTTTCAGGAGACTTTGCATATGTAGTGGTCAAAACCGTGTAGGTTTAGTAATAGTCCTACATTTTTAGAAGCATATTCCTAAGAGTGGTAAGTCAGTTATATTTAATGCAACTGATAGCTTAATTTAATTGCATTTAAAGTAGGATGAGTATTGCACTCTATAGTATTTTGTTCTACTTGTAATTTTGAGGATGTCTTTACTGTAGTAAAGGTGGGATCCACAAATTTTCTGGAGAAATAACTGGAAGGCACTGCAGGCTGGCTTTCGGGAAGGACTTTCAACTGCTTGGATGGCTTCTGCTGCCTGTGCTGCAGGGTATATTTCTAAAGGAAGTTAACTAAACTAGAGATGCCACGGAGACCTGCAGTTCATGGGTTACTGCTGTTTCTCGTAGCTGACTATATCAGGCCCCAGAAGATTCCAGTTACCAGTTGAGCCCAGATCTTCAAGGTGTTTAGGTGGAGAGAGACATACCCAGTGCTATGTACTTCTTGAGGTCCTAGAACCTTTGGCTTGCACTGAGATGAAAAGGAGAATGATTGTCTCATCCCCTTCCCCCCCTCAAAAAAACCCAAACAAACAAACAAAAAAACCACACACACAAAAAACCAAACCACAAAAAAAACCACCCATCCAACCAAACCATATTTTAAGTAGTTTCCTGAAATGCATACTCAAGTATCCAAATCAGACAGTTATCCCTGCATTCTAAATAAGGACAAGACCTAGCCAAACAAAAGCAAGGAGTTAGAAAAATGAAAAAGATAACCAAAAGGACTGTATGGTTTTGCTAGATAATTGCGCACGCATACTTGCTTCTTAGTTGATGTTAATTACTTTCACTTTCAAATATTGCAGAAAGAGCAGGCCTTTGGGGGGATTCGCATTCATGGTGACTTGACTGAATGGGATTAATGACATTATTTTGGCAAAATCATTTTTAGTGCCATTCTGTAAACACCACAAAATGTAAAACAGAGTACCAAAAGTCACAGGTGAAATGCTAATTTTACTTGAAAAATGCTAAATGCATGTAATTGAAATTTAAAAGATCTCTCTGTAGGAAACTGCAGGTGTGACTGTTTTTAATGTAAACTTGTATTCTACTGTTATGGACTCTTTGCAGGTCTGCTTTCTTATTGTCATGCGTAGCCTGAAAACATCTGGCATTACTCCCTTAAATCCTCCTAATCTTCCGTTTGATTAAACGTGTCCCACTCTAGTTATGGCCCATCAGAAAAGCAAAAATAAAGTATATTTCATATGCTTGCTTCAGATGTTTCTCTAGCATTTTATATGTAAAAGTTTTTGGCTTGTGTTTATATTAAAAGTAAAGATAAATGAACAAATACAAGTCTGTCCCGGTAGCCTTTTAACAAGCGCTGGTCTTTGAAAAGCAGTTCTTGAACAATGATATCCATCTAAAATATCACTCCTTTCTGTTACGGTGTTTAACCAAAAAAAAAGTCATTAGAATTAACTACTTACATATATTGCCAGTTTATCTTTTGCTATTTTTGCTTTGAAAATTTTAATTTCTTCCCTGGTAAAGAATCAACAGGATGGTGAGGGTTTTTTAAGATTTTGATACTACTTGTGAAGTCCTCAGTGCTGCTTTCCACTGTATGATAGTTCATTAAAACAATTGCTGATAATGGGCTGCTGTTTGCAAGTGCAGAAATAGTAACTTTTATCAGTAACTTTGCCTAAGGACAGCTGGAAGTTTTTGCATTCAGGTGAAATGGCTAAGCAGTGTGCTGACTTGCTTTAGTTGTTCTGCAGCTGCCTTTCATTAAATGAAAGGCCGCCCCTCTTGAAGACGGGCATGCATTTGAAGCTCATCTTTTTGTAACATTTTATAATAGGTGAAGTTGGAAATCTTTGGATTTAGGACTCAACTGCTATTTGGTTTTGCAGCACTGTGTCTGGATTTCAGTGAAGTCAGCTAACACTAGCTGCAGAACTCGTTCTTTCTTTTTTATTTTTTTAAGACATGTTTTACAGGGATTTGGATAACCCAAAGCTGCTGTTGAGTGCCTGATCCTATTTTATAGATTTTTAAGACATAAAAAATTGAAGCTATTCTATCCTGGCTTCAGGAGCTATGAGTCTGAACACTCCTTTTTGCCTACAAATGAGGTTCTAAGTATTAATTGTAATGAAAAGCATTATCTGTATTTGCATGTGTTTTATCAGGTAGGAGGTATTGCAGTACAATTGACTGACTGATTGTCAAAGTGAATCATATGATTAAAATAAAAACTGTTTGTAATGACTAGAGTAAAGAAGATTATGAATAATGAAGCTTTGAAAACAGAAAGATTTTCTATTTTACTGCCTGTAGTTGAGTTCATTTGACTGTGAAGGTTAATCTTTTTTCTTTCCAAAAAGCGTACTTTACAAAATGTACCTTATTCTTGCTTTTAAGGCTTGTTTTTAGATTCAAACACCCTTTCATCCCGTTAAACTTGTTACAGGTGTATAAACAATCCTTGGTGCCATTTCAGTGGTACAAAGAAAATGAGACCCAAAAAAATTTAATTTGCATTTAGCAATGGTAGATTGCCCTAATTGCTTACTTCTCTAAGTTCCCTTGCCAAATACTGTACTTCCCTTTATGAGGCAAATTTCTGTTACCACACAGTGAATCGTACATGATCAGGCACGGTAGGAGTGAAAATTTTATCATCATGATATTAGAAGGTGGAGGAAGTAGGAACCTGAGTTTGTAGCAGTAGGACGTTCAACATGGAAACGTGTGCTCTGTATCTTCCACCTCATGAAGTCTGTGGAAAGTATTATTTACGGACAACATCTGGTTTCTTGCTTCTCTGCTTTATGGTACTTAACCTACTCAGTGAACTAAGAAATGTCTGCTACTTAATACCTGCTTATTTCCTTTTTAAAATCTTGTCTGAACAGCTCTGCCAAGTGTGAGGTCTTTTTCTCATGCTGATGTCCTGTTGATGGCATCTTGTGTTCATGTCAGCCTTGAACAAAGGCTCTCAATGGGTCTAAGTTACCTGTGCAAAGCTGGGGACCAAGTTTAGTAAATGTACAAAGCGGAAGAATTTTTTTGGTCAAGGTTAATGGTAGCAATGTTGTAAAAAGTAGACTGATTAAAAGTGTGATTTCGGTGTTTGGATAGAAAAAGGGTTTATTATTTTCCTGCCTCCTCTTCTGTTTTCAAGGAGTAAATTATTCCCTTCCTGCTACTTCTGTTATGGCATACAGCTTCCTCCTCTGGACACTCAGGCTCTAGTTAAACTGTTTATTGCTGTTACGTCACAAATCTCGATCACACTTACTGAGAGAGTAGTTTGAAGATCAGCTCCTTTTGTATCACTCTTATTTTTGCTCATTGTTCTTTTAGTAGTGAGCTGTAACAGGTCACCAGAGTCTGCGTGGTACTAATGCCAGCCCAAAAAAGGGACAGAAGCATGTACATAAAGCCAGGAGAAAGAGAAGTTAGAGTGAGCTCAGCCTTATCCTAGAAACTTGTGCTGATGATGGCCCTGGCTATAATAGAAACATGACATAAATAATGACAGCTGTCAGCTTATCCTTGGCTGTGTGATTCTCCCATTTTCCTTGCACTTGCATTTGTGATTGTTAATTGTTTATGGAAAAGACTAAACTGAAAATTAGTACTTTGGGGTTTTTTGGTCGTTTGGTGTTCAGGCAGATTTTTCTCCAGAATCAGTTCACATCATAGTCACAAAGTATCAGTGACTGCAAAAGAAAGGAGGCAGGATTTATGGCAGCCCAGCTGCCCTGTGACTTTCAAACGACAGCTAGAGAGTGATTAAATGATTCAAGTGGTAATTTACAGACATCTACGTGTGTAGAATTAAGTAGAAGATTCAACATGAGGCTTGATGTCATGTTGGATGTGATTTCTGTAAATCATATTTTTTCATACTTTATTTTACAGTTGCTGCTAACTTACAGAAGATAGTAGATGATCCAAAGGCCTTGAAAACACTGACTTTTAAGTTGGTAAGTAAAAGCATGAAGGGAAGAAACAAACTAATTATCACAGTATTCACACACAGACTGGATTTTATCTCATTTGCAGCTATTTTGCAGAATAAATGTGTTGAGAGATAAGATGATTGAAATTGCCACGTGTGAGAGAAGAAACCTAAACCCTGTTTTGACAAGACATTAGAGATATTTACAGTCACACAGCTCCATAACTGTGCAGGGGAAGCAGGTTAAAACAAGTAAAGTAGAGAAAACTGTTGTTGTTAGGTTAACTCCACTCCACCCCCACTCCCTCAGCTCTGTCCTGGCTGAAGTGTCTTCTGCTAATCAACATCTTGTTCCAATCCCAACACGTTCCAACACCTGCCACCGTTTTTCTTGCATGCAGGTCTCCCTCTCCACTCTTCGCTTCTCCTTAGTTCTTCCTTTCAACCTTCTTTCAATTCATCACCCATACTCGCAAGTTGATGTTGCTCCCACTGTATTACATTACTGTTTCTCCCTCCCCACCTCTTTCTATCTTCTGTATATACAACATCAGACCCTGGTTATCTGGGACTGTTTTCTGTGCTGCATTTTGTGCCATGGATCCTACTTTTGGTCAATTTTGATGCTGTCATGATAGACCTAATTTAATATTAATAACTTTACATTGCAAAAACTTAATTTAGAATTGATGTGCTGTGTTTGTTTTTATTTCTTGCTGAAATTAAGTTGAAAGATGTACATACCTAAAGCTATTGAATGATTAGTTAGGTAAATACCAAACTCTCACCAATTTGCTTTCAGCAGCCCTTGCTGAGAGTGACTCAGGCACATATGAAAGACTAGACTGAATGTCTGTGAGATAAGTAGGTCTCCAGAATCATAGCTTTGTTTATAAAAGCAGCTGCTTCATGTGGGCTGTAGAGAACCATTTTTAGAGACCTAGTTGATGATAATGTATTCATTCAGGATTGTCCTTCCCGTGTCACTTTTTTAAATATAGATTTGAGTAGTTTAAACCTACCAAATAATTTGGACTCATTTTTCCTCTACAGTCCAGTAAAATCACCAGAACTTACACGTTTCCTTTGGGAGGAGGACATGCAACTCAAATAATTTTGTTTCTGTGGCTCTTGCTATCTAAATTTAGCTTAAAGGGTGATGCTCCTCTTTTTGCAGCTGATCTGTGTTCTTGCTGTCTAAACATCTGACTTAGCTTTATTGTATAGTCAATGGCATCTCACCAAGAGCATTTAGATATATAGATACTCCAGAGACTCTGTAGAAGTCTGGGTTTCTAGTTCACACATTTAAAATTAAGGCTTGAAATTCCAAAATATAATATCCCATAGTATCCAGTTAATGTTTATATATGTTGAAAACAAATCCACTTGAAAATTTAGGTTGGGGTGTTTCTGTGATTCAGTTGGATTTGTTGCAGTCAATGTCATATGGTATTTCGGATTCCAGTAAGTGAATGCTGTTATAATCCTATTGCTTACCATAATCAGAATTAATCACAGAATCACAGAATGATAGGGGTTGGAAGGGACCTCTGGAGACCATCTAGTCCAACCCCCCTGCCAGAGCAGGGTCACCTAGAGCAGGGTTGCACAGCAATGTGTCCAGGTGGGGTTTGAATGTCTCCAGAGACGGAAACTCCACCACCTCTTCACCACCTCTTCTGTTCCAGTGCTCTGACACCCTCAAAGTAAAGAAGTTCCTCCTCATGTTTAGATGGAACTTCCTATGTTCAAGTTTGTGCCCGTTACCGCTTGTCCTGTCACTGGGCACCACTGAAAAAAGACTGGCCCCATCCCCCTGACACCCAGCCTTTAAGTATTTATAAGCATTGATAAGATCCACCCTCAGTCGTCTTTTTTCCAGACTGAAGAGACCCAAGTCCCTCAGCCTTTCTTCATAAGAGAGGTGTTCCAGTCCCCGAATCGTCTTGGTAGCCCTTTGCTGTCCCCTCTCCAGCAGTTCCCTGTCCTTCTTGAACCAGGGAGCCCAGAACTGGACACAGTACTCCAGGTGTGGCCGCACCAGGGCAGAGCAGAGGGGGAGGATGACCTCCCTCGACCTGCTGGCCACACTCTTCTTGATGCAGCCCAGGATGCCATTGGCCTTCTTGGCCACAAGGGCACATCGCTGGCTCATGGTCGTCCTGTTGTCCACCAGGACTCCCAGGTCTCCTTCCACAGAGCTGCTCTCCAGCAGGTCAGCCCCCAACCTGTACTGGTGCATGGGGTTATTCCTCCCCAGGTGCAGCACCCTACACTTGCCCTTGTTGAATTTCATAAGGTTTCTCCCTGACCAACTCTCCAGCCTGTCCAGGTCTCTCTGTATGGCGACACAGCCTTCTGGTGTGTCAGCCACCCCTCCCAGCTTTGTGTCATTGGCAAACTTGCTGAGGGTGCCCCTCAAGTTTGATTGTTTAATAGACAATTGCAAATCAATGTCACTTCTCAAGGTAAGTTCCATTGGCTACGTAACAATTCCTGAGGTTAATTTTTAAGCTAAGTTTCTTCCTGATGTTTTTAACCTAGGTTTCCTGCATTAGTTCCCTACTTCCAGGGAAAAGAGCGTCACCACAGAAGTATCCTAATTTATTCTTATCCTTGGTTTAATTTAATACACATTCTGTTTCTGCCTGTTTCTGTATTGTCTAGTGAAGTTCCTAAATGAATTGTTGCCTAGGAGAACTCTTGTCACTTGTTTGTATGCTCTACTGAGTCTTTGTTACCTCTTAGCAAGGTCTCACTGAATTTGAGAGCACTTGTATACAACTTGATTAAAACACATTTTGTTGGTAAATATTTCATGGGGATTCGAAGTCTAAATGTAGCTAATCCTATATCCAGTCAGAGAATCAAATTGAAAAGTATTCTTTAGTCTAGGATTAGTTACTGTTATTTGTGGACAGGGAATCTGGTTCGTATATAACTGCTTGCAGATTGTTTTTGCTGATACTTTGCTGGTGTATAATTTTTACATTCAAACAGCAAGCATTTTCATCTTTAGGGAGAAAAGAACAACAACTCATGTCTTAACCATTTTTGTCTTTAATTATTGCCAAAATGGTAAAAAAAGTTATTGAAGTGAGGTGTCTGGATTAATCTGTCTTTAAGGTCTGATATCCCTCTTGCATATTTTTTAACAGTGTATCTTTGATCTTACAATGATGTCATTCTACAGAACGTATATAGTATTAAACCTCCCTTAGTTGTCTTGGCTAACACAGAGTAATGACTTCCCTGCAGGATCCAGCTGTCCACAATTTGGGAAGGATGCTGCTTTAATACACAAGTAATCTTGGCAACACTCAAGGAAACACAAAATTATTGCGCAGCATAATTTGCATTTTATGTAAGGATTTTTTCATATGAAAAAGGGAGGAAAAAACCATTAACAAAAGAATGCATTCAGTCACTAAAACAGTGAATTGTAAATACCAAAAGCTTTTCTTGTACATGGCAGTTTGTGTATAGTAGTTGTACTTACACTAAGCCCAAAATATAAGCTAGTAGGTTCTAGGTGCATTAAATATTAGACAATATTTATTGATAAGGAAGGCATTTAAAAATCTATGTGCATCTAGGTATGTTACTTAGCATGGCTTTGAGGAGATTGATAGCTAGCTAGAGCGTAGAATGATGTAAAAATATTAGCTCTTTTTATCACAGTACTTTAAGTGCAAAATTCAAACTCCATTTATTTAGTAAATTGCCAATCCAAAACCCATTCAGATAATTTAATAGTAACGAATGGTTATGATCTCAGACCTTTTACTTGCTGCTTCAATAGAGTAAGACCTGTGAAATACTCTCTGAAGACAGAACTTCTGTCTGTTCGCTGTGTCTGATCAAAGTAAATTTGAAGGAGTAGCCTGATGTAATGCTTCCACAAGTATCGAGTGAGTTTATTTCTTGTCTTGAAAACTCAGTGGATAATGTCACTTGGTGCGCCTTTTGTGCACAGTCTAAGAACTCTTTTCCTTGTAGTGCGTATACACAAACCAGTTCTACTAAAGGGTTCGACTGCTACTAATGCATAAGAGCATCACGAGCATTTTTATAGGGTGAACCAATTGTTCTGACATTTTTTGGGAGGGATATGCCAACGAGTCTGAAGGCATCTGTCATAAGTAATTTACATTACTCGATGTTCATCCAATTGTATTATTATTTTGATTTACGTACCACACAGGGGAAGAATGCATAAAAAACTTTGTTAAAAATGTAGTCACTCCTACAGAAGCAAATTTTGTATTTAAATATCAAAATATTTTGCCTACAGCATGTATAATTTTTTAAAGCAAACCTAAAATAACAAACCAAGCAAGGTGGTTTTATATTTTTACCATTATTTGTGTAAAATTAACTGAACACTTTTGCCAGTTTGTACTGGGATATTACTGAAGAATCTCAAGTGTACAGTTTTAAGTACTAGATTGTACTGTCAGAAAGGAGCTGTCCTTTTGCAAATATTATTACTCTTCGTAGACTGCTTCAATCTCTTTAAAAATTCAGTGGGCTGGCATTCCAAACTGACTTGATAGCTGGACTCATGAGTCATGTGGTGTCTACAGCACAACGGTAAAAGATGGATTTTATACATGTAGATTATTATTCACTTCATGAGTGAAAACAGCATGCTCACATGAGAAAGCAAATCTGGCTCCTGTCTGGAAAGTTTGGGTTAAAGAATTTGGATCTTCTAAGTGTTTATTTCCCAGTATTTTTTTCATAATTTTTAATATTGATTAAAAGAGTTTGCTAAAATTAAGGATGCTGTTGCCTGATCTGGCAGAGGATACACCAAGCAGTCTGAAAGCTTTCCTTCAAGTAAGCTGTTTGCTGACTAGGTGATCTGGGGAAAATTTATAACCTGGCTGTCAAACCCTCCTTTCTAGTGTGATATACTAAACATTTCTGTTTCTACTTGCAGGCCTCTGGCTGTGATGGCACTGAGATTCCCGATGAAGTGAAACTGATTGGGTTTGCTCAGTTAAGTGTCAGCTGATGTCTGTCCCTTGACCCCAAGCTGAATTGTGAGATTGCGAAGAGTCCAGCTTAGATGCAAAGGAAAATTAATGCACCACACAGAGTTCTGCTTCATTCTCTAGCAATTCACAAAGTCAGAACAAGCAAAGCCCACAGCTACACCGCTGCTGCTAACATTCAAAATGCTACTAAATGTCTCTTAGCAGTTGATTTGGATTCCCCCTAAGTGAAAAGCCTGTGGAAATGCACTCAGGTGTCTGTATTTATTGGTTACAAAAGGAATTTTCTATCAAGCTTACTTCTTTCATAAACTTTGAGTGATACTATTTTACCTGTACTTGTGGTTGATAATACTGCCTCTGTTCTGTTATATTTAGAAATTAACATAAATATAAAATTTAAGAATTATTAGCCAAACTTGAATTCTAGTTTTAAAACTGACTGTGAATTTTATTTTTCATATATTTATGCATTACACATCCTAGTAATAAGAAAATGATTTGACTTGATTATGTGCTATTTGCAGTTAATCTCCCATTATTTAAAAAAGTTTCAGGTATATCTTTAAAGTATTTGGTAACTTCTAGGGTTTTGGGTTTTTTTAAATCAATTAGGCATTAGCAAGCTTTTGTTGGTTGTGTGTCTAAAAACCAGTCCACAAACTGATTGTCAAGGGAGTGGGAGGTGCCTTGCAGACATTAATGTTTTAAGAATGTTCCTGAGGCTGCTTAAATAAATAATCTCCATTTTCTGGAAGTACCATACATATGGTACAATATATATAAATATATATAGTTATATGAGCAAGGAGGGGATCTACAGTAGCCAAGGTGTTAGAATATTTTGACTATGCTTTATTGGGAAGTCTATGAGGTAGAACTACTTTGAACTGTTGTCGTTAAGGTAGACTGCTTACTGTGTCCAATTCCGATCCGACTTACCCTTAATGATAGAAACCGGTTTCATACAGGTGATTAAAAACTTGAAGAACGGAACTGAAGCTTTACTTGAAGTTCTACAAAATATGAAGGTGGAGTGAAAATAATAGGGCTTTGTGCAATGATCAAGTAAAACTCTGTTACAAAGAAAACACTTCTGACCCAAGTAGTCTTATGCTTAACCTGTGACATAGACATTGTGGAGCTAGTGAACCTTAGAAAGACTTTCAAATCTGGAGATGTGTTTCTCGGAGGTTACAATTTAAACTACTTCCTAGCTAATCCTAGATAAACGGCAGCTCTTTAATGTACTGAAAATGGCAAATATATATTATTAAGAGAAGTTATTTATAATGCCTTGTCGTAATTGTTGAGGTGTTCTAGAGCCATTTGCGTACGACTCAATGTAATCCCATCCCATCCTACTGTTTACATGATGATTACTCCAAGATGACTGCAAAGGTTAAAAAAATAAAATAAAAATAAAAGTGTACTGCACAAACAGATTTGTATTTTGCATTTCAATGCTCTGTGTGCATTTTGATGGCTGTTATAAATGTCTGCTGCCCTTACTTAGTTTATGAGTGGCACCTGCACAAGGGATCTGGTTCCTCGTGTTGGGGAGGAGAAGGGGAGAAAACATCACTTGCTCACAGGAGAGGGTTGCTTTTGACCACTTGCATTCCAGTACTTTGCGTAAGCCATTTCTAAGACTCCTGAAGTGTTTGTACTTCAAGAAATCATTTGGTTATTTGGGGCAGGACCCGTAAGCCTCTGGAATGCTGGTTTGTGTGGGGAAGAGTGTGAGAGGGGCCCAGGGCAGGGCCGGGGCTGGCACCTGCTGCCTGTGGCCCAGGTGTGGGGCTGGTGGCCACAGATGAGACTCGTTGGGGCAGTTCAGGCCCTCCTCAGGTACCGGTGCCCTCAGGCCCATTAGTGTGGGGAGCCCCAGCCCTGGGGAGGGTTTTGGCAGTGTGGCGGGGCTGGGGGCTGTGGTGGGGGCTGGAAAGGCCCTGTGCGCCGGTGGGGCTTGGCCTGCAGCCAGCTGGCGGCAGCAAACAAAAACAGTAAGTGCCTTTCCTTGGGGGCAAAAAAAGCTGTGTCTTTCCTTAGCTTTGGGGTGTCTTTGCACGTGTGGGTGTGGTATTGCTGATAAATCTGTTCAGTATCTCACCTCAGTGCCATATCATCGTCTGTTTATCTCCTGCCTTACTTTGGTATGTGCTTTGCCTTGGTCAGCTTGTGCACTGTGCTCCGGGCTCCCTGGGGTCAGATGGAGGAGGAGGAGCCGGGAAGGGGCCTTGGGGCAGGCCCCAGCGGTGTCCAGGCGAAGGCTGCGCCTCTGGGTACCCACCGGTCTGTGCCCTGGGAGCCCCCACCCGGGCTGTGCTGGGGGAGGACGGAGGGCACTGCATTGTGTCTGATCTGGGGGGGCAGGCTGCAATTTGGCAGCTAATTACTCAGTGGCAACCTCTGTGTTAGAGTAAGAGAAAAGGCACCTTAAATGTGCATCTGCTAGTGAAAGTTGATAACCTGCAATGCTGTGATTGGGTGGCTACTGAGCAGGACCTGAAGGAGTTAAGTATTGCTGTTAGATTATTTTTCTAATGTACATTAATGTATGCTACTCAAAACGTTGCACCGGTATTGACTGATCCACCTGCAAAGCAGTTAGCTGGTTAGCTTTTTTTTTCAGGCACAGAAATGAATGTTCAGGGAAGCTTGTTGTTTTCACAGATCTATAAAAGAAGTGGGAATACATAATTTGATGAAAATCATGTTCCACTTGCTATACGCCTCCCCGAAGGCTGAGGAAAAGGTGTTGGGGTATGAGTAGCAACTGTCAAAAGTGCTCATCTGCTCTACTGGTTGGGTCTGCAGGAGGTATCTAAATAAAGAAGAATGTAGTACTTTAATTGAAGCAGTCAGCAGTATTGTACCAAGATAAAGCTGTAACAGTTGTTGCTCACTTGCAGTTGGATGCAGAAACATGCCAATGCTTCACTGAGCTTCCTTGGTTCAGTGAGAGCAAATTTACACAGCAGTGTTATTTATTGTAGCTGTGTTGTTTTATAAAATTTTTTTTTGCTGCTGCTAAGGTATTGTGAATAAATACAGTGTCAGCAAAATGAGTTCAAAAGGACAATGACCTGAAAGAAAAGGTAGTTAAAGCTTTAGTGTCTGTTAAAATTAAGTAGTTTATTCTTGCAGCTATACAGAGGAGAAAAAAGGTGAGAATACATACAGTAGGTTGCAGTAGAAAGCAGTGTGCAAGCAATGATAAAGTAGAAATAGAGACCTAATGTAATAGGAACTTGCTTCCTAAACACTGTATTCACATCCTCTGTTGAATAACAAGGGAAAAAAGAAAACCAGCAACTGTTCATTTATTCATGTTTACATGAAAAGCATTTAGGAGATGGGTATGGTTCTCATATGTATGACATGACTTGCCCCAAAGCTGCTCCTGTTAGAAAAGTGTTGCTGGACAATACCTTGGGCCTGTTGCTGGCCAGAACACCTGGCTGTGTTTGAAGGAAGAGGTCTCTAATTAACGAGGTAAAGCTGGAACAGGTGAGCTACCATATAGCTATCTGATGCCAGGAAAATAGGGCTTAATTAGATGGTTCTAAAAATATGATCATCTGTAGCAGTGATAATATGCCAGTGCTTGCAGCTGGGCACTTGAGGCTCTGTGGACTGATGAATGTCAATGTCCATGGAGCCAGCCCTGCCAGCGCGCTCTGCTTTGTTGTGCTCAAAGTAGCTCTGTGCTGTGGACGGAGATGGAGGACAGCTGATGAAACACGCTTCTGTCATTTACTATTTTGAAAGTGTTAAAAAGGATGACTGTAAACATAGAATTTAGCTCAGCACAAAAGTAGGTCTGGAGAATAACTGGTTTGTGTGTGTGGGAGAGGGAGGACATTTCCAGCCTTTTATCTCCTGGGACTCCAGTGTGGGCTTTGGACCAGGAAAGCTGCCTCCCACTCTGGCAGCGTATGCTTTTCATGTCAAGAGAACAGGAGCACATGTGTCTTTCCTGACAAGTGCTGACCTCAGATATTCCCAATGCTGCAATGCAGCTAGCCAGTGGGGATAAATGTTTTTGTTTTCTAGAAATACTATCCTATGTACTACCACAATTTCCTCTATAGACCTCCCTGCCCCAGAGCACACTTCTGCTTTGTGCATGGAGGTAGAAGGGCGAGCAGGGAAATAAGCCAGAAAACATCATTGAATTTTCTCTCCCCCACATTCTCTCCTGAGATAAAGATGAACGTGTGCCTTTTTAGCGAGCTTGGTCGAATTTTAAAATCTCCAATGTGGGGGCTTCCAGAGCAGTCTTATAAAATCTTATTGTGGGGCACCCCTTCAGAATGTTTTTAAACACCATTATTTCTCTGAGAGGGAATGCTGTGTGTGGCTTGTAAATGGTGTGCCCTCCCCCTCATGCTTTTCTTAATCAGAGATTTGTTTTCCTTTTCGCCACCTACCTCTGCGTAACGATGTTGGATGGTGAGATTGGCCTGTGCCTGAAATCAATTAACTCTGATGATGAATCTGACACAGACCTAAAACACTGCTAATTGAGTGCGTTGAAAATGCTGACTTTTGTTTAGCAGGGAGCAGAGGATGCCCTCCGCCCCCTTTCCCCCCTGCCCCGTGTTTTTTCAAAGCAGAAAAAAAAGTTAGATCTTGTTGATAAGGAGTAGCAGTTAGTATATATATTTTTCTTCCCTCTGGATCAATTGCTATATAACTTTATTCAGTGAATTGCTGTGGGGTTTCGCACTGCATCGAGTGGGCAACCTTTCCACCCTCTTGCAATGTACTCGTGAATGTGCATGCACGAAGAATGCTAATTACTTTAAAATAAGAAGTTGGAAAAGCAGCAGGAGTCTACGTATTCGAGCTCCCTGTGCGTGTGCTCTGATAATCTGATGGAGCAGCTGGGTTTACTCAAACCATGAAAACTCCCAACAAAGTCTGCTTTACTTGTGTTTTATTACACAGTGGTCCAACGGATGAAATATCCAGCCATATTAGTTGAGCATTGTGACATTTAGGTATTCATTTTCCCTCAATGACTAAGAGTAACATTACAGTGAACATAAAAATGTGGTTTTATAGCTGCTTTATAATTGTTAGATTGATGCTCATCGAGCTGCTTGCACAGTCATTGTAATTTGAGATGTTGAACCAAACTCAGTAGTTGGGAAGTTGTCTTGCTTCTGATCGCGTTCAGAATACGGGCAATGGTGGATCAATGAGCAATTACAGGGACTTGGAAGAGCGTATGGTACGAAGGAGAAATATTTAATTTTCACTGCATAAACGAATAGGGAGGTAATCTTGTCCTCAGGACATGAATGTTTTGCCATCTAATTTTCAAATGTGAATTTGAAAGACTATGCTTGTTTATTGTCTCAGTAGGGTGTAGAAAATCACTTATGCAAGTGGATGCATTTATGTACAGGAACAGCTATGAGAAATAGAATTGGAGTAGATGGAAAATACATGCCTCTCCTTTTTTATTTTTTCTGCATAGGTACAAATTTTAAGAATTAATGAAAACCAGTTATCTTTCAAATACGGAACTTTTAAAATTTTTTTTTCTTCTGTAAAGAAACTAAATGGCTATTTGGTTCTTTTTCATCCATGTAATAACTCGGATTCATTAAGGAAAGGTGCTGCTCTTGCATAGGAGTGCTAGGATTCTTTAGATTTATTTTGAGCAAAAGGCTTTTCTAGTTTTGTCATGTTTACTCTGCATCTGTAGACTTTATAGATCTAGCTTTGTTTCCTTTGAGGACAATCTGAGGTGTGGCATCTCAAAATGTAAAGGAATTTAAGGTTATTTTGGTAACACAACTGTTTCTTCACATAAAGGTAGTGCGTGTGGCTGTCATCAACAGGCAATTATAAAAAAGCCAGAAGAACCAGAGTGTGTCAAGTGGTTTTGAGGAGGTGGACTCTGTGCTACTCATGTCATATCAGAACACATAAATAGGTAAAAAGATTATATCTCCCAGTAGCAAAACTTCTGTGTTGTACAAGATGGACTGTGTAGTGCTAAACTGGAAAGCCTCTTTAAGTAAGAGGCCTGTGTTTCTGCCTGCATCTCTGCTTTTGAAAGCTTGGAATTGATTTTATGATGCGTTCTGGTACTGGGGGGAAAAAAAGTGGGGGGAAGGAAAAAAAACCCAACAACAAAACACTAAACCACTGGCACGCTTTGATGTTAGTCTGTACCTGTACTGTTTCATAATGTAAAGGGCAAGGAAAGTTTTTGAAAACTGTTACTAGGAAAACTTCTTTTGTCTCTAACAGTCACTATTCTCTCCAATGCATCAAAGAAGGTTGAGGGACCAGAGTATGCCATTATTATGTTAACCTTAACCTGTTGGTATTTGTATTATTAAGGTTCCTGAAAGTTTGGTTGTTTTTTTTTCTGGCAAATAAGTATCTTTTGCTAATGCCCTGCAGTGTTCTAGTACTCTATTATTGACCAAGAAAGAACAAAATGCTAAATTAAAGAATGACGTATAAAATCAAATGGTCATCAAACATGAGCTTGTTCAGAACCAGGGAGGTGTGGATGACAACGTCCCTCTTCTCCCAAGCTTGCCCATGGTTTAATCAGCCCTGTTGGGCAGTGCTCCCTTCTTACCGTGTGTGGCGGGATGCGGTTCCCCTGCGATGGTACAGCAGGGCATCGCAGCCTGGCCTCGCTGAGGCTCTTCATCACTCTCACAGTGAACAGTGAGAACAGTGGGCCGTGCCTTTGGCCCCGAATGTGCCCAAGCAAGAAGTTAGCAGTGCTCTATTCTGATGCAAAAAAAGTACCTTCTTAAAGGTAAACTTTCCATGCCTCTTTTTGCAATAGGGATGAAGGACTTTGTACTTAGGCCAAGAGATACATTTGATGGTTTTCTTGGTTGCTTTGCTTGCAGAGTTTTTAGCATAAGCTGAGAGCTGAATCTTTCTGACAGTGCAAATGCGCAATTGTGAAATTAAATAAAATTCCTGGCATTTTTTTTTTCAGCTCTGCAGAAAGGTTTTTGTAGTTGTGAATTTTGTGAAGTAAGTGTTCACAATGAGAAAAAGCATAATAGATATGTGATTGGGGTTGTTATGTTAAACCTGGAAATATTCCCAGCATCTCAGAGAATCAGCTGAGAATCCTGTTGAATTCAGGATACTTCCCCTCCCTTGTTAGAGCACTCTGATTAAAACAAACTTTAACTTCACTGGAGCATTTGCTCTATATTATGAGAAATAGGAAGAGGGTGGAGAAAAACACCTTAAATTAGAACAGAGAATCCAGAGGGAAGGACCATTATTGAAATCTCGTCCCCATGAATTAATAATACTCTACAATAGCTTCAGTGGGACTAAAATTTCACTCCCTATCTGTGTTGATTATGAGCTCCTCGATTTACTCCTGGGGCTATAAAACGGAAAAGGATCCAATCGTGATTAAAGAGTGGGTGTGATTTGAATGGAAGGTGATTACTAAAATCTCCCTGTAGTCTTCCACCCTGCTTGTGCTGCAAGCTTTTCCTATTTATAATAGCATAGCAGAGCCATCCAAGCAGAAAATGACACCAGAGAGAGAGAGTTTTCTGATTGTTTCTGATTAGGTTCAGTGCTAACCTTGTAAGTCTGTCTGTCAGATGGGGCACAGTCAAGTCATCTGTAAACCTGATGCTTCGCAAAAGATTGAAAGGGTTAGGGAACTCCTGCACTTGTGTGTTGCTTGATACTTTTTTTTTATCATCCAGAAGGATTTTCACAGAGATAAATCTAGACTCTTAGATGAGAGCTATGGGGCCACAATTTGGCATTATATAAATTACTGTACTTATTTAAAACTACTTTGTGTTCATGGATTTGTGTATATTGTGTAACAGTACTTCCTCATTGGATTTATTAGGCCAACAAAGGTCTGAATCTCTGAGGTCTGTCCCACTTGCAGGTAGCATAGCTTGGATTGGTCTGTGGAAATCGAAGCAGGGCTGTGTTGTAAGCAAATGAGTGAGTGTTACGTTTCCCCCCCCCTTTTTTTTTTTATTGTTATCTTCATATTCTGTTGTCAGCATAGTCAAGCAGGGTCTTTTTCGTAGACAAAGATTTTAATTTTTAATGAAGTAATTGCAGATAATGTCTTATAGTAAGGCTATATGTATTTAAATCCAAAGACAACTGGGGCTGTTACATTTGCTTATGCCCTATAAATTGTTATAGGCAACGTAAGAGTTTATGTTACGAGGAACAGTACTGAAGCAAATCTAATATTCTTCCCCCCTTCTGGTATAAGCCGAAGGCCTAAAAATACCTTTTGGAAGAGTACTCCAGTGACCTTGTGGCAAATCAAATTGACATCAGTTTAAATTGAGGACAGCTGTTGGATGCAAAAACTTACAACAAAATGAATTAAACATTCAGTTTCAGTCCAGGAGAGTAAACAGATTTGTTTTCTGATTTATGGTGTGTTAGATGTGTGCTTTCAGTGTTAGAGAAAAGTGACAGTGTTTTACTTGCTGTGGAATTGGCATCCTGATACTGGAACATTCAGATAATATATTCTCAAATTCAGTTGAGGCAGAAAGTGTTCTTTAGCCTAAGATAAAATTTTGACGGGTCAATAATTGCAAAGGCCTGTTTTGTTGCGTATGCCAGGTATCCGTGGGGCTACCACTTATCAAGTATACCTTTTTATGTATTTATTTATGCTAATTACTGCCAAGGCAATGCACAGAAAAAATGATTTATAATCTTTTGTAACTCTGTATGTCCCCGTATGTTTATTTTTCACAGGTTTTTTTCTCTACGCTGAACTGTCATCATCATCCATGTTCACCTGGAAGTAAACTTGTATTAACTAGACTCTATGCTACCTTACATTAACTTATGTTTACCAGAAGAATCTCATCTAAAAAACAGGCTCCAAATGCTATTAGAAGTCATCGTGGGTTTGCAGAAGCTTTATAGAGTATCAGCTTAGGATAGTGCTGTGATCCTTGCTAATGTGAAGCAGCTGTAACCCAGCTAGCTGGCTGGGACACAGACAAAGCTGTACCAAGGTCCTCCTGGACTGGGGAGCTGGGTGCTGCCGAGGACCAGGGATGGCCCCACGCTTTTCCCACGCTCGGCTCACACTGCTGGAGTTGGAATTGTGCTTGTCCCTATGCTGGCTGTGGCACCTACCTGCTAGGTGCCACAGGAAGAATGAAGCAACTTTCACAAAAACAGTCCATGAAAACAAACTTTTTTTTTGAAAATGTTGTTTTAATTTTTTTTTAAACCATACTGGAAGTTGGGAAGTGATGCTTCCCCTGCCCTGCTGTGTTTGGGAAGCAGTGCCCTTTGCGGATTCCCCTTCCAAAGCAGTGCGCAGGTCACAGCCCTCGGACAGCATGTGGTTAGTGCAGGTGCCTAGAAATCATCACAGAGAGTGCTGCAAAAAAGCTACGGACCAGGGGAGCAGACGGTGACATGAGAGGACAGTTCTGCTGCTGTGACACATTGTCCTTGTGGCTGGAAATGTCTTTTTCTATGGAGACTAGGTCAGTATTTGGTCACTGCAGAGCACAGAGGGAACAAGCCTGCATGTACGTGGAGTGCAAGCAGAATGAGTGCTCCAGAACGTTGCCTGTACATAGTCTCAGTGCTCAGTCTGTGCTCATTATTTATACCTGTCATACAGTCAAAGAGAAGAGGAGAAAGTTCTGTGGAGCAGGATGGTGAGTGCAGCATTGCCAGTAGATACAGTGTATTTTGTTATGTCCTAGTGTATATGTAGATTGTAAGCGCCTGAAAGAGGGTACCTCAGCTCTGGTTCTCTTGCCCTGCCAAGAGATCATCTCTCTTGTAAATTCTTTTGCACGTATCTCTTGTAAATTCAGTTATGGTGGTTTTAGTGCTTGCTTTGTACTGAGCTATGTGACTATAAAAAATTCAGGATGAGGACAGAGTTGCTGATAAAGTATTTAATCCCTCCTGGAGGTGTACACAGGCTTTTGTGCTGCTTTTCTTTGTCTATATCCTGCCCTTGCTTCTTATCTAGAAAGTACATGGTAGCAATTTCTTAAACAAACAAAACTCAGCTATTTCACATACCAATTTAGTGTGGCATTTGATTTTTCCAAAAATTGCATCAATAACTGTTCAGCTCTCCAAAGGATTTATTTTTCATTCCCAATTTATATATACACACACGTATATTTATATAAAACAGTTGTGAACCTTGTGAACACTTGTGAACCTTGTGAAAAATAATTTATTTTCCTTTCCCTCTGTTCTGAAATTTTATTTTTTACAAGAGGATTTATCTCTTTGTGCGGGTCCCAGCAATGCAGCATTTAACTTGGCATGAGAGAAATGTAAGCTCTCAGGCCCTTCGTTCCATCTTCCTCCTCCTCCCTCCTCTTTGCTCTTTCCGTGGACAACTCGCTGTCTAACGAGGAGATCTCTGGGGCTCACAGGAGTAGTGTTGTGATTCCTGTGGAGGTGCGTGCTGTCTGTGTGGACTCTCTTCAGAAGTTATAACTGCTGTTGCTTGGGAACTGCCCCTTCCAGGAAACCATTTCTGCTCAGACTGCCTCGTAGCTTTCTGTGATATAGTTCTTGACAGTCAGCACTGGAGACAGAGATGCAGCTGCACTAACTGTTGAGCAATTTCTAAATTCCCTGTGTTTGATTTAGTCCAGCAGCCATTTGTGGTTTTTAAAAGCTATCACTATAATTGTGAACAAAACCAAACCAGAGCTTTGATGTCTGCGCAGTTATGTGTAACGTGGGGGAAAAATCCAAACCTGTTTTGTAGCTAGTACTTCAGGTATACACCTAACTGGTCCTTTCTTATAATATTGATCTTTTGGTATGTACATATCGTGTTTTTCTTTGATTGACACCTGTAAACCTGTGTTTTTCTGACTAGTCCTGGGTTCTGTTTGTATGTCAACACAAATTAACCTAATGGAGCATTACTAATACTTGACAAAATAAATCTATGCACTTAAGCGATTTGTTACTACTTTTAAAGGCATTTGAAAAAAAATCCAAACCATTTCAATTGCTTACATGCTCAGATCTCAATGAGAACCCTTTAAAAGCATGTTGGAGACAAATATGCGTGCATGTTAACACTAGCTAATATAAATATATAACAAACAGTGGAAATTAAGTCTTCTACTGCTTATCTAACAAAGATCATAATCCTTGTCTTAGTCATAAAAGAAATCTTTTATCTGCAAAAATAATTTTTATAATTAAAGGCAAAATTATTGCCTTCTGGAGAGGACTTAAAAGATCATCTGTTCTTGTAGAACTGAACTATATTTCTGTCTGAATTTATGGTAAGGTAATACGAAGATTATTTGTATATAATGTCCTCCTAGCACAGATATTGGCAAATTTAGGAACAAGGATATAAGTGCACTTACTTTGCAAGATACAAACTGGTACCTATGTAAATTCTGTTTTAACAGTCAGGCAGATGAATGTTAGTAAGTTCTTGGTGTATACCATTTAAGTGTATATTAGCAACTTCTTTCTGGTTTAGGTGTCTTTCAAACTAGCATGGAGGAAATCTTCCCAGAAAAAAAAAAATTGCATCAAAGTAAGTTTTAGTAATTTTACCTATTTGTGACATATTATGTTGAGGAAATGGAACACGTGGTTTATAGTTAAATTAAGTCTATGTTGTAATTTAAATTTGATATATCAAATACATATTTTTGGTTTAAATGCATGGTTAGAACTGAATTTATTGGAAGGCATGTTAGAATGAGTTGTGGGAAGACAGAGTGCATACTACCCCTCTTGAAAATGCTGCATTTCATCATCATGTTGGTGCTGATACGATTAAAAGTGCAGTTTTACAAATATGTACTTTAAGAACTGTTAAGATAAATCTGTTGTCAATCATCTGATGTGTTCCAGGCAGCTGCTAGTCCCACAAATGATGTTGCGTCATCCATTGTAAATTACTGCTTAAACCAAATGCATGTCTTGGCATTGCAGCGAACTGAGAATAAACTTAAAGATCAGAGACAGTGGTGAACATGAAATTTCAGAATATGTATGTTTTTCTAAAGCTTTGTTATTATCTGACATGTGCTTCAAAGACATGAGTAGTTTTGTCACCTGTAGTGTATCACTTCCACTAAATTTCTGCAGCTCCCAAGTTTTTTGTGTCCAGTCCCTATACATAAGGCTCCCTTGTTCCTTCCTTCTCTTGTGCAGTTTCTTCATCTTATGGGTGGTGATGATGTTTTCACTTCTTTTCAGAGAATCATAGAATGTTTTGGGTTGTAAGGAACCTTTAAAAGATCATCTAATTCAACCACCATCTTCAACTAATCAGGTTTTCTTGCTCTCAAACAATAGCATGATTAGTAAAAGTAAAACCTGGGGAAGGACAGTCCTGTTTGCTGTAGTCTGTCCTCGTGTCATCCATGCTCACAGCACATGTCAAGGAACAACAAAATGTTCCTCGTTTCATTTCTATATTTCATGTGCATGTCGCCAGCCAGTGTGCACATGCAAGTACAACTTTACAGGTGCACTTTTTTCCATTTTTCTTTAAAAACGTTTGCATTATATTAAGCATTTTTTTTCCTTAAACAAAATGCAGCCTTACTGAAATTGTAATGCATTAAAAAAATAATAAACTGTTGGGTACTCTTGAAATGAAGAGCATGGAAAAGAATGAATTATGATTGATGATCAGAGCTGGAAAGGGAGAACATAGGCAGGTGGTAGTATTAATGATGACAATCCATATGTTTTTTAGCTTACTTAGTGATGTAGCTGTCCCAGCGTTCAAATGAAACATAATATGCTCCTCTGAAGTGGTATTTCTCTCGGGTTTAGCAGAAGATAAAAGTGCAAACTTGTTTTCAATGATGTTTCCAGCACAGTAATTTCAAAACCATAAAAAAATTTAAAGCATTTCATCATCTAAAATTTCCAGGAAATAGATGATCTGTCACAAATGAGACAGTTTATCTGCTAAGAGTTCACTCTTCTTACAGTCTAGACATCCTAAAATGTAATGATTGGGGGCACCATGATTTATTCTCCAAGGTAAAATGCACTGTTTCCCAGTCGAAACTTTGTGCCAGCTATAGCCAAGGATCCTGCAAAGCTTCTGCTTTGTTCTGTTAGAAAGCACCTGAACCTGAGGCTGATGTGAGTCTTCAGGATGTAGGACCTCAAAGGGTTGGGATACATCTTGTTTGTGCTCTTTAGCAGCCATGATATGAGGGCAGCCCTTTCTCTTAGAGATGGGAAGGACCTGCCAGCCACATCAGTCAGAAAGGACCTTCCTTGCTAATCTCTGCTTTCCTAATAATGCAACCAGGGAGATTAATAACCATTCTTGCCCTGCAGATTTTGTTTGGTTATCTAATTGTGCTCTTTTGTGGTAGTTGGTGGGTGAGACATTTTTCTACTTGTCTACTTAGACGACTTATTGGATGCATTGTTCTTCTTTGTAATTTATTTCCATAGAGTTGCCATTTCTTGGGCATGAACGTTTTTCTTACAGGATATCCCTGGGGTTCAAGACAAGAAGCAACATCTGAGTAGAGTAGAGGTCTATGTATTTCATAGGCTAATACCTCTTCAGATTAACCTGGGGGCTATCTTCCACACGACTCATGTTTTAGCGAATTGCTTTGCCTTAAACAAGGACAACAGTAGTGTCCTGGTTCAGGCAGGGATAGGGTTAATTCTCCCCAGGCTCTGGCAGGGACACAGGTATTCCATCCCCTGTGAGCCGTGCCCAGGCTGCCCTGCTGGGGGAGGGGGCAGGAAGTCGCTGCTTGGAGCAGGCTGGTGTGTCCCAGGTTTGGTCAGTGAACAGCGGTTCCGTAACCATGTTTGTGTATCCCTCTATCCATGTTATTGTTGTTGTTTTCTTGTTCCCTTTGCTGTTCTGTTAAATTGCCTTTGTCTCAACCCATGAGTTTTGCCTTTTTCTTCCGATTCTTCCCCATGTTGGGAGAGGCTCGAGGGAGCGGCATGTGGTTGTTTGTTGCCGTCTGAGGCCAAACCAGGACAAGTAGTAATCACACACTTGCTACCTCAATTCCACACTTAACTGGTGTTTTTTGGGGGGGGAGAGTAAGGGTAATCAGTTTATGTTTACTTAGTCTGATCATTCTTCTAAGCATATGGGTGGATATATTGTCTATGTGCTATTCCTGACATTCACCTGGCTCTGGGGTGCAAATGTACAGCAATATCTGTCATATTAGGCACTTTTTTGTCTTGTGTGAATTGACCTTGTTTCTGTATTGATAAAACAAATAGTCAATAACTATTTTGTCAAATACTGGCTTGCAAGGCTCAGTTTATTTTCCTATAGATACTACATGTTCAAAACACCTTTTAAAGGAATCTGTGAACCATCATGTAATTTATTGCACCTAATTAACACAAGCCAATACTTTTACAAGTAATTAAATCAGTTTAAAAATGTTGCACAACTCGCCCATCTGTTTGAAGTAATGCTAAATTGCAGTATGATACAAATTAAAACATATACTTCTATCACCTAAGTATATGCCAGCACTTGCATTGTGTGCATGTATGTTCCTCTATTAAAAAATGTAATTTTAATTACATGCTGTATATATTCTTTATTCTAGCCCATTAGTTTTATCCCCATGTGTAGAAATGCTGAATCCGACTAACAAGGCAGTAAATAATACTGGCTTTTAATGACCAATTAAAGCAGCCTATTATCAACCTTGGCATCAGCTGAGTTTGTAATTCAAAGTACAGATATGCTGTAATTGGTTAGTATAAAATGGTGCTCGGCAAGGACTGAGACAGCCTTGTCAGAGGCTTCATTTTACCGTTCCCCAGAGGTAGCAATAGAACCAAAACTTGATAAAACTGGAAGCTAAGTCAGTCATCCCAAAGTGATGGCAAACGTAATACAAAGCCTCAGTGCACCTTGGTGATTTTATCCTGAATGATCTGGACCTTTTTTGTGGCCCAAGGGGAAATGGTGTTCTATATAAAGAAAGTCCATTAACTAGGTACTTTTATAAATAGCTTGGGTATGTTGACACCTGCCACGCTGATGGCTACTCTAACCCGGTAGACTTGCTGTCTGTTC